>CM060907.1:339502025-340813692 GCA_030737815.1 Allium fistulosum
TATGACGATCTCGGCCAACGACGTCGATCCCAAATTCCCCCACGGTCATCGCATAGCCTTCATCGATACGATCTCAACGGATCCGACCTCATATTTTATCATCTAGTAGATTTGGAGAAATTAATTTTTGAAGGTGATTTAGTTCGATCATGGGTTTCAAGCTTCAGGAATGAACAGTGAAATGAAGAGAATGAATAAGGAGGGAAAGTTTTCAAAAGCTATTTATAATAAAATATTATCCATTTATTTAATTTTCTCAAATACATGGCTACGCGTTTCGAGCCCGTGCAACTGACGTAAGCGCCACAAAACTCGTCTGTGTATACCACTTCATATTTCCAGATCGATCCAACAGACTAACCGCATCTCCATCTGAGACTCCGTCCCGGGTGGCTAATTTCATGTATTTCGGGACCGTTTTGATCATCGGATCGTTCGATCTTGAAATATAGCGATCCTTGTACTCAATTAAATTCGCAACGTCAATCCGGACTCTACGGAGTGGTCTCGATTCCTGATTCGACTGTATGCGAAAATCACACTTTCGAACCTTCATTTAATTAACGATTAAATATTTAAATAAACTATTTAAATATCCAATCGTTAAAAATACGGGTCGTTACGATGCTAATTTACGAGATAACATTTTCTTCCATTACCAGCTGTATAGTAGCAAACGCTCATTCTTTCATCTCCTTCTTCTCAACGGTAGAAACTTCAGCTGGTAATTCCAAAGTGTCAAAAACTACCTAATGAACCATATTCTTCTTCATCATCCATTACAACTTCTCGAATTCTTTATCACCGTTCCATCTTTCTATTGTCAACTGAGATCCAAATGTCATATAAGAACCTCCGACATAAGGTCTTATTACAACAGGGGTGGCCCCGTCTTCTATCATACTTCCTTATACCTTCTATAAATCAACCTAAATGCTTTGATACCAGATTGTTAGGGTCTATTCTTCCAAACTGATATTACCCAACAAATGCAGATGCAGAATAATAGGATCAAGTATAAAATGACGAAACAATCAAATAAAATTATTGGGTTTATTTTCCTTTAAAGAAAAAGTAAAAATGACCAATTAAATATAAATGAAAGGAAAGTACACCAAAATTTTAAAGTGGTTTTACTATCACTATCAATATATGATAGTGTAAGTCCACTAAGGGAAGAATAATTTTTATTAATAATTTGAGAGAGAAGATTACAAAGATTTGTACTAGTTATTTCTGTTATATAGACTCTTTTATATAAGGCTTTGAAACCATGGTTTGAACTTATCCCGCGATGTGAGACTAAAGAAAATAACAAAACCCAATATTGTATCACATTTTTCAATAAAATAGAGCATGGTGATTTCAATATAGCCCACATCAGGGAATGATGAGGGATTTTCTACAACTCATGCTCTCCATTGATATGGTGACCTTCAGCACCCACGCAATAACCTAACGTGGGTACTTCAGTTTACCATGCCGTCCCGAGCATGGTTGCTGGTGGTTTTTTTTTTAATGAATTGAAATTGATTACAAGGAAAAGCACATCTCTGGTGAGTCCATACGCTATAATTCTTCGACGTCCCACTTCGATTTTGAACTAGAACTCATATTTTGATGTTGTAAAGTTTACGAGTATGTAGGGAAGAAAAGTAAAAAAAATGAAGGGCGGAAAGAAGATATGATTGAAATGGAAGAAATATTATGTTAAATTTTTTAAAAAATGTGTTGGTGTGAAAGGAAATTGATGGGGTGCAAGTAGAATTGACATTTATTTAATGTCATCATAGTCATTTTTGATTTATCCCTTTTTAAATTTTCAAAATTTAAAGTAGTGTTTGGTTTGTTGTTTTTATTTTTGGGTTTTCGTTCATACAAAAATGCACATGACGTATATATATTATCAAAAACGACTAATTTAGAAAATGAAATTAACATACAAAATAGAAAATAACATTTATATATTTTCCGTGTTTTGCGAAATAACGCAAGCACGTGAAATAATCCATTGATCCTTCGTCCCTCTATTCCCTTCATTCTCCCATTCGTCTTTCTTTTATCTCCTCCGTCGTTCCTCAATTCTTTTCATATTTGACATACATATTGAAAATCGAAAACAAAAACTTCATTTTTAATCCAAACACTATCTTAACTTTTTCGACCCCCTAAATTTAACCCCTTGCTTTGCCCTGGCATTACCAATATCTTGAATTCAATCTTCTTGGGCATTTGTATACCAATCTAGTTGATATACTGTTCTGCAGGAGCATAGAAACAAAGCTTACATTGTAATGAATTTTATCAACTTTATTGGTTTTCCTCATTGTATGTTCTATTATTCCTAATGCAATGGCATTTTTTGTGTGTCTGACAGGGACAGTACATGAAGTGAGCTTAAGGTATTGAAGAGAGAGGAAAGAAAAATCAAATCATGGCAAGTATTCTATTTTATGTTCTTCAACTTGTTCATGTTACGGATATACTCTGTGAGGATAAAATGAAAAAAAAAAATCATGCTTGCATATAATCATTAAGTTGTTGGAATACTTTTCATAATGTAATTTGAAACATTTCAATTATTTGATCGTATCCTAATGTCTTCCTGTCCTTGTTCCTGTATTAGGAATTGCAAAATTGCTGCATGCATTACTATACAATAGTATAATATTGTCTGTTTGAAAATATTGTGCACCTAAAATCAACTTGATTACTTGTTAATTATTTGTTCATTTCTTCTACCTATAGCAACGTAGGATAAACTAATTTGAACTATAATTTTGAATGAATCTTTTTATTGCCTATACTGCATGG
The DNA here is from genome assembly GCA_030737815.1 of Allium fistulosum. Classification (NCBI taxonomy): domain Eukaryota; kingdom Viridiplantae; phylum Streptophyta; class Magnoliopsida; order Asparagales; family Amaryllidaceae; genus Allium; species Allium fistulosum. The sequence goes on from CM060907.1 coordinate 339,504,840, forward strand.
TATTTATAAACAAGCTGTATGGTGAGTTGTTAAAATCGTCATCAAATGTATGAAATATTATCAAGTTCAGGGCTGACATTTCCCAGGTTACACTCGTACATACTCCGTGCTCTAATATCTGCCACATTTATTAGTAGCTTGTAATGTCTGTTTTTAACTGACCAAGAGAAAATCAAGTAGAACCAACTCCGAGGAAAATACACGAAAGCAAGTTGTGCTCTCTTCACAAAATCACTGTATTACATGAAATCAAGTTTCTAGCTTGTAATGTCTGTATTACTTTTGCAGATCAGAGAGTAGTCTGCAATATCATCCATAAGATAGATCTCCTTTTTTATTTTTATTTTTGAGAAGAAAAAAAAACCAAGGAAATTCTGATGCATCATCTATGATTATTTGCATACATCATCAAAATACTCGAATAGTATCTTATTTTTCTATCCTAGGACATTAGTCGTCTTTAAATATTTTATCACTTACGAAAAAACAATCAAGTTATCTTTGAATTTCAAATTTAAAACATCTTATGAGTCAAATATTGACAACTGAATTATTTTCTCTCGAAATACAACCATGAAAAAATAGTTGCAAAGTTTAATGCTTCTGGTCTAATCAAAGAAAACAAACTGTCAGTTTACTTTGAGGAAAAAAATATCGTAAAAGATGAAGGCAATGTGCTTGATTGAAAAATTGTTAATATTGGTAGTGCACTAGAATTAGATAGTAAACTCGATTCAATATTTTAATAAAATTGAGAATTTAGCTTTTTTTTTATATTGGATTCCAAACACTACGAGAAAAGCATTTTCCAACGGTTCCCGACCGTCGACGGCCGTCGGAAGCCGTTGGAAAATGCTGTTACAAATTAACTTGTCGATGAACAGATTTTTCGACGGCTTCAGAAAGCGTCTGTCGACTGTGTTTCCGACGGCTTTCGACGACAGTCCGACGGCTTCTGACTGCCGTCGAAAGCCACGTGGACGGTTACGCTTTGTGACGGAAGCCGTCGGAATTTCGTCGCCGGTAGCCGTCGGAACATGTCGATAAATTTTGACCTACAGGCCGTCGGAAAAACTGCAAATTTTTTTCTGCATTTCAGCTGCGATTTGGCCTTCCATCCATAATTCATAAATACAATATCTTTCACCCAACTTAATATATACAACTCAGATATTCAACATAAAATCAAAGCATAGAAAGATAATCAAATATCATAAAGACATAAATCAAACCGATTTCATATAAAATCCAACCCAATTCATGTAAAATCAAACCAAACTTCACTATCATAATTCACATACATCTAATTATTCAGTATATACATCAATGCTTCACCAACTCCTCACAATCAACTTTCAAATGTCAGAATCACTACCACCAAGTGTATCATCAAACAATATACACAACAGTTCAAATTCAAATCCACCAACTCAATGTATCATCCAAACTTACAAAACAATGACAAAAAAATACCTATCACTCCGGTCAATCAGCTCCAGAACCTCCCGAACCAGCAGAGAAGATGGAATGCGGCTACTATATTGCTGCATGTACTCAGCAATACGCTGATCCAGCAACTGTGTCATCTCGATGGTCTGACGACGGTTCTGACCTTCCAGTTGCGTCACTCTAGCTCTTAACTCTTCGATCTCTGCTAGATCGATATCAACTCTGCTCGGTCTTATTCCAATTAACACAATACAATGGTAGAAACAACGCATATACAATGGTTTATATATACACACACAATCACAGAATATACATACTTTTTATAATTTCACGATAACATATGAAATAGGTATACCTTGAGATGCTATAAACCATTATTACACTATTGGAAACAATTGCAATCACTAATTAGCCCTAATTTAACAACTTATGCAAATCTAGATTTAGGGTAAAAATTAGATTTTTGGCGAAAATAAGAGATTATACTTGAGTTAGAGAGCAATAGACGTTGATTACACAGCCGGGGAGGATACGAAAACTCGAAATTGGTGATTGGAAGCTTAGGGGAGAGATTTGAGGATTTTAGGTTAAAAAAATAAATGCTGCAAATGAGGAAGAAGAAGGCTCGGCTGAGCCATGTAATTCACGAATTTCCGACTGCTTCCGACGGCCGCTGACGGCCCATAGAAAACCGTCAAAAATTGGCCGTTGGAAGCCGTCGCTTGATGCTGTCAGAATAATTGCCTTTTCTAGTAGTGAAAGTCTATATATTTTTGGGTTTACTTCATATTCCGTTGTGTTAGGCCTGTCAAACGGGTTGGGTTGGGTCAAAATGAGCTGGGTTGTGTTTAATCCAACCCATTTATGACCCATTCTTTTTTATCCATTTATGACCCAACCCACTTAATAAGCGGGTTATCCATTTAACTCATTTAAAAATTTGAATTTAATTTGACTAATAAAAAACAAATAAATATAAAATAATTCTAATTTTAATTTTTATGTTTTGAATTCCGATAAAAATTTAAAATTTTAATTCTAATTTTCATCAAAATTCAAATATGGGAATGTGGTAGCTTATTATTTTCTAAGTACAACTGTCAGTCCCCTTGGAGAACTACAGTGTGCATTAACAATATAAAGTATTTGAATGTTCCATACTGTCCGTAATTTAGGTAGGAGTCAATCGGTCGAAGTCTCGCCTAATTCTGAAATAGTATGAACAAGTTATTGCAATCTGAACAAAAAACATAGCGGCTTCTGCACTAGGCGGAGTTCATATATGAGGATGTGATAGCATGTTATTTTCTAAGTACAACTGTCAGTCCCCTTGGAGAACTACAGTGTGCGTTCACACGATGAAGTATCTGAGTGTTCCATACTGTCCGTAATTTAGGTGAGAGTTAATCGGTCGAAGTCTTGCTTGATTCCGAGTTAGAATGAAGAAGTTATTACAGTCTGAACAAAAAAAATAGCGGCTTCTGCACTAGGCGGAGTTCAAATATAGAAATGTGGTAGCCTGTTATTTTCTAAGTACAATTGTCAGTCCCTAGGAGAACTACAATGTGCGTTCACAAGATGAAGTATTCGATTGTTCCATACTGTCCGTAATTTAGGTGGGAGCTAATCGGTCGAAGTCTCGTCTGATTCCGAATTAATATGAAGAAGTTATTTCAGTCTGAACAAAAAAATAGTGGCTTCTGCACTAGGTGGAGTTCATATATGGAGATGTAGTAGCATGTTATTTTCTAAGTACAACTGTCAGTCCTCTTGGAGAACTACAGTGTGCGTTCACACGATGAAGTATTCGATTGTTCCATACTGTCCGTAATTTAGGTGGGAGTTCATCGGTCGAAGTCTCGTATGATTCCGAGTTAGAACGAAGCAATTATTACAGTCTGAATAAAAAAATAGCGCCTTCTACACTAGGTGGAGTTCAAATATGTGGATGTGGTAGCATGTTATTTTCTAAGTACACTTGTAAGTCCCCTTGGAGAACTACAGTGTGCGTTCACACGATGAAGTATCCGAGTGTTCCATACTGTCCGTAATTTAGGTGGGAGTTCATCGGTCGAATTCTCGCCTGATTACGAGTTAGAACGAAGAAGTTACTGCCGTCTGAACAAAATAATTTGCGGCTTCTGCACTAGGTGGAGTTCAAATACAGGGATGCGGTAGCCTGTTATTTTCTAAGCACAACTATCAGTCTTCATGTAAAACTATAATGTATGTTCAAAATTCTTATTTTTTAAATTTATATTAAAATTTAATGTTTTTAATAAATGGATAAATGAGTTACCCATTTATAATCTTTTTAAATATGGGTCAACCCAATCCATAACTTATTTAATAATATTCATAAATGGGTTGACCCAACTCATTTATAAGTAGAGTAAATGGATTGGATTAATGAGTTTGGTCATATTTTGACAGGTCTAGTTGCGTTTCATGTGGCGTCAAGGGTTACCAATTAAGAAGGTTTCACTCCTCTTGCCATTGTTGATTGTAATGTCTAATCAGAATAATGTTTCTGACGCTCGAACAGATGTAGAAGTGCAAAATAATCAGATTGTTTCAGTCACCAACATGTAGAAAACTCTTGCTGCCCAACTTGATGAAATCAAAAGAATGGTGGTTTCCAAAATTTAAATACTATTGTTTTCTAAACCATGATGATCATTTTCGAATCTCAGCCAACATTGCTACTGTTTACTAAAATTCAAATACTGAATCATTTTTACGTCTTCAAGAAAATTTAAAGAGATTTCTTGATGTCATGGAGGTCCCGAAAGAAAATTGGTTTTTTTAAAAAAATCTTAAAGTAAAAACAGCTGCTGTTATCCGATGGGATCTAACTGTAAAAAAAAATGAAGTGAAAGAAAAGAACAAGTGCAAACATGTAAGAAGATTAAGCAAAAATTGAAAGATCGTTTTTTGGGTACATATTACAATCCAATTTTCATCTACAATGAAGATTTGCTACCTTACTAAAGGATGATGGGAAAGTTCTCTAAAACCATTCCAAAATCCAAACATTAAACCTATTCGATCTTCTTCCCTTCGTCACAAATACGTCATCAAAAATACCTCCAATTTGATTGTGGAGATTGATTCATCTTCGTATAATATGACAATGGGTGAACTTTAAATGCAATCAATTCAATATTTATAAATGATGTAACTACAATCAATCTACCATATGTTGAATAAAACATGTAAGTGGACTCTATATAAACTTATGGTTGTCATTCATGAAGATCCACCATTCAAGTAAATTTTGCCTCATGTATATGCATTTTTCGCTTATATAATATTTTGAAAGTGAAATAGTCAATGAAATTGATTACTAATTATATGCATGTCAGAATTCTAATTCAACCGAATTAAGGAAAATGTTAATCATGTTCTCATGTAAAAGGTAGTATGGCTGTTTTGTCAAAATATTCTAAATTTCACAATGATGTCCCATATATATTTAGTAAATAGGATTGTCATGAACCGGTTTATTACATGGTCAGTAAGACCTAAAAACCGCTTACCGTAATTAATTATAAGTTTACAGTAAAGATTTATATATCCTTTGACCTTACGGTTACAATTTTACATTAACACAGCATTTTCAATTAATGTATCAATTTAGCAAAGCAAAGCATCAGAATTTAGGGTCTGTTCGGTTTTATTTTGTGTTTTGTGTTTTGTGTTTTGTTTTTCAACATTCATAACAAAATGTGAGGATGACAAAGGAGAAATATAAAGTTTTAAACTATTGCGACCACGATAGATGGATGGCGGAGGGGATGGATGGATGTTGGAGGCGATGGATTGTTTTCCATTCTTTTGTTATTTTTTAAAAGACGAAAAGTAAAATTTGTTTTTTATTTTATATGTTAGTTCCATTTTTCAAATCGTTTGTTATTTAAAAATACACCCGTCGTGTGCACGTTTATTTTTACGAAAACACAAAACTAAAAATGACAAACCAAACGGGCCTTGTATTCTTTTTTTCATTTTCAGAAACAGTTTGGATATTTTATTTTCAAAATAAATCTTGAAAAAACTGTCTTCTCTCTCTGTTCCCCTATTCCGAAAGAGACGTGAAGGGCTAGAATTAGACTAATCACGTCCCTTTCTAAACACAACTTCTATCTGTAAATTAAAATTTCTGCCAGTATATTGGCTCCCATTACATTTTCTCTACTATATTTATATGGATCCTGACACCTTGCTGCTTTATTTTACTAGTTCTCTCATATCAAGCATCAGGCTCCCCAAGTTCGCTTGAATACACTATAACAACTCCTGTTTTGATTCTATTAAAATAGTTTAATGTAACAAATATACCATTTTTGTCAAAAATTGAGAAAACAATAACATGTTTGATCGAATATTTGATTTTATACATGCATAAACACAAACAAACAAATAGGTAAATGTCTACTGCTAACAGGCATAAAACTATTACTAATATTTTGAAAACCAACGTTGAATCCTTTTAACATGAGAAAGTGTAAATATAATTAAATATAAAATATACTAATAATACTTAATTGTGAGATTGTTTAGTCATAAATAGTCAAGTATGTAAACAATTTATTTTAATTTCTAAATATAATAAAAAAACATGAATTGAGTTGCTTCCAATGCACTTACTATCTTCTCCGATAATAATTAATTATAGAAAGTTGCTCATTTTTGTTGCACCTCAAATCCCCTTTGATTTCAACCGCAAGTTCCGTATAATTATTTAACTCAGAAGGGATACAATGAGGTGCAGTCGATCCTTATATGTATATGTACGTGTGTGCGTGCGCACACACGTACACACATACATACAAGGATCGGCTGCACCTCAATTTGGCTACACCTCTAATCCCTTTGATTTTCACCACAAGTTCCGATTTAAATAATACTACTTTTTCTCTTTTGTCACTACATTATGTTATTTAAATCGGAATTTGCGGTGGAAATCAAGGGAATTAGAAGTGTAAACCAATCATATACATACATGTATAAGCACATAAATGTGGGTGTATAGAGACACACATGAGTGTGTATGTGAAAGATGATGTGTCTACAAGTAGCTTTCAATCTTTATCTGTGAAGATTGGAATTGAATCCAATCATGCTCTCTCGTTCAAATAAAGTTAGATTACTGCAGGCAAGTGCATGCATCTAAAAATGTATTTCAAACAAGGATACCTACTGTGGTCCTATATATGGACCACTTCTTATACTATATGTTACCTTATCCTATGATTCATCTACAGTACAACTAATGTATGTTTGACATAAAACTTCTGTACTATTACGACCAAGTTTCTTAATCTTTTATCCCAGTAAATTATAATTCAGTATTGATTTGACCGACTCAATTTCTTTTTTAAAAGAATCTATGGTCTCTGGGTAGTTAGATGCGTCCATGTATGTTTGTTGTGTGTACATCTACATCTTTTATTAAAACCTAGAACACTATTGCAGTTTCAGTGGTTCACATGGATTGCTCTAGCATTACTGTCCATTGGGTTATGTACTTCTACAAGAAGTAAACATGTTTATTTACTTACTACACTACATACATATGATTCAAAATTTAGGAACTACAACCCATTATTATTTGAATGATGTTCAACTCAGTTTAAAAAATAACATCAACATACTCTGAGAGCATATCTAGTTAAATGGTTTTCAGAAAACTGTTTAGTGTATTTTACATTAAATGATTTTCTTAAAACTTTTTAAGCAATAAAGAGTTTCTGAAAACTGTCTAGTGCTTAAACGATTTTTAGAAAACAGTTTATTGTATTCTACATTAAAATTTTGTTTAATCCCTAAACAGTTTTTAATTCCCGTTTAGGCTATCCACGCTTGTAAAAAGAGGGAAGGATTTTCACTTTCTCTTCATTCTCACGCTAAAATTCCCACTAATGAAGCGTGGAAGGAAAATAAAAGTGTGAAGACCTTTCATTTTTTCTTTCTCTGGCAGCGGCCTGAAGATGCTCTAACTCAGTGATTCAAATTCAATTTGTTTTGTTCTACTCGGTTTAAAAAACAGTGATATGCTCAAACTCTGCGATTCAATTCAAATACCCCATGGTTGTTTAGGCTCAGTTTTAACAGTTCACTCAGATAAGCTTAATTGTTCTGTTTACACATGGAAATATTGGCAGGTTTCGTTAATCACCCTCCTATATTTATCAATTTTTTATTTTGGATTTACATCATATGGCCTAGTCAAACTTTTTTTTTTTAATATTGCCTGAGCCAATTGTCAGATAAGCAATTTTCCTCTTGTTATATTTTCTTCAAAGTAAATAACCACAAAACGATATTTTAATCGCATTTCTAAAGATTTGATGTCGTTGACAATAATTCTCTTATTGGGCTTTAAAACTTTGGCCTATGTAGTAAGTCCATTTAATACTTAAATCATTGGGCTCATATTAGGTCATTTAACATAATGTTGTCAACCTGTGAGCAATATTTCATCACTCTGCCACAATGTTCTTCATTGTGAAATAAATACATGATTGTTGATTGAATTTTTTTATTTTGTTTTCCCTTCAAATTAAAAAATTGACCTTTACTAATTATATTGGTCCGTCTTGACAGAATGACAGCGCGATTTGCTTCCACTCTCTTGCATGGAGGACATCAATGTTGATATTTTCTTTGCTGCGAGTTCGGAATTGATTAATCTTCCGAGCAACGAATTAGAGGGTTCATTAGTCGTTATAACCTCTGAAAACATCAGAAGATTGGCTCTATAAGGTAACGGACTAGTACACAGTTTCATTTTATTATAACCTCAGAAATGATGATTTTTCATAATAAAGATATCAATGCAATGCTGTAAGACCATTACCAACGATCCGACATGTTCACTTCACTCTATCTTTTGCTTTTCAACTGAATGAACGAGCTGCGCGCCTAGATAATCGCGAAACTAACCATAGACCAGTGAAGTTAAATTATTAATATAACTTATAACGGCGAAGCTTTCGCCATTATGAACTTATAACGGCGAAGTTTTAGTCATTATAAATTTATAACGATGAACGTTTGGCCGTTATAAGTTGACTCAACGGCTACAACTTATAATAGCAAAGCTTTTGTCGTTATAAAAACTAGCCACTACTCAATAAATTAGTCAAGAAATTGGTTTGAACTAGCCATGTGGAAGTGAACAAGTCACGCCTAGTTTTTCCGTATTTAGTTTTTCAACTAAACAAGTCATTATTCGTTCTGGCACAAGAGCTAAAAATTAAGGAGAGGAGCTGAAAAAAAATTGATGGAAAGAACAACATAAATAGACAAACACTATATGCTGGCCTTTCTCTATAGAACTGGTAAAACACATGCATGATCCTATAGAATAGGACATCAAATATTATTATGCAGAAAAATAAATTTGCTAGATGAAACTTAACACAATGCAACATGTTGGGGGCATTTGGCTAATCGGACTTAGGGAATGAGCTACGCACCAAGTAACTGCAGAATCAGCCATAGACCTCTTAAAAAAAAATCAGAATATAACGACTAAGTCTTCGTTGACATAAAAAGCAGTCCCATGTTCAATGAACTACCAACAAGATCACTTCAAATCAGTCACGAAAAAGTGAACAAAGCACGTCTAGTTGTTCGATCCCTAGTTTTCCAACTGAACAAAATATTATTGGTTGTGCTCTAATTTGAAGGGTTTGACATCAACTTAAGTTGATGGCTTAGAAATATCGAATAAGTAAATATGTTAATATATTTAAAAAAATTATGACTTATTTTGTCTTTGCAACTACGTTTTATTGAAATGATTATGACGCAGCGGATTAATCAAAACAAACTTTAATCGATGAAAGTAGCAATCTGTGGATTGATGGATACTGAAATGCTCGAACTCGTTGATCCGAAGATACCGAACTCTAGCTATCTCTGACTCGTTGATCCGAAGATACCGGGAAAGAGATCTACGATTCTTCAACGTTGATCTTGCGCACAAGATTCCGTGAATCGGCTTCAGCAAACGATGATTCGAGCGCACTCGAATGACGTAAGTGGAGATAGGAGATACACTCGACTACCAACTGAAATTGAAAGCACAAAGCTAACAAAAGAGAATTTTATTCAATTTTCAACAACCTTACAAAATGACACAACTTGCCTATTTATAGGCTACAACACATATCCAGAAAAAATTCCTAAGTCATAAGTCGTTTTCGACTCATCACCTCCGACTCATCATAAGTCATATATGACTCATCACCTACGACTCATCATAAGTCTTAAGTCGACTCATCACCTACGACTCATCATAAGTCTTAAGTCGTTTTCGACTCATCACCTACGACTCATCATAAGTCATATACGACTCATCACCTACGACTCATCATAAGTCTTAAGTCGTTTTCGACTCATCACCTACGACTCATCATAAGTCATACACGACTCATCACCTACGACTCATCATAAGTCTTAAGTCGTTTTCGACTCATCACCTACGACTCATGCCTTGGCCAAATAAGGGTTGCGCTGCATCAGATTACTTATCTATTCAAAGTTTCAGACGCTTCTGCTATCAGTTTACAATTCAAAGCCATGGTTAAGTACTTGCAAACAAAGTTGTTCCTACACAGGCACTTTGTTTCAATGCTAGCACTAGTTCAAAACTTCAAATACCTGGTTCGCTGACTATCAGTTTAAATTTCAAATACCTTATTCCATGATCCATGGAATAATATCGATGCAGTGGACTTTCAGTAGTCGAGCCATGTTTATTTTTTTTTACTTTTTAGAGTCTGTAATGGTGGACATTTAGCACCACTCTTATTTTATACTTTAATATGTTATATTTACTTTGTATCCCGGTATCATTTTGTTAATCGTTTACTGTGTGACTGTTACTTATTAATGGGAACTTTTAGCTGAGATATCCGCAAGTTGTTTTTGCCGTTACAATTGGTCTTGTTTGTATTTACTGTTGCCATTCGTACTAAATCAAATTTGCCTGCTAACTTTTTCTTGTTAAAGTGGTTTAAGCTCCATTTGTTTCCAGCCTACCTCTGTGTTAATCCGTTGCACCCCAACGGACAAGTAGATCTAAGGATGAATGTAATATGGTATGAATTTTATGTAGTGGTGTAAGTTCATACCGGACAAGACTGTTCATGTATTTATTTGTTGGATTGTTTCAAGTATAAGAGGAGATGAGTAATGATGGTTGCACTTCCTTCTGGAGCTACTACTGTAAATTTTGTACAATTGTTCAACGTTCGGTTCGGTCCGAAACTGTAAGGCCTTTGATCCGTGTTCGTACCATTCTTATTTAGGTCATGAGTTAGTGCAAGGAAAATTGTACGAAAATATGTCCGTTTGAAATTTTTTGATGTTTTCCTATTGTCCGAACATTGTCCTTCCGTTGTCCGACTCGTACGAACAATATCACATAAAAGATACCACCTCCATTTGGTCTAGACAAGGTTTATGTTTGGACCACCTCCATCTGATCCGGTTCGATCCGTCTACACCCCAATTTGGAGCCCGTCTACTTGCAAGTTGACGAATACAAACCCTAATTTGCTAGTAGTTTCATTCATGATTCTTGGTAGATACATGTACATCTTGCTCAAACATACGAATTTAATTTGAGTAATGCCTTTGCACGTCTTAAAGTGCTCGAATAAATTTAAGGTGCAACACTTTCTCCAATATTTATCAAACCGACCGCTATATAGGTTTACCTATTTTAGGATGAAAATCAATTTCGTCTGAAATCCACAAACAAGCAACATTACAGACATGTTTTCTCTCAATGTTCCACGCTTCTATTTTTCTCTTTTCTGTTTTCTACCGAATTTCGTTTCCTCGTCGATCTTCGTTATTCAAATTCAGTATCAGCCTATAATTCCATTTTATCTTGTCACTCGAACTGCATCCGCTGTCTTCTTACAGGCTATAAAATGTGCCATCTTCGAAAACCTGTCCACCACAACAAATATAGAATCATTTCCCCTCTGAGTTCTCGGCAATCCCAACACGAAATCCATGCTGATATCAATCCATGGTTTGGTAGGCACAGGTAACGGCATATATAACCCCGCATTCGTCGCTGTTCCTTTCGAAACTTGACAGATATGACACCTTTCCACAAATCTCTCTATCTCTTTCCTCATTGACGGCCAAAAATAAGATTGTGAAATTAACTGTAGCGTACGATCTCTACCCACATGGCCTTCTTCATGTAATTCTTTAACAATCTTCATTCTCAAGCTACAGTCTGGGATGCACAATCGATTTCCTTTAAACAGAAAACCATCCACCAACACAAATTCATCAGTGCTTCCTTCCTTTACCTTTTCAACAAATTTCACAAAGTAAGGATCTTCTTCAATCAATTTTGGCAATAATTCAAAACCTGTCACTTCAACTTTCATTGTCGTCAACAAATGACTCCTCCTGCTCAAAGCATCAGCCACACGATTGGTTACCCCTGACTTGTGCTTAACGACAAAAGTAAACTGCTGCAAATAAGCAATCCACGATGCATGTCTTGCTGAAATCTTGTCTTGTCCTTGTAAATGTTTCAACGCCTCGTGATCAGTGTATAAAACAAATTCTTTCTGGAATAAGTAATGTCGCCGGTGCTTCACCGCTTGAACAACAGCATAAAATTCCACATCATAGGTACTGTATCTCATCTTTGCTCCTGACAACTTCTCGCTGAAATATGCAATAGGACGCCCATTCTGACTCAACACCCCTCCAATTCCAACCTTTGACGCATCAGTATGCAGTTCAAACAATAACTGAAAATCTGGTAATACAAGAATTGGTGCAGATGTCAGCAACTTCTTGATCTTCCCAAAAGCAATCCCAGCTTCCTCCGTCCAAGAAAATTGTTTCCCTTTCATGCAATCAGTCACCGGTGCCATCACGCTACTGAAGTGTGGAATGAATCTTCGGTAGAATGACGCTAGCCCATAAAAACTTCTCACTTCTGTAATTGTCTTCGGCTGTGGCCAATTCCTAACTGCTTCAACTTTATTCTGATCTACCTGGATGCCCTTCTCCGAAACAATATACCCCAAGAACAAAACACTATGCGTCATGAACACGCATTTCTTTGTCGCAGCATAAAATTGTTCCTCTCGTAAAATAATTAATACTTCCTTCAGATGTTGAACATGCTCTTCCAGACTTCTACTATAAATCAAAATGTCGTCAAAGTACACCACCACAAATTTACCAATGAAAGGTCTAAAAATTTGATTCATCACTCGCATGAACGTACTCGGTGCATTCGAAAGACCGAACGGCATCACCAGCCATTCATACAACCCCTCTCTCGTCTTGAAGGCTGTCTTCCATTCGTCTTCAGGTCTAATCCGAATTTGATGATATCCGCTTTTCAAATCAATTTTCGAAAAGATAGTAGCCCCACTCAACTGATCCAGCAAGTCATCCAACCTTGGCATTGGAAACCTGTATCGTACAGTGATTTTATTCAATGCTCGACTGTCCGTGCACATCCTCCACGTCCCATCTTTCTTCGGTACCAACAAAGCTGGCACAACACATGGACTCAAACTTTCCTGTACACGTCCCTGCTCAAGCAATTCTTCCACCTGCCTCCTTAATTCTTCATGCTCCTTCGGACTCATTCGGTAATGCGGTCTATGTGGCAATACTGCTCCCGGAACAAGATCAATTTGATGTTGAATGTCTCTCAGCGGCGGTAACTCTTTAGGTAACTCATCTGGAAATACATCCTCAAATTCTTTCAAAACTGGCTTCGCTTCTTCTGGAATTTCAACCTCTTCACTGCTCTCACGCCCAATCAACAGGTATACTTCAGGCTCCTCTTCAACCTCCTTAACAAATTCCTTCAGAGATAATAAAGTTTTCAACTCTTTAATCTCCTCCAACTTACTCTCTTTCTGTTGTTGCTTCTTGGGAATCAGAGTGATTTTAGTACCCTCAAACATGAAACTGTAACTGTTAGCACGACCATCATGTTGTACTGCTCTATCAAACTGCCATGGTCTTCCCAACAACAGATGACACACATCCATGTCGACTACATCACACCAGATTTCATCTTTGTATTTCTTCCCAATTGAAAACTTCACACAAGCTCTACGTCCAACTTTCACTTCACCACCCTTCCTCAACCAAGCTAACTTGTACGGTTTAGGATGTTTCTCGGTTTTCAACTCCAACTTCTTCACTGCCTCTGTAGAGATAATATTATCACAACTCCCAGCATCAATAACAAATTTACAAACTCTTCCCAGAATAGTGCATGTAGATTGAAAGATATTGTTCCTCAACCAACTACTTTCCTCCTCTTGCTTCGGTGTTAAACAACTTCTCCTCATCATCAATGCGTACCCGTCATCTCCCGACAGTAAGTCTTCCTCCTCAACTGGTAAAGAATTAGAGCATTCAGCTTCTTCCTCATCTTCCTCCTCAACTTCTGTCACCATGGTTCTCTTCTTCGGCTTCGGACATTCGTTGCTTTTATGACCCATCTCCTGACAATTGTAACATTTGAAACTGTTGTTAACCTTCGCCTTCTCAACTTCCTTTACAACTGGTTTTGCAACAACTTTTGAAACACTAGAACTTCCATTAACACCCTTCGCTTGATTGTTAGAATTGGTAAACACACCACCACCTCGTCTTCCCTGTTTCTCCCAAGCCAACGCTTTTTGATGTGCCTCTGCCACAGATCTAGGATCGAACATATTTACCATATCCTGGATCTGCATTCTCAATCCCCCAATGAATCTAGATGTCAGTTGTTCTTCCGTTTCCATAATATCATTCCTTGCAATAAGCTGATAAAACTCATCTGCGTAATCATTAACAGTCTTTGTGCCCTGCCTCAAGTTCTGCAAACGTTGATACATCAGAGATTGATAATTGTAAGGTAAGAACGTTGCTTTCATCAATTTCTTCATCTTCTCCCAAGATTCAACTTTTGACTTCCCCATTCGTTCACGTGTAAGTTTGGTTTGCTGCCACCATGCCAAAGCTCTACCCCTCAACCTTGTAGCAACCAACTTCACTCTACGATGTTCTGGAACTTCTTTGAAATCAAAAATTTCTTCAACATTAGCCACCCAATCCAAAAACTCCTCAGCCTGCATACCACCTTTGAATTCTGGAATTTCTGTCTTCATCCCAGATTCCCACTTGTGATCGTACTCCGACTGATTCCTTCCTCGTCCACGTCCTCGTCCATGAACACTACCACCATCGTACTCTTCTTCACCATCCGATGTATATCGATGTCGATCCTGACCACCAACATCTCTACCACCACCATTTCTTCCACCAACATTCCTACGATCTACATTCCTCCGATCTCGATCAGTCACATTTCTATCCCGACTTCGATCATCAACATTTCTATCACAATCTCGATCCACGCTTCTATGATCACTATTGACACTTCTCTCTCGATTTGAATGTGGTGAAGCTCTACTTCTCCCATGGCTCGATTCGGGTGATACTCTTCTCTGATTTTGACTCATCTCCAACATCATCCTCTCTAATCGACCAATCCCTTCAGTAAGCTTCTCATTGAAATTCTCGTTGATTCGTTGCTCCATTTCATCGGCCTCTTCTCTTCCGTACAAAGCATTAATATTGCGATGACGTTGAACTCGTCTTGGCGGCATGATTGAATACTTCCCAAACACTTCAACAAATTCACACTTCAAGTTTCAAACACCTTTCGAACTTGGATCCAAAATGGAATGGATCGAAAACTCCAACTTTGTTGCAAAATATGATGAACATGATGAACACAACTTCAACACTTCAAATTCTCGGCTCCAAGACTCGATTTAGCTATGATTGGCTAAAACAAGCTCTGATACCAAACTGACGCAGCGGATTAATCAAAACAAACTTTAATCGGTGAAAGTAGCAATCTGTGGATTGATGGATACTGAAATGCTCGAACTCGTTGATCCAAAGATACCGAACTCTAGCTATCTCTGACTCGTTGATCCGAAGATACCGGGAAAGAGATCTACGATTCTTCAACGTTGATCTTGCGCACAAGATTCCGTGAATCGGCTTCAGCAAACGATGATTCGAGCGCACTCGAATGACGTAAGTGGAGATAGGAGATACACTCGACTACCAATTGAAATTGAAAGCACAAAGCTAACAAAAGAGAATTTTATTCAATTTTCAACAACCTTACAAAATGACACAACTTGCCTATTTATAGGCTACAACACATATCCAGAAAAAATTCCTAAGTCATAAGTCGTTTTCGACTCATCACCTCCGACTCATCATAAGTCATATATGACTCATCACCTACGACTCATCATAAGTCTTAAGTCGACTCATCACCTACGACTCATCATAAGTCTTAAGTCGTTTTCGACTCATCACCTACGACTCATCATAAGTCATATACGACTCATCACCTACGACTCATCATAAGTCTTAAGTCGTTTTCGACTCATCACCTACGACTCATCATAAGTCATACACGACTCATCACCTACGACTCATCATAAGTCTTAAGTCGTTTTCGACTCATTACCTACGACTCATCATAAGTCATATACGACTCATCACCTACGACTCATCATAAGTCTTAAGTCGTTTTCGACTCATCACCTACGACTCATCATGAGTCATATACGACTCATGCCTTGGCCAAATAAGGGTTGCGCTGCATCAGATTACTTATCTATTCAAAGTTTCAGACGCTTCTGCTATCAGTTTACAATTCAAAGCCATGGTTAAGTACTTGCAAACAAAGTTGTTCCTACACAGGCACTTTGTTTCAATGCTAGCACTAGTTCAAAACTTCAAATACCTGGTTCGCTGACTATCAGTTTAAATTTCAAATACCTTATTCCATGATCCATGGAATAATATCGATGCAGTGGACTTTCAGTAGTCGAGCCATGTTTATTTTTTTACTTTTTAGAGTCTGTAATGGTGGACATTTAGCACCACTCTTATTTTATACTTTAATATGTTATATTTACTTTGTATCCCGGTATCATTTTGTTAATCGTTTACTGTGTGACTGTTACTTATTAATGGGAACTTTTAGCTGAGATATCCGCAAGTTGTTTTTGCCGTTACAATTGGTCTTGTTTGTATTTACTGTTGCCATTCGTACTAAATCAAATTTGCCCGCTAACTTTTTCTTGTTAAAGTGGTTTAAGCTCCATTTGTTTCCAGCCTACCTCTGTGTTAATCCGTTGCACCCCAACGGACAAGTAGATCTAAGGATGAATGTAATATGGTATGAATTTTATGTAGTGGTGTAAGTTCATACCGGACAAGACTGTTCATGTATTTATTTGTTGGATTGTTTCAAGTATAAGAGGAGATGAGTAATGATGGTTGCACTTCCTTCTGGAGCTACTACTGTAAATTTTGTACAATTGTTCAACGTTCGGTTCGGTCCGAAACTGTAAGGCCTTCGATCTGTGTTCGTACCATTCTTATTTAGGTCATGAGTTAGTGCAAGGAAAATTGTACGAAAATATGTCCGTTTGAAATTTTTTGATGTTTTCCTATTGTCCGAACATTGTCCTTCCGTTGTCCGACTCGTACGAACAATATCACATAAAAGATACCACCTCCATTTGGTCTAGACAAGGTTTATGTTTGGACCACCTCCATCTGATCCGGTTCGATCCGTCTACACCCCAATTTGGAGCCCGTCTACTTGCAAGTTGACGAATACAAACCCTAATTTGCTAGTAGTTTCATTCGTGATTCTTGGTAGATACATGTACATCTTGCTCAAACATACGAATTTAATTTGAGTAATGCCTTTGCACGTCTTAAAGTGCTCGAATAAATTTAAGGTGCAACACTTTCTCCAATATTTATCAAACCAACCGCTATATAGGTTTACCTATTTTAGGATGAAAATCAATTTCGTCTGAAATCCACAAACAAGCAACATTACAGACATGTTTTCTCTCAATGTTCCACGCTTCTATTTTTCTCTTTTCTGTTTTCTACCGAATTTCGTTTCCTCGTCGATCTTCGTTATTCAAATTCAGTATCAGCCTATAATTCCATTTTATCTTGTCATTTCCTCGGATTTAACCCTAAATTTATTGCCTTAATCTTGTAAACCTAATGTTTCAAACAATTTGTAAACCTAGGTTTCAAAAAATTAAGGTAGTTAATCCATTGCTTCTCGCTCGAGCGGGTTACTCCAACCTAGTATGATTGAAGGTTATTTTCTTTTTTACTATGTTAGATTCAGTTTACACTATGTTGAATCTTGTCTTTTAAGTCAAGTATAGTTTAGGGTTAGTTACACATGTTGATTTTAATTTCTAATTTCAATTTTAAAATGTTTTATTTATTATTGTAATTTAAGTTTAGCTTGTTGCAGTTTTTAAAGACTTGAAGATTCACAGAAATAGTGGTCAGATTAATAAAAAATAGCAAGGAGGGTTTTAATAAAATTATAATAGAACAAGTAGTTGGATAATTTTTGAAATAGATCTTCGCTTTCATGCTTGCATACTACTGCCCCCCCCCTCCCCTTTTAATAAAGTGAGGCGTTTTATATCAACTAATACACACTGTAGACAGTTGAAAAGCCATTGAGGATAGTTGTTTGTTTAAACAAATTTGTAGACAATTGATTTAGTTGCTTTAACCAAAATTAAGTTATAAATGAATTAAATCAATACTTTGTTTTATTCCTGTTTTAATAAGATTACGAAATGCTCGATCATTTGGTAATCGGTTAGAATAACTAGGAGAAGAGATTTTGGGTATCAAACTCTATTTCTGATAGTATCTATCAGTCGGTAGGAAAGCAACATTGAACTTGATGAAAGCTGTTGATGAGTATATACCACACCCTGTTAGCCAACTGGACAACTCTTTCCTCATGCCTATTGAAAATATGTATTCAATTCATTTAAATGTGACTTCACACTTCGTTTGATTTGTAAGTCTTAATTGTAACTCCTACCCTATATCCATGCTATAGATACTAATCATATTTTCAAAGTTATTTTACAAGTTATTATTCTATAGTGTCTGGAAAAGATAATAATATCATGTCTATTGGCAGTTTGCAAGTAGGTTAATGTTTTTAATAGGAACTTATAACCTGATTTTTTCCTCTCCATATTATCCAACTTCTCTGTAGCACTTATGATAACTTTGTTTTGTTGATCCAAGTATAAAACAGTGTCCAAATGTTTTTATCTTTACTATAAAGGGGTAATCAATCCCTTGTAATGGAAAAACCTAACTATAGGATCATGTTATGGTGCGGTAAAACAAATAGATCAATCAATTCTCCAATCAGATTATAGATATTCCAAAAGCAATAGTAAATAACTATAAAAGAGAAAAGGGGACATAAGAGATTTATAGTGGTTCCACTATCGTCGTCATAGTGCATGTCCACTTTGGAAAGAGAAGCTTTATTACTTTCAATAAACAAGGGAGATTATTGAAGAATAATAAAAATCTCTAATTTGATTAATTAGGTCGCAATTTGTTTTTCTTTATTGACTTATATTGTTTCTTTTTGAGTTGTATGGATTATGAACTCTATGTGGCTATCCCTTTATTTATAGTCTTCTCCAAGTGGAGACATGGAAAGTTCTAAATAAGGTAAAGTTGTAATTAAGAAAAGTTTTCATAAATTCCAAATTTGCAAATTAGGAAAGTTTCTATATATTTCAAATTTGCAAATTAGGATAGTTTTCATATATTTTCAAATTTGCAATTAGGGAAAGTTTATATATATTTGAATCGCGCAAAAAAATTCAACACTCCTCCTCGATTCAAATTATCTCTGCTAACTCCTATTGATCCACCTTAATACGAATACCTTCCTGATAGGTTCCAGCTCAGCCACCCCCCATCACACTTTGTCAACAAGTTCCAGCAAGGCCATCCCCCACCAACAAAGTGTTAACGGTACTCAAAACAAAGTAAGAGTCAAAATAATCTCCTAACAAGAAGTATATGATAACTTCTATCTCTCCAACAAGAAGAATACTACACCCCCTCTAGCTTCAGTTAAGCTACTCCACTCTCCCCTATGATGCTACCATGTGTCACTAGCACTTCAATAAGCGAATCAAGTTCGAGTAAAGCTCGAACTTAGCAACCGGCAACGCTTTAGTAAACATGTCCACCGCATTGTCCTTTGTATTGATCTTCTTAGGACGAATCACTCTTTCTTCATTCATGGCAACAATGAATGACTCTGACTTCTATGTGCTTTGTTCTCAAACTAAACGCCAAGTTTTTAGCCAAATGAATTACACTCTGACTGTCATAGTTCACCATCACACTACATGCACAAAGCCTAGATCACACAATAGACGCTTCAAGTAAAGTGTCTCCTTAGCCGTTTCAACAACAGCTATCAAATCTGCTTCTATAGTAGATAATGCAACCAAAGACTACAACCTCGTTCTCCAACTAATGGCTATACCTCCAAGAGTGAACGCGTAGTCCGAGGTTGACTTCCTTCTGTCTCTATCTCCCGCATAGTCCGATTCAAAGTAACCAACCAAGCTGCAACTCTTTCTGATTCCAAAAAAAAGACCATGATTTGGTGCTCCCTTCAAGTATCTCAAAATAGCTTTAATAGCTTCCCAATGAGTCTTCCCTGGATTAGCCATGACTAACCATACTCACTGCATGAGCAATTTCTGGCCTTGTGCAGACCATGACGTACATCAAGCTTCCAACTGCACTTGCGTAGAACCTCCTCTCTATATAAGTCTTGTCTTCAACTGCAATAGGAGATTATTTTTTCAAAAGCTTTACATATAAAGGCATGGATGTCAAAATAGCCTTTGCAGTATCCATGCTAAAGCGAATAAGTACCTTTTAGATATACTCCTTTTGACTTAGTCTCAAAACTCAAAGCTTTCTACCTCTGAAGATTTTCATGTCTAAAATCTTCTTTGCTTCTCCAAGGTCCTTTTTTGATTTCTTCTCTATCATTGGAAGCAATAAGCATATCATCCACGTTTAAGAGTAAGTTCACCCAATCACCACTCTCCTGTAGGATCGAATTCATCCTAGAGGGGGGTGAATAGGGTGATACTAATAATAATAAAAATTAATGCGGAAATATATATAATAATTGCAACACAGATAATAACAGAATAATAAAAGCAGATATAGAACAACAAAGATTTACCCAGCTTCGGCAAAACCCTGCCTACGTGCTGCCCCCAAGGTTTCTACTAGAAATTAAGTGGTCAGATGCGTACACACGTAAACTTGCGACACTCTCTAATGACTAACCTAACTCTATGCTCAAAACCCTGCCACAACTCAGCCACTGAGTTGCGAATTCTCGAACAACACCACCGTAGTTCGTCACCTAGTTACACGACTAGACAATTACACAAGTTAAAAGGAAAATATAAAAAGCAAATTTAAAATACAAAACCCTATATAATCACTAAAGCCCAAAATAAAAATAAAAGCCGGCCAACTAATATTAAATCAAAGAGACGTCTCTCTTCTTTTTTATTTTCGTGTAAAACTTCGGCCATTCCTTTTGTTTCTTCGTTCCTTTTTGAATGCTAGGGTTTTGTGATGAAGCCGCCGCTATGGTTTCGTTCTTCAATTTGCTTCGAATGCTTCCTCAATTGAATCTCTGGCTTTATTACTTGCGGTGGCTTCAATCTGTGTCGAGCTCGAATGCTATAATTTGGTACGTGATTTTCTTGTTCGAGTTTTGAATTTGCTCGACTTCAATTCTAGTTATATATTTGTTCGTGATTTTGCTAGCTCTGGTATTTGTTTGAACTCGAATCACACTTTATGCCGATGATGAATTTGGGTATTTATGGGAATCGATTTCCTATATTTTTGTATGTATAAATATGTTTGAATTCTTCATAATTTTTGCTTGGCCGTTTCATTTTGCTTAAATGATGATGATTAATCTTGACTGCTTCGTTTGTTTACACGTTACTGATACATTTTCACTTGCTTGAGTCGGTTCCTTCTTTTGCTCCTACGATCATGGAATTTGAATTTTTTGAGACTTCGACTTGTTCACGTTACTTCATATACCTCTGTTTGAAAATGTATGACCCACGGCTTGATTTTCTTTTAAACACTGCTTTGTTATTTTTGGCATTTTGAATTTTTGTTAACTGTTGTTACCTTCTCTTTCAAACCATGACTTTGTTACTGCTACTGTGTATACTTCATGTATCTATATCCTTGTTTGCACTTCATGTTACATTGCATTTATCTGGGTTGGTAGCCTTGGTCTGGTTGATACTGTCTAGTCTGTGTTTACATTGCTTCGAGTCATTTCATGGTTTGCTTGTGTACTTCATGGTTGTTGCTCTCTGGTCTGTATATATGTATATTAGTGCTCTGTCCACCTTGATTTGATTCACGCGCACTGGTTCTTTGTCACTGTTTTGGTGCACATGCCTGAATCTCTTTGAAAAAATAGTCACTTGATTACATGTTCACAACTGCTTGTGCACTGCTCTGTTGCTCGAGTGCTTGCTTCATATGTATGCACCGTGTATATACATGTGTGAACATACATGTATATATGTATGTTTTAGCTTGATTTTAGAGTGGTTTGTATATCCAGGCTATATTGTATGTGGTTTCATTATGCTTTGTTACTCCATTCGATGTGTGTCTGCACTTGAATTTGCTCATGCCTCTGTTTCATATGCATTTTTGTTCTGGCATGTATTAGTCATTGTGTTCATTTGAGTCTAAGCTTGTGCTTGTTTTTGCCTTTGATGTTCCAGTCTTCATTGTTATGTGGTTGCCACTATTACTTGAAGTCTGTTTTGTTCTTGACCCTGGTTTGAGTTTTACTGCATTGTGAAGTGGTTCTCTAGCATCATCCTTTGTACATATTGATGTTATATGTTGTAGTCTTGTTCCATTGAACTCTGGTCTGCATTTGCTCATTCGAGCTGCTGTCTTCATTGTGTTGTTGCAGTTTGGTGAGTACATGTTCATGTGACTTGCCATTGTCTGGTTACATTGTCCATGGTTTGCTTTGTTTCCAGTTTCTTGTATTGAAGTTTGGTTTTTGCCATTGCACTTGTATTCGAACTGGTCTATGTTGCATCCCTTGTTGTCACTGCATATATATACATACATACATGTGTGTTTAGGCATGTATATATGTATGCTTGCCTGCACTGTGTCTTGGTTGAAGCTTCACTTGTGCACTGGTCTTGTCTGGTTGAGTAAACTTTTTTTGCATATGCACTTTTTATTCAAGTGCTTTGCATTTATTAAACTGGGTTGCCTTTGTGTCCACTGCTTTATTGCATCCCATATCTGAACAAATGTTGCATTTGGGTTGTGTATGGACCATTTTATTGAACTTGTTTCACTGGACTGAGCTTGGTTGCAATCCTTTGATTCATGTGGTTTCTGTAGCTCGACCATCCATGCTTGTGTTTTCTGTTGCTCTTGACCATATGTGCTTGATTCATTTTCCGTCTTTGTGCACTTGTATCGTATGGTCTGGTGTTTGTGAGTTTGGCCATTGGAGGTTTGGTTGTACATGAACTTGTATGTAGTCATGTTAATTTTCTCTGGTTGCATACATACTCATGTATATACATGTATGTTGGTTTCACTGTTCATTGCTATTATCTGGGTTACCCTGTTGCCTTTATACCTGAACTGATATGTGTATGCATATATGCATACATGATCTAATGCATATGCTCTGGTCTCTGGTTCAGATTACATGTGTACTGCCCTGAGTTGAATCCAGCTAATGGCTCGGGTTTGACCTTGTGCTCACCTGTCCCTGCAGTTTTATCAAGTGTATATCGGTGTGCACGGCCTTGTGACATGTACAGTGATACGTTGTGCATGTCACAAGTTGTTCGTGTATGATGAATTCAAAAGATATAAATGACGAACAACGGAAATAACTAAGGCAAATAACACTTTCAAAAACACACACTTCATTTTGAACTGCAAAATATTTCTTTTTCAATTTTACCGCGTTAGTATTTATTTTGCAGATAATTCAGATGCTGGATACAAACTGAAATAGAGTTGGAGATAAATATGAGTGTTTGAGTGATATGTAGTGAGGTGAACATTGTAAAGTGAAATTTGTGATGTAATTGAAATTGTAATGTAATTGAAAATGTATATATGTAGTGAGAGCTCAAATTTGTACTATTCAAAACTGTAATAAAATATTTGTTTGAATAAAATATTTGTTTGAATATGAATTCTGTGTTACTTATTTTATTCATCAAATATTTATTTAATTATGTGCAAAATAAAATAGTACAATAACAAATACATTTAAATGAATATATATATATATGTTTATTATCATCAAACAAAAATCATATACTAGCATATTCAACATCTCCAAGTGTTTATAATAATCATAAGCGTCTTTTATACTCCCATCACAGCAATGCTCAACATAAAAGAATCGAACCTCTTGTACCATTGTCTCGACGACTGCTTCAGGCCATACATCGACTCCTTCAGTTTGCAAACCCAATCTGACTTACCATCCACTACAAATCTGTCTTGTTGTCTCATTTAGATTGTCTCTTCCAAGTTTCCATGTAGAAAAGTTGTCTTCACATCTAGTTGCTCCAACTCCATATCATGAGTAGCAACTATAGCTAACAAAATCCTAATAGATGTATGACGTACAACCAGAGCAAAGATTTCTTCACACTCTTTCCCCTTTTCCTGTAAAAACCCTTTTGCTACCAATCTAGCCTTATGTCTTCCATCATCTTCTACCTTGAAACCAAACTACAGCTAACAAAAACAGTTTGCCTTTACAACCAAACATAAAGTGGAAATAAAAAAAATTTAAATAACTATCTGCTTCCTGCACGCCCCCGAAAGCTTTATTCGTCAAAAGAGAAAACCTGAAAAACTTTAACTCTCAACCTACTCAAAATCAATTAAGTACCCGAGAGTTTAAGAGAAAAACAAAAAATCCGAGCCAGACATAAAGCCTGCTATGAATAATAATTTACCATCTCAAACCATTTAGATATCTAGTGAGACCACGCCACTTAGCAGAACGGGTTTTCCCCTCACTAATATCCTAAAACATGTATAAACCATATACTGTGCTCCTGCATCCACAATGGTTAAAATTATAGCATTTCAAAATATTATGATGATATGCAAAACAATTAAATCAATTCTGGATTACCCATCCCAGTTATTCTGACTATCTATCTTAAATATAGTTTCTAGGATTACTATTAACTTGTTAAATATTAAGGACTATCCATCCAATTACTTAGTTTTCATGGGATCACTAAGAACCTATTGGTAACTCCAATATATTATTTCTTATCCCAGTTTTCATGGACTAACTAGGAACCTATTGGATGACTCCAATATCATTAATCCAAATATAGTTTTCATGGGCTAACTACAAACCTACTGGCCCCTGCCATTACCAAATCATAGTATTCATGGGCTGACTATGAACTTATTAGTCCCTTCCAATATCGTACAGTTTTCATGGGCTTACTGTAAACCTATTGGCCCCTGCCAATATCATTAAATTAAGAATTTAACATCTGTTAAGTTATATTCACTACCGGGTCAACCAAACTGGTTATTCCGCCCTTTCCCCAAAATTCAGTTATGGGTTAATAACAATGTGAATATTATTTTCAAAATCTATTATTTGTGCCATGGTTTTTCCTTAAAAATGAGAATGGGTTATTAGTTTTGAAACCTTAAATCATCACTTTCGAAACCCCTGGATGAAATCCTTCGAAATCATAGAAAACCACTTTCCAAAACTCTAAGTATATACCTTTTGAAAATAATAAGACCTTTTGATGGTATCAAGAAAAACATTCTTTAAAACATAGGCTTCGAAACAAATAAAATACTCTTTCAAAAGCAGTGGATTTTACTCTTAAAACATCAGTTGGGTCAAGATGGTTGTATACGAAGGCATCTCTTTCGAAACCAACAAAAACTAGAATTGGGAAAAATTGGTGGTGTCGGAACCACCTTAGTCGAAAGAAAAAGACTTTAAAATCAAAACTTCAAAGGTCTGAGTCGAAACTCTCTTTCGATTCCATCTCCTTCGAAACCCCAACCCCTTTCGAAAGCAATTAGAAAAAAAGGTTTGGTTTAAGGTAAAAACTAGGGCAACCCTTCGAAAGCATTACTGGACACATGGTCGAAAGGTAGAGTAGCGGCAAGGCTTTAACTAGGTCGAAACGAACCTATTTCGAAAGCTTTTATTTAAAGAAAAGGAATCCCTTCGAAAGCTAGTACTTTAGTATAACATGGCAACCTTATTTGAAAGCTAATGTATAAAACCTCTTTCGAAAGCATTTGTTTCGACTAAGTCAAAAGCTTTGAGTAAAATAAGGTCAGGATTTAACTTAGAAAACAAAGCAGGGTTTTGACCCCATCGGAAGCTTGCCTTTCGACACTATAACTCCGCCTTCTTCCAATCCACTACGTACCATCTAAGTGATACCATGTGTATTGGTTTCAACTATATAGGTTTTGACTATGTTGATTCCGACTAGGAAGAGGCGGAGTCTATGGAGTCGAAAGGTACTACTATTAGAGGTGAAACACCTTTTTCTGATTTAAAGGATAAAATATATCAACTATAGTAATTTCATTTTAACAACTTGCCTATTTGGAAATCATTGATTGGCTGCCCAAAAGCTTTTCAAATACTTTACTTGTATAACTGCCGCTTTTATACCAAATCTAAATCAAAGGATTGTAACGTTAATGTCTTTCCATATAACAAAACCGATATTTGCAGAAATGCTCCTCTTTCAAAATAATTTATTTCCCTTAGTAAATCGATCGGGGAAATCCCCAAAAATCATAGAAATTTGATTTCATCGTGTAATCAAACATATAAAAATTTTGAGACCCAAATCCTTTCAGGAATTGTTGAAATAAATTTCTAACCCAAATATTTCATATTTACCATCGAAAGTTCATAATAAAATTTCCATTGCTTAGAAAATTCTGAAATTAAAACCCATCTCTAAAGTCATGTTTTACTTAACATAAAAATTTTCCATGGCAATTTAAAATCAGTAAATCTCGATTTTGACCCTAAAACCGTACGGATTTCACATAACTTAATGGTTTAAATTAAACAATCCATAAATTTAAGCATATCATCATTCAAAATAACCATAGAAATAAGGTAAATACTCAAATCAAAAACCATATGATTATAAAACCAAAAAGAGATGGTATGAATTATTATTCACGTTAAGTTTGATAAGGAACTTGAGATTTGTTGTTGATTAATCCTTCCTAGCTTTTATATCTTTAGCTTTTGATAAATTTATTTTTTTCTTCCTTAATAATGGCCGGCTTTGGTTTTAGGTTTTAGATTGGTGTTTGTGATCGTGAGAAAATGAAATTTGAATGGACAAAACGAGAAGTAATAGCCATGTATAATAAGGAGGCTATTTTACTAATATGCTCAAGTGTAAGTTAATTAACTAATAACTCAAATTAAAGCCCATTTATCTTATGGTTAAGCACGACCCTATATGTTTTATTCAAATCTCAATCTCCTAATCAACATTATTCTATTTAATTTATCTAATTAAATCTTCTGAATAATGTTATCAAAAATTAGGGATGTTACAACCATAGAATGAGTTTGAGAATGTGTGTGTGCATGTATGAGCGCGTATTTATTAG
This sequence comes from Allium fistulosum, assembly GCA_030737815.1. NCBI lineage: Eukaryota > Viridiplantae > Streptophyta > Magnoliopsida > Asparagales > Amaryllidaceae > Allium > Allium fistulosum. The sequence goes on from CM060907.1 coordinate 339,531,993, forward strand.
TGATACAAAATGTGTCATATTGTGTTAATTGATCTGTTGAGTGGCTTATGGATTTTAATCAATATGAGTAATTAACGTTATTGATAGGGATCTCTGAACACTTGAACAGAGCAATTTGACATAGTATTGGTTTGAAATTGGGTAAATGAAATAATTTTACTTTGATTATATTATATATATATATATATGAATAATTTTTTAGAAATTTTTACGGTGTGTTTGGTTGTTAGCGAATGATAATATTTGATTATTATTATTTTTTGTTTGTAATCTAATAAAATTTGTTATTATTATAATGTAAACAAAGTTAAATAATTAAGAAATTTATAAAAATGATTTGTAAATAAATGGATTTAAAAGCTGAGAATTTGAGAATTTAAAATCTCATTGATTTTGGAAATTGTTTTTCAAAGTTTTGATAAAATAAATATTGATAATATTATTTGGAAAATATTTAAATGGAAATATTCTAAAATGGGATTTAAAAGAAATAGAAAGCACTAAATTCACTTCGGTCGCTAGAAATAATTTCGATGGTGACTGCAGCATCATCGACATTCATTTTCGAGTTTCCAAGAGAGGAATTGCTACCATTAGAATTTTGTTTTGGTAAAACTAGTTTTGATTTAAATTCAAAAAGTATGATTTGAAATACAAAGAAAATAATTATAGTATTGTTTCAAAATAATTTGAAATAAGAACAGGGTGTTTAAACTCTGAAAATTTTCATTTAAGTGTTTTATGAAAATATTAGAGTATAAGTAACTTATAACTTGAGAGATAATAAGTTAAAACAATGTTTAAAATTGTTGAATATGAATGTTAAGAAAAGTAATTTGAAATTGAACTATGGAATGAAATTCAACTTACGTTATGTTAATAAAATGAATTTTGAAAAGAAATTTGACTTAAGTAAAGGCAAATGAAGTGAATTAATGAAATGAGTTAAATGAAATTGAATTTGATTTATGATGAATTAATGAAATGAGTTAAATGAAATCGAATTTGACTTATAATGAATTAATGAAATGGATATGAACTTGAGTTACAAAATGAAATTCAACTTTAGTATAAATAAATTGAATATGGATTTGGAATGTCATTTGATAGAATTGAATATGAACTTAAGTTGTAGAGCGAAAATAAACATGAGAAGTGTGGTATAAGATGTTTGTTATAAACTTAAGTAAAATTTTAGGAAATGATTCATAAATGAATTAGTATAGAGTGAAATGCTGTTAAACATAAAAATTGGATGGAATGGTTTTAAAGTGGTATTAGAATTGAAAGGAATATACTAATAAAAAATAAATGAATGTGAATAAAGCAATGCGGATAATGATTATGAATGAATGGATGTAAATTAAGGAATTTGGTATGGCTAAAAAATCAATTGAAATAAATTCGTATGTTGTACGTATATTATTTATTTGCATAACTGTTTGATCGAGCTTTGGATACACAATTTCGAGATGATTTACATCGGTCCGAACAAGGATTTTTCACTCGATTCTCCATGATGAACACCGGATATGGATTTTCGATTGATTCTGGAATTCTTTATTATAGTATATGGCTATGCATGAAGAATGACAGTTTCTAATCAAGGAACCGAATCTGAGTCCGCACTAGAGTGGTCGTGTGAACGATACTAGTTCGGAAGTGAAATTGTGTGATCTACCAAGCGATCAAATTTGGTATTGTGTATGGATGGTATATGTACATCATACGGGCTTAAATAAATTACATGTTGACATTGGAAAATGAAAAATTAATATGATTGTGAATTATATGATATGATATCATTAGTAAATAAGATTCAGGTATACAGAAGAAGAAAAAGGCTAGTTTGATGCCTTTGGTTTCACGAGTAGAATTTAGTTGCTCGACTAAAAGGTACATGTTTATATTGTTAATTGATTTCAATAAATTTTCGTTATATAATTATTGAATATGAACCTGATTATGGACACTATAGTTTATGACATTATTATATATTCAACTAAAACCTTGTAGTGATAGAAAATCAATATCGATATTGGTCAAGTGTTTGGACTCAAATTGTTATTTTAAAAATACTATAAATTTCCATTTGAGTTGGAATTGGGTTTTGAGACAGGAAATGATTTTAGATCCGAAATTGGTTTTCAAAAATATTTTGTTTTTAAGGATTTAATTTTTATTTTATTCCAACCTACTTATCTATCTTGTTCTAAGTTATTTATTTATATTTAACATTGTTTTAAAAAGTCATTTATTTATATTTAACATTGTTTTAAAAAGTTATTTATTTATAATTAATATTGTTAAAGTTATTTATTTATATTAATGTTGTTTTAAAGTTATTTATCAATATTTTAATATTTTGAAAAGTTATTCATTTTAAATAATTAGTGTGATTTGAAATTAATAATGATGATTTATTAATACTGTTTGGAAATTAATTAATTATTTATAATATTAAAATTAATTATTAGTGTTTTATTAATATTGTCCTTAAAATTATTAATTATTATTTTAAGATGTTTTAAGGTTAAAAATCATTATTTATTTATCTATAATGTTATTGTTAATAAATTATTATTATATAATAGTTTTTTTTGATGTAAATGATTTTTATTTATTTATAAATGTCTCCGAGACATATAAATGTAGGAGGAGTTTTATAAAATGGTTTGAAGACTTAAGGGAAGTTTATTTACAAGGTGAAAGAGTTTTATAAATGGTTAGGTATTTATAAGCGAGCTTAACAAATGGGTTTATAGATTTATAAAAGGAGTTTTATAAATGCTTTTATGATTCATAAAGGATTTATAAATGATTTCAGAATTGTACAAAAGAATTTATAAGTGGTTGAGATTTATAAAAGAAACTATAAATGATTTTCAAAGATTTATAAAATTGTTTATGAATGGTTTTGAGAATTATAAGGAGTTTATAAATGATTTTCAAAGATTTATAAAATTGTTTATGAATGGTTTTGAGAATTATAAGGAGTTTATAAATGATTTTAGTATCGAATAAAAAGAAAACCTTTCGCAGTTTTGTAAATATACCTATACCATTGAGATAAGTGTATGTGTACATTTTTCTAAGTTGTGAAGTGTAATGTGTGTGAATATACTTATACCGTTGAGATAAGTATATGGATATTTTCTAAGTATTGAAAATATAGGGATTGTTGGATATACCTTTGTAAAAGTATTTTTTTATACAAGTAATTTACAAAGTAATTTTAATTAATGAAAGATTAATTAAAGAGGCTAGTGATTGCTTATGTGTTTAACCAATGTTGGTTTTCCCTTTTGAAATAAATCCCTGATTGGATGTGTGTTTGTTGATAGTTAAATAACCGACTATCAAATTTGGACCCAAACATAACTTCTGAAATATCTAGGAGAAACACACGAGTTATATGGCCATTCATCTCTGATGATGCTGTACTATGCGTATAAATCTCGTTTCATTCTCCTAGGATAAATGATAAGGAAATCCGTCCACTAACGGTTAGGAGATGATCTCCGCTCTTATCTTTGACTGTTTACTTCCTAAAGAACCAGGGTTGAGTTTACCAAAAACTGTCAAATGTTGTTTCGAAGAGACCGAGATCAGATATGTTATCCGAAAAACACTTATCAAACTTAAGCGTTTCGAAGTGAAGACATCTTGAAGATGATGAAATTGAAGACGGAGCTCTCAAGCGTTTCGTTTAGTCCCCGAACGAACTTATATGGATGAATGCTAGTATTGCATTGGTTGCCTGGAGGGCAATATTAGCATTCTAAGATGGCTTGTTAGGAGTAAATGGTAAGAGCATGGCCTCTTTGAGCCTCACACCTGGGAAATGAATAAAGCGGGGACATGTGATAGGGCTAAGTGGGTCGCACCCAAGTAGGGTATGATCATCCCAAATCTAAAGCGATATTCATGTATGCTTGGGGATCCCATTGTATGGTTGTTGATTGCAACCAAGGGGTAATCATATTCGATGCTACTCGAGAAGGGGGTAGTGCAGGTCCTGAGTAGTAGAGGTGCATTATGTTGTAGCCTCCCGTACATTTTATCAAGAGGTGTACGGATTCGGCGGGTCGACCCTTACCCTTTCATAGTTGGAATCCATTATCCACTACGAGCCTTCGCTTATTGATTGTATAGCCTCGTATGTTTGAATTTAATTAATGTAACAATTTCGGCTATGGTTAATAAGTATTTGTATCTTAGACACTATTATAATATCAGAGAATTTTATATAAAATGTTTTAGTTATCGTAAGGTAAAAACCTGTCCGTGTTTATGTGCGACGTGGTCCTACGAGATACTTTTGATTTCAAAGGTTTTTATAACTTTAAAATCTAGTTGGATGTGTTTTCTCAAGCTGGTTTTCCAGACTGACTCGGGTGTTATTTTATTATAATGCTCGGGTCAGACCGATCATATTTACAGATTTAGTTTGGATGTGTTGGAGCTTTAGGAGACGAGCTGGAGGCCCAGAGACATATTCACGTGATTATTTTCCACTGCATTCATTTTTTCATTTATCAGTAATTGTGAGAACATGTTGTTATAACTATCGGTGTTGAAATAGGTTAGTATACTCTGATTGATATCTGTAAATACATATGTTACGGTTGGTTTTTATGTAAAGATTTGTTGTATATTATAGATTATTCATTCCTCTGTGAAATTCTGTGTTGTTTGGTTTTCTTCTTGTCTTCTTTCTTCTTTCTTTTCTCTAGCTCTCCGCCTTTCCGTTCAATTTTGGTTGGATATGTATGGTTTATTCTCAGCTTAAATTGTATGGAAAAGTGCGTTATTACAGAAAACTTCCGGATCATGTCAAAAATCTGTATCAAGTGTTCGTCGTCAAGGATCTAGTGAAAAATTCTCGTTCAGACCAGTGTAAATTACCTCAAAATCATGTACTCGAATCCTAAATTGAGAACTATCATGCGAGTAAAATGATCTACATAACAACTTACGTACTTTATCCACTGGATTCTTAACCACACCAATTACTTTACATTTTAAATCACATTCATCTCTCATATAGTACTTCTCATTTAGTATTAAAATCGTTTATGAACCATTTCAAAAAATATTACTCAAGTTTATAAACTTCTTATAAAGACTTATCTTTACTTATAAAACATTTCATCAAAACACAATTTCAATTTAAAACATTTTAGGATTTAAGTCCATAATCATATAATACTACACTACATCCTAAGAGTATATACAAAACATTCATATTTATTTTATTTTCAAGGATGTTCAATAAATTTTAAAGTTTCTTTAACTTGCTACCTTTTCAAATTAATAGTTATGAAAATTAAACTTTTATTTCAATATCAAATTTTCTTCAAAGAAAACTATAGAATAAACACCAGATTTTCATTTCTAATTATTTGAAATAATAATATATACACATATCTTTTGGATATCAAATCATTGTTTTAGGATTAAACAAAAATCTGTTTTACCAAAACAACTCTGTAGCAAACTACTATAGTAGAATCCCCTAGTTTGAAACTCGAAAATGAACGCCGACGATGTTGTAGTCATTACCAGAATTATTTTCCAGTGACAAAGGTAAGTTCAATACTTTCTATCTCCTTCAAAATCCTTTTTAAAATATTTCTATTCATAAATACTTTCAAATAATACTATTATCTGGAAAATAATTTTCAATACATCGGGATTTATGTTCTTAAATTCTCAGTTTAAATCATTTTTATTTATAAACCATTTTTATACAAATTCACTTTTTTATATAAAATCTTTTCATAAATATCTGTTCCAAAATATCTTACCTATCCTTTGGATTATAATAAACATATTTGATTAAATTTAACTTTTTAACCCAACATTATCACTGAACGCCTTATAGTCAAACCAAAATGTTCTTTTCAATGTTCCAACAAATACTATCTACCCAACCCATATCGTAAAAAAGGTAAATTACTTATAAGTCAACAAATAATTATCAATGCTCAAAAACTGGTCGAGCATGACCAAATTAATAAATGAGAGATAAATGGGCATCATTAATCCCTACATTAATCAACTACACTATCAACATATACTTATATATATCACTAATATGTAATGACTACATATACGCTCTCATATATATAATACACTTAACCCATGCTAGGAAAATCCATTATCATATCTCTTAATGAGTTATACCTAACCAAAGCCAAGCTTCTCGCTTAACCTTCAGCTTTGATACTAAATTTTAACGGCCGCCATTTTCGACCTCCAAATGTCGACACCAATACATCCATAGTATTCACATAACGAACACACAAGTGCCAAAAAGAAAAAAACATTTGGTAAAGAAAAGAAAGAAAAGAAAAGGAATAAGAAAGAAGAGAACAAAAAGGTCATAATCTTACGTGCGGAATGATAACATATAACATTAAAAGACCGTACCCAGAGCCACTTTAATATACATAACATTTTAGAGTTACAAATTGGAGTACTATCATAGTCTAGACAGTTATAATAGCTTGTCCTTCCAATTGCTGATATATATTTATACATAAAGCAATGCAGCGGAAATAAATATTACGGTAGGTAAAACATCTAGCTCCTCTCCAACAGCCTAATGAACATCAATGAAAACCTGCCTTTCTCGGACTGCTCGAAAGAGTACCCATGGAAATAAGGAAAAAATAAAACCATAGGTCAGATAAAAGTCTGGTGTGAGAAACTCAAGAAATATGTGTGACATATAACAACACCTTTTGAGACCATCGTGATGGTTATCCCTTCTAAAGAGAAAAACCATCTAATAAGTACATATTGCGATATAATAGAAAATGTCAAGAGTGAACAATATAAATCAAAAAAATAGCTGTGATACTCATATTAATAACCCCACAAAAATATTAAAGTACAATCAAAACCGCTAAGGCGCGTTCGCATATGGATTTTTCGTTAGAGGCGCACTTAGTACCTCGAGGTAGACCTCCTGAAGTGGTCTGAAACTACCGTCTGAGCGTCATATAACTCTAGATAAAATATACCAAAAAGGAAAACAATAGTTATACCACGTCCTAACACATGGCCCAGATATCCTCAACTCCTACGCACAACATATCGAAAGCATCTCTAGGTATGGAGTTGAGATACCCTTGGGGTTAGCTAAACCCCCTTGGCAATGCCCCTACTCTATTTTTTGTCATTACTAATGGTGAAATCACGTTCAACACTCAACACACGAGCTACAACTCGAATAAATAATGAATCCTCAAATGGGTTCCAACATCTCGAGCAGATCAATGACCTCTACATGGGTTTGAGCGTCCTAGAAAACAGATCTCGAATCTCTACATAGATTCTAGCATCTCGAATAGATCCACTTCTATGAGGCAGAACACGTATTTTAGTCTTGAAGTGGTTTTTGATAAGTAAAACACCTACCGATCCTGGTCTCTTAAAGATTGAATCAATGAATCCCAAGTGCCGTTATTGTTCCCTTGCTGAATAACCAACGTAGTAGGTGAACGAAGGCAATGAGCTATGGACTGAGGTGGAGAGGATGGTCTCTAAACAGTATGTTGGGCCATAATTTTTTCTAGTCCTTCCATCCGTTGGTTGAATTGGTTTGTGAAGGATTGGAATGCGATCAAGAGGGGAGCTGTAGGGACTTCAATTGAAGCCCCTGCTTTATTTTGGGTTTTCGAGCTTACGAGCGGTTTGTTGATGGTTTTTACGACCATGTGCAAATGCTCTTGAATAGGAGTGATAGGTGTGTCGGTGGGATTTATGATTCATGGAATAAAGATGGGTAAAATGCTAATTGATGCAAGAAATGATCGAAGGTTCGAGCCCTCATTCTAGCGCCAAAATTGTTTGTAAGATTTTTGGGTCTTACAGCACTCCATCTGAAGATGAAGTAACTACTTTACTAGTCACCTTAATGATTTTGAATTAGCAAAGTTAAGTAATATTAATTTTGTTGTTATGTAGTAATTGTGTTGCTGGATGCTTACACAATTAGGTAGTTGCACTTTAACTGTTTGTTAAAATGTCAAATCAAGCTAGTATTTAATTTTTATACAGAAAAGGTAAGATTTGGTACTAAAAACTAGATGTAAATAACAAAATGCAGAAACAGTAAAGGACATAAAGAATTTACGTGGTTCGAATATTAAGGATTCCTATGTCCACAAGGGAAATCTTCCTATCTTTTTCTGTTCTGGTATAGAGTTTCATGGCAGAGAGTACAGTAACATCTTAAAAGTATTCAAGAAAGTGAAAAAGGTAAAGGGTCTCTTTTCTTGCTACAGTGCCTTTTCTATTTATAGTATTGATATTCACGTGGATCGCTATAATTTTTCCTTTCGTCGCCTTTTAGCCTTTGAATTCTGCCATCTGTCATTTATCTGTACTATCTATTTTATGTGACCGAATCGCTAACGTGCCTTCGGCGGGAAATTTGAGACGATGGCGATAATCCTTAAAATTAAAATGGGAATATTGAAAATTATGGCGGGGTACTTCAAATTTGAATTTGACTTGCACATGAGTCCCTCTGAGGGGAGTTTTTCGCTCTTTTCTTCAAGCAGGTCGTGGGTTTCTGATCTGAAGGAGTAGGATGTTTATATACTGCTCTAAGAGAGTGTTGGGATTTGTTCCTTGGTTTTGGGATGTTGTCGATATATTTGGAGTGAGGTTGCGGTAATTGATGTGCGATCTTTGCATGATGTCGCTGTGCTCATTTATTGACTATTTTTCTAATTTTGTACTTGTCTGTTCGATCTCGTATAGGGGTGAGGCTGCACTACCTTGCTTTAGCTTGGGTGCTAGTTCGCCATGCTTGTGGCCATAACTTGGGCTACCTGTGATTTAGTTTGACCTCGTTGCTAATGTGCACAGGTCATTGATGAAGAAGGATGGGTCAGTATCTTTGATGTATGCCTGTGAGTATGGATCTGCGTTGGAGCATTGTTTGGGTGGCCCAGTGCACAGCCTTTGTAGTCCTTTTTTACTCCTTGGGATACTGCTTAGGTGCCCTTAATATGCGCAGTGCATATCTGTTGTCGAAGGTGTTAGCAAAGTATGAGTTTTGTTGACAGCGCAGTTTGGCTACCTATGTTCTTTACTTTTTGTTTGCAGGTGCTTTATCATCTATTTCTGGTATTCCCATGGCTTGTGTTATGAGTGCAGTATGTTGTTCTGTTGCCACTTCCTGCCTTTTAGTTGTTGTTCTTTTGGCTGGATCGAGAATTATGACCGTAGAAAAACTTTTTTATAGCACCATTTAGATCGATTTAATCCCTTCTCTTTTTCTTGACTTTTATTGCGAGGGTAGTTCTTTCGGCCTTATGCCTGATTTAATTCTACTATAGTTTAGCTTGTGAAACATTGGCATAACACTAAACATCCACTAAACCTTACTTGGATGCAAATCGAAGTCACACTTCATCGACCAACCCCACTCAACTTGGAAATTCGTGCATCAAGTTTAAATGGTTGTACTCTCGGTCGCTTCATCATGGCTTTGTACTAAGGTTACTCATACAAGGTTTGTCTTTATCGAAGAATTTACCTACTATGAAAGGTGTCAAGTTTAGCCTATCTACCAAGTAACTAGCAATGGATAAATATACCATTCAATTATCAGAAGGAACAAAAGTGAGTTTGCTAAAAATAGAGCATATCCTACCTCACAAGCCCCTTCCCTTTCTCCTAAGAAGCAAGCCCACTAGGACCCGCAAATGCCCGTAAGGCATAAGTCATCATCGCTTACTCACCCTTCGAAAATGTAGGAAAATCCTTCTTTAAGTGATCAAGCCATTCGTAATTGAAGCACTTAAGTTTCGCTGTAGCTGGATGACATTTCCTTGAAAAACGCCCCTACATACCATAGGAGTGACATATTAGGCCTGCTTCCTTCTTCGCATAAGCTCGATTTTCTTTGTATGTAGGTCTTTGCACTTTGGTTGGAGCTTTAGTTTGCTTTCCACTTTTTCTATGTCTAATGGTACCTTGTTGGTGCTCTCACGGAGGAGACCATCCCAACGAGACTTTCTATGATGGCCCCGAATAGGGATAAGACTAGGCAATGAATCCCCAACTGATGCTTTAAGACCCAAGGCAGACTCCTTTTCCCACACCAATGAAGTACCCACTATTTTAATCCTCAAATCAAACCAATGACCGAATCGCTCAACATACTCCCTTACTGATAAGTAGCCCTGCACGAAATAGATGAAGTGCTCAAGCTACATGCCCTTCTCGATCTCAGAAATTATCAGAGATCCAAAGCATCACCTAAATTCACTCCAAGTCATGGGCCTGCTTATCAGCTACCCTAACACTATGTCCTTCCTAGCTAAAGTCTCCCTTATCCAAATATCGAGAAGTAGTTTCCCTTATGAGAACATTCTCTAGACCTGTTTGGATGGAAGCCCAATCATGCGTGTGTCCAAGGAAATGTCTCAGCAATAGTTTCAAGACTCAGATTTGGCTTCTCTCCAAGGCTATGGAAATCTCGGCACAACTTTGAAGGGTCTAAAGCTAGTGGAGCTAGAAATACTGGTGCCCAAGGACCATACCTCCTATGATGCCAACCTCATCCGCAGGAAATGTTCGTGGGCGACAGAACATCCCTAGCGACTGCTTGATGGTCTCTGAACTAATTAGGTATCTCAAACTGCCAATCCGTAGCCTATCACATACTCCGTCTACTCATACTGATTACCTGACAAAGATTCTTTAGAAACTAGGAATAGAAATAAATCAATGTTCGGATGATTAGAGGTGTATACAGTATAATATACAAGAAAAATACAAATATGCTCTCTCAATGTATCTCCTTCTACCATATTGATTAACTCAAACTGGTCTAATTGGTCTAAGTGCTGAGCCTAAGCTCTAATACCAAATTTAACAACCTATTATTCGTAATACCCAAAAATCACCATCTTACATCAACGATTAACTTCCGAATACCACAAAAGACAAATTATCGGGGTAAAATTAGAACGAAAGATTAAATCAAGACATTGGTAGGATCTCACAACGAAACGATAACATATAATATACTAAATATACATAAACATAAGAGGATGAGAATATATAGAGACTATATCGCTGGAAGCAACTGATAAATAAATAGGCAATACAGGAAGTCATAATACATCAACTCCTAACAACACAGAGTTCTGAATAAATATATGATACAACAGGTCTCATATACAAATAACATGTCAACCATGCACTACTAAAATATCAAGTGTACATGTCCAAAATATTGATGTCACACCTCCAAAATGCCTCAGGTGTGCACTCTGATAGCGTATCCCAAAAGCACCTAACTCCAATACTACTCAATCGAGTACTTAAGAGTCATCACGACATAAGCAGACAACGACAAAACGCGAGTCAGATTTAAAGCCTAGTGTGAGGGGAACTATCTAAAAATACTATACATCAAACTATATAAAAATAAAATAGGAATCTTCTAAGGTACAACTCGTCCTCTCCAAAAACGTGGCTCAGGAGTAATCTGGACTGTTCATGAACATATAAAGTAAACCTATCTCAAAGTGATAGGAAATCATACCTTCACCTGCTCTTCTCCTGTAATAGACGAATCATCACAACTAATATAATGTGACTAATACGTAACAGTATACCCTTGTAGGGTAACCCAATGTACAATTATTGAGACAATATAAATATCGCCATATAAGTGCATCCTAAAATAAACGGCAATACTACCAACCAACTAACATAACACACACAATATAACAATAAGTGATTGATAGATAATATAAATTGGTACCCATCATTTTTTATGGGTGGAATGTGGTAGGACACTAATTGATTCAATAATCCCTACCTAGGTTCTAAAACAAATAGAGTCAATATCGAATTGTACTATAGACCTCAATCGCAATCCAACGATTCCAGTTAACGGTCCAAAATAAAGAGAGTCTATATCTAAATGTACCACAGACCCAGAGCTGCATCCAGCTTTATCGAACTCATGTAGGTCTCACCATACCCCTATAACGAGCATAAGTGATAACTGACCTACCCTAGATATCAGAAACATGTGTGGATCTCACTGTGCCCCTATAACAGGCATAAGTGATATGTGACCCACTCATAGATGACTGTCATCATCTCCCCTTAGTCATTATGGATTTCCTAACGAATTCCCATAACGTCTCGACAAAAGAGAACGACAAGCATGTTCTATATAATATGCCATCAGAACCATAAAGGAACACTAATGTTGTAAAGATATATATACACACACGCATCAAATATATCGTCGTAATCAAATACGTTTATCACAAACGAAGTTGATATCTCGCCATCGTCTATCAGGACGGATGCCCTCTACTATAAGACTAATAATAGGTTTGGCCACTATTATAAGGCCAATATGGTGTATGATCAGTAATATAAGATCAATACTATGTACGATCACTAATATAGGACTGATATAGTTTATCAAACTATATACACCCCAAGGTTAAAGCCCGAAAGTACAAATTACACCATTCGATTATACACACTCGTCGAACATGATCATGACTCATCATCATGTCAATCCCGTTCCTGATCAATGTTGATCCCATATGAATCACATAACATTCACATTCGGATCTCCAACTTTGCCTTGCATTTCACCTTCTTGAGCAGCCCATAGTCTTCCTCGAAGTTGCGCTAAAGCTCCGCATGAATCCGCACCCGAAACAAGGGAAGAACCCCTGCTTAAACGACACCTAACCTGGGCTCTGTTGCCCAAGTCAGTGCATCACCAGTGCACCGGTGGTAGCCTGCACCAAGCAATAAAGCATGGGGTAGGTGCCATTGATCCATACAACCATTGATTCACGCGCGGTTTCCTCTGATGCTTTGCCTGATGAGTTCCCTAGCTTTCCTAGCCCGCCTTCGCCACATTGGACCGCTTTTGGAGTACATTGGTTGATGTTTTGGAAGTGGTCCCTCATGTGTTCAAAAACTGATTTTGACACGAAATCCATTGTTTGGACGTATAGAATTCAATGGGCGAATCTAATGACTCGGCTTCCTCTAATCATGCCAAAACATACCCAACCAACCATTTAGCCTCACATGATGCCTACATGTGCTATCATGCTCATTCTGCATATTTACACATGCGTACACAAGCACACTTCACAACAAAAGTCATGTTTCGGACTTCTCTGGAGCGATTACTCAGCCAGGTGTATTCTCACGCAACTTAGCTCATTTGATAGTCGCTATGGCTATGTGAAATGCCTATAATGCACTTGTACACATCATATAGTCAAACAATTGCACACACATATATGGACGAACAAACATATGCAACAATTCTAACTATAACACACAAATTTTTTTGATTGTTATATATCCTCAAATACACATATACATACACTTATCCTTATTTATATATGTACATGTATATTTAAATAAGCAATTCAACTATAACTTAATCAAATCTTACTTTTATTTACTAAATCTTTTCGATAAAAGTTTAATATGATTTCATACTAGTGTATAAAATGTTACAACATCATATAAAATATATTATTAGCTTATTAATTATTTTTAAGCCTTTAAATGCTTAATGCCTCATTAAAATTAAGTATACATCATATTACTATTTTATAAGATCTCATTTCGATTTTATAAAACATATATTTCATTTATAAAATCATATAATCATTTTATAAATGCTAATTAAACTTCATTCATATTATTTTATAAAATATCACGTTATTTTATAAAATAGCTCTTTTACCTATAAAATCATTTATATACTTAAATGATATTTATAAGTAAACTTATTGATTAATAAAGATTGTATCTTTATTTTTTAAATAATATTCACAAATGCTAATTAAGCTTCATTAACCCTCTATTCACTTTAATAATAAGTGTAGAGTTCAAAACTCACTTACCTAGCTTACTAACTTTTCTAAAACCATTCAAATTAGTTTTATTATTACTGACTAATAACATGCACTTAATTATGTCATGTCATTAGCCTCTAATCCATTACAACATCATATATAATCATTCAATTAACCCAAAACTCATTTCTTAGCTTACTAACTATTTCAAAAATAGTAATTATGGTCTTAAAAAATAATGAATTAATATAAGCATGCTTATAACATGAATGCAAGTCCAAATCAATTCATAAAATCTCCATACCACTTCATATAATTCCATAATCAACAGTAAAGGAAATAGTGAAGGTTAATAAGTAAACATATATGAAGAATCATCCTACTCACCTTGCTTTTCCCTAAACCAACCTCTAATCACCAAAGAAACCTATTCCAAGCTCTCTTTAAAGTTGAGATCTACCTCCATGCACAAAATCTTTCTAATCCTTAACCGGTTTTGTAGAGAATTGCAAGACACGAATTATTGTGATTTTTATTTGAATTTAGGAATTTTATTTGAAGGGTTTAGGGCTTGGGATTTAGAGCTGATTAATGGGTAATTAGAAGAAGATTATGAGAAGAAGAGGAAAAGAAATGTTGGAGATGAAATGAATGATGGAATTATGAAGGGTAAGCCAACTTATAGGCTATTTCACGGAACTTAACCCAAATTCATTTCATTTACTAAAAATCACTATTCACTCTAAAACTCATCGGCTCCAAACATAGTTAAGTTTATACTCATTTTGCTCACGTCGGAGACCTAATTCTTCTATCTCTAAAAGTTGAGTACAAGGGAGCATTCCGTTAATTAATTATTATATATTCAAATTAATCATTTAAATATTCAATCGTTAAAATTGTGAGGTGTTACATTTTGGGTGTGTATGTAATTATTCAGTTTTAGTGAAACTACTGTATTACTTTAGCAAGGTTGGCAAATTTGATTTCTTAATCGTCGAAGAGACCAAATATTATGTCGGGTGGCAAAGTTTGGATTTTTGGTGATCAATAGATTTTGTTTGATGAAGTTGATATTGGATGAACAATTTTCTACTCTATGCTAAACCGAAAAAAGGTGGGAAGTGGAATTAGTTGAGACCATTTAACTTATATGCTTCACTTAGAGAATATTGAAATATATATTTCGCTTAGGATTTAAACCTGTATTCAAATTTCAAATTGATTGGCAACAATTGATCATAAGATTTAACAATGAAATGCCATCTTCAAGAAACTAGGTAAAATTAACAAGAAAATAGCCCTTTTCAAGGTTTATTACTTAGCCCACTTTTCAAGTTTCATCCCGTAAAAGAATTATTTATTTATTTATTTTATTTTATTTTGTAGATACTCTGTTTGAAAATTTGAAAGTACAAGCAAATGTACCCGCACGATCCTACTTTACTCTTAGTGGGGGCAAATGAATGTCAGTAAACCGGTGTTGAACTATTGATGTTTAATTAGTTAGAAAAACATGCATTTCTTTATTTATGGATAGCTACATGATTACTTCTTATCTAATTCTTTTTTAGCAAGAAACTACCACGTACACGCGTGCACACACATAAACATATATTCTTTATCTATGGACCAAGTTTGATAACTTTTGTACATAGAAAGTTAGTGTAGAAAGTGGAATTATATATTTTTTACAAGATTTATTTCCGAATTGATTCTTGCAAATTGAAAATAAAAATGTGTTCCTGATGCTAATATAAGAACAAATGTGAATGTTTCATCGCTGATCATAATTCATACCACTACAGTGCTATAGAATTCATATGCTTGTCCTTTCATTATATGCATTTTAAAATTTTAAATTGCAAATTTTTACAGTTTTAGATTTTGTATATTTATAATGTGCAACAACACAAATATTTTTTGTTCACAAACTAATGTCCATTTATATGTTACTGATGCAGATATTATGATGACCGCCCGATACCACCGGCACAAATAATAACTAAATAGTGCACTACGGTCGTGCCCGTTGATATAGGGTGATCATCAGAGTTGAAATAAAAAATGCAGCATATAACCTGTCGTATATTTCACAACGCATGTACAAAATAAAATATCACATATACAATAGAAGAAACAGTGATAACAATGTGAACAAATCATCATTAGAGTATAGTACCTATAGAGTTATACATTAATAGTAGAGTTTATACAACAAAATCAAACTCAACAACTGTCTCAAATACATTAGTAAGCAGAAATAAGCAAGCACTATCGCAGGCTCCACATTGTTACTCAGCAGAATAAGTGTAGACTATATATATATAGTACGAGATAGTTCCATTCAGCTCGTCTTTCGAACAGCTAATGCATTACCTAGACCTATTATCTACTCTACTCATGTAACAGTACCAAAGATAATAAGAAGCAAAGCATGAAACCTCGAGTCGGAAAATAGTCCGGTGTGAGCAGTAAATAAATCTAAAAATGCTATACATGTAAATATGGTAAGGTACAAGGGTACATAACCATACCTGACCTGTCCATGCAACCAAAGCGTTAGCACATAACAATATAATATGCTACTCTATGATATCACAAAGGTATAATACAACATACAAATAGTGGATGTCCCAATATCCCTATCTCCTGTACATACCCCCAATGGTATCCCCGAGTGATAGCCCAAAAAGCAACTAAGCAACCATAGCATCCATCAAACAATCCCTACTATCACTCTTCCCCTATGCCCTGAATATATGATAACTTGTATGATTTCCTTACTAGCAGGGACTAATGGAAATTTCGGTTCTCCGTTGTACTCTCGTATCTCGCAGCCTAAAGCTGGACTAGATCCAAAGCCACAGGTCCAGGGTATACAGGTCCCTCAATTGACCCTTGAGCGTCCCTACTTATAATAACCCTGCTTCGAGTACATCGGAAAACACTCCAATTTATCAACAATTCCTTGGCACTTTCAACCGAGCCCTCCTTTGCTCCTTTTTGTACATTGAGCCCTTCTTGCTCATCCAGTTTCCATTATCTAGGATCCCACCATGTTCCTCCACTCCATAGCTCCCATTATGAGCCTGTTCAGTACTTGCTACCCTACAAGCCACAAACTGAAGATTGCAGAGTCTCAAATTTTCGACACCTACTCCGACCATGAGTTATAAATCGAAGATTCATAGCTTTCATCGTGCTGTTACATCGTCATCCAACCTGATACGAACAAGCCACCAACTCCAGCATGACTTATAGAACCTCATCAACAGTCCCTAGAAGGTCCATCATCCCTAGGCCTTCTATGCCAAGTCAGTGCCGACCTATTCAACTTGGTGCTGACCTCTCTACTTAGCCAATCTATGGCTAAGTTTTCTTCTACTCCTTCCTTGCTTCTAATACTCCATGCCTAGATGCTTTTACCCTAACGTCTACCCAAAGCAAGTCGCCATTGGACAAGTCCTCTCTTCAAAGCCCCTTACTTCATATTATAGAAAAAAATCGTCATAACCTTGAACACTTAGTCAATCACTGATCCATCGCTTAGGCAATCTCTACTAGCAACACTCTTACTTCTCCCAAAGTCGTTGCCACCATAGACCAAAATTTAGAGCTCGGTACTGACCTCTCATGTCAGTGCCGACTTCTGTACTTAATGAACTAGAACTTGCGACTTGAACCACGAGCTCTTCCAATGCTCTAGAGCCTCCCCTCCAAGTTTTGTCAAATTCCAATCATCTTTGCCTCCGATTTTCTTGTCCCCTCCCTCATTTTCTATACAATTAAATAACTAGCAAACAACATCAAATCATATCATCCAAGCATAGAACAGTAAGTAATTTTATCCAATCAAATGTACAATGCATATTAATAAGATAACCAAGCCAATTTCTAACATAGACCTACATATAACATGATTATATGAGCAAGAACAACGATGATTTGAAAAAAAATGGCATTCCCTCTTTCAAAAAAGAAATTGGCGGCTTCTCCTCCTCCACCCTCCCCTCCCTCTTTCTCGTCCCTTCCTCTTTCTCCTCCATCCTTCCCGTCCATTCCTCCTCCCTCTTCTCCGACTCTTTCGCAACCCACGTCTTTGATTCCTCCTCTTTTCCCCTCATCTCTGAATCCTCCTATTTTAGAGAATCCTCCACTCCCTCCCCCTCCTCCTCCTCCTCCCCCTCTTCTTTCAAAATCTTCTCTGTCTTCTTTCCATTCTTCTCAATCGATTCCTCCATTATCATTGTCGGATTTGGAAACTTGTCTGATCCCTAAGAATCAAGAATCTGTAGTATCTGATAAGATTTTTCCACCTTTATCTGATAGTGTGTTTTCAGATAAGATCTCTTATTCTTCAAAGTCCTTGGAAATTGATAATAAGTGGTCTTCGCTTTTTAAGAAAAAGCCAAGAAATGCTGGTATTTTTGTGCCGAGACATTTTGAGATTAATAGAGATGGATTGCCGAAGCCTTTACCTGAAGAAGTTAAAAGTGAAGGAATACAGTATTGGAGTGATCATTTAGTTGGATTCTTCTTGGATGGATCTCTATCATATTTGACAGTAACTAAGTTCTTGAGAAGTGTGTGGAGGTTGAATGGTGAAGTGGATATTAAATCTGATAATGAAAACTTTTATTTCAAATTCTCAAATGATATAGATAGAATGAATATCTTACAATCTGATCCGATCTTTATCAAAGGAAAAATGTTCATTATAACAACTTGGAATCCATCATATGGATATGTTCAAGAACAGATTAGGAAGGTTCCAGTTTGGGTTCATTTCTATAAAATTCCGTTGATTGCTTGGACGTTGATTGGTATTAATTGGTTGGCTTGTCATATTGGTAAGTTGATATGTTTTGATGAAAGTACCGAAAAACTGAAAAGATTCAAATATGCAAAGTCTTTAATTGAAATATCTCCTCATCAAGAGTTCCCTGAGTACATTGAAATTGATGGATTAGGTGATAGTTGCCCACATGTAAAAGTTGTCTATGATTGGAAGCCTAAAATTTGTTGTTTTTGTAAAGTATTTGGACATGATTCTAAGGAGTGTTCAGGATTCTATATGACTGAAAGATCTGATAATCATCTTGGTAGTGATTCTGGAACAACAGTTAACAGGGATAATAATGAGCAAAATTTATTAAATGAAAAAGATTTGAAGGTTAAAAATTATGGAAATTTAAATATGAAGACTATGAAAGTTTGGAGGAGAAAAGGAAAAGATCAACAGATAACAAAGGATGATAATAAGAGGAATAATGAAACAGAAAATCTCTCAGTTGATTCTGGACAGAAGAAAGGGGATAAAATACAACTTATTCAAGAGGAAAAAGAGAAAAGTATTAGCAAAATTTCTGCAGACTTAAATAAAGAACATATCAATTTGAATGACTTGGGATTAAAGGAGACTATATCTACTTCAAATTCTTTTATGATATTGTCTGAATTGAATGAGGAAGCTGATAATAATATTCATAGAATAGTTAGTGAGACATCAATTTCATCTTCTGGAAATTTTCAGAATATTTTAAAGTCAGGTAATAACCATGGATTGGGGGAAGATAGCATGATTGATAGGATTTCTGTTGGTAAAGGTTCTGATACTAACATAATGGTTGATAATACAATTTTAGCAGAAAATTCAGATGAACTGATGAAATGTCAAAACAGTAAGGAAATATCAGCTACAAATAAAGACTCAGATAAGAAATCACCTATTGTATTAGAGCAAGAAAATTCCTTAGAAAGTAGAAAAGATGTTGCCTCTGAACAACCCTCTCCATATATCAATATTACTCCTCCTGAACATCTAATTCTACCTCCACCCTGTATTTCAAATGAGAAAATAGAGGAGCAAACTATATCAATTAATAAAAAAGGAAAAAGAGGTAAAAAGAGTGTTTCGTTCAATGAAGCAACTGATGATTTCAACTGTGGAAATAGCTACAACATTGATGAAATTCAGCCTAGAAATAATAATATACATTGCAAGGAATTTTCTTCAATTTCAGGTGGAAAAAGACATACAAGGAAGAATCCTTCAATTATTATATCTCCAAAACCTTTATGATGATGATCAATAACATTGCTTATTGGAATATCAGAGGAGGGCACCTACTATCAAAGCAAGATGAAGTGAAGAAATTGATTAAAGATCAAAATTTTTGTCTTTTAGCTATTAGTGAAACAAAGTTGAATAAAGATAAGACACTTCAAGCTTGTAAATATATTGCACCAGGATGGTCTTATGAAGATAATCTGAATAGTGCTCCTTTTGGTAGAATCTTGGTACTATGGAACTCTCATTTTTTCAACATGACAAAGATAATGGAGGATGATCAAATCATTCATTTCAGTGCTCTATCTTTACCCTCAAACTCAAATTTTCTGATATCTTTTGTTTATGCTCAAAACAATTTAGATAAAAGACTTGCTTTCTTATCCAATCTTTCTTCTCTTGCTCAACAAAATATCCCCTGGATAGTCATTGGTGATTTCAATTGTATGTTTGCATCTGATCAAAAATCTGGTGGCAATCCTTTATCTCTTAAAGAAATATCTCCATTGAAACAAGCTTTAAATAATTCATCTCTCTCTCATATAAATTATATTGGAGCTGATTATACTTGGAATAACAAATGCAAAAATGGCCCTAGAACTTTTTGTAAACTTGATCATGCTTTTCATAATATTCAGTCTATTAATCTTTGGCCAAATCTCTTGTGCAAATTTCTAAACCCTTCAATCTCTGACCACTCTCCAATTATTTTATCTTGGGGAGATATTATTAAAAATAACAATCCATCTCTCAAAATTTTCAAATCATGGACTAATCATAAAGATTTTCATAGCTGTGTTTTGCAGGTATGGCAGGAGATTATATTTGGGAATCTTATGTATATTCTCAAAACAAAGCTTCAAAGGCTGAAATATAAACTTAAATTATGGGCTAAAGACAAGTTTGGTGATAGTTCAAATATCTCTGATGGTATAAGGAAACAGCTTATTCATATACAACATCAATTGCAGCTAAACCCTCTTAACGGAAGATTAACCTGTCAAGAATCTGAACTTACAAAAGCATTGTTTGAGGCACTTGAAGTTGAAGCTTTAATGAGGAAAGAAATTCTACATGAATCTTATGAAAAGCTTGGAGATAGGAATACAAAAAATTTTCATGACTCCATCAAAATTAAACAGGCAAAAGAGAGGATCTTGTGCATTAAAGATGTGAATGGAACATTGCAAGAGAATGAAGATTCTATTACTAAAGCCTTTATAGATTATTTTTCATCTATTCTATCCAATCCCAAGCCTATAATTCCAAATCTTATCCCTTTGTTTGATCTGCAAACACCAAGCTTGGATAATCAACAAGCTAATAAAATGATACAAGAAATTTCATCAGAGGAAATTGAAAAGGCTGTATTCTCTCTTAAATCTGATAGCAGTGCTGGCCCTGATGGTTACAATGCATTTTTCTTTCAAAAAACATGGAAAATTATTAAGGTGGATGTTATCAAAGCTATTCAATACTTCTTCTCTCATAATAAATTACCAGTTGGTGTTAACTCCACAAACATAGTTCTGGTGCCAAAATGTAATAACCCAAGTAATGTTACTGACTTCAGACCAATATCATGTTGCAATGTCATATATAAAATCATAGCAAAGGTTATTGCAAATAGACTACAAATGGTGCTGCCATCTATTATTTCCAGAAATCAAGTTGCATTTTTGCCACATAGAAATATCAGTGATAACATTTTACTAACTCAGGAACTCTTAAGAGGCTATGGAATTTCAAATATTTCTCCTAGATGTATGTTGAAGCTTGATATTCAAAAAGCTTTTGACACAGTCTCTTGGAACTCTATTGCTGCAATTCTTTCTAGAATGAATTTCCCAAAGCCAATTATTGCCTGGATATATACATGTATTTCCACATCCCACTTTTCCATAATTAGAAATGGAAGTGCAAGGGGTTTTTTCAAAGGTACTCAAGAAGTACGTCAAGGTGATCCTATATCTACTCTGTTATTCATAATAGTGATGGAAATATTGAACTCTCTTATTCTTGAGCAAGTGAAACTTAAGAAATTTCAACTACATCCAAAATGCAAGAATCCTCTCATAACTCATCTTCTCTTTGCTGATGATCTAGTTATCTTTACCAAACTAACTTCAGGAAATATTGCTTCTATTCTGGAGGTTCTGAAGATGTTCCATGATATTACTGGATTAAAAATAAATCTCAACAAATCAAATATTTTATTAGCAGGGCTAAATGATAATATGAAGACTGACATTATAGCTCAAACTGGTTTGAAGGAAATGAATCATAATGCTAAATATTTGGGCTTACCTCTTATATCTGCTAGGCTTACAAAAAATGATTGTCTACCACTTTATGAGAAGATTACTGCAAAGCTTTCTATGTGGCCTAACACTCAACTAACTCAGGCAGGTAGATTGATAATTGTTCAAAGTATTGCAAGTGCAATGGCAAATTATTAGATGAGACACTATATTCTTCCTAATAAACTCATATCTATGGTTAATAGTGCATTAAATAGATTCTTTTGGCATGGAGATCCCTTTTCCAAAAAACGCATCCCAATTTCATATAAAAAGATTCAGCTTCCAAAATATAAGGGAGGCCTTGGTATTACAAATTTAAAACTCTGGAATATTACAGCTATATCTGTTCACTTTGATAAAATATTATCGAATAATGGTGATCTTTGGACAGAGTGGATAAAGAAGAATTTAATTAAAGGAAAGGATTTTTGGTCTATGAAGATTCCGAGCATTTGCAGCTGGAGTTGGAGGAATATTTTAAAACTTAGGCAAATTCTTCTTCCATTGATTCAGTGTAATCCTCTTGTAAACGAAGAATTATCTTTTTGGTCATCTCCCTGGGCAAAAATTGGTTTCATAATACAAGATAGCCTTCCTTACTCATTACAAAGACAGACTGGATTCCCTCAAAATGCAAAAGTTTCAGCATATATTAGTGGAAATATAATTGTATTACCATACTGCAGCTCAATTCTAGTGAGGCAATTGTGGCAGAAAATTTCTTCAATAAATCTACCATTTACAAAGAATAAGGTCCTCTGGTCCATCAAAAGTAAGGCACACTCAATAGCTTTGGTTTATAACGCTCTGATTGAAATTTCATCTACAGATAATTTCCCATGGTATAAAAGAATTTGGAATGAAAAATCCCCTGCAAAAGAGAATTTATTACTATGGAAAGTCATGGCAAATGCTCTAAACACAAAGCAGAAATTGACAATGATGGGGATGATAAACAATACAGACTGTGTTCTCTGCAATAATCAGATGGAATCAAACACTCACTTATTTTTTGAATGCAAATTTGTATTTACAATCTGGTGCAGATTGCTTTCCAATGGGAATTTTCACAAGCCGGTCAGATCTTCTAGAATTGAGTGGTTCAATATTTTTAAAGCAACAAGGTGGAAATCTCCAAATGCTATGATTCTATTGATTGCTTTAAAGTCTTTTGTTTATGAAATATGGAGTGAAAGGAATAGAAGAATTTTCAATTTGAAGATGGAAGATGCAAACTCTTTATATAGAATTATTAATAAGAGAGTTATAAGAAGAATAAAGAGACAACATTGAAGGTATAGGAATAAGTCTTCAATCTGATATTGTATGCAAGTCTTTGATTGAGAAATATGCAATGTATGTTAGTTTGGGTATTGTTTTTTCATGTATTGTATTGAACTGTTTTGTATAATCTTTCGTGTTAAATAAAATGGGCAGGGCTCCCTTAGCCCATTGCTTTTCAAAAAAAAAGAACAACGATGATTTCTAATCATCTAGATCATATTCATAGTTTAACATGTAATTAAAGTTAAAAAAGGTATTATGACCAAAAATCGGTTTAAAACATGTTAAATCCTACAATTCTACAATATAAACATGCACTGTATAGTAAGGAGGCATAAATCACTCACCAATTACCAAATTCAACAAATTTGTATGTAGATTTAATCCTGGCAACGAAGAAAAGCACTTCAAATCAAGCAATTCAATAGTCTCTATCTTCTAGTTGATGATCTAATCACTATTCAACAACCTATTTGGATATAAAGTGCAAGTTGGGTGAATTAGCATGAATTTAGGGCTAATTAAGATTTAGACCTGATTTAGAATAAGAGGGAAAAGTTTTCATTTGACTTCTACAGCCCTTATTTATAGTAATCCTTTAATTAGATTAACGGGCCAACTAATGGGCATCACCAATTACATACTAATTCTGGCCAGTAGTCTTCAAAACTTAAAACATGCATAACTTTCTAACCATAAGTCCGTTTTCCTTTTTTGACTATTTACGGAAAGGAAAACCATCACCTTGAAGCAATGGAACTAGTTTGAGACCATAATTCAAATCCTATCAAAATTTATAGCCTAAACAAAGATTTTAGCATTAAAACGGTCACATTGAAATTCAAGAAAAATCTCAAGTGCGTAAATACCCCTAAGAGTCATATCCCATAATTACAGAATCGTACGATCTCATATGAATAAAATAAAAATATTCTATGATGCTCCGATACGTTAAATACGGGTTGTTACATTCTTCCCTTCTTTAGGAATTTTTCCTCGAAATCCCTAAACAAGCCATAGTATTAGCAACCACGGTCATACCGCATGCTTACCAATCATAAACAATCATCTAATATTCCAATCACGCAACTATGCAACCAATAGTATAGTGAACTTATCCTAGCATTCGAAATACTAATCTATTAACTATGATATATAATGGTGAAAGTAGATACGATAAACGATGGGTCTTACCACTCAAAGAGCTCTGGATACCAAGTCGTCATGCTCTCCTCTATCTCCCATTTATAATCGTCACCACTTCTCCTCCATTATACCTTAACTAGTTTTATTGTCTTTCTCCTAAGCTGTTTTGTATGTTCCCAACAATACAAAGCAGCCTACGAGATACAGAAACTTCTGGTTCCACCACAACATTTTCTATTTGATTCGGTGTAATCATCACGCCTGAGTAATGCACAAACTTCCTTAGATAAGAGACATGAAAAACGTTGTGCACGCCCA
Organism: Allium fistulosum; assembly: GCA_030737815.1. Taxonomy (NCBI): domain Eukaryota; kingdom Viridiplantae; phylum Streptophyta; class Magnoliopsida; order Asparagales; family Amaryllidaceae; genus Allium; species Allium fistulosum. The sequence goes on from CM060907.1 coordinate 339,557,006, forward strand.
CCATATTTTGTGGTAAGTTGACTTTATACGCGTACTTTTCGATTCTCTCGACATCGAAAAAGGACCTACAAATATCGATGCCAACTTCCCCTTTTTAACGAATCGAACCATATTCTTTATAGGAGAAACCTTCAAAAACACATATCTCCAACAAAAAAGGCCAAATTTATTCATCACTTATTCGCATAACTTTTCTGTCGATCTTGATCCGCTTTCTTTCTTTGTAGAATGATCTCAATCTTTTTCGATGTTTCTCTAATCATATCAGGCCCAAGTATCGATTTCTCGCCCGCTTCCCACCAACCTGAAGGAGCGTTACACGGTCTTCCGAATAATGCTTCATATGGAGCCATACCAATACTCAACTGATAACTATTGTTGTAGGCAAACTCCACCAAATGCAAATGATCATCCCTTGACCCACCAAAGTCTATAATGCATGCTCGTAGAGATCTTTCAATATATAGTCTAATCTTTCGGTCTACCCATCCATTTGTGGGTGATAAGCTGTACTAAGATGCCGCTTCGTCCCTAATGCTTCTTGTAAGCTTTTCCAAAACCCACTAGTGAACAATGGGTCTTGGTCGCTCACAATGCTCTTCGGCACACCGTGAAAACGTACTACCCACTTCACATAAAACTCTACCAACTTGGATGTCGTTCTACTTAACTCGAGGGGTATAAATCTTGCACTCTTGGTTAACCGATCTAATATGACCCAAATACCATCGTACCCTTCTCGAATCCTCGGCAGTCCATTTATAAAATGCATCGATACTTCTTCCCACTTTCACTCAGGAATATCTAGCAGTTGCAACAATCCACTAGGTTTCTTTTGCTCTACCTTTACCAATTGGCAGTTCATACACTTCGAGATGATTGCACCAACATCCCTCTTTAAGCCTTCCCAATAATGGGTTCGCTTCATATATTGGTACATCTTGTTACCATTAGGATGGATAGTCAATCTGGAATGATGACACTCTCTTAGCACTTCATCTCGCAATCTATCAACATTGAGAACAAACAACCTCCCGTCCTTAGTAAGCCAACCCTCTCGGTCGAGTTCGTGTTGCTTTATGTTTTCAGACTCTACTCCTTCTTCTATCTTCGCTATGATCTCTGCTAGCCTAGCATCCCACTTCTGACTAGTACCGATCCTTTCAATTAAAGTAGGTCTATTCGACAAGCTTGCCAACATTTCTGGTTCTAGCTCATAGTGAGGCCTGAAATCAAATCCAGCAATATACTCTATTTGTTTCCATTCCAATAACATTGCTCCTAAGCCAGCATGTCTTATACTTAATGCATCGGCAACTGCATTACCTTTTCCCAGAGTATAGGAAACACTGAAATCATAAGAGGCCAAGAACTCCAACCACCGTTGCTGTGAAAGGTTGAGATCCTTCTTAGAGAAATGGTACTTCAAGGATTTGTGGTCCATAAACAGCAAAGACCTTTTTCCTAGCAAATAATGCCTCCACATCTTTTGGTTGCTGCCAATTCCAAATCATGAGTTGGGTAATTCCTCTCGTGTGGCTTTAGCTGTCGACCAGTATAAGCGACAACCCTTCCCTTCTGCATTAACACCGCACCCAGTCCAGCACCATAGGCATCTGTGTATACTGGAAACTTTTAATTCCCACTTGGAGTGGTCAACACTGGGGCACTCATCAACCTCTCTTTAAGAATCATAATGAATGTTCACACTTCGCATCCCACACAAAAGTCTGATTCTACTTCGTCAAATAGGTCAATGGTGTCGCTACCTTCGAGAAGTCTTTTATGAAGCATCCATAATATCCCGCCAATTCTAGGAAACTCCTCACATCCGTAGCATTCTTAGGCCGATTCCAACCTTGGGCAGCTGCCACCTTCGTAGGATCCACTGCTATACCTTGTCCAAAAACGACATAACCCAAGAACCTTACTTCTTCCCTCTAGAAGCGACACTTAGAGAACTTCGCTCTTAACTTGTACTTCCTTACTATCTCTAGCACAATCCTCAAGTGCATCTTGTGCTCCTCTTTGGATATGGAGTAGATCAGAATATTATCCATGAACACAAGCACAAACTTAATCAACTGGTCTTTGAAAACCCAATTCATGAGATCCACAAAGTATGTCGGAGCATCGGTCAACCCAAATGCCATTGTAACAACCCGCAAATCCGCACAATTCAAGATGACAATAAACCTCACATGTTCAACCAAAATTGAATGGAAAGACAGATAGTTATGGGAAAGAACGAAGTAAGAAGAAGAGAAGAGAGAAAAAGGAACTAAAAATGACACAGAATCTCAAGATCGTAGTAGAACAATATATAATATAATATCAATGATCCTTACAGGAGAAACTATTATATACATACATCAAATCAGAGTATAAACATAACCAACCATCAGCCTGGACAGTTATAACAACCTATTCTCACAAATACTGATAATTTCAACAACAATGCAACGAAAAATAGGCAAATACGGGAATACCTCATGAAGACCTCTCTTCTTAGCTACAATGCATCCAAAGCAACCTATAAATATGCTCGGTCTGCCCCAATCATTAAAATAATATCACCTGAGTCAGTCTGGTAAACTAGCGTGAGAAAACACACCAAGTTGGATTTTTAAAGTTATCAAACTCTTTCAAAATAAAGGTATCTCGTAAGATCACGTCTCACATAAAAACGGATGGATTTTTACCTTATAATAACCAAAACATTTTCTATAGAAAATCCAGTGATATTATAATAATGTATAGAGTACAAATACTTATTAATCATAATTGAAATTGTTACATTATTAAATTCCAGCATACTAGGTTCTACAATCAAAACCGTAAAGGCACGTATTGGAGATTGGATTCCATACTATGACAATGTAAATAACTACCTTCCGATGGTACATCTCTAGATAAAATGCACTGGGGTCTGACAAGTATATCTTGTACCCCTGCTACACAGGACTGGCCTACAACTTGACTAGTAATACCGAATATGATAACCCCTTTCATTAATGGGCCCTGAAGCATAAATGAGTAGATAGTAATCAATCTAGATTTGGAATGACCATACCCTAATGAGAGTGACCCACTTGGCCGTGATGCATGGACGAATTTTGTTATTTTTCCGATTGATGAGGCTTGAGTTTACGTTTTACCTCTATATAGCACTTCCCACTTGGAATGCTAACACTGCCCTCCAAGCAACAATGCAATGCCATCATTCATTCATACAAGTTCATTCTAGGACTGAACGAAACCGAACACACCACGTCTACTACATCCATTTAGGGAGTCACCCTTTGGATTAGTAACAAGTAGCCCTTGCACTTCCAAAGCTCCATTTCGATTATCTTCAAGACATTCCAATTTGAAACGCTTATGCCGGTTCGAAGTGGTTTTTGGATAACATATCCGGTCCCGGTCTCTCCGAACCGATAAAGTTAGTTTATAAACTGGCCAGCATTTGATGGCCAGCATTTGATAGTCGGTTGTTTAATCAAATAAACAAACAATCTAACCAGAGATTAAATTTCCAAAGGAAGTAACACTAGTTAAGCACCAAGCAACACTAAGCCTCTTTAATTAATCTTTTCATTAATTTAAAACAATTTCCAAATATTTATCTCAAAATATCTTTACGAATATATATTCTTAAAACCACATTTAATCTTCTATATTTGGAAAAAATTTCCATATACTTATCTCAATGGTATAAGTATATTCACAAATCATTTCATTTTAAACATTTAGAGGATGCCCCTATATACTTAAATTCGTAATAAGTATATTTACAACTTTCGAAGAAAACTCCTTATTTCCAAAAACGCACTTTATTGGGTCGGAACGAATGTTGTGTAAAACGTCCTTACGACAACCCAAAACACTAGTATAGAGATCCAAATAGTCATATTTAATATTAATTTTCGATGTCGAACTCAAACTATTTATTAGTCAATAATGAAATCGATCAAGTTGGAGTACTATTACCTCTCAGACGTTGAACGAACGACATTCTTAACTTCAAAACGAATGTAAGTTACACACCTCGAAAACTTAACATCAAGTATAGGATATAGATATAAACCATGTATACTATAAAACATCTTCTTCCTGAAATCATCTACTATAACAATAGTGTTATAGTCTATGTCTTCATCTTTTTCACGAAAAAATTTATTACAACAAAAATGTTGAATTCCATGTCTTTCTACCACTTAACATATTTTAAATCACTTTTTAAACCATTGAACTCCATTTGAAAATAGCACTTTCAAAACAATCCTTTAAAAGTTTGTTTTAACTTTTAAAACGTAAATATATTTCTTTGATAAAAATCCATACTAAATTTCAAAATAGTTATTTCTATACCTATAAAACTATATTTAAAAATTTCTTTCTATTTTATAAACTTACTTTTTATAAAAATCCCTTTATTTATAAAACACCATTTATAACTCTATCCCTTTATAAATCTCGTTTGTTTATAAAATCCCATTTAAAAATATCAATTACAATCCATTTTGAACGTTGGCTCCAGATGTATAATTTCTTTTATAAATTCCTTTCTATTTATAAAATATCGTTTAACATCTTAAAATCTATCATCGCTTTCAATTTCCAAAATAGAATCAACTATTTTTCTTAAAAAAACATTCCACATCTTATTATAAATCCACAATTTGATTTATTACTCCAATCTATCCAATGGTAAAAGTTTCCTTTTATTTATATAACACTGTTTATAAATCTATCCTTTTATTAATAAAATACGATTTTACAAATCTTATTTTATTTTTAAAATGTCACATTTGTACATTATCACATTTATAAATTCCACATTTATAAATAAATCTTAATACATGTGTGTATATATATATATCACTTTATATAAAATGGTTAATAAATATTCATACCAAAATATTTCTATCTTCGTTTTAAAATCGTATTTCTTTATTATAAAGACGGACTTATTTTTAAGATTTTAAAATCTTTATTATATAGTTCAAAAATCTCTATTTAAAATATATTATAAAACTATTAATTTATAATATCTAAAAATCATACTTTTTATGTAAATTTAAAATAAATTTCTTCTTTTAGTTATTCAAGAATAATTATTAAATTATATAACTTTTCGGAACCACTTAAAATCCTTTTTAAAAACAAAATCTTCACTTTATAGTATTTCAAAATACTAAAAATATAGCTCAGTGCTACTATAGTACTAAATAGGGAAAAATCATCCATGACATCAAATATGGCGTCCAACACATCATATATCAAAATTTATGAAAAAGTAAAACCAACAGTGTGTGGAACCAATTGGATTCCTCCAACTTGTCCCCCTGCATCACATATAGTATATAATCATAAAATATAAATCAACCGCTTCAAGGCGGGATTGTATACATAGGGTCATCCACTCTTACACGGGAATGTAATAGGGTCTCGTCCACTCCACGGGCGGGAAATATATCCAAACCTACTAATAAAATAATAAATCATCCATACAGTCAACAAACAATCAATGATAAAATTATCTATACTTGTTTAAAAATATAAGTGAACCTAACTGGTGAGTTAACTTACATTGATTCCAGTTTTGTTCGAAATGCTCCGGTTTGAATTAAAATTAAACAGGCATTCAATTTTAATCCAAATTCCTACTATCTCCAAATCCACCCAATCCAACTCTATACCGTAGCATTTCCTGATACGATCGCAAAGTAACTTGTCGCGTTCAATTTGGACCTCGTATGAATTAAATATGTATTAATAAACGTTGGGATTATCTAAATTATAATCAACATAAACTAATTAAGTTTAAAGTTTATATTACCTTTCCCTCTCTTCCTTGTTCGTTCTAGGAAATAAAAACTCGACCGCGACTTCAACGTTCGTCGCGCCGCCGTTCGCCTTTGTTCGCCGTTGCGACACCACCAAGGCTTGCCACGATCGAGCTATACCCAAAGCTGGTGGTCGCGACCATCCAGTCGCCTTCGATTATTAGAAAATGGCAAAAGAACATACACCATTTGTGGCGAATTGCCGCTACCTCGCTGCGCCAAACTCGATCACAACCGTTGAATGCCTTCGTCTTGTCCTCGCCAATGTTTTTGTGGTTGGGGTCGAAGCCTAAATCGGCCCGTGGTGGCTCTGATCATCAACTACCGTTGGATGAAATTTCTTTTAATGGTGGCTGAGATAATAGGGTTAAGGTTTTAACAAAAAATGAAATATAGAGGTCATTTTATAGCAAATTTTCAAAGCACTATTCACACGTTAAATTTTCGAACTCCAAACGAGGCGTGCCGCCTGGCGTTCTACATGAAATACCTGTAACGACCCAGAATTTTGGATATTTGAAATGGGAATATTTAATTGATTTTAAATATTCAAAAGGGTAATTTCGACTTGAATTTCAAATATCACTATTTATTGGGTGATTTAATTATTGAATTTAAATAATTGGGAATTGAGAAATTGTTGAATCTTGGGTTTTAAGTTTGTTAAAAATATTTCAAAGGCTTATAAAATTTGTATTATCAATGTTGAAGAAAATGGAATTTTTAAAATCGAATTTAAAAGTGATTTTTTCAGTTTTAAAAATGTATAGTTTAAATCGATATTTAAAAATAGCCTTCCGGGGCACAGTCTCGGAATTCCACGAAACCAGTTCCATTGGATCCGTAATAGTGTTTTATTATCGGATTTTAAGTTTAGTAGTGTTTGGAGTTGTCGTGTGGTCGTACGGTAGATAAACGCGCTGAAATTTATATCGAAAATTCAATATAATAACTGGGTCCAAAAAGCTATCTTCCACATATGATTGTATTAACCTCCGAAACACGTTCCATTGTGTTCGGAATGCGGGTAAAACCCTATAAACGCCTCTCGGCACATTTCAATTGGAATTCGTTTGAATAGTTATGTAATTTGTGAGAATATTATTAAATTAATATATAAACATCTATATACATTCACGTTTAAAAAATAGAAACCCTAGATCTATTCTTCCATAGCTGCCACAGTTTTAATGGCCGGAAACACCCCTCTTTTGTCCACGTTTATCTCCTCATCTATCAAATTTCACTAGAAGTCTTCAACTGAGAAGACGACGAGCTCGTCGAGAGCTCCAGATCCAACGGTGGATCTTGCTTGAAATCGTCGATTGGATCTAATTTTCTGCCGCGTTTGGGCGCTGTTGAATGGAGGTTTTCGCATCGATAGGCGGGCTTTGGGGGTGCGGGTTGTGGTCGAAGGTGGAGGAGGGTCGGGGATTTCGAGCGGCGGTTTCTGATGGGGTTCAAGTTGGTCGATGGGGGAGTGGCGTTGGTCCAAAGCACGGCACCATGGGTTTTGTAAAACCATGGGTTGTCTTCGAACGGGATGGAAGAAGGATTTGTGTGCGGCCGTGATTCGATTTTGCAGATCTAACGGCCGGTGGTATTATTGTGTATATAATAAAAGAAATGTAAATATATTTATATTTTTAATCAAACAATCTTTAAAGGTTCATATCTGATGCATATGTTGTCAGAATTCGATGAAACTGGTGGCGTCGGAATTGCAGCATCGTGATCTACGCACTGCATCAGTTTCAAAGATGTTTGGAGCAAGCGAAAATTTTAGGTTAAATCGAACGAGCTCGATTTAATTTAAAATTTGAAATGCTCGAGGAGATTTAAGGTGAGTTAATCTCACTCACATCTGGATGCCGGTTTAATTTAAATAGTTAATATTTAAATGATTGATTGGTTGATCTGTTGAACGTGCTAGTTATTATCAGATTTGATCGATAGTTATCCGTGTGCTAACATCTCTGGATGTAGGAAAACAGGTTGGAGGGATCCAACTGGATTCCTCACAATGTAGAAATTATTTTCATAATTGATGATGTATTTTATTTATATACTATGATAGATTAATTTGGAAATTAAATTGTGCTGTGTTATGATTGGATAAATAAAATCTAGGATTTTGAAATGACCCACTTTAATTTTTTTTTATATACATACAGTGGCCATTTAATCAAGAAAATATTTCATTCCAATTTTCTTCTATCCAGGATCTTTATGCCAATAAGAATATTGGTTTGCTTAAATCATCTTAAACTTATATATATGAGGATATATAAGCTATTTCCTACCTGAATCAGAGTACAAAAGTTTGGAAGAACAAATCTGTTTGGGGATCATTTTAAAGAAATAATCCCTACATAGCAACTATGTTTCAAAAACCAGATCGTCTAAATATACATAGATTATTGCATGACTATTGGTTTCATATCTAAAGACTAGGCATTTTACAGGTATTTCCATAATTTTGTTACTGTATGAACAGTGCTTTTGCTTGTGCATGTGTGTGTGCATGTTCCTGTGCATGTGTGTGTCAGTGGAAGCCTTAAGTGTTTAATTTTCTATTTCTTCTTGTTATCAAAAGAGACTGAGTCTACCCTATATCTGGGTGGTAAAACCGTAATTGAAAATTTAGTTTAAAAGCTCTTTAGTGCTGGCTTAACCCAGGCTCAATAAAATGGTTATGTTAGCCATCTTCAGTTTGCACTGTTTCTTAACAAAATACATGTTATTTTGTTTTCTTTTCAAAGCAACTCAAACCTTTTCCTCTGCCAGATCTTATATCACCTAAACATGAATTTTCCTAAGCCAACCACTTGATTGTATGTTCAAACCACAAATCCTTTCAATCTCAGATTTTTCTACCACTTAAACTAACCGTTCTTTAAAGTTTTAGAGTTTCATTTCTTAGCAAAGCATTTGCAAAACAAAGCACATAGTTTCAGCTGATACATATAAGTTCAACACTTACAAAACAGTGGTTCTAACAATACGGTAATTTTCCAAGCAAATTTAAAACAAAATAGCTTAACCTAGTTCAACATAAATATCTAATTTAACTTCAGCAAAATCTTTAAATATAGCATCCAATTCCTTAAGCAGTTAAACATCCAAAGCTTGATCAAAGAAATTCCTACTTTCCTGCAAAATCACCATGAACTGCCCCATATGAATATGAGACACCGAATGGTGCATAAAACACACAAGGGTCAGACTAAAGTCTGGTATGAGTAATCTAACTGAAAACATGATTTATATAACACTTATTCATTTTCAAATAATTTCAAAATGGATAAAGGAACTCAATACCACTCTTGTGCATGTTTCTGTGATACTTGTGTTTGTATATTAGTGCACAGCCAATTTGTATGTAATCCAATGGTTTAGTTCAGTGATAACAATCATGGGGTCCATCCATAAAAACATCATAAACCAATCAACATATTCATCAATTTAATCATCAAGTCTTTCCTACCAGATTTCTGGCCATCAGGGATTTTACCCAAGCCCTCTCATGAACCTATTTCTATTGTTCACTATCAAGTATGTTATGGTCTTTAGCTACTTTCTCTTGTTAAACCACACACTGCCTGGGACATATCACTGTTAACCCAGCACACTCAGGCCCCTGGGTATAAACATACCATGTGTGAGCTTGCAATGTTCCCCTTGCCAAGCCATATTCTGTACCCCTAAGATCCAAAAGTCCTTAGTTAAATTACGAAGTGTTATTTTCCCCTTCCCCATTCCTATGCTAATCCCTTCTGCATAGTATACTTTAATCAGAGAAATAAGCATACATCCAGCCAACATATATTCATCCAGAAATTGGGAGTCATGTTCTCATAAGCAATCATTTTATTATACAAACAGAGGTGATTTCTAAGCATATTATTTTTGTCTAGGGGTTTCAGTAGATCAAGTTATATACATATGGTCATAAATAATTTTTCTGGTTGTCTCCTTTTACCTCTGGTTCAATCAGACCTTTTGTTGATTTAGGATCTGGCTAAACCACAAGTATATGCTTTGATTTGGAGAGTTCGTAAAACATAGAAGCTCAGCACATATATAATATTGCACCTCTATATTTATTTTTATTTTGGATGATGTGAGACATAAGCAACAACACAATGTTGCAGCCCCACTTTTTCTTTCATTTTCAGACCATATATCTACAACATAAATTCTAGGTTTAAATAATAAATGTATAAAGGAAACTCATGGAAATCTGCTTCATCTCCAAGTTAAACACAACACAGATATCCATATTCAACCATGAAATCCATGAATCTTGTATACTGGATAATGTCATTATAAAGGGTTATATACTTAAGCAGATCATTGACAAGCCAAAATTGTCAAATCATAAAATGAACATAGCTTGTCAAAAAAAAGAAAGTGAAATATAAATTTAACTAGGCTGCCTCAATATTCAGGACTTATTGCCAAAGTTTCCAGTGAGGTTACTCACTTTAATCCTTCTTCTTCCTAAGCTTTATGAACCCTTTTTAGTCTGCTTCCTTCTTCTAATTCTAGTGGCTAATGCTCCTACTTTTCTCTGGTTGATATTTTCATTTTTCTTTACATGATGAAGAGCAAAATTGTGACAAGCCTTGCTACACTAAGCTTCCTTATACAGAACCTTGGCTGCTATTAGGGTTTAACAAAATTACCCAATGTCATTTTTACCCTATACAAAACATGGTCTGCCTCTTATTTGATACAAGAAAATAAGAGGGTATGTGGTCCTTGTCTTTATTTTCAGAAATAAGCCTTATCCCTTTTTTCCCCGGTCATGTTATATGCATGACTTCTTATTTCCTAAATTAAAGAAATTACTGGAAATGGATAAAGTGTTTGTTTAAGGATTCATGCCATTTCCATGCAATTTCTATTTTCTTCCAGCAAATGTTTGCTTGTGCACATGTATGCTTATTTTACTTAAGTCCTTATTTTCTTCCATTAAATAATTTTAAGTTTATTTCTGCCTAACTTTTATTTTTTTTCTTTGTGCCAGTTTTATTAAAGACATAATCCCATTTTCATACATATGTGTTTCTAAATTATTTATTCTAATTTACATATTGATTTCTGCCTATTTTATTATACAGAAAAACTGTGTGCATGTGTGTGCACTAACTTGTGCACTTGTGCATGTTTTAAACCATGTATCTGCAAATCAGCTTCCTATTCCTATCTTTTCCAATGCAAATTTTAAACAATTATAAACTAAATTAAATCATGAAATTGCTCACAAAAATCAGGGTTATCACAGATTTTAAAATATAAATAAAATGAATTGGGATTAAAGGGAAATGAAAAGGAATTTTTAAGGAATGGTTTTAAGGAAATTAAATTCCAGGAATTTGATTGGAAATTGAAGTGTTATTGGAAACTGTGATTAAAAAGGAAATGAGAAATGGAAATTTATAAACTGGGTTTATAAATGGAATGAAGTTTTATTGGGAAATAAATTTGAATTATAGATATCCAGTGGGAATTTCTATAAGAAGTGAAATGGATTAAAAATAATAGTGAGATTATTTTTAAAGGATGGAAAGTGTAACTTTCCTGGAAATTTAGTATGTTTCAAAGAAGAGATTTCAAAATATAAATTGGCAGTTTAAAATGTGTTTGAGAATATTTTAGAGAGAAAATATTATTTTAATCATTTTTAAGTACAAGTAAATATTTATTTAAGTAATTATGGTGTTTAATTATTTTAAAGGTAAATTAGTATTATATTTTCTAAAGGAAACTTTAACATAGATATTTGATATAATAACTTTATCTTAAAAGAAATTTTGATTTAAGTTACTCAAGGAAACTTTATGGAATTTTAAAGGTGTTATTTGAAGTAAAGGATTTGGTAACTTATTTTAAATAAATTAAGTATATATTTTGGGAGTGATTTCCAGGAAATGGGAAGTGTGCTTAAAAATAAAAAGGTGTTTATTTTTAAAGTGTTGGAAGAAATTTACGGGATTTAAACATAAATTTGAATTGAGATAAATCCAGCAGGATTTATAAAAGAATTCTTTGGTTTATTCTGAAATGGGAGTGTATTTCCTCGAAAAGCCAAGTACGTTTTAAAGCAGATTTTTGAGCAGAAGTTAGAAGTTTTGAAATTGTATTTAAAAGAATGTTTTAAGAAATTATTTGAGTTGTGAAAATTTTAAAGGTAAATATTTAATAAATTAGTAATAGTAATAATTATTTTAAAGGGGTAATTGGTATTATGTTTTGAAAGAATATGATTAATATTCATATTTTATAAAATGGATTTATTTTATAGATAGTTTGGTAAAAGTTTTATTTGAAACTTATATAGAAGTTTGTAACTCTTATTTTAAAATTTAGTTCGACTTAACTTTTATTTTAAAGTTAGTTTTTTATTTTATAAAAATGGTTTTACCTTAACTATTCTTAAAATATATTTTGGATAAAGTGATTTAAATTATTTTAAAACTTAAGTGTTTGTACTTGGTGATTTCAGTGGAAATAGAAAATGTTGGGAAATTTATTTCTGTAAAAGGAAGTGGGTTTAAACTGTTTTCAAAGGGTTGAAAATAGAAATATATCTTGCGAAGATATTTTGAGGAAAACATAAATTTGAGGAATTATTTATGTTTGGTGGATGTTTGTGAATGTTTTTGATAGTTAAATAACCAACTATCAATATTGGCCAATGTGCTGATCGTTTCGAAGAGACCGGGATCGGGATTAATTTCTCGAAAACCACTTCGATCCGGTTTGTACGTTTCATGGGAAAAACGAGTTCGGAGTGAAAGATGGTGCAGTGAAGTGCAAGGGCTAGTCGCTACTAATCCTGAGGGTGATTCCGAAATGGATGTAGTAGGAGTAGTGCCTTCGGTTCCGTTCGGACCCGGAACGGACTCGTATGGATGATTGCTTTCAGAACATCGTCAGGTGGACGGTGGACATTCTAAGTGATATGTTCTAAAAAGGTAACGCTTAGCCTCAAGCCTCATCAACCGGGAATGAATGAAAATCAGGGGTTATGCAACAAGGCTATGTGGGTAGCGCCCATTAGGGTGAGGTCATCCCTGTCTAGATGTCCCTTTTTATTTCGGCTGTGTGGGCAGTTGCTGATCCCAACCGCAGGGTGATCTTACTCGGAATTATCCAGTAAGGGGTAGTTCCGGCCTTGTGTTGCAGGGGATCGGGCGTGGTCCTCGGTACGCTGATCTAGACCAGGTACTGTGACAGGTGGTACCCCAGTGCCTAATCATTGATGGAAATCCATTCTCCCTACGTGCCTTTACAGTTTTGTTTGTATAACCCACTTTGTGGCTAGTATGCTGGAATTTAATCATGTAACAATTTCAGCTATTTGAATAAGTATTTGTATATAGACACTACTATAATATCAGAGGATTTTGATAAGAAAATGCTTTGGCTATCGTAAGGTAAAAACCCGACATGTTTATTTGTGGCGTGGTCTTACGAGATGCTTTTGATTTTAAAGGGTTTGGAAAATTTTAATAATCCAATTGAGTGTGTTTTCTCAAGCTGGTTTTCCAGACTAACTCGGGTGTTATTTTATTATAATACTCGGGTCAGATCGAGTATTATAGATTACAGGATAGGATGCTGTGGAGCTTGGGTGCGGAGCTGGAGTGCGAGACGTATTATTCGTACTTGTTTATTCCGCTGCTATGGTTGTTTGAAATTGCCAGCCAGTTGTGAGGCAGGCTGATATAACTGCCAGGCTGGTAATTGTTGTTTACTTGTGATATACTCTGATGATGTATTATATAAAATAGATATGGTTTCATTTTGTGTAAAGATCTGTTAATTATTTATTATATTTTGTTCCGCTGCGATTGTGAGATTCTGATGTTGTTGTTGTTCTATTTTCTTCTTCTACCTCTTCTTCTTTTAGCCTAGTTATTCGCTCTTTCGTACACTTTGGGTTGAACGGGGAAGATTTATTATCAACTCAAGGGGAACGGTTGAACTGGGTTGTTATTTAAATTTAAATAGTTAAATTTAAATTTGATTGAATGTGGATTATAATTTGATTTTGAAATACAAAGATCTGGTTGAATCGATAAATTTAGTTATAATTTCAAATATGGCAAATTTATATCTCTTGTCAAATTGCAAAAGCTCCTCCGTACAAAGGAGACTCTGCCAAAATTTTCCGGAAATTTTGGGAGTTAGAAATTTTTTTTTTGGAATTTTTGAAAATTTTCAGCAACGACAAATTATTTCAAATTTGAAATTGAGATAAGGTAAATAGAATTCAATATCTAAAATGAAGCAAATTGAATTCATATGAAATTGGAAATCCAGTTTTAAAATAAGTGGATATAAAGATTAAAATGGTAGAGTAATAATATGAGTATATGAAATGCTTATATTAAAATTAAGAAATGAATGGTGGAATTCTTAAGTAAATTTGGTATTGGGAATACACTAAGTAAATTTGGACATTATTGTTAAGTAAAGTATACAGGGATTATAAAGGCTATAGGAAAATGGAATTGGATTTTGATTTCGAAGATAAATTTGAATTTGCCCGACAAAAAGGTAAGTATTTAAATTTCTGTATGAAATTTGATGGGTTTCTGATCTAGCCACTTGGCATTTTGTTTTCTTTTGAAATTTAGGGTCCCGTAGAGGCATTTTGTGGTTGTACCGAGCTAGCCGCGCAAATGAGACGCTGGCAAAAAATTTCAAAAATTTAAGGAGTTGGGAAAATTTTGATAGTTTAAAATTTGGTTTAAACTATAATTTGAATTATTGAGGGGATAATATTATTGGGACAGATGGGTGAGTTTGGAAAGTTAGTAAGGGCATCATTGTGTCTTTAATAAAAGATTGTTTTGGGAAGTTGTTTGAAACTGCTGGGTTGTGGAAATAGTTAACGGGTATTGGACCATTCTTCTTAACTAGTAATTTCAGGGACGAAATTCTTTTAAGGGGGGAGGAATGTGACGACCCGGAATTTTGGATATTTGAAATGGGAATATTTAATTGGTTTTAAATATTCAAAAGGGTAATTTCGACTTGAATTTCAAATATCACTATTTATTGGGTGATTTAATTATTGAATTTAAATAATTGGGAATTGAGAAATTGTTAAATCTTGGGTTTTAAGTTTGTTAAAAATATTTCAAAGGCTTATAAAATTTGTATTATCTATGCTGAAGATAATAGAATTTTTAAAATCGAATTTAAAAGTGATTTGTTCAGTTTTAAAAATGTATAGTTTAAATCGATATTTAAAAATAGCCTTGCGGGGCACAGTCTCGGAATTCGACAAAACCAGTTCCATTAGATCCGTAATAGTGTTTTATTATCGGATTTCAAGTTTAGTAGTGTTTGGAGTTGTCGTGTGCTCGTACGGTAGATAAACGTGCTAAAATTTATATCGAAAATTCAATATAATAACTGGTTCCAAAAAGCTATCTTCTCCATACGATCGAATTAGGACTCGAAACCTTTTTCATTGCGTTCGAAATAGGCGTATAACATTATAAACGCCTAGCAGCATGCCTCGATAGGAGTTTGAAAATTTAAGTTGCATTTATCGAGATAATTTGAATTTGAATTAAATATATATATTTATATATATACACCAGTCAACCATCAGCTGAGATTATTTCACATCAGCTGCATTTTTATTCACTTTGTATCACACGTATATGATGTATATTCCGCTGTGTTGTGTATGTTGTGTATTCTGTATGTGGGACAAGTTATTATAATTGTCCTGAATTGTGATGTTGATTATATTGTACTCTGATGTTGTATTCTGGTGATGTATGTATAAACAGATATAGTTTCTTTTCTGTAAAGATCAGTTATTATCTATTATATTTTATTCCGCTGCGATGGTTAGATTCTGTTGTTATTTTGTTTCTTCTTCTTCTACCTCCTTCTTCTTTAAACCATGATGGTTCGTATTTCCGTTCACCTTGAGTCGATATGTTGAAGAATAGTGTCGATTCAAGGGGTACGGGTTTGCAGACCATTACAATACCCCTATTCCGAACATAATGGAACTAGTATAGAAAGCCAATTCCATCATATACAGAAGTTAATTTTCAAAATCGAATTATATTAATTTAAATTCCTTTAAATAATTTCTATGCGTTTCGTCCAATCATCATGAAATTCAACGACATTCTATAATTCACTATTACGGATCCAATGAAAATGGTTTCATCCGATTCCGAGACAGTGCCCTAGAAGGCTATTTTCACACATTAATTAAAAGGAATGTTACTAAAACTAGTTTATTTACTTTTAGTTCCAATTTAAAAGTTTACTACCTTCAAGCTTACCTAAATAGAATTTAAATCAACTTTCGAAATCATTTTCATTCATATTAAATTCAAGATTCAATTATTTAAACGATTCCAAATATTAAATATAACAATTTAATTATCAAATAAATCGCAATATTTGAAATTCAAGTTATTTAACTTATAAAACTAACTTTTCAATATTTAAAATCAATTAAATATTCCAAATTCAAATGATTGAAATTCTAGGTCCTTAACTTTTCAAAATTAATTATTTGAAATAGGTTATCAAATTCTTTTAAGCCTTTAACTTTACAAAATCAATTTGTTGAAACTTTGTTATCACCTTTTCTAGTTCTCTAAATTCATTCATAGATACTAACTAATACCATTCCAAGCTATAACATAACATCAAATTTTAGTTATCAAAAATTTTCCAAAATTCTCAAAAAATTCTGACACCTTAAATTTATGGAAAATTTCACCAGGGTCACATTTGCATGGCTCGATCGGGATAATTTACAATACATATATATATATATATATAATCACAAATATACATCTCATCTTAAAGGATGAGGCATCCCATAGGGAAAAATAAAAAAATACGATATGTAATCCGAGATGTGTACCTTTTATTAGTATTAGCAGGCATATACAACCAATATAATGTGAAAGTGAGCCCCAAATGCGAAGCATACGCCATCCACACCTACTAATCACTCGACAACCAATGAGAACACGTATAGGGAAAGTAATATCAATATATAACATGTACTAATACAATAACTGGCAAACATAACCAGAGAAACCATCAAACAAATAATATCCATCCAATTTATTCATAACCATAACAATTTACATTTTCCAATGTCAACATTTAATTTATTAAATCTCGTACGATGTACATATACCATCTATATGCAAAACCATACCTAATCGCTCGCTCGATCACACAGTTTCACTTTCGAACTAGTGTCATTCACACGACTACTTTAGTGCGGACTCATATCCGGTTCCTTGATTAGAAACCACCATTTTCTTTTCATAGCCATATACTATGATAGAGAATATCAGAATCAATCAAAAATCCATATCCGGTGTTCACTGTCAAGAATCGAGTGAAAAATTCTAACTCGGACAATGTAAATCATCTCGAAATCGTATATTCGAATCTGAATCAAACAGTTATGTGAATAAATTAATATACGTACAACTTACGTATTTATTTCAATTGGTTTCTTATTATATCTCATTCTTTTATTCTTATTCCATTAATTCACATTCAATTAATATACATTTCATTAATATATTATAGTTCGTTTAATACTAATAGCACTAGGGACCATTCCATTGAATTTTACTTAAGTCCATTTTAAACATTTTAAACAACACCACTAATGTTTAGTATCACTTCAATACTTAAGTTCATGTTCAATTCTATCAAACCACATTCCAAATATATCCAACTCATTTTACAACTTAAGTTGAATTTCATTTTATAACTCAAGTTCGTATCCATTTCATTAATTCATTACAAATCAAATTCAGTTTTCATTTAACTCATTTCATTAATTCACTTCATTTAACTTCACTTGAGTCAAATTTTTTTTAAAGTTCATTTTATTTAACTTAACCTAAGTTAAATTTCAAATTTAATTTTCTCATCGTTTACATTCAACAAATTAAAAATTTTGTTTTAACTTACTAATTCTAAAAAATTTATAAGTTATAAACTTATTTCCTCATATTTATCAAATTATACTTTGGATATCAAAATCAAAACTTGTTTTACCTAAACAAAACTCTAGTGGTAGCAATCCATTACTTAGATACTGGAAAATGAACATCGATGATGCTGCAGTCATCACCAGAATTATTTCCCTAAGACTGATGTGAGTTCAGTGCTTTTTATTCCTTTTAAATCTCATTTCAAAACATTTCTAAACAAAATATTTTCAAAATAATACCACTATTATTCTTTCAAAACCTTTGAAAAACAATTCTCAAAACCAACGGGAGTTAAACTTTCAAATTTCTTGTTTTAAATACAGTTTTATTTACAAATCATATTTATAAATATACTTATACAATTTCATTTCCTTTCCATTTATAAATCACATTTATAAATCATATTTATATATCTCACTTCTTATATAATATCATTTCACAAATGTTGATTATTTTAATTATAATCAATACTCTATAATTCATATTTATAAATTCACTTTCTTATATAACTCATTTTACAAATGTTTATCTTTGTTTAGATTATAATAATAACAACTTTTATTAGATCAACAAACAACAAATGATAAAAATCAAATATTATCATTCACTAACAACCAAACACACCATATATAACTATAATAATTTTTGAAAAATTATTTTTTGTATATAAAATATAATTTAGGTAAAATTATTTCATTTACCAATTCTCAAAACAATACTGTGTCGGTTTGCCTTGTTTAAGCATTTGAAACCCCTTATCGATATCATGGTGTCCCACGTACTGACCAGAATTCGTAAGCCACTCACCAAACTAACACAATATTAAATACTTTTATAACCACTAAAAAATACGCTCTGATATATATAATACACTCAAACTCATAATAAGGTATTTCATTACCTTATATCTTAATGAGTTGCCCTACCAAAGCCAAGGTTCTCGCTTAAGCTTGCATTCTGATACCAACTGTAACAACCACCAAATTCGCACAATTCAAGCTAACAATAAACCTCACATGTTGAACCCAAATTGAACGGAAAGACGGATAGTTATGGGAAAGAAAGAAGAAAGAAGAAGAGAAGAGAAGAAGAGAAAAAGGAACAGAAAACAACATTGAATTTCACAATCGCAGCGGAATAATATATAATATAATATCAATGATCTTTACAAAAGAGAAACTGTTATATGCATACAGAAAATCAAAGTACATGCATAACCAATCGTCAGCTTGGACAGTTATAACAACCCATTCTCACAAATATTGATAATTTCAACAACAATGCAGAGGGAAAATAAACAAACACGGGAATACATCCTGAAGACATCCAGCTCGTCTCTTGAGCTCCAATGTATCTAAAGCAATCTGTAAATATGCTCGGTCTAACCCGAGCATTATAATAAAATATCACTCGAGTCAGTTTGGTAAACCAACATGAGAAAACACCAGTTGGATTTTTAAAGCTATCAAATTCTTTCAAAATAAAGGTATCCCGTAAGACCACGCTGCACATAAACACGGGCGGGTTTTGATCTTACGATAACCAGAATATTTTCTATAGAAAATCCAGTGATATTATAATAATGTTTAGAGTACAAATACTTATTAACCATTGCCAAATTGTTACATTAATTAAATTATAGCATACTAGGTTTTATAATGAAAACCATAAAGGCACGTATTGAAGATTGGATTCCATACTATGACAAGATAAGGAACTACCTTTCGATGGTATATCTCTAGATAAAATGCACCGAGCTCTGACAAGAACATCTTGTACCCCTGCCACACAGGACTGGCCTACCACTTGACTAGGAGTACTGAATATTATCACCCCTTTCTTTAATGGGCCCCGAAGCATAAATGAGTAGATAGTAATCGATCTAGATTTGGAATGACCATACTCTAATGGAAGCGACCCACTTGGCCCTACTGCATGCACGAATTTTTTCATTTCCCGATTGATGAGGCTTGAGTTTACATTTTACCTCTATATAGCACTTCCCACTTGGAATACTAACACTACCCTCCAGGCAACAATGCAATGCCAACATACATTCATACAAGTTCATTCTAGGACTGAACGAAACCGAACGCACCATGTCTACTACATCCATTTTGGGAGTCACTCTCAGGATTAATAGCAAGTAGCCCTTGCACTTCCAAAGCTCCATTTCGATTATCTTCAAGATATTCCAATTCCAAACGCTTATGCCGGTTCGAAGTGGTTTTTGGATAACATATCTGGTCCCGGTCTCACCGAACCGATAACGTTAGTTTATAAACTGGCCAACATTTGATAGTCAGTTTTCTAACTATCAAATATACAAACAATCCAACCAAAAATTAAATTTCCAAAGGAAGTAACACTGGTTAATCACCAAGCAACACTAAGCCTCTTTAGTTAACCTTTTCATTAATTTAAAACACTTTCCAAATATTTATCCTAAAATATCTACGAAGATATATTCTCAAAACCACATTTAATCTTCAATATTTGGAAAACATTTCCATATACTTATCTCAAAAGTATAAGTATATTCACAAACCATTTCATCTTAAACGTTTAGACAATGCCCCTATATACTTAAATCCATAATAAGTATATTTCCAACTTTCAAGGAAAACTTCTTACTTCCAAAACCACACTTTATAGGGTTGAAACGAATGTTGTGTAAAGCATCATTACGATAACCCAAAATACTAGTATACAGATCCAATTAGTGTTATGTAATATTAATTTTCGATGTGGAACTGAAACTATTTATTAGTCAACAATGAAGCCGATCAAGTTTGGGTACTATTACATCTTAGACCTTGAATGAACAACATTCTTAACTTCAAAACGGATGTAAGTTACACACGTTGAAAACTTAAAATCAACTATAGGATATGGATATAAACCCCGTATACTATAAAACATCTTCTTCAGGAAATCATCTACTATAACAACAGTGTTATAGTCTATGTCTTCATCGCTTTCACGAAAACATTTATTACAACAAAAATATTGAAATCCATGTCTTCCTACCACTTAACATATATTAAATCACTTTTTAAACCATTAAACTCAATTTGAAAATAGCACCATCAAAACATTCCTTTAAAAGATTGTTTTAACTTTTAAAATGTAAATATATTTCCTTGATAAAAATCCATACTTAAATTTCAAGACAACCATTTCCATACTTATAAAACTATATTTATAAATCTCTTTCTATTTTATAAACTTACCTTTTTATAAAAATCCCCTTATTTATAAAACACCATTTATAACTCTATCCCTTTATAAATCTCGCCTATTTATAAAATCCCATTTAAAAACATCAATTACAATTCGTTTGTAACGTTACCTCCGTATGTATAATCTCTTTTATAAATTCCTTTCTATTTATAAAATATCATTTAACATCTTCAAATCTATCCTCACTATCAATTTCCAAAATTGAATCAACTATTTTTCTAAAAACAACATTCCACGTCTTATTATAAATCCACAATTTGATTTATTACTCCAATCTATCCAATGATAATAGTTTCCTTTTATTTATAAAACACCGTTTATAAATCTATCCTTTTATTAATAAAATACGATTTTACAAATCTTCACTTTATTTGCGAAATGTCATATTTATACATTATCACATTTATAAATTCCATATTTATAAATAAATCTTAATATATATATGTGTGTGTGTATCACTTTATACAAAACGGTTAATAAATATTTATACCAAAATATTTCTATCTTCTTTTTAAAACTGTACTCCTTTATTGTAAAGACAGACTTATTTTTAAGACTTTAAAAATCTTTATTCTATAGTTCAAAAATATCTATTTAAACTATTTTATAAAACTTTGATTTATAATATCTATTTTATTATAAACACTGTTAATAAATTCATTCTTTTAGTAATTCAAAAATAATTGTTAAAATATATAAATTTTCGAAACCACTTAAAATCCTTTTTAAAAACTAAATCTCCACTTTATAGTATTTCAAAATACTAAAAATATGGTCCAGTGCTACTACAGCACTAAATAGGGAAAAATCATCCATGCCATCAAATATGACATCCAACATATCATATACCAAAATAAAAAAAAATCAATAGTGTGAGGAATCCAATTGGGTCCCTCCAACATGCCCCCCGCATCACATACAGTATATAATCATAAAATATAAATCAACCGCTTCGAGGTAGGAACATATACAAAGGGTCATCCGCTCTTACACGGGAAAGTAATCGGGTCTCATCCGCTCCAGGGGCGGGAGTATATCCAAATCAACTAATAAAATAGTAAATCATCCAAACAGTCAACAAACAATCAACAATAAAATTATCCACACTTATTTAAAAATATAAGTGGGTCAGAGAGGTGAGTTAACTCACATTGATTCCAGATTTCATCAAAATGTTCCAGTTTGAATTAAAATTGAACAGGCGTTCAATTTTAATCCAAATTCCTACTAACCCCAAATACATCTAATCCAACTCTATATCGTAGCATTCGCTGATATGATCACGATGCAACTTGTCGCGTTCAATTTAGACCTCGTATGAATTAAATATGAATTAATAAACATTTGGATTATTTAAATTATAATTAATATAAACTAATTAAGTTTAAACTTTATATTACCTTTCCCTCTCTCCCTCATTCGTTCCAGGAAATAAAAAATCGACCACGACTTCAACGTTCGCCATGCCATCGTTCGCCTTTGTTCGCCGTAGCGACACCACCAAGGCTCACCCAGACCAAGCTCTACCCAATCCTGGTGGTCGCGACCCTCCAGTCACCTTCGATTACCAGAAAATGGTGAAAGAACGTACGTCGTTCATGGAGAACTCCTGCTACCTCGCTGTGCCAAACTCGATTACAACCGCTAAATGCCTTCGTCTTGTCGTCGCCGATGTTTTTATAGTTGGGGTCGAAGCCTAGATCGACCCGTGGTGGCTTCGATCATCAGCTTCGTTGAATGAAGTTTCTTTTAATGGCAGCTGAGATAATAGGGTTAGGGTTTTAACAAAAATAAATAAATGTGGAGGTCCTTTTATAGCAAATTTTCAAAGAACTATTCACACGTTAAATTTTCAAACTCCAAATGAGGCGTGCCGCCTGGCAATCTATATGAATACGCCTATTTCAAACACAATGAAACTAGTATCGAAAGCCAATTCCGTCATGGACAGAAGTTAATTTTCAAAATTGAATTATATTAATTTAAATTCCTTTAAATAATTTCTACTTGTTTTGAACTCGCACAACCAAACGATACGTCCGATTGTCAAGAAATTCGACGGCATACTATAATTCACTAATACGGATCTAATTGAACTAGTTTCGTCTAATTCTGAGAAAGTGCCCCGGAAGGTTATTTTCACACGTTAATTAAAACGATTATTATTAAAACTAGTTTATTCACTTTTAATTCCAATTTAAAAGTTTACTATCTTCATTCTTACCTAAATAGAATTTAAATCAACTTTCGAAATCATTTTCATTCATATTAAATTCAAGATTCAATTATTTAAATAATTCCAAATATTAAATTTAACAACTTAATTATCAAATAAATGCAATATTCAAAATTCAATTTATTTAACTTATAAAATTAATTTTTCAATATTTAAAATCAATAAAATAATCCAAATTCAAATGATTTAAATTCTAGGTCGTTCCAGGCATCACCAACCACTTATAGAAACCCGATGGCATACGAAATGCAATAATAGGCACACTCTCCTTTGCTACTTTATGCTGGTGAAATCCCGTTGCCAAATCCATTTGAGAAAACACCTTTGCACCGTGTCGCTGATCAAATAAATCATCTATATATGGGAATGGTACTTGTTTTTTTCCTCATTTTATTCAGCTCACGATAATCCCCACACAACTTAAAAGAGCCGTCCGCCTTAGTCACAAATACAACATGTGCACCCCACTCAGATATACTTCTTCCAATGAACCCATCCTCAATAGGTCATTCACTTGCACCTCCAATTCTATCTGCACTCTGGGTGTCATACGCCTCAAAGGCGTAACTATCGGTCTGGCTTCCATAATTAAGTCTATCTGAAACTCGATCTCTTTATGCGACGGTAATCTAGTAACTTCCTCAAAAACATCTGGATGCTCTCTAGAAATAGGCATTGATGAAAATCCCTCCCGTGGAACCTCAAGTGAATATGGAAAGCTAACCATCACCACATCCTCTGGTAGACAGCTAATCGCTACCGTTCGCTCATCCACATCCCCAATTGTCACCAACAGCTTCTCGCAATCCTCTACAGTCGGATACCTCTTCAGCCAGTCCATTCCCAAGATAATCGAACCCTATGAAATTCAAAACAAAGAAATCATAAACAAAAGAGCATGCACGTCTCGATAAGACTAAACCGCTACAAACCATGCATAGGCTAGTCGAGCCTCTAACAGGGTTTGTCAAAATTATGGGCCGGTCTACTATCTCTGGTCTCAATCCCAATTTGTCCACTAGGTCACTACATATGAATGAATGCGAAGCACTGGTACCAAACAAAACTCGAACACGAACATCACCAATAGAAAGCATACCTTAAATGATGACCCCTTTCCCTTTCTCTTCGCTGAGGGAGCACTCGACGAAGTTGGGATTACATCTAAAGCATACACCTTCATAACTTATTTATCTCTCACTTTTTCCGGACAATTCTTCTTCAAATGCCTAGGCTTTTCGCAGTTGTAGCACTTCTTCTTATCACTCACTTTGCAATCCTTGATCAAGTGACCCTTCTCAATACATCCATAACAAATAGGTTCCCATTTACCCTTCTTGCCACACTTGCTCTGGGGCTGCTTCCTCCTAACATTCCATTTTTTCTTGCCTTCATTGCCTTGTTGTGGTTTTGGCCCTTCTTTCTTAGTAGAAACAAAAATGCAATCCTAACTTTAGGGTATAGGTTCTTATAACGAAGTGCCTTCTCCACAAACTTCTCAAACAGCTCATCAATATGGTCCACTAGCTTCTCTCCAAGGTAATCATCCAATCCTATGATGAGCTTCTCATTGTTCCTTAAGGGAGTGTCAATGAATGACATCCCATACTTAGACAAAGCATCAAATTCTGCCACATATTCAGAAACTGTCATCTCCCATTGCTTGAGATCGGCAATTTTTTTGAACAAAACCGACTTTTTAGCAGCCGGAATAAACTTCTCCTCAAATCTTCGCTTGAACTGGTCCCAACTAAACTAATCCTCTAGAGTATCAATTGTAATGGCATTCCACCAGTTCATGGCAAGATCTTGTAGATTTCTTGAAGCCAACTTTCTTTTAATAGCATCTTGCACCTCCATAACCTGAAGATGCGCTCAGAAGTATCAATTCAGTCTTGTACTTCTATGGTTGATTCTGTCCATTGGAATGGCTTTCCTCCAAGTGTAGAATAATCCTTGCTTGATTTGGTGAAATTACCACTAGGCGCTTGTATGGAAGCACCTCCATCTATCACCACTCCAGGAGCATTCCTCATCATACTAGCCATCATAGCATTGAACATGGCTTGGACATCCGGTGTAGCAGCTCCTAATCTCGCTTCTTCCTCCACACCTGAAGCAGAATTCCTAACAGCGTTCCTTATATTCTGGTTCATTCTTATCTAAAACAAGAACGATCAGTTTCTCATAAAAAAACTATATACATAGTGCTCATGTGCATGCGAACTATACTATATAATATATTATTATATAGCTTTGAAAACCAAACTTTTAACAAGTACGCACTCTCCCGTATATGTATATACTCTCAATCCAATCTAAGGCAATAACACCTACCCTATCTCTACTAGATCACGGTATCAACTTCGATTAATCGTGCAAGCAAAGCTCTGTACCAAATGTGACGACAGCCCAATACCACCGGCACAAATAATAACTAAATAGTGCACTACAGTCATGCCCAACCAATATAGGACGATCATTAGGGTTGAAATACACAAATGCAACATATAACCTATTATATATCTCAGGGCATGGACAAAATATAATATGACATATACAACTAAAGAGACAGTAATAATAATGTGAACAAATCATCGTCAAAGTATAGTATCCATTGAGTTATACATCAATAGTAGAGTTTATAGAATCAAACTCATTAACCGTCTTAAATACAATAGTAAGCATAAATAAGCAAGCACCGTCACTGGCTCCTCAGTGTTGCCCAACGGAATAAGCGTGGACTATATATATGTATATAGTACGAGTTAGCTCCATCCAGCTCGTCCTCTAACAACGACTACATTATGTAGACCTGTTGTCTACTCTACTCATTTAAGAGTACCCGAGATAATAAGAAACAAAGCATAGAACCTGGAGTTAGACAATAGTCTGGTGTGAGTCGTATATGAACCTCAAAATGCTATATAGGTAAAATATGGTAAGGAACAAGGGTACATGAACCATACCTAACCTGTATGTGCAACCAAAGAGTTAACACATAATAGTATAATATGCTACTCTATGATATCATAAAAATACAATACAACAGTGGATGCCTAAATATCCCTATTTCTATATCTACTCCCATTAGTATCCCTGAGTGATAGCCCAGAAAGTAACTAAGAAACCATAGCATCCATCAAACAATCCCTGCTATCACTCTTCCCCTATACCGTGAATATATGATAACTCGTATAACTTCCTTAGTACCAGGGACTGATGGAAATCCCGGTACTCCGTTGTACTCTCTATCTTGCAGCCCAAAGCTGGATATGTGTCTCGCAGTCTAGAGGTGGACACTAGACCAAAACCCATAGGTCCAGGGTATACAGGTCCCTCAATTGACTCATAGGCATCCTCACTTACAATACCCCTGCTTCGATTATAATAGAAAACACCTTGAGTTATCAACGATTCCTTGGTACTATCATCTGAGCCTTCCTTTGCTCCTTTTTCAACACCCAGCCCTTCTTGCTCAATTCAGTTTCCATTATCCAGGAACCCACTATGTTCCTCCACTCTACAGCTCCCACTATGAGCCTCTTCGGTACCTGCTACCCCACGAGCCACAAACCAAAGACCACGAAGTCTCAAATATTTGACACCTACTCCCACCATGAGTCACAAATCGAAGATTCATAGCTTTCATCATGATGTTACATCATCATCCAACCTAATAGGAACAAGCCACTAGCTCCAGCATGACCTACAGAACCTCAACAATAATCCATAGAAGGTCTACCATCCCTAGGACTTCTATGCCAAGGCGGTGCCGACCTCTTCAACTCGGTGCCAACCTCCCCACTTAGCAAATCTATGGCTAAGTTTTCTTTCACTCCTTCATTTCTTCTACTACTCCATGCCTAAATGCTTTGACTCCGACCTCTCTACCCAAAACAAGTCGCCATAGAACAAGTCCACTTTTCAAATCACCTTATTTCATATTCTAGAAACAAGTTGTCATAGCCTCGAACACTTAGCCAATAACTGATCCATTACTTTAGGCAACCTTTACTAGCAACACTCTTGCTTCCCCTAAAGTAACTACCACCATGGACCAACCTACTGAGCTCGGTACCGACCTCTCATATCGATACCGACTTCTGTACTTAATGAACTAGATCTTACGACTTGAACCACAGGCTCTCCAATATTCCAGAGCCTTCCCTTCAAGTTTCGTACAATCTGATTATCTTTGCCTCCAATTTGCTTAATTCTCTGGCCTTACTTTTAATATAGTCACAGCACTAGCAAACAACATCAAATCATATCATACAAGCATAGAATAACAAGTAATTTCATCTAATCGAACATACAATTCATATCAATAAGATAAACAAGCCAATTTCTAACATAGACCTACACATAACATGATTATATGAGCAGGAGCAATGGTGATTTCTAATAAATCTCGATCATATTCATAGTTTAACTTGTGATTAAAGTTAGATAAGGTATTATGGCCAAAAATCGATTAAAAAAATGCTAAATCCTACAATTCTACCATAAACATGCATAGTATAGTGAGGAGGCATAAACCACTCACCAATTATTAAATTCAACCAATTCGTGGGTAGATCTAATCCAGGCAGCGATGAAAAGTACTTCAAATCAAGTAATTCCATAGTCTTTATCTTCTATTTGATGATCTAATCACTAATCAACAACCTATTTGTATTTAGAGATAAATTTAGGTGAATTAGGTTGGATTTAGGGCTAACTAGCGTTTAAACTTGATTTATAATTAGAGGGAAAAATTTTCATTTGACTCCTACAACCCTTATTTATAGTGATCCTCTAATTAGACTAATGGGCCAACTAATGGACTTCACTAATTACATATTAATTCTAACCAGCAGTTTTCAAAACATAAAACATGTATAACTTCCTAACCGTAGGTCCATTTTCCAGTTATGACCGCTCTACAGAAATGGAAACATTATATTGAAGCAATGAAACTAGTTTGAGACTCTAATTCAACTCCTTCCAAAAGTTATAGCCCAATGAAGGTTTTTATGGTCAAAATGGTCACATAGAAATTTGAGAAAAATTACAAGCGTGCAAAATACCCTTAAGAGTCATATCCCATAATTATAAAATCATACGATGTCATACAAATAAAATAAAAATATTTTACGATCCTCTGATACGTAAAATACGGGTCGTTGCATATACTCATATAATATGGTTGATCAAAGCAAAGGTCATAGCCTATAGTAAACTCTACTATCATCTAATTGCCACTATATAAATAATATTAACAAAGAATTTTCATTTGTTGAATGAGGCTTAACTATCTAATTGAAGTAAAATAGAAATATTTGGGTACGTTCTCCTGGATGTGGAGCATTGACTATTCATTTTTGTCTTAAACTCCATTGCTAACACCATACGCTCAATCAACACATGGACTTGGTACATTAGAAACAAAGATAAAGCTACGTTAGTTAACAAGTTTGTAATAATTCTTTTATAACAATGCCATAAAATTATTTGAGTAGAAGTCGAACATTCTTTCATGATGATGAAAACTTTAAGTAAGAATATGACCATCATACATTATAATAGCTTACATTTTCTCTCACAGACACACAGAATCTTCGTGCATCTGAATAATTAGTTAATTATTCCTCTAATTTCTTTTTAATATATATAGGCCACTCTCTTTTATATTATTTCATAACGGAAGAGAAAGGAAGTGGTAGTGTGGTCTTTGTAAAATGCAAGCCTTATATTTCCATGATATGCCTTTAGTTTGGCTATGTAGGCACGAATATCATCACTAAATTCTCATCAAATGATGGCACGATCCATTATGTATTATCATGTATCGCCATGCCTTTGCTACCCTCTCTATTGCCCCTTTTGCCCTCGTTCTGGAGAGTTACATGTTCCCTACATCCTTCATTAAGTTTGATATCACTATTCATTATACTTATTTCTGTGATCTTTAAGCCATAATGCATGTTAGTTAATATTCAATTTTAACCTTTTGCTGCTATAGGAAAGTAAGGCCACAAATGACATCCCTATCTTTAAATATTTGGTTTGGTGCTTTTTGGGTATGTACAAGTGTAAATAAATGTAAGTTTTGTAATACTAGAAATTTCTTATGCTATGACATAAGGCTGAAATGAACCGAGATCTGCTCTGGTGGAGTACCATAGCA
This sequence comes from Allium fistulosum, assembly GCA_030737815.1. Lineage (NCBI taxonomy): Eukaryota > Viridiplantae > Streptophyta > Magnoliopsida > Asparagales > Amaryllidaceae > Allium > Allium fistulosum. The sequence continues at coordinate 339,586,529 of CM060907.1, forward strand.
TGAATATTCTTATATTATGTGAACATAACATTTGGTGCATTTTGGCAAGATAAGCACACTTTAATTTTTACACCGTGATGCCTACCTTCAGCATATATGTGTTATAAGACAAGAAATTCTTGGTGTTATGACATAGGCTCCAAAAACATATTTAACAAAAAAACCTTTTTACGATTGCAGGCCCATGATAGATCAAATTTTCTACAACATAGGATCAAAATTGACTTCTCCAACCTTTCCATGCACTATGATAAACACCTTTCCAACACCGACATTCGTAATCGTAGTCATATGTCGCATGGAGAAAGTGAATATAAAGAATGTGAGATCCCAAGCAAAGATAGTTAGTACAGTTGTGACTGTAGCAGTTTTCATACTGATGAGCCTATATGAAGGACCCATATTTAAAATGATATGGACCGGAAACACAACCCATCAAGAAAGCGGTGCACTCGACCTGGCTGTGTCAGATAAAGAATGGTTCATTAGATCACTAGTTCTTATACTGGCCACTCTTACTTGGGCCTCTCTCTTTGTCCTACAAGTAGGCTGTCAATAGGTGGGGTCAGGTTGGGTTTGGGTCGGGTCAAGTCAGGTTAGGGTTTATTTTAAATGGGTCGGGTCAACCCATTTATTAAATAGGTTAGAAATAGCTCAACTTGAACCCGACCCGATTATAAATGGGTCAACCCGACCCGACCCGTGTAACCCGATTATAAATGGGTCGGTTCGGGTCGGGTCCTAAACAGGTTGGGTCAACCCATATAAGGTATAAATAGGTTATAAACGGGTCGTAAATGGGTTATAAACGGGTCAAATTCGGGTTCACGGGTCGGGTTGGGTTATAATCGGGTCGGGTCAACCCATATAAGTATAAATGGGTTATAAATGGGTCAAATTCGGGTTCATGGGTCAACCCGAAACCCACCCGTTTATAAATGGGTCAAATTCGAGTTGACCCAAAAATGACTCACCCACTTAAACGGGTCGGGTTAACCTGTTAATTTCCATGTAATCTTCAGGTCATGTTTCGGGTCGTGCTGGAAATTGACAGCCCTACCTACAAGTATATTCTACTATTTCAATAGTGAAAAACTTAAATTAATATACATAGTTTGAAGTTAAACAAAATAATAATAATAATTTATTGACAGATGTATGGAATAGGTAACTCTTGAACCCTATCAAATATTGACCAATTCATCTTTAACCCATTTTGTACGATATATACGTTATGTTCTAATCATTGTGGTTGCAAGTGGATAAGGAAAGCATAATTCGTCAGTTTTGTCTCATCCTATCCAAAGAATTTTATGTTGAAATTTTTATTGTTAAGATACTAGTGAAGGGAAACCCATCCGCTCAGTAACGTGATCCCTCTATGTATCTATTTCAATTTGGGAAGACTAATATTGTTTGTATCATACTTTTTGTTTGACCAAAAGTTATTGATTTGATCCTAAACTCTCGAGTATTCAATTGAGTAGGTCGAGAGTAGGGTTTTAGGTTTAGTAAAGCTTTCCGAAGAGGTGCAAAATGCAAGCTAATATTAGTTTTAGTTTAGTCCATTATGTGGCATAGGTGCTTACGTATGTAATGACGGGGTTTATAACCATCCTTGGTTATGGTTCTGATCACTCAAGTGGCATCTTTATACGTTGTCTTGAAATTATATTTTGTGATTATTATATTTTATCCAAAAATTGTAATCATTGGGTTATGAAATAAAACAAGTAAAGAATAAATGAAAAAAATGTTCTATGGATTTTTTTAATCTCTGTGCTCTTGACGTTAATGATACATTAACTGATCTCATTTTATCGTTGGAAAATAATACTAAGGCAAGATCATTAGTATCAATTATTGGGTCACAAAATAGGGGATGCTACTAGCACCCTCGAGGATTACAAAATTACTCTTAGGCCTTCTCTAAATGGTGATTCTACAATATCCAATGTACTTATGATTTGTTAAGCACCATCAAGGTCATAAAGGTGATAAAGAGCAAATGAATATATGATTTGGAAATATATATGAGATATAACTTGTAAAGTGTTATTATTTATGCGGGACTAAAATTTATTGAGCACCCTCAAAGTTTTAGTAACATGATAAATGGATCCTAATACCAGTTGAAGGAATTTAAGAAATTCTTGCATCTCTTTTAGGGTTTTCGAGAGATGTAAAATTCAATTGGAGGCTTATTTGATAAATATTAAACCAATCTAATAAGTATAAGGACATACGCAATGTTATCTAATTTACTTTACTGAATTTGCATAGATTAAATGGAAACTATAAAGCTACTTTTAGGGAAAAACACATTAACCAATGTGAAATACAAGGACTAGCTAAGGAATGTAAAAATTGCACTCACCTACAAAAAGCTCTACCATGTAGTGGACAATGAGCCTAAGGCTAAACCTAATAAAGATGCCATGTTAGAAAAAATTGCATCCTATGAGTCAAGGTCAATATACTCAATGTTACATACTATCAACCATGAGCATTAATCTTTAAAGAAAACATGAGAATATGGATGTGCAAACAATATTTCAGCACCTACAAAAGTTGTATGGTGAATAGTCACACCGCAAGGTATGAGATCTTGTGGAAATTTTTTCATATGAAAACGAGCAAAGAAACTCTCGTCAAAAATCATGTACTCAATATGATTGGGTACATAGAGAGATTAGATGAGTTGGGAACGACTCTTGACATAGAGTTGCAAACCGACTTGATTCTTGGATCGCTGACTTTGTATCCATTCATACTGAATTTCAATATGAATTAGCTACAGTGTAATGTTGTGGATTTCCTTAATATGTTAAGGAAGTTTGAGAGTACGTTAAAAAAAGAACTGAGCGTGGTACCTATAGTCAAAGGGACTTCTTCTTCGAATAGTTTGAAGAAGAAAAAGCGAAGGTTGTGTTAATACCCTAAGCGTTGATTTTGATGACAACAACCATATAAGTATTACTATTAACGTTTCTTCATTTTGTGTTCTACAGTGATAAACAAGAAACTCAATGGATAAAAGCAAGCAAATGCTTTATAAATATAAAGATCAAACAAAGCAAATGAAAAGTATAATATATTCAAGACGAATGGGACACAACCGCTTCAACGACAAAGAAAATAGAAGTATTCAATAATTCTACAGAGTCTTATAATTTTGTTTAAGGCTATATAGCAAATATCCTTAGTATTTCTCTTTCATTTAACCTTATTTATAATTCATAACATCTTCATGTGATCATACAATATGGGTTTTAAAATATGGAAGTCAAATTCAAATCTTAGAAAAATAAAATCAAATTATACTAGAGAATGTTGACATATTTCTGAGTATATGTCGAGACGGAGGCAGTTATTATAAATTTGAAATTTTAAATGAATGCATTTTGATGCCATCTCTTCGTTAGTGTACACATCCTTTCATCTTCTATTTAAAAGGGTCAGAAAAAAAAATTGAACCAACAATTTTTTGATTTTTACTTACTCTTACATCTCTATAATGTTGTGAGAAAAATTCTTTTATATACTTCCAATCTCTATGCAAATCCATACTCTTTCACTCATATTCTTCATAGATTACAAATCACCTGACATCAGAGTTCTTTTACTTGAATTCTAAGTTATTCTCTCCCTTGTTCTCATTATATTCCTCTCCAAATTCAAAGATATATTGATATTGGAGGTCAATGAGATCGTTGTTATGAAACTGCAAGAATATGTATTAAAGATAGAACCACTTGCCCACACTTTATTATTTTTTATAAAGGGAAAGGTGTTCTTCACATCTGTGGAAAGTCAAGAGGAAATTTGTATCTATCACCCGTGGAATTATAAGATTGTACCGGTGTTCTTGCCACCCATGGAAAGAAAGGAAGTGATAGTGAGATTCTCAACGAGGAGTAATGACTAGATATTGGATTGGATATGTGAACCACTGTAAATATTCCAGATATCTTTTACTCTTATTGATTTTACTTTACTTTGTATTTACTATCGATTATCTGTCTATGTTTATGATTTCATAACTAATTTAAGTAGATAACTCTTATATTCACAAGTTAATTTTCAATTGATTGATATACACTATGTGCGACCTTCTTTAGTGTATTAGTGGCCTTAAGATCCATTTTTCATCGGTGGGTTTGGGCATCCCATATTCCATAGGTTGAAGAGCGGCAAGGGAAAAGATAAGGTTGAAGAATAGAAGGGTGAATGCCACCATTGCTCTAAAAAGGGACACTGGAAGAGGAACTATTTGGACGAAGATGCTCTAAGGAAAGGAATCTGGTTCTACTCTTAAAAATATTTTCCTCGTAGAAAATCATTTATCTATATGAGCTTCATCTTGGATTTTAGATATTGTTTTTGGAACTTATATATGTTGTTTGTTATAGGGACTTAGGAACAAGAGGCCCGTAGCAAATTGTTCCTTGGAATTTCATATTGCAAATGGAGCTATTGTAGTTATCATAGTAGTAGGAGATTACCATCTGAAGCTTGATAGTGGGCACGATTTATTTTTTCTAACCATTATTTTGTGCTGATGTATATCAATGTGATGATCTCTATTTCACATTTGATGGGAAATGATTATAGTATTATTTGCGGTGATAATGTTATGCATATTTGTTATGATAGTGACACTATTTATTTTTGTACCTTTAAAGCTGGCATTTATATATTTAACTATAATCACGTATTTGCTGTTGAAAATAATAATGTATCTAAAATAAATGACAGTTGTATTTGGCATAGTTGACTATGCCACATAACTAAGAAACGATTGAACAAGTTAAAAAGCTAAGGGTTTCTACCATTATTTGATTCTAAATCGTTTGTAAAGAGTACTTTGTGTCTTAAATGAAAAATGGCCAATCACTGATTCAATGGGAACAATGAAAGAGTTACTGAACTCTTAGGAATAGTGCATACAGATGTATGTGGTCATGTGTCTATAGCTACCAAATGTGGATCCTAGTACTTCATTACATTCACCAATGATTTACCTAGATCTATCTTGACTAGATTTCTTGCCAACCTTAGAATTATTATTAGAGGTAGATTTTAACAAAGGTTACTTACTAAAAGTATAGTTAAAATTGTAACATGAGAATGGTTAAGAACTAATTAGTGTAAGCAAAGTAGATAACACAAGATATAAAGTGGTTCGATTTTAACAATGATCTATGTTATCCCGCCTTTTGGCAAGGCCAGGACATCAAGAAGCCGACTAGAGAACAAGGATAGCACGCCATGGATATCACTGAATTTTTTGTCCGAGCCCAGAGTGAGCTACAATTGATAGGACACGACAAGAAAGGCCATAGAGATCAGCACCTCAAATTTCAAGTCGATCCGGACTCATACACTCAAGTTATGATCGAGTCGAATTAAAGGGAAAGAGCCCAAATTTCGTATCCATCACTCTGGGCGATTTCGTATCCGTCACCGAAGCCCCAGTTCGAATCCATCATGCTTCGTATCGATCAGCTCCGGATCCATCGAGTGTCTACTTCGTATCCATCAGCCAACACTTGCTTCGTATCCATCATTCAGTGTCTACTTCGTATCCATCAGCCAACACTTGCTTCGTATCCATCATTCAGTGTCTACTTCGTATCCATCAGCCAACACTTGCTTCGTATCCATCATTCAGTGTCTACTTCGTATCCATCAGCCAGTGTTTGCTTCGTATCCATGAATGAAGTCCTACTCGAAACCATCAGGTCAACCAGCTTGGATAACGTGTCACCTCTCGAAGGAAACGGGGCAAGATACATGGAGTCGAAGCGGTCAACGCGGAGCAAATACCGGATCGAGGCGGAGGGCGCACACCACGTCATCCCTCGATGCGAATGCACCGAGATATATGGAGTCGACGCGGTCGACTCGGAGTGAAGGGCGGATCGAAGCGAGGCGCGCGCACCGCATCACCTTGAGAGCACGTGCAATCATCGAGACGAAAGGATGGAGTCGAAGCAATGGAGACGAGCAGAACAGCCAGCGTTAAAATCCATCTCGTATCGACGATATCTCTCAATCCACTGATCCAAACACCATGAAATTTTAACTGAAGGCTGCACACATAACAAGGAATGTCTCCACCAATTTTGAGCTCAATTGGAAGTAATCCTGATCGATACGAAGTGATTTCGTATCGATCACAGATTGGCTTGAAACTCTCTGGAAGTGGTCGAATGGGCCCCCTCACGTGTCAGGCCAAGTCTCCCGGGGTTTGAGCGAAATCCAATCCTCCTACACCTATAAATAGAGCCCCAGAATCAATGGAAAAAGGATCTTTTTTCTCTGAAGCGCCCAGACTCTGCCGGATTGAGATTTGCACCATACTTTTGCTGTCAATTTCGAATTCTAAACTGTAATCCGCTGTTCATCGCTGTAAACGCTTGTAATCATTGAAAGAGAATCAATAAAATCATCAAAACTTCATAGTGGACGTAGGCTATACGCCGAACCACTCTAAACTGCTTGTCTGTGCACTTTACATTCATATTTGTTGGAGTTTTTGTTAGATAATCTCTGTTTTACATTTATAATCTTCATTTTATCTCTTCAAACAACTCCCGAAGAGTGTTGTGCCCATTTTTGGTACAAACACTTTGGTGCTTTCACTGAGAAAACCAGCTTTTTCTCCTGCTCGTTGGATCTACCGTCGATACCGGATTGCACAAATCCAAGAGGAAGATCCAGATATCCAGCCCGGAATCCTTCCATTCTATTCAGATTTGCTCAGAATCTAGGAAAGGACTCCACCACCGACAATGGTCAGCACAAGAACTGGCGCCACCGCCACAGAGCAAGAAGGCAGAGACAGGAAAAATCCAACACAGCCGCCTTCTTCCAATCAAGACAACGCCACTCAGTCAGAGTCAACGGGGCTAGTCACCCGACAGGAGTTTCAGGTATTGCTCCAGGAGCTGACCCAAAGCCGTCAGCAGTTGGCAGAACAGTTACGCGCCAATATCGAGCTGACCAACCAGTTAAACCGCCGGGGGCACAGAAGGTCCAGGAGAGATGATGTCTCCAGAGCGTCTACCGAAAGCTCAGCTTCATCTGATTACCACCGCCAAACTACCCGTCCTCGGCTAGAGGGGAATCGCGCTCAAGCTGCTGAATATCAGCCTGCCTTAACTGTTGGGCAACTGAGGGTAGGACCGTCGACCAGTTTCCAAACCGGTCCCTCAACACGAGGAGGCACTGCCCCACAGTACACCACCGATAACCGCGCCACAACTGCCGCAGCAGAGACAAGGGCTGATACCCGAAATCAATCTGAGCCGATCAATCAACAGCGAGGGCATACTCCTGAACCTTATGTCCCAGAAAACGTTGAGCCAAGGAGGCGAGATACGGGTCGTCGACAACGCCCGATCCCTACTCGCGCCGTGGAACCCGACCACGCCTTAGCTCATCACGCTCCAAATCCGCCTGTTTCAGATATATCAACCATGATACGTCAAATGATCCGCGAGAGTCAGGGGCTCACTAATGATGACTGGGGGATTTCCCGTAGTCATACCCCTTTCACAGACGAAGTGTTGCATGCCGAACCCCCTAGGCGATTCAGAATGCCGACTCTCCCGATGTATGAAGGGAATAGTGACCCCAACCAGCATATTCTGAAGTATGAATGGTCGATGAGCGCTGCAAGGGCCGACGACGCAGTGAAGTGTCGGAGTTTCCCCATCTCTCTGGGGGGAATCGCGACAATGTGGTTTACCCGCCTACCACCTAGATCAATTTCTTCGTTCGATCAATTGGCCAAGAGGTTTGTGGAGCAATTCCGGATGCATGTTGCTAGGCCGAAGGACGTCAACACCTTGTCCAGCGTCACTCAAGCTCCTGGAGAAACCCTCAGGCGTTACTTGGAGAGGTTCCACGCAGCATGCGTCGAGATCACCAATCCCAACGATAATTCAATCTTAATGGCTCTGACCAAGGGGATTGATCCTGATTCTGAATTCGGAAACTGGCTGGCTGGGAAACCGCCCGCGTCGTTGGACCGTTTTTACTCCAAGGCCGCTCAATTCCTGCGGCAGGAGGATGCAAAACAGTCTAGGAAGCAGGACGATGCGAGGCCCAGCATTGAAGGAATACAGAGCAATGTGGCAGTTAAACAGTCCGGCGAGAGTTCCGGGAAAGTTCAACTCAACATACAAAACAAGCAAACCCAGCAGAGAGGAAACAATGGCCAGAACAAGAAGAGAGATGAGAACCGAGGTCCACGACGTAGAGCTCAGATGTTTGACAGTTATACACCGCTGAACACGTCATTGGAAAACGTATACTTACAGACTTGCAACACCGTACAGTATAAGAAGCCTGCTCCGAAGCCCTCATCGGAGAGACAGATTCAGACAGGAAAATTCTGTAGGTTCCATGAGAGCTATGGACATAATACCAATGAGTGTCGACACTTACAGGACCTCATCGAGAAGCTGATTAGAGAGAGGAAGCTAGATCAGTTTGTACGGGCGCCGCAGCCTGGCGGAGCGGGCCCCTCAAATCAAAATCGTTCACAGAATCAGGAAAGAGAGGAGGAACCCGCTCGTGCGGGCGGGAGATTAGTTATCAACACAATAAGTGGTGGTCCCCATCCGGCAGACAGAAGCTGGGGGGAAATGGAGTCGTATGCCAGTTCTATCAGGCATGCGGACTTCGAGTGTTATAGTAATTGGGAGGATGGGACCCCGGCAAAGCAACAAAAGATAATGTCCGATGATATCGTGTTCAGGAGCCGAGACGCTGATAAAGTTGAAGCCCCTACTATCGACCCACTAGTCATATCCGCCCAGGTAGGTCCTGCTTGGATGAAGAGGATCCTGGTTGACAGTGGGAGCTCTGTAAACATCTTGCTCAAACGGGCTTACGATCTGATGAAGATGGAGACAAAGGATTTGAAACCCTGTTTATCCAGAATCCATGGTTTCAATGGAAGTGCCACGATACCCATCGGAATAACTGAACTCCCAGTCGAGTTAGGCGTTGGAGAGCGCCAGAGGGTCCGCATGTTACAATTTGTTGTGTTAGAGATAGATTCGCCATACAATGCGTTTCTGGGACGACCAGCTTTGGCCGAGTTCAGGGCGGCGATCGCCCCATGGTGTCTGACTCTGAAATTTCCCACTGATCATGGGATTGGAGTTGTTCAAGGAGATCAGGCCTCGGGAAGGGCCTGTTATGTTGCTGAGCTGCGCGGGGCGCAACGTAAAGAGAAGGGGAAGGGCGTAGAGGAATCTCTCTGCGTCCGTTCTATCGATAATTGACAATTGGTGCCTGGGCCTCGGCCCGGGCACCACGACCAATTCCTGAAAGACCTGGACCCCAGGGACAACGAGGATAGAGACGAATCAACGGAGAGTCAAGCCTCTCCAGCCGAACTGACTGTGGACGTCCCAATCAGTGAGGATGATGATTCGAAGATGCTGAAAGTTGGGTCCCAACTAAACAAGCAGACACAGCAGGAGTTGGTCGAATTTCTTCGGGCGAATCTCGACGTCTTCGCCTGGACGCACTCTGACATGTGCGGGATCTCGCCGAGCATTGCAAGTCACTCCCTGAATATAGATCCGCGACATGTCCCAGTAAAGCAGAAAAGGCGCGGTATGGATCCAGAGAGATCTGCCGCCCTTAAGGAAGAAGTTGATAAACTACAATCGAATGGGTTCATTCGAGATGCCTTGTATCCAGAATGGGTGTCCAACCCTGTACTAGTTCGGAAACCAAACGGGAAGTGGAGAACCTGTGTTGACTACTCTGACCTAAACAAGGCCTGTCCAAAAGATAGCTTCCCGCTTCCGCGAATCGATCAACTCGTGGATTCGACGGCCGGACATGAACTACTATCCTTTATGGACGCTTATTCCGGCTACAATCAGATACCCATGCATCTGCCTGATCAGGAACATACCAGCTTCGTGACCGACCTGGGACTCTATTGTTACAAAGTCATGCCGTTTGGTCTAAAGAACGCTGGAGCAACATACCAACGCTTAGTCAACCGAATGTTCGCTGATCAGATTGGGAAGACCATGGAGGTTTACGTGGATGACATGCTGGTGAAGTCCCGATTCTCCACCGATCACGTCAGAGATTTGAATTCAATGTTCAGCATCCTCCGGGAGTACGGAATGAAGCTCAACCCACTCAAATGTCACTTTGGCGTTGCATCCGGAAAATTCCTTGGGTTCATTGTCAACGCTCGAGGAATAGAGGCGAATCCTGAGAAGATCTGGGCTATTAGAAATTTGCAAACCCCTAAAACTATAAAGCAAGTCCAGAGTCTTAACGGGAAGGTCGCGGCATTGAGCAGGTTCATTTCAAAGTCCACCGACAAATGCATTCCTTTCTTCGACCTGATTCGGAAGGGCAAACGAAACTTTGAATGGACCACGGAGTGTGAAGGCGCGTTCCGATCACTTGTTCAACATCTCTCCACACCTCCGATCTTGTCAAAACCGGTTGACCACGAGCAATTATATCTCTACCTGGCAGTATCTGAACATGCGATCAGTGCTGCTCTAGTCCGGGAAGAAGACAAAGTGCAAAACCCGGTCTACTATGTTAGTAAGCGACTAACAGGAGCTGAAAGAAATTATCCAAGGCTGGAGAAACTGGCTTATTGTTTGGTCATTGCCTCGAGGAAGCTCCGTCCCTACTTCCAGGCTCATCCGCTTACTGTGTACACCGACCAGCCGTTACGACAGGTCCTTATGCGGCCTGAGACGTCCGGTAGGTTACTCAAGTGGAACATTGAGCTAAGCCAATTTGATATCGCATACGCTCCGCGGAGGGCCATTCAAGGACAAGTCCTGGCTGATTTCATAGCCGAATTCACCTTCCCGGAAGACTTACCCGAAACCAATGAATCTCCCGAATACATCTGGAAGCTGTATACTGATGGTGCGTCAAATGACCGGTGTTCGGGCGCGGGGGTTGTACTTGAGACTCCCGAGGGCCGATCCATATGTTATGCTCTTAAATTCGACTTTCGTGCAACTAATAATGAAGCCGAATATGAAGCCCTCCTGACCGGCCTAAGGCTTGCCAGAGATTTGAGAATTGTCGCTGTAGAAATTTATTGCGATTCGCAGTTAGTGGTATGCCAGGTGCGAGGGGAATACCAGGCAAGAGACCGAAGACTGGCCGCTTACTTGACACGAGTTCAGGAAATCCTAAACCAGTTTGATTATTATGCCATCTATTATGTGCCTCGGGAACGCAATCAGAAAGCCGATTCACTGGCGAAGTTAGCCAGCACAGGCGAAGCGCAACAAATGGGACTTGTTCCCGTTGAAACTTTGGCCACTCCAAGCATCGATCGGATAGAAATGGACTCTGTATTTGAAATCGCTCCCAATAGAGAGTCCTGGATGACTCCGTATCGGAATTACATTGAGAATGGGGTGCTACCTGAACCTAGAAATGAGAAGAGACAGATTCAGCGAAAAGCCTCGCGGTTCATCATCCAAAACGGAGTCATGTACAGGAGAGGTTATTCCGTTCCTCTCCTCAGATGTATCGCCCACGAGGAAGTCGAGCGAGTGCTACATGACGTGCACGAAGGAGAGTGCGGTGATCATACCGGCGGGCAAGCTCTCGCTAAAAAGATACTCCGATATGGGTACTACTGGCCGACGGTGAACCGAGATGCGGCAAACTATGCCCGGAAATGCAATAAATGCCAGATACATGCCCGAATTCCGAGAGCTCCGCCAACTGAGATAACCCAAATGGTCAGTCCCTGGCCATTCGCAATGTGGGGCATTGACATCATCGGCGCTTTACCTTTAGCAAAAGGCGGTGCGAAATACGCCATAGTCGCAGTTGATTACTTCACAAAATGGGCCGAGGCCGAAGCCCTAGCAACCATTACGACAAAGAAGGTGATAAATTTCGTGGTTCGCAACATCATCTGTCGATTTGGACTCCCGCATACTATCATTACTGATAATGGAACCCAATTCGAGAGCGCAGAATTCAAGAATTTCTGTCAACGGTTTCATATCCGCAAAAAGTTCTCGGCTGTCGCACACCCCCAAGCGAATGGACAAGTTGAAGCTGTCAACAAAGTTATAAAATCGATCCTGAAGAAACGATTAGAGAAGGCTGGGGGCAAGTGGGTCGATGAACTTCCTATGGCATTATGGGCCTATCGAACGACCCATAAAACCGCGACCGGACACACTCCGTTTTCCCTATCTTATGGCTCAGAGGCCGTTATTCCGGTCGAAACAGAAGTGCTCTCTCATCGCGTGACTTATTATGATCCAAAAACAAACGCTATACTCCTAGCCGAGTCTTTGGATCTATTGGATGAAAAACGGGAGGAGGCTGATTTGAGAGCAACCGCACATCGAAGTCGGGTCGCCCGATTGTACAACACCAGAGTTCGGCCTCGAACCTTTGAACTCGGCGACCTCGTGCTCAAGAGAATTTACCCAGTTCCTTCACACATGAAACCAAACTGGGGAGGGCCGTATGTAATTACACGAAAGCTCGGAGATGGTACATTCAAGCTGTCGACTGTTGACGGTCTCGATTTACCGAGGGCTTAGAATAGCGAAAGTCTCCGCCGCTACTACATATGACAGGCTTTATTTATTTCACTCTATTTAGCAATTTGTTTCTGCATTTCGAAATTTGAATTTTGTAATAAGGCAACTGACTTTGCCGCATTTTCTTATTTCAGCAATAAAATGCCACTTCTTCAAGCCAGAGCTGTGATTCATTATGTACGATATACAACATCACGATGCACGAAGAGCTAAATCCCATCACACAATGGGACTTATTCAAATGGAGAGTGGCTGTGATACGACCGGCCACTCACTAGGCGAAACCCGAGCTCGGGGGCAAGCCATGACACCGATATTAATAGGATTGACACACGACAATCCTACAATTAACTCCGTATTCCCAGAGTGCGAAACGGAGTGTAAACATTTAACTCCATGTTCCCAGAGTGCGAAATGGAGTATAAACATCCGACTCCGTATTCCCAGAGTGCGAAACGGAGTATAAACATTTAACTCCATGTTCCCAGAGTGCGAAACGGAGTATAAACATCCAACTCCGTATTCCCAGAGTGCGAAACGGAGTATAAACATCTAACTCCATGTTCCCAGAGTGCGAAATGGAGTATAAACATCCGACTCCGTATTCCCAGAGTGCGAAACGGAGTATAAACATTTAACTCCATGTTCCCAGAGTGCGAAATGGAGTATAAACATCCAACTCCGTATTCCCAGAGTGCGAAACGGAGTATAAACATCTAACTCCATGTTCCCAGAGTGCGAAATGAAGTATAAACGTCCGACTCCGTATTCCCAGAGTGCGAAACGGAGTATAAACACTTAACTCCATGTTCCCAGAGTGCGAAATGGAGTATAAACATTCGACTCCGTATTCCCAGAGTGCGAAGCGGAGTATACACACTTAACTCCATATTCCCGGAGTGCGAAATGGAGTATAGACATTCAGCTCCGCATTCCCAGAGTGCGAAGCGGAGTATAAACAGTCAACTCCATGTTCCCAGAGTGCGAACAACCGCTTACGAGATGACGCATATCCTCGGAGTGTGGATGGAACGATTCATAAGAGAACGAACGTAGTTCGACCACTCGGTCCTCGCTCGGTACCATCGCAAGCTGATCATCACACCTTGACCCCGAAGCTGGGGGCAGAAGCAAATGTTAGTCATTGCCCGAAACTATACGATGTTCAGCTCCGATGCGATTCCCTATCACAACTCGAGTCCGAAAGTTCCATACTTAACAAGTACAAATGAGCTATTCTTGAAGCAATCAAAAAATGCAAATACACTGGACCAAGGTCCGAACACTGCAATATTCAAGCATAGAAAGGAACGCAAGCTGAAGCTAAAAGACAAAATTTTATTCCAACTAAACTCAAAAACAATGCTTCATACATGAGACCTTTTCTAAAATGTTCCTACTAGCAGGGGCCGAACCCGCATCTAAACACGGCCTACAAAAGGGAAAGGACAGAAAAAATAACAAAAGTCCCTAACTGCCTATGAAAAGGATGTCTAATCCTTCTGCTTCCTCAGCTTCTTCTTCTTCTTTGAGGAACTACTGGAGCCGCCAGTACCCTTTCGCTTGGAGCCTTTCTCCCTAGGCAAGCTCCCCCCGGGTGAAGGCATAATGTCAACGTCCTCGTCTGAGCTGGACTCTATAGGGATGCTTCCCGCGGGAGGAGTGGGAGGAACAGACTCCGCAGCCGGAGGAGGGGCTGGTACACCAGTATCAGTAAGTGTGCCCTCAGGAGACATAGTCATAAGAGGAATGGGGCACTGTGCTGGTGCTCCGTCATCTGCATCACCGCCGTGCGCCGCAGCCGCCATCTCGGCATTGATCTCGGCTAACATCGCCGCTTCCCGCCGTGCCCTGGCCTTGCTAGGAGCCATAGTAGTTTGGGACAAGGTGTCAGATGTAGCCGTGAATCCACCCAGGCCAAATGGCAAGTCCGCAAAAGGATCACTTTGACGGCCAAGAAGCTCGTTTATCATCTGCTCGTCGAAAGAAAGTGAGCTCCCCTCCGTCACTCCAACTGGTGCCATTGCTGCGACGGAGGTCGCCTCAGAAACGATGGCTCCTGGCGCTTGACCTAATACTTGGGTGGTAAGAGGCGCGGCTGGTGCAACTCCTGTCACTGATCAAAGGAAAAGACATGTCATTAGCAACGTTTCAACACGGGATCTTCAATCCAAATATACTGGAAGTTAGTTCAAAGTACCTTCCTCGGTTTGGCTCGAGGTCGTCTGAACCACTTCAGAAGGATGTTCCTTAATAGGAGATAAGTGCGGTTGATCTGGGTCATACGCTGGGATAGGTTGGGAGTAGATCATTGAAGTTGGCTCAGACTGAGATGACACGACAATCTCAGAACTCGTAACATGGTGTTCCGCACCCGAGCTCTCTCCGACTTCCGGGACCTGAGCACCAAGCCTCACCTTGTCATGGGAAATCATGGAGTCATGGAGAACCTTCTTTTCGTCATCATTAAGGATGCGGTTCTCCAGCTTGAACTCATCAGGGGCTTCATCAGGGTGCCCAGATCTCTCCTCATCCACCAGTAGGTTCCAGGCGTTATAGAGATGTGTGGGGTAATCGTCAAGCCATGTAAAGTCTCGGTGCCTTAGCACATTGGCGTTGTAAGTGACGAGTAGCTCCTCCACCTCGGCCTCAATCCTGGCCTCCGCCTGCCGTACTTTCTCCTCAACTCCAGCCTCAGCCTCACGGGCTTGTTGTACAGCCGCTTCCTTCTCCTTTTGAAGTGTCACTGCCTGGTCACAGGCTTCCTGCGCAGAGACATTAGCTGCGTCTTTTTCCTTAGCCATCTCTGAAAATTTTGACTTCAGCTCGTTAAGCTCCTTAAGAGCGGCATCCCTCTCAGCCGTAATGGAAGTGTTCTTGTGACCCATGTCCTCAATAGCGGTGTAATGTTCTTGTTTCATCCTGGCCATGGCAGCGGTCACTTCATCAACTTTCTTTAAGGCCTCCATTTCAGACTTACGAGAAGACTCGGCCTCTGAGTTGAGCGCTTTTATGATTTGGTCGTTGCGACCCAGCTCCTTCTCAAGTTTCTCGATGGTGACGCCCCGCTCAAACGCCACTTTAGATGCCTTCCTCGCAGCCCGTCCCCACTCTCTATACTGGAAAAAGATGTCCGCGACGTAATCGTGGATAGTGGTTTCCGCGGTTGGCGGGATTCTCTTCAGGTGCGGGGGAAAGACATATCCATCAAAACAGATGTCAGGAAATTCCTTCCTCATCTGTGCTAATTTGAGCGCTCCTTCACTAGACGCCTCGGTCGGGACCGACACAGTAGCCGAAGAGGTGGCTATTTCGGTCCTGCGCGGAGGGTCGGACCTCAACGCTTGAGAAGGCGGCCTAGACCGTGAAGTTTCGGGAGGACGAGTAACGGCGACCACAGGAGGTGCAGAGGTCCTGGGGGGAGGAGAACGGGATCGGGATCGGTGAACATGTCCCCTATCTCTGTCAGACTTCTCCTGACCAGAGTGTCCAGCGTCATAATCCCTCTCGCCCTCTCTCCTGCGTGGCTCGTGATAACGGCGCTTACGCAAACTACCAAGCACGGAACCTTTCCCGGACATCGTACCTGAAAAGAAAACAACAAAGAATCAGTAACCGTTTGCGATGTGTTGTTTATGGTTAAGAAAGTGTGTTGTGCCGTGAGGAGTGTGTGAATGTGTAACCCCCCGGACCAACCAGAAGTGTCCGTCGCATTGGCGGGCTCAGACTCGCTAACATCGTCGACATGTCGCGGTCCACCTGACCCAACATCGTGTTGCTCCAGCTCGGTGTCAGGGACTGGAGGGTCAGTAGGCCCTTCGAATTGATCTCCAGCTTGCGGGGGGGACGCCTCCGTAATCTTAACTCCTGACGAAGGGCGGTGCAAAACCACAGACTTCCGCCTCCCAGACTTAGGCTGTTTCGAGGCCACAGCTTTGCCTTTCCTCTTAGCATCGGACTCTGGGGTTGCATTAGCAGGTCCGGCCAGCGGTTCTTCGTCGGTATGGGTTTTCTCGGAGTCGGGTTCCTCAATTATCACGACCCTGGGCTTCATCTGCTTGACCTTTTTCCTGGAAACGGTCTTTAATGCGCCGTCGAGTCTTATGCTCTGCCTCCGACCGATCAGCCCAAGGACTCTGAGATTCCGGTCTGTCAATAACAGTTCAATATTCCTTTCTTCGCTAGGAATCTCTTGGAGGACCCGAACTATCTCTTTGTAATAGCCACCCTCAGGCCGCTGGATGATAGCTGAAAGAAAAAGAGGAGAAGACGTAAGTTTAATTTCACTCCGAAAATTGCCCTGTCAATTACTTGGGAAAAGAGACGATACTCACGTCTGAATAGCCATCTTCTGGCAAATCCCGGGGGACATCGGACATAGAACCACTCCGACTTAAAATAGCTTAGCCTAGTCCACGACCCCACGACGACTTGGCAGTTCCTTACGGACTCCAAGAACGTATAAGATGGGTTGTCAGTCCGACTCTTGAAGTTAAACAGGTATCTTATGTCGATCATACGGGGAGGACGATGGAGGTACTCCATGAATACTACGAACAAGCTGTTGAGCGAGGCATATCCGTTTGGATGCAATTGAGACGGAGCGATGTCCAGATAAGCCAACACTTCTCTTATATAGTCGTTGAATGGAGGAAGTGTGCCGGCTGCGCACGCGTGCCGATTAAAAGCAGTATACCCCTCCGGGGGATTATGTGGCCTATCATCCGGTCCAGGCAACAATACCTCATCCAAAGATAAACCATGCCTTAAGCATATCCTCCCCAGCATGTCTTCGGAGATGTTGGATGAGACGGAATCAGGTGGACTATTAATGAAGGACGCGGTGGGCAACTCGTCCGGAGCTGGGCCAATAACTTCAGCCTCGATGACCGGAATCTCAATTCTAGGAAGGACAGGGTTCTGAATTTCTTGCTGCTGCGAACTTGACGGTTCCATCGCCAGCTAACTCACGAGAAACCATCATTAGGTGACAAAAATCCCGTGCATTCCCCAGTGTAAAGTGCATGAATGTGTTGTGTAGTGCGAATGCTGTGCGTGACTTGAGCAAATTCTGCAGAATTAAAGAAAATGTGCAAGCGACGAGATTCTGGAAGTCAGACAAACATGACCGTCATCGCTAACCGTCATGACTGCGCCATCCAGATGATAACAATCGATTCCAGGTTAAAGAATTCGTTGTACTTTTCTATTAAAAGGCAGTTCCATCGACGAGCTTCGAAAGTCAGTCAAATATGCAATCCTGTAATCAAGTCCAATTATGCAAGGCAGAAGCTCGTCGGAGTCGAATATAAGGACATGCAAAAGTTCGCTAAGTTCGTCAAATTTCAGCATGGAATCGATCGTAGTTCGAGTTCAAGTTCATTCGGAGGCGTGATGTCTTTCGTATCGATCCAGTTCGAATCGATACTTTCGTATCGATCAAGTCAACTCGATACCTTTCGTATCGATGACAGTTCGTATCGACCGGAGGAGGAGATTTCGTATCGACCAGGTAGGTTTACTTCGCATCGGCCAAGGGTAACGGCTGTGAGACAACCAAATGCAATAACTTCGTATCGATCTGTGGTTATCGATATGGGACCGATGAGATCTCTTGGTCTTCGTATCGATCAAGAGAGATAGATTTTCGCATCGATCACGCTGGCCAAGCGCTTACATCGATCATCTCAGTTCAACACAAGCCCCTACCACCTTAGATCGATGCGAACCTCTGCATCCCCTTTAACCCATCAGTCGATGCGAAATCATGAAATCTGGATCGAGTCGAATCCTCCTATCCCAGATCGACACGAACTAGTGGTGAAACAATCACTCTAGAACTCTTTCTTCTCCGATTGAAGCGAGCATGGCCATGGCCATCCTCGACCAAGCTCTGGTCCAGATCTGGCCTTGGCACCACCAAAATCGATAATCGGCAAAGGCACGATGGATCTGAGATCTGAACTTCGTCGCTCAAGTTTAGCCGTGATTGCTCATTTACCTGAATCGAATTGGAGTTTGGGGAAATTATAAGATGATGTTTGATCGATTCGAAGATTGGAATAATTCTTCTCTCCTGCTTGTCTGTAGATCGATACGAGAAGGCAGAAGACAACAGTAAAAGTAAAAGGTAAAAAAGTGAGAAATGGCAAAGTCCCAGATATTTATACGAGGCCTAGGACGGAACCGAGTCGATTCGACTCCCAGTCAATCTGACCGGTCGCAACCAGTCAAGCAGCGCATCGATGCGAGCATTCGTATCGAACCCATTAACCTTTATCGGTTCGAAGCGCACAGGGAGGCTACGTGAAAACGATGGGTAGGCGCACGCGCTTTCCTCGCATCCATCAAGCCGTGCATTCATCGAGGCGAAATGTTCACCAGACACCATCGTTTCAAAGCATCCAGGTTTTGAGCCATCGATTCGAAACAGAGCAGATCTGTTGATACGAGCGTCAATTTCGTATCCATCCGTATCTATCGATGCGAACATCCGTTTCGTATCCACCAGATATCATCAATTCGAACCAGAATTCGCCACCATTTGTGACCATCGATACGAACGATTGTCTTCGTATCCATCAAATCAACCCATATCGATACGAGAGAAGGCTTTTTGACTTTGAGCATCGACTCGTAAGCAGACCGATACGAGAGAATGGCTAAGGGGTACGACTTCCAAAGCTATTCGAAGAAGGCCTGCAGCTTTTTCAAAGCACGTCACGTTTTCACAAGACGTACTTTGGGGGGCAAATGTTATCCCGCCTTTTGGAAAGGCCAGGACATCAAGAAGCCGACTAGAGAACAAGGATAGCACGCCATGGATATCACTGAATTTTTTGTCCGAGCCCAGAGTGAGCTACAATTGATAGGACACGACAAGAAAGGCCATAGAGATCAGCACCTCAAATTTCAAGTCGATCCGGACTCATACACTCAAGTTATGATCGAGTCGAATTAAAGGGAAAGAGCCCAAATTTCGTATCCATCACTCTGGGCGATTTCGTATCCGTCACCGAAGCCCCAGTTCGAATCCATCATGCTTCGTATCGATCAGCTCCGGATCCATCGAGTGTCTACTTCGTATCCATCAGCCAACACTTGCTTCGTATCCATCATTCAGTGTCTACTTCGTATCCATCAGCCAACACTTGCTTCGTATCCATCATTCAGTGTCTACTTCGTATCCATCAGCCAACACTTGCTTCGTATCCATCATTCAGTGTCTACTTCGTATCCATCAGCCAGTGTTTGCTTCGTATCCATGAATGAAGTCCTACTCGAAACCATCAGGTCAACCAGCTTGGATAACGTGTCACCTCTCGAAGGAAACGGGGCAAGATACATGGAGTCGAAGCAGTCAACGCGGAGCAAATACCGGATCGAGGCGGAGGGCGCACACCACGTCATCCCTCGATGCGAATGCGCCGAGATATATGGAGTCGACGCGGTCGACTCGGAGTGAAGGGCGGATCGAAGCGAGGCGCGCGCACCGCATCACCTTGAGAGCACGTGCAATCATCGAGACGAAAGGATGGAGTCGAAGCAATGGAGACGAGCAGAACAGCCAGCGTTAAAATCCATCTCGTATCGACGATATCTCTCAATCCACTGATCCAAACACCATGAAATTTTAACTGAAGGCTGCACACATAACAAGGAATGTCTCCACCAATTTTGAGCTCAGTTGGAAGTAATCCTGATCGATACGAAGTGATTTCGTATCGATCACAGATTGGCTTGAAACTCTCTGGAAGTGGTCGAATGGGCCCCCTCACGTGTCAGGCCAAGTCTCCCGGGGTTTGAGCGAAATCCAAGCCTCCTACACCTATAAATAGAGCCCCAGAATCAACGGAAAAAGGATCTTTTTTCTCTGAAGCGCCCAGACTCTGCCGGATTGAGATTTGCACCATACTTTTGCTGTCAATTTCGAATTCTAAACTGTAATCCGCTGTTCATCGCTGTAAACGCTTGTAATCATTGAAAGAGAATCAATAAAATCATCAAAACTTCATAGTGGACGTAGGCTATACGCCGAACCACTCTAAACTGCTTGTCTGTGCACTTTACATTCATATTTGTTGGAGTTTTTGTTAGATAATCTCTGTTTTACATTTATAATCTTCATTTTATCTCTTCAAACAACTCCCGAAGAGTGTTGTGCCCATTTTTGGTACAAACAATCTACGTCCACTATGCCGATGATTCTATATTATTTGTTTTTCAGTTAGAAGATTGTAATAGTAATAGAGAATACAAGTGCTTTGATCTAGTATTTATATCTTATGAGAATAGAAAATTCGACTCTTGTTCAAGGGCATGTGGATCTCTATTTATAGCAGCAGAGATCGTGCTTTGGAGGGATTGGATTGATGCGTTGAATGCTAGGTTTTTTTGTGCCTATTGGTTGCGATATATGGCTCAGATAGCGGCCGTCTCAGGTGTTGCGTTGAAAGAATGGCTTGGATGAAGACCAACTAGCGGGTCCTATAATGGTGTGCTTGTGTTAGAAAAGAGGCATGGAGAAGAGAATGGTTGATGAACAGTGGGGCCTTTGCCACGTGAGCAATTAAGTATAATGAGTAATTGTTGTACAATAATGCTTTTGTTAGATGAATAGTGTATTTTTATGCCATTCTTGTGAAGGCAACTATACAAGGTCATCGCCTCTTTATGTAGGAGAGACCAGAAGCTTTTGTTAAAATTCTGTCGAGTCGTGACAAAGCGGAGCAAGCGTGGGGTTTGGTCATCTAATGATGGATGGGGCGAGTGGATGTTGTCCATGAGGCTTTCAACTCCTAGCCGGTAGAGATAGTTTGGCAACCACGTATTTGAAGGTTGAGAGGTTGAAGACGTACAATCGATTGTGTTGGGAACGACGTTGGTCATACGGCACTATGCAGGCCACTATAATTGGATTTTCAACTTATGGGCCCGCCAAGCCTTTTGCGAGAATACTGAAACTTGTCTTATTTGTAATTAATGTGAATGAAACATGTCATGTATCCAATGGTTGGAACATTTCATTATTCGAGAGGGTTTCAATGATGCAATGTAATGGTGAAATCGATTGGAATTTGATGGTCGAGTTTGACTCCCGCTATTCCATCCAACACTGAGATTAGAGACCCAAATCAGTAAAAGGAAGGTGATCCCTTCTTCTGCTTTACCAGGCATTGGAACTTAAAGAACTCTATTAATGAACTCGAACTTTCAACACTACTTCCAACCCTTTAACAAAAAGTAAGTCTCGTCTTCTCTTCTTTTGTCATCTTCCTCTCCAATGTTTTTTAATATTTTTTTAATGCTTAGAAAACGTAGTTTTGAATTGTCCTTTTTCATTTATTCTTGCT
Source organism: Allium fistulosum (assembly GCA_030737815.1). Lineage (NCBI taxonomy): Eukaryota > Viridiplantae > Streptophyta > Magnoliopsida > Asparagales > Amaryllidaceae > Allium > Allium fistulosum. Next base: position 339,608,475 of record CM060907.1, read on the forward strand.
TTCTTTACCATGCTAGGAATTAGACTTGTAGTAAAATATAAGTGGGATGTTGGTTAATCGATGTTGACCGATTGACGTAGAACCACATTAGTCATTTCGTGAAAGGAAATTTGAAAAATCATTCAATTACTGAACCCCTACCTCTCTTACGAAGAATGCAGTAGGTTAGGCTTGGGTCATGGCCCATTAAACTTCGAATGTCATGCTTTAAGTGGATGGGTCATATGGCCAAGTCATATAATAAGCTACACAAAATGTTTGAGTATGGTGATTAATCTTGTGCTTGCGAGATACCATAATGGGGATCGCTTTGGGTCACCCGTGTTTTCATACGAGAGTGCGTTTGTCCCCAAGTCTATTGTTACCCCTTAGCCTTTGTTGGAGCGGTTCAGTAACTAGGGTTGCATCTACATGTGTCTTTTTAGATAACTAAGGGAAATAAAACTAATGTAAAAGGAGCCTTCGGCAGCGGTCTCCCTTTCAAAGTGTCCTATAAAAGGTGTGCGAAGATAGGGATAGGTTGGTCGAGGCGCCCACTACACAAGGCGTTGTGTGAATTAACCCACTATATCCTCTTCCAACGGGCAGGACCAACAAGCCTCCACCTAGTTACTTTTCTTGGGTGATTGCATATAAGAAGTGTGGGCAGGCCCTTCATTTGCACCACTATTTTGTTTGATTCAATGATGCGAATCAAATGGCAGCGGCCTCCAATATATATATCCTATTAGTCATCCTCTTCATTGTCTACCATAACTTGGGCATCCTAGAGCCCTCACCGCTTTTCATTCGGTTCATGTACAAATTTTCTAAGCATACCAACTAGTTAGAGGGTTGGTACTATTATCTTCAGAGTCGCATCACTCCAGCGGTACAATTTGGACTTCCTAATAAGGTCACCGGATACCAATACTGTTATCTTTTAATGGGGTCGACTATCAAACCCAACCTCAAACTGTGGGAGTTTTAGGTTTTAGGTACATTTTTGCCTTCAAAATTTTTACTGTTTTAATAATTATGCCTTGTTTCTAACCATGTGGGTTTCCTTTGACGTGGTGCTTCTGGCAGAGTTGGAAGAGGACATGTCATAATTCTTTAGCTAGGCAGACCACATTTGCAAGCTAGAAGAAAACCAATGGAACGTATCACTGACCTTGACCAATGACAACCTACACCGGGTCGGGCTGTGAGGGCTCGACCAAACTATGTTAAGGGAGAAAGTGAGGGCTTCGATTCCCAGGAAGAGGAGGGAGGTGATAGATCATGTGCATTAGCAACGGGGTAAAAGGAGAAATTTTTGAAAAAATCTCTTTATTAATTTTTACTAGTCTTATTTTGTGTTTACATGAATAATATATTTGCAATAAATCATATTTAGTGAGTATTAATAAAGGAGTTTGTCATTTGAGTTTTGATTTAATCAAATTTCAGTAAAACTTTTGCGTTTGTATATTATAATTGTCTTAATTAAAATATTATTTATGTTATTATTTTAATTTAATTTAATTTAGCATTTTAATTTACAATATGGTGGCATTTACAATTCAAACATTCTAACTATAATAAATAAAGTAGACTAACCTAAGATATAATTGGTGAATAGATGTCATGTGTGTATAAATAATCATTGAGATCTACGATTATTACATAAGGTATAATACCAAGAGATGATTACTATGGGTATATGTTCACGTAATTATATGATATAATGTTAAGGGATAATTATTATGGCCATATATTTGCATAAATATATATATATATATATATATATTTGTATGTGTATGTGTATATATTTGCAATTTTATTTCGGCTACTAAACATTTATTAATATATACATATGATAAATATTTCAAATGCAATTTGAATCGAGTTATGTAAGGGAAATAGTTCAAACAAAGGAAGCATTTTAAATTGATTTATATAAAGTAAGCAATAAAGAATTGATTTGAAAGGAAATAATGTAACAGAAACAATTAACAGAATCGATTTTAATACACACACACGTTTAAAATTAAATTAAATACATGTATTATATTATATAGTTACCGAAAATATGTTTATATATATGTATATATATGTATATTTGTTTTTATTTTAAGTTAAAAATATATTTTGGCCAACACAAAATAATTGTAAAACCATATATACATGTATAAATATATATATATATATATATATAAAAGTTGTTTTTTGGAAAGTCGCAAGTAAAAAGATGAAAAATTAAGAACAAAAAAAGCCTCTTTTAAATTGAAAAACCCAAAAGCAAAACTAAATATTATGTGTGTGTACACACACATCGAGATCTCAAACCGTGGACAATGTTTTTTCTCATGTAACATATAAATAAATAGAAATATTTGTTCTAATTTATATAGATATACATATATACATACAAATATATAAATATATTTGTATGTGTGTGTGTTTATTTTAATTTTGAAAGCAAAATTTTATATTTTTAATGAAAAACACGAACAAACATACATACATATGAACTATTTTATTAAAAATGGGATGTGTACCTTTTGTTTTGATCCTGCTGGTTGTCGAAACCTTAGTTGTTAGCAATCTCTTCACCGAAGTCCTAGTTCTCTATCATTGCCTACAAGTTGCAAATCTGTCTTTTATGCTTCACCAATTTCTAGCAATGGAGGCTTTTCTCTTGTTTGTTGTGTTCTTGTGAATAAGAGAAAGTAATGTATTTATTGCCTTTCATTAGTTATTGAATAAAATCGCTTTCCATCTTTTTCTCCAATCAGCAAATCTCTGAATAGAGCACATATGGCAATCAAATTTCCCTCCCTCCCTCCCTCCCTCCCTCCCATGCTTGGTAGGCCAACTTTAATAGGGGTTATGGGCTTAAGGCCCAATTAATTTAACATTTAAATTAATTATTTAATTAATTCATTTAAACTTGTATTTTAATTAAACTAACGTATAACAATTATACGTCATTTTAATTAATTTTAGGCTTCAAATAATTAATAAAAATGCAATAAGGGTTCAATAAGACATTTTTATTATTGATTTATAATATTTATAAATTAAATTCAAATTGGTTGAACTCGGAAATTAGTTAACAACGTGGTTGTGTTGACTCCCTCGTGTGAACTCTATCCTTAACCAATATTTAAACGAATTAAATACCATGGTCTATACAGACTTTGCTGAAGTAAAGTATCAAGCACAAATTCAGCATCTTATAGATCATTTAGATGAAATCCAATTTCTAATCTTTATTAAACTATACCTTCTAATGAAATTTTGTGCACGTTCTCTTTTTTTCATCATTGTACCACTTATATATCGATATTTTGGTCAATGGTCAAGAAATCCAATAATATCCATAGGCAACAGTGTAGGCTATATTAAAGTCCTTCGTTCAATCTGATAACATTTATCGGTTAACCAATTTACTTTGGCCATAGATTTTGACTTTAAGTTTACTACCAATTACGGTGATACTAACCTTCTACAACAAAATAGACAGATCCTCTCTTAAGTAGCTTTCACTTCAAGTAGTTCAACGTATACCTAGCTATTGTTGTAACATGATCAATGTGTCACGTGACTAACCATAATCCAAGTATAGCCTAGTTACTTAGGGTCCACAATACCCTCTCCTCTGAAGACCACTATAAGATGAATATGAACACTCATTCATAAAAGTTCGTTGTTTTCATAAACAATTCTATAGTATGTCGCAAATACTCGAGAATATTCTTAACTACCATTCAGTGACTTTACATCAAATTTGATTATCGCTTAATATATCAAGTACACAAGTAAGGTCTAGAATACTACATAACATAGCATATATGATGAATTCTTTTACCGATGCATAAGGGATCTACCTCATATGATATTTATTATCATTTTAATATTATGTTAGTGTATATCGATTAGGACAAACCAAACATCCTCTTAAACTGAATATAAAATAAGTCTCTTTCAAATTCTTTATTGAGCGTTAAACAACCAAATTTTAACAAATTTTAATGCAGGTACATCGTTAAAAATCAGTAGCATGTTGTTATTAATTATAATATTAGAAAGGATTTGGAACCTTTGTTTTTCTTTCTTACAAGGACACACTTCCTCTACATTTTGACTAAAAGCGTTGTTGTATTAGTTCTTAGATCATTATTGGTCGAAATAAAACTCCTTTGGGTTGACCCTACGAGATCCATCAAATGAAAATTTGACATGTAGCCTCCCAACTCAAACACAACCTATCAACTCCTAGACCTACGACATGTAGAAGTAAGAGCCATTGCTTCATCACAGATCAGACTAAGTGAACTCATTATCAGCTACTTGCTTAATCTCTAGATACTTATTTAAGATCATATCTTTAAAATCCACAAGCTTTGTCATCACTCCTACTGACTTTGAGACATTTCGGCTATTGTGTGCAAACAATCACTTCTAAATCATTATTTAGAAGTTCTACTTCTATATCGATGCATCAAAATTGAAAGTTATACCATATGATAATTTGCAAGTAGAATCTGAATGGACTCAAGCATGTTGACGGGTGAAATCACTCTACTTATTTCAACATATGAAATTGATGAAGTCATTCTTATTAACATTGCTTTATACAATTCCAACTGCATTGATCTACTTTCCGAGAACTCACCTGAGACCGATGGATCAAATCCTTTAGGGTAAATTTTCCAAATTTTTATTTTGTTAGTTTACTTGGAATCCTTTTCAGATTTAAGACATCACTTCATCTGGCAGAGGCTATATCTCCATGGTTTGTCGATAACCGAGGTGACTATTATTACTAACAATCCATTTTCTTGACATTGATAAGAAATGTGTAGTTTCACTTTATTCTATGAAATTCTGTATTAGACATTTTAATGAGTTGTGTTTGTTTTAGGCCATGCTAAATTTATTTCATCTATGTAATCGGTTTTCTATGTTAGAATCCTAGATTGTATCCAAGTCTATCAAGCTACTACCAATTTTTCTAGAAAGAAATTCCTTTGATAAGAAGGTGTTGTTTTTCTAAACAGCAATTAGTTTCTTAGTTTAGTGGAATAGGCATTTGAAACATTTTATGATTCGTCTATAGACTTACATGAAATATGTCTAGTTTTGAGTTCATGAAACTTGCGTTCATAATATAGATTAGAAAACCACATATCTTAAACTATTTAAGATGGTGTTCTTTCCCAATTTATCTTATATAACATCGTAATTTAGTATTTAGATGAAATCAAATTTAACATCTATGCTTAATCTTATGTACATATCCTTATAGAAAGAAGTAACTTACTTTCACTTAATATTAATCATAATTTAGTCAACAGGGTCTGATTACTTTGTATCGGTACATCAACATATAGCATAGAGAGGAATGACTTTGAGAGTGAATCAAATTCCTTTATAGGTACTATTGGAACTCTTGTCCAATATACTTACCTACTCAATCAAATCGAATTATTTTGATTCTTTTGCATGTTATTGTTTTCTACTTGCAATTTACAATCTATGAATTCACATTAATATCTAACTTATGTATCAAATACACATGTTCATATCTGAGAAATCTAATCCATGAATTTAAGAAGTAACCAGATCCACTTTTAGTATCATTAGACCCTAGACTACATACATATATATGTATCAATCCAAAGAGTTTGTTAACTTTTTTATCGCTCCTACTAAATGGGTGCTTTTTTTAATCATTTGATATACAATTTACAAGTACCATATGATTCATAATCATATGATTAAAGAATTATTTTTAATATATATGTTTTATTCATTACAAAAATATTTGTCAAATATTTTAGGTGCCTTCGTATTTTCTATAGCTAGCAAACACATCATTATTGTTATTAAACAAATACCATTATCAAAATAAAAATAACATGATTATTTTATAATGGATGTTCACAATATTCATTGTCAAACAAAACAACATCTATTTCAAGTAAAACCAAGAAATAGTTATTATTTTATAAATAACATTTGGCATAAAAGAAAGTAATCTTTCAAATCTTAATACGTCCACTAGCAAGTGTCATATGGTATGCTCTCATTACCCCTGCTGTTACAATAACAACGTTTGAAACATTAAACTCCATCAGTCACCTAATATGGGCTATTTATTTCTTTTTAATATAACTAATTTACAATTAAGAGTTTCAAATCAAATATCATGACCTCCATAAATGGATTTTATAGTGCATAATTTTCTATAAAGAAAATACATTTGGAACAGAAATCATATTTATTATTCTCTGTTAAGTGTCAACAAATATTTTTAATAATTTTATTTTCAATGTCTCTTCATGAAACAAAAGGGACCATTCACTCTCTTCATCCTAACAGTGCTAACATTATAACCATTCTCAAACTTTCATTTTCTCTTTCAAAAGGTCGAACCATTCAAAAGAGAAATCCTTTACTTCAAAACCGCATCCGATTACTTCACAAAAATGCATTCGGTCATCCTTGAAATTTTAAGGATACCAAATAAGTTTCACTTAAGTAAAATGATCAAAATTGACATTTTAGTAATGAACTCCTAGGTTTGTCTATAGTCCTTGGTTTAGCATTGTTTCTAACTCAACATGATCCTTATTGCATTCGATCATATTGAACACTTGATCTCGCATTATGGTTTACTTGCTTATTTCGAATAAAACATTTTCATCGAGATTTCATATATTACAAATGCAACTATTAACCATACAACTTTTGTGTGTGATCGAATATGGATCAAATATCCATCCTCTTGTATTGCTTTATAGTTTAAAACTCATAAAAGACAATACAAAGTCTCGGCTAAAATTTACACTTAAGTGAACAAGATGCAAATGTTTTAGCGGTTGTAAATTCTTAAATTTACTGGTAAGTAAATTTTTACGTTTCTTGGTCAATTTTAAATTTAGTTCATTTAGTATATTTTAATCGATAAAAAATTTCATTAATTATATTAAATGCTCAAATTTATTAAAGTATATTATTATATATCACATACGTTCTTAAACTTATTAAATTAGTTTATTATATTTATCTAATAAGGTTCCCACTAGATTATGTATCTCTCAAAAATCCTAAACCATTATGGGAATTTCATAAACTCCTTTAGTGGGTTTTAAGACTTATTTATTATGTTACTACCGCCTTGAGGGTTTTCAACAAATTATAGTCCCCATTAATGGTAATTAAATCTTTACTAATATATAACTCCTAACCATACTTTTACTTGCTCATAATCATCTTTACGACCTTGAGGTTACTCAACAAATCATAGAGTACATTAGAATCATAAGGCCTATCAGTTCGCGGTTGCTTAAGGGTCATTATGTAACCCTTGAGGGTTCTCAACAAAGTCGCATAATATTCTTACCAATCTAAGGACAATATGAACATCGTTATAAATATTCTATGGCTTGAGGGTGCTCAACAACCATAGATATGTATAATACTCAATTCATATTGTAAATGATGGAGAACAACTTTATCTTAAATTCATCATTTAAAATAATATTTATTGAGTATTATCGACATTGTAAGGGAGATGAATACTAATTCATGACATCATATGTCTCTAAATCCAATGTATACTACCTTTTGTCCACGGGGTTTTAATTCATTTAAACCTCCCTTGGTTTCTTTATACATACATAATATATTAATTTATTATAATATTTATAATTCATTAAGTTACACACACATTCATATGTATATCCTTTATTAACTAATTTAAATATAACACTTATATGTATACAAATTTAATTGCATTTTATTACTCTTTATAAAATGCTATAATTTTTTATTTAAACTTAGAACAATTTTAATTATAATATTCAAATACACTTATTTGAATTAACGTAAGGCACTAAACACTTTGAGCCTTCCACTAGGCATACCCATGAAATGGATCACTTCGATGAGCTAGGTAAAGGCCAAAGCAGGGAAATTTTCCATTCATAAGAATGTTCTATAATTAGAGTGACCTTCTCCTTAGTTAAATATATTTTCCATTGACATCCATCTAATTGGATTTTTCAAATGACCACCCTACTTGTTGGTTATTTATTCATGTGAACGCAAAACAGGCTCTAATACCGTTACTGGATCAGGTGCATTAGCAGTAGGGTAAAAGTGGGAAATTTTAATACATTCATACATACATACATACATACGTACGTACGTACGTATGTACATGTTATTATTTTGACTTTGATTTAATCAATTTTTAGTAAAACATCTACATTTATATATTATGATTTCCTTAATTGAAATAATATATGTTATCAATTTAATTTAATTTATATTTTAATTTACAATATATTGGCATTCACGATGCAAACATTGTAACTATAATAAATAGACAAGACTACCTAAGAGTATATATTGATGAATATATATGTCATCTGCGTATAAATAACCATTAGGATCTATGGTTATTAGATAAGATATAATATCAAAGGATGGTTACTGAGGCCCTAAAAATGGGGATTTCTCTCTCTTCCTTGCCACATACAGGTTTTCCAACCGGCATTGGGTTATGTGTTCACATACATATATGGTATAATGTCAAGGGATGGTAATCACTATCAAATATGCACATGCATATATATATATATATATATATATATATATATATATTTGTACATGTGTGCATAGTATACATATTTAAACGATTAAACATTTATTAATATACACATATATGATAATTCTTTCAGCTATAATTTAAATGAAACAATTTAAATTGAGTTATGTAAGGTAAATAATTTAAGGAAAATAGTTCAGATAAAGGAAACAATTTAAATTGATTTATATATACAAAATAATGAAAGAAACAATTTGAAAGGAAACAATTAAAAAGATTGGTTTTAAAACCTTTATACACAAACATACACACATGTATATGTTTAAAATTGAATGACATATATGTATATATGTAACGACCTGGTATTTCGAACCGCTCAAATTGACAATCATCCACTCATGTCAGACTTGAATTGCTCAAAAAAATAGATTGTTAATTTATATTTGGAAAATCTTAGCATATACAGTAAATAAATTAATCACAGAATCACAGACACAAAGTATTACAACAATACGCAGCGGAATAGATAAATAGTAGTTCATGAAGCTGCTATAAAACATCAGAGTCTGAAACAAAATACAATTGAATCTCAAATACAATTGAATCTCAAATACCTAAGCAACTGACGAGTCTGAACATAACTGGAATTAACTGAAATAACTGAAAGCTGGATAGATAGATCTTCAAACAAAGCTCCAATCTCCAAAAATGAGTCTCAAATGCTGTGACACTCAGTCTGACCCGAGCATAAAGCAAAACACAAAATACTCGAGTCAGGATTAACATTCTTATATTAATAAATTCAACTCAAGTGAAATGTCAACTGAAATACAAGTAACTTAAAGGATGTTTGGGATTTCCATCCTTTAAGGATTCGTGGAACTATCTACTATGTAGTACAATACGCTATTATAATAATGTCTACAGTAAAGTACCGTATTAAAATAGCATTAAGGCATTACCCATATCCCCCTTAACACATTTTATATAATGCCGTAGTCTATACAGATACTGTAAACTTCAATCGCAAGTGGGCTATCAGGGAGCACTCCGTAGGTACGACACAAACCAAACTCGTAGAAGGCGCGATAGGGCATGTGACAAGGCACGCGAGGCAATGCCAGGGTAGATATACCGTTTGCGGATCCGGACTGGTGGTAACACATAGCAGCTACTACCACCCACCTCGAGACACACTCCCAAATCAAAGGTGCACCCAATCAAATCACAAAGTAATAGAATGGTATCGAAGAAATGTGTCCGATCGGAGGAATGACCTCACTTGGCTCGGCATGGCTCCTGTTTTAGCCACATCAAGCTAACTCACGGGAGTCAGGGCTACGTAAATACCTCATACAGAATCGTACACCAAACCATCATACTTCATTCTGGAATCTCCACCACGTACACAGTTGTTAAAGTGGTTTTCGGTATTGGCAGAGAGTGTGACAATATCCGATCCCGATCTCTTTAACAACCAAACGCTTATTTCACACCGTGGTTATTTTATTTCAATTAGTTCATACTTCATATCAAAATATCATATTCATTCAAAACCATATCAATTCGATATCATTGTTCTCTTTAAATAATATTCATATCCAGAATCATAACACTTTCAAATTTATAACACTTTCGAAATCATAACACTTCGAGATCATAACACTTTTGAGATCATAACACTTTTTGAAATCATAACACTTTTAAAATCATAACACTCCCAACTTAAACAGCTTAGATATTGAAATTGGTATATATGTATTAAAATATTTATAAACTAAAATAGTTTATATATTAAAATAATTTATATATTAAAATAGTTGTAAATTAAAAATAGTTTATATTTATTTAAATAGATTATACTGAATAGTTTCCAAATTAGAATTGTTTCATCCAATTCTACAAATCGATTCAAATCAACTTAAATTTCGAAATTCAATTTAAATCAATCCCGGTTCAACACTTTCAATTTAAAAGGTTAAAGATTCAATTCAAAATCTCAATAAACCATTTCAATTTTTTTTTGTCGATTTCAAATCCGGGTTTGAACTATCTCTTCAATTTTAATAAGATTCAAAGTTTAAATATTCAAACATTTTTATATAAGTTTCATTTAGATCTCAACATTTAAGTTTAATTTAATTCAAATTGGAAAATATTCACTTAATTATTTTAATAACAATTAAATAAATCTTAATTTATAAATTTAAATCAGTATTAAAACATTTAGTCTCAACTGTATTTAAATTTGAGAATATTCATTTAATCACTTTTTATACAATCAAGTTATAAATCATATCTTTCAAAATCTCAAAAATCAATAAGTTCAAATCAATTCTTATATAAATTCAATTATTAGCCAATTTAAATTCCAAGCCAACATTGATTTATCTTCCCAACCTCTATTATTAAAGTTATAAAAAAGTCAAATTTTAAAATATTAATATAAATTTAAATAAATACTTAAAAAAATTATTAAATTAAATCTTATTATTAAATTTATTTTATATTAAATCTTATTTTATGTAATTTCAAAAATAAAATTATAAGAAAAATCTTAAAAGTTATATTTTCAAAACTAACTTATAAATTTAATATTTCCAAAACATATAATTTTAAAAACCTAAATTTTACACATATATTAAAATAAATTCTTTATATTATAATTTAAAAATCAATATTTAATAAAATCCATATATTCCCTTTCAAACTTTGGAAATCATTTTTCAAAATAGACCAACAGTGTCCGTATATAATTTTCTATCCTATGGTCAAGTGATATGGATATTTATCATTTCAATCCGCAATTTAAATATTTACGGGTATATATCATTTCAACCCGCAATCCCAAAATTTCAAAATTAATAAAAATCACTTGGGTTTATCATTTCAACCCATAACGATTTTCCCTTAATCTATAATATCATTCGGCTATGTATCATTTCAACCTATAGGGAATTTCTAAACTAACAGGGAACTTGCAGAGTGAGAACAAATATAATAATAACATAACAGATCAACAACATGCATATATCATCAGTAATAAATAATATATACAACAGGTTATGGTGTCATATGTCAGTGGTAAACAATGGTATATCATTTTAATAGTTAAATAACTTAGCAATTGAAATTTAACAACATATTTCAATCGTCATTTCATGTGAATGAAATTTACTATATATAAGAATTTTAATCGTGAGTGATTACTTACCTTTCGAGGCTAGAGGAAATAGATAACACGACAAGCAACAATTTGAATCACGATATACACAATCGACCGATCCAAACAACAAATCTCAAAGCGAAGTAGGCTGAGCACGGATTTGACGGACAAAATTGATAAATAGGAATCGATGAGAACAAATCAAATCAACTTAATATAAATGGAAAATATATATACTACTATTATTATTATCTTAATAAAATCCATATTTTAAATTAAGACAAATATTAAAACAATATATATATATAATTCAAAATCATTATTATTTATAAATATATATATAAAAAGAAAGACAGCCCTAATGCAAAATTTCGAAAACATATATATTTATAAACCCATATACATATTATATTTTAAGTCAATATTTATTATAAAACAACACATACTTACTTTATTGTAATATAAATATAAATCAACAGATCATATATATAACTAATAAAAATCTGCATATACAAACAAACATGGTTTGTATAAACTCATATAAATAACAGATTATATTATATATATAAACCACAGATTATAGATATCTTGTACAAACATATACACTTATAAACAACCAGATCATATATATAAATTTATGTAAACTTATATATGAACAACCAGCTTATATCTATAACTTATATAAATTTGTATATGAAATCAAACAGATTGTATTTACTATATAAGCATATATATAGAGAAGCAAATTGGTATATCAATTAAAATAAAAATAGAAATGGATCTTGACCATGATAGCAGAGGTAAACTAAACTATTTACTAGGAGCGTTACCGTTTATTATATTTAGGTAATAGAATAAGCATGCATGCATGGAGATTCAGGTGGCTGTTGGCAAGGCTGGCGGAGAGGCAGTGGCTGCACGGTGGGTTGCTGTGGTCGGTGGAAGGTCGATGGGCGGTGCAGGTTTAGTTCAGGCGAGGGTGGTGGATATAGGCTTGCGGTGTCAGGTGCTAAGCAGTGGGGTGCGTGGAGGGGATGCGGAGGAGTTTTAAGTGGCGGTAGTGGGTAGGTGGTCGGGAGAGAGGCTGCTCGGTGCTAGAGGGGGTTCGACAATAAGGAAGACGAGATGGGTTTCGGGCGGATCTGGAGGTGGAGGTAAGAAGGTGATCTAGTCCTGAGGCATGGTAGAGGAACGAGCAGGGACGAGGTCGGCAACACGTGGAAGGCGAGCACGAGCAAGGCATGGAAGAATTCGAGCAGCTTCAGGCAAAGTGGAATGAACAAGATTCCCTAATATATAAACCTTAATATAACTTTATGTGTAATATATATATATATATATATATATAATTTTTCTTAGTAAGAAATGGAACAGAACGAAAGAAACGAATGAGAGAGGAAGGGACGACAGCTAGAAAACAAATTAACAAATATATTGAAGAGGTAGGAAGGGGAAAGGTTACTGTAAAATAATGTTATGATATATTTATTTCACGAATGCAGATGAGAATAAACCGAAAGAGAATAAATGGATGGACCAAAATGAATTTGAAACCATAGGGAACTGGAGAGTCAGAATTTTAATCTTTGGAAATACTAAAGATGGTGACCATTGGAATCATAAGTGTGAATTTTAATGGTCACAGGAAGCCAAAAGGTAAAAATTTGAGTACCGATACGGTCATCCGTTTTGCGGATTTCGAACCATACTGGACACTGAAATACACAAATGAATATATACTTCGGAGATCAGCACGACAAGACGAATAGAATGGTACATAGATATCAGCGATACGACCATCCTACCAAAAGTCGATTTTCACCGCCAAACTGCTGCAAATCTGTCGGAAATAAGATAAACGAGGCTAGAGAAGTCCAAATTTGACGAAACGAATCATGACGTCTTACTCAGAAAATAATTTACAATTTTATTATATAAAAATATTCAGGTTTCGAAAATATTTTATTTTCAACAAATTAACTGATTTTAAATTGAAATTGAAGATTACACAACAGAACTAACTTTCATATTTTCTGATGAAAATCTGCCATTTGTTACGCTTAAATAGACGCATACCAAATATCAAATTTTCAAAACTAAATTTAATAATTAAATTTCAGTTGATTATGTTATAAAAACCGTTAAAATTTACGGGTCGTTACAATATATGTATATATTATATAATTGCCTAAATGTTTATATATATACATCTGTATTTGTATTTATTTTCAGTTAAAATATATTTTCAACCGGAACAAAATAATTTTAAAATAGTATACACACACAGACATATATACATATAATATATTTAAAACATACGTTTTTTGAAGGCCGTAAGTAAAATGAATTTTTTATTTTTTTTAACCCTAGAAAAATCAACCTATTATTAAATTGAAAACTAAAATAAAATTTAATATCGTATGCATATGTGTCTGTATGTACATCTAGATCTCAAACTATGAACAAGTTTTTTTCAAGTAATATATGAATAAATAGCAATACTTTATTTTAAATTTAATATGCATATATATAGATATACATGTACATTAATATAATAGCTTGCTGCAATATAGTTTGTAAGTGCATTTCCAAAGTCATCTCAACTAGGTTAAAGGCTGTGCTTCCTCATTTCATATCTTCTAATCAGTTTGCTTTCCTCCCCAATAGGAGTATCCTAGATAATGTGCTTCTCACTCATGAGCTTCTGAATGGTTATAATAGAAGTTATATTTCTCCCATAGCTATGATCAAATTGGATATTAAGAAGGCTTATAATAATATCCAATGGAAGGCAAGGGTTGCTATGATGGCTAGAATGAATTCTCTATGTCATTTGTTTAGATGGATATATACTTGTATTTAAACTGTTACTTATTCACTTGTATATAATGGCAAAATTGTGGAATATTTCAAAAGCAAGCAAGGTATTCACCAAGGTGATCCTATGTCCTCCTACTTATTCATAATTGTAGTGGAATTTTACACACAACTAATTAACAAGGCAATTGAGAAAAAGGATCTATTGCTACACCCTAAATGTAAAGATCCATGTATTTCATCACTTCTTTTTGCTAATGATGTAATAATTTCATCAAACCAATTGAAGGCTCCTTGCTTAGCATTTCTAGGATTTAGAAGACTTTTCAATGCATTACTAGCTTGTAGATAACCCTCAAAAAACTTTCTTATCTTTTTTTTTGAAAATGGTACTTAGATACAACATGTCACTAGGACAACAAATCACAAATCATGTGTCAATAAATGTTCGAATCACGCTACGCAAGTTTCGAACTTGTGACCTCTCGCACCAAAGTCGAATCACTTAACCAATGGGACAATGGTGCTTGTCAAATAAAAACTTTCTTACCATTAGTAAGTGTCCCAGACCTTCAGAGGCAGTATCATCATGAAATTGTCTCCTTGCCTGCATTAGTTGAAGTACAAATCACTTAGGTATCCCCCTAACAACCAAGAAAACTGGCTTCTCTGATTGCCTACCTCTATTTGAAAAAATCACAAGAACTATGAATATTTGGGTTAATAGGTACATGACTTTGGCTGGTAGACTCATAATTATTAAAGCTATTATTCATGCTATGACAATTTATTGGAGCAGGTGCTTTATTCTTCCAACCAGGCTTATAAATCAGATTAGACAAGCTAAAATCATTTTATGTCGACTGGGAATATGTACTAAAGAAAGCTTGTGCCAATGTATTTTTGCAAGGTTGAAAAATCTCAACCTAAAGGAGGTCTAGGTATTAAGAACATGAAGCTCTAGAACCAGGTAGCTTACTCTAAATACTTTGATAATGTGCTCAACAATCATGACAGCTTATGTGTTAAGTAGGCAGGGAAATATTATCTTGGTAACAAATTTTTTTGGATAATGTATGTGGCTCTTTTTTGTGGAAGGGTTTGGAGATCAATTTTGCAACTTTGGGTTCTACTTCTTCATGTTGTTCAAATAAACTCGACTCTAAACAATTCAACTAAAATTTGGTATGTTCCTTAGGCCATGATGAGGTTAATCTTGGCAAATGTATTATCTTATGATGAAATAGTTCAATCTGGAATCCTTATGGAAGCTAAAGCCAGTGATTATGTGTATGATGGCAGTGTTTCTCTTCCTTATATAAGTAATGATAGAGTTAGAGGAGTCTGGAATTTAACTCAAGGTTGAAACTTGCATAGAGTAAATGATATATATGTATGGACAACTAAGCAAAGGTCTCATTCTATTTCTACTGTCTACAAAGCCTTAAATAACACAAGTTCTTAAGCAAAATTCTAGATGGAATCAAGAGTTTGGAACACTTACTGCTCTGAGAGGGATAATTTTCTTTTTTGGAAGGTGCTAAGGAATGGATTGCATACCATGACAAATCTCCAGCATAAAGGAATTAATGTTGTTAGTCTTTGTCCTTTTTGCAGTAACTATAAAGAGGAAATCATGCACTTGTTTTTCAGTTGTCATTTCGCCTATAACTTGTGGATTAAAGTGTTAAGCAACGGTAATTTGCAACAACCTTCTAATACCAGTGTTGAGGAATGGATAAGAATTTATAAAGATACAATTAGGAGAAATCAAAACACTTTAGAGTTGCTTCTGGTCTTAAAGATATTTATTGCTGAAATTTGGAGAGAAAGAAATGTAAGGATTTTTTTATCATAAAAACAAAACAATAGTTGTATTAAGCAATGAAATAAATCATATGATATATAAAGGCATGCGTGTGCATGGTTTGTTAACTGAGTTTGAAGCTTCTCAGATATGGGCTTGATGTATTGAGCATCCCATTTGTGTGTATTTTTATTTTCTCATTTTATTTTTCTTTTTATAGCCTTCCTAGCATTGTTGTTGTTCCCTTGTATTTTCCTTTCTTTTTTATTCATGGGATTAAGCTTGTTTCTTTCCATTTTTCTTTGTTTAATAAATCTAGCAAGGGCCCAGTAAACCTTGCTATCCTTGCTAATATATATATATATATATATTTGTATGTTTATTTTAATTTTGAAAACAGTTATTAATTCAAAATGAAAAGCATGAACAAACATACAAATTATTTTATTCAAAATGGAATGTATACCTCTTTTGATCATGTCGGATGCCGACACCTTAGTTGTAAAAAATCTCCTCTCCAAACTCCTACTTCTCTATGCTTGACTATAGGTTGGAAATATATCATCCAGGTTTCACCAATTTATAGCGATGGAGGATAGGGTTTTCTCTTGTTAATTGTGTTCTTGTGAATAAGAGAAAGTGATGTATTTATAGCCTTTCATGGACTACTGAATAAAATCACGTTCCATTTTTTTATCCCATCAATAAATCTTTGATTAGAGTACATGTAGCAATCGAATTACCACCCTTTCTTCCATGCATGGCCGACCAACCATGGTAAGGTTAGGCTAAGGTACTAATTAATTTAACATTTAAATTAATTAATTAATTTGTAAGCCCATATTTTAATAAAATCAACGTATAACAATTATACATCGTTTTACTTAATTTTAGGCTTCAAATAATTAAATAAAATGTAACAACCTGGGGTTTTGCACCATTTTATAATCGTCGTTAAACGATTAATCTGATAACTAATTGCTGTTGGGATTTTAAATTGGTTGAAATTCTTTTGAAAATTGGTTAAGTGTTGACGGGCTTTATAAATAATCTTGGCCCAAGTTTTGGGGTGCTGTGATAATTAAATAAGGCTGGTGCTCGTTCTTTTCCCTGCATTCAATTTTCGCTAACCCTAATTAAAACAAACGAGCGAAACAAATGGCGGCCTCGTTTTCCTCTTCACTCCAAAAACTAGGGCTTTAGACAAATCGAAGAAGACGACTTCTGAAGCTCGATCGAAGATTTGTGCTTGCTCGTCGATGCTAAGGTGAGTATTATACTCACATCTAATTCCTATCTCTAGCTTATTAGTGTTCGAATTCTACGATTTTCATTCGTATTCGATTGTTAAGTTCGTCACTTGATTTTTCTGCCATTCGAATTTGTTGGAGGTGATGTTCTCTGTCTTGGTTATTTTCTGTGTCTTGACGATTGCCGTGATGACTTTGAGTTGTTGCGAGCATTTGGGTTTTGTTGATTCGAGTTGAATTTTTTTGATGGACATCGACTTTAACTTTGATTTATGTGAATGTATTTTGGCTTCGGCCTCCGTTTGCTATTCGAACTTAATTTGGGTTTTTTTGCTGATGTTGATTTTGATCGATTCTCTGGCCAGTTGCGTTCATCCCTGTAGCATTGATTTCAAACACTGCTGTTTGGATAATCTCTATAGCACACTTGACTTACCGTACATGACTTTGGCAATGTCATAGTTGATTTTTAAATTTGATTTCTTTTTGGGCTTTGAGAATTGACTTCGGCTATTTGATATTCATTCCTGTAATATGCTTGACTTGTTCGATTTTGCCTTGCCCTTATTTGTGCTTGCTGCATTTTAAACGTGGCTTCGGCCCTGGAATTGTTCGAACATGGTTTGGTAGAACTTTGACATTAACTCGATAATGTCTTCAAGTTCTCAATTTGATGTACTGGAGTCTGCGTCCCCGATCATGTCATTGCTTGCATGGTCGACTTATGTGTTCTATGTAGTTGAAGCTTTTTGTTACCCACTGCTTGGACGTTTGAGCTCTTTTGAAGTTGTAGTGTATTTATTTCGTTCAGTTTGATTTGTTGTATCTGATTTTGTAGTTGCCTGCACTTATATGTGCAGCGTGTACATGCATGTGTGGACTAATATGTGTGCATACATACCCTGGTATGTGTGTATGCATGCATAGTTAGGTCTATACTTGGGTTCTATCTGCTGCATTGATTTGGTATTATATTTTTAATGTTGTAAGACCTGTAGCATGCTTTGTTCATGCATTTTGATGGTTCTGTCAAATTTCATCTAGTGTTCGCTGGTGCATTAGGTTGTATCTTTTGAAGCTTGATTCTCTGGTCCATTGTTGTTTGATTTTGGGTTGTGTCATTATAGCAGTCGAATCGGGGTTTTTGTTCCATATGAGTCTGATGCTTTTTGAAGCTTGCACTGTCCAGTTTCACTATTGTATACATGTCGTATCTTTTGCAGTTTCATGTTGCCACCTCTGCTTGTCCTTGTTGTAGTTTGATTGCTCTGGTTCATGTATTCATTGAAATGCTCAGGTTGCATAATGCTTGCTGCCTGATCATTATTCCATGTTGACACTACCCTTGTAGTTGTACCACTGCTTGTTCATGGTGCTATTTACACTACTGCACTGTGCCTTGAGGTGATGTTTGGTTCTAGCCATATCTGTGCTTGCTTCTTTGAGTTTGGCAGTTTGGATACTTCATGTGTACATCACTGGCTTTCGATTTACTTGAGTTCGAGTCATTTGATTTAGCTATCATGTATTTACATACATCTGTGATCATACATAAATATATGTATGTAGTTGCACCATTGTATATTTCTTTTGTTTCATTCAATTCTGCTGGTTTGTGTTTCACTAGCATTATTGTAGTGGCGAGGCAGTACACGCGTGCGTGTACTGCAGCCCTAGCAAAAGTGACAGATTTAATTGATATTTCGATTGTTGAATTGTTTCGTTAGTTCAATTCAATATTTTGAGTTGTATTCTGATTCGGTTTAAGCTGATTATTTTGTTGATATCTAATTATCTTTTAGATAATTAGATTATATGTTTTCCAGTTATCGTATCGATAATCAGATTTTTGTTGTTTACGCTGTTTTGTTGGCTTGGATTTCTCTTTGACCTCTGCAGTTTCGATTGCTGTTAGTATTCACTATTGTGATGATTTCACGTACTGTAGTGGCGAGGCAGTGCACGCGTGCGTGTACTGCAGCCACACAGAGTTTGGTTTGAGTTAACCACTTTGAGATTTTCTAATTATTTATTTAATAATTGGATTTGGTTGTTAATTGCTGTTTAAGCAATTCTGTTGTTTTCTAAAATTATCTTCATTGATAATCTTTTTATCTATCTTTGTTGATGATTTGGATTTGCTGATATGTTGTTTAACACTGTTTAGTGTTATATCTGCAGTTATCCGATTCTCTTATCGAGGAGTCGGATATACGAGATTACTGTGACTGTCATCTATATTGTTATTTGATTATTATTGCCTCTATGCATTAATAACTGAGTTTGAATTAGACTGACCCGTGTATTATTTTCTTTTGAATGTAATACTCGGGTCAGACCCGAGTTATTTCAGGTTGTAGATATCTTGCTTTGGGTTGCTGTTTGAGCTACGAAGACTTTTCATATCTTTTGAAGTGGTCTGCGTCTTTTTGTAGTAGTCAGTGTACTGATTAGGTTGATATGTATTCATGTACATTAGTTGATAATATATTTGTATATATAACTTCCAGAGTCGACAGTTGTAGTTGTATCATATGTATTGTGTCAAATGTATTGTAACTGACATCAGTTATATATATATATGAGATCTTTTGTTATCTGTGTTCCGCATTTTATTATCTGTGTTATTATTATATACATTGTCCTAAACTATTATGAACCGTCGTAGTTCGTTTTATACTAGAATTGGGTATGTCGATGGGAGTAAATAGATAAGAGACGAAAAATGAAAAATATACCACTCCTATCGAGGTAACCAATACTAGTGTAAGGTCAACTACGGATGGCCGCTCCTATCCAGCCTTATTCTTCATAATAACAGACAGTATTTCTTTTAATACTCTTTGTTATTGTGAGCATAGAGGTGGGGCGTCACAGTTGGTATCAGAGCTTGGGGTTTATGGACATAATATAAAACATAACTTAGAGGGAACATGTGTTACAACTATTGGTTGATGTTTTTATTTGTGCTTTGAGTCAAAACTAAAGTTTTGAAATTTTGATGAAATTTTTAAATATCTTTATTTAAAAATAAAAGAGAGACTGTGTTTTGTTGATTTGATTAAATTGTGTTTTGTTTATCAGAGTGCGCAGTGGAAACAGTGAGACTGTTTTCGCTGAACACAGCTGATAACTTTTTTTATTTAAAAATCAAAATATGAAATTGAAATAAATTTCATTTGTTGTTTACATAGCTGTGTTTAATTTTTTTTCTTTGAAAAGTTCGAATCCGATTTGAGGATTCGAAGCGATTGCAGTTATTTGATTTTTGTTGAGATTTTTGCTGGTTTCTTTTATGCTAATCATTATTGATTAGATTTTGCTGTTTTGAATTATCTTCATTGAAGATACATTCGAATGACTTCTTTGTTCATTTTGTAGTACGTGCAAATTTGAGTTGCACGTTACTGCATTTATTTTACGTTGAACCGATGTTTGGTTTGAACGTATTTTGTTGTCGTTATCTTTATAACAGGATTTTTACATCGATGCTAAATTTTTGAAGCACGGTGTTCTGTTGGCATTTTAATGAATGAAAATTCACTAGTATTACATTTTAATGTAAATTATTTTGATGAGATTTTGACGTATAAAAATTACTGTCACTTTGACTTCAGTAACCGTCGAATTTTTAAAAGTGGATTTTCAAGCGGTTATTCCGCAATGCTGATTTTGAGATCCGATTTTACGGTGTTTTGGGAAGTACAATTTCCTTTTCGAAATTGTTACTAATATTGCTGCTTTAATCACGTGATTAGAAAATCGTTTTAAAATGAAAACTGTTTTATAAAAATTTTAACAGTTTGCGCTTTCAAAAGAATGAGGAAGCGACTTAAACGATTCAGCAAAATCGAGGACTATGACCCTTTTCTTTTACTGATTCGCTTAACTCCGGACTTGTCCAGTTGAGAATGTGAATTGTTATTTTTATAAAATAAATAAAATTGTTTTTCAGAATTTTAACAGTTTGCGCTTTCAAAAGAATGAGGAAGCGACTTAAACGATTCAGCAAAATCGAGGACTATGACCCCTTTCTTTTACTGATTCGCTTAATTCCGGACTTGTCCGTTTGAGAATGCAAAATGTATTTTTAGAAAATACACAATTTTGCACTTTCAAGGAAACGATGAAGAGAATCAAACGATTTAGTAAAACACGTGGTATGGGACATGTGCGTTTGCTATTTCGGTTAATTCCGGACTCATTAATTGAAATATCTGCTGTTTTGATGATTTTGATGCTTTCGTGTGCTTTCGGGCCACTATGATGGACCTTCGGGTCATATGTTGGACCTTCGGGTCATATGATGGACCTTCGGGTCAAATACCAGTACTAGACCTTCGGGTCACTCTGCGAACTTTCAGGTCATTTATTGGGCGCCAAAATTATGTTGAGTACTTGGTAGGCTTCGGCCATTTGTTGATGCACGTGCGGCGAACTAAAAACTCACCATCTGTTGGGATCGATCCAAGCTTTTATGTTGATTTTCTAGTCTTCTTAATTGATTTCTTGATATTTGTTGTTTCTAATTATCTGCAGGTAATTAGATATCTGATGTTATGAGATTTAATTATCGTATCGATAATTGAATATTTGATGTTATGAGATTTAATTATCGTATCGGTAATTCAATATTTGCTGTTATGAGATTTAATTATCGTATCGGTAATTAAATATTTGCTGTTATGAGATTTAATTATCGCTTGTGATAATTAGATATTTGTTGATTCTGATTATTGTTTTAATAATCGGATATTTGTTGTTTCTAATTATCGTTTTTGATAATCGGATAATTGTTGTTTCTGATTATCGCTTGTGATAATTAGATATTTGTTGATTTGTGTTTTTAATTATCGTTTTTGATAATTGAATATTTGTTGATTTGAGATTTGATTATCGGTTTTGATAATTAAATATTTATTGATTTGAGATTTGATTATCGTTTTTGATAATTAAATATTTGTTGATTTGAGATTTGATTATCCTTTTTGATAATTAAATATTTGTTGATTTGAGATTTGATTATCGTTTTTGATAATCGAATATTTGTTGATTTGAGATTTGATTATCGTTTTTGATAATTGAATATTTGTTGATTTGAGATTTGATTATCGTTTTGATAATTGAATATTTGTTGATTTGAGATTTGATTATCGTTTTTGATAATTAAATATTTATTGATTTGAGATTTGATTATCGTTTTTGATAATTGAATATTTGTTGATTTGAGATTTGATTATCGTTTTTGATAATTGAATATTTGTTGATTTGAGATTTAATTATCGTTTTTGATAATCGAATATTTGTTGATTTGAGATTTGATTATCATTTTGATAATCGAATATTTGTTGATTTGAGATTTGATTATCGTTTTGATAATCGAATATTTGTTGATTTGAGATTTGATTATCGTTTTATCGTTTTTGATAATCGAATATTTGTTGATTTGAGATTTGATTATCGTTTTGATAATCGAATATTTGTTGATTTGAGATTTGATTATCGTTTTTGATAATCGAATATTTGTTGATTTGAGATTTGATTATCGTTTTGATAATCGAATATTTGTTGATTTGAGATTTGATTATTGTTTTTGATAATTGAATATTTGTTGATTTGGGATTTGATTATCGTTTTTGATAATTGAATATTTGTTGATTTGAGATTTGATTATCATTTTGATAATCGAATATTTGTTGATTTGAGATTTAATTATCGTTTTTGATAATGGAATATTTGTTGATTTGAGATTTGATTATCGTTTTGATAATCGAATATTTGTTGATTTGAGATTTGATTATCGTTTTTGATAATTGAATATTTGTTGATTTGAGATTTAATTATCGTTTTTGACAATTGAATATTTGTTGATTTGAGATTTGATTATCGTTTTTGATAATTGAATATTTGTTGATTTGAGATTTAATTATCGTTTTGATAATTAGGCAATTGCTAATTTTGCTGATTGTAAGATTTTCTAGTCTCTAATTGATTCTAGATTATGTTGATTATATTAAATTGCTGTTTTCTATCTATCTCTGTTGATAGTTATAGTTTGCTGATTATGAAGTTCGTGTTTTCTATTTATCTGTTGGATAACTAGATATTTGCAGTTTTGCAATTTGTGATTTGTGTTTTCTAATTATCTTTGGCGATAATTAGATTTTGCTGTTTTCTAATTATCGTATCGATAATTAGATATTGCTGTTTGTGATTTTCTGTATTTTAATTATCTGGTTGATAATTGAATATTGCTGATAATTGTATTTAATTAGTTCTGCTGTTTTCTGATTATCTATTTGATAATTAGATTTTGTTGAAAATTTGTGAATTTCTTTTATGAAAATAAAAGATTTCTTTGGCGTTTGTATTCCCGACTTTTATTTTCTAACTTAACCAGTTTATGTTAGAAAAATAATTGTTATTGACAACCTTAATTATGAAAATTACGGGGACGCAATTTTTATAAGGAGGGGAGTCTGTAACAACCCGGGGTTTTGCACCATTTTATAATCGTCATTAAACGATTAATCTGATAACTAATTGCTGTTGGGATTTTAAATTGGTTGAAATTCTTTTGAAAATTGGTTAAGTGTTGACGGGCTTTATAAATAATCTTGGCCCAAGTTTTGGGGTGTTGTGATAATTAAATAAGGCCGGTGCTCGTTCTTTTCCCTGCATTCAATTTTCGCTAACCCTAATTAAAAAAAACGAGCAAAACAAATGGCGGCCTCGTTTTCCTCTTCGCTCCAAAAACTAGGGCTTTAGACAAATCGAAGAAGACGACTTCTGAAGCTCGATCGAAGATTTGTGCTTGCTCGTCGATGCTAAGGTGAGTATTATACTCACATCTAATTCCTATCTCTAGCTTATTAGTGTTCGAATTCTACGATTTTCGTTCGTATTCGATTGTTAAGTTCTTCACTTGATTTGTCTGCCATTCGAATGTGTTGGAGGTGATGTTCTCTGTCTTGGTTATTTTCTGTGTCTTGACTATTCCCGTGATGACTTTGAGTTGTTGCGAGCATTTGGGTTTTGTTGATTCGAGTTGCATTTTTTTGATGGACATCGACTTTAACTTTGATTTATGTGAATGTATTTTGGCTTCGGCCTCCGTTTTCTATTCGAACTTAATTTGGGTTTTTTTTGCTTATGTTGATTTTGATCGATTCTCTGGCCAGTTGCGTTCATCTCTGTAGCATTGATTTCAAACACTGCTGTTTGGATAATCTCTGTAGCACACTTGACTTACCATACATGACTTCGGCAATGTCATAGTTGATTTTTAAATTTGATTTCTTTTTGGGCTTTGAGAATTGACTTCGGCTATTTGATATTCATTCCTGTAATATGCTTGACTTGTTCGATTTTGCCTTGCCCTTATTTGTGCTTGCTGCATTTTAAACGTGGCTTCGGCCCTGGAATTGTTCGAACATGGTTTGGTAGAACTTTGACATTAACTCGATAATGTCTTCAAGTTCTCAATTTGATGTACTGGAGTCTGCATCCCCGATCATGTCATTGCTTGCATGGTCGACTTATGTGTTCTATGTAGTTGAAGCTTTTTGTTACCCACTGCTTGGACGTTTGAGCTCTTTTGAAGTTGTAGTGTATTTATTTCGTTCAGTTTGATTTGTTGTATCTGATTTTGTAGTTGCCTGCACTTATATGTGCAGCGTGTACATGCATGTGTGGACTAATATGTGTGCATACATACCCTGGTATGTGTGTATGCATGCATAGTTAGGTCTATACTTGGGTTCTATCTGCTGCATTGATTTGGTATTATATTTTTAATGTTGTAAGACCTGTAGCATGCTTTGTTCATGCATTTTGATGGTTCTGTCCAATTTCATCTAGTGTTCGCTGGTGCATTAGGTTGTATCTTTTGAAGCTTGATTCTCTGGTCCATTGTTGTTTGATTTTGGGTTGTGTCATTATAGCAGTCGAATCGGGGTTTTTGTTCCATATGAGTCTGAAGCTTTTTGAAGGTTGCACTGTCCAGTTCCACTATTGTATACATGTCGTATCTTTTGCAGTTTCATGTTGCCACCTCTGCTTGTCCTTGTAGTTTGATTGCTCTGGTTCATGTATTCATTGAAATGCTCAGGTTGCATAATGCTTGCTGCCTGATCATTATTCCATGTTGACACTACCCTTGTAGTTGTACCACTGCTTGTTCATGGTGCTATTTACACTACTGCACTGTGCCTTGAGGTGCTGTTTGGTTCTAGCCATATCTGTGCTTGCTTCTTTGAGTTTGGCAGTTTGGATACTTCATGTGTACATCACTGGCTTTCGATTTACTTGAGTTCGAGTCATTTGATTTAGCTATCATGTATTTACATACATCTGTGATCATACATAAATATATGTATGTAGTTGCACCATTGTATATTTCTTTTGTTTCATTCAATTCTGCTGGTTTGTGTTTCACTAGCATTATTGTAGTGGCGAGGCAGTACACGCGTGCGTGTACTGCAACCCTAGCAAATGTGACAGATTTAATTGATATTTCGATTGTTGAATTGTTTCGTTAGTTCAATTCAATATTTTGAGTTGTATTCTGATTCGGTTTAAGCTGATGATTTTGTTGATATCTAATTATCTTTTAGATAATTAGATTATATGTTTTCCAATTATCGTATCGATAATCAGATTTTTGTTGTTTACGTTGTTTTGTTGGCTTGGATTTCTCTTTGACCTCTGCAGTTTCGATTGCTGTTAGTATTCACTGTTGTGATGATTTAACGTACTGTAGTGGCGAGGCAGTGCACGCGTGCGTGTACTGCAGCCACACAGAGTTTGGTTTGAGTTAACCACTTTGAGGTTTTCTAATTATTTATTTAATAATTGGATTTGGTTGTTAGTTGTTGTTTAAGCAATTCTGTTGTTTTCTAAAATTATCTTCATTGATAATCTTTTTATCTATCTTTGTTGATGATTTGGATTTGCTGATATGTTGTTTAACACTGTTTAGTGTTATATCTGCAGTTATCCGATTCTCTTATCGAGGAGTCGGATATACGAGATTACTGTGACTGTCGTCTATATTGTTATTTGATTATTATTGCCTCCGTGCATTAATAACTGAGTTTGAATTAGACTGACCCGTGTATTATTTTCTTTTGAATGTAATACTCGGGTCAGACCCGAGTTATTTCAGGTTGTAGATATCTTGCTTTGGGTTGCTGTTTGAGCTACGAAGACTTTTCATATCTTTTGAAGTGGTCTGTGTCTTTTTGTAGTAGTCAGTGTACTGATTAGGTTGATATGTATTCATGTACATTAGTTGATAATGTATTTGTATATATAACTTCCAGAGTCGACAGTTGTAGTTGTATCATATGTATTGTGTCAAATGTATTGTAACTGACATCAGTTATATATATATATATATATATATGAGATCTTTTGTTATCGGTGTTCCTCATTTTATTATCTTTGTTATTATTATATACATTGTCCTAAACTATTATGAACCGTCGTAGTTCGTTTTATACTAGAATTGGGTATGTCGATGGGAGTAAATAGATAAGAGACGAAAAATGAAAAATATACCACTCCTATCGAGGTAACCAATACTAGTGTAAGGTCAACTACGGATAGCCGCTCCTATCCAGCCTTATTCTTCATAATAACAGACAATATTTCTTTTAATACTCTTTGTTATTGTGAGCATAGAGGTGGGGCATCACATAAAATGTATCAAAAATTCAATACAATATTTGTATTAATTTGTATTATTAATTTATGATATTTATAAATTAATTTCAAATTGGTCTAACTTTGAAATTAGCTAACAACATGGTTGTTAGACTACATGGTGTGAATTCGATCATTGTTCAATATTTAAACAATTTAAACACTGAAGCATGTGCAGAATTTGCTGAAGTACAAAATTGGAAACAAGTTCAGTCGCTTATAGATCATTTAGGCAAAATCCAATTTTTAATCTTTACTAGGCTATGCCTTATAAAGGTATATTGTGCATGTCTTTTTTTTCATCACTATATTACTTAAATATCTAGAGTTCGGTCAATGGTCAAAACTATAGTAATATCTATAGTTGATTGCGTAGACTACATTAAAGTCCATGGTTCAATATGGTAACAATTATCGATTAACTGATTCACTCTAGCCAGAGATTTTGACTTTAAGTTGATTACCAATTATAACGATACAAACGTTCTACAACAAAGTAGATGAATTCTCCGTTGAATAATTTTTCACTTCAAGCAGTTCAACATATACATTACTATGGCCATAACACAATCGCTAGGTCATGTGATTAACAATAATCAAAGTATAGCCTGGTTACTTAAGATCCACGGTACCCTTAAATTCGAATATTACTGCACATCATTACTATGGCCATAACACAATTGCTATGTCATGTGATTAACAATAATCAAAGTATAGCCTGGTTACTTAAGATCCATAGTACCCTTAAATTCGAATATTACTGCACATCATTACATAAGATCCTCTAATTTGACTTAGTTGTATTTGACCTATCGAAGACTCTTGTTGAGGCATTCTATTATTATTCCAAATAGTTATAAGTATGTAACCCCTAGGTGCACTTAGCGGTCATGAGTAATTCATTGTCAATTGTATCGAGAGCATTACATACACTAGTCACAACAGACACATCGATATCATTTTCTCCTTGACTATGAACATTTAAGAAATAACTATTTCTATATCAACTATGTTAGATCAGATGCATTGGCAGAGGAGGTAAAAGGATGAGGTTTTCAAATGATCTTTTTATTAATTTGCACAAGATCATATTTTGTATTTATATAAATAATAAATTTATATTAAATCATATATAATATTTATTGATAAAAATGTTTGGGTATATTTTCAATTTATTTAATTCGTATTAAAAAACATTTATTATTTAATAGTAAAGTTTATTATTATTTTATTTATTTATTAATTTAATTTTATGCTTTGATATTTTAACTTGTTCGTATCCACAGTACAAACATTATAGCTATATAAAAATTGATAGTCTAACCTAAGGGTAATATGAGAACATGCATGATATATATAGTTTACCGTTACGACTTATTGTTAATAAGTATATAGGTTAAGGTCATATATCAATGATGATGTTAAAGGGATGTACATATACATACATACACACACACGCGTATGTCAAATAATTAAATTTATATTCACTCTAATATAAGTTATGTTTTTGCCTATTTTTTAGTTAAAATTTATATATATATATATATATTTGTGTGTGTGTGTATTATGTAATGTTAATTAAATAAAAGATAAGTATATATATTTAATTATATATATTAATTATCACATACACAGATATATATATATATATATAAATATGTACTTATCTATTAATAAATGAAATATATATTAATTTAATAATATGAAGATTTAAATTTTAAATTGGTTTAACCTTTTCAAAATAAAATTACAAAACCCTATTTAAATTCAAGTGTGACGCCCTACCTCTATACTCACACTAACCAAGGGCACTATTGGGTAATGCCGTCAATTAGTACGAAGAATAAGGCTGTTGAGGAGCGACCATCTGTGTAATTGCTTTGTGCGAGTACCGATATGTCAGATAATATGACTTGCATTTCATTTCAAGAGGAAATTCGACATATCAAATAAAAACTCAAAGCTACTACATAGTGGCTATGTGGGCTTCGGAAACAAATATAGAAATAAGCATAACACAAATCAGTCACAGATATTCATATCACTAAGGCGGAAACAGATATTAATATATCACACAAAAGTGTACATCAAAATAGTGGTCATACAAGATCCACTACATCACAAAAGAATAGGTACAAGTGCCAAGCAAAAGAATATGTATACATCAAGGAGTCTCTATCTCGAATGTATAAGATCAAAAACTACTAAGCTAAAGTAGTTAGCCAAAAGTCAAAAGCTAGTCCCTACTAAAAGGTCAAGTGGAAGCACCTAAAACAACTCGGTCTGACCCGAGTATTATTTAAGAAAAGAAATAATAAACGGATTAGTCTAGCTATAAATATCAGATAAGATGAGAAAGGATAAGAGATACCGCCAAAATGTATGATAACAATAATGCCGTACTGTGACAAGTATACATTCGATAACAATAAAAAATCATACAATATCTCAAATCTCGTCAAATATCCAAAAAGAATAGCACATTCTTTAGCTTATTCACCAAACCTCAAATATTGACAAAACATATCAATGCCAATCGCAAAATATTGGTGAAACACAAATTTCAGAAATCAATAATTCGAAATCCAGAAAACACAAAGGAGGAGGCCTATCACCAACGGGAGCATGAAAACTCACCAACACGTGTATCACAAACGGGTCGCTATCCCATGGTCGCTAACCATAGAGCCGGTGCAACGGCGCAGTACAATAACGGTACGCCCGAGGAACCTGAAACTCAAATGAGTCGGAACAACGACGTAGTGCAATAACGGTACGCCCGATGAACCCGAAACTCAAATAATTCGGAACAACGACGTAGTGCAATAATGGTACGCCCGATGAACCTGAAACTCAAATAATTCGGAACAACGACGTAGTGCAATAACAGTACGCCCGATGAACCTAAAACTCAAATAATTCGGAACAACGACGTAGTGCAATAACGGTACGCCCGATGAACCTGAAACTCAAATAATTTGGAACAACGACCTAGTGCAATAACGGAATGCCCGATGAACCCGAAACTCAAATAATTCAGAACAACAATGTAGAGCAATAACAGTACGCCCGAATAACTTGAAACTCCATAAAACCCATAGGTCGCTAGCTTATAAAAATGAGACGAAGCTCCACAAAATGGGGTACAGTCCCCCACGCGGACAAAGAGACACTGCACATCGCTAGTCTAAATCACAAAATGATCATCATAGATCAATAAGAAGCGTAAATTACACTAAACTAGTAAATAAATGAGTTTAGCTTTATGTCCCATAACCACTAGCTTAACTTAAATATTTACGAACAAATTGTAGATTTCCACTCGAAAATTGTCACAAGATTTCAATCGAACAATTCTAAGAATTAACCGACGAAGTAAACGCAAGAGTTTCATACCACTTGTTTTGCTAAGTCGTTTAATTGAATTTCTCATACGAATGAGGTAAAGGTTTGTATATACTAATAGATTGAAAAACGGTTTTAAAAACGAGCTTTGTATTTAAAAGTAGTGTTGAAATCGTTTTTGTGAAAGAGTTTGAGTATTTACTACTAGTATAGAAACCTTTGTATTTAAAAGTGACAAATCACAGATTTGATTGTAAAATCAATCTATCACCAAAAATCCACATTCGACGACGTGAATTCAAACCATAAAAATCAATATAAAATCCAATCAAATGGATATTCCCAAAAATCCATAAATGAAGTCATCAAAGTCGATAACAATTGACAAAAACTAACCGGATCCACAAAAATCGATAAAAATTAGAAATTCACTCAAAAACAGCCAAAATAGGCAAAACTGCATAGGACCAGACGTTTGGTTGGGGAACCAGACGTCTGGATTTTGTCTCTGCCCTTTTTTTCTTTTTCCAAGGACCCATTCCAGACGTCTGGATTTTTCAACCAGACGTTTGGATTTCCAGACATCTGGATTTTCCTGCTAGGCAAAAATCAGCCTAGCCCAAAATGGGCAAAAATCCAAACCAAAGGCGATCGAACGAGCGATGGAGGCTAGGGAATTATGCCAAGTGACAACCTAGCCTTATAGGCTCTTCGATACACCCCAAACAACATGTCCAAACATCCAAGATAGGATTTTTAAAGATTTTGACTTCAAACACCAAAATTTGGAAAATTAACCAATTAATTCAAATCAAAAGCAAATGAACATGAATAGATGTTAGGAATTCCTACCTAACAACAATGGAAGCTATAGACATAGATGTGAGTTCAAGAACTCATCTTTAAACCCAAATATAGAAATGAGAAGCTCTAAAACAAGCAAAGATTGATTTCTCTTCAACAACACCTCCAGAATCTTCAATCTATTATCAAATGAAATGAATTTCCTAAGTTAAGTTATAGGAATTTCTGAAAATTGAAGAGAGATTGAGATGGAGAAGATGAAGAGGATTCTTACCTAAGCTTCTCTTTGATTTATAACTTGAATTTGAATTCCTAAGAGAAACTAGGGCTTAGGAATTTTAATTTCCTCTTCCCATCATTCTTTCTAGGGCTTGAGAGTGTTAGGAAATGTTATGAATGAATGAAGAGGGGGTGGAGTGTTACGGTATTTTGTTGGGTTAGTGGGCTGAAACCCCAAACCCAAAGCCCAATAGAAAAATAGCAAAATTCTACTCAACTCCAATCATATCGATGTTTATACTCAAAAAAGTTGTAAACGTCGTTTTTAACTCAGTGGAAGTGATCTCGAGTCCGGATTCAACCGTTTACAAAAATTCACATTTTGGACTTTTAAATTCAACTAACGATGCTATATTTAAATAAATCATTTAAATATATTATCGTAAAAATATGCGGGTTGTTACAGACTCCCCTCCTTAAAGAAATTGCGTCCTCACAATACTTAAGAAGAAAATAAAAAGTAACAACCATACTAAGGCATAACAACACAAAAGAAGAAATTTTGAAATGAGAAGTTCACCTTAAGGAGCACGAGAAAGTAAGTTCAGATGTGTTCGCTCGATGAATTCTCTGGATTCCCAAGAGCAATCCTTAGGATTTGAGGACCATTGATCTTTCACAAGAGGAACATCTTTATTTCGAAGGCGTTTAACCTCCGTAGCAATGATACGAATAGGATGTTGCTCATAAGTCAAATTAGGCGAAACTTCAATTTCTTCAATAACACCGGACTCAAGAATAGAATCGGAATCTCTAAGGCATTTCTGTAGTTGAGAGACGTGGAATACGTCATGAATAGTAGAAAATTGAGCCTGTAATAAAAGGCTATAAGCCATGGAACCAATGCGTTCGGTGATGGGAAATGGGCCAATATATCGAGGTGCTAACTTTCCCGATCGACTAAAACGCACAACACCCTTCATAGGTGAAACACGAATAAATACCAAATCTCCCACAGAAAATTCTAATTTCCTTCTTCGGTTATCGGCATAGGATTTTTGTCTACTTTGAGCTTCTTTCATCCTATGACGAATAAGGTCAACTTTTCTGTGGCATCACGAATAAAATCTGGACCTAAAACCAGCTTCTCACCGGCTTCAAGCCAACATGAAGGAGATCGGCATAGCCTTCCGTAGAGTGCCTCGAAAGGTGCCATACCAATACTAGATTGCAAGCTATTATTATAGGAAAACTCAACAAGGGAAATATGATATTCCCAACTTCCACCAAAATCAAGAACACAAGCACGAAGGAGATCTTCAAGAGTTTGATTCACACGCTCCATTTGTCCATCGGACTGAGGATGATAAGCGGTGCTAAAATTAAGCTTCATTCCCATTTTTGAAGACCCTTCCAAAATCCACTAGTAAATAATAGGTCACAATTGCTAACAATAGAAGTAGGAACTTCATGCAATTTAACGATTTCTTTAGCATAGAGTTTGGCCAAAAGAGGTACGGTCCGATTGGACCGAACGGGAAGAAAATGGGTGGATTTTGTAAGTCTATCTACTATCACCCATAGGCTATCATAACTCGAATGAGAATGGGGAAGACCGTCAATAAAGTCCATAGAGACTTGATCCCACTTCCAAATGGGAATATCTAAAGGTTGCAATAACCAACCGGGCCTTTGATGCTCGGCCTTTATGAGTTGGCAAGTTATGCAACGCTTAATAAAGTTAGCAATATCAGATTTCATTCCATCCCAATAATAAAGTCGCTTCATGTCCGCGTACATTTCCCTACTATCGGGATGAATGGTAAATTTAGAACGATGAAAATCTTCTAAAATGTCTTTACGAAGATCATAAATGTTTGGCACAATAAGTCTACCAAACTTTTGAATACATCCACGAGCATTAATATCAAAGTCTTTCAAACCATCAACCTTATTTTTATCCCTACAACTTTGGCTAAGAAGAACCAATTCGGGATCTAGCTTTTGAGCTTCAAGGATGCAGTCTAAAAGAGATGGATGAGCCTTAAGGCTACATAAAACAAGAGATGAACATGAATCAGAATCACTATCTCTAATCTCACAAGTGGACAATGTCTCGAGATCATTCCATTCGGATATCATCATGGAAACAACCGCTTGTTGCTTACGACTAAGGGCATCGGTAACACGATTGCCATTTCCGAGAGTATAGAGAATATCAAGATCGTAAGATGCAAGGAATTCGAGCCAACGTTGTTGACGCAAATTAAGTTCCTTTTGCGAAAATAAATACTTCAAAGATTGATAATCGATGTAGAGAACAAATTTCTCTCCCAAAAGATAATAACGCCAAATTCTAAGGGCGAAAACAATAGTCGCGAGCTCTAAATCATGAGTGGTATATCTAGTCTCGGCAGGCTTTAATTGCCTAGAAGCATAAGCGATAACACGTTCCCTTTGCATGAGAACGGCTCCCAAACCAACACGACTAGCATCGGTATAAACAATAAAGTCTTGGTTCCCTTCGGGAATCACAAGAATAGGAGCATCGAAAAGGAGTTCTTTTAAATGATCCTCTTTCCCGAAAAGCTAAGACATTCAAAATTACAATGAACTTTACTTAATCATCTTTTTAGAAAAAAATTACTTTTTACAAGTCAATTTATTGTGTCTGACTGTCTCATCATAGCATTTAGGAGATTCCTATTGATAACGTTGATCAAGCGCATCGACCAGAATTCTTAAAGCGCTCAATGGGCAAAACAACACAAAATCATCTTCTATTTGATAAACATGTCACTTAAAATTTTTACGAATATTCTTTGCTCGTTTTAAGAACAAAATCCAATTATACTTATAAATATCTTATTAAAAAGATTTGCAAATTTTAAATTGTTGTTTTCATCCATAATTAATGAATACAAGGATGGTCTCATCGAGATATTCACAGAATACTCGATTCATAAGATGGATGAAATAAGCTGGACAAACCAATTTACATCATGAGTCACTCATAAGAATCATAACGAGTGCGGAATGCGGTAAGTGGAATGCTACCCTCCACAATTCGTAGCTGATGAAAATCGATGGCAAGGTCAAGCTGAAAAGACCTTAGAGCCACTCAATAGATCACTTAGGTAGTAATCCGAAGACAAGCTCAAAAATACCAAAAAATTCACAAACTACTTGAATGAGAGAAATAACATTTTCCTCATCATGTGGGTTTAAAGAATAAAATGATGCCACCAAATTTGGAAATCAAAATCATTAAGAACAATAGAGATCTGCTTAATAGATTGAGAATGTCGAAGATGGATAGTCCTCACCGGACATAGGATGTGGGCTTTATAATGGTTAAGCCAATCCATTCCCAAAATCATTCCGAAACCTAAGTAACGCATAATATGCAAATCGGCACGGAAAGCATAATCACATAAAATAATATCGACATCTTTACAAAGTAAACTGAGTGTTGCGGATCCACCAACCGGATTCGCAATTCTTAGTGAAGTCATCAAGCCCATAATATTTAAAGAAAAAGTATCAACAAGTTCTTTTGATATAAAAGAAGGAGATGCACCTATATCAAAAGAATTCGAATAGGAAAATCACGAAACAAAATAATGCCATCAAGGACAGAATGAGAAATACCTTGACCAAGAGAAGTGTTAGAAGCTTGCGCAATATTCAGCTTACCCTCTTTCGTGCCTTGCAGTTTGGAACATGAAGATAAAAGATAACCCAAACTTTTGCAATAGCGACAAGTAAGGGGCTTCAAATACTTATTCGCATAGTGGTCCTTAGAACTACAATTGTAGCATACTCCACGATTAGGGATTGGAGTCTTTGCTACCGAAGTTGCTTACTTTACTTTCTTGTTGGGATTAGGGCTTTTGAACTTAATATGCCTCTTCTTGTTGTTATTGAGGATTTTTTTGGAACCTCCAACATCACTATCACTTCCTTTATCGGCCTCTTCTAGTCGAAGAGTGATATCTAAAAGCTGATCGAAAGGAACTTCTAGTTTCAGAGGTAAAACCTTTTTGGGGTTCTTACTCAAAGCACAGATAAACCTTTGATTCTTTACAAGATCCAAAAGTTGTTGGGCAGACATGAATACGCCATCCAGAGAAGGACTACTGGATTGACCAGCGCTAGGACTGTCACATCTAACCATTTCTCTTCTTTAAGAAAGAAAGAAAGAAAGAAAGAAGAGGAAAAAGGTTATTCTCAGAATGACTATCAAACACACTTGATTGATAAAACAAGGCATCATAAAAGAAAATAGGATAGAACGGGTACTATGACTCGAATTAAATCCTAAGGCACGATTCCTAAGAGAGACTTAGGACAATGATCCTTGCTAGATTATTCTACATTGTTCCGAAGTTTGGCTCTGATACCAAGCTGTGACGCCCCACCTCTATACTCACACTAACCAAGGGCACTATTGGGTAATGCCATCAATTAGTACGAAGAATAAGACTGTTGAGGAGCGACCATCTGTGTAATTGCTTTGTGCGAGTACCGATATGTCAGATAATATGACTTGCATTTCATTTCAAGAGGAAATCCGACATATCAAATAAAAACTCAAAGCTACTACACAGTGGCTATGTGGGCTTCGGAAACAAATATAGAAATAAGCATAACACAAATCAGTCACAGATATTCATATCACTAAGGCGGAAATAGATATGAATATAACACACAAAAGTGTACATCAAAATAGTGGTCATACAAGATCCACTACATCATAAAAGAATAGGTACAAGTGCCAAGCAAAAGAATATGTATACATCAAGGAGTCTCTATCTCGAATGTATAAGAACAAAAACTACTAAGCTAAAGTAGTCAGCCAAAAGTCAGAAGCAAATCCCTGCTAAAAGGTCAAGTGGAAGCACCTGAAACACTTCGGTCTGACCCGAGTATTATTTAAGAAGAGAAATAATAAACGGATCAGTCTAGCTATAAATATCAGATAAGATGAGAAAGGATAAATTATACCACAAAAATGTATGATAACAATAATGCCGTACTGTAACAATACATTCGATAACAATAAAAAATCATACAATATCTCAAATCTTGTAAAATATCCAAAACGAATAGCACATTCTTTAGCTTATTCACCAAACCTCAAATATTGACAAAACATATATCAATGCCAATCGCAAAAAATTGGTGAAACACAAATTACAGAAATCAATAATTAGAAATCCAAAAAACACAAATGGGGAGGCCTATCACCAACAGGAGCATGAAAACTCACCAACACGTGTATCACAAACGGGTCGCTATCCAATGGTCGCTAACCATAGAGCCAATGCCATGGCGTAGTACAATAACGGTACGCCCGAGGAACCTGAAACTCAAATGAGTCGGAACAACGATGTAGTGCAATAACGGTACACCCGATGAACCTGAAACTCAAATAATTCGGGACAATGACGTAGTGTTATTTGCAATTTTGCGTCGGGCGTTCCATTATTGCACTACGTCATTGTTCCGAATTATTTGAGTTTCAGGTTCATCGGGCGTACCGTTA
The DNA here is from genome assembly GCA_030737815.1 of Allium fistulosum. NCBI lineage: Eukaryota > Viridiplantae > Streptophyta > Magnoliopsida > Asparagales > Amaryllidaceae > Allium > Allium fistulosum. The sequence continues at coordinate 339,645,720 of CM060907.1, forward strand.
TTGCACTACGTCGTTGTTCCGAATTATTTGAGTTTCAGGTTCATTGGGCGTATCGTTATTGCACTACGTCGTTGTTCCGACTCATTTGAGTTTCAGGTTTCTCAGGCGTACCATTATTGTACTACGCCGTTGCACCGACTCTATGGTTAGCGACCATGGGATAGCGACCCATTTGTGATACACGTGTTGGTTAGTTTTCATGCTCCCGTTGGTGATAGGCCTCCCCCTTTGTGTTTTCTGGATTTCTAATTATTGATTTCTGGAATTTGTGTTTCACCAATTTTTTGCGATTGGCATTGATATGTGTTCTCAATATTTGAGGTTTGGTGAATAAGCTAAAGAATGTGCTATTCTTTTTGGATATTTGATGAGATTTGAGATATTGTATGATTTTTTATTGTTATCGAATGTATACTTGTCACAGTACGACATTATTGTTATCATACATTTTTGTGGTATCTCTTATCCTTTCTCATCTTATTTGATATTTATAGCTAGACTAATCCGTTTATTATTTCCCTTCTTAAATAATACTCGGGTCAGACCCAGGTGTTTCAGGTGCTTCCACTTGACCTTTTAGCAGGGACTAGCTTCTGACTTTTGGCTAACTACTTTAGCTTAGTAGTTTTTGTTCTTATACATTCGAGATAGAGACTCCTTGATGTATACATATTCTTTTGCTTAGCACTTGTACCTATTCTTTTGTGATGTAGTGGATCTTGTATGACCACTATTTTGATGTATACTTTTGTGTGTTATATTCATATCTGTTTCCGCCTTAGTGATATGAATATCTGTGACTGATTTGTGTTATGCTTATTTCTATATTTGCTTCCGAAGCCCACATAGCCACTGTGTAGTAGCTTTGAGTTTGTATTTGATATGTCGAATTTCCTCTTAAAATGAAATGCAAGTCATATTATCTGACATATCGGTACTCGCACAAAGCAATTACATAGATGGTCGCTCCTCAACAGCCTTATTCTTCGTACTAATTGACGGCATTACCCAGTAGTGCCCTTGGTTAGTGTGAGTATAGAGGTAGGGCGTCACAACAAACCTCTAGCAAATGATAAAGAATTTATTAAATTTGTATGGATATTTTCTTTTGAAATTTTCAAATTCAAATTTTAAAATTTGTTTGACCTTTAAAAATAATTTTTTATTGGAAAACCCAAAAGCTATTAGAAAATTTTAAATAAAATTTCCATGCGAAAATATATATGTGTACACACGTATATATATGTATATAATTCAACAAAAAATTCTTTTATATCAGTAACCGAGACAAGAAAAATATAAAAGAACTAAATATTAAAATCGAAAATAATTTTAACAGTTTTAATGTATAACTCATTTATTTTAATGTGTATATATATAAATTTAGATCCAAAAAAATATTATAACCGTCGAAAGTGATTTCAAAATATAAAATATATTTTTAAAATGTTATCTTTGTTAATCAACTATTAAAAACTATAAAAAAATTGAAATTTTATTTATTTATTTGAATTATGGATGAATGAATTATCATGATTGCAAGCACATATGTGAGTTATAAATCTATGTATGTATACATAATTGAATATATTTAAAATAGATTAATACCTCCTCCTATGATCTTGCCAATCATTGAATACCTCCGCCATTAGTTGTTTGTTCAGTCTCCTTGGCTACTGGTTGCAACATTGTCGCCTTGGCTTTTTAATTGTTGTTGGAGGCGAGGGTTAGGTTAATTCAATGTAGAAAAATGAAATGGAGGGGTGGCTATTAATAGCCAACTAGATCACAAATATCTAACCCATTTCCCTCAAACCATGGGAGACCAAATCTCCTCCCTTGGCTTTATTCCACAGCTGACCACACCATGGGTATGTTTGGGTTTCCAAATAATGGTCTAAAATGATTTAACACATCAAATCGTGGTTATTTTAATTTATCCTAAGTCGTTCATTAGTTAAATCAACATATAATTTTTACACGTCATTTAAAATCAATATTAGGCTTCAAATAGATAACTAAAATTCCACTAAAATTTTATAAAACATTTGTTTTTAATTTTATTATTATTTATAACATTTGTAAACCAATCTTACATTAGTCGAATATAGAAATAATTATCAACTCGGTGGTGTTGAATCTCTGGTGTGAACTCGGTCCTCGTCAATATTTAAACAATTTAAATTTCAATAATTTTACATAATATATAGAATTATTTGTACAAATTTAAAATTTTGATAATTCCAACTTTTCCATTGTATCAAGTAAATTTTTCTACCTTAAATTCGTATATAAATCATAAGAAACAAAACACTGGATGAAAGATGCATACTGTTTACAATAATGCACTTTTCGGGCCAATTGGGTCGGAAGCCCAAGTGGGGGGCTGAGTGGTAATTTTGGAATTAGAATTATAACAAGAGAAAATGTCACATTATTTTCTTTCTAGTCTCTTACTTCTTCATTTAGAAGCCACCATTAAACCCTAGATCAAAACTTTTACTTTTCCATCTCAAATGTACTCCAAATTCTTCAAATAAAATATCAAATCAAAGAGGAAAGAAAGAGCAATCTACTCAAATCAAAATCAATATAAATTAAAAGAGAGAATCACCAATTCAATGAATTTAGGATTTTGGATATTCCAGTCAAATGTAATCAAATCTGCGATTTTAGGTGAGTGAGTTTATTTACAAAATGGTTGTGATGTTGGATATGCGCACTATATTACATATATATATATATATATGTATGTATGTATGTATGGTATTTAGGGTTTTAAAATCTGATTTTGGACTAATTTCGTGTTTAAGTTGTTAATTATCGTTAATTCATTTGAAGAATATTATATCATCACTCTTGTAATATAATTAAAATAGATTGGAGGGAGTGTTACTTGATATATAATTCAACCAAAACTATGTAGAATAGATTAATATTGCAATTATACAACCATTTGTAATGAATGAAAGTTATTTGTGTAAATATATCGATCATGGTATTACTTATATTATCATATTGATAATTTACATAATAAAATAAGTTAAAATTATGATTAACAAAGTAAGAAGCATTTAGGCATATTAAGAGATGTAAATAAATATGAATAAGTAAAAAAATGATCCCATAATAAAGTATTAGTCATGCTCGAAGTCTGAAAAGAAGGTAGGACTGAAAAGTGGGCAAAACTGGACAAAACGATGGAGTTTGGAATGTTGAAATGCAAACTACATGCTAGGAGTCGGTTGGTAGAAAGTTGTAGTCAACATATAAGAAGGAGAATACAAACCAAAGAAGGCGTAAGGTTCAAGTTGATTTGGAATGACGTTCTAGTCTACTAGAAGAATAGGCTGGTGTGTGCTACATGCATCTAGTTGATTGGATTTTGTTTCCAGTCGACTGGTACCAATCGATTGGTGATGGTTTCCAGTTGATTGGAATCCTGGCACCAGTCCAAGGTGAACTTAGACCAGGTGCATGCTAAGTAGGATGGTTTCAGGGGCTTGTTTTGTGCTTTGATGACTAACTTGTTACGTGCAGGTGTACAGGTTTAGTAAGCACAACTAGGTTGTGTAGATTATATATGTCAATTTAATTTTCAATTAGCACCATGCCATTAGTAATATTTCTTACTCATCAAACAATGTTGACCCCCTCTCCCTTTCCCTTTTTATACCTATTTTAGTGTTTGATTGGGTATAATGTATTGGGACTAGAGTCAGATATCTAGAGCATGTGAGCATGCACACTGGAGTGGTTATATTTATAGTCATTATATTTGTATCTTATTGTACTAGTCAGACATAAACTTATTTATCTTTCCAGTTGATATAGGGAACTTTCCCTAGTTTTTACCCTGTATTAATCAATATTTGTTTAAGCAAAGATATTTGTATTATTTTCAGTTATGTATCTATTTTATTCCATCCGTTATGAGATCTAAAAGTTTAGGCATTTAAATTATTTTTTATCTCTATACCTTATAGTCCATCTTTATCGAGCGATATGTCCTTTTTAGCACAACATCAATTCGAACATCGATTTTAGACATTGAATCGATGTATCTAGAATGGCAAATTGCTATAGCTAGTATCGGGGCATGGGTTTAGAGTTCCTTAGGGATTAGATGTGTACTATGAGGGTGTACTAGTATATTTTAAAATTAGTATTATATATATATGTACATATAACACGGATACACATATATAATTCGAATAATGCTTACAATTATCTGAGGGTAGTTGCTAATTATTCATGTTTACAAATAAGTGAAAATGAGAAATCAAACTGGAAATAGTTATGATGAGGCTAGTTGAGGTTCCGGATGTCAACAAACTAGTATGGTTCCATCGGTATCTTCAGGCAAGTGACCAAGCTAAAGTTAAACCCAAAGGGAGAACTACAGCTCAAGCACATGGCGCGGTTCCTGTCCTTCTACCTGCACTGGATTTCCCAAATTGTTTCGGGATTTCTAGAGTTTGGATGGAAAGAACTATACAGGGACTGAACCATTTGTTCAAGCAAAAGCATGTGTACTGACCTGGAAATTTTAACATTTCGAATGAGAATATTTAATTTATTTAAATATTCAAATTTGATTCCAATGTGATAAATAATAAGGAAATCAAATTTCAATAAAACGACTTGATTTTTAACGACATATTTTTAAATGAATTTATAGGATTTTTCCATAATATTAATTTGGAAAATATTTAAATTATCGTTTGATGTATCTTGCGGCAAACATTAGTATTTTGAAATTTCACATAATACAATAATTAATGTATTTTATTGTTGTTTTGGGGTCGTGTCAAATTGCTGTGCGCAATTGTAACGACCCGTAAAATTTCAACTGTTTTAATAACGTAATTAGTTGAAATTTTATGAAATCTTAAACGATAAAATTTTGAAATAAAAATTTGATATTTGGAATACGTTTAGTTAAACATAGCAACTGGTAAATTTTCGTCCGAAAATATGAAAGTTTATTTCGCGCGTAAATTTACTTCAATTTAATCAGTTAAAAAGCGATGAAAATAAAATGTTTTCGAAACCTAAATATTTTTACATAGAAAATTTCTAAACCATCTTCTGAGCAAGATGTCAATTTGTCATTTTTCCAAATTCGGACATCTTTGGCTCCGTCGATCTTATTTTTCAGCGTTTTTCTTGCATTTTCCACTATTAAGAAATTCGAATTTTTATAATTCAATCGTACCACTGATATCCGTATACCGTTTTGATCGTCTCGTCCCATTGATCTCTATGGTATATTTATTTCTGTATTTTGAAGTCTAGAAAACGGTAAAATCTACGGAAACGACTTCGTATCGGTTCCGCGTTCTATTTCTTAGCTTTGCTTACCTTTCACATTCCACCGTCTATCAGCCAATAGTCATTTGCATTTTTTTTGTATTCCCAAAAGATTTATTGTCGTGACCATTTATTATTTTACTTTTAAGATTTTCAAATCTTCATGCTTGGGTCCGCTCATATGTGTAACTTTCATGCTGCACGTATATAAAAAAAACAAAGAAATTCAAGTCTTTATGAAGAAGGTAGCCTGAACGTCATTATAGCACTTCTCCTATCTTGCTTCTGAAACATTCTTTCTCTTCCCTTCAAATTCTTTTGTTCTGAGCTCCACAAATGGAAAAAAAAACTAAAGATGTATATAATGTTTGCTTTCATATTCCTGCTCATCCTCTTCCTTTGCAAACAAGGTCGCTTCCACTTGATGTATCACTGCACGGCACCCCACTCGTCATCCGATCCGTACAATGTCACCTTCGATCCCAGCTTCCACACTCCCGCTCCAATACCGACTTCCCCAATTCTTCTTTAAAAAAATTTCCCCATGATGGCCACGCTATCGAGCCTCACTACCGTCCACGCCCTCAAGGCCAGCGAACCCTCCTCAACCGGCCTCTCCTTCCCCTCTGCCTTCTCTCCTACCTCAAAACTGCATCAGCCTCCACTGAGTGCGCCGACCACCAAGTCACCAGACCGAAACCCACAGGGTAGCCGCACCCACCACCCTCTCCCACACCGAAGCATCATCCACCTGGGCCGAAGCCCGCACCCCACGGCCGAGCACCAGTGAGCATCTCCGCCCATCACCGTCCGCCACCCTCTCCGGCCCTCACCTCCACCATGCTCCCTCTCACATGCGTGGACGACAACATGCTCGGCCACTCTTCACATCACCCTACTCACCACACTTCGCACTCGCCTGAGCAAGCACCTCCACTCTGTCACTGCCGAGAGCTGTAGCTCGCTGTCCACACTCCACAACCCCGCCTTCCGCCGTTACAGCCACGTGCAACACCACTGGCCTCCTCTTGCTCCTCTCGATGACCATCACTTGAACCTAAATCTCTCTACACTCGAGCCTTCTTTTGTTGAGGTAATTATGTATACATTTTAATGACTGTGATAGTTGGAAATGTATATGTATTTCTTCAAAACTTTGTTGCTATTACCTATTCATATACAATATTAATAAGCTATCTATTTTATAATCTGGTTATATAGATTATTTGTGTTTGTTTTATTGCTTGGAAACCCTGTTTCCTACATTTTCTCAACTGATGCCTCTGCATATTATATATACATTGTTTTATATTGATCTGGAGATTTTGGAATTTTTTTTATGAAGTGGTTCTTAAATGTTTTAAATTTTTAATATTTTAAGTATATATTATTTGTATAAGTTATATAGGTATATATACACACGTTTACAGGGTTCATATATATTTGGACAGCTGTTGTAGATATGTTCCAACAGTATATACATATTATATCAGAGATTTTATATAAATAAGCACTTATGTATACATCATTAGTTTATATTTAATGAATAGTATAGGCTGGTTATTTTCGATCATATATTTGTGTTTGCTGTATGTTGGCATTGGCTTAAAAAAAAATTTATACATAATATTCTTAAACATATATTTATGTTTAAGGTTGTTTTTTTTGTTCGGTCTATAACTATGTAAGTTCTGTTGTTCATATATGGATATATGGAGAATTTATTTTATATGTGTTTTTTTAGAAAGAAAAAAAAATTAAATAATAATAATAATATAAATATACCACATATTTTGATCAGTTTATATTGAGCTAGTGTTGATCCGTTTTCCATCATTTCCAAACTTCCAGCTTTCCTTTGATCATCAGAAAATTCGCGTTCATTCAGACCAATTTAGCTTTGTTTTGGAATTCGTCCTTGGATCCGTAACTCGTTTCATTTGTCGAATCTCTCCAGCCTCGAAAGGTGAGCACTCACTCACGATTAACGTTCTTTTATTTATTAAATTTGATTTCAATTGAAACGACAATTGAAATATGCTGCTGTCAGTTATTTACACTGTTATATGTATGCAATTACCTGTATCAGTTCACTTGTGACATCTGACACATTTATTTGTTAATTATACGATGATAATCCTGTTTGATTGATAATTGATTGATTTTTGTTGTTTATATTGGATGTTAAATTTAAATGTATAAAGTGATAAATATTATGCAAGTAAATTTGACGTAGGTTAATTGAAATTTGAATCGACAAATATGTTGAATTTGATTAGTTGAATATGACCCCTTTTAATTGTTAAATTAATTGACCTGTAGAATAGTGATAATTACACTTTGAACCATCGACGTATATTGGATTAATTGTTGTAGTATAAAATTGTAATTGAATGACAAGTGAAAACCGTAATGTAATAATCTTTAATCTACATAAAATGATAGTGTAGATTCTAGAAATAATTATATTAATTCGTACAAATAACAATGCGAATTAATACGGTTATTTCGGGATTATTTGAATTGATTATTGGATTGATATTGGTTGTTGTTATTGTTTGTTTATTTACTTTGACACCATCCCAGTTATCACACTGCAAGTTCCCTTTGCTATGCTTTGATTTTGAATTGAATTGGAATCGGGTTGAAATGATAAATACCCAAAAATTGAACTTTGACCTAGGATAGAGAATTAAATAAAACCCGATTGGTCAATAATTTGATTTAAAAATAAATGAAGATTTTATTTGAATAAATAATATGGTTTTGAAATGAAGTTGGAATTTGAATTTTAATGAAAAGAAAAATGTTAATATTTAATAATATGAAACAAAATATTAACAATGTAATTGATGAAGGAATGTTGTTTAATTTGAGAAATGATTGAATTAAGTTTGAAATGATTAAATAATTAAATTTGAAATTATAAGTAAGTTTGAAATTATTAAACTTTGAAATTATTTAATAATTAAGTTTTGAATTATTTAGTAATTAAATAAGATTGAATTATTTAATGATTTAATTAAATTGAATTTGTGAATAAGTGAATTTTACTTCGTAAATCATTAAAATTGAGTTTATTTATTAATTAAGTTTGGAAAATTATTTAAGTAAGTAAATAAGTGAAATTGAATTCTTTAACAAGAAATAAAATGCGATTTATTGAAGTTAATGTAAGACTTGTAATTTAATGAATTTGATTTGACGAATCCAATTTAATTAAATTTGTAAGTTTTGATATAAAGTAGTTGAATTTAAATTATGGATTTAATGAATTGGAAATTTAATAGAAATTGTTTTAAATGGAAAATTTACTTAATGAATATTGAATGAAATCGATCAATGAATTTAAATTGATTTGAATGTTAAATTAAATTAATTTAAATGATGTCGGAATAAATCTTATATACGAACTTGAATCAATATTTGAATTATTTTAAATAAAGATTGAAATTGAATTATAAGATTTTGAAATTATGAATTTGGAAGTTTTGAAACGTAAATTTTGGAAACTGATTTCGAAAGAGAAATGAAATGTTGGTTTACAAATTCTAATTGAAATTGTAATTGATTTGGTTTTGAAATATATAAACGACCAATCGGTGTAATAATTACGAAAGTTATTATAGAGACCGGAATCGGTTATGGACATACTCTCTGTCTAAGCCGAAAACCACTTTAATAACAATACGCGGAGTGTGATCCAAAATGAAGTGGTTGGAATGATGTACGTGATGATTGAAGAAAGAGAACGATGATGGATAACCTTGACACTTGTGTCAAATTGGAAATGACTGAAACAGGAGCCGTGCCGGGCCAATGGAGGTCAGCTACCTCAAGTGAACACACTTCTTCGAACTACTCATTACTTGTTGTCGATTGGTGCACCCTTGATTTTGGGAGTGTTGTTTCACGGTGTTGCGGTCGCTGCGGCGATGCGTTCTCACCAGTCCGGATCAGGCAAACGGTAGTATCACTACCTTGGGTATTGCCTCATGTGCCTTATCATACTTGTATCCCGATATACGCGACCACTACGATTTTGGTTTGTACCTTTAGTATATGGATTGCCCTCTGGTGACTTCCGGTTTTGGGGAAACTACGGTCTTGTATATGCTCTTGGGAATAAAAATGTGTTAAGGGTGGAATGGGCCATGACTTAACACTATTTTGATATCTTTATATTACTGATAGACATTATCTACTTAGCGTACATTACTACCTAGTAGATAGTTTAACGGATCCTTAAAGGATGGTTATTCCAAACATCCTTTGAGTTACTTGTATTTCAATTGCTATTTCACTTGAGTTGGATTTATTAATATAAGAATGTTAATCCTGACTCGAGTGTCTTGTGTTTTTGCTTTACGCTCGGGTCAGACTGAGTATACCAGTATTCGAGACTCACCTTTGGAGTTGGAGCTTTGCTTGAAGATCCAGCCATCTATTCTGCTTTCAGTGTTCGATGATTCCAGTGATGTATTCTGATTTGTATCTGATGTATCGTATTACTCTTCTGTTGTAAACTCTGATGTATTTTATATATTCATATAGTAGCTTCATGAACTACTATCTCTTTTATTTCCGCTGCAATTATTACTCTGTGTCTGTGATTATTTATTTACTGTATATGTTCAGTTTTGCCAATTTAAATTAACAACGCGGTATTTTGAGCAATTCAATTCCGGCATGAGTGTCTACCTATACACTTATAATGGATGCGAATGGTGCAAAATATCGGGTCATTACAGCAATCGTATTTTTATTCCTGTCATTCGTAGTTTGTACGCGAATGTGATATTATGTTGCAAAGTACTGGAATTTTAAAAATATAATAACCTAAACATTCAACTATTTTTACACTTCTCTTTTATTTTAATTTTTCATTTTCTACAAGCGAAGGAATGGCCACTCCTATCCGAAAATAAAATCTAAAACTAGGTTTCGCTAAAAATCATGAAATTGGATCTGTTGGGTTTGTTTTGGCGTAGGCTTCGAACCTAGGTGGATTGTTCAGTGTGTGGTGTCGATTGGGTTGTTCGACCTAGAGGAGTAGAACTAGGGTTATCGATTGTGTGGGTTGTACGCGACGTTAGATGATGGCGTTTTTTCCATTGGGTTTCTCATGCAAAGGAGCTTCAGCGGTCGAAGTATGGTGGGTTGCGGTCGAGTAGGTGGTGGTGCGACATTTTTTGGTCGTGGATGGCATGAACAGGTTGCATCGAGGAGGGAGGATGTTAACTCCCTTTTAGCAACGACTTACGAGTTAAAAAGCCTAAAACCTGTGTACTCAACGACTCACGACTTAGTTGCTGAAAAGGAATCTACGGCTTGAACGACTTACGACCTACCGGGTTAGGGAGCTACGACCTAGGGGAGTCTACGACCCAACTATCTCAAGAGCTTCGCGACCTAGCAGCTTGCGACCTAAAGGAACTTCGCGACCTAGCAGCTTGCGACCTAAAGGAACTTCGCGACCTAGCAGTGTTGCGACCTAAAGAAGCTTGCGACCTAACTACTCAAGATGTATGCCGACCTAGAAGCCAACCGACTTAACAAATGGTCGACTTAAGATAGCAAGTTAACTCTGCTCCGACCTAACAATACCGAGCTATGAAATGCTCCGAGTTAAGAAGACTTTGCGACTTAACAGTTTACGAGTTAGCAGGCCTACGACTTAAGAGCTTCATGACTCAACGAGACAAGCTTCTTACGACTCGTGAGGTTCTACGACTCATAAGGTCTTATGACTTAAGGGTTCTACGACTCATGAGGTTCTACGACTCATGAGGTCTTACGACTTAAAGACTCAACGAGACAAGCTTCTTACGACTTAAAGACTCTACGACTCATGAGGTTCTACGACTCATGAGATCTTACGACTTAAAGGTTCTACGACTCATGAGGTTCTACGACTCATGAGGTCTTACGACTCAAGAGGCCTTACGACTTAAAGCCCGTGCTTATGCTACCTCTATCTGGTAAGTCGGCTACGAGTTAGCACTTGTCTTCAACTGAGCCACAAGAAGAACCCAGTATGGCGCCCACGAGTTATCTTAAGTCGGCTACGAGTTATTGCTTACCTTAAGTCGGTCACGACTCATGACTTAGCCAATTTTCTGTCCAGAATTCAGAGCTGCTCCTATAAATACCCCATCACTTCCAACATGAAGGGGACTGGGGGGCAATTCATTTCTTCAAGCGTCCATACTCTGCTACACCGAGAATTCACTCAGCAAGTAAAGATCTTCCAACACTCAAGGCACTACAACAAGCTTCGTGAAGGACTTCATTCATCCGATACGGATTTAACAAGATTCATCACCGAAGATTGAGCTAGTAGTCTAGATTGTTGTGTGATCAAGTTATATTGTATTTGACAAGTGATTTGTATCGATTTGTAACCGAATCAGCAATAAGAGATTATAAAGTGGACGTAGGCTCAATTACGGGCCGAACCACTATAAACCTGTTGTTCATTTACTGCTTTTCTGCTATTTTTAGCTTATATTTTGTTCCCGTACCAACGGGTGGTGCTTTCACGATTCTATTACACACACCGGGTGTTAGCGTTCACTTTTTATCATTAACATTTTGGTGCTTTCACTGAGAAGGCCAACTCAGGAGATCATCCACCGTTGCTTTGCAAAGATTCATAAAAAGAACCTCTCTTAAAAACCAGATCCGAAATAATGGCTCCTGGAAGAAGAGGTAGACCTATCAGATCCGGAAATGCTCATGAAGGGACTTCCGCCTCCCCAACCGCAGACCAAGCAACTCCAACCGTTGGAGTCACCAGGGCTGAATTGGATGATGCAGTTTCTGGATTATACCAACAAATTGAGACTCTAAACGCTTTGATGATGGATAGGTTAACTGCTTTGCTCGGGGCAAATCGTCAACCAGAAAACCATCGAACTAATCTTCCTGAAATGCCACCTTTCCAAGCTGATAGTTCTATGCCGCAACCAACTTGTCATGAACATATGCCCAGGCAAACTTCCGAGGGAAGAACTGATGCTTGCCCGGAGGTGTCTTTGAACAATAAAGAGTACCTGTCTGAAATGGTTGGCCGCATCATGAAAGAGAGCATGCAAAGGGAAGAAGATGAGGCTGACTGGGGATTCGCGCCAAGCAGAACTTCGTTTACTGAAAGGATCTTAAGAGCGGAATTTCCAAGGAAATTTGCACCTCCTACTATCCAAGCCTATAGGGGAACCACTGACCCTAATCATTTCCTATACAAATACGATTGGCATATGACCGGTGCAAGAGCATCAGACGAGATCAAGTGTCAATACTTTCCGGTATACCTCGAAGGCGTGGCTTTACTTTGGTTCACAAAGCTTCCAGTTCGATATGTGGATAAATTCTCCGACTTAACGCAAAAGTTTAAAGAACAGTTCAGATTGTATGCTTCAAAAGCTAAGGATATAATGTCACTGTCTAACCTTGAACAAGCGCCCGGAGAATCAATCAAATCTTTCTTGAGCCGTTTCAATATAGCTTTAGCCGAAGTAGAAAATGCGGAACCACGCATGATCCTGACTTATTTGATGCGAGCCGTTGATAAATCAAGTAAATTTGGAATATGGCTAAAGATGAAGGAACCGAACTCACTTGATAAGTTTTATAAAAAGGCCGACGAGTTCATTCGCCTTGAAAGCCTTTCTACGACATCGAAAGTGGTTGCTGCCCAAACTAATAATAACAATGTCCCATCTAATAAAAGAGAATCTGAAAGTCAGAAAAGAGAGAATGAAGGAGGAAAGAGCCAGGGAAATGAAAAGAAACCTCGCCGCTTTAATCCTTCGGATTATACTCCTTTAACTGATACACCAAGAAATATCTTTTTTGCAACAAAGGACGTTGTCAGGTATCCTAAGCCACCCGAGATGACGAGAGGTGCAAAGCGCAATGGAAAATTCTGCCAATTTCACAATCAACCTGGCCATGACACTGACCAATGTCGCCAATTAAAGAACGTGATTGAAGAATTGCTGGAGCAGGGTAAACTCCAACAATACGTTAAGAGAAGCGGAGTCAATCCAACCTCATCCACTCGGGACCAACAACGTCCTACCCATCAATCCGATTCTCACAACAACGCTGCGGCACAAGATTCAGAAAAGCTTATCATTAATGTTGTCACAGGAGGTCCACACCCAGCAGGCAAAAGTTGGGACGACTGTTAATTGTCCACAAAGCTGCAACTGGGGCATCTTTCACTTTCTCTGGCACACAAATCCAAAAGCAATGAATCAAGCACAAATGGAAATCCAGCTTGGAGATTCTGAAACAACAATAACTAGCATCCATTTTTTACTTAGAAGCATTGCTTGAATTTGTAAAAATGATAATGGATGTATAACTTCTGCATTGTAAACCGCTGAGAAATCAGCGTGACTGAATAATGAAAAACTATGCATTCTGTGTTTTCTATTATAAAATGCCTGTTATATTTCGATGTTTAAATACTCTAAATGTATTGCTAAAATGTCGATCTAATATTGCAGGTCATTAAAGCAAAGCTCACCCATCGCAAAGCTAAGCAAGCCTTACAAATCATTCATTAAAGCAAATACCAAGCAACAAAAAATTCCATATTCAAATCCGATACAAGAAGAACCTCACATAAAAAGTTGGCAACTTCACTGGGGCAAGCCTTCGTTAACCGGTTGTGATTGTCAATATGAACAGACATCCAGCTAGGTAACTCGCGTTTGTCCCATGAAGTTATTCAACAGTGAAGTCCACTTCTTCGGATGAGCCAATTTACTTACAAAAGGAACGAAGATACGCTTGGAAATGATAATAAGAGGTCGCTAATGGGCAGATGATGGGAGAACATGGCCAAGCAAGCATGGAGGCAACCAAAAGGAATATTGCTCCTCAATAAAAGGGCCGGTAGAACCACCAAAGGGCACTTGCCAACTGATCGTGATGCATCCGATCAGGCAGCTTGCGTCCGTCCCGTGGATCTACTCGCCCCTGAGGAGCAACCTTCCTGGCACACCAACCAACTGATACTCCTTCCCAAAGGTCAACAAAGCCCTCTAACGAGGCACGCCAATAAATGGGAGAGCTTTCCTCAATCAAAAAGATCGGTGGGACTACCAAAGGGGCACTTTGTTAGTTAATTGCGATCGTTTGTGCAAACGAACATCCAATCAAGCAACTTGCGTTCGCCCCGTGGACCCCTCCGACCATGAGAAAGTAACTTCCAGGCAATCACAAGCCCTCTTCGGAGGCAAAAGCCCTTTTTGGAGGCACATTTCACCCGTGTAGAAGTGCAAAATGCTTCTCTTCGGAGACCCACTTCACCAGTGATGAAATGCTAAAAAGCCCTTTTCGGAGGCACATTTCACCCGTGTAGAAGTGCAAAATGCTTCTCTTCGGAGACCCACTTCACCAGTGATGAAATGCTAAAAAGCCCATTTCGGAGGCACATTTCACCCGTGTAGAAGTGCAAAATGCTTCTCTTCGGAGACCCACTTCACCAGAGATGAAATGCCAAAATTGCTTCTCTTCGAAGACCAAAACTGCTTCTCTTCGGAGACCAAAGTTGCTTCTCCTCGGAGACCAAAATTGCCTCTCTTCGGAGACCAAAACTGCTTCTCTTCGGAGACCAAAGTTGCTTCTCCTCGGAGACCAAAATTGCCTCTCTTCGGAGACCAAAACTGCTTCTCCTCGGAGACCAAAATTGCTTCTCTTCGGAGACCAAAATCGCTTCTCTTCAGAGACCAAAAGACCTCTTCAGAGGCGTACTTCACCTTGCTTGAAGTACCAGAAATAAACCCTTTACTGGGGCACAAAAATCAAAACCTTCTTCAGAAGCTCATTTCACTGTGCAGGAAAATTCACTTTCAAACAAATAAAAGTGATCATTCCCAGAAGTCGAAGTGTTCTTCAGGAAGAAAAAGAAAATAAAAATTTCTCCAAAGACAAGATATACTCTATTAAAAGCAGAATAATTCTTCCCTTAAAAAGTGGAAAGTTGTTCTCTAAAATAAGAGTATCGGTCTTGTGAAAGCAAGAAATATTACAATATACTTGTGGTATGGGGGCAACATTATACAATTCAGTTACATTAATAAAAGTAATATACAAGCGACATACCACAAGTTCATTGCAATATCACGTAATAAAGATGTGGAGTAAATGCGTTCTTGAAACACAGACAAAAAGTTTGTACAAGTAGAAAGAATCGTTTACTCTACACTTCAAATGAAAAACAGATGTATTCCTACATACACAAGGATTTGTACAAGAAAAATATCTATTTATTTCAACACTATGAGAAATTTTTACATTGTACAGGTTACAAAAAGAAGCGGAGACCGGTATCCGCACAATCTCCGGTCAATACATACAAAAAGCAGAAAAGACAAAATCAAACTCATTTCTCCTTCTTCCCACCCTTGGAGCTTTTACCCGGCCTGGTAATTAGCTTCGTAGGCCGTATCGGAGAAGAAGGAGAAAGAGACTCAGCCGGATCGATCTCTGCTTCATCCCCAGCAGCAGAAGAACTCTTCTTTCCTTTCTTCGAAACCACACGTTTCCCCTTCTTCTTGGAAGAAGACTCACTCCCCGGAGTAAGAAATGTAGAAAGTTTTGTGTCATAGTCAAAAGACCGCTCCGGGGTCTTCTCACTATCTTCCAGACCTTCTGCCTTCTGTTCTTCGGAAGCAGGTGGTTCGTCCAAACCTTGAAGGGCTGCTATTGGCTCTTCCTGTGAACCTGGTTGAGAAGCTGGAAGAGGAATAACTTGAGAAGGAGGAGGAATGGCAGCTGAAGAAGGAAGAATTGGTGCAGTTTCCGGCACGTCTGCTGCATAATAAAAGAACTCAAAATCAGTATTCTCCGAGAAAAAAGAAGACCGTGAATCGTCAAAGTTACCTGGAGAAGCCGGTTTAGCGAGATAAATCTCAAATTCCCGAGCTTGGAAGTCCTTCATTGCCTCTTCCTCTGTAGGGGTGGTTACAGTTTCTTTGTCAACCTTATCGGGAGGCGTGGAATGAGAACTAGAGCCAGTAATATCCGCGTAAGCTAAAGCCGAAGTATAAGCAGGAGTAATAGAAGGTATTTCTTTCTCAGGAAGCTTCTCTCCCGTCGCCTCGGCCCGCACTCGTATAAGCTGCTCTTTTCCTTTGGCAAGGGCAGCGCGGTCGCTCTCACCTAAGTAGGTAGCTTGAAGATCTGCTTCAGCGTAACCGGCACCGCCAAACAAGTCAATGATTGCCTCCCATACTTCCGCCAAGGTGACTTCATATTCTGGTCCCAAAAATGAAAGGCTCCCATGCCCCAGGACACAATGCATATAAAAGTCGAATAGAGTCGCGTCAATGGTGGCTATGGTTGCCTTATGGGATTCTTCGGCTGCAGCTTTACTAGAAAGAGCTTCCTCACGTTCTCTTTCAGCCTTCAGTAGCTGAGATTGCAGTCTTATAATTTCTAAGTCTTGAGAGCTGACTTTCTCTCGAAGCTGAACAACGTCATCGCGGTATTTTCTTGTAACCTGCTGTTCTGCTTCGAGTTTCACCTCAATATCTCTCTGAGCAGCATGGGCGTCTCGAACTTGTTTTTGAAGCATTTCTTCTTTCTGAGAATAAGAAGTGGAAGAAGTAGCAAGCTCATTTTTAAGTCTTTCAACTTTAGCTTCGAGCTTCCCATAACCATCGCTAATGCTTTTCATCTCCGCGTCATGCTGCTTACGCCATTTGTCCCACTCTGATTTATCATTCTCCATGGTCATCATCGCCTCAAGGTTCATATGGTTGACCCTTTGAAGTTCATCAACCAGCTTCTGCCATCCAGACATTCTTTCGATGTCAAGCTTTACAGCATCAACATTTTTCAGCATCGCCTGCTTATCAATGGGGACCAAATCCAAATCAAAACGTACTCCTTTCAGACACCAATTCGGAAATCGGCTCTGGAGTGTGGGAGGACCATCTCCAGCTTGGTACTGTGGCCTATTAATGATTGTCTGGATGTCAGACTCCTTAAGGGCAGGAGAACCGGAGGATGTATTAGGAGGAATAGAAGCGGTAGTCTTTTCTGAGATATTAGATGTATCTTTCTCGCCAAGTCTGATCCGTTTGCTGGAATCATCGGAAGTATGACTCTTCCCCTTGTCATCGTAAGATTTCCTCTTGTAAGGATCATCGCTTCTGCGGGAAGAGTCACGTCGCTCGTCCCTACTCCCATAGTATTCCTCATCTTCTCTCCGACGACGCTCTTCATGAGCTCGCCTCTCATGAGCCTTTCTGACAGCCCTCTCCTCATCAGTTTCCTTCACGGCACCGATATAACTCCTAAAGTCATAAGCCTCACGGCTTCCGTAACGCTGGAATTTATTGAAGTAAGAGCCGCTTCGCCCCATCAGAAATCCTGAAATTGAAGAAAAAAGACCAGTTTTAGAAATCCTCAAATTGAAGAAGCTAAGTGCATATAAGTGCCAAAATCCTAAGTGTGTGTGATGTGCAAACTACGCGCGTCAGACTACAAACCACTTTTGGGTGTAGGAATGGCAATAAGTTGTGTGGAAGGCGTTGTGGTTTGTTGCAAAGAAGAAGTTGCTTCGATAACAGGAGGTACCACTTTAGTAACATCATCTTTAAAGAGCTCCTGAGAGGTTATCATGATGTCGCTCAGACTGTCAAAAGTATCATCGCCATGGTGCATGGGAGAATTATCTTTTTCAACTTCCACCTCAGCCGTCTTTTCAAGAGTGTGAAGATTTTCCTCCTCTTCAATAACCGGGGCAAGTGCTAACTTACTGGACGATCCAGCAATGTCGGTAGGAGTAGAACACTTTACCAATGAAGTCTCAGCGGTAAGTTCTTGCGGTAAAAGTTCTTTAGCAGGAACAGGGGCATCTGACTCCTCGGCAGGAGAATCAGGGACTTCATGTGGCTGAGTGGAACGGGAAGGATGTAAGAGTCTAAATTCGTGGAGGAACTCATCTCTCAATAGAAATTGAACACTCCTCTCCTCGACCGGCACAGCCATAAGCCTCTCGAAGGTAGTTTTGTGACGAGTTTCCCTAGAGGGAGGAGGGAGCGCTGAAACAGTAGAAAAAGAAGTTAACACTTGACAATTTGAACTTCGAAGAATTTTAGAAAACACAGGGAAAAGATAGATAGTCTTACTTCCCACTCTCCAAATGGCGTAAAATCCTGGAGGACAGCGGACAAAGAAAAACTGGCTTAGAAACCCAGGAACACTTTCAGGAAGACCAATAATCAGTTTACGGTTCCTGGCACTCCTTACAACTGTGATAGAGGGATGGTCTTTGTTCTTTGTAAATGAGCACAGGAAGCAAATTTCTCCAAAACTGGGAAAACAGTCCAGCATTCTCCTAAAAAGCACACACAGTCCCAGCAGGATGGCGTAGCATTAGGATGTAGTTGAAAAGGGGAGATAGATAATCGAAGGAGAAGTTCTCGAAGACAATCATTAAACGGGGGAATCGCTCCACTCAAGCACATTTGGCGGTTCACTGCGACAAAGCCGTGGGGCGGCCTATCAGCAGTGTCATTTACTCCAGGGAGCAAAGCGTCAGATTCAGCAATGCCAAACTGGGTGCATAGTTGACGGAAGACTTTATGACTCAGAGTGGTAGAAATCCTTTCCGGGGGATCATTCAACGGAGTAGCAATTGGAAAAGCTTCTCCACTTGGTTCCAAGTCTTCTTGATGAGATGCCATTCTACACAATCAGCTGAATGTTCAAAAGTGAAGGTGCACGTTTCCTAAAAGTGTGAAGTGCTGTGCAAAACTAATGAAAACAAGAAAAAACAAGTATAACTGGAATTAAACTAACTGATAATCAGGCGAATACGATATTTCAGAACTTGTTAATACTCAAGTGTAGTGTTAATGCAGACAAATCAGTTTTAATTTACCATTACGATTTTGCTTTAATACTTCACTTGAGTTGGTTATTGTGTAGCATTTCACTCATACAGTTCATTTAATTTAATTTTCTCTTTATCAACTAATCTGTCATTCGATGTGGGCAGTCAGTGGCAGTATATTCGTCCCAGTATTCTGTGAATGTTGTGTTAAGCAGGTTATTAGCATTAAAGTCAAGACAGTGTGAGAGGTAACACAACACAGTTCAAATTCAAGAGTTCAGCCAACTTCTGTGCAAAATCATCTAAGTCTTAAGTCGTTAAACGACCTATCATGAGCCGGGGCTTTTAGGGCGTATTAGGCGAGTCAAGATGTTCAAGGCATGTTCTCTTAAGTCAGATCATTCAAGTCTAAGAATTCGAAGTCATGGAGTTCAAGTTATTAAGTCGTTCGGATGGGTTCGCGAGTTACGAGTTAAGGGCTATCTCATCCACAACCTAGTCATTCAGATATGCTCACAAGTTAAATCCTTAAGTGCTAACTCGTCCACGACCTAAGGGCAAGCTACGAGTTAGGTTAAGCCATCAGTCTATTAAGGAGTGCTGCATAAGAAAGGTCTCAAGGCAATGAAAAATTGTCAAGTCTTAGGTCGTTACCGACCTACGACCTACTTTAGGTCGTATATGATTTAGGACTTAGGCCTCAAGATTTCTACTCAGAACGCGAAGGCCTTAAGTCGTTCGTCTTCTCCCCAATACATCAATTCGCTAACTCCTTAACCCGTTAACCCATTAGCTTCTCCTCCAACCAAGCCTCTCGTTCCCTCAGCGCATTTAATCATCCCGAAATCACCATAAACCCCATCTAATGTCATTCCATCTCAAACCATGAATCAATCAAACTGAAATGCTGCTGTCCATCGTCTTGTTCTAACCGACTACCCCAAATCAGGACAAGCCGTCTCAAACCCATCAGTAATCAATTGAAACAAGGATTGCAGAGAAGAACGGCATGATAAAAGGGGGTCGATGGTGAAAATGGGATTCGTAATTGGGTGATAATCGAGGAATGAATAGCAATCGAATCCACTTACGCAATATGAAATCGAAGATGTCTGGCGATCGAGTAATTGAGTTTGTCTGAGAAGAACTTGAATGCTTGCAAATGACGGAATGAAACAGGTGAAGGAGAAGAAGGAACGACCTAAGCTATTTATGCCATGGGATAGTGAAAGGTGAATCGACACATCCGACTTACGACTTATACTAAGTCGTTCGCGACCTACGACTCATCTTAAGTCGATCGCGATCTAGCGCACTCATCAAGAAGCGAGCTAAGGAAATCGAAGCACACGACTTACGACTTAAGACGTATACTTCGAGGGGCAAATGTTAACTCCCTTTTAGCAACGACTTACGAGTTAAAAAGCCTAAAACCTGTGTACTCAACGACTCACGACTTAGTTGCTGAAAAGGAATCTACGGCTTGAACGACTTACGACCTACCGGGTTAGGGAGCTACGACCTAGGGGAGTCTACGACCCAACTATCTCAAGAGCTTCGTGACCTAGCAGCTTGCGACCTAAAGGAACTTCGCGACCTAGCAGCTTGCGACCTAAAGGAACTTCGCGACCTAGCAGTGTTGCGACCTAAAGAAGCTTGCGACCTAACTACTCAAGATGTATGCCGACCTAGAAGCCAACCGACTTAACAAATGGTCGACTTAAGATTGCAAGTTAACTCTGCTCCGACCTAACAATACCGAGCTATGAAATGCTCCGAGTTAAGAAGACTTTGCGACTTAACAGTTTACGAGTTAGCAGGCCTACGACTTAAGAGCTTCATGACTCAACGAGACAAGCTTCTTACGACTCATGAGGTTCTACGACTCATAAGGTCTTACGACTTAAGGGTTCTACGACTCATGAGGTTCTACGACTCATGAGGTCTTACGACTTAAAGACTCAACGAGACAAGCTTCTTACGACTTAAAGACTCTACGACTCATGAGGTTCTACGACTCATGAGATCTTACGACTTAAAGGTTCTACGACTCATGAGGTTCTACGACTCATGAGGCCTTACGACTCAAGAGGCCTTACGACTTAAATCCCGTGCTTATGCTACCTCTATCTGGTAAGTCGGCTACGAGTTAGCACTTGTCTTCAACTG
Organism: Allium fistulosum; assembly: GCA_030737815.1. Lineage (NCBI taxonomy): Eukaryota > Viridiplantae > Streptophyta > Magnoliopsida > Asparagales > Amaryllidaceae > Allium > Allium fistulosum. The sequence goes on from CM060907.1 coordinate 339,667,063, forward strand.
AGCCACAAGAAGAACCCAGTATGGCGCCCACGAGTTATCTTAAGTCGGCTATGAGTTATTGCTTACCTTAAGTCGGTCACGACTCATGACTTAGCCAATTTTCTGTCCAGAATTCAGAGCTGCTCCTATAAATACCCCATCACTTCCAACATGAAGGGGACTGGGGGGCAATTCATTTCTTCAAGCGTCCATACTCTGCTACACCGAGAATTCACTCAGCAAGTAAAGATCTTCCAACACTCAAGGCACTACAACAAGCTTCGTGAAGGACTTCATTCATCCGATACGGATTTAGCAAGATTCATCACCGAAGATTGAGCTAGTAGTCTAGATTGTTGTGTGATCAAGTTATATTGTATTTGACAAGTGATTTGTATCGATTTGTAACCGAATCAGCAATAAGAGATTATAAAGTGGACGTAGGCTCAATTACGGGCCGAACCACTATAAACCTGTTGTTCATTTACTGCTTTTCTGCTATTTTTAGCTTATATTTTGTTCCCGTACCAACGGGTGGTGCTTTCACGATTCTATTACACACACCGGGTGTTAGCGTTCACTTTTTATCGTTAACAGAGGATTTGAGTTGAATAAGTTCGGATCCATGGAGGTGCACTTGTGAAGTGCGGTACGATGGAGGTGGTGCGACATCATTTAGTTTAGTAACGAGCAAGAGAGGGGAAGGAGAAAGCACGACCACGGTGGGATGTATCAGCATGGATGATTTGCACAGGGGCAAGATTTTGAAATTTGGGGGAGAAGGATTACATTTGTAATTAAGTGATAATGTTAATTAATTAAGTTAATTAATGGGTAATTTAATTTCAAAATATTATAAAATCAATAATTTCTTTATACGAGGTCCAATTGAGACGCGGTCTTTTGCATTGCACTCATAGGAGTGTCATCTACACGCTGGAGTTGATTTCATTGAGTTTGGAGTATGTTGGAATTTCAAGCTAAAAACAAATGTCATTTGATTTTAGATCGAACCGGAATGCGTAAGCGTTAGCTGGAATTTCGGTGAGTTATCTCACCTTTGAATAAATAGTATATGATATATGGTAGATATAAATTATTGTGTTTGTGCTTGAATGATTTATTGGTTTGGTTTGGTTGAATTTCCATTTTGAAAAGCGAATGACATATAAAATGAAATACATGGAATTTTGTAGAGGAATTTGGATTCCTCATTATTGTTGATTTTAAATTTCAGCCATACGCTTGTTGCACAAATTGTTGAATGCTAAAAATTTAGTAGTTGGCCATATTGGATATGACACAGATATATGTTAAAAGTTGAACCTTTTTAGTGATAAATGTAGCGGCAGCATTGATTAAGTGATATGATAGTTATTGGCCTCATTATAGTATTCATAAATACTATTATTTGCTATTTGGATTTGAAATTTGTTTTGATTCAGAGAATGATTTTTAGATGTGACTTTTGGGATTCTCGTGGAATTTTGTTTAAAAATGGTTTTTAAACTTCTCTATTTTACTCCAGCCTTTTTTGAAATGTCTTAAAGGTATTTCAAAAAGAATTTTTTTACAAGAAAGTTAATATAATAACGGATGTTATTTTAAATAAAAAGGGAATTTATCTTTGATAATAAAGTGATTCAGTTTTAAAAGAAGATAGAAATATTTTGGAATAAATATTTGTGAAATGATTTACATAAAATGTTGTATAGAAAGATAGATTTATAAGTGGTATTTTACAAATAAAAGAATAGATTTTTAAATGGTGTTTTATAAAAAGGAAAATATTATATCCTTTTGATAAATTAGAAAATAAATCATATTTGTGAATCTGGAGTGTTATATGGAAGGATCGTTTTTGGTTCGGAGAGACCGAGATGAAATAAGCATGAGTTATTCGAAAACCACTTCGAACTAGCATAAGCATTCGAATTGGAAACATCTTGAAGATGGTAGAATCGAAGACGGAGTTCATTGAAGTGCAAGGGCTACTTGCTACTAATCTTGAGGGTGATTCTAAAATGGATGCAGTATAATTAGTGCCTTCGGTTTGTTTATATCCTGAACAACTAGTATGGATGAATTCCGGCATTGCATTATTGTTTGGAGAGTGGTATTAGCATTCTAGGTGGGAGTTGCTAAAAAGGTAAAATGTAGCCTCAAGCGTTATAGCCAGTAACGACTAAAACAAGGGATATGCTTCAGGGCTATGTGGTTTGCTACCATTAGGGTATGGTCATCACTTGTATCGATCAATATTTATTGATGGACTACGTATGCATGTGGCTACGAAAATGATTTGTCAGAGACAACAGAGGTGATGACATATTCAGTACTATCTGTTAATGCAAAAAATGGGCATCAACACCTAATAGAATATAGTAGAGATTAAATGAAGAATGAAATTAAAACAAAACAAAAATCATAAATGAACACAAATTTTTATAGTGGTTCGGTAATCTTGCCCTACGTTCACTTCGTATTTTTATTGATCTTTCACTTGATTATGATTACAAGAATGTTTGGATCAACTGGGATCCGTTAGTACAAAAGTGGAGAATAAAAATAACAAAGCCTCGGTAGAGAAAGTAGGATCCCTTTTTTGACGCCATGCCTATTGTATTTATAGGGGAAGACGTGCATAGATCAGACTGAAATTTTGGCAGAAGGTTCGGGAGACCAAGATGAGGCTACCTAAAAATTTTCAGGCCCATCGGGGCCCAAAATAAGGATCGGTACCGATCTCTATTAGTGCATCCAAATGTTCTGCAATCCCTGTGAGGGATGTCCCATGATGTTAGCTACTTTCTTCCCAAATTTCGTACAATTCCGACGTACGGTTTGTGAGATATCGCATTTTCCGTGAAGTAGTGTTGCTTGAATTCTGATTTCTGCTAATCCCTCCAAAGGGAGTTATGTCGATCCCTCCAACTTCCTCCAATTGGAATAAGATCCTTAGTGGGTGTTCCACATGTTGTAGTGAGCTTGTACTCCAAGTTCCATGTTGACAGCATGTGTAGATTTTGAGTTACTGACCGATCATCGCAGCAAAATTGAGTTGTGGAATCGATACGATATGATCCATAGTGTTGAATATGGATCGTACCCAATCCATCTTTAGGGAGTAGTGAGTTTTCATGCTTCTGCTTCATATTATCATCCATGCTTGATTTTTGGACCCCAAAATCATCGCTCTGGGCTATTGGCCTTGTTGATAGTCGAGTATAACTTGTCCAATCAGTTTGGATATAGCCGGATCAAAATGTCGGATAACATTATCCAAGAATGGGTGGCCGGTCTTGACACGTAGGGGGTCCATGTGAGGCCCTCGATATATTTTCTCTAGAGGGTATTGTGATAAGCAGTACCTTGGTAGCCTTGTCATTGTATGGAATCCATTCTCCAATACGTGCCTTATGGACTTAGTTGCGTACCTAATATGTTGGAATGTAATTAATGTAACCATTTCGACTATGGTTAAATATTTGTCTTAATTCCTAGATATTATTATAATATCACAAGTTTTCTAATAAAAATTCGTTTGATAATCATAAGGTAAAAACCCATTCATGTTTATGTACAGCGTGGTCTTACAAGATACCTTTATTTTTGAAAGGTTTTATAACATTAAACATCATATGATTTGTGTTTCTCATGCTGGTTTACCAGATTGATCCGGGTGTTATTTTTTCATAATGCTCGGGTCAGCTCGAGCATATTTCCAGATTTAGTTATGGATGCTTTGGAGCTTCAAGAGATGAGCTGGATGTCTCCAAGACGTATTTACATATTTTATTTTCCGTTTCATTTTTTGATTTGTATTTATCTGCATTTGTGAGGACATGCTATTATAATAGTCCAAGCCGATGGTATGTTAGTTATGCTGATTAATGTATGTATATTATACTTTTCTTTTGTAAATGTCAATTGTACATTATATATTACTCATTGTGATGTAGGATTCTATTCTGTCTTTTCTTTTTTTTCACCCTAACAATCTGTCTTTTTGGAACTTGGATGCTCGACACGTGAATATCGTGGGTGTGTCAGTATTGACCTTTGAGTGTCGAAAAGGTAGGTCGTTACAGCGTGGTATCAAAGCTTAGGTTGAGCGGACACCTAGGCTTTGGTGAGGTAGACTCATTGGAGATAGGGTTTATAACACCCTAGAATGAGTTTGAGCGTGTGTATGTGTGTGTATATGAGAGCGGGTATTTGTTAGTGTTATAAAAGTATTATGTATTATATTAATTGGTATGTTGAATGGTTTATGAATTCTAGTCGGTATGGAAGGTAACTCTGTATCAATAGAGGTTTTTAAACACTTGGACAAGGCAAACCGACACAGTGCTGTTTTTGAAATTTGGTAAATGAAATAATTTTACCTAGGATTATATTTTATATATAAAGAATAATTTTCAAAAATTTATCTAGTTATTTATGATGTGTTTGTTTGCTAGGAAATGATAATATTCAATTATTATCATTTATTGTTTGATTAGTTATGCTCGTCCGTTTAGGAGCATTGACTATTATTTGTTGATTGATTATTTATGTTCAGTTAGTTTATTAGCAGTTTTACCCTTTCCCTGAATGGGTTGGGTAGATAATAATCGTGGGAACATTGAAACAAACATCTTGTGAATTTATTTTCATGATTTGACTATAAGGTGTTCGATGATAATATTGGGTTAAAATTTAATTTTAATAAAAGTTGTTTTTATAATCTAAACAAAGATAAACATTTGTCAAATGTTTTTATATAAGAAAGTGAAATTATATAAGTATAGTTTATAAATAAAAAGGATTTAAACATGAGAATTTGAGAACTAAATCATGGTATTTTTGAAAATGGTTTTCCAAAGATTTTGGGAAAATAATAATAGTATCATTCGAAATTATTTATACAGAAATATTTTAAAAATGGATTTTAAAGGAGGTTGAAGGTATTGAACTCGCTTCTGTCGCTGGAAAATAATTCTAGTGATAACTGCAGCATCATTGGTATTTATTTTCGAGTTTCTAAGCGGGGGATGCTACCATAGTAATTTTCTATTTAGTTGTTTTAGTAAAACCTATTTTGATTTAATCCCCAAAAGTATGATTTAATATACAAAAGGAAATATGTATATTGTTATTATTTCAAAATGATTTGAAATAAAATTAGGGTGTTTAATTATGAAGTTTTTAGTTAAGTTATTATATGGATGCATGTATTCTATGCATCAGCGTAGTTTGGTTTGTGCATCTCATTATGATACGTTGTTTGGTAGTTTTCATTTGTTGAAATGAAATAGAATTTTCAACGATTTTGGACAGTTGAAAACTTACGAATGGATATAGAAATTTAAAGCCAAGTGTTTTTGTGAAAATAAAAAAGTTTAGATTTTATCACTCTTAAGTATTGATATATTTTAAAAATGAAATTATGTTTATTAAAGTTTTTATAAACGTAAATAATGTGTTATGAAATGATTCATAATTGATTTTAGTATTAAATGAGTAATATTATCTATGTAAATGAATATAATTTAAAAATGGAATAATTCTGTAAATAAAGATGATTGAGAAATAAAAAGAAATTGGTATAATTAAGAAAGCAATGGGATAAATATGTAATTTGTACGGAGTTCATTTTATTCGTATAACTGTTCTTGATCCAGATTCGAGTGCATGATTTTAAGGTGATTTACATCGGTCCGAGTTAGGATTTTTCACTCGATCCTTGGCGGCGAACACTTGATATGGATTTTTGATATTGTTCTGAAGTTTTCTATCATAGTATATGGCTATGTAAGGAGAATAGTAGTCCCTAATGAAATGACCTGATCATAGTCCGCACTAGGGAAGTCGAGTGAGTGGTACATGCTCAGAAGTGAAATTTATGTGATCGAGCAAGTGATAGGATTTGATATGGCATACGGATGGCATGCATACATCGTACGGGCTATAATATATTGTGTGCTTCTTACACTAGAAATGTAGGTTACATGGTTTGATATGACATGCTTAAGTGAGGTGATTGCTATATCAGTTTAGCAGGCTTAGATTCGTGATATATGATGGATGAGTTGTTGTATTATTTCATTTGTCGTGTTTAACACTCTTTGGGTTATGTAAGTGTGATACATGTACATGAAAGCAAAGGCTTGCTAGTCGCGTTTGGTTTCATAAGTAGAGTTTGATTGCTCGACAAATTGGTATGTGTTATTGCTTAACGGATGTGTTTGTTATGTGTCATACACACTCTATATGGTATATCATAAGTATATACTGTTGTTGATGATTTTATGCTCCGTTATGGAAGGCCATTTTTGGGCTTTTGTTTTCTTTGTTGATTCGGGCTAGTTGTTGCGAGTTGTAGTTTTTCGGACCTAGCCGTGCAAAGGAGGTGCTGTTGAATTTTTTCGTAACATAAGAGATTTTTAAAGTAAAAGAGTTCTAAAAACCTAAGGGTTTGAAGACATTTTTCTTCCTTGGGGAATTTCAAGGACAAAATTCTTTTAAGGGTGGAAGAATGTAATGACCCGGAATTTTTATTATTTCAAATGAGAATATTTAATTCATTTAAATATTCAAATTTGATTCGAATCTGATAAATAATAAGAAAATCAAATTTTAATAAAATGGCTCGCTTTTTAATGATGTATATTTAAATGAATTTATAGGATTTTCCATAATTTTTAATTTGAAAAATATTTAAATTATTGTTTGACGTATTTTGCGACAAACGTTGGTATTTTTGAAATTTCACATAATAAAATAACTAGTGTATTTTATTGTTTTTTTGAGGTCGTGTCGCATTTTTGTGCATGATCGTACTTTTATTTTTGTCATTCACGATTCGTTTGCGAACGTAATATTATGTAGCGATGTAGCTGAATTTTAAAATATAATAGCCAAAACACTTAACTATTTTCCCACTTCTCTTTTATTTTCATTTTCCATTTCTTGTAAGCGAAAGAATGGCTACCCCTTTTTATAAATCAAAATCTAAAACTGGGTTCGCTAAAAATCATGAAATTCGATCCGTTGGGTTTCTTTTGGTGTAGGCTTTGAATCTAAATGGGTTGTTTGGTATGAGACGTCGATTTGCGATGTTCGACATGGAGGAGGAGTCTAGGGTTAGTGATTGTGTGAGTTGTAGGTGACGTTAAGCGATGGCGTTAGTTCCATTGGGTTTCTCGTATGAAGGAGCTTCGGCGACCGAAGTATGGTGAGTAACGGTTGAGTAGGTAGTGGTGCGACATTTTTTGGTCGCAAATGGCATGAGCAGGTCGCATCGAGAAGAGGGCATCGGGTTGAATGAGTTCAGGTCCATGGAGGAGCGCTTATGAAGTAGAGTATGTTAGAGGTGGTGCGGCGTCATTTAGTTGAGTAACGAGCAAGAGAGGAGGAGAAGAAGGCACGACCATAGTAGGGTGTATCAGCGCACACGATTTGCATAGAGGCGGGATTTCAAGGGAGAAGGATTAATTTGGTAACTAAGTGATAATGTTAATTAATTAAGTTAGTCAATGAATAATTTTATTTTAAAACCTTATAAAATCAATAACTTCTTCATACGAGGTCCAATCAAGACGCTTTTGCGTTGCGCTCGTAGGAGCGTTATATATGCACTAGAGTTGATTTCGTTAAGTTTGGATAAGTGTAATTTTGAGCTAAAATCGAACGCCTTTAGATGAATAGTATATGATATATAGTAGATATAAATTATTGTTTTTGTGCGTGAATGATTTATTGGTTTAGTTTTGTTGAATTTCCGCTTGAAAAACCGAATGACATATAAAATAAAATACAGGGAATTTTGTAGAGGAATCTAGATTCCTCACCATTGTTGATTTTAAATTTCAGCTATATACCTATATAAATTGTTGAATGCTAAAAGTTTGGTAGCTGGCCATATTGGATATGACATTGGTATTTTTAGTGATAAAGGTAGTAGTAGCATTGGTTAAGTGCTATGGTAGCTATTAGCCTCATTATAGTATTTGGAAATACTATTATTTGCTATTTGGATTTGAAATTGGTTTTGATTCAGAGAATGATTTTTAAATGTGACTGTTGGAATTTTCCATGGCATTTTATTTAAAAATGGTTTGTAAACTTCTCTATTTCACTCCAACCTTTTTGGAAATATTTTAAAGGTATTTCAAAATGCATTTATTCTACAAGAAAGTTAATATAATAGCAGATGTTTATTTCAAACAAAAGGAATTTTTTTACAATAAAGTGATTCTAATTTAAAAGAAGATGGAAATATTTTGGAATAAATATTTGTGAAATGATTTATATAAAATGTTATGTAGAAAGATAGATATATAAATGGTATTTTACAAATAAAAGAATATATATTTCTAATGGTGCTTTATAAAGAGGAAAAATTTATATCATCTTGATAAATCGGAAAATAAATCACATTTGTGAATTTATAGTGATGTATGGAAGGATCGTTTTATGAAAACTATTTGGTCCAATCTTGAAATTGAAGATTTATGATAAGTATATGAGATTTAAAATCAGAAAATTTATGAAAGAAGTTTTATAAATAGAAATGAATTTATAAAAGAAGTTTTATAAATATAAAGGAGATTTATAAAAGGAGTTTATAAAGATGATTTATAAAAGGAGTTTATAAAGATGATTTATAAACAAAATTTATAAATATAAACGAGATTTATAAAAGTGAATTTTATAAAAGGAAATGAGACCGATTTCTATAAATGATCATTTTAAATTATGGTGGTTAACACCAAATTTCAAAGTAGGGAAACCCGTCCCTATCCTGAGAATTAAGAATGTACGTCGAGGCAAGGATAGTACGCTGGCTTGTCCGACTACATTGCTAACCGAAGGATAGTACAAGTTTGACACCGAGAAGTGGTGGTAAGTATATTTAGTCTAATTTACACATGCCATTTACTTACACCAAAAGTCTTTTAGGTTTATTGTTATCTATGTTTTAAATGGCATTTGTTTTAACCCAAATAAGTATGATTTTGGAAATACGAAATCTTCCTTAAGATTTGTGAATATACTTATACCGTAGATATAAGTATATGAATAGATTTTCTATGAATTGAAAATGTAGTGCTACGTGAATATACTTGTACCGTTGATATAAGCATATAGAAAAGTTTCTAAGTATTGAAAAGAGTAGAGAGGATTTATGAATATATCTTTTATAAAATGTATTTTAATACAAATATTTGAAAGGAGTTTTTAGTTAGTGAAAGGATTAATCAAAGAGGCCTAGTGGTTTCTTATATGCTTAACCAGGGTTAGTTTCCATATGGAGTTAAATATCTAGTTGGATTGTTTTTTTGTTTGATAGTTAAATAACGGACTATCAAATTGGCCAGTTTTGAAACAACCGTTTTTGGTTCAGAAAGTCTAAGATCTGATAAGCATGAGTTAACAGAGACTGACTTCGAACCAGCATAAGCGGTCGAATTGGAAACATCTTGATGATGATGGAATCAAAGATGGAGTTCTTTGAAGTGCATGGGCTACTTACTACTAATCCTAAGGTTGATTCCAAAAAGGATGTAGTATAAGTAGTGCCTTCGGTTTGTTCGTATCCTGAACAACTTGTATGGATGAATGCTGGCATTGCATTGTTGCTTGGAGGGCAATGTTAGCATTCCAAGTGGGATTTGCTAAAAAGGTAAAATGTAGCCTCAAGCCTCACACCCGAATGACAAAAATAGGGGATATGCTTCAGGGCTATGTGGTTCGCTACCATTAGGGAATGGTCAACATTTGTATCTAGATCGATAATTATTGATGGAATATTTATGCTTGTGGCCATAGAAATGGTATTTCAGAGACAACAGGGTACTGACCTATTCAATCCTGTCCAGGAAGGGGTAGGCCGATCCTAATATACAGGGAGTCCATGTGAGCCCCTCGGTACATTTTCTTTAGAGGTGTACTGTGACAGGCGGTGCCTTATTAGCCTTGTCATTGTATTGAATCCATTCTTCAATACGTGCTTTACGGACTTAGTTGTATACCTAATATATTGGAATATAACTAATATAACTATTTCGGCTATGATTAAATATTTATCTTAAACCTTAGTCATTATTATAATATCATAAGTTATCTAATAAAAATGGTTTGGTTATCGTAAGGGAAAAACCCGTCCATGTTTATGTGTGGCGTGCTCTTACGAGTTACCTTTATTTTTGAAAGGTTTTATAACATTAAAAACCCATATGATTTGTATTTCTCACGCTGGTTTACCAAACTAATTGGGCGTTAGTTTCCTATAATGCTCGAGTCCGCCCGAGCATATTTCCAGATTTAGTTATGGGTACTTTGGAGCTTTAGGAGATGAGTTGGATGCTTCGAAGACATATTCACGCATTTTATTTTCCACTGCATTTCTAGTTTTGTATTTATTAGCATTTGTGAGAACGGGCTATTATAACTGTCCAGGCTAATGATAGGTTTGTTTACTTTGATTGATGTATGCATATTATACTTTTCTTTTGTAAAGGTCTGTTGTATATTATATATTACCCATCACGATGTGAGATTCTGTTTTGTCTTTTCTTTTCTTTCACCCCAACAATCTGTCTTTCCAACATTTGGATACTTGACATGTAAATAACATAGGTGTATTAGCGTCAACCTTTAAGGGTCGAAAAGTCAATCATTACAGCATGGCTAAGGAACTATGATAGGATATTTTCTATTATGGGTGTCGATGATGTAATGAAGAGGCAGTTAGCTTTGCGGTGCTTACAGGAAGAGGTCTTGAACTGGTGGGACAATGTCACCATAGAGATGGAGGAGACTATGATTACTTGGACTTATTTTAGGAGACATTTTGAAGTATAGTTCATATAGGAGGCTGAATAGGGAGTGGTACTACAAAAGCTTATCCATTTGGAGCAGGAAGATTGAAGCATTACGGAGTATGTTAATGAATTCGACCAGCTAATGAAATATGACCTAGATCTCATTAATAAGCCAATGAAGAAGGTGGAAAAAATTTGTAAAGGGTTGAAGAAGACTTGAGAGAGATATAGCTTTAATCCATGTATCCATGAGAGCTACTATTGAGAGTTTAGTAAAGATTGTGTTTTTGAATTCAGTTTCTAGAGAAGGGCCTAAGAAGGTGGTAGCAGAGAAAGTTCAGCAGAGTAAATGCAAGGGTGAAGCAGGAGTCCATGACAAAGTGAAGAAACCAGGATTGAAATGTAGAAAGTGAAATATGAGGGGACACAAAGAAAAGGACTGCATGATGAATATCTCAAAGATCAAATGTTTCAACTGCAACCAAACCAGATATATGAAGAGAGTGTCTAACTTTACCTAAGACTAATACTCAGATAGTTCCAGCTTATGCACTTGATGTCATTCCCAACTCAAGCACAACCCCAGCTGTTAACAAGGGAAAGAAAGTCGTCATGGAAGGGATGCTAACTCTTTCTAATTTATTATTCACACTTTATTTGACACTGAAGCATCTCTTTTATTTATTTCAAGTAAGTTAATAGATGAATTGCATTTAGAGACAAGTATAGTCACAGATCCTGTTATAGTATCAAATCCTGTTGGGGGATCGATCCATTTATCCATGATTTGTTAGTGTTTGAAGTTATATATTTTAGATGTCAAATTTGTTTACCATGCACTTGTATTAGGATTTCTAGTTTGTGTTTAATTCTAGGGATGGATTGGACGTCTATATATGGATCAGCGTTGGAGTGCGATAGAAGGATTATTAGCTTGGTACTTGTAGTGGGTGCAACATTGATTAATATTGCGAGCCCGATAGTTTTATTGTACCGAACTATTTGTATTCCCTAGACCTATTATACGATGAATTATCTTTCGTACCAATAGTTGGTGATTTCCTAAATTTTTTTGCCGAAGTTTCTAGTCTTCCTCCTCATGGGGAAATCAAATTTCAGATTTATTTGGAAAATGATGTCGGCATATGGCTCTTAAAGAAAGATGCGAGCTCATTAAACAAGTGAATGAATTATTGGATAAGAATTTTATTCAGAGTAGTGTTTCAGAATGGGGAGCACATGTTGTCTTTGCTACTAAAGCGAATGGCTCCATAAGGCTCTGCATCGACTATTATAAACTGAATAAATTGACGAAAAAGAATAAGTATCCACTACCATCTATTGATGACTTATTTTATCCATTAGTTGGAGAAAGAATATTATCTAAACTTACCTTCAGAAGATTATTACATGTGGCCGGGGATAGTATTCAAAAATCCACTTTTCGTACACATGATGGAATTTATAAGTGGTTAGTCATGCTATTTGGACTGAACAATGCACTAGCATATTTCATCAGCCTAATAAGCCAAGTCTTTAGAAGATTGTTGAATAAGTTTGTGGTGGTATTCGTTGATGATATACTTGTTTTTTTAAAGCGAAGAAGATCACAAGTTACATTTAAGAGAAGTGCTCAATACTCTGTATAGGCAAAAGTTGAATGTGAAATATCCAAATGTCACTTTTGATGTACAGAAATTTGATTTCTCGGTCATGTTGTCTCTGAGCACGAATTGTAGGTCAATACAAGTAATGTTTTTGTGGTTCAAGATTGGCATGTACCAAAGAATATTATAGAGATAATAAGTTTTGTTGGTTTGGAAGCTATTACAGAAAGTTCATTAATGGCTTTGCCATGATTTCTTCACCTCTGACACGCCTTACAAATAAGAGTTTGGTTTTCTCATGGAATTTAGAGTGTGAGAATGCTTTTATTAAGTTGACCGAGTTACTGACTAGCACACCTATTTTAGTACTTTCAGATGATTCAAAGTCATTTACTGTGTATATCCATGCTTGTGGTACAAGGCATGGTGCATTTTTATGTAGAAGGGTAGAGTTGTTTATTGTGCTGGTCGATAATTGTAAGTACATGAGAAAATTATCCAACTCGTGATTTAGAATTGGCAGCTATTTATTTTGCACTCAAATCTTATAGACACTATTTTTCAAGGAACAATTTGAGCTGGTTAGAGATCATTAATCCCTGAAATATTTATTCTTCCAAAGAGATTTAAATTTGCAACTGTAGAGATGGATGGAGTTAATGGCATTGTATCATTTTGACATTTTGTATACTTTGGGAAAATGCAATGTTGTAGCATGAGCATTAAGCATGAGACATGCGATGCTTGGTTTTGTGTTCTTAAAGTGCAAGCACTTGGAGTTTAAATCTGGCACTACATTTGATTTCCTTCGTTTATTAGATTTTGCACAGCAGTGCTTTATTAGTAGCTTTTGATGTCCAGCCTTCACTTATGAACCATATTGGTTAGAGTCAAAAGCAAGACACGTAGTTATTGGTTATTTTTAAGAAGCTTAGTAGAGGTGAGCATTCAAGTCATTTGGACCGTTATTACATTGATTTTAGAGGATGGTTGCATAAAGACGGTAGGCTGTGTGTTCTGGTTATTGTAGAGTTGATTGACTAGGTACTGTATAGGTCTCATTGTTCTAGGATGATTATTCATCCCACTGGTGACAAATTGTACCAAGACATGAAGAGGATACATTACTGGCTGGATATGTAGAAGGATGTATTGGAGTTCATTTTGAAATGCTTGACATTTCAAAGAGTTAAGGCAGAGTAGAAGAAACCCGGTGGATTATTACAACCTTTAAATATTCCACGGTGGAAGTAGAAAAAAGTATTTCGATGAATTATATTGATAGACTACCTAGGAGAAGAAAAGGAAATATGAGTGTTTGGGATATTGTCAATCAATTGGCCAAATGGGCTCATTTTGTTCCTGTTAGGTATAAGGAGAGCTTCATCTTTGGCGACTTTATATATTCGATAGGTAGTTTGACTACATAGAATTCTTTCTAGCATTGTTAGTGACCAAGATCCACTTTATATTAGTGAATTTTAAAGGTGTCTTCAGGAGACGGTTGTTCTAAACTAAATTTGGGTATAGCCTATCACCCATAGACATGCATATAGACTGAAGCGGGTGAATCGAGTGTTGGATGATCTATTGCGGATGTGTATTCTAAATTTTGGACTTTCTTGGGAAGATAATTTGTCGTTAGTAGAGTTTTCTTATAATAACAGCTATCAAGCAAGTGTTGGGATGGCACAATTTGAACCATTGTACGAGGAGCCAAGCATATCTCCATCTTGCTGGTGGGACACTACATATAGGATTATTCTCGGACTTTGCATGATCAGAGAGACTTTAGAGAAAGTAGATTTGATATAAAAGGATGAAACTTTACAAGATAGGTATAAATCATATGTTGAAGGAGATGCATGAAGTTGTAATTTATTGTTAGAGACACAGTTTTTGTGAAGACCTCACCACTAAGAAATGTTACGAGGTTTGGTAGTTTGAGAAAGTTGGCACCAAGATTTGTAGGGCCTTTTTTCGATATTGGAGAATGTAGGAAAGTTAGCATATAGGGTGAAGCTTCCTGAAAAAGTTGGCAAGAGTTCATGATGTTAGTTGCGCTTGTGAAATTGTTTACACAATTTAGTTACTCTAGTTGAGCCAAATTATTTAAAGGAGGTTGAAGTTGAGAGAGAGATACTTGTTTAATATGCACCTCTTCGCATTATTGAGCGTTCGAAAAAGCGACTCTGAAATAATTTAGTTAAATATGTTGGAGTCCAATAGGGAAATGATCCAACTAAGAGTACTTAGGAGTCAAAGGAAAAGATTAGAGCTTCTTAACCTCACTCATTTCTGGGTTGTTCTCCATGTTTTGGTTGCTTAGTTAAATTCAAAAATCGGATGGTGTGGTGTGCTTTATTATGTGTCTTGTTTTCTTGTGTGACTTGGCTGTATATATATATATATATATAATATATATATATGCATATACATAGAAATTATCAATATATTTTAGGATGTTTTGCACACATGCCTATATGATATGATCTTGCATTCATGTGGGAGTCACATTAGTTGCATTTATTGCATGCCATATTCATGATATATGTTTGATTAAGGGATGTGTATTATCAATTTGCATGTATATATATGTATATATACACATATTTGAGTGTATACATATACATATATATAAATACACAAATATATTACCATTGCTATATTATTATCTATTTCTCGATTATAGTTGGTATGCCTATGTAAAAGAGTTAGTATTACGCCTAAGGGCAATTATGCAATTTTATATGTGTATCTAACTCTGTAGCCAGTCTTGTTTGTGGTAAGGGTGTTTGATTTATGTTATATACCTTGTTAATATGTGATGTAATTAAATAGTAAATTTAAAATATATTAAGAAGAAAATACTTAATTGTTATGTGATTGTAGTTGCAAGTAGTTGCATTCATCAATAGTAATCACAAAATAAATAACATTTATTGTTTAATATTCTTGGTCAAGAAGTTTCAGGAAAGGATATCGATCCATCCGTTAAGACTAGAATGCATAACACTCTCTAAATGTTAGGAAATGAATTATTCATGGTTGCTAGATGCACTAAGTTGTTACATACTTGTAGTTATTGGATAACTATAGAATGAATCGTTTGGGATTTTCCTATTGGTCGATAACGACTAGGTCAAATGAGAAATCTCAGTGTCACGATGTTACGCGGTACTCTCTACTTGAGAATATTATGGAACTCCAATGTGGATACTCCACTTTGATTATAATTAAATCATAACGTGAATACATATATTACACATACATACATATATATATAGTTAGGATCCACAGCCCCCTATTTTTAGCACAATCATGTACCCCCCGATATCCACCTCATATTTATTTTTAAATATTCCGCTCATGTAGTAGGAGAGAGAAAGGCCGAATATTTAAATATAAGCATGAAGTGGATATCGGGGAGGGCTATAAATGGAGCTAAATAAGGAGGGCTATAGATCCTAGCTCATATATATATATATGTGTGTGTGTGTGTGTGTGCGCGCGCGCGTGCGCGTGCGCGCGTGCGTGTGTGTCTAAACTGTATATATATGTACTAGCAATACGTGTATAGAAACCATATACATATATTATAATATATTCAAAGATATTTATATACTTAAGACATTTATATTCCTAATATGGATATGAATTTATCACATGTATATATAAGTATAATATAAGTGTATATACAATACATATAAACCCCAATATATATATATATATATATATATATATGCATCCATGCATGTATGTGTATATGTATGTAGTTATAGTTATACATATGTTCATTCATTATTACGATATCATATTAGTGTGTGAATATATACTAGACATATTCAGAATAAATATTAATAAATTTAATTTATATGATTAATTAAATAAACTTGAAATAAATTAAAATAAAATATGATTTTATTTTAATAAAATAGATTGGATCCAATGCAAGTAAATAGATTATAAACGTCTATTAAGATCCAAAATGGAACTTTTTTAAAATTTACTCATTTCACCCACTGCCAAGATGGGTCAAATCCAACAATGGTATTAGAGCCCATATGGTCTATGTGGTCTAATTAGTTAGAATTATAGGCAAACTATTAAACTTATCCATTTAAATTGGGTGTCGATAATAGTAGTCTTTAAGATTTGGGCTAAATAAAAAGTATTCTCCCCTTCCTGACTAATGTCTAGGGCCAATAGGTAGAGTAAGTCCTAAAAGTTTGGCCAAATATAAAACACGGATTTAATTTGGGTCCTGGACTAATTTTCAAATTAAGATTTGAAAATATATTTTCAATTTAAATATTAAATTTAAAATACAAATTTTTTTATTAGTGTGTTAAAAATAGGCACAATCAAACTTTGAAAAAAAATTTAGGCTGAAGGACAACAAGTTTCATTTTTGGGTTGAAGGACAAACTTTGAAAAAAATTAGGCTGAAGGACAATGCTAATTATAGCTAGTTTTACCCCTAAAATCCACCTTTCGACTAACTTGAAACCATTTTAAGCAAAGAACAAAGGAGAACAAGATAGAAGAGCTCCAGCTAGACCTTTCGAAGGAGTCGAAGGGATGCTACCGCCTAGATTTCAAAGCTATAGGACCTTACGAAGGTGTCGAAGGGTTTCCTTAATCAAAATTCATTGGATTCTTACCTTTTGAAGGAGTCAAAAGATCTCTTCCGCCTTCAGTAGCCATCTTTCGACTGGGTCATTCCATATGCATGATGACCTTTTGATTAAGTCAAAGCAGCACCTTTAGAAGACAATAAAGAACAGCTCCTTGCATATGCGCCAGACCTTTCGAAACCAAAGGTTTCACCATCATTTAAACCATGTGAAAGCAATAATTGTTTTCAACAACCCCTTTGAAAGCTATCATAAGCCTTTCGAACCGGTCGATGCCAATGTGATCCAGGAGGGTTCCGCATCAAATCGGAAATAAGAGCTCAGACGTAACCAACATCATTAAAACCATACAACATAGCCTATCGACAGAGTCAGAATCACTTACAAAGAAACACAAAGAAGGGAAGCGCAATCATACCATTCGACAAAGGAGGCAACATACTTGAGTCATTCGGAAACCACCTTTCAATCAAGTCGAAAGCATAAGGATCGAAAGGTGCTGACCCACATCTATAAATAAGACCCAAGAGGTCAAGTTTGGGGGATCTGATTCTTTCCATTCCAAACTTGTATTTGCTTAATCAAAAGTGTTGTAACCCTTATTACAAAAATCAAATTGGGGATTTGGAGAAATAATGTCTTTCTTTTAGCTTGTGAAAGGGAAGTCTCAAATATTTCAAATTACTACTATCTTTTAAGCCTTTGTCAAGTTTAATCTTGTGTTTCAGGTGTCGCTTACATCGAAAGGTCCCTACCGACACAGTCGAAACCCAACAGATTTAAATAACATTAGTTATATACTTCATGCTACTTTCCTTTGAGTTTATACTTTTGACAAGGACAAAACCTAGCCTTAACCTACTAAACCTTTTATCAATACAAGGTGCCAAGAGGTCAAGCTTTCGACAAGGTCAAAACCTGGTTCCAAATCATTCCAATTTGAGGTTCCCAATCCAAAACTAAGGTAATAAAGCCTATAGCTTTCGATGAAGACGAAACCCCAACCCTAGATTCTTGGATTAAGTCTTAACACCTAACCAACCCTACTTCCGACAGAGTCGAAACATCTGCCTCAAATTCTTGGATAAAGTCCTAACCACACTATAGCTAAGGCCTTTGACCATGTCAAAACCAACTAAGAAAAACCTTATCCAGGGTATCCCATCCATTTCGATACGTGAGCGTTCGGAAGGAAAGCCAATCTATTTCAGCAGGATCGAAAGATCGATGAGGGAATAAGCCGACCCTTTCGACCGAGTTGAAAGATCTGACTGAACAACTTCTTACTTCAGCAATTTAATAAAAAGGAAATTCAAGAAGGATAAACTCTTTCCAATCCTCTCCATTTACCAAAAGGATAAACCTCATTCCAAAACACAACTTTAGGGTATTGACAAGATTTCTTGTTAACATTTTTGGTGCTGGAAGGAGGGCTCGAACCTCCGACTTGGTTAAAAATCCAACACCACTTGTCTCTTACCCCACTTAACTCAATCTCAAGTTCGTCTACTTTAATCTCATAATGGCTAGAAGAATCATAAGATCTGAACAAGGATCCTCTGAACCCCATGAGATAAGATTCCCTTCAAAATTGATTAAGGATTCCAATCAAAATGAAGAGCAAAGGCTAAGGCTAGAAGCTTTGAGAATTATAAATAAGAAAAAAGCGGAATCATACAATCCAAATAAATGGAGCTTAAACCCCTTTCATGTTGGCCCTATCCCAATTTTTGCCTTAGGAAAAGGATAAATGGAAGTGATAATGTATTCAATCAAATGAAAAAAACCATCCAACACTATTGCAAAGGCACAATCTTTGAGAAAGAGATAATGGCTGATTACAATGCCTTTGCAAATAAGTGGCGACAACCAACCACAACAAGAACACTTCCTACACAAGAACTACAAAGAGTGGCAAAAAGAAAAGCAATCGAAGAATATGAAATTATAAGGCCAAGAAACAAAAAAATCTAAGAGTCATCCTCAAGAACCATGCTTCAAGTCTAGACTTCCCAAAGAATGCAACTTGAGGACATCCATAGAGAATGTCTACATGCTAACAAAGGATGAGCTCAACTATTGGCCATCATAGAAAAAGAAACCAAAACATGAAAGAAATCTAGGAGGATCCTACTATTACTACCACATGATGAATGGCTATGAAACCAATCATTGTAGAGCCCTGGAGGGGATGATCATAAATTTCATCCGATAAGGAAAGATTCATGAATTTGTAAAGAGAATTTGAGAGAAAATCAATAAAGAGTTACTTTTCAAAGAAAGATCTACATGGTTGGGAGTGAAATACTCCTTATATTTGAAAACTACCTAAGATGGTAGTCTACCTAAGATGGTAGAAAAGCCTCTTTCCGTGCCAAGTTGGCTAGGGTAGAGCACCTCTTGGAGGGAGGGTGGGTAAGCCTTTAGCCGCGCCATAAGACGGTCAGGTTAAAGCACCAGACAAGCCCTTGGCTGCGCCTCTGGTCAGGTCAAGCCCCTATCCGCACTATAAGATGGCCAGGGTAAAGCACCGAACAAGTCCCTGTCCATGCCATGCTATGGCCAGGGCAGAGCGCCTCCTGGAAGAAGGTCGGAGTAAGCCTTTATCTGCACCATAAGATGGCTAGATTAAAGCATCGGACAAGCCCTTGACCGCGTCTCTGGCCAAGTCAAGGAGCCTCCTAGAGGGAGGTCGGGTAAGTCCTTGGTTCTAGCCTCTAAGATAAGCTAACTAAGAGCACCGGACAACAATGGGCTAAGATGTCCATGCCCAAGAATAGGCCCATCAAACAATGGACTAAGATGTCCAAGCCCAAGAAGAGGCACATAAAATAATGGGCTCAGACATTCAAGCCCAAGGAGAGGCTCATTCAGCAATGAACTAAGATGTCCAAGCCCAAGAAGAGGCTAATCAAATCATGAAGTGAGATGTTCAAACCTGAGAAGAGGCATATCCAATTATGAACTAAGACGTCCGAGCTTAAGAGATAACCAATCAAGTTATTTCTATGCAAATCCTGAAGGGTTCGTGCATTAAAGGAGCAGAACAAAACTCCACTTATTAATACCCAAATCTAGTTTTTGGGTCTCTCATATCTGAATTTCATCAATTAATACCCGAATCTGGGTTTGGGGTCTCTCATATCTGAATTTCATCGATTAATACCTGAATCTATGTTTCAAGATATTCATCTCAGAATTTCATTTTCTAATACCCGAATCTAGGTTTCGGGTCTTTATTGATCACTAACTATCTTTGTTATACCTGAATCTGGGTATCGAGACTATCACTTATTTGAGCCCTAATTTGGGTGTAAAATTTCAATGATGGATTACTATTTATCTATCACAAATGCCCGAATCTGGGTCAAAGAATACTCTCATGAAGATCATTATTATAAGTTTCCGAATCTGGGTCTCGGTTTTCTAATTCTTCAAATTTCATTAATACCCGGGAACGGGTCAATGGGTTTCTAATACAAATTCAGATAATGATTTCTGGATTTAGCTCTTTATTAAATATCTCTTGAAGATTACTTTCCAACATTTATACCCCCGTTTGAGGGTGGGATTTCCTATCAATATGACTTGGACATTCCAGCCAAGTGATTGGAGTTGAATTCTTAATTATTTCTCATCATGGTTAAAGATGGGATTTAGACATTTAATATAAACTATTTTTATGCGATTAAATAGATGATTTTTTAATCTAAAGCAAATGATATACATAGACTAGTATGTCAATTTCAAGCTAATAATTAGAAATATTGTTTTCCTCATACTTTTCGGGGTAATCATCACAGCAAAGAGAAATGAAAGATTCAGCAAGTATAGAAATCAACTTATGAGCTACCAAAAAGCATTTCAGAAGTGACATTGCAGAAAAGGTTTACAAATTAGGTGATATTTACAAAGTTTATATTATTTACATAAGTCATGAAATTATTAACAAAACCTATGAAGTTATTCACATATATACAAGACAAGTCTATATACTTTAAAGATACAATTGTGTCATAAATCTTGAGCAGTCTTGCTAAGATTCTCATCGATCGAAGGACCAACTATGTAGCGAATTGTGGCGCATAGAACTTCTTAAGTTTCTTCTCCTTTTTCCTTACGCTGTCTGCATCGTCGATCGCATCAATTTTAGTCTTCAGAGCGTGGCTGAAAGCTCTATTTGCACCCCTAAGGGTCTTGCTTTCCCTTTCTAACTCCGCAATGTGCTTCTAAAGGAAGTAATTATCATAGCAGCATACTCATTAACACTTTGCGAATATTTCGCTTTTTGTTGCTTGTCAAAATGCCTAGCTATTTTGAACTTTAATTTCCTGCACCAATTCCCCACAACATTCTCGTCTAAGCCTGGGGAAGCGTTGGTCATAGAAGGGAATTTCTGAGTAGTGAGGTGAGTTGATCTTGTGGATCTGATAACCGAAGGAGTAGCGCGAGGAACCGGCAAACCAATACTCGAAATTTTCTCTCCCATAATGTATTCTAATGATTCACACTACGCTTGACTGTCCTTCAATTTCAATTCCAAGTCATTGATTTGTTGGATAAGTTCTGACATCTTATGATCAAAACCGATTGAAGGGTTTGACTTTATTTGTCCCTTTAATGACGAGATCATTTCATCTTTGCTTTTAACGTTAGCCTCGAGATAGGCAATTTGATCTTTCAAATTACTAACAATTGTTTTTTGAAAAAATATCTTTTATGCCACTTTAGGGCTTCAGCATTGCCACCGAAGCATTCCAGTAAGACATCATCACTGAGTTCACTCCTTCCACATGATTTTAACAGTTTCTCTCTAAGAGTAGCAATGTGTAGGATCGATTTCACCCTAGTGGGGGGTGAATAGGGTAATACTAATAATAATAAAAATTAATGCGGAAATATATATAATAATTGCAGCACAGATAATGGCAGAATAATAAAAGCAGAAATAGAACAACACAGATTTACCCAGCTTCGGCAAAACCCTGCGAACGTGTTGCCCCCAAGGTTTCTACTAGAAATTAAGTAGTCAGACGCTTACACACGTAAACTTGCGACACTCGCTATCGACTAACCTAACTCTACGCTCAAAACCCTACCACAACTCAGCCACTGAGTTGCGAATTCTCGAACTACACCACCGTAGTTCGTAACCTAGTCACACGACTAGAAAGTTACACAGTTTAAAAAAGAAATTTACAACTGAAAATAAAAACTAAACAAAACCCTATTTATATTAAGCCCAAATACAAAATAATAAAGGCCGACCCAACATAAAAGAACGTTCCTCTTTATTTCTTTTCTCTGTGTAAAACTTCGGCCGATCCTTTCTTCGTTTCTCTTTCTAGTAATTAGGGCTTTGTGAATTGAAGACTCCACTTGAAAATCAATCGATTGAAGATAAGATAGTGAAGTGATTTGCTTCGTCAATCGACTAGTGGCTTTGACTACATACAGCCGCTTCAATTGCGAGTTTGAGTAGTGTACAAATTGGTATGTGGTTTTTACTTTAATTTCTCTGTTGATTGCTTTGGTTCGAAATCAATTCGAGTTATTTATTTGCGATTTAATTTGAAGCTTGGCTCTGTGATTTTTTACATGAACTCGAATTCTTATTTGCCAATGATGTAATCGAGTTATATAGGGATGAAATCTCTAGATGTACGTTCGTATAATTTATGTTTGAATTCTTCATGATTTTATAACTTGCGTTGATTTACTATGCTCGGCCCTTCGATCTTGGTTTGAACGGTTTTGATGATCTTTGATTTTTTCATTTATGATACTTTAATTTGTTTGAATTGTTAATTCCGTTCTTTTCTCTCCTACGACTGTGGCATTTGAATTTGTGAAAACTGTGATTTGCTGATTTACAGAAGTCTGACTTGTTCATTTTGTTATCAACTGAAACTTTTCCTTGACTGGTTCATAACCAATGGCTATGTTGTGATTAGCTTTGAGTTAATTGTTTGTTCACTATGTACATATATTTGTGCACTTCATGTTGATTGAAACTAAAGTTGTATATATGCATGTAGTCCTAGTGCCATTTGAAATCTTGTTGTATTTGACATGTTGTCTGCATTTAGTTAAGCTGCTATCATGTTGCCTTGTATTCTCTGGACTCTTGTGAAATTTTAAGTGGTTTTCATGTATATTGATGTCACCTCTGGTGCCTCTGAGCATGTTTGAAACTGTTGTCACCTATGTATATTTTGTATGTGTGTCACCATATACACTTGTTACTATTTTTCATTTTGCAGTCAGGTATGGTGCACTAGTATTCATTGAGTATAACTTGATGCAGTGTCAGTTGCATGTTGATTTGAGTATGTTGCACTTTGAATGCTGGTCATCTCCATTTGGATATATACATACATTTATGTATGTATATATGTGTGTGTTCATGTAGTCTGGTTTCATGTGGTGCTGCGGTTGTCATGATCCTGTTCACTGCCCTGGTCTAGTTGGGTATTATGTAGCATGTTTTCTTCGAGTTACCTGTGTAGTTTGATTGCACTTTGATTTTTTGGCCATTTGAGGTTTGGTTGTACATGAACTTGTATGCAGTCATGTTAATTTTCTCTGGTTGCATGCATACTCATGTATATACATGTATGTTGGTCTTCACTGTTGAGGCTACACTTGTGCCATTTGATGTTTATTTTGTTCTTGAAGTCACCACTGCTGACATATGCATTTTGGAGTCTGGATTGTTGTTTTGATTCTTTGAGCTTGTTCATGTTGTTATGTGGTTGGTTAGTTGTGCAGTTGTACAGTTGTATTCATGTTGACTTTGATATGTTTTGCAACTGATTTAGTGTGAACTTATTCCATGCTTGGAGTCATGTGTACTTAATGCCTGGAGTTGTTTCATGCCTCATTGTTGTCTAGTTCTGTTGCATATGATCTCCATTGAAGTCTTTGTACATTCGAGTATAGTCTTTGGTTCAGGTTACATGATCTAATGCCTTTTGTTGTTGCTTCTAAGTTTACCACTGCTTGTCTCTACATATTCATATACATTGGAACATTATTCACTTTGTCTAAGCTTATGCCTGCACCTGACCTTGCCATTTTAAAATCTGGATGCTTTGATGACCTTATCTGGTCTGGTTGCTATATTTGGTTGATTTTTCTTTTTTCATTGGAGTCTGTTTCCATTTGTATTCATGTTTCTTTGCACTGCACATGCTGTTTTGATTTTGGAGACTAGTCTGGTTTTGGTTAATACTTCATGTGTACTGATGTCTCTTGGCTGAAATTCGAGATACTGAAGCAGTGCACATGTGTACGTGTACACATGTGTATATGCAGGCTCTAGTGTATTTGAAACTTTATGACTTGTTTTCGTATTGCACCTGAGTTGAATCTAGCCTCGGCTCGGGTTTGACCTTGTGCTCACCTGTCCCTGCAGTTTTATCAAGTGTATATCGGTGTGCACCGCCTTGTGATATGTACAGTGATACAGTGTGCATGTTACAAGCTGTTCATGTAAGATGAATTCAAAATAAATGATGATGAACAACCCAAATAATCGAGACAAATAAAATTTTCAAACACACTTTTATTGTACATAGCAAAATATTTCTTTTTCAATTTTACCGTATTAGTGTTTATTTTGTAGATAATTCAGATGCTGGATATAGACTGGAATAGAGTTGAAAATAAAAATACAAGTACGAGTGATATGGAGTGAGGTGAACATTGTAAATTGAAATTTGTGATGTAATTGAAATTGTAATGTAATTGAAATTGTGTATATATAGTGAGAGCTCAAATTTGTACTATTCAAAATTGTAATAAATAATTGTTTGAATAAAATATTTGTTTGAATTTAAATTATGTGGTATTTATTTTATTCAATAAATATTTATTTAATTATGTGAAAAATAAAACAGTACAATAACAAATACATTTAAATGAATATATATATATACGTTTATTATCATCAAACAAAAATCATATACTAGCATATTTAACAATCTCCCCCTTTTGATGATAACAAACATATATTTAAGATTTTGAATTTATTAAATGTATTTTGTCATTGATGAACTCTATTTGCTCCCCCTATTTGAATGCTCCCTCTCTACAACAAAGCTCCCCCTTCATATATGCATGAAAATAAATAAAATATGCAAATTAACCTTATGCAAATGAGCCTAGATGGGAATACACAAATAAGAAATAAGATATTTGACCTTTATTTGCCAAAATCTTAACTTTTCTCTCTCCCTAATAGTATTAGAAGAATAGAGATAAAGCAATAGATATTAATACAACATCAATACCCAATCGAGTATAAATATTAAATTTCAAAAAAAAAATCAAAAAAAAATCATAAATACTTTGTTAGGCGCATATTCCACTTTAGAGTGATAGGGGTGATGTTGGCATATAAATTCATATAGTTGTGTCTATTTGTGATATATTTATATCAGGAATTTGAATATCTACTAACCATGCATAACCGTTAAGACTTTTAAATGAGATTAGTAGTATTCCCAATTAAAAAAAAATGAATTTCAAGCATATTCTAACCACGCATAACCGTGAGGACTTTTAAATGGGATTAGAATCAACTTGTTTATTTAATAGTCAATTTTGATATGTGTTCCATACATGCATAACCATGAGGACTTTTAAATGAGCATGAAAGCATATAAACAAATATTCTAAGTAATTCACCCATGCATAACCGTGAGGACTTTTAAATGAGAGTGAATACTTTGGATATTTTTATTGCAAAAAAAATAATAAAAAAAAATTTCCCGTTTAAAATACCACATTTTGACATACTATATTGGATTTTGATGAGTGATGGTCATTAGAAATATGATAGAAATAAAGATGGTCATGGAATTTTTACCAACAAAAGTTATTATAAATCTTATTTAATTTTTTTTAAAGAAATTTACTAAATATACTATCTCAAGTCATAATGTATGATTAATATCAACACTCATCACATTTTTCAATAACTATTTTTCTTTTTGATAATCAGTAAGGAGTCAGATTAGTTAATGTAGTCATTTAAGATCAAATCCAAAAATAATTATAAAATCAAATTTTCTAAAATGCCTAATCTGAAATGAAGTCAAAAAAACTATTTTCTAAAAGGGTTTTTTTTATAAAAAAAATGTTTGCCAATTGAACATCAGTTGATATGAAAAATATGCAGATATTTTCTTTGAAAATGATGATGCAACTAATGAATGTCTCTACCTAAAACACGTTCCACTAGTAATTTTTTCTATCAACTAGACTACCAGTGTAATCTGCATCTGAATTTTCCTTTGACTCAAGGTAATTATTAGATAGATATTATAGACCAAATCGTGGAGTGTGCAACAAATACCTTAAAATCCTTTTTACAGCTTTTAAATGAAATTCTTTTGGATTTGAATTGAAATCGTGCAAATAAACAAACAGTGAACATAATGTCAGATCTAGAATCAGTAAAATAAACAAATATATCCACGTGTATCTTGAGTAATCATCAATCAACACAAAAACAACATCTCTTATCATCTAAACTTTCAATATAGTTAGTCCTAGCAAATCTATATGAAATAGTTCAAGAATGAAAAGATGATTGATTAACATATTTCATAATTCAGAATCGAAATCAACATTCATTTCCTTATCACATAACTGGCTGATTTAATTCAAATTATGGTGCAAATTTTCAATATATCGTTTAAGATGAATATATTGTTACCTATTTTACCTTTACCGATAATTTTTCGTTGTTGCCCATTGTTACTCTGCCACCTTTGTACTAGGCTAAGGAACTTTAATTTGTTGCTCGTCGTGTGCCTGGAACAGCCAGAATCCAGATAACACTGTTATTGTTCCTTAGCTTGCCACCACACCTACAGGAGAAAATATTTTTGTGACCTATTCTTTTTTATAGGTCCATGGTTGTTAGTGACAAAAAATTTTGAAAAATATGTTTGAGTAGACCCAAGACAATTTATATTTGTTCTTTTTGGCATCCAGATTTGTTTAACTTTAAGGGATTTTATATTTGTACCTTTTGGAACCAAAATTGGTATGGTTTTTATGTGTTTAGGTCTATACCAGCAACTATTGTGATTGTGTCCAGTTTTCCACAAATCGTGCACTTGGAATTGACTTTATTAATTTTGCTTCTAACTCGTTCAGATTGAGTATACCCAAGTCCTTGTCTAACAGTATTGACAGTTTGTTTCCCTAATAACATATTTAGCGATCTTTCTCTTTTTGAAAATTTTCCTAAGGTTGTAGGCAATTATTGGACTTGTGTTTTAAGGGATTCATTTTCATTCAATAATAGAGTGCACTTTTTAATAGAATTTTCTCTCCTAGTATTTTCACTATCTTTCAAAATCAGAATTTCATTTTCAAGTGATTTAACTTTAATTTCTGATTTTTTAATCTCTTCTTCAAATGATGGTCACTTATCACACTTAGGGCTCTTATTTCAATAGTTTTTATCCAATTGATCAAGCTGTTTATTTAGTTCTATTAAACTATCTCTTTGTGATTCGATTTTAGCGTACTTCTCCCAAAGTCGTTCAAAACAGCCATTTACTTCGTGAAAATATATATGTAATTCCGAGTGAGTAAGTTTTGATACCTTGCTTGGCTCGTCATCATCACAATCACTTATTTCTCCTTGAAGACATAGTTTTGCTTTCTCATTTTCACTACCAGTGCTTCATCACTTTCATCACTTTCATCCCAAGTAGCTGCAAAACTTCTCCTTTTCGGTTTCATTCCTTGGCTAAGTCGATTCTGAGGACAATTTGGCTTGATATGACCAGGTTTATTGCACTTGTGACATATGATCTCCTGCTCTTCTGAGTTGTCTAGTACTTTGACTATTCAGCTTTTCAATTATTGATTAGAGCTGGATTTCCATATTTGCGGTTCCACTTTTTGAATCTCTTTATTATCAGTGCCAATTGAGTTGCTCCATCATCATCATCATCACTTTCTGTTGTTCCTTTGAGAGCTATTGATTTCTTTCGAGTATCACCTCCTTCACGTTCTTCCTTGAATTTCATTTCTAGCTCATAAGTGGTGAGATTTCCGATGAGTTCTTCAACTTTGATTTGTTTCAGATCTTTTGATTCTTGAATGGTAGTAACTTTTGCTTCAAAATTTCATGGAAGGACTCTGAGGATTTTTCGGACTATTTCCAATTCTGTGTACGGTTTTTCGAGAGCTTTTGATTTGTATACAAGATTAGAAAGTCGTCCATACATCTCTTTGACATTCTCATCCTTGGCCATTGTGATGTTCTCGTATTCGCTACTAAGCATGGCAAGGTGAGATTCTTTGATTAGAGATGTTTCTTCATGAGTCACTTCAAGTGTGTGCCAGATTTCCTGCGCAGTTAGACAATGTGAGACACGATTAAATTCAATTTGATCTAATGAACAAATAATAGAATTCATAGCTTTAGCATAAGCATTCTGCAGTTTATTTTCAAGATATATCCATTGATCCATTGGTTTTTCAATTTCTTGATTATCTACCACTATAGTTGGTGTCCTATATCCCGTCTCAACAATATTCCAAGCATCAATGGTTTTCAAAAAAAATTCATTTTATTTTTCCAATAAGCATATTCACATTGAACATAGGTGGTCTAACTATGGACTGACCCTCAGCAAAAGCATTATTAAAAGAAGCCATTTAAATATTTTTAGAACAAATTGGTTTTTGAAAATAAAAATTTTAAAACAAAAATTGGTTTTTGTTCCTAGCTCTGATACCACTTGTAGGATCGATTTCACCATAGAGGGGAGGTAAATAGGGTGATACTAATAGTAATAAAAATTAATGTGGAAATATATATAATAATTGCAGCACAGATAATAGCAGAATAATAAAAGAAGAAATAGAACAACACAGATTTACCCAGCTTCGGCAAAACCCTGCGAACATGCTGCCCCAAGGTTTCTACTAGAAATTAAGTAGTCAGACTCTTACACATGTAAACTTGCAACACCCGCTATCGACTAACCTAACTCTATGCTCAAAACCCTACCACAACTCAGCTACTGAGTTGCGAATTCTTGAGCTACACCACCGTAGTTCGTAACCTAGTCACACGACTAGAAAGTTACACAGTTTAAAAAAGAAATTTACAACTGAAAATAAAAACTTAACAAAACCCTATTTATATTTAAGCCTAAATACAAAATAATAAAGGCCGACCCAACATAAAAGAACGTTCCCCTTTATTTCTTTTCTATATGTAAAACATCGGCCGATTTTTTCTTCGTTCCTCTTTCTAGTAATTAGGGCTTTGTGAATTGAAGACTCCGCTCGAAAATCGATTGATTGAAGATAAGATACTGAAGTGATTTGCTTCGTCAATCGACTAGTGGCTTTGATTGCATAAGGCCGCTTCAATTAAGAGTTCGAGTAGTGTACAAATTGGTATGTGGTTTTTACTTTAATTTCTCTATTGATTACTTTGGTTTGAAATCGATTTGAGTTATTGATTTGGGATTTAGTTTGAAACTTGGCTGTATAATTTTTGCTTGAACTCGAATTATTAATTGCCGATGATGTAACCGGGTTATAAAGGGATGAAATCCCTAGATGTAAGTTCGTATAATTTATGTTTGAATTCTTCATGATTTATAACTTGCGTTGATTTACCATGCTCGGCCCTTCGATCCTGGTTTGAACGGTTTTGATGATCTTTGATTTTTTTCATCTCTAATACTTTAATTTGTTTGAATTGTTAGTTCCATTCTTTTCTCTCCTACGACTGTGGCATTTGAATTTGTGAAAAAATTGAATTGCTGATTTCTAGAAGTTTTAATTTTTCATTTTGTTATCATCTACGACTTTTCCTCGACTGGTTCATGACCCATGGCTATGTTGTGATTAGCTTCGAGTTAATTGTCTGTTCACTGTGTACATATATTTGTGCACTTCATGTTGACTGAAACTGAAGTTGTATATATGCATGTAGTCCTAGTGCCATTTGAAATCTTGTTGTATTTGACCTGTTGTCTGCATTTAGTTAAGCTGTTATCATGTTGCCTTGTATTCTCTGGACTCTTGTGAAATTTGAAGTGGTCTTCATGTATATTGATGTCACCTCTGGTGCCTCTAAGCATGTTTGAAACTGTTGTCACCTATGTATATTTTGTATGTGTGTCACCATATACACTTGTTACTGTTTGTCATTTTGCAGTTAGGTATGGTGCACTAGTATTCTCTAAGTATAACTTGATGCAGTGTCTGTTGTGTGTTGATTTGAGTCTGTTGCATTTTGAATGCTGGGCATCTCCATTTGGATACATACATACATTTATGTATGTATATATGTGTGTATTCATGTAGTCTGGTTTCATGTGGAGCTACTGTTGTCATGGTCTTATTCACTGCCCTGGTCTAGTTGAGTATTATGTTGCATGTTTTCTTCGAGTTACATGTGCAGTTTAATTGCACTTTGATTTTCTGACCATTTGAGGTTTGGTTGTACCTGATCTTGTATGGAGTCATGTTAATTTTCTCTGGTTGCATACATACTCATGTATATACATGTATGCTGGTCTTCACTGTTGAGGCTAAACTTGTGCCATTTGATGTTTTGCTTGTTCTTGAAGTCACCACTGCTGACATATGCATTTTGGAGTCTGGATTGTTGTTTTGATTCTTTGAGCTTGTTCATGTTGTTATGTGGTTGTGCAGGTGTACAGTTGCATTCATGTTGACTTTGATATGTTTTGCAACTGATTTAGAGTGAACTAGTTCCATGCTTGGAGTCATGTGTACTTGATGCCTGCATTTGTTTCCTGCCTCATTGTTCTCTAGTTCTGTTGCATATGATCTCCATTGAAGTCTTTGTACATTAAAGTATAGTCTTTGGTTTAGGTTACATTATTTGATGCCTTTAGTTGTTGCTTCTGAGTTTACCACTGCTTGTCTCTACATATTCATATACATTTGAACATGTTCACTTTGTCTAAGCTTGTGCCTGCACCTGACCATGCCATTTTAAAATCTGGATGCTTTGATGACCTTGTCTGGTCTGGTTGGTGTATTTGGTTGATTTTCTTTTTGCATTTGAGTCTGTTTCCATTTGCATTCATGTTGCTTTGCACTGCACATGTTGTTTTGATTTTGGAGACTGATCTGGTTTTGGTTAATACTTCATGTGTACTGATGTCTCTTGGCTGAAATTCGATATATTGAGGCAGTGCACATGTGTACGTGTACACGTGTATATGCAGGCTCTAGTGTATTTGAAACTTTGTGACTTTTTTTCGTATTGCACCTGAGTTGAATCCAGCCTTGGCTCAGGTTTGACCTTGTGCTCACCTGTCCCTGCAGTTTTATCAAGTGTATATTGGTGTGCACGACCTTGTGACATGTACAGTGATACACTGTGCATGTTACAAGCTGTTTGTGTAAGATGAATTCAAAATAAATGATGACGAACAACCCAAATAACTGAGGCAAATAAAATTTTCAAACACACACTTCTATTGTACACTACAAAATATTTCTTTTTCAATTTTACCGTGTTAGTGTTTATTTTGCAGATAATTCAGATGCTGGATACAGACTGGAATAGAGTTGAAGATAAAAATACGAGTGTGAGTGATATGTAGTGAGGTGAACATTGTATATTGAAATTTGTGATGTAATTGAAATTGTAATGTAATTGAATTGTGTATATACAGTGAGAGCTCAAATTTGTACTATTCAAAATTATAATAAAATATTTTTTTGAATCGTTTGAATTTAAATTCTATGGTATTTATTTTATTTAATAAATATTTATTTAATTATGTGAAAAATAAAATAGTATATAATAAATAGATTTAAATGAATATATATATATATATATATATATATTATCATCAAACAAAAATCATATACTAGCATATTCAGCACAATGCGTGATGATAAATCAAGGGGGAGAGAAACTGTAGATAATTGTAGCTCCTATTTAAGCAAAAAGAAACAAAATAAAGTCAAAATCAAGATGAAAATTTTCTTTATTATTATATTAACAGATTACAACTCAAACAACAATGAAGTTGAAAGATACAATAAACAATTGGTTTACATCTAAAGCTGAGAAAATACTTTTCTAACTTTATCCAATGAGTTAGAGGAAAGGGTTACTGTTGAATCAAAAGGAATATTGACTCCTTCTGGAGTAATGATTGGTGGGCATTTGCTATAGTCCCACTTCCCAACCGGAGGACTATCACGACCACAAATCAATTTCGTATGAAATGTCCTAATCTCCTTAAGAAGTTATTATTTCTTATCACCAAAGAAAGTCAAAGTGAAGACAAGGATATTCCAAGTAGAGTTCTTGTAAATCTTTAAGAAAACAATATCTTGCTAATTTCGAAGACTTTAAATTTGTTGCCTTTTCAAGATAAAATCTTCTCAGTTTAACATATTGGCTTAAATGGTCTCTAGAAATAAGTTGACCTAATGAACAGTCACTCTGTGATAATATAATAAAATGAAGCTAAACATAAAGAGCAAAACTAAAGCAAATATTTATAAATCAATACATTGTTACATGTTTACAATTACTCATCTGGTTCATACAAAATAGACATAGAAAATAACTCAAAGACAAATTTATTCTTAAAGTATTTAAGCTTTTCATAGGGGAGATCTTGGGGAATCGATCTGACCCATGGTAAGTTCCAACAAGCTCTAAGGTGCGGATCAGATCCAAATTCATCCAAGTATCTCTTATGAAAACGTCTAACACTAAATTCGCCTAAGTACGAACAATCAATAATTGAATGTCTAAAATAACCCTTATATAAAAAGTTGATTATAACGTCTCTTTCTTCAATCAACATCCAAAATAGGGTGATTAACTCCCGGTTTTCTTTTAAGAGAGCATCATAGCGAAGGAGCATGCTCTCTTTAGTAAGGGGGCAACCTTTTGATGCTTAAAATATGCCAACACCGATGCACTTCTATCAAGTCTATGATATTTATCTAAAAGTACGTTGTGCTCTTTTATTTTCTTGTCTAACTCCCTATATAACATGTTTATCTCTGCCTGTTTTCTCTCAAGTTTGGTTTTATAGGGGAGGACAAATTTCTTCCTTATTTAAAATAAATGATTTGCGCTATTATTATCTTTGAAGTGAAAAATATTTAAATAGATAATCCCATACCTATGATATCGGGACAAAAGTTTGGGAAGCCTGCTCGTTTTCTTTTAGCTCTTTAACATTTACGGGAGCAGGCTTATCCTCTTGAGGAGCAGAAGGCCTGGCAGATTCAGGTGGAACATCTTTTTAGGGAGATGGATCTTTTAAGGAGCTTTAGCATTATCATCACCATCCTTCTCAGAAGTTCCAAAATAGCCCTCCCCCCCTTCGTCCTCAGAGTCTGATTCAATTTCAAAAGAGGGGACGTCGAAAGAAAGAATTTTGGAGGCATTAATTTCCTCCTCTGTTATGGCTTCGACCCCCTACTTCATTTGATTAATTCTGCCCATTACTCTATCAACAAAGGTAGAGTCGAGTGAGGGGAAGCTTAGGTTAGGGCACTTTTCAAAATTATCAGTATAAGCGAGCATCAAAGCCTCTTCGTAGGAATTCAACATAATTTCCCCAAGAGTAATATTAAGAAATTGAGATACTCACTGCTTAGCGTCACAGATGGTATCAACAACGAGTTTCAGTGAGGCCATGTTTTTCTTGAACTTCTCCTTCAAAGAAGCATTCTTTGCTGCTATGCGAGCCTTCTCCTCGTCGGAATCTTTTAAAGTTAGATGCATGGCAAAGTTTTCATCGGTAAGGAGTTGGAGGGCCCTTCTTTCTTCCGAAAGAGCAGATTCAGATTGGGTAAGGGAAGCTCTTAATCGCTCCAGTTCAGAGGTCGTTTCATCTTTGGCCGCAGAAAGAGAAGACAATTGGTTCTTTAGGGTAGAAATTTCCTCCTAGAACTTGGAGGATTCAATGGAAGATTTGGATGCTTGTTCATGTAGAGTTAACCAACTCTTAGAAATCTGAAAGAATAAAATGCAATGCAAGTTAGAGATTTAGAGAAAACCAATAACAATAAGGTCAATTGAAGTAAAACTCACCAAAATTGTTGCTCTATCAGTGAGCGGTAATGCCCCGCCAAGTCAGAAATAATGGAAGGTGGGTGGATGGAGGTGAAGGACTCCGAGTTTAAGATAGACTTGGCTATCTCTTCAAAATTGACTAAAGGAGAAGAAGATGTTGGCTTAGAAGGAATGCGCTTCAGAGTGGTGGGTGTATCCAAAGACATGTGCATTTGAACGAGAGCAATCTGAGAGTCAGAAACGGAAATGCAAGGAAGGAGATCAATAGCAGAAGGAGTCCGCTCGGGTTTTTCTTTAGTAGCTTCTACAACCGGGCTTTCCGAAGCTATATCAAAGGATGAACGATCCTCTTCCTCTATATCAATAATTTTAGCAACCTTCTAAGGAAGTTCCGCTTTAGTCGATGGCATTAACTTCATTTTAATGGCCTTCTTGGTTTTGGCGAAGGATCGGATAATAGATAGCGCACCAGAAGTTGTAGGAAGGGAAGCAGCACCACCAACATGCACTGTAACCTGAGAAGCAGCTGTAAAGGACCCAAACAGATTAAAAGTCGGCAAAATAATTCAGAAAGGAAATGGGATAGAAAACAAATGTTGTGCTTATAATTTACTGGAGTGGTCGGAGCAGATAGGTGACATAGGAGAAAAATGGTCAGGATCTCCCAAGGAGAGGAAGCCTTTTCCCTTTGATGTTTGCTAGATCAAAAAGGGTAGCCCTAAAAACCTTTGACCAGGGGAAAGAAGAGAATGCTTCCTCAGGTTAATGGGGATCAGCAGCCTCAGGCGGTTTCCAATCTTATTGGAGGCTGCAATAAGAGACTCCACCATTCTTCCATATGCTTCATTCAGTTCTTTGGCAGGAGAACCTGACATAAGACAAAGATTAGACAAGAGAAGTAGCAATATAGAAAGAAGACAACAAAAGTCTAAACTTATGAGGAGTAGAAAAGACCCCACTGATATTAGAGAAACATCTAACAAAGAAGAACTGGTTTTCCCAGTCTTTAAAGTTGTTAACCCCATCCGATATCATCTTCTTTGGGGGGTTGGCTCTAAAGATCTGATGATTGAGAGTGTTGAGTTTGACTAGTTAGATCAAGTAGTTCAGAACTTTAGCATTTAAGGAGGGAAGTCTAGACTCTAGTGCCATTAGTTCCAGTGATAAGAGATAGGTGTAGACATTTGGGGACAACTGGATTGGAGCAATCCCGATATGAGAAAGAAATATGGAAAGGAATTCAGGAAAAGGCAGATTCTCCGTGCCATATGTAGACGGCAGTGTAAGCAAAGAACCCTTCGGGAGGGTTGTTGATGGTATCTATTTCCTTGGGTGGAATAGCTTCCATACTAGAAATTCTGAAATTTTTGAGGATGGCATCAACCTTGTCCTGTGAAGATACCAAGGAATGCTTTGAAATGTCATCGAGTTTCTTTGGAGAGCTCATGATATTGCCAGGTGAAAACATTTCAATTAAAATTTTCAATTTGATTATAAACGTAGTATTCTTTCAAGAGTTAGTAAAAAAATAACCTACTTAAATAACTTAGACAAAAACCAAATATGAAACTTTAAATTTTTGAAAAAATGTTTAAATTAAAAGTCAAAGATATTGAGCTTTCGACAGAGTCGAAAGGAAAGAGACATCAAAACTTAGCAAATACCTCTCGACAGTGTCAAAAGCCTAAATAAGAGTATTCCTTGAGCTCTTTACATGGTCAAAAGGAAAAGTCAAAATGTTTATTCAATTGGTACTTTTCAATAATGTCAAAAACTCCACAGGAACCAAGTTTTTGAAAGGGAAGTAGTTAAAGTTAACATTAAAAATTTGAACAAAATATACACTACAAACATTTCATAAACAAGACAACAAGGCCCTTCGACGCTGTCGAAACCTATGACTTAGGTTTTCTAAGAAAAATACGAATGTCGTCAAAGCCTTATATACTCATTGAGTCGAAAGGTCCTAAGTTAAACTGATGTGCACTTAGAACGTTTCGACAATGCTTGACAAAAACAACTCTAGGGGGTTTCGACTCATTAGATACAAAGGGATTCGAAAGGGTCGAGGGGGCATTATGGTTCTGAAGGTTAGCTAAAAAAATGGATTGCAATCGGCACAATAGGTTTTGACTAAGTCGAAACATTTTGCTTTCGAGAGGGGTGACTACACTCTACTTAACTACATAACTTTTCGACAAGGTTGATTAAATTCACGGTACAACACCTTTCGACCCCATCGAAAGGGGCTAAGGAAGCAAATCCCATGTTGCCACCTCAATCTCTTTCGAAGGGGTAGAAGGGTCATTTTGTGGCACCAATTTTTCATCTGTACACTTGAAACTTCGGGCGAAGAAAATAGATACTTCTATCTTCCCCAAACCCAATTACAAATCCAGGGTTTAAAAATTTCCTAAAACAAATGAACCAAACCAGATAAGAAGATGGATTTCAACATGAATTAGCAACTTTCAATTTCAAAATTAGAAAATATGAATTCAGATTCTCTTAAAAGTAAGAGTAATCCAAAATGCTGAAGTAAATTCAAAATGAAAAACGAGTTCTATCGATTCACGAAACCGAATCACGAAATCTCTCATAAATAAACTTTTAAAATCAAATTTGTTTTTAAATCTGAATAGTTTTTAACCCAAAATCCTGATTAAAAGATCTGAAAATTCAAACAATCCACCGTGAAGCATAAAAAGTAAAGAAAAGGAGATGAAAATTTCAAAAGCATAAATAATACCAAACTTACAATTGAATCTGATTAATCTTTGATTCAAGGGAAAAGAAAATTTGAGAATTTTATTCTTTTACTCCTACTTGAATTTTTGTTTGCAGAAAAGTGAAAGGGGAAGAATAAGAGCATACTTTATAAGAAAAGTCGCCAAGAACCATCAGCCGCTATATCAAATTTGAATGGATGAACCAGATTCACGCAGGAAGGCCAAGAGGCGGGAAGGTTCTATTTTTCGATAAAGTTGACTTGGAAAGTCAAGAGCATCCCTTCGCAAGGTGGGGGGCAATGTTACTCCTAAAATCCACCTTTCAACTAACTCGAAACTATTTTAAGCAAAGAACAAAGGGGAACAAGAGAGAAGAGCTCCAGCTAGACCTTTCGAAGGAGTTGAAGGGATGATACCACCTAGGTTTCAAAGCTACAGGACCTTTTGAAGGTACCGAAGGGTTTCCGCAATCAAGATTCATTGGGTTCTTACCTTCCGAAGGAGTCCAAAGCACTCTTCTGCCTTCAGTAGCCACCTTTTGACCGGGCATTCCATATGCATGATGACCTTTCGATTGAGTCAAAGTAGCCCCTTTCGAAGACAATGAAGAATTGCTCTTTGCATATGCGCCAAACCTTTGCACATGGTAACCAAAATGTCAAGATGTCAGTGGGAGCGATAATTGAGTTAGTAAGTATTGGATAATATCCAAGAACTAATATGGCAGTATCATTCGACAAGCATCAGAACTGAGCAAGTATTTTGATAGAGAAATCAAATAGTTTGATTATCAATCAAAATAAAGAGGAAGCTTGTGTCAAAAAGAAAGTGTATTAAGAGGTAAAAGAATATTTCTAAAACTATAAGTGAAGATGTTAGGATTATCCCAATGGTATACAAAGACACCATATTAAAATGTTAATATGGAGCATATGAGATGGACTCCTTATGCCATCGACGGTAGGAATTATCATATATGTTATGTTGTCTACTATATCACGATTCGCTTATGTAATTAGTACATTGAGCGAGTATCAAATCCAAATTAAGATCACTAAATGATAGTTATGGTTATTCTCAAGTATTCGTGAAATGCTAGAGAATTATTTATGGAAATAACAAACTCCTTATAAAGGAGTATTCGACTCGAACTTCATAGGTGATAAGAATATGGTATGTCAATCCTAAATTCATATTCAACCTTAGTTAAGGAGCTTTGAGTTGGAAATGTTCCAAATGAAAGGCGGTGGCTGATTAAATCAAAAGCCAAGTACATCACCTTGAGTAGCACCGAAATACAATAAAACGGTATATATAAATGCACAAATTTACAATTGAGCTACGAGTGATTCTAAATGTTGAGAATCCAAAGAAATTTTGATAAATGTCATAAAAGAAATAGGGCTCACAAGATTTCTTGGCTATACTTCGAAAGTTCCACATGATAAAGACAGTTTACCAATGATGGAGAAATCTTGGTTGACGGAGTAGATAATAAAATAATGTAGCAAATCCGTTCATTAAGGGACTAACTTTGACATTTCTGAATAGATTGGAGGAATGAGATTAAGATTCCATAATTGACCCCAAGTGTAAGTGGAAGATTGAAAGAGTTAGTAGTATGCCCTAGGGGAAATAATGTAATTTGTTACATCTATCTAACTCTGTAGTCAATCTTGTTCATAATAAGAATGTTTGATCTATGTTATATACTTTGTTATATTGTGATATAATTAAACAAGTAATTAATTTAAAGTACATAAAAAGTCCTTTAACAAAATGTTATATTAAATAGTTGCATGCATGAGTAATTAATCACAAAATAGTATAACATTTTGTTTTTAAATATTTATGGTCAAGATGTTTTGAGAAAGGATATCGATACATGCATTGAAACTAAAGTGCGTAACGCTTCCCAAATGTTGGATGGAGTATTACTCATGGCTGCTTGGGCACCAAGTGGTTACGTACTCATAGTTATTGGATGACTATAGAATTACTTATCCGAGTGTTTCATGTTGGTTGAAACAACTAAAGCAAATAAGAAACCTCAGTCTGACTATGTTACACAGTTCCCTCGACATGAGAATATTATGGAACTTATAGTGGATAATCTATTTTGATTATAATTAAATCACAATATGGCAATATGTGTGTGTGTGTGTTACATACATACATATATTTGTCTAAACTATACATATGGTACTATCAATATGTGTATACAAGCTATATACATATATTATAGTATATACAAACATATGTATATACTTAGGCATTTATATTAATAATATGCATGTGAATTTATCACATGTATATGTAAGTATAATATATTTGTATATACGATAGATATATCTTGATATCTATATAAATACAGTTATACACATGTTCATTCATTATTGTGATATCATGTTAGTGTGTAAATATCTAATAGATATATTCAAAATAAATATTAATAAATTTAATTAATGTGGTTAACTAAATAAATATGAAATAATTTTGTATAAAATATGATTTTTTTAATAGAATAGATTGGATCTGATTCATGTTAATATATTACATAGGTTTATTAATATCCAAATAGGAATGTTTTTTAAATTTACCCATTCACCCACTACCAAGACAGGAAGGATCCAACACTATGGATATAACATCTTATATTGTTATAAATGTTAGGAACTGGATATGTTTGATATAGTTATTTGGATTGCTTTAGCTGTAATGTAGTTTAAGTGCGTGCAATGTATATGCAAATGGCTGAGTCTACGGGTAACTTTTTTTCGTCTCTTGGAACTTTAAGGACAAAATTTTTTTAATGGGGGGACAATGAAATACCTTGGAATTTTTTTTAAAAAATTAATTAATTTCAAAATGGCATTTTAGTAATTTTACATAAAATATATAAAACAAAAATTTTACAAAGTAAGGAATTTGGGAATTATGACTTTACCAATTGTGTTAAGTAGATTTTTCTACCCTAAATCCATATGCAAATTGTCAGAAACGAACAATGAATGAAGGAGATTCGGACTGTTTATCGTAATTGCTTTTCATGCTTAAGGGGTCGAAACCCCAAGTGGGGTGAGGTGTAATTTTTGGTTAGGGTTATAACAAGAGAAAAAGTCATCTACTTATTATTCTAAGTTCTTCCTTCTTAATTCAGTAGCTGCCATTAAACACTAGATAAAAATTACTCTTTCTACCTCAAATCTACTCCACATTTTTCGGATAAGTTATCAAATCAAAGAGGGAAGCAAGATAAATCTAATCTAATCAAAATCAAAATAAATTAAAAGAGGTAATCACTAGTTCAAATAAGATTAGAGGAGGAAGTTCAGAGATTCTTGTCAAATTTAATTAAATCATCAATTCTAGGTGAGTGAGTTTATCTACGATATGTTATTGGATATGCACTAGATTACATTTATATCATTATTTAGGGTTTTTAAATGTAATTTAGGAAAAATTATAATTAAATAGTTAATTTGTGTTAAATTGCTAATTTGAAGAATAGTAGATCGTCGCTTTGATAACACAATTGATATAGATTGGGAGAGAATAAATTTGATATATAATTCACCCTAGACTATGTAGAATAGATTAATATTGTAGTTAGACATCCATTTGTGATTAATAAAAGCTATTTTTGTAAATATATTAATCATAGTATTGTTTATATTATCGCATTTATAACTTACATCGAAAATAAGTAAAATTGCAATTAATGAAGTTAGAAGCATTTAGGCGTATTAAAAGATGTAAATGAATAAGAATAAGTAACAAAATTAACCTTTAGCAAAGTATAAATTAGCTTGAAGTCAGAAAAGAAGGTAGGATAAAGAAGAGTGAAATTGGACAAAACGATGGAGTTTGGAGGCTGAAATGCAGGCTGCAGGTGAGGAGTCGGTTGGTGGAAAGTTGCAGTTAAGTGGTAAAAGGCAAAAATGAACCGGGGAAGGAGTATAGTTCGAGTCAACTAGAAATGAAGTTTCAATCGACTGGAAGAACACGACGTTGCCTGCTACATGCAACAAGTCGACTGGAAATTGTTTCCAATCGATTTGTACCAATCGACTGATGATGGTTTCCAATCGACTGGAGACATGACATCAGTGCAGGTTGAACTGTAACGGCCTAGAATTTCGGACACTTCGTATTTAAATATCTGAATTATTTAAATATCTAAATAATGGATTAAATGTTATTAAATTAATATAATAATCTTTTTAACCCCTTTTTAATAATAACTAATGATGGTGAACATTTTTTTTAAGCTTGTTTATAAAAACTAAATACTTCGAAGAAATATCGGTAATGTGACCGAAAACTGGTTTGTCGGTATAAGTTATTCGAACTCTTTTATACTAAGCTAATGAACACATAAACACATTAGGAGCTAATTAACACACTTTTATTTATAAAGTATATGAAACATTCTAGAAGCTTCTAATGGGCAAGAGGTATTTTTGTGTGTAAGGGTAGTTTGGTAATTTGCTAAAGGTAAGAGGTGTAAAGGAGAAGTGATGGTCATGTAGAGGATTGAGCCTTTCATGGCATGGTAGGGGGTGAGAGGAAGGTTAGACAACACCATCTTGAGCCTATATAAGAGGGTGCGTACTTCTTGGATCACTTCTGCAAATTTAGACAATAAAATCAAATTCTTTCCATGTCTTCCTCTTCACAAATTTCCTAAGCAAAATAAATTCAAAACAACTCCAAATCAACTCAACCTTGGACTAGACGCTCAAAAAAAAACACAACATCTTCTATCATGTTAGGTCTTAAAAAAGTAGAGCAAATCTCCCCCAGCTCCAAGAGGCCATGAGCTATTTGTAGGCAATATTGCTTAGAACAAGTGCAAAAGCAAGAAGAAGGAAGGAAGCAAGGTGTTTGCAAGGTAGAGGAAGGACTCATTTTCTTGGAATTTCTTGTTTGATTGGTTAAGGGTGAGCTTACTCACCGCCATGAATTAAAATATTATGTATATATGCTTGTGTTTGATTGTGTATATGTTGACTAAGTTGACATTGACATATGTTGTAATATTGGTTTTGATCCTTGTTTTGAAAGAAAATGGCATATGTAATCCATGTGTATGGACTTGAATGGACTTAAACGGACTTGAAGGGACTTATATGGCTTGTAGCATAGCCTTGAAACAAAGTACATAGGTTTTAGTTAGACTTTGTTTTCGATTGGACTTGGATTTGAAAGTGCACTTAGCGATAGTCGCTATAGATGCACATAGGAATTGACTTGTGTTCAACAATTTCTATGGAACTTATGGAGAGATCCTTAGGGTTTTCTCATTATATTTGTGATTTTATATGTATGCTTGCTTCCATAAAAAGTTTGAATGTTAAAAAGTTGAGTAACATATCGAAAAGTGGCCAATCTTACACATGTGCAAAACTGCCCCGTTTTAGCCTTTGTTTTGGAATTTAAAGGTTTGAAAAGATATTTAAATTCAAGTATTTTGTTACATTATTTTTAGATGTGTTTTCTAACTCTTATTAGAGTATTTTTAATGTGTTTTGTGATTTTTATGAATTGTTAAGAATTAGTTATGAAATTTGAAAGAAGATGGTTTATTTCTAAATATGTAGAAAACATGGTTTTTTTTTCAAGTTTCAAAATGTTTTACAAACTTGTTATCTTAAAGTAATATTTTGAGGAAATGTTTTAAAAACTATTATAAGTCTTTTAAAGTATTTTAAAATTGTAAACAAATGGTCTTGAAAGGGCTTATGAATTGCTTAGTGGCTACATCGTGTTTTGTTTAAATTACTTCTTTTAAAAGGAAGTTAATTATACATAACACTAAAAGCCGACGAAGTACGCTTAACTATTTTTGAGAGTTGAGATTAATGTTTGAGTAGGGACAGAAGCAATAATGCTCTAACCTACCAGTTTCCTTCTGGAACAAGGAATAGTTAAGTCGAGAATGTCGGAAATGTTTTAATCCTGTTGATTTCTTACTTGTTTAGAAAGTCATTGATACTATACTTCATACTAAAAGCCGACAGATAGACTTCTCTATCTGTTAGATTCAAGAATGAAGTGTCTACGCAAGGCTTTGATATGCATCAAGTGCTCTAACTTACCTGGATTCACTCTTGAACGAGGGATAGTATAAGTTGGAATGTTAGAAACGGGTTAAGTATATGAGCCATGATTTCTATAAGCGATCGTTTTTAACTGGATAGTCGATTAGTCGACTACAGAACTTAACCAATTATTTATTTAGATTTTAAAAGAATGTTTTAAAGACGGTAACAAGTGTGGAATGATTTTGGGTTTTTGTGACAATGTTTCAATAACATTTGTCTTTCACCCTTTTTGATTATACTTTGAATGTAAATAGATCTTTAAAAGAAATTTTTAAAGATAAGCATAAGTGAAATGGTTTTGGATTTACAATGACAATGTTTAAGCAACATTTGTCTTAAACCTTTTTGAATGGATTTGTGTAAGTACTTAGATCTTTAAAATGGATGTTTTAAAGGAAATTATAAGGGTGGAATCTTTTGGAAAAAGATAGAAAAGGTAAAGGTTTAAAGTAAGAAACATTGTTAATTATTTGTGAATATACTTATACCATTTGAGATAAGTATATCAATACTTTTTAAAGTATTGAAAGAGTATAAACAAATAGCGGGGATCGATAAATGTTGTTTTATTAGATAAAAGAAGTTTTACTAATAAATCAGGTTTTAATTAATAAAAGCATTAACCAAATAAAAAAGGGATTAGAAGTCGCTTATATAACTTAATCGTGCTTTGAGTAACTTGATCGTGCTTTACGTATTTGTTCGTTTCTGAAAAGTACTTAGTCGTGTACTTAGCACCAAAAGTTAAAAAACGTGATCAGTATATGAGACTTGGTTTCCATATGCGATCGTCTATTTTGAACTTGATAGTCGATTACTCGACTATCAACAAGGCCAGAAATTTATCAAATTAGTTTCGAAAAGACCGGGATCGGTAAGTGTTTTACTTATCGAAAACCAATTCAAAACTGATATACGTTGTGATGAGCACCCTATACCACCGGCATGGATAATAACTAAATGGTGCTTTGAAGTTGTGCCCGGTCGATATTGGATGATTATCAGAGTTGAAATAAACAAATGCAACATATAATCTGTCATATAACTCATAGCGCATGGACAAAATATAATATCACATATACAACAGAGGAGACAGTAATAATAGTGTGAACAAATCAACAACATCAGAGTATAGTATCCACAGTACATCAGTAGTAGAGTTTATACAACCGAATTGAACTCGACAACTATCTCAAAAGTAATAGTAAGCAGAAATAGGCAAGCACTATCATGGGCTCCGCAACATTACTCAGCGGAATAAGCATAGACTCTATATATATATATATACATAAATATTACGTGATAGCTCCATCCAACTAATCCTCTGAACAACTATTGTGTCACCTAGACCTGTTATCTACTCTACTCATTTAAGAGTACCGAGATAATAAGAAGAAGGGAATAAAACCTCAGGTCAGACAATAGTCTGGTGTGAGCGATAAATATATCTCAAAATGTTATATATGTATATATATGGTAAGGATCAAGAGTGCACAAGCCATACCTGACCTGTCTCTGCAACCAAAGAGTTAGCACATAACAGTATAATATGCTACTCTATAATATTATAATGGTACAATAAAACATACAATAGTGGATGTCCCAATATCCTATCTCCTATACCTACTTCCAATGATATCCCGAGTGATAGCCCAAAAAGCAACCAAGCAACCAAAGCATCCATCAAACAATCCATGCTATCACTCTTTCCCTATGCTCTAAATATATGATAAATCGTATGACCTCCTTGCTGCAAGGGACCGATAGAAAATCCGGTTCTCAGTTGTACTCTCGTATCTCCGAGCCCAAAGCTGGATGCTAGACCTAAAAGGTCTAGGGTATATAGGTCCCTCATTTGACCCATGGACGTCCCCATGTACAATACCCCTGCTTCGAGTGCAACAGAAAACACTCTGAGATATCAACGATTCCTTGGCACTTTAAA
The DNA here is from genome assembly GCA_030737815.1 of Allium fistulosum. Classification (NCBI taxonomy): domain Eukaryota; kingdom Viridiplantae; phylum Streptophyta; class Magnoliopsida; order Asparagales; family Amaryllidaceae; genus Allium; species Allium fistulosum. The sequence goes on from CM060907.1 coordinate 339,711,955, forward strand.
TCGAGCCCTCCTTTGCTCCTTTTTGGACACCAAGCCCTTCTTGCTCAATCTAGTTTCCATCATCTAGGAACTCACATGTTCCTTCACTTCACAGCTCCCAATACGAGCCCCTTTGGTACCTACTCCTTACAAGAGTCACAAACCGAAGGTTACAGGTCCTTGGCACCTTGGAAGCCGTTCTTTTAGACTTGATGGGTATAAACCTTGCACTTCTGATCAACCGATCTACTAAGATCCAAAAGCCATCGTACCCTCCTTGAGTCCTTGCTAGTACATCAATAAAATCCATTGATACTTGTTCCCACTTCCACTCAGGAATATCTAGCGGTTGCAACAATCCACTGTGTTTTTTCTGCTCTGCTTTTACCATCTGACAATTCATACACTTCGAGATGAATGCTACGTCATCCCTCTTCATGCCTTCCCAGTAGTAAGTCTGCATCAAATCTTGATACATCTTGTTACCACCAGGATGGATAGTCAATCTAGAGAGATAACATTCTCTTAGCACTTCATATCGCAATCCATCAACATTGGGAATAAGCAATCCTCTATCCTTACGAAGCCAACCTTCTCGGTCGAGTTCGTATTGCTTCATGTTTTCAGGTTCTACTCCTTCTATCCTTGCTATGACCTCCGCTAGCCTAGAATATTGCTTCTAACTTGTATCGATCCTTTCAATTATAGTAGGTCTAATCGATAAGCTTGCCAACATTTCAGGTTCTAGCTCGCAGTTAGGCCTAAAATCGAATCCGGTAATATAATCCATCTGCTTCCATTCTAGGAACATTGCTCCCAACCTAGCATGTCTTCTAAGAGCATAGCTCACATTGCTTCCATTCTAGCTCGCATTGAGGCCTGCTTATCTTTCACCGGTTCTGGACAATTCCTCTTCAAATGCTCAGGCTTGTCGCAATTGTAGCACTTCTTCTTATCACTCACTTTGCAATCCTTGATCAAGTGACCCTTCTCGTTACATCCATAACAAACATGCTCACATTTACCCTTCTTCTTACCAATTTTTCCTTTGAACTACAACCTTTTCTCGTTCCACTTCTTCTTGCCTTCAACGCCTTGCTGTGGTTTTGGCTCCTCCTTCTCAGTTGAAACAAAAGCAGCAGCCTTAGCCTTAGGCTATAAGCTTTCATGGTGAAGTTCATTCTCTACCAACTTCTCAAAAGGCTCCTCATTTCGGTACACTAACTTCTCCCCAAGGTAGTCATCTAAGCCAAGAATGAACTTCTCATTTTTCCTTAAGGGAGTGTCAAGAAATGACATCCAATACTTGGACAAAGCATCAAACTCTACAACATACTTCGAGACTGACATTTATCCCTGCTTGTGATCATCAATTTTTTTAAACAAAACTGACTTCAAAGCAGTCGAAACAAACTTCTCCTCAAATCTTGCCGTGAACTGGTCCCAACAAACTGATCCTCCAGAGTAGCAATAGTGACTGCATTCCGTTGGTTCAGGGCTCCACCTTGCAGCTGCCTTGAAGCCAACTTTCTTTTCATAGCATCTTCCACCTCCATGTGCTTGAAGATGCCCTCACAAATATCAATCCATTCTTATACTTCTATGGCTGAATCAATCCCTTGGAATGGCTTCCCTCCAAGAGTAGAGTTATCCTTGCTCAACTTGGCAAAATCAGCCCTAGGCATTTGCACTGGAGAACCTCCACCTGTTCCCACTCCAGGAGCATTCCTCATCGTATTTTCCATCGTAGCATTAAACATGGCCTGGACATTAGGCGGAGCAGCCCATGATACCACTCCCTCGTCCACTCCTGAAGAAGAATTCCTCACATTGTTTCTTGCATGCTGGCTCGTTCTTATCTGTAACAAGACTGATCAGTCTCTCATAAAGGAAACTGTGTCTAGAGTGCTCATGTGCATGCGACTTATACTATGCTACTATATAGTTTTGAAAACCAAACTTATAACAAGCACGCACTCTCATGTGTACATATATACTCTAGATCCATTCTAAGGTGATACAACCTAACATATCTCTATTGGATCAAGGTATCAACTACAATTAATCGTGTAACGAAAGATTTAATACTAAGTTTGACAACCACCCTATACCACCGGCACAAATAATATCTAAACAGTGCGCTACAGTCTTGTCCGACCGATATAGGATAATTATCAAAGTTGAAATAAAAAAATGCAACATATAACCTATCGTATAACTCACAATGCACGGATAAAATATAATATCACATATACTACATAAGAGATAGTAATAATAGTGTGAACAAATCAACTACATCAGAGTATAGTATCCGTAGATTTATACATCAATAGTAAAGTTTGTATAACATAATTAAACTCGATAAAGTAATAGTAACCATAAATAGCCAAGCATTGTCATGGGCTCCACGGCGTTGCTCAGCGGAATAAGCGTAGACTCCATATATGTAAATAGTACATGATAGCTCCATCCAACTCATCCTCTGAATAGTTATTACGTCACTTAGACCTGTTATCTACTCTACTCCTTTAAGAGTACCCAAGATAATAAGAAGAAAAACATAAAACCTTAGGTCGAACCATAGTCTGGTGTAAGCGATAAATGTATCTCAAAATGCTATACATGTATATATGGTAAGGAACAAGAGTACACGAACCATACCTGACATGTCCCTGCAGCCACAGAGTTAGCACATAACAGTATAATATGCTACTCTACGATATCATAAATGTACAATACAACATACAATGGTGGATGTCCCAATATCCTATCTCCTATACCTACTTCCAATGATATCCCAAGTGATAGCCTAGAAAGCAACTAAGCAACCATAGCATCCATCAAATGATCCCTACAATCACTCATCCCCTATGCCCTGAATTTATGGTAACCCGTATGACCTCATCGTCGCCAGGGACTAATGGAAAATCCCGGTTCTTCATTGTACTCTCTTGTCTCGCAGCCCAAAGACGGATACGTGTCTCATAGCCTAAAGTTGGACGCTAGACCTAAAAGGTCCAGGGTATACAGGTGCCTCGTTTGATCCATGGGCGTCCCCACTTACAATACCTTCGATTACAACAAAAAACACTCTGAGTTATCAATGATTCCATGGCACTTTCAATCGAGCCCTCATTTGCTCCTCTCTGAACACCGAGCCCTTCTTACTCAATCCAGTTTCCATTATCTAGGAACCACCATGTTCCTCCACTCCATAGCTCCTAATACGAGCCCTTTGAGTACCTACTTCCTACCCCAGTCATAACTGAAGGTTACGAAGTCCTCAATCTTTGACACCTACTCCCAACATGAGCACAAATCGAAGATGCGTAGCCTTCATCGTGCTATTACATTGTCATCCAACTTGATACAAACAAGCCATAAGCTCCGGCATGACTTACAGAACCTCAACAGCAGTCCCTAGAAGTTCCATCATCACTAGGGTCACCACATGAAGTCAGTGCCGACCTCTCAACTCGGTGCCGACATCTCCACTTAGCCTCTCCATGGCTATGTTTCCTTCCACTCCTTCCTTAATTCTAGTACTTCATACCTAGGTGCTTTGACCCCAAACTCTCTACCCATCATAGAGCAAGTCCACTCGTCAAAGCAATCAACTTCATATCCTAGAAATAAGTCGTTATAGCCTCGAGCACTTGACTAATCATCAATCCAACACCATAAGCAACCCTTACTAGCCATAGCACTACTTTCCCCTAAGTCGCTGCCACTATGGACTATCCCATAGATGTCGATACCGACTTCTATACTTAATGAATTAGAGCTTGCGACTTGGACCCTGAGCTCCTCCTATCCTCTAAAGCTTCCCGTTCAAGTTTCGTCCAACTCTAACCATAAGTGCCTCCATATGCTCAATTCTCCAACCTAACTTCCTATGCAATCAAAACACTAGCAAACAACACCAAATAATATCATCCAAACATAGAATAACAAGTAATTTTATCCAGTCGAATTTGGAATCCGTCAAAACAAGGTAAACATGTCAATTTACAACATAGATCTATATATAACATGAATATATGAGCATAGGTAATGGTAATTTCTAACCAATCTAGATCACTTTCATAATTTAACATGTAAATAAAGTTAGAAAAGGATTTATGGCCAAAAATTGATTTAAAACATGTTAAATCCTACAATTCTACCATATAAACATGCATAGTATAGTGAGAAGGCATAAACCACCCACAAATTATCAAATTCAACCAATATGGGTGTAGATCTGATTCAGACAATAGACCAAAGCAATGCAAAGCAATCAAGTAGAAGGTATCTATCTTCTATTTGATGATCTAATCACTAGTCTCTAATCCGGTTTAATTTAGAGTGTAATTTGGATGATTTTGGATGAAATTAAGATGAAATTAGGGCTAATTAGGGTTTAAACCTGATTTAGAATAAGAGGAAAAGTTTTCATTTGACTCTTACAACACCTATTTATAGTGATTCTCTAATTAGGCTAATGGGCTAACTAATGGGCTTCACTAATTACACACTAATCTTGACCAACCGTTCTTAAAATTTAAAACAACCATAACTTTCTGACCGTAACTCCATTTTTCTATTATGAACACTCTACGAAAAGGGAAACCATTATCCTAAGGCAATGGAACTAGTTTGAGACCCTAATTCAACTCCTATCAAAATTTATTGCCCAAACAAGGTTTTTAAGGTGCAAATGGTCACATAGAGATTTGGAAAAAATCACAAGTGTGTAAAATATTCCCAAGAGTCATATCTTAAAATTATAGAATCATACGACCTTATATGGATAAAATAAAAAAATACAATCCTCCGATACGTAAAATACAGATCGTTACATACATGTTCTATGTTTTGGAAGCGGGTTATGAAGTGGAATGCTATAGAGTTGAACTGTTTATCCTAAAGTTAAGTCCAAGGGAGAGGTCAGCGTTAGCATTCATCGGACGACTTATGCTGGGATCCTTGTAGGGATCCGTGGACTTTTCAAGATGCTTGGATTCGTTTTCTATTCGAGTGATGATGACTCGTGTGAGAGGTGCCAAACGTAGCATTGACATCGAAAATGACAGAAAATGGAGTTGGAACATATCCATGGGGTTTAACTAACCCATAGGGTACATCGATTGCATATCTAGAGTAAGCTTATCGATATGTTGCGCGTTGGAGTTAATGTATTCGGGATCACAAGTGATTGTGCATGGACCATCTATGTTTACCTTATTGGTATATTTTATCTAAGGATATACGACGCTCAGAGGTAGTTTCTGACCCTTCTCAGAAGGCTGGCCACCGTTGTTCTAGGGATGTCTTCAATGGAAAATCCATATACAAATGAACCTTAGCGGTTGTGATTATATCTTAAATATGTTATGGTGTGACCAATGTAAGCAGCTCAACTATTTGATATGATTTGTATTCTACACCCTAGACATTATATACTATATCAACTTATGTACTTATAAGATGTTGGTTCCTTTGAAGGGATAATCATTACGGCATTCCTTACGGTCTCAAAAATACTGTTATATGTTGATCACATATTTCCTGAGTTTTTCATACCAGACTTATGTCTAATGTGTGGTTTTTATTTTTCCTAAATTTCTCGTGTGCTCTTTCGAGTAGTTTGAGAAAGGAAGGTTTTCATTGATGTTCTTTGGAGCTTGAGAAGCCGAGCTAGATAGTTCACATACCGTAGTATTCTTATTTCCGCTGCATTGCTATTATGTATATATTAGCATTTGTGAGGACATGCTAATGATAGTATTCAGAATTATAACTCTGAAATGTTGTGTATCTTAAAGTGATAGTTTTGTACTACCTTTGATATTATATGTTGTCGTTTCTGCCCACTTTGAGGTTCTTATATTGCGTTCCTTCTTTTTTGTTCTGTTTATTTATATTTTTATTTTACCTTAACAATATGTCTTTCCGGCACTTGGATGCTCGACATGTGAATAACATTGATGTATTAGTGTCGACATTTGAGGGTCGAAACTCAGGTCATTACATGTGGTATCATAGCTGAAGGTTAAGCGAGAACCTTGGCTCTGGTAGGGTATAACTCATTAAGAGATAGGGTAATGGAATGCCCTAGCATGAGTTGAGTGTAATATACATATGAGAGCATATTTGTAATTGTTATAAATGTATACCTTAAAGGTAATTACAAATGCGAAAATTAAAGATCTTATATAAGGTAACTTATATAAGTATGAATTGTTAAAGTGTAGTTTAATTAATGTAGGTATTAATGATGTTCATTGTTACCCCTTCATCAATTAGTTTAGCCGTGCTCGGCTAGTTTTTGAGTACTTCTATCTTTTGTAGAATGATTTGACATGCTCGACCAGTTTATGAGCATTATTATCATTCGTAGAATTTTTAGCTTAATATCGCTCAATCGGTTTACGAGCATTGTTATCATTTTTTGATTGATTAGTCATGCTCGACCAGTTTATGAGCATTGACTGTTGTTAGTTGATTGTTGATTTGTGCTCAACAAGTTTATGAGAAGTTTTATCTTTCTACTATATTAGTTGAGTAGGCAGTATTTGTGGGTATATTAAAATGAATACCTTGTGAATTAGTTTCACAGTTTGACTATAAGGTATTCGGTAGCAATGTTGGGTTAAAAGTTAACTTTAATCAAAGATGTTTCTTTTAGTCTATAGAAAGACAATTTATTTTATAAATAAACATTTGTGAAAAGATTTTATATAAGAAAGTGATTTAATATAAGTATGGCTTATAAAACATATGGTTTATAAACGAAGAGGATTTAAACTAATATTTTGAGGACTTAAATCCTAGTGTTTTTCAAAATGATTTGAAATGAAAACCGGTGTTTAGTTCTAAAATTTTCTTGTTAAGTTATTTCATGGACACATGTAGCCTATGCATTAGGATAGTATGGATGTGCATCATGATATGATATGTTGTTTGGCAGTTTTCATTTGTTAATATGAAACATGATTTTCGGTGATTTTGGATAGTCGGAAGCTTCCATATTCTTATAGAACTTAAAATAAAATGGTGGTGAAAAATATAAAAGTTGAGTTTTTTTAACTCTTGAATTGAGAAGTTAGAAAGCTAAAACAAGTTTAAATTTGCTAAACATCCTTGCTAAGTAAAATAATTTGATGTTTCGTATATACTCGTAGGGTGTAGTAGATTATTATACCAGTATAAACTTTAGTTATAAAATGTTTATAAACTTGAAGTTAATGTTTTATGAAATGATTCACAAATGAATTTAGTATGGAGTGATATACTATTTGTGTAGAAGAATGTAATTTAAAGGAAATTGGTATGTTAAGAAACCAACAGGGTAAGTATGTAAGTTGTATGTAGATCGTTTTATTCACATGACTGTTCTTGATCCAGTATTCGAGTATAGGAGTTCGAGGTGATTTACACTAGTCCTAACAAGGACTTTTCACTCGATTCTTGACGGTGAATACTTGATACAGATTTTTGATACAATCCCAATGTTTACTATCATAGTGTATAGTTATGTAAGAAAGACGGAAGTTTCTAATCAAGGAACCTAATCGGAGTCCACACTAGAGAGGTCAAGTGATCTATATTATTTTGGAAGTGAAATCTATGTTATCGAGCAAGTGAAAGCATTAATATTGCCTATGGATGGTCAATGTGCATTATATGAGCTTTAGTGTGTTTGTATACTGTATTTGTTGGCTTAGGGAGAGTTTAAGGAATGACTCTTCGATTTGTTCTACGGTAGCCTGAATAATCATCTATGTAATAACCTAAGGCTTTTGAGCTTAAGGTATGCTTAGTTAATTTTTTATCATCCTTATACGATGAGAGGGTTTAAACTTGAGCAAACTGTGAGCTTTTTTGCTAGAAACTGTAATACTATTGTTACACCCGTTCTTACCATGAACTGCAATAAGGGAAAATGAGCAGAACATAAGGAAACCTACTTAAAATCATAACACCTAACCCAGCCCAAGCCTTGCAACCTAGGGACCTCGGCAAAGGACAAATATTATATGCATCAGGAAACATGAGCATGCCACAGTAACCATGCCCAAAATCAAACACATAAAGTGAATAGAGGCATAGGAAGCAGTACCAAATGTACTAAGGTAACCAAACTTCTAAAGCTTACACTTTGTAATTGCCTATAGAAATAGGCTATTCCAGCATATACCGAGGGCAACCTAGATAGATCCGCATGGAGCTAAAAGCACTCCAAAGGAGCTGAATACGAGGCCCCTCAAAACATGCTTCAACGTAGAACCGAGCTTACAAGCAAGCAACAAGTGTGAAGTTCTATCAGCCGCCAAGGCATACTGGTATAGAGGATAAACAAACTCATGAATAGCCTCAAACACATGTCAGGCATATGCCAAGTCAACTCTTAGTACAGAATGAGGAAACACTACTCCATTCCAACCCGACGCCTTACTAAGTCAAGCAGAGGTAGTAAAGGTATCAGCAGGGTAGTACGATTTGAATGCCAAGCAATATTCACTACCACACCTCTTCATATGCATCAACAACATAGCAAAGCTTCAAGGTGGTCCTCTATCGTTCCTCTTAAGACATATGCTATTTTAAGGGAGAAGGGTCGACCCATATAGACTTGGATTTCACCCTAATTTTTCAGGCATCCTGCTTTGAATTTCGAAGATCCTGCCGATATCACGGTTTCTCGCCAAAAACTCTTCATCAATCTAGGTACAACAAATGGGCGTCATAAATAAATGACAAGTGGCAGAATCGGAAGGTAGAGATTGAAGAGAAAAGACCAAGGTGATTGCAAAAACCAGCAATGCACTTTTCATACTATAAAAGGAAAGACTAGAGGACGAAGAAGGGGTTCTTTTTTTGAATCTTCTCTTTTTTAGCCTTTTTAGCTTTCTCTCCTTCCATAAATAAAAGATCAGATATTGTACACCCTTGAGGCCATTGTAAACATTTGTACAAAAACAACAAATATTTAGTGAAATATCTCATGGACATAGGGTTTATAATAATCTGAACCATCTAAATAATCTTTGTGTCCCTTTATTTTATTGTTCTATTTGCTTACCTTTTTATTTGCAAACCATTTCGACATTTCAACAAACAGTTGAAGTCAACTACTTGGTTGTGTAAGAATTCAACAATATAGCCACTACTGAAAGGCGAATTTGACATAGATTAAATTTGATGATTCCAATTCATGGAAGCAGCTAGTAACTGGGTTGCTCCACAACCCTGTTATGTGTGGTGAAGCCGAAAAACTTCACCAACATTTTTGTCGCTAGAAGGAGGACTCGAACCTCCATCCTTTCGTTCCTTTTCCCTTGGATCTTTAGCAAACTTCCAATTCCATCTTCTATTTCTCTGTCATCCACGGCTCACCATCCTTTCTTATCTACTGCATGTTTCATGCAGTAGATAAATGATTACAACATTCTCAAAAACGAGAACGGTGAGACTGGCCACAAACTAATTGATAGAAAGACTCAATAATCGGTGGTGCATAGAATCAGGTTGAATGGCTACTACCATTTGATTATGACCCTCCAACGTCAGCCAACGGCCACCCTCCGAGCAAAGGCGCATGGGTATTTGTTGATTAGGACAGCGACTTCGATAATGGCAGAAAATTCAAGGTCAGAGTCCAAAATCACTTTACTTTTTGTTGGAAAAAATATGAGAAAACATCCCGTAATATGGTCATAAGGGTAAAGATGTTTGCACATTTTGTACTAAAACTGAGGGATTCAACTGATGCACCCATCGATTAAAGATCGAAATGCACATCGATTTGAAAGATCATCCTCGTCACCAAGATCATCTGAGGGCGCAGTAGCTACCTATACTTCTCTACCTTACAAGGAAAGCTACCTTTATCGGTTGAGATTAAGAGCACGATAATTTCAAAGCCCATAAAGGAACAAAAATTGAAACATCGACCAGAGTTTACCTAGAGCTTTAAAAAAATGAAATGTATGTATATATTGATGTACAAAACTGGCCGTAGGGATACTAGGTAGCACGAACCAATACAAAAATCTCTATACTTTCTCTTTTTGTAAAAATATATATATACCATTCATAGTTCACCGCCAATATTCATTGATTAAGCTTAAGGCAAGATTGGTAGTACGACACTCTCAAAATTAAGAACGGTGGTACTGGCTTTACACACTTAGACTTGCATCAACGCAAGGCTTTTCAGCCATGCACTGGACGGGATGAAAAACTACCCCGATATGGTATGAATATTCTTATGATAATAATCATAGAAAGACTGGTTGTAGGGATATTAGACAGCCTGAACCAGTATAAAAAACCTCTATGTTAGCCGATTCAACATAGCACACTGGACGTACGGATAGTAGACGGCTCGAACTAGTTCAAAAAACCATGTGTATGCGATAATGGGTTGTATATATACGATCTGACTTCTTAGTCAAATATTTCCCCCCAAATAGTAGGGAAGACTGTAACGACCCGTAAATTTCAACTGTTATAATAACGTAATTAGTTGAAATTTTGTGAAAATTTTAAACGATAAAATTTTGAAATAAAAATTTAATATTTGGAATACGTCTAGTTAAACATAGCAACAGAAAATTTTCGTCCGAAAATACGAAAGTTTATTTCGCGCGTAAATTTACTTCAATTTAATCAGTTAAAAAGCGATGAAAATAAAACGTTTTCGAATCCTAAATATTTTTACATAGAAAAATTCTAAATCATCTTCTGAGCAAGATGTCAGTTTGTCGTTTTTCCAAATTCGGACATCTTTGGCTCCGTCGATCTTATTTTTCAGCGTTTTTCTTGCATTTTCCGCTATTAGAAAATTCGAATTTTTATAATTCAATTGTATCACTGATATCCGTATGCCGTTTTGATCGCCTCGACGTGCTGATCTCTGCGGTATTTTTATTTCTGGGTTTTGAAACCTGATTCACAGCGAAATCCACAGAAACAGTCGTCGTATCGGTACCCGTTTGAACTTTTGTTTTGTTTGTTTTGCTTTCCTTGTGTCTTTCCATTTTCCACTGGGTAAACCAAATAGTCAGTAGCTTTTAATAATTTCTGAATTCAATCGATGTCCTTCACTATTCCCAATTTTCAAAAATTTATTCCTTTTGGACCGTCACTATCTTCCTTTTGTTTGTTCTGCCTTCTTGATTTGAAGAAAAATTATACTATGATGTAATATGAAAAGCTCATACATACTTTACCTGAAACAAGTTGCATTCTATTTTTTTTCTAAAGCAATTCAAAAACTCACGTACCATTTTGCCTGCTGCCTATTTTTCATGTCATGGCCTTCACTTCTCAAGACTATTTAATTTTTGCAATTCACTTTCCACCTTCAGAAGCCACCCTCTGCTCGTCTATTCCTGATCACACTCCACATCTTTCGCTACCTCCTCAAACCACTTCTCTTCTCCCATGAAGCACACCACACAGCAGCACGCAACTCGAGGTCACCTCCCTCAGCCCTGGCCACCACGTCTCTGACCAAGCAATCTCCCCATCTCCGCTCAAACCCTTTTCCCAGACCCCGCACCACCTCACCGACCTGGCCAGAGCCACCGCGACAACCACCCGTTCGCTTTCCACCACGACACAACTCAGATCCATCTCCACCATGCTGCCGAGCTCGGCAACCTCAAAACAGCAACCCGAGACCACTGCCGATCCCAAACGCCTCGACTCCAGCCTTAACCCAATTGGCCCCTCCTCTCTTCCCTTCGCCCAACGCAGCCTTTCCCACCTCGACCTGCCGAACTCCACCGTACCGCCGTTCATCCGTTCTTCCGCCTCCTCCTTACCTGCTCGGCCTATCACCTCAACTCAGCCGAGTTTGCTTCTCTTCTCCTCTGTACATCGATCTAGGTGAGTATATATTTGTTTGCATATACTATAGTTATGTATATGATTTTATTAACTTATATTTATGTTGCAGTGAAGTAAGTTTAAGCATAGAATATAATAATAATATGTTCAAAGGGTTATTGTATATATAGGATTTTAATTTATGTTAGAGGTTACGCATATAAAAGTTTTCAGATAATATTGTACTAGCCTATATATTAAAATATGTATAAGTTATAAGAGTCAGAGGGGCTGTTGTATAGAGTACGGTGTATTATATTATAAGGGTAGTATATATTTTATTTTAAGATCAGTCAGTTGTCCTATAAGCTGTTATATACAGTAGCTACCCCAAATGTTATATGTATACGGTTGTAAAACTATTATATATATAAATACTGTTCGAATGTATATGTGTTGAAATTTTATAAATGCTTACTCGATCAAATGTCCAGGCGTTTACGTTCTACGTTTAAAGTGATTTTATGGGTTTATATTTATTTATTTTGGAAGTATATAGGGAAGTTGTAATTAAACTGAGATTTTGTTTTAGAATGTGCATATAGGTGTCGGTTAAATGGTTCCAATATTTATATGATATGTAAAAAAAAGATTCGTGTACTTATAGAAGTTATTTCAGATGTTAAAGTTGATACTAATTTGAGATTATATATAGAGGATGAACTGGCTTTCGTACGTGTGTTACTGCAGTTATGTGATTGTTTTAGTGTATATATATATATATATATCATATACTACTGTAACATTTGTAAGCAGGTAAAAATATGTTAGTAACGAAGTACAATGTTTGGTTTTGTTAAAAATGGATAGATATTTTTATGTGTTTAAATTTAATTGTTGATTTGGATATATATATATAAGGGAATTTATTTTAAGTATACGTTAAGAGAAATTTTATATATGTATATAACATCTATTTTGCTCGGTTTACATTAAAGCTAATTTTGATTTGTCTCCCGTCAATTCCAAACTTTCAGCTTTGCTCTGATCGTCAACTTCTTGTTCATCGTACTCCACTTTGAAATTCGTTGCTCGGATTCACAGCCCAGTTCGTTATCGAATTCCTCTAGCCTCGAAAGGTGAGCAATCACTCACGATTAACGTTCTTTTATTTATTAAATTTGATTTCAATTGAAACGACAATTGAAATATGCTGCTGTTTGATATTTACACTGTTATTACCTGGATCAGTTCACCTGTGACATCTGACACCATTATATGTTATATATGCAATGATAATCCAGTTTGGTTGTTAAATGATTGATTGTTTGATGTTTACAATTGGACGTTAAAATTGTAATGTATAAATTGATAAATATTATGCAAATAAATTTGACGTAGGATAATAAAAAATTTGAATCGACACATATGTTGAATTTGATTAGTTGAATATGATCCCTTTTAATTGTTAAATTAATTGACATGTAGAATTGTGATAATTACACTTTGAACCATTGAACGTATATTTGATAAATTGTTGTAGTGTTAAAATTGAAATCGAATGACAATTGAAGAACCGTATAAATATTAGTGTAATAATCTTTAATCTACATGAAATGATAGTGTAGATTCTAGAGATAATTATATTAATTCGTACAAATAACAATGCGAATTAATACGGTTATTTCGGGATTATTTGAATTGATTATTGGATTGATATTGATTGTTGTTATTACTTGTTTATTTACTTTGACACCATCCCAGTTATCACACTACAAGTTCCCTTTGTTATGTTTTGATTTTGAATTGAATTGGAATTGGGTTGAAATGATAAATACCCAAATTAAACTTTGACATAGGATAGGAAATTAAAATAAAACCCGATTGGTCAATAATTTGATTTAAAAATAAAACGAAAATTTTATTTGAATAAATAATATGGTTTTGAAATGAAGTTGAAATTTGAATTTTTAATGAAAGGAAAATGTTAATATTTAAAAATCTGAAACAAAATATTAACAATGTAATTGATGAAAGAATGTTGTTTAATTTGAGAAATGATTGAATTAAGTTTGAAATGATTTAGTAATTAAGTTTGAAATTATAATTAAGTTTGAAATTATTAAACTTTGAAATTATTTAATAATTAATTTTTGAATTGTTTAATAATTAAATAAGATTGAATTATCTAATGATTAAATTAAATCGAATTTTTGAATAAGTGAATTTTACTTCGTAAATAATTGAAATTGAGTTTCTTTATAAATTAAGTTTTGGAAATTATTTAAGTAAGTAAATAAGTGAAATTGAATTTCTTTAACAAGAAATAAGTGTGATTTATGGGAATTAATGTAAGACTTGAAATTTAAAGAATTTGATTTGATGAATTTAATTTAATTCAATTTGTAAGTTTTGATATAATGGAGTTAAATTTGAATAATGGATTTAATGAATTGGAAATTTAATAGAAATTGTTTGAATGGAAAATTTACTTAATGAATATTGAATGAAATCGATAAATGAATTTAAATTGATTTAAATGTTAAATCAAATTAATTTAAATGATTTCGGAATGAAACTTATATACGAACTTGAATCCAAATTTGAATTGTTTTAAATAAAGATTGAATTTGAATTATAAGATTTCGAAATGGTAATTTGGAAGTTTTGAAATGTAAATTTTGGAAATTGGCTTTGGAAGACAAATGAAATGTTGGTTTACAAATTCTATTTGAAATTGAAATTGATTTGGTTTTGAAATAAATAAACGACCAATCGGTGAAATAATTTCGAAGGTTATTAAAGAAACCAGAATCGGTTATGGATATACTCTCTGTCGAAACCGAAACCACTTTAATAATTATAATGCGGAGTGATGATCCAGAATGAAGTGGTTGGAATGATGTACGTGATGACTGAAGAAAGAGAACGATAATGGATAGCCTTGACACTTGTGTCAAATTGGAAATGACTAAAACAGGAGCCGTGCCGGACCAATGGAGGTCATCTACCTCAAGTGAACACACTTCTTCGAACTACTCATTACTTGTTGTCGATTGGTGCACCCTTGATTTTGGGAGTGTTGTTTCACGGTGTTGCGGTCGCTGCGGCGATGCGTTCTCACCAGTCCGGATCAGGCGAACGGTAGTGTCACTACCTTGGGTATTGCCTCATGTGCCTTGTCATACTTGTATCCCTTTATACGCGACCACTACGAATCTGTTTTGTGTTATACCTATGGAGTACTCCCTGATAGCCCACTAGTTTACGGTGGAGTTTACAGTGCTGTATAGACTATAACGCTTATATAAAATGTGTTAAGGGGGATAATGGTAACGCCTTAACACTATTTTGATACCTTATATTACTGATAGACATTATCTACTTAGCGTACATTACTACCTAGTAGATAGTTTAACGGATCCTTAAGGCATGGTTATTCCAAACATCCTTTGAGTTATTTGTATTTCAATTGCTATTTCACTTGAGTTGGATTTATTGATATAAGAATGTTAATCCTGACTCGAGTGTTTTGTGTTTTGCTTTACGCTCGGGTCAAACTGAGTGTACCAGTATTCGAGACTCACCTTTGAAGTTGGAGCTTTGCTTGAAGATCCAGCCATCTATTCTGCTTTCAGTATTCGATGATTCCAGTGATGTATTCTGATTTGTATCTGATGTATTGTATTACTCTTCCGTTGTATCTGTTCTAACTCTGATGTAACTTATACATTTATATAGTAGCTTCATGAACTACTATCTCTTTTATTTCCGCTGCATTTATTACTCTGTGTCTGTGATCTGTGATTATATTTATTTACTGTATATGTTCAGTTTTGCCAAATTTAAATTAACAACACGGTATTTTGAGCAATTCAATTCCGACATGTGTGTCTGCCTATGCACTTGGAGGGTGCAGCATGATAGGGGGTTCTCGCATTTGGTTTGGTAGCGAGCGGATGACTCTTACTCCTACATGTCCCTGCGGGGTTGGTTCTGTCGAGAGGCTGGCTGTAAAGGCAGAACACAGGTACAGCTGTATGCTACGGTGGGCGTTACCCCACTGACGCGGTCCGTTACAGTTGGTATCAGAGCTTTGGTTGCTCTAGGCAAAACTCAACATATAGGGTAAATGTATTTACAGAATCACTCTCATTTTGAGTTTCAATCTCTTTCTTTTGACTTGATTCTTTTGCATTTTGGAATGTTCCCTGCGATTCCAAATCCATTCGTGTCCCTCACTATTCGTCTTCTCCAAATTCCGGAGTGTTCCATAACTCCACTTCGAATGATCTTTATAGTGAATTGGCGGTCTCGCCAAACTTCGAATGATTTGTAAAGGGGTGAAACTCCTTTACAATAGGCATTGATTTACCGAAGATTTCTGTATCCTCGGATTACGATGCTATCTATCTCCTGCTATGCCGAAATTCTATTCCTTGAGATTTGATGCCGATTTTCCCTCGGAATTCTGCATCGATTTCATTCTTGAAGTCACGGTCGGCCCGGTTAAGGTTGCCCGCGATTTATATAAACTTATCAATCTTTCTACGTTGTTATTTAATCATCATTACTTTGTTTCAAACTTATTTTCGAATCGAAATTCTCTTTGATTTGAGTCCATCAAATTTGAATCTCTATCTTTGCTTGAAATCTATTCTTGTATAGTCGAGCGAGGAAGTGTATTTGTAAATTAATATTTAAATGTTTTAATATATGCTGTGTTGTTTGAGTTGTTGATGTTGATTTGGGTTTCCGATTGATTCGTCTGATCAACGCTATCGATAGGATTTCCCAAAACACTTGAACAGAGCAAACTGACACAATATTATTTTCAAATTTGGAAAATGAAATAAATTTGTTTGATTATATTGTGAAAATATAAGTAAAAATTTTCTGGAATTTAATAGGTAAATTAAATTGTTTGTTTGAAATGATAATATTTGATTATCATTTATTGTTCTAAATAAATTTATAAATACGGTTTGTAAATTGATTTGGAATTTGAAATGAATTTAATTCAGAAATTTGAGAATTTAGTTTCCGGTGATTTCGAACTTTGGTTTTAAAATTTTAAAGTATATATTATTGGAAGTATTTTCGAATAGAAATCGTTTCCAAAGAATTTTAAAATGTTGAAATCAGTGCTCTTCTCTTTGTCGCTGGAAAATAATTTCGGTAATGGCGGTCGCATAATCGATGTTCATTTTCGAGTTTCGAAGTGGAGATACTATTCTGTAGCTTTGCTACGGTTTGTTTTGAAAAAATATTTTGATTTGAATTTCTTTAGTATAATTTGATTTATATATATATAGGTATCTTATTTTAAAATTTAATTTGATTTGATATAAATATTATATATATATCTCTAAATTGTTTAAAGTAAATCGGAAATATAATTCTTAAATTTTGTTAAAGGATGATTTTAATTATAAATAAAACCAAAATTTGGAATAAATATTTAAACTTGAATAATTGAATTGGAAAATTTTATTTGTATATTGTTCAACTGCATTCTAATATAACTTACCTAAATCATTCAGAAGTTGAATATGTAATTGGATAATATATAAGATAAATTGAATGTATAAATAAAATTTGAGTGTTTATAATAAATGTTATACACTAAATTTGATTATTAAGATGTTAATAGAGTTAGATAAGATAATAAATAAACTCAGTTAATAATGAAATAAATTTGTTTTGAAAGAATTAATAAATTGAAATTTGATCAACATATGAAAATACCTTGAATTTAAAAGAAATTAATAGATGTAAATTAATTTAAATCGAAACTTTTATGTTTTAAATTAATTTATATGGGTTAAATATATGTGAGTAGATATATTAAGTAGAATAAATTTAACAGTAATTTGGAATAAGAAGAATTTAAAATTGTTGAAGAAAGTATGATTATAATAAAAGACTATTCAAATTTATGGTTTTAGAAATTTTAAATTTAAGATAATTGGATAATAAGATAATGAATTTAGAAATAGTTGAGATTGATTTAGTGAAGTCAAATGAGTTAAATCAATTATTGAATATCAATTAATTTAAATTTGAATTTATATGGTTTAAATTAATTGTTATTTTGTATTTCAAATCTGTTTTTCTTTCTGGTTGTTTCTATTCTCCTACCTCATTCCTTTTCGGGGACGAAAAGTTTTGAGTGGGGGAGAGTGTAACGACCCGTAAATTTCAACTGTTTTAATAACGTAATTAGTTGAAATTTTGTGAAAACTTTAAACGATAAAATTTTGAAATAAAAATTTAATATTTGGAATACGTCTAGTTAAACATAGCAACTGATAAATTTTCGTCCGAAAATACGAAAGTTTATTTCGCGCGTAAATTTACTTCAATTTAATCAGTTAAAAAGCGATGAAAATAAAACATTTTCGAATCCTAAATATTTTTACATAGAAAAATTCTAAACCATCTTCTGAGCAAGATGTCAGTTTGTCGTTTTTCCAAATTCGGACATCTTTGACTCCGTCGATCTTATTTTTCAGCGTTTTTCTTGCATTTTCCGCTATTAGAAAATTCGAATTTTTATAATAAAATTGTATCACTGATATCCGTATGCCGTTTTGATCGCCTCGACGTGCTGATCTCTGCGGTATTTTTATTTCTGGGTTTTGAAACCCGATTCACAGCGAAATCCACAGAAACAGTCGTCGTATCGGTACCCGTTTGAACTTTTGTTTTGTTTGTTTTGCTTTCCTTGTGTCTTTCCATTTTCCACTGGGTAAACCAAATAGTCAGTAGCTTTTAATAATTTCTGAATTCAATCGATGTCCTTCACTATTCCCAATTTTCAAAAATTTATTCCCCTTGGACCGTCACTATCTTCCTTTTGTTTGTTCTGCCTTCTTGATTTGAAGAAAAATTATACTATGATGTAATATGAAAAGCTCATACATACTTTACCTGAAACAAGTTGCATTCTTTTTTTTTTCTAAAGCAATTCAAAAACTCACGTACCATTTTGCCTGCTGCCTATTTTTCATGTCATGGCCTTCACTTCTCAAGACTATTTAATTTTTGCAATTCACTTTCCACCTTCAGAAGCCACCCTCTGCTCGTCTATTCCTGATCACACTCCACATCTTTCGCTACCTCCTCAAACCACTTCTCTTCTCCCATGAAGCACACCACACAGCAGCACGCAACTCGAGGTCGCCTCCCTCAGCCCTGGCCACCACGTCTCTGACCAAGCAATCTCCCCATCTCCGCTCAAACCCTTTTCCCAGACCCCGCACCACCTCACCGACCTGGCCAGAGCCACCGCGACAACCACCCATTCGCTTTCCGCCACGACACAACTCAGATCCATCTCCACCATGCTGCCGAGCTCGGCAACCTCAAAACAGCAACCCGAGACCACTGCCGATCCCAAACGCCTCGACTCCAGCCTTAACCCAATTGGCCCCTCCTCTCTTCCCTTCGCCCAACGCAGCCTTTCCCACCTCGACCTGCCGAACTCCAACGTACCGCCGTTCATCTGTTCTTCCGCTTCCTCCTTGCCTGCTCGGCCTATCACCTCAACTCAGCCGAGTTTGCTTCTCTTCTCCTCTGTACATCGATCTAGGTGAGTATATATTTGTTTGCATATACTATAGTTATGTATATGATTTTATTAACTTATATTTATGTTGCAGTGAAGTAAGTTTAAGCATAGAATATAATAATAATATGTTCAAAGGGTTATTGTATATATAGGATTTTAATTTATGTTAGAGGTTACACATATAAAAGTTTTCAGATAATATTATACTAGCCTATATATTAAAATATGTATAAGTTATAAGAGTCAGAGGGGCTGTTGTATAGAGTACGGTGTATTATATTATAAGGGTAGTATATATTTTATTTTAAGATCAGTCAGTTGTCCTATAAGCTGTTATATACAGTAGCTACCCCAAATGTTATATGTATACGGTTGTAAAACTATTATATATATAAATACTGTTCAAATATATATGTGTTGAAATTTTATAAATGCTTACTCGATCAAATGTCCAGGCGTTTACGTTCTACGTTTAAAGTGATTTTATGGGTTTATATTTATTTATTTTGGAAGTATATAGGGAAGTTGTAATTAAAGAACTGAGATTTTGTTTTAGAATGTGCATATAGGTGTCGGTTAAATGGTTCCAATATTTATATGATATGTAAAAAAAGATTCGTGTACTTATAGAAGTTATTTCAGATGTTAAAGTTGATACTAATTTGAGATTATATATAGAGGATGAACTGGCTTTCGTACGTGTGGGTTTACTGCAGTTATGTGACTGTTTTAGTGTGTATATATATATCATATACTACTGTAACATTTGTAAGCAGGTAAAAATATGTTAGTAACGAAGTACAATGTTTGGTTTTGTTAAAAATGGATAGATATTTTTATGTGTTTAAATTTAATTGTTGATTTGGATATATATATAAAAGGGAATTTATTTTAAGTATACGTTAAGAGAAATTTTATATATGTATATAACATCTATTTTGCTCGGTTTATATTAAAGCTAATTTTGATTTGTCTCCCGTCAATTCCAAACTTTCAGCTTTGCTCTAATCGTCAACTTCTTGTTCATCGTACTCCACTTTGAAATTCGTTGCTCGGATTCACAGCCCAGTTCGTTATCGAATTCCTCTAGCCTCGAAAGGTGAGCAATCACTCACGATTAACGTTCTTTTATTTATTAAATTTGATTTCAATTGAAACGACAATTGAAATATGCTGCTGTTTGATATTTACACTGTTATTACCTGTATCAGTTCACCCGTGACATCTGACACCATTATATGTTATATATGCAATGATAATCTAGTTTGGTTGTTAAATGATTGATTGTTTGATGTTTACAATTGGACGTTAAAATTGTAATGTATAAAGTGATAAATATTATGCAAATAAATTTGACGTAGGATAATAAAAAATTTGAATCGACACATATGTTGAATTTGATTAGTTGAATATGATCCCTTTTAATTGTTAAATTAATTGACATGTAGAATTGTGATAATTACACTTTTAACCATTGAACGTATATTTGATGAATTGTTGTAGTGTTAAAATTGAAATCGAATGACAATTGAAGAACCGTATAAATATTAGTGTAATAATCTTTAATCTACATGAAATGATAGTGTATATTCTAGAGATAATTATATTAATTCGTACAAATAACAATGTGAATTAATACGGTTATTTCGGGATTATTTGAATTGATTATTGGATTGATATTGATTGTTGTTATTGCTTGTTTATTTACTTTGACACCATCCCAGTTATCACACTGCAAGTTCCCTTTGTTATGTTTTGATTTTGAATTGAATTGGAATCGGGTTGAAATGATAAATACCCGAATTAAACTTTGACCTAGGATAGGAAATTAAAATAAAACCCGATTAGTCAATAATTTGATTTAAAAATAAAACGAAGATTTTATTTGAATAAATAATATGGTTTTGAAATGAAGTTGAAATTTGAATTTTTAATGAAAGGAAAATGTTAATATTTAAAAATCTGAAACAAAATATTAACAATGTAATTGATGAAAGAATGTTGTTTAATTTGAGAAATGATTGAATTAAGTTTGAAATTATAATTAAGTTTGAAATTATTAAACTTTGAAATTATTTAATAATTAAGTTTTGAATTGTTTAATAATTAAATAAGATTGAATTATCTAATGATTAAATTAAATCGAATTTTTGAATAAGTGAATTTTACTTCGTAAATAATTGAAATTGAGTTTCTTTATAAATTAAGTTTTGGAAATTATTTAAGTAAGTAAATAAGTGAAATTGAATTTCTTTAACAAGAAATAAGTGTGATTTATGGGAATTAATGTAAGACTTGAAATTTAAAGAATTTGATTTGATGAATTTAATTTAATTCAATTTGTAAGTTTTGATATAATGGAGTTAAATTTGAATAATGGATTTAATGAATTGGAAATTTAATAGAAATTGTTTGAATGGAAAATTTACTTAATGAATATTGAATGAAATCGATAAATGAATTTAAATTGATTTAAATGTTAAATCAAATTAATTTAAATGATTTCGGAATGAAACTTATATACGAACTTGAATCCAAATTTGAATTGTTTTAAATAAAGATTGAATTTGAATTATAAGATTTCGAAATGGTAATTTGGAAGTTTTGAAATGTAAATTTTGGAAATTGGCTTTGGAAGACAAATGAAATGTTGGTTTACAAATTCTATTTGAAATTGAAATTGATTTGGTTTTGAAATAAATAAACGACCAATCGGTGAAATAATTTCGAAGGTTATTAAAGAAACCAGAATCGGTTATGGATATACTCTCTGTCGAAACCGAAACCACTTTAATAATTATAATGCGGAGTGATGATCCAGAATGAAGTGGTTGGAATGATGTACGTGATGACTGAAGAAAGAGAACGATAATGGATAGCCTTGACACTTGTGTCAAATTGGAAATGACTAAAACAGGAGCCGTGCCGGACCAATGGAGGTCATCTACCTCAAGTGAACACACTTCTTCGAACTACTCATTACTTGTTGTCGATTGGTGCACCCTTGATTTTGGGAGTGTTGTTTCACGGTGTTGCGGTCGCTGCGGCGATGCGTTCTCACCAGTCCGGATCAGGCGAACGGTAGTGTCACTACCTTGGGTATTGCCTCATGTGCCTTGTCATACTTGTATCCCTTTATACGCGACCACTACGAATCTGTTTTGTGTTATACCTATGGAGTACTCCCTGATAGCCCACTAGTTTACGGTGGAGTTTACAGTGCTGTATAGACTATAACGCTTATATAAAATGTGTTAAGGGGGATAATGGTAACGCCTTAACACTATTTTGATACCTTATATTACTGATAGACATTATCTACTTAGCGTACATTACTACCTAGTAGATAGTTTAACGGATCCTTAAGGCATGGTTATTCCAAACATCCTTTGAGTTATTTGTATTTCAATTGCTATTTCACTTGAGTTGGATTTATTGATATAAGAATGTTAATCCTGACTCGAGTGTTTTGTGTTTTGCTTTACGCTCGGGTCAGACTGAGTGTACCAGTATTCGAGACTCACCTTTGAAGTTGGAGCTTTGCTTGAAGATCCAGCCATCTATTCTGCTTTCAGTATTCGATGATTCCAGTGATGTATTCTGATTTGTATCTGATGTATTGTATTACTCTTCCGTTGTATCTGTTCTAACTCTGATGTAACTTATACATTTATATAGTAGCTTCATGAACTACTATCTCTTTTATTTCCGCTGCATTTATTACTCTGTGTCTGTGATCTGTGATTATATTTATTTACTGTATATGTTCAGTTTTGCCAAATTTAAATTAACAACGCGGTATTTTGAGCAATTCAATTCCGGCATGAGTGTCTACCTATACACTTATAATGGATGCGAATGGTCCAAAATAGCGGGTCGTTACAAAGACAGTGCCAAGCGCACAAATTATCCTTCCTAGCTCACCGCTATCGATTTGTAAGTGTAGTGCCACCTACAAGCGATAATGGCAATTTCAGAAATGAGAACGGTGATGCTAGAAACAGATATCGGCTCAGCATACATATGGCATTTTGCTCCCCCTCCAAAAAACAAAGAGGTAGGTCATGCTAAGCATGTAGCTAAGAACATTATGCCCCTAAACAAAAGGGGCATGTCATACCAAATATACGGCCAAGAATATGGTCATGGGCATTACGCCTCTAGACATGGGGCAGGTCATAACGAGCATACAAACAAGAATGTGGCCAAGGACATTATGCCCTAAAGAAGGGGGTAGGTCGTGCTCTACCCGTAGCTAAACCAGAAAAATAAATTACGCTTCCAAACAAGGGAGTAGGTAATGTTGCACATGAGGTCAGGCCAGCACATGGTGCTGCACTCAAACAAAGCAATCAGGTCACATTAAATATACAAAAGAAAGGATGCAGCCTATTAGCCATGACCGGGGGCATATGCAATTCCAGGAGCTCATCGTAGGCCTGGAAAGAGGGCGCCATCCAAGGAACATACCGTAAGTTAATCATGTACAAATACTGGACACTATTTAAAACTCGACAGGTATATATCAAAAAACTGGGTTATCAATACTTAGTTATAATCCTTACATGCCTACCAAAAATATTACTGTCTATTTTACATATGCCTACAATCAACAAAATAGTACAATCTGGGTACTATTACAAAATAACATCCCTCAACAAGAAGCTAAATTAATAATCTAATTCAAAATCAAATAATAAGCTTGTTACGACTGCTCCGCATTAAATAAGACCAACGAGAATACGATGCTGCAAGCTAAGGTAGGCCACTACTAATCGAAAAGTTGAAAATTTATTTTCCAGCTCGGTAACTATGATTTATCGATGGGTGTAAGAAACCCTACCGTGAACAAAGCCGCGATACGAAACGCGAGGATCATAATTAGCACTGGCCTAGGCATTCCCATAATCCCGAGGCCTATACTCATAATTGGTCCGATTATACAAGAAGGACAAGTTAAGCCCAGGCTAGAAACATTTAAAAATGCCAATTGCACATTAACAGCCAATCTTTGCTATTTTTGTCTTTACTTTCTCTTTATGAAGCTCTTCCAAAAGAGATGCCATATCCATCCCACCTTGAGAAACTGGCTGGAACCTAATCGGGCCTCACACTCAAAATTGTATATTTTGTCCTCTAAGGCATTTACTCGCATCGTAGCCACTTTTCTAATTCTCTCAATTTCGCTCAAGAGGTGCTCCCTTGGATTTTCGACATTCCTAGAAAAAGGACCAAAGAACTAGTCCTCGGTGGATCTCAACGGTGAAACTCGAGTATCCGGCGTCCCTAACTCTCCCTTAGTTCTCTAACTCTTTAATTTTGGTCTTATATTAATTTTGCATGTCAATTTTCCATCTAAAAACCTCATTCGGGTCAGCACCAGAAAGAGGCAAAGGAATTGCATCAAACCTGAAGGGAACCTGTGAAGTTGGAGTCCTCGAAGAACTTTCTTCCGAGCTCATGTGCAATGCCATTTCCTTATCCATCTCCGCGATCCTTTTTCATAACTTTTTAGTTTCATCCTTATATATCACCCCATATATGCTCTCAGCATTCTTGAATAGGACTTCTAATTTTGCTACTCTAAGCAGAGCAAAATCTAACTCCTTTTGGAGAGCGGCTACTCGGAACTCTATTCAGGAAAAGCCAGCCAAAAGAAGAGTTAATAATTCCACAGGTATCAGAATAAAATAATAATATAAGCAAAATAATACAAATAGTAGTCTATATTCTCTATAAAGAAAAGTTAGTTAAATCAACTTCTATATCATGAAGAAAAAACATTGTCAGATTGCTAAATATTCTTCTTATCCTAAGGCATTAGCAGTTAAGCGTTAAAAGGACGCCTAAGTAGCACGAGGAAGAGGTGGAGCCTTGTTAACAATAAATGTTTGATGTGGATCATAACATGCTCCTACCTAATGATCCGTAGGTTGGCCAATAGAAACTTCAATATCATCATGTTGATTCAATATGGGGTAGAAGAAGTCCAGAACATCTCGAGACTGTTGTAGTAATGCCTCAGCCCTCTTGCTTTTAATTTTCTCTTGCTCAAGCTTATTCATGTAAGAAGTAATCCTATTTTAAGAAGCCTGTAATAAGTCCTCAAGCTTGCATACTTTGTTGCCTACATTCTCCTGTATCATTTAGGATCTCAATTAACTGAGACTTTGTTTTCCTACCTTTTTTCGAAAAATTACCAAATAATCTATTAGCGATAACCTTCCATCCATCATCATAAAGGGGAGAAGGAACAGAACCAATAAGAGGAATTAAAGCGGCACCCAAGTGGGACATTGGAATCATCCTTCCATATTATGTAGCCTCTTGCTCACCAAGCAATCTGGAAATCTCCGCAAACATATCCTCCACTTGTTTCTTGTATTGTGCAATCTCTTCTTTATAAACAATACCATAGAGTTCTTCACCCACATTCGCGGTCTGCTTTAGCCCTTCCAGCTCTGATGCGGCCTCTCCTGACCATGATCACAATCTCTTATTACAATCATACCATCGTTCAAGCATGCTTTTGGCATTTGCAAGATCTGCATGATTAAGCTTCAGCTCTGTTTTGAGCCTTCCAATTTCATATATG
This sequence comes from Allium fistulosum, assembly GCA_030737815.1. Classification (NCBI taxonomy): domain Eukaryota; kingdom Viridiplantae; phylum Streptophyta; class Magnoliopsida; order Asparagales; family Amaryllidaceae; genus Allium; species Allium fistulosum. Next base: position 339,737,922 of record CM060907.1, read on the forward strand.
AATCGGGCAACTTCATCCTCAGAAGTGTTCGAACAACGAATGCAGTTAGTCTTTAACAGAGCTCGAAAAGAACTAATTTAAATCACTATAAAATAAATCTTAGTTACATAGTCAAAAAAAACAGAACAAGTTTCCGCACTGAAACATTCATTACTTATTACATCATCTCTACTTATCCACGTGATTGAAAATCATATGAAGATTAACAAAGACATCGAAAGTTCACTCATTAATCAAAGCCCTGAGCTTAATCTTAAACCATTCTAGGTGAGACTATCATATGGGATCGACGTGTTTTCAAGTGTGCATCACCATCGGTGCAACACAAAATCATTAAGGGCTTCTTTTTCCCGAACTACTTAATCTGTTTGGGCTATTAACTCCTTAGTCATGTTCTTATGATCTTCATAAGTCTTATCTAATTCATTTTCGCGTCTAGCCATAGCTGCAGCGCTTAACCCAGGGTGATCTAAATTTTATTTTCAGAGCCTATCCTCAGTCTCTCTAAACAGTTTTTTAACACATTCTCTCCAGGATACTAAACAAAATAATGAGAAAAGCATGATCATTTGCAAGAAAAAAATAACAAACACTATGTTTCATTACAAACATTGAAATAAACTTCAAAGTCTTAAGTATAATTAGACACAAAAGATATTTGTGACTAATCATCTAAGTCTATCAGAGGATTTGAGTTAAACTTGATTGTTTTTTGGTCTTGTCCCTCATATTATATGTGCCCTTGATCTCCATCAGCCCCTGCCTTCTCATCCCCAGAATGATGCCCAGAACAGTTCAGGTCAATATTTTGCTCTTCGACCTTTTCCTTATTCCACCTGTTCTAGTAATATGCAAAGATTGAATCAACCATAGACTTTTTCTCCAAGTAATCAGGCTTGACCTCTAACTTAAAGTTACAGTTGGCCGTATCATAAAACCCGTAAGTCACATCGGAGGTGATAGTATTAAGTTCCTTCTTCGATTTGGCCAACTCTTCCTTCATCGTCCCTGGCTCTATCTCAATCTTAGTGAGCACTTCATTCTTCTCCCTCAACTCATACTCCTTTGAGAGTCGAGCATTCTGAACAACTTTGACTTCCCTCTCAATCCTTTCGACCTTATCATGAAGCAACCTAACCTCCTCCTCGGCCCTGGCCCTAGCAAAAACATGTACCACTTTTTCAGAGTTTGCTGAAGCAAGGCCAGCTTCCAATTTAGCCACTCTGGTTTGAAAGTAAGGCATGTACACTTCTTGATTCATGCACCTTCATTATCAAGGCCGTCGACTACAAGAAATGTGAAGTTCGAACAATATAAGTAACACACAGACAACAAAAGGAAGAAAAGGGAAGGAGAGGAGGTCACTCACATAAGGCCAAAGCTTCTCAAATTCAGATAGAATTGTAGAGGGGGACATCTCGGAAGCCAGATTAGAAAGGAGAGGAGGAACTTGGGCGGCTCTTCCTACTTTTTCTACTAAAGAAGACACAGCAACTTCAATCGCGGTCAAGCTACTCGAACGGGGGGCAGGATCACTCTACAAAAAAGAAGCAGCCAACCCAGTTGGTGTAGAGGATGATGAAGGAAAAATACCTATATTAGAGGGAAGTGGGATATTAGAGTGAGGAGAAACAGTCGATCACTTTGAGGAAGTGGGAGAAACATCAGAACCTCCACATGGTCTCTTCGATGCCTTCTTCCGTCTCTTCAACTCTAGAGCCCTATAAATCTCAACAGCAGCATTATATTATCTATAAAGGAAGAAAAATTACAAAATTAGAATCATAAGTATGACAATTCCTAAAATTTATTATAGGAAACTTATACCCCCAGATTTAGTTGGAGAAGGAGTATGCCTCAATATGCTACATGAAAGTATATGATCAGGACGCAATAATCCACAATCCTTTAGCTTCGATTCAATAAATAACTCTTTTATTTTTTGACCTCCGATGGCAATCTACAAATCTGCTACCTATACGACTCATATAATTGCTCATTTTCCTTTGAAGAGATGGTATAGACAGAATAATAATGAGAGAGAGAAGGAAATTTATCAAAATTTGAAATAAAGAAATAGAATTCAACCTATTTTTCGGTTCTACTTAGGACATCCAAAAAAAATGATTCCCTAGCCTAAATATAAAATAAGTCATCGTCGCCCATCATAGAATTCTTCCTAAATTCAAAAAGAAACCATAGTTATTCACTAGTGAGATTGATACCATTTTCGGCGTAAAGGATGAAGGTGTCCAAAGAAAAAGTATACGAATGAAGGGGAAGTTAAAATCAAAGCAACATTTAAAGTAGTAAGGCATCGACGGATAGTCAGATGCATAGGAAGAAACAAACCACACATAATATGCTTGGTACTAATAACAATATATCCCTCTAGTAGTGTATTAACATCCTCATGAAGTTTGGGAACCTTAACCGCATATGCAGAAAATCCAAATTATTAAAGAACCCCAATAGCATCTCCCAGATAAGTGATTTTAGAAGGAGGAAGCATAGAGGAAGACGAAGAAGAAGTCGTGTTAAAGTCCTGAAGGTTACTTCAAAGAAAGACCAAGAATCAAAATGATTTTTCCTACTTTCAATGTGCCAAATTATCACTAAATTTAGAAACTAATCTAATAGCAGTTGTTCGCAAACAAAAAGGATAAAAGAAAATTTGGCGAAGATAAAGAGAAGATACATACCTCAATTTGAGTAATGGCCGCATGATTGAAACGATCAAAGATTTTTGTGAAACATGGATTTATGGTCGAAATAATAAGTGCAAAGATTTATAAAAATCTGCCTTGGAAAATAAAAAGGTTAGATAAACAGCTGTTTAAAGGTGGTCCAGTAAGAAACCGATGCATGTACAAGAGCACTAAATGTAAGTGTAGCTGAAAAGACCTTTTCCCAGCACCAAAAAGATTGATCAGATAGGACTGTTTAGACATGCAGACTAGGTGCTTAAGACAACAAGTATACCCTGACTTATAATTGTCGTAGACGTCCGGGGCAAGTGTTACACCTGTTCTTACCACAAACTATAATGAAGGAAAATGAAGCAGAACATTTGGGAACGGACTTAAAATCATAACGCCTAACAAGCTCTGAGCATTGCAACCAAAGGACTACGGCAAAGGAAATATATTGCACATATTAGGAAACAGGGGCAGGCCACGGTACCTATACCTAAAATCAAACACATAAAGTGAGCAGAGGCATAGGAAGCAGTACCAAATGTACTAAGGTACCCAAACTTCTAAAGCTCACACTTTGTCAATGCCCACAAAAACAGGTCTGCTGCAATACATACCGAGGGCAACCTAGACAGACCCACATAGAGCCAAAAGCACTCCAAAGGAGCTATATATAGGGCCACCCAGGACACGCTTCAATGTAGAACTGGTCTTATAGGCAGGCAACAAGTGTGAATTTCTATCAGCCGCCAAGGCATACTGGTACAGAGGACAAACCAACTCGCAAATAGCCTCAGACACATTTCAGGCATATGCCAAGTCAACCCTCAGGACAGAATGAGGAAATGCTACTCTGTTTCGACCCAACACCTTACTAAGACAAGCAGACGTGTAAAGGTATCAATCGTGTAGTGCAATCTAAATGCCAAGCAATATTCACCACTACAACTCTTCATACGCATCTATAACATAGCGAGCTTCAGGAAGGTCCCCTACCGTTCCTTTAAAGACATCTGCCATTTCAAGAGAGAAGGAACCAACCCTTATTGACATGGGCTTCTGGCCCGATTTTTCAGGCATCCCGCTTTGAATTTCCAAGATCCCACCAGTATCATGATTTCCCGCCAAAATCCCATCATCAATCTAGGCACAACAAATAGGCGTCATAGATAGATGACAGGGGGCAAAACCGAAAGGATGGGTTTGAAGAAAAAAAACAAAGGCGATTGCAACAACTAGCAATGCACTTTTCATACTATAAAAGGAAAGACTAAAGGACAAAGAAGTGGGTTCTCTTTTTGGACCTTCTCCATTTTAGCTTTCTCTCCTTCCACAAACAAAACATCGGATATTCTACGCCCTTGAGGCTATTGTAAACATTTGTACAAAAACAACAAATATATAGTGAAATATCCCATGGACGTAGGATTTAGAATAATCCAAACCATATAAAAATCTCAGTATCCCTTTATTTTACCATTCTACTATATAATCTTTGCTTCCCCTTTTATTTGCAAACCATTTTGACATTTCAACAAATAGTATAAGTGCAACTACACAACTGTGTAAGCATTCAGCAATATAGCTGCTACTCAAAGGTGAATTTGACATAGATTAAATTCGGTGATTCCAATTCGTGGAAGCAGCTAGTCAATGGGTTGCTCCACGATCCTGTTGAGTGTTGTGAAGCCAAAAAACTTCACCAACAACTGTTAAATATTATTGTTTGTTTTTTCTTTGCTTGCTCGTATTGGAATTTCGAGGAAGAAATATTCTAAGTGGGGGAGAATGTAACGACGTGGAATTTCAAACACTCTGTGTTTGAATATTTGAATGATTTAAATATTTGAATCATGGATTGAATGTTATTAAATTGATTTAATAGCCTTGTTAATCCCCTTTTTAATAATAACTAATAATGGTAAACTTGTTTTTGAAGTTTGTTTACAAAAAATAAATACTTCTAAGAGATATCGATAATGTGACCGAAAATTCGTTTATCGACAAACAACTTTTTAATCAATATAAGTTGTACGAACTCTTTTATACTAAGATAATGAATACATGAACATAATAGCAGCTAATTAACACACTTTTATTTATAAGGTAAATGGAACATTTTAGAAGCTTCTAATGGATAAGAGATATTTGTGTGTGTAAGGGAAGTTTGATAATTTTCTTAAGGTAAGAGGCGCAAAGGAGGACTTATGGGCATGTGGAGGAGTGAGCCTGCCATGGCATGGTAGGGGTAAAAGGAAGGTTAGGAACCAACATGTTTAGCCTATATAAGAGGGTGCTTACCTCTCAAATCACTTTTGAAAATTTAGAAAATAAAATCAAACTCTTTTCATGTCTTCCTCTTTACAAATTTCCTAAGCAAAAAAAATTCAAAAAAAAGTCCAAATCAACTCAAACTTGGACTAGACGCTTAGGAAAACATCACAGCATCTTCTATCATCTTAGATCTTGAAAAAGTGGAGCAAATCTTCCCCATCTCCAAGAGGCCGTGAGTTATTTGTAGGTAATATTGCCTAGAACAAGTGCAAAAGCAAGGAGAAGAAAGGAAGTAAGGTGTTCACAAGTTAGAGGAAGGACTTGGTTGATTGGACTTGCTTGTTTGACTGGTTAAGGTGAGCTTACTCACCACCTTGAATGAAAATATTGTGTATATATGCTTGTGTTTGATTGTGTATATGTTGATTGAATTGACATTGACATATGTTGTAATATTGGATTTGATTCTTTCTTTTGAAAGCAAATGACATATATAATCCATATGTATGGACTTGAATGGACTTGAACGAACTTGAATGGACTTGTATGGCTTGTAGTATAGCCTTGAAACAAAGCATATAGGTTATAGTTAGACTTTAGTTTAGATTGGATTTGGATTTGAAAGTGATCTTATAGCGATACTCGCTATAGATGCACTTAGGAATTGTCTTGTGTTCGGCAATTTCTATGGAACTTTGTCGAGAGATCCTTAGGGTTTCTCGCCATATTTGTGATTTTTTATATCTATGATTTATTCCATAAAATGTTTGAATGTTAGAAGGTCTTGTAACATATCGAAAAGTGGCCAAACATACACTTGCGCAAAACTACCCCGTTTTAGCCTTTGTTTTGGAGTTTGAAGGTTTGAAAAGTTATTTTAGTTTAAGTATTTTATTTCATTCTTTTTACAAGTCTTTGCTAATTCTATTAGATTATTTTAAAAGTGGTTTGATATTTTTATTAATTTTTAAGAATTAGTTATGAAATTTAAAAGAAGAGTGTTTATTTTTAAATATATATAAAACATGGTTTTTCCAAGTTTCAAAATGTTTTACAAACTTGTTATCTTAAAGTAATATTTTGAGAAAATGTCATAAAACCTATTATAAGGATTTTAAAGTATTTTAAAAGTATAAACAAATGATTTAGAAAGGTATTATGAATTGCTTACTGGCTAAATCGTGTTTTGTTTAAATGACTTGTTTGAAAAGGAAATTAACTATGCTTAATACTAAAAACCGATGAAGTAGGCTTATCTATTTGTGAGAGTTAAGATTGATGTTTGAGTAGGGATAAAAGAAATAGTGCTCTAACCTACCAGCTTCCCTTGTGATCGAGGAATAGTTAAGTCGGGAATGTCGAAAATGTGTTAATCGTGTTGATTTATTACTTGTTTATGAGAATCATTAATACTATACTTAACACTAAAAGCTGACAAGGTAGACTTCTCTATCAGTGAGATTCAAGAATGAAGTGTCTAGGAAAGGTTTTGATATGCAACCAGTGCTCCAACTTACCTGGCTTCACTCTTGAACGAGGGATAGTATATGTTGGAATGTCTGTAACGAGTTAAGTATATGAGCCAAGATTTTTACAAGCGATCATTTTTAATTGGATAGTCAATTATTCGACTATCGAACTTAACCAATTATTAGCTTAAATCTTTAAAAGAATGTTTTAAAGATAGTAATAAGTATGGAATGGTTTTGGATTTGTTGTGACAATATTTCAATAGCATTCGTCTTTAACCCTTTTTGATTATACTTATGAATATAAATAGATATTTAAAAGAATGTTTTAAAGATAAGCATAAGCAAAATGGTTTTGGGTTTGTACTGATGATGTTTAAGTAACATTAGTATTAAAACTTTTTGAATGGATTTGTGTAAGTACTTAGATCCTAAAAATGGATATTTTAAAGAAAATTATAAGTAGGGAATCTTTTGGAAAAGGATAAAAATGTAAAGGTTTAAAGTAAGAAACCTTGTTAATGATTTGTGAATATACTTAAACCATTTGAGATAAGTTATAATTACTTTTTGATGTATTGAAAGAGTACAAATGAATAGTGGGATTGATAAATGAAGTTTTATTAGATAAAAGAAGTTTTACTAATAAAAGAGTTTTTAATTAATAAAAGTATTAATTAAATAAAAAAGGATTAGAAGTCACTTATGTGACTTAATCCTGCTTTGTATGACTCGATCATGCTTTGTGTGTTTACTCGTTTATGGAAAGTACTTAGTCGTGTACTTAGCACTAAAAGTTCAAAAACGCGATAAGTATACGAGACTTGGTTTCCATATGTGATCGTCTATTTTGAACTTGATAGTCGATTAGTCGACCATCGAACTAGACCAGAAATTCATCGAATTAGTTTTGAAGAGACCGAGATCGGTAAGTGTTTTACTTATTGAGCACCAGTTTAAAACTGATATACCTGTTCTTTGTTTTGGAAGCGATTATGAAGTGGAATGTTGTAGAGTTGAACTATTTATCCTAAGGTTTAGTCCAAGGTAGAGGTCAGCATTAGCATTCGTCAAAAGACTTATGCTTGAATCCTTGTAGGGTTCCATGGACTGTTCAAGATGCTGGGATCCTTGTAGGATTTGTGTTCCGTTTGAGTGACGATGACTCGAGCGAGGGTTTCCAAACGTAGCCTCGACATTGGAAATGATAAAAAACAGAGTGGGAGCGTAGCCAACGAGGTTTAGCTAACCCGTAGCGTACATCGACTCCATATCTAGAGTAAGCGTATCGATATGTTGTACGTGGGAGCTGGTGTATTCAGGATCATGAGTGTTTGTGTGTGGACTTACTATGTTTTACTTATTGGTATATTTTATCTAGAGATATACGGCGCTTGGAGTAGTTTCTGACCCTTGTCAGAAGGCTAGCCTTGGTTGTTCTGGGGATGACTTCAACGGAAAATTCTTATACGAACGCACCTTATTGGTTTTTATTATACCTTAGATATTTTATGGTGTGACCAATGTAAGCATTACAACTATTTGATATGATTTATATTCTAAGCCCTAAACATTATCTAATATATTACCTTATGTAATTATTAGATGGTGGTTTTTTTAAGGGGATTACCGTTACGACATTCCGTGCGATTTCAAAAGTACTGTTATATGTTGATTGCATATTTCTTGAGTTTCTCATATCAAATGTCCAACGCATGGCTTTTGTTTTCCCTAAATTCCTCGTTTTGTCTTTTGAGTAGTCCGAGAAAGGTAGGTTTTCATTGATGTCCATTGGAGTTTAAGAAGACAAGATGGATGGTTCACCTACCGTAGTATTCTTATTTCCACTACATTGCTATTATGTATATATCAGCATTTGCGAGGATAGACTTTATAACTATCTAAGCAGATGATAGTTTTTAGAATTGTAACTCTGAAATGTTGTGTATATTAGATTGATAGTTTTGTACTATCTTTTGATATTATATTTTGTCATTTCTGCCCACTGTATGATTCTGATATAGTATTCATCTTTCTTGTTCTATTTTTTTCTTTTTATTTTACCTTAACAATTTATCTTTCTGGCACTTGGGTGCTAGGCACATGAATACCATGGATATATTAGTGTCGACATTCGAGGGTTGAAAACTCAGGTCGTTACATGAACCTAGATCTAGTGCAAGCTAAGTAGGATGGTTTTGAGGATTTTTTTCCCACTTTGTTGCTGTTTTGGAGTTCACGAAGTACTACGATGTTGTATAATGTGATACTAAACATAGACGTGCGATTATATCACCATTAGATTTCTCTTGTCATTACTGTTAGTGCCACAGTTGCACATTTCAGTATGTGAATTGTCAGGAGAATAGAGATATCCATATTGGTAGGATTTACATCACATTGAGTTATGTACCTACGGAGGAATCAATTTGTTATTCGACCCTTGTATGCTATCAGTTGAATGACAGGGAGCATAGGACATGTTAGTGTAACTATATAAGAAGTTTGCCATCAAGATTGTATACTCAATGTAACTGTAAGTAGTTAACCATTGAGGCTGTACTTGATGTATATGTTAGGCCGTGTACCATCAGGATTGTATACCCAATGTGTTTGATTGATTAGTTAGTTTACCATGGAGGCTATATACTCGATCTATTGTTAGATTTACCTAGTTTTGGATGTCCGACCTTCAGGTGGAATCCATGTGGGCCATTATTAGGTTGTAGGTTTATTATAGGTTAGCATCCTATATCTTATAAGTGGGCTAACTTGTTGGGTGAAGGTGTATAGGTTCAAGTGAACACAATTAGGTTGTGTAGATTATAAATGTTAATTTAATTTTCTATTAACATCATGCCATTTGTGAAATTTCTTACTCACCAAACTATGTTTGACCCCTTCTCTCTTTCCCTCATTATACCTACTTTACAAGTTGATAGGGTATAGTGTGTTAGAGCTAGATTAAGATATGTGGAGAAGGTGACTATGTGCACTAGGGTTGTTATATTTATAATAATTATATATGTATCATAATGTACTAGTCAGACATATATTTATTCATCTTTCATATTTTTATCAAGAACTTCTCCTAGTTTGTTTCTTATATTGGTCACCATTTTAGTAAGAAGAGATATTTGGATTATTTTTAGTTATATATCTATTTTATTCCTTCAACTATGAGATATGAAAGTGCAACTGTTTAAAGTTATAGTTTATCTCTGTACCTTACAAACTATCTCAACCTAACAATCCATCCTTCTTTGCACGACGTTAGGTCGGACATTGCTTTTAGGCATTGAATAGGTATGTCCGGAAGGGTAGGTTGTTACATTCTCCAAAGTCCATTCTTTATTTTTGTAAAAAGGGTCCATTTCGGATTTCATAGTATCAAGCCATAAGGCAGAGTCTTTACTCTCCAAGATTTATCGGTACTTGAGGGGATCGTCGCCATGAATGATGCAATTTGCGTTCTCGCTGTCATTGAGAAACTAGCCGTATCTCTCTGATGCATTTGATTCCCTACTACACCTTCTAATAGGTTTTTTATTCTTTATGGGTGTTTAATTACTGTTTAAACACTCGATTTCTACAGAACTTTCTTAGATCTCTTCCTAGTCAATCTTACTGTGACTAATTTCTCAAGAGAGAAATTCCTTTTCCTAAAAGGTGGCATGTCTCGAAACAAATGCCTTTTATTCCTCAGTATGATAGAATGTGCATCCATGAGGATTTCTTGGATACCCTATAAATTTACATAAAATTGATCTTGCTTCATGATTAGTGGGGATTAAATTATTAACGTAAGTCTGACAACCCCAAACCATAATAAAATAAGGTGGGGCTTATTACTTGTCCATAACTCGTGTGAAGTCTTAGGCATGGATTTAAACAGTGCACTATTCAACATACATTCTGTGGTTTATAGCACACATCCCCAAAAGGAAAGAGAAAATTCAGCATTATTCATCATCGATCAAACAATATCTAGCATAGTTTGATTCCTCCTTTCTAAAATACCTTTTTTTAAGGAGTATAGGGAGGGGTAACTTGAGAGAGAGCCTTATTTTCTTTTAGGTACTCTTGGAGTTCATATCCAATGAACTCACCGCCTCAATTAGATCGAAATACTTTAATTTCCTTATTAGTCTAGTTTTCTACTTCATTCTTATATTCAATGAATTTATCGTTGGTCTTTGATTTTTATTTCATGAGAAATACATATCCATATCAAGATAAATCCTCGGTAAATGTTACTAAGTATGAGGTTCCACCTTTGGTAGTTGTAGACATAGGACTACATGCATCAGTGTGTACTAGCCCTAAGTTTTCATTAACTCTTTCATTGCTTTAACTATATGGCTTCTTGGCCATTTTACCTTTTAGACATGATGTACAAGTATCAAATAAATTAGAATCGAATGATAGGAGAAGCCCTTAGTTTCTTAACTTGTTCAATCTTTTTTTTACCGATATGGCCTAGTCTACTATATCAATGGTAGCTATCATTTACTTTAGACGCATTATTATTTTCAACAACAAATGCACGATTATTATTAAGTATATAAATGCCACTATTCAAAGTACAAAAACCAATAGTTTTATTTCATAAAATATATTACTAATACCATCATTATAAACAAAACTATATCCATTTTCCATCAATGGAAAATATATATATTATTCCACTAATAAAATTTGATACATAATTACACTTATATAAAATCGAATCATGTTCATTAGCAAGGTTTACATGGTACTCTCTTATCGCAACGGCAACTATAATAGCTCCATTTGCAACTTGGAATTCCATGCTTCCTCTTGCCATCGGCCTCTTTCTCCTAAGTCCCTGTAATGAGCTATAGATATCAGTTCCAGATGCAGAATCTAAAATGCAATTATAAGCACTTATAGGTAAACAATTTTCTATATGGAAAATACTATTACAAGCAGAATCTGATTCCTTCCCTTTAAGTGTCTTCAAATAGTCAAATAGTTCCTCTTCCACTGTCCCTTCTTCGAGCAAAGTGACAATCAACTTTCTCTTGCACCTTGGCTTTAACCTTGCCACCCTTTGGCTTACACTTTCTCTTCTTTGAACTATTCGAGGAAGAGGTACCCTTAATAGTAAGCACTAGATTTGTTTCCTTTGTGAATGTACTCTCAGTCATCCTCAATGTATTAAGGAGGTCCACGATAGTACATTTCAACAAGTTCATATTAAAATTCAATATGAACAAATCAAACTACAGAGTCAATGATCCAAGAATAAAATTTGTCTATAGCATAATGTCACGTGTAGCTCCTACCTTGGGTAACCTCTTTATGTACCCAATCATATTGAGTACAAGATCTTGTACTGAAGTGCCCTTGCTCATCTTCGCATGGAACAGTTTCCATAAGATCTCATACCATGCGGTACGAGACTACTCACTGTACAATTTTTGTATGCGTTTGAATATTTAATGGATATCATATTCCCATGCTATCATTGGAGGGCGATGCTCATAGTTGACAGCATATAGTAGTGGACAAGCTTGCAGTCTATTACCAGTTTTCATAGGCCTTTAGTTGTTCGGGCATGACATCTTTATTAGGTTTAGCCATTGGTTCTTCGGCGATAACTTACCAATTTTTTTCGTAGTTAAGTGCGATTTTTACATTCCTTAACTAGTCCTTATAGTTTGCACCAAAGTGTGTTTTTCTCTAAAAATATTTTCATTGTTTCCATCTAATCTATGAAAATTCTTAGAGTAAACGTTCTTATACTTATTAGATTAGTTCAATATGTTATCTAATAAGCCTACCATTGAAATATGCATCTCTCAAAAACCCAAAAAGAGATATGAGAACTTTATAATTCCTTCAGTGGGTGTTAGGACACATTTATCATGTTACTACAACCATGAGGGTGCTCAACAATTTGTAAACCCCATAAATGATAACTAACATTTTACCAATTATATATCGTATATAACTCCTAACATACAATTACTATACTCCTAATCATCTTTATGACCTTGAGGGTGCTAAAAAAGTCATAAAATACATTAGATACCCTAGACCCATCAGTTCATCATATGCTAAGGGGAACTATGTAACACTTGAGGGTGCTTAATAAAGTTACATGATATTCTTACTTATCCAGGGATAATATATACCCTTGGATATTATATGGCTTGAGGGTTCTCAACAAACATAGGTATGTAACGTATTCTATTTATATTACAAATGATGGAGATCTTTTTTAGTTTAAATTCATAATTTAAAATAGTTTTTATAGAGTATTTTCAACTATATAAGGGAAATGAGTATAACTCATGACATCATATGTCTTTATATGTGTGTGTATGCGCATGCATGCACCCATGCATGTGTGTGTATAGCCAATGTATCCTCCCTTAAGTCCCTATGGATTGTAATTAATTTAACCTCCCTTTATCTTTATACATATAATGTATATTTATATATATTATAACATTTATGATTGACTAAAGTATACACACACACACATATATATATATATGTATTCTTTCTTTAGTTAAATAATTTAATTAATTATAAATATAATGTTATATTTATTAAATTTAAGACAATTTTAAATTTTACACTTTATAATTGTTTATAAAATTGTGAAATATTGTATTTAAATTTAAAACAATTCTAAATTCATTTTATAATATTCAATAAACTTATTTAAATCAAGCTAAGACTTAAAACACTTATAAGCCTTCTATAATGGCATACCCTTGGAATAGAGCACTTTGATGAGCTAGATAAATGCTAAGAGGTCAAGAGGTTTTCCATTCATAAGAACGTTCCTTAATTAGATAAAGCATATTTTTCTTAGACACAAATCTAATTGATTTTTCCAAAAGACTGCTCTATGTATTGTATAATTATTTACATAAACACAATGTGGGCTCTGATACCATTGTTGTATCAGGTGCATTGACCATAGGGAAGATTAAAAGGTTAAATTTCAAAAAAGGTCCTTTTAATAATTTGCATAAGATCTTTTTTTTGTTTACATGAATAATATATTTATATTAAATCCTAATTAGTATTAATTAATAAAAGAGTTTGCGTATAATTTCAATTTATTTAATTTATTTTAAAATATTTATTTATTTATTCGTTGTTCCTAAACAGTAATATTATAGTATTAATTTTATTTTAATTTTATCTATTAATTTAGTTTTAATTTATTATTATGTTTTAATATTTTAATGTGCCTTTTCAGGTGGTCTACGGGCTGCTGCTCAATCTATCAGTTATGAAATACCATTAACTGTTCATATTTACAATACAAATATTATAGCTACATTAAATCTGAAAATTTAACCTAGGGGAAATATGAGAACATGTGTGATATATGTATAATTAACAATTGTGAGTTATAGTGAGTAAGTATATATGTTAAGGTCATATATCAGTAATGATGTCAAAGGTATATATACACTAATATAAAATGAATTTTTCAACCATTTATTTTAATTGACATTTATATATAAATATGTATATTATATACATCTATATATTGTGTAATGTTATTAAACTAAATATAAATATATATATATATATTTATTTATTTATTGTTATATTATATATATTAATAATTTAAATATATAAATATTAATTTAATAATATTAAAGTCCAAATTTTAAATTGGTTTGACCATTTCAAAATAAAATGATTTTTTTATTTAAGTCTAAGCAGCTAGCGGATGATAAATTAATCTTATTATTAAATTTGTAAGGATTATTCTGAAATTTTCAAACTTTAAAATTTAAAATTTATTTGAACTTTAAAAATAAAATAAAAATTGTTATTTTATTAGGAAAGGTTAAAAGAATAATTAAATAAAATTACCATGCTGATATATATATATATATATATAATTCACAATTAGTTTTTTTTCTTTTGTTATAAATAAAGACAAGGTAATAATTATTTAAATATTAAAACCAAAAACTATTTCAATAGTTTTAATGTATAAAATATTTATTATAGTATATAAATAAATATAAGTATTGATCTTAAAGTAATATTTTATAAAAGACGAAAGTAATTTTATAAATACATATATAATATATTTATAATGTTTTTTTATTAATTTATTATTAAAAAATATGAATCAATTTTTAAATTTTATTTATTTAAAATCTGGTCGAATGGATTAGCATAATAGCAAGCATAGAAGTGAATATATTATATATGTATGTATGTATGTGTGTCTGTATATATGTAATTGTATATTTAAAATAGATGATTACCTCTCTTGTGATCCTGCGATCGTCGAACACTACGGTATTAGTTGTTTCCTCGGTCTCCATGACTGGGTTGCAATAGCATCATCTTGGCTTCACCTATGTTTGCCAGAGGCTAAGGTTAGGTTAGTTCAGTATAAAAATAATGAGAAGAGGATGGCTATTTCCTGTCAACCAGATCACAAATATCTAGCTATTTTCTCTCAAACCCTAAGAAACCAAGTCCCCTCCCTTGCATTCATCTTGTGAACAACCTTATCATGGGTATGTTTGTGCTTCCAACGAGTCAAAAACAATTTAACACTTTAAATCATTTTTATTTAACTTATCCAAAGTCATTCATTAACTAAATAAATGTATAACTTTTATATGTCATATTAAATAATTTTCAGGCTTCAAATAAGTAAATAAAATTCCATTAAAATTTAGCGAAAAAATTATCATTTCATTTTATTATAAATTTATAAATTAATTTTACATTGATCGAATTGAAAAATAACTAACAACTCGGTTGTGTTGACTCCCTAGTTTGAATTTGATCCTCAACAATATTTAAACAATTTAAATATTGAAGCCTATACAAACTTTATTGAGTTACAGTGTGACCCTTGCTTATATGAGTATGCGAAGAGGGAAATATAGGGGACCGACACTAAGAAGGATGGCCTATGGACGGGATCTCGAGTATTGAATGTGATATTTTATGGTCATCTAACTACATGATCACACTAGACCTAGAGGAGGAGAGGATGAGGGCATGAACTAAGGCCCTGAAAACATCAGAGAGCATGGGTTCCTCAAACAAAGACCTTTTACCCATAGGTGTATTGAACAACCTGACCAACACTTAGATGTGCCCCTAATGCTCACCCATCTAAACATGCATATAGTAGCAATAGCAACATAGAGTCCTTTTGCCCACCCTTAGTTAGAAGGAGGTGGCAAATCCAACCTAAGGGTAGATAGATTTTTCTCATTTTCTTTTTATGTAGTCATTTATTACTTGCTATTTGCCGCATTTGTCTTTTACTACCCATTTTTTGCACTTAACAGTTGCTCACTTCAGTTTTTTGTTTTGTTCTATAGTGGTCCAATTAAACTTCACTGTTCTGTACATAACTCCTCAGGCTGACATGGCTTCTGCCCAAACCTCATAGTAATAGATTGCCACAACAATTTTCCAAGGGGAGAGACTCCCCCAGCTACTTTATGTGGATCCTTTGTCATCCCTCCCCGTAGTCTCCCACCGTAGGAGCACATCGACGTTACCACCTTACTACTTCCTGGGACCGCCGCTACACCCTCCACCCTTCGCCTTTGCAAGTGAACGAGGACTGATGAGTTTTTAGAGGAGTCAGGCAGGGACCCGCTCTACTCATACTTTTATGTGAGGGAAGTTAACTTGAGGGATAACCAATAGAATCCTATGGGGATGACTTGTCTTTCCATCTATTGAGAGATGGACAAGCCGTAGTTGAATGGTCTACTCCAGATGCTTGTAGGTATTGCCACTATGGTGATTGAATAGGTGCACCAACCAAAGTAGGGTGCCTTTGAAATGAGAGAGGCGATCCAGGAAATGAACCTTCGATAGAACTTCCTAGATATTTCCCATGTGAACTTAGCTGTAAGAATTTTACTCCTCTTTTGCTAACTGTTTCATTGACATGCCAGGTCATGCGCCTTTCGCATTCGGTAAAAGATTATTGCAGTGAAGACCATTAAGGAGGTGAAGGCGTAGGTACTAGAGGAAAAGAGGCGAGGGATAGATAAGATAGATTGGAGGAAGAAGAAAAGAAGGTGGGGATGTGGAAGTGGCAAGATATGCAACGGTGGCTTCCCAGGTGGTTGACAAGGAGGCTAGGAAGGTGGTGGAAAAAATGCTCGATGAAGAGACCAACTGCCGCCAGGGGTTGGAGCAGGAAGTAGAACGACATAAAACATGGTTGGAAGGAAGAGTGAAGGTGGTTGATGGTCTCCAAAACTCCCTTCTTCAACACCAGAATTTCATAACCGTCGAGGTTCGCAAGGTGGAGGTGGATAAGATTATGGTGGTTTATAACCGCCAATTGACCACCATGTTAAAGAGGATAATTTCCACCAACTTCCATTTAGCATTGGTCATTGATTTCCTTGATGCCCGGTAGCTTAGTGAGATCCGGTAGAAGGTAATAATAGATATGATCAACATTGGATGCTCCCCTCCCTATGCCCTAGAGCTGGAATAGATAGCCTCATTATTATCGACCTTTAACACCCCACCTCTGGAGTTTTCCAAAGAAATGACACACGATGACTATCATGTCATCGAACGATTATAATTTAGTTTCTTATTTTTTAGTGGGTGCGGCCCTGTTTATGTTCAATGACTTCAATCATTAGTAAAAAAAAATTTGTTGAACTGTTGCATAAACTGTGATATTTATTTATTTAAATATATCTACATATGTCGTCAAGGACCCCTAGCTCAAGTGGTTAGAGGTATGGCACTTTAGACAAAGTTTCTAGAGGTCGTGTGATCGAGCACATAAGACATCATAATTAGTGCTCTGATTAAATAATATATCACCCTTGTTATCAAAAAAATCTACCTGTGTTTGTGTAATTTATATATTTATAGCATGCAACATGTGTAGCACCCGGTGTTTCTTCATGCTAACCGACAAAAAATGTACTTAAAAATTAGCACTTTAGACAAAGGTTCTAGAGGTTATGGGATCAAGCCCCTAAGACATCATAATTAGTGCTCTGATTGAATAAAGTATCACCCTTTTTATCAAAAAATCTACCTATATTGTGTAATTTATATATTTCTGACAAGCAACATGTGTAGCACCCAGTATTTCTTCATGCTAGCCGACAAAAAAATGTAGTTAGAAATATTTTCACCATAAACTTTGCATACAGTTTGATCAAGGTGTTTGTAATGTGATTTGTGCACTACTTATGTAATGGTTTAATTACTTAAGAGGATTGAACCAGAATTAGCGGGGTTTAAAACTTTTCTTTATAGTTCGTTCCTATGTTTAGCGGATTGAGTATTGACGAGAGGTGTTGCCTGCTCATGCATATGCCCCCAAAGTGGTTGGACAACTTGTTCTCCAAGCAGTTTCTTATGTACTTAAAAATATTTTAAGTTTATTGATTTGTTTACTTACGTAATGCATTTGCTGCTTGATCAAAACCCATCATGTTGGGGCGTTGTACTGCCTCATCGAGGTAGAGCCAATCCAACTCGATAGAGCAAGCAGCACTTCAGATGCATATATTAGGACTACTACATAGGTAATCAGCCTATCTTTGCACCAATGCCCTATTCTACTCTCGAGGAAACGAGTAACGTTACGAACGAAGGAATCAAAGCCACTACATGAGGTGGTCACACCATCAATTCGTCAATGCCTTCGGCATGGATGGAACATTGTCTTGCTTGTGCATCCTTGTGGAGCGATACAACACAAACGCATGAATCGAAACCACTATGTGGGTGGTCTTATCATCTATGCCCTGGTGTCCGCAGCACAGACGGGAGCATTATTCGGCTTGCGCATCCTCACGGAGTAGTATAGCACGGACGCATGAATCGGGATCACAACTAAGGTGGTCTCACAATCTATGTACCGGTGCCCGCGGCATGGATGGAATTGTTGTTTTGCTTGTGCATCATCATGGAGCAGTATACTACAGACGTATGAATTGAGACCACAACATAGGTGGTCTTGTCATTTGTGACCGGTGTTCCTGGCATGGATAGAAGCATTGTTTGGCTTGTACATCCTGATGGAGAGTCTTGTACTTCTTCAGCATAAGTGAGAGCTTTATGGAATCTCGCACTCTCTTAGAGATCATTGCCTTGGCTTGCCCCCAGCATGAGCAAATTCACCGTGCTCGTACTCTCTCGTGGTGGTTGCTTATTTTTTTGTCATAGGTTGATAAACAATTTTAAGACTTGAATTATCCTATTTATTTCACATGTAAGAGAAACATTACAATTGTCAATCACCGTATACTATGGTGTACATGTTCTTTCATGCCTTATAATTTAGGCTTAAAGGAGTAATTAAACATAATAGGTCCAATGGTGCTTTAGATTATAACTCCGGGGATGTTGCTGCCATCTGGATGGGTGATGCGATATGCCTCGCTGGTTAGGCTGGTGTTGCTTATATATTGCCCTTTCTAATTAGGTCCCAAGACCCCATCGGATAGGTTCTTTGTGTTTACAATGGCTTACCGTAGGACGAGGTCGCCCGGAGTGAAGTTCCACTACTTAACCCTTGTGTTGTAGTGCCTCACAACACTTTCTTTTATAAGGTTCCTTTTAGAGTTCTACCTACACACCCTTCGCTTAGCTAAAGCGTCAAGGCCTAACCGCAATAATTCATCATATAATTTTGGTATTATGAGTGAGGCATCTGTGTAGGGGACATCCACCTCTATGTGCAACATTGCTCCATGCACATAGGCTAGAGAGAATGGAGAATATCCAACTGAAGTTCGGCTTGATGTCCTATGTGACCAAAGTACAAGCGATAGGTCTTTGACATAGTTCCCCTAGGTTTTTGTGGTATGCTTCTTCAAGGCTGACTTGATTGTTTTGTTAATTGCCTCGATATGTCCATTCGCTTAATGGTGGGCAATGGAGGAGAAGGATTTATCGATTTTGTTACTTTCAAAAAACTCAAAGAACTAGTCACTCTTAAATTTTATATCATGGTCGGTAACGATCTTCTTTAGGAGTTTGAAGCAGTAGATGATGTTATTGATGATGAAATTAAGGATTTTGGGTATGGTGAGCCCAATGAGGGCAGTGTTCAATTGGAACATGAAAACATGTATGAATTAGTCCTTCTTCTTGAATTTTTAGGTGGCCTATCATATTTAGAATCTTTCTGCGGTTTGGTCTAATTACAACTCTTTAAATTAGCGCTCTTGAAAACAGGAAAGGGGCGCAACTCTAAGAAAAGGATTCACTTCGATCCATTTGGTGAAGTATTCGATGGTAACTATTTCCTAGTTGTGCCCTCCCTTCGCATTTGAGAGCTTTTCAATCAGATCGATCCTCACATATGTCGAATGACTATCAGGAGATCATAGGAGTTAATAAGTTGAGGAAGTTAGTAGGACTTTGGTGAACCACCGACAGCGTTCATACCTATTGACATAGTCTATGGAATATTTAATCATTGTCGACTAGTAATACCCTTGTAGAGCAGCCTTCTTCGTGAGGCTTTGCCCCTTGGGATGATCCTCGTAAAAGCCCTCATTCCACTCTTCAAGGACTTGGCTGGCTTTGACTTTCATGATAAAATGTTGGGGTAGGGTGGAGTATCCTCTTTGGTATAGCTTGTCATCCATAATTGTGTAACTGGGCGCCCAATGAAGGATTTTCTCAACTTCCTTCCATTCACTAGGTTGTTCCCCACTCACAAAATATTTCAAGAGTAGGGTTACCCTAGTATTTTGCTAATCGCTAATTTCCAAAGCAGTTATCAACTGTTCAAGGCTTGGGTGCTTCGGATCTCCACCAGGACCCAAGGGTTGGCCTCCTTCGAGTTGCTTGCTTCCTTATCCAGCTTGTCGGCCTTAGCTTTCTTCTCTTTATGTATCTATTATACCTTGAATTTGGAGAAGGCATTGATGAGTTTTTCAGCTTCAACTACATACAAGGCCAAAGTTTTTCCCTTCACTTGAAATCGCTCGTAGATTTGATTGATGATAAGCAAGGAGTCAATGTATATCTGGATTGCTTCAATTAGGAGTTCTTTTGCAACCCAAGATTGGCTTTGGTAGCTTCATAATCAGCTTCATTGTTGGTTTCTTTGAAGTTTAATCTTATAGAAAAGAAAGTGTCTTGTCCATCTGGGGTGACAAGGATCATGCCTGCCATTGCCCCTTTTATTGGAAGCTTTACCAATATATATAGTTGAAAAGAGAATTGATTAGTAAATGCCTTTACACTGCAAATGTCTGGGCCGGATCATTTCGTAATAAAATTAGGCATAGCATGTCCTTGAAGGAAGTGTGAGGGTGAAAGGTGATGTAATGTTGGCCAAGCTCCACCATCTCTTTAGGAGGTGACTCATTATGTCGGGTCTTATTAGTACTTCCTTTACAGGTTAATTGGTGAGGACTTTGATAGGATGGGCTTGGAAATATGGATGGTGTTCATAGGTAGCCATGAGCAAGTAAAAAGTTAGCTCCTATAACCTAGGGTACCTTGTTTTATGGCCCGACATTCTTTTGCTAACATAATATATTGGTCGTTGGATGCATTCTTTGTCCTATACCAAGGCGAGTTGTAGGTAAAAATATTCCCCATCAACTTGCTTGGAGAGGACAGGGGACGTTGCTAAATGACGCTTTAGTTATTCAAGTGCCTTGGTACATTCGTCAGTTCATGTAAATGACCTCCTTTTCTTTATGATGTAATAGAAAGGGATGCATTGGTTAGTGGCCTTAGAGATGAAGAGGTTAAGCGCAACGACAATTCCATTAAGGATTTATACTTGCTTGACGATGTAGGGATCTTCATATCTTATAGGGCTCGAATCTTGTAATTATTTGCCTCAATTCCATTAGAGCTCATCACGTACCCATGGAATTTTCCACAACAGACAATGAAAGAGAATTTCTTGGGATTTAGCTTCATGTTTTATTTACAGAGGATGCCAAAAGTCTTGGCAAGATTCCATACATATCCCCTTACTTTCTCAGACTTAACTAACATTAGACTTCCATCAACTTTTCGATCAATTCCGCGAATGTCTTATTCACAAGTCATTAATAGGTTCCCCTGCACTCCGAAGACCAAAGTACATTACCTTGTAATGGAATGACCCTGCATTGGTTATGAATAATGTGCGTTACTGATTGAGACCATGCATGGTGATTTGATTGTATTTAGAAGTGGCGTCCATAAATGTCATCAACTTGTGTCCGCTAATGTCATCCACAAGCCGATCAATGCATGGTACAGGGAAGCTGTCTTTTGGGTAAGCTTTGTAAAGGTTGGAGAAATCAATGCAGGTTCTCCAATTCTCATTGGGTTTTTGAACTAGTTTTGGATTTACCACCCATTCTAGGTATTCAAATTCTCAAATGAAACCATAGTTGGGAAGATATTATCCTCTTCTTTCAATGCCTTGTACCTTTCATATTTGAGCAGTCTTCTCTCATTACGGACGGGATGAGCTTTGGAGTCATTACTAAGGGCATGACATACGATAAAAGGATCAATGTCGGTTATGTTTGAGTTCCCTAAGCGAATACATCTATGTTTTGCCCAAGGAATTCTATTAACTCCAAATCACCTCCACGTCCAGCTACCTATCGATTTAGATGACCTTACTAGAGTCGTCATTGCCTGCAATGATAGCTTCAAGTTTTGTAGTCGGACCGCCATCTGGGTTGTTGTCCCTTATGCAAGGATCCAATGGTTGTCCTTGTCACTCCTGTGCTGAGATCTAAGTTGCATTGGTCTAGAGCATAGACCATGCATCCAATGAGGTCACTGGCCAATGCAGACATTAGTGCATGGGTGATGGGGATCTGCTTTCCCCCCAGCTCTTAAAGATGAGTCCACCAACATTGGGAAGGAAGGTGCCGTCGTATCACTTGTTCTCTTATTCTATAGGGAATGGACCTACTAATTCCAGGTTGTGATGATTCTCATGTCCTGGCAAGACTAGCCAAGGAAACTTGGTTTTCAAAATTTTTGTCCCCACCACGAATAGGAGCAGTGTCTGTATCTATTATTCTCTCGAGGATAAGGTCATTATGTTGAGATGAGTTGGATATGGCTTTGATGAGGGTATAGAACAGCTAGAAACTCAAAGAGTTCTCACACTCTTTAGGATGTCTCCCTATAGTTTATGCTTCCAGCACGGATGGGAGCATTCATTAGCTCTGGCATCTTCTTGGAATTGTTGAGTTGTGATGATCCGGCATGAGCGAAAACTACGACAGGTTCACACATTCTCTTAGCTGCTTTAATTTGATTAATGGCTTTGCACGAGCGGGAGCTACGTGGAGCTCTCCCGCTTTGTTGTGTGAGATAATGCATTAGGCTCCTTTCTGGCATGGCTAGAAGCGATTGAATGCTCTCAACACTCTCAACTTTGTCATTGTAGATTCTTGCCACCTCTTATTATAGCATGAGTACTTATTTCTTGGCATGTTGTAGAGAGATGCCTTAGCAGTCCCCAGTGGCTTATTGATCACTAAAGATACAATCAATACCTCCCTCGATGAGGAACATTATGGCGAGTCATTGAAATTCCGCGACTGCATCTAAATTAGCCAGTTCCAGCCTATTTATAAGATTGTTATAAGATATTTACCTATATTTGGAGGAGAGGGGTTCCTTGTTGACGGTGACCACATGTAGGTCGAAACTAGAGGGATAATCGTAAGCCTGTCGAAGTCGTAGATTGGAGCTTCATTTTATCAAAAACACTCTTGAACATGACAATATCAGAGATATTCTCATCAATCAAGACCCGATGCAATTTAGTGTTAGTGATGTTAACAAAGATGATCATGGAATCATGATGAGGGTAGCTGATGTATGTTTTGTCTTCATCTATGAAGGTGATGTTAGCCTTATCTTCTTCCACTCTTAAGGCGTTCAATGCCCAAAGCTCTATCTAATATATTTGATTTATTGGAATGAGTTCCCATTTGTACCGGGCATCCTTTACTACCCCAGCCATGTGTAGGCCATCACATATTGACAAGATCTTAGTGTTAATGGCACCCACGTTGTTCCCATCCACCCATGAAGGTAAGGCAGGAAGATTTTGACGCACAATGCTTCACTTAACCTGTTGTCTTGCATATTGCACAATTACTCCTTTATGGATTAACTACTCTATCTCATCTTTTAGGTCATGGCATTCATTGGTGGCATGACCATTAAATTAATGGAACTCGCAATATTTCCCGTTGTCCCGAGGCTCCTAATTTTGCCTTGAGTAGGCATGAGGAGGCATTTGGTATGAGGAACTATCCCTTGTGGTAAGATAAATGGTTTCCATGTCGCGAGTCGATGAGGCATAATTTGCATATGGGTTTGAATTGGGAGCCATCCTCAAAGCTAATTTTTCTATGCTCAAGATGACCATTTTTCATACAGTTGCTCTTACTAAGTTGTTCTTGTCTCCTCACCTGCCATACTCATCAATATTGGATAGGTCGGCTTCTTCCACCCATGTTAGGTCATTGGAATAAATCAATTAAGGATTACGTGTTAATACCCAAGATATTGATTTTGATGACAACAGCCATATAAATATTTTTACTAATATTTTCTTGAGTTATATAACATATCATAAAGGATATAAGGAATATTTAACAGGTTTATACAAGTGATAATTGAATAAAATCTTGAAGAACTAATCGTTATAAATTAAGAGTTGATCGAGATATATTTGAAGACTTATGAGTTTTAAATAATTCAAGAATAATAGCACGAAAAGCTCAAGATATTTCTGTCAGTATTTTATCGAGTCTTAGACTAAATGTTAAAGACCTGAGTAGTACCATCTTTGATTATCTTTACTTCAAAAATTAGTTTCCACTCAAAATATTTTTATAGAATAATATCTAATTTAATTATAAAATAACTTTTAGTGGATTTTTTTATATAGAAATATAGTTTAAAACATATTCAAAATGTTTTTAAAACATACAGAATAATTTGTATATGTCGACATATAAAAAATATGCACGTCAACATATAGACCGTTGAGGTGTTTTTTAAATTTTCAAAAGAAGTGACTTTTGGCGCCATCTTTTCGTGAATGGACACAACTCTTCAACTTCTATTAAAGGCCTCTAATTTTGATTTTTAACAAAAGTTCTAACTACTTTCTTTATCTCTCTCTTCTCTCTCATTCTCTTTAAGATTTCGACGAAGTGCTACCAATTTCTACATCAATTCCCTTTCTCTATATTCATACAAAAGATCAAAGAAGATTCATTTTTTTTCTACACCATTAACTCTCTGATCTTCACTCTATTCTACTCAAAAGCAAAGATACTGAAGGTCTATAGGAAATTGTATCAACAAACTACTTGAAATTGTGACCAAAAGATTCAATTTCTTATAGTTTACTACTACTACTTGTAAAAGGGTTATCTTAACCACTCGAGTGAAATTTAATATGAGATTATAAATGGAGTTGTCTTGCCTCCTGAGTTAAAGACGTGATAGGTGTTTTAGTTACCTTAGTCGAGGATGTGCTCGTTACCTAAGTCAAATTCTAGTGGGTGTCCTTGTCTCCTGAGTCAAAGTCAAGAGGTGTAAAGGGTGTTCATGCCACCTGATTTAAAGTCAAAACATGATTACTGAAATTGTGTATGAGGTACAGGACTGGATGCAGGATTGGGAATCTAAACCAGTATAAAACTCTTGATGTCTTTTTACTTTTACTTTTATTGCATTTACTTATTATTATCTGATTGTTCTGTGATTATATTTCTTATGTTTGAATTTTTTATGATAAAGTTTGAAATTTGCAAGTATGTTGATAAAAATTTCAAATACACTACTCACCCTCCCCTCTACTGTAAATAGCCTTAGGACCCATTTTGATGTAGTATAGATCTTCTATCATCACCACCATCCTCATTCGGATGACCATGTATTTCTTCATCCCGCATAGTGTCAGCCCCGGGCTCAAGAACAACACCTTCCAAACCCCTAACAAGTCTCCGCTTCTCTCTCTTTTTCCTTCATCTTTTTCACAACTTTCCTTACTTAATTTATTTATTGATAGGAGAGGAGCTTGAGTTCCTTAGCGTTGGATTTTTCGTATTAAGTGAGAACCTGAACCATTTAAAAATGGCCACCCCTAACCACCGAGACTGGAGACTTTTGGTAACCGATGTTAACCTCCACCAGGTTAGGTTGATAAGGGGAGATGAAAACCGAGGATACGGTAACATTGTTACGGGTACAGAGAAACAGGAGTGGAAAAATGTTGACCTTTACAAGTTAAGTGACGTTGTGTCGAAGCCGTAGTGGGTATGGTTTAACCCATAACAACCGGTTGATGTCCTAGTCTCTCGCCGTAAGTCGCTGCTTGAAGAGTGGGATACTAATGTAAGCTCTGGGGTTAGTAGCGTTGCGGTAGGGGGACAAAGCTGGACGTTGGTAGGGACACAAGTTCCTCCTCCAGGCACATTCTTGAATACAATCCTTCATATCCTAGATACAAAGGGGGATCTATGGGCAAGCCTTACACAGGGATAGATGACACAAGTGTAGGTAGCTTGGCCTCATCATGTCGACCCCTTGTTAGAAATGAAGACCAGGCTAGTACAAATGGTAGTTTATTCGCACTTGTCTTCCTTTTACACTGAATTGTGACTAACTCTTTTGTATTTTATTGTTACAATAACCGATGAATTAGGCTTTGATGCGTTTGATGAAGGAGTGGTCAAGGATGTCATGACCAACGTTATCACCACCCCTATCATTTCCAGTGTGACTCCTGCACCTGTGGAGCCCCATGGATCCATGAACCTTGATATCCCTAAACATATCTAGGTGGTTGTTGACTTGCCTCTTAGCTCCTCTTATTTTCTCCCGCAATCCAAAAAAGGAAAAGGGATGTGGCTGGCGTGTCTTCAACAGTTGACGCTACAGGGTCTTATAAGAAGTTCCTCGATATTTATGACAAAAAGGAGCTGCTTGCTAATCATAAATTCAATCCATTGGAGGATGCTATCTTAGACCTCCATCATGCAAAGGACACTGCAAATATGGATGTAACAACCCACCTTTTCGACCCCCGAATGTCGATACTAATACATCCACAGTATTCACATGCTGAGTACCCAAGTGATGGAAAGATGAATTGTTAGGGTAAAATAAACGGAAAAAGAACAAGGAAGAAGACCACACAACATCAGAATCTCACTAGCGGAACAATAATATATAATATCAAAAGAACAGTACAAAGAGTTACTCCGATATAGAAATTTTGGAGTTACAAAACCCAAGTACTAACGTCAGCCTGGATATTTATAGCAATATGTCTCCACAAATGTTGATATATACAATAGTAATGCAAAATAAATAGGAATACTACGATAGGTGAGGCATCCAGCTCATCTTCTCGAGCTCCAGAGAGCATCAACGAAAAACCTGCCTTTCTCCGACTACTTGAAAGAGCTTGTGAGGAATTTAAGAAAAACAAAAACCAAGCGTCATATATAAGTCTGATATGAAAACTTAAGAAATATGTGTACAACATATAACAGTACTTTTAAAACCGCATGGAATACCATAATGGTTATCTTCTCAAAAGAACAACCATCTTATTGGTACATAAGGTGATGTAATAGGCAATGTATAGGGTGTAGAATATAAATATCATAACATAGATGGAATGGTTACATTGATTACATTCAACAACATACCAGGAGTACAATCAAATCCGATAAGGAACGTTCGCATAAATGATTTTCCATGGAGACAACCCTAGATAAGCTAAGGATGGCCTACTGATAAGGGTTAGAAAGTACCTTCGAGTGTCGTATATCTTTAGATAAAATATACCATTAAGGTAAACACAACTAGCCTACATATGAATGAGTGATCCCAAACTACGTGGAACCAAGTACCATCAACTTCTGCCGGCCAACAATCGATAAGTATCTCTAGATATAGAGTTGATATACCCCGTTGTGGGTTAGCAACACCCTGGGTCGTGCATCCTACTCTGTTTTCTATCATTTCTAAAGTCGAAGTTACGTTCGACATCTTTCACACAAGTCTTCACCACTCAAGCAGAACATGAATCCCAAATTGGATCCCTATATCTCGGATAGATATCAAAAGCGCACATGGATTTCAACATCTCGTACATATCCACTTCCAAGAGATAAAATACGTATCTCAGTCTTGAAGTGGTTTTCGATAAGTAAAACACTTACTGACCCCAGTGTCTTCAAAACTGAATCGACGAATTTGGTCATTTGATGATAATGAAAGCAATCAAATATGAAAACCTAGTCTCGTATACTTGTCACATTTCCGATATTTTCATCTCATACTATCCCTCGGTCAAAAGTGAAGCCGGTAGGTTAGAGCCCTATTGCATATATTCCTACATGAACATTAGTCTAAATTTCCAAATATAGACAAGCCTACTTCATCGGCTTTTAGTGCTAAGTACACAACTAAATGTTTTCGATAAACGAGTAAACATACAAAGCACGATCAAGTCACACAAAGCACGATCAATTCACATAAGCGACTTCTAATCCCATTTTTGTTTAATTAATCAATTATTTGTTAGTAAAACTTCTTTTATCTAAAGAAACATCATTTATCAATTTCTTCTATTCATTTGGACTCTTTTTAATACTTCAAAAAGTATTCATATACTTATCTTAAATGGTACAAGTATGTTCACAAATATTTAACGAGATTTCTTACTTAATACCTTTGCTTTTTTTTATCTTTTTCCAAAAGATTTCTTACCTATAATTTCCTTCAAAATATCCATTTTAAGGATCTAATTACTTTCACAAATTCATTCAAAAAGGTTTAAGACTAATGTTACTTAGACATTATCATTACAAACCCAAACAATTTCACTTATGCTCATCTTTAAAATATCGTTTTAAAGACCTATTTACAATCATAAGTATAATAAAAAAGGGTTATAGATGAATGTTATTAACACATTGTTTGTAACATCTCCTATCTAAAGGCTCAAAACTAAGCGCTACAGATGTTGCAGTGATCTATTGTATTAGCTTCTGGCGACTAAATACGGCTATGTTAGTGGTATCAATAATATCAGAAGCACTTGAATATGAAACAAAACACAGATTTCAAAATACCACCTTTACTTCATTACATTTCAAAACCAAATGTTTCACATTCACAACACATAATCCCAAATCGTTCCCAGGCACAGATAAAATATAGTTATTACAAAATATGCCAAGAGCGGTATATGATGATACCCCCTTGGTTGATCAGAGTTATATGGTCATAATAGACCTAATATAATCACAATGGAAATACATCAAAACATAACAAGAACTGCAAATTCTAAATAACTATCTGTTTGCCTCCTGCATGCCTTTGGTACCTTATTCGTCATCCTACTAAACCTGAAAATGACCTTAATCCCTTAGCCTACTCAAATTAATTTTGAGCACCCGAGAGTTTAAGAGGAAAACATAAACTTCGAGTCAGACATAAAGCCTGGTATGAATAATACTATACATCCCAGTTAAACATGTTAAGTGAGACCACGCCACTTAGCGGAATGGGTTTCTCCTCACTAACATCCTTTTTAAAACATATCTTTGCAAAACCTTTACAAAACCATATACTGTGCTCCTGCATCCACAATGGTTAAATACTGTAAAGTAATCATTATGTAAACATACATAAATCTCAAGTAATAATGAACTATCTGTTCAAATACATAAGTTTTGTTTGGATAACTTTTAACCTTTGGCTGACTCGAGCCTACCAAACAATATAACTAAAATTAACCTAACACCTGTTAGGTATTCTTCTTCTGGATTATCTATCCTTAACTATCTGTTAAATACTTCACTTTTGGACGGTCTGTCCCTAACTTAATCATCTCCCAGGTCTTTCGGATCCTAATGGTTTTTCAGGCTCACCAATAACCTATCTCTATACAACATATATTCCTTTCGGTGTGTAATCATAATTTTAGCCTACCTGTGACCAAGTCCTACACATTGGAATTTTGGACAACAATTAGCTGGGGCTAATAGCTAATGTATAGGGCGCGACCCTATACTAGTCCCATCTGGTATTCTAATATCTGAGTCATTTTCTCTTAAGGATCCCCCCATAATTTTCCTTGAAAACATTTCCAAACCGATTTAAACCATTAAATCAAATTTAAACAAGGAATAGTATATAATCTATACTTTACTCAAAATCTTATAACCATGTTGTACATCCTCTTTACTCAAACTTTAGTTGATGAAAACACTTAACCATTTGAAAGAACCTCTTTCTACACTTTAGAAATCATCTATTTCAAATTCAAATATCAAACCTTTCAAAACCAAACCTTTCGAAAACAATAAAACTTTGGACATCCTTCTTTAAAATTTCTCTAAATCATTGCCTTAGAAAACCTTGGAAAACCTTCCATCTCAAACCTTTCGAAACCATTCACTAAATCTTTTGAAGCCATTCAACCAGAACCTTTCGAAGACATTCATTTAAACCTTTCGCAATCACTCATTTAAACCTTTCAAAACCATTGAACTTAAACTTTTCATGGTTGATCATCAAACCTTTTGAAATAATTTAGCCAAAACCTTTCGAAACCATTGAACCAAACCTTTCGAAATCAATCTTCAAACTTTTCGAAATCATTCAACTAAAACCTTTCGAAATTATTTACTTAAACCTTTCAAAGGCTTACTGATTTCAATTCAGAACAATTGGAAAACCTTCTTTTAAAACCTTTCGAAGTCATTGGAAGCATCCTTTCGACTAAGTCGAAAGCTCTGCTTCAAAAGCTTTAAACATATCCTTTTAAAACAACTCTTTCAAAAGCTTTGGGTTATACTTCAATTTATAAACAAGGGTAAGTCACCTAAGTCGAAAGCTTCCTTTCGAAAGCATTGGGAGAAGCGGCTAGTTTTAAAACAAGTATACCTTTCGACTTTGTCGAAAGGTTCAAAACAAAACAAAACAAAACAAAGCGGCAGCAACCTTTTGACTATGTCGAAAGGTTTTAAATAAAAACCTTTGTTTAAACATTTGACTTGGTCGAAAGCAACCAAGTCAAAAGCTTTAATTCGAAAGCAAAGTGGGCAAAAGCTTTTGATTTATAAAACAAACATACCCCAACCTCTTTGGCCATTAACCTTTCGACCTTGTCCAATTTATTACATACCAAGTTACTTGATACCATATGCATTGGTTTGACCTTGTCGAAAGCTTTGAACCTCTCGACCTGGTCGGAAGGTCTGGGTCGGAAGGTTTCTGCTATAATAGGCTGAAACATGCTAAAAGTATGATTTCTTTGTTTTTAACTTAAAAGGGATATCTTTTCAACTAACCTGCCTTGTTTGTCAAATTCTCATTGGTTAATAAATATATTTTTCAAAAAAGTGTTACCACTAAATTCAGAATTAAATAATAATTTTATTTTATAAAATACCCCTTCTACTTAATTAAACAAATATAAAACATTTAAGTCTCCTACCTTAAATAATTTTATATATTCATCAAAGCACTTAGGAAAAATCTGGAAAAATCCCAGAAAATCTATTTTAATACGTTGCCTTACATATACAAATTTCAACCCCAAATAATTATTATTTTATCCGAAAATAATTTATAACCCAATAAACAATTTCCTTCGCTAGAAAATTAATATAAAATCCACCATAATTCGAAAAATAATGAAAATTGGAACCCATCTCTAAAATATCATTTCTGACCAATATTTAAATTTTCAAGGCATTCAAATGCCATTAAATAGGGTTTTCATGTCAAACATATCATAAAAATTTAACGTGAACATATATAATTCATCAACAATCATATATACAACTTTAATCATCAAAACATGTCACATACTTACAAAAAAAATTCGGATCTAATCATAAAACCAAAACTAAAAGAAAATGGGATGTAGTGATTATCCACCTTAGCTTTAAGATATAAGATGTGAGATTAAATGTTGATTAAAGTGATTATCTTCCTTCTCTTGATTCCTAGCTTAATCTTCCTCTTGAGAATGATAATGGTGGTCGGCCTTGGTGTTTTTAGTTTGAGAAAAATGAAATGAATGTGATTTTCTATCTCCTAAGGGTTTAGGGTATAAACTCGACATATTTCTCATATTGCCCTTGTTATTCCCTAACACCTTTGTTTAGGTTATTTCATTTTAGTTTGCACATTAACATGGCACAGCTACCCTTAGCTAATCAATTATCAACTTATTAATCTCCACTTATTTATTTAATTTATCCAATTAATTATTCTAAATAATGTTATAAAAATACGGGTTGTTACATTGTTACAACAAACCCAAAACTATTTCATACTTATATCATCTTTAAAATGTTCTTTTAAAGACAAGATCTAAGTTAATAATAGATTAAGTTTGATAGTCGACTAACCGATTATCTAGTTAAAACAATTGCTTATATAAATCAATGTTCGTATACTTAATTCATTTTCAACATTTCAACTTAACTATTCCTCATTCAAGAGTGAAGCTAGGTAAACTAGAGGACTGGTTTCATCAAAACCTTGCCTAGATACTTCATTCTTGAATCTTACAAATAGACAAGTTTACTCGTCAACTTTTAATGTTAAATATAGTATTTAATGATTTTCGTAAATAAGTAACAAACAACATGATTAACTCATTTCTGACATTCCCGACTTAGCTATTCCTTTTTAAGAGGGAAGCCCGATGGATTAGAGATCTATTACTCCATCCCTACTCGACATCAATCTTAACTCCCAGAAATAGATAAGCTTATTTCGTTGTCTTTTAGCGTTATGCAAAGTTAATTACCGTTTAAACAAGTAAGAAAACAACAAGATTAACATGTTTTCGACATTCCTACTTAACCATTCCTCTTTCAAGAGGGAATCCTGGTAGGTTAGAGCTCTAATGCTTCATCCCTACTTGGCATTAATCTTAACTCCCAGAGATAAAGAAGTCAACCTCGTTGGCTTTTAGTGTTAAACCTCTTCTTTACTTTTTCGAAATTTATATATTATTAAAAATATATTTAAACTTCAAACCAACTTTAACATACTTCAACACATGTTTGAAAACATCTCTAAAAATATTAGATAAAAATACCAAATTTAAATATCATTTTTAAACACTTAAAACCATAAGCGACTTACTGCAGCATTTATAAATACTGTTAAAATTCATTGTTAAAACAACATTGAAAAGAACGATCTTTGTTACTAGTTTTAACCACTTTAAAAAATGATTTAAGACTTAAAATTTTTATAGTAAGTACTACCATTAGGGTACGTAAAAACCATGGAACGAAATTCTAAGAATATCTTCCAATTTATCTATAAAGCTCCCCGAAAACAAGGGACTCAGAAGTGCGCTTATAACGAATATTCTCGCTTCAAATATTTTCAAACTTACTTCAGTTTAACACACAGGTTAAACAACCATTTAAACATCAAGTCAAGACCATGCCTCATGTTTAAGAGGGTAATAGAAGTGATGTTATACAATATAAAGTTACCATTTGCTTTCAAAAGAAAGAGGAGTCCAAAATTTATAACTTTACTTTGTTAATGTCACTTTAACTTTATAATTCAAACAGAACATATATACACACAATATATACTTATAAGATAGTGAGAAATTCAGTTAGATCCATGCCAAACCCAAGCACAAACCCTCAAGAACAAAGAACCACCTCCCATCATCACCAAAAGCCTAAAGATCCAACTTTAGCACTTCTAAACCAAAGCAACGCCTTCCGACCTCCTCCTATGCTCACGACGCCTCCTTGATCCCCCTCTTCCTCTCACCTTCTCCCACTTTTTACTTTCTAATCATGCCTCGCATGATGTTTTAGGCCTATAGCCAAAGTTTAAAAGAGATTAAAGATAATTTGGTTAAGACTTGAAAACGTTGGAGAATAATTAGTGCATTGGTGCTTATGCACTTCCACCATTTTTAATTTTCATACTCCATCTCAAGCTTGGTGAGTTAGTGATTTATTATGTATGGTATGCCTCTTCTTATATAAAGTTTCACAAGAGGTCATAAACACTTCTTACCTTCCATGAAAGGTCACAAAAGGGCCTCCTTTTCACATGTTAACTTTACACCTCTCTTATTTTGCTTAAAAGTTCCTAAATATCTTTGATGACATAACCCATGACATCATCCAAAAAGTTTGTTTCCATTAATGTCAAAAAACATTATTTCATTTTCTTTAATCCTTAAGCAAATAAGTGTATGTAAAAAAACTAAACAACTTTTGACGGTTAAAAAGCTATTTATCGATAAAATGATTTTCGGTCACATTATCGATATTTTTTCAAAGTATTTATTTTTGTAAACATTTTTCCAAAACAAGTTTAACGTCATTATTTATGATTAAAAATGGGTTGAAAAGCACATTAAATTATTTTAATAACATTTAATCCAAGATTCAATATTTAAATAATTTAGATATTTAAATATGAAGTGTTCGAAATTCCAGATCGTTACATTCTCCCCCACTTGGAATATTTCATCCTCGAAATTCCAACACGAGCAACCAAAGAAACAACCACATAGAAATATTTAACATCATTCAAGATCACTTAGCAAACAAAACTCATGGTTTGCTCAAGTTCAAATCCTCTCATCGCACATCGATGATAAACGACCTACTAAGCGTACGGTACCTTCAATACCTCAGGTAATTACTTAGCAGCCAATTCATGCTACCTCATAACAAATCGAAGAGATATCACCCAAACTCTCCAAAAGGCAATCGAAACATGGTATTCATACATTAAAACTGGTACGGTGCACATGGACCATCCATAAGCAATATCGATTCCGAACACTTGCTCGATCGTATAATTTCACTTTTCAACAAGTATAGATCACTTAACCTCTCTAGTGCGGAATCCAATTGGGTTCCTGGATTAGGAAACCTCCATTCTCCTTACATAGCCATATACTATGATAGAAAACTTTGAGATCATATTAAGAATCTGTATCAAGTATTCACCGTTAAGAATCTAGTGAAAAATCCTTGTTCGAACTGGTGCAAACCACCTCAAGATCATGTACTCGAATACTGGATCAAGAACAATCATGCGAATAAAACGATCTACGTACAACTTACGTATTTATCCTATTGGTCCCTTAACTATACCAATATCTTTTATCCCTTTTATACAGATTTTATATCTCATTCAATAGTAAAATCATTTATGAAACATTTTATAAAACATAACTTCAAGTTTTCAACATTTTATAACTTAAGTTCATACTCGTATAATACTCCTTGACATCCTAAGACTAAATACAAAACACTAAATTCATTTTACTTAACAAGGAGGTTCAGCAAATTCAAAAATTATTTCAACTTACTAACTTTTAAAATTCAAGTTTTATATAAACTCATCTTTATATTTTCACAGAACACTTAGTTTCAAATTCTATATGATTCGAAAGTTTCCAACTATCCAAAATCATCGAAAATCCCATTTCATTTTAACAAATGAAATCTACAAACAACATATCATATTATGACATACATACCATAAAATCCTAACGCATGGGCTATATGTGTCCATAAAATAACTTAACAAATTTTATTAATTTATTAAACACAATTTACCCAAAAAGGAAAAACATGAAAAGTTTCAACATTTATTTCGAGTTATGACACTACCACTCGGGCACCCTACATAGTACATATATATAACTTTTCTACACAAAAAGTTCATATCAAACTTCTTTCCAAAGAAAACCCTCTGAACTAAACACGGTTTTTATTTTAAATCGCTTTTGAAATAACAATATGTACATATATCTTTTATATAACAGACCATACTTTCAAAATCAAATTAAAATCCTTTTTACTCAAAAAACCATATGGCATCCTTACATAGAAACCCAAAAATGAACACTGATGATGCTGAAGTCATCACTAGAATTATGTTCAAGCAACAGAAGTGGGTTTAGTACATCCAACTCATGCCTTTTGGACTTAACCAAAATCATTTAAAAACGGTATCAACTACTTCGTAAATTATTACTAAGTATCATGATCCCAATTTCATAACCCAATTTCCCAAATACTCACTTTAAAATAACACTACTATTATTTTTCCAAAATCTTGAAAAACATTTTCAAAGACACCGGGATTTAAGTTCTTAAAAAAATCCTTTTTGTTTATAAACCATACTTATATAAAGTCTTTTCATAAATGTTTATCCTAAAATAACTTATTTTTCTTAGATAAAAGTAAACATCTTTTACTAAAGTTAACTTTTGTAAGAGTTAACTTCTAGTCCAACATTATCGTCGAATGCCTTATAGTCAAACCGTGAAACTCAATTCACAAGGAATTCAATTCAATGCATCTACAAATATTGTCTACCTAACCCATGTAGTAGAAGGTAAAACAGCTCATAAACTGGTCGAGCACAAATCAACAATGAACAAATGATAGGTAATGCCCATAAACTAGCCAAGCATAAATAAACTAATTAATGAGGGATAATAGATAAGTATCATTAACCTCTACATTAATTAAACTATACCTTAACAATTCACTTATATCAGTTACCTTATATAAGATCTTTAGTTTTTGTAGTTAAAATTACCATTAAGGTATATGTTTATAACATTAAAAATATGTTGTCATATGTATAATACACTCAACTCATGCTAGGGCATTCCATTACCATATCTCTTAATGAGTCATACCCACTAAAGCCAAGGTTCTTGCTTAACCTTCAGCTCTGATACCGGCTGTAATGACCCATCTTTTCGATCTCTATATGTTGGCACTAATACATCCACGATATTCATATTATGAGCACTCAAGTGCCGAAAGAAGACTTGTTAGGGTACAATAAAAAGAAAACAACACGGAAGAAGAGAACACAACATCAAAATCTCAGTAGTGGAACGGTAATATATAATATCAGAAAAACAGTACAAAGGGTTACTCTGATATAGAAATTTCAGAGTTACAAAACCTAAGTACTATTATCAGCCTGGACAATTATAACAATCTGTCCTCACAAACGCCGATATATACAATAGTAATATAGCGGAAATACGAATACTATGGTAGGCGAAACATCCAACTCATTTTCTCGACCTCCCAAGAACATCAACGAAAAACCTATGTTTCTCAGACTACTCAAAAGAGCACACGAGGAATTTAAGAAAAACAAAAACCAAGCGTCAGACATAAGTCTGGTATGAGAAACTTAAGAAATATGTGTACAACATATAACAATACTTTTGAGACCACATGGAATGCCATAATGGTTATTACATCAAAAGAACCAACATCTAATAGTTACATAAGGTGATATAATAGATAATGTCTAGGGTGTAGAATATAAATATTATAACATAACTAGAATGGTCAAATTGGTTGCATTCAGCAGCATATTAGGAGTGCAATCAAATTCGATAAGGAATGTTCTCATAATGAATTTTCCATAAAGACATCCCCAAATAAACTAAGGCCGGCCTCCTGATAAGGGTCAGAAAGTACCTCGGAGCGTCGTATATCTCTAAACAAAATATACCATTAAGGAAAACACAACTAGCTCACGTACGAACGAGCGATCCCGAACCATGTGGAATCAAGTACCATCAACTCTTGCCGACCAACAATCAATAAGTATATCTAGATATGGAGTTATACCCTGTCGTTTGTTAGCAATACCCCGGGCTGTGCATCCTACTCTATTTACTGTCATTTTCGATGTTGAGGTTATGTTCGGCATCTTTCACACGAGTCTTCGTCACTTGAACAGAACATGAATCCTGAACTGGATCCTCACATCTCAGACAAATCTCAAAATCACACATGGATTCCAGCATCTCGAACATATCCACTTCCAAGAAATATAACACATATCTCAATCTTGAAATGGTTTTTGATAAGTATAACACTTACAGATCCTGGTCTTCTCAAGAGTGAATTGAAGAATTTGGTTATTCAATAATAATGATAACGATTACATATGAAAACCTAGTCTCGTATATTTATCATGTTTTTGATATTTTCATCTCACACTATTCCTCGATCAAGAGTGAAGCAGGTAGGTTAGAGCCCTATTGCTTATATCCCGACATGAACATTAGTCTTAATTCCCATAGATACACAGGCATATTTTATTGTCTTTTAGCACTAAGTATACAACTAAATGTTTTCCATAAATGAGTAAACATACAAAGCACGATCAAGTTACATAAGTGACCTCTAGTCTTATTTTTGTATAATTAATCTTTATTAATTTAAACCTCTTTTATTAGTAAAACTTCTTTTATCTGATAAAATATTATTTTTCAGTTTCTACTATTCATTTTCACTCTTTTTAATACTTCAAAAAGTATTCATATACTTATCTCAAATGGTAAAAGTATATTCAAAAATCTTTAACAAGATTTCTTACTTAAAACCTTTGCTTTTTTATTTTTTTCCAAAAGATTTCTTACCTATAATTTCCTTCAAAGTATCCATTTTAAGGATCTATGTACTTTCACAAATCCATCCAAAAAGGTTTAAGACTAATGTTACTTAGACATTGTCATTACAGACCAAAAACAATTTCACTTATGTTTATCATTAAAATATCATTTTAATGATCTATTTACATTCATAAGTATAATTAAAAAGGGTTAAAGACAAATGTTATTAACACATTGTCACAACAAACCCAAAACCATTTCATACTTATATCATCTTTAAAACATTCTTTTAAAGATCTAAGTTAATAATAGTTTAAGTTTGATAGTTGACTAATTGATTATCTAGTTAAAACAATTGCCTATATAAATCAATATTCGTATACTTAATTCGTTTTCGACATTTCAACTTACCTATTCCTCATTCAAGAGTGAAGCCAGGTAAGTTAGAGAACTAGGTGCATCAAAACCTTGCCTAGACATTTCATTTTGAATTTCACAAGTAGACATGTTTACTCGTCGGCTTTTACTGTTAAGTATAGTACTAATGATTTCCATAAATAAGTAACAACCAACATGAATAACCCATTAAAGACATTCCCGACTTAGCTATTCCGGATTCAAAAAGGAAGCTCAGTAGGTTAGAGCTTTATTGCTTTGTCCATATCTGACATCAATCTTAACTCCCAGAAATAGATAAGCCTACTTCGTTAGCTTTTAGCTTTAAGCAAAGTTAACTACCTTTTAAACAAGTAAGTAAACAATAAGATTAACACGTTTCCGAAATTCCAACTTAATGATTCCTCGTTCAAGAAGGGAGCCATTGAGTTAGAGCACTATTGCTCCATCCCTACTTGACATCAATCTTAACTCTCAGAAATAGAGAAGTCCACCTTGTCAGCTTTTAGTGTTAAACCTCTTCTTTGCTTTTTCAAAATTTATATATTATTAAAAACATATTTACACTTCAAACCAACTTTAATATACTTTAAAACATGTTTTAAAACATCTCAAAAAAGATTAGAGAAAAATACCAAATTGAATATCATTTTAAACACTTAAAACCATAAGCGACTTACTACAACATTTATAAATGTTGTTAAAAGTCCTTGTTAAAACAACATTGAAAAGAACGATCATTGTGACTAGTTTTATCCACTTTAAGAAATGATTTAAGACTTTAAATTTTTATAGTAAGTACTACGATTAGTGTACTTAAAATCCATGGAAAGAAACCCCTAAGAATATCTTTCGGTTTATTTATAAAAATTCCCAAAAACAATGGATTCATAAGTGCACTTATAACGACTATTCTCGCTTCAAACACTTTCAAACTTACATCAATTTAACACACAATTTACAATACCATCTATACATCAAGTCAAGGAAATGACACATGTTTCACAGGGTAATAGAAGTGATGTTATACAATATAAATTCATCGTTTGCTTTCAAAAGCAAGAGGGTGGTCAAAAGTTTATAACTTTACTTAGTTAATGTCACTTTAACTTTATAATTCAAACTCAACATATATATATATATATATACACACAATATATATTTATAATATAGCAAAATAGCTCACTTAGATCCATGCCAAACCCAAGCACAAATCCATAAGAACAAAGAACCACCTCCCTTCATCACCAAAATCCTAAAGATCCAACCTTTAGCACTTCCAAACCAAAGCAACACCTTCCCTCCTTCTCCTATGCTCACGACCCCTCCTTGATCCCCTACTTCCTCTCACCTTCTCCCACTTTTTAATTCCTAATCATGCCTTCCATGATCTTTTAGGCCAATAGCCAAAGTTTAAAAGAGATTGGAGATGATTTGGGTAAGACTTGAAAAGGTTAGAGAATAAATAGTGGATTACTGTTTAAGCACTTCCACCATTTTTAATTCTCATACTCCATCCCAAGCTTAGTGAATTAGTGATTTATTATGTATGGTATGCCTTTCCTTACATATGGTTTTACAAGAGGTCATAACCAGCTCTTACCTTCCATGAAAGGTGACAAAGAAGCCTCTTTTTCATATGTTAACTTTACACCACTCTTCTTTTACTTAAAAGTTAAATATTACAATAAAAAGTTATTTTCTAAATATATTTGATGATATCACCCATGACATCGTCCAAAAAGTTTATTTCCATAAATGGAAAAAAGTTTTTATTTCATTTTCTTTAATTCCTAAGCAAACTAATGTATGTAAAAAAATATGAATAACTTATGATGGTTAAAATGTTATTTATCAATAAAAGAATTTTTGGTCATATTATTGATATTTTTTCAAAGTATTTCTTTTTGTAAGCATTTTTCCAAAACAAGTTTACCAACATTACTTATGATTTAAAAGAGGGTTAAAATGCTCATTAAATCATTTGAATAATATTTAATCCAAGATTCAAATATTTAAATAATTCAGATATTTAAATACGAGGTGCTCGAAATTCAAGGTTGTTACATTGGACCGAATGCTTTTGACCTACCAACTAATGTTGATAGAGGTCCTCACTTACCCTTGTCATGTCTAATCTAGCCTGAACTGTCACTCCTTGGAAGACCTTATAGACTTCCAGACCCAGAACTCCTTGCTAGTAAATTTCTAACTTTAAACTTGCTTGTTTTTTACTTAATTATTTTAATAATTACTTTTCTTTAGACTGGGTACCCTTACATCTACAACTGGGGGATATGGAGAGGCTTTAGAATGATCCAAAGGCTAAGGCATGGCTCAGTAGGAAGTAGAGGTAGGGATTACAAAAGCCTGGGAGGAGGAGGCGGCCAAGAAGGCCGATAAGAATGTGACTGTGACGGTTGAAAAGTCGGCATGGGAGGCGGTCGATGCCCGAGGAAGGGCTAAGAAGATGGAGGAAGATCTTCGAGGGAGTGCTGAGAGGGCAAAGGAAGTAGAGGCTGATCTCAAGGAGAGGTTTGCAAAGCTGGAGAGGGAGGCCGACCAACTACGGGCGGAACCGACAAAGCATGCAATCGGAGCGAAACAAACAAGGATGTGGTTGCAGCTAGGCAATAGGAGGATGCCAAGTGGAAGAATCGACTGAAGATCATGTTAAGGACCCTAATTAGAGAGAATTACCAATTCCTCATTCCTATCAAAAAATTTGATGCTGCAGATTTTGCGAGAGCCTGGGTGGAGGTGGTAAAACAAATGGGTCCGAGGGTGTTTTAGTGTTGGCTGTGCTGACCCAGGAGCAACTGACTACTTGGCCCGACGAGCAAAGGGGTCGGATTTGTAGATATTTTACTTTTCCTCATTTTAAGCCTAGCGGGGAGGGTTATATCCCCCCACACTTTTGGAATTTTAATAGATTTTCTTTCTGTTGAAATTTGTCTAAGTACTATTATAATCATATCTACTGTTGTCTATTTATGCTTGGCTTATAGGGTAGCGTACTTTGAGTAGCCAATAGTCATTGTGCATTTTTACTTTGTATTTTCCATAATATAGATTTGCTAAATAAAGGTAAGTGACGATCGACGAATGCGGCTCATTCTTGCAAACCTTCAACTGAATTGATCAACTTATGTTAGTTGATATGCTAAGCCACTCAATGGACTTGGATGCAAGCATTGACTGTGTAATCCGGTTGCATGCTAAGCACCAAGGTCGGCATATGATAGTAGGGATTATTTGTGATACCCTTCTATAGAGCGGTCCCGTTACGAACCTAAGCACTGAGTGGTTTGAATTTTACTTTTGGGAGACACACCTCATGAATGGAGGGCAGATAGTCCTAATAAAAACTTAAGATTTTAGTGGCTTGAAGGTTACCTTTAGGTGACATGTTGTAGGAAAGAGTGATGGTCCCCGATAAGGAAGTGAATGCATTGTAATTCACCCTCACATATGGCCGACCGGAAAGTGTGAAGACTGGTTCGCTACACATTTGGCGGCAAAGGTCGGCAGTCACCAACAAGGTAAATGAGCACATAATAACTCATATTTTATTGGATAGCCTAGGTAGCTCAAAGGTTCTCCAAGGTGATACGATGCTAGTTGAGAGTAGCAGTCGGGCCCCTATGGATCTGAACGCTTGAGGGCAGTCCTAACTAGGAAGCCAATGCATGGTAATTCACTATCATGGATAGTCAACCAACAAGCGAGAAGACTATCTCACTACACACTTGGTGGCAAAGGTCGCCAATCCCCAACAAGCTAAATGAGCACATTAGAATTCATCCTTCGTTCGATAGCTTGGGCTGCACGAAGGTTCTCCAAGATGACACGATGCCAGTTGAGAGTGGCAGTCGGGCCTAGCATGAAACTGAATGCTATGTGGCAGTCCATAACAAGGAAGTGAATGCATGGTGATTCACCCTCATGGATAGCCGACTAGCATGTGGGGAGGCTGGCTTGCTACACACTTGG
This sequence comes from Allium fistulosum, assembly GCA_030737815.1. Taxonomy (NCBI): domain Eukaryota; kingdom Viridiplantae; phylum Streptophyta; class Magnoliopsida; order Asparagales; family Amaryllidaceae; genus Allium; species Allium fistulosum. The sequence continues at coordinate 339,780,210 of CM060907.1, forward strand.
CAGCAAAGGTCGGCAGTCCTCAACAAGGTAAATGAGCACATATAAACTCATCATTTGTTGGATAGCCTTGGCGAATGTATTGAACAATGTTGGCTCTATAGTCTTCGATGTATTCTTCACAAAAGATGTATTGCACAGCCTTATAATTGTAGCCAGCTATCATATGTGATAAGCCCAAAGGTGCATTAGATTCCAAATGTAGTAAATGTGTGTTCCATCCCAGTGAAAGAGGTGGTAGGAACCACTTGTTAAGACATCACTTATAACATATAGCACCTCCCATCCTAGATCATCGATAATGAATTGCTGGAGCTTTACTCTTGAGTTGTAGTGCTTGACGATCTTCCTCTTGTAGGCTTTAGTATGGAGTTTGACTTTTGCTCTTCGTTCTTGTACAGTGTCAATTTCGAGTTTGTGTAGCTCGTCATTTTTCTCAAGCTCGAAGGTTAGTTGGCCAGGTGTAGGGACATCTACTTCTATGAGCAACATTGCTTCGTATCCATAGGACAGTGGGTATGGAGTATGGCTGGTTGAAGTGCGGTTGGAAGTGCCATAGGACCAAAGGATGAGTGGCAATTTTTCAGCCCAGTCCCCTTTAGATTTTGAAAGGCGCTTCTTGAGAGTGGACTTGATGGTTTTGTTGATAAATCTTGACTTGTTCAATGGCTTAAGGATAGGCAATGAAAGAGAAGCACTTCTCGATTATGTTCCTTGAGCAAAAGTCTTGGAAGAGGCTGCTCTCAAATCGAGTACCAATATCGGTGATGATTTTCTTTGGCAAGCCGAAACGGTAGACAATGTTCTTGATGACAAAGTTGAGAATCTTAAGGGAACTAACCTTAGTAAGAGGTTCATCCTTAACCCATTTGGTGAAGTAGTCGATCGCGACTATGGTGTGATTATATCCTCACTTGGTGTTCGATGGCATTCCTATCTAGTCGATCCCCCACGTGTCGAATAGCCATAGGGAATTCATTTGGGTAAAAATAATAGTGTGACTATGGGGATCTTGGTGAACCACTGACATTGGCTACATTTCTTCACATGGTCCATAGAATCCTTGATCATAATAGGCCAATAGTAGCCTTGTCGGGCAGCGCTTTACCCCATGGCTTGATCCCTATAAAATCCTTCATGCAACTCTTCTAGAATTTGGTTGGCTTCATCTAAAGACAAGCACCACTAAAGTGGTAAGGAGTACCCCATTTGTAGAGCCTCCCATCTACGTTCGTGTAGTTGGGCAATGGGTAGAGAATCTTTATAGCCTCCTTGTAGTCGGTAATAAGCTCTTTACTTGTTAAATATCTAACAAATGGCACTATCCAGTTATCTATGGACAAAACATCTATCCCATGGTTGCTGCCCCGGGCTCATAGCAGGGGATGCCTTGAATTTCTATGAGGGCCTAGGGAGTGACTTCTTCTGGATTACTACCTGCCTTGGTCAGTTGATCGGCCTTGGCATTATGTTCCTCGTGCACCTACTCCAACTTGAACTCAGGAAAGGTGCTAATAATCTTTTTAGCCTCAATAACAAACAGAGCTAGTGTCTTATTCTTTTATTTTAAAGAGTTCACCAATCTGAATGACGACCAATGATGAGTCGTTGAAAATACGGATGGACTCCACATGCAATTTCTTTGCCATCCTGAGGTCGACCAGGAAGTCTTCGTACTCGGCTTCATTGCTAGTCACCTTGAAAGTAAGGTGGACTACAAAACATGGTTTTTTCCTTTGGACGTAACAAGGACCATGTGGGCCCCTGGCCTCTTCTCATTTGATGTTATGTCTATATACATGCGCCAAGTTAGCTATCTAGTGACAGTCTCCTCTTCCAAATTATTCGGGCTTGAGCATCTAGCAATAAAATCAGCAACGGCCTGGCCCTTGATGGAAGTATAAGGCTAGAAGGAGATGTGATGTTGCCAAAGATCGATAGACTAATTCAAGAGTTGACCCACTGTGTCGAGCAGGCTAAGGATTTGCTTTAAAGGCTAATTGGTTAGGACCCTGATGGGATGTGCTTGAAAGTATGGGTAGAGCTTTCAGTCTGCCATGATCAGGCAAAAGGAAAGATTCTCTAGTTTGGAGTATCTTGTTTCAGAGTCGGTCAATATCTTGTTGGCATAATAAATCGGCCGTTGGACCTTTTCATCTTCCTTAATTAAGGCAGCGCTAAACACGTGGTCAGATACTGCCAAGTATATATACAAATCTTCCCCGTCAATAGGCTTGGATGGCACTAGAGGAGTGTCCAAATGTTGTTTCAGCTCCTCGAATGCCTTGGCGCATTGCTTGCTCCATATAAACGACTTTCCATTCTTGATGTGGTTGAAGAAAGGGAGACACTGGTCAGTTGATTTTGATATAAACTGGCTTAATGCGGCAATCATTCTATTCAAGCTTTGTACTTGCTTCCTAGTTTGGGGAACCTGCATATCTTGGATAGCTCGGATCTTATTAGGTTTAGCTTCAATGTCCTTAGCACTCACAAGTTAATCTGGGAATTTACTACACCGGATAGCAAAGGAGCATTCATTGGATTCAACATCATGTTATATTGATGTAGAATGCTGAAAGTCTCAGCCAGGTTCTGTGTATGCCCCGGCCTTTTCCGACTTCAACTACATGTCATCCACATGAACTTCCATGGACCAGCCGATCTATCCAAGAAAATAAGGTTGAGGAGAGGCTGATAGGTGGCGCCCGCATTCATTTCACAAACCAAAATTCATAGCGCAGCAGCAGTATAGGCCGGCGTTTGTAATGAAGGTGGTATGCTCTTGGTTCGGGCCATGCATGGCAATTTGGTTATACCTAGAGTAGGTGTCCATAAAGGTGAGGAGCTCATGATAACTAGTTGCATCCACCAGCTGGTCGATGTGAGGAAAAAGAAACTTATCTTTGGGGAAGGCTTTGTTGAGATTGGAGAAGCCAATGCAAGTCCTATTTGGCTTTCTAATCAGCATCGGTCTTGCTACCGAGACCGGGTATCCTACCTCCCGAATGAAGCCATTGGCTAACAGCTTCTCTACTTCTTCCTTGAGAGCTCGGTACCTTTCTAGATTGAGTGGTTGAAGCCTTTGTAGGATAATAGTGGCCTTTGTATCGATATTAAGCGCGTAGCAAATGATCCTGGAATCAATGCCAGCCATGTCAACATGCCCCTATGCGAAGACATCATTGCTCTGCTGTAGGAACTTGATCTTATTTTCTCAAACCTCCAGGCTAATCTTTTTGCCGATTTGAATGAATTTGTTAGGGTCGACATTGTCTATGGAGATTGATTCCAATGGAATGGCCGACCCGCCTTCAATTCTTAAGTCACCCTTGCTAGGGTCTAGCGAGTCGTCCTTTGGTTCTGAGCTCAATTCTAAGTCGTATTGGTCTAGTGTGTGAATCATGTGCTCTATGACATCCTTGAGCGGTACAAACGTATGTGCTCAAGTCAGGGTAATGATGTTGCCATCGGCTTTCACAGATAGTCCGTTGGCATTGAGAGTGTAGGAGTTATTATGCTTGATGAACCTGCTCGCCAATAGGGAGCAACTTATTCATTCCATGTCATGATGATCTCTCTAGTTCTTTGGGTGGTGAAAAGGATATAGGATTCCTACCATCACAGCCTTCAATGTGACTGACGGTTATGGCACGACCCTGAGTATTGTTGGGCTCGAGGGTACTCATGAGTGACATGTGGTCAGTTGGTGCAACTTTATGGAAAAAGGTGGTCCTGGCATGACCTTGAGCATTGCTTGGCTTGAGGGTACTCTCGAGTGACGCACCGCCGGTGGTTGTTTCTTTAATGGCAAGGGCGATCCTGGCATGAGTGTTTGGCACTCTCTTGGTTGATACGTCGTTGATTTTTGCAGCTTGTTCAGGTGGATTATTACTAGTGGGTGGAGTTGATGATGTTGATGCTTTAAAATTAGGGGCGGTCTTGGCATGTACCAGAGCATTGACCGGCTCGATGGTTCTCTCGAGTTACTTACTAATGATTGTTGTAAGTTCTTGTTGAAGCATAAGAACGCCCTTCTACGCTTGTCTAAGGAGGGTTCCATAACACACCCTAGCCTTATGTCGATTACCTTCGATTTCTTCTACCCAGCCTTAGATAGGGAAGTTCATAATGAGGCGGTTGTAGGAGATGATGACACCTTATTTGACAAGTGCTAATCATTTTATTAATAGGTTTTCTGTGGAAGGGCGGTTAACTACCACGAGTTTATCTAGATCTTTACCGTAAGGGGTTCTTGATCGAATGTTGTCAAAAGTGAGGTGGTTCCCATTGGAATAATGCCTATACCCCCAAAGCCATAAATTAGCAAGGCACATGGGGTGAGGCTGGAGGTAGGAAGTTTGCAAGCCTCGAAGACATGCCTGAACCTGACGTTGGCTAAGCTGCCTCCATCCATGAAAGTCCAATGTACAATGAAGTTGGCCATTGCAAGAATGGTGACCATTGGATCATGATGGGGGTAAGTACTACTTCCCTCTCCTTAGCGGTGAAAATAATCGACTGGTCTGATTCCATTTTGGGTGCTTTCGATGCTCGATGTTCTAGTGAATAGACCTAACTGGTTATGCATGTTCCTTTATAATACCAAGATTATGCTCCTTGATTGCTACCAGCCACATATGGGCCCCCGCATATGGTCATGACGAAGTTGATAGCTGCGATGTGTTGTGGGTAGCTGGACCTAAGTCAGTCGGTTGTCACAGTTATTCCTTTGTTTTACCTTATCATGAACAAACTCCAGATCCTTCTCGGATTAGTATCCAGATTTCATCTTTAAGCACCCGACACTCGACTGTAGAGTGGCTGTTAAGTTGATGGAACTCGTAGTACTTGGAATACTGCAAGGTTCCTCCTAATATCCATTTCTGGTTGTGTTGGTCCTTTGAAAGGGCATCTGATCCCAGGTGGTGAGAAATATTGCTGCGATATCCCTGTTCAATGTAGCATGACTAGCATACCTAGCTTGTACTGTGTGTTGTCCTCTAGTCGCCTTATGCTGTCATTCTGATGGCCATTGCTTTTTCATTCACTGTTGTTGCGGGGGTCGACTGTGGGATGCCTAGTTTCATTGTTGTTGTTTGAAATATCTACATCTTCCATTCTCATTACGTCGTTCGCACACTGATAAAAGTCGGTCAGGAATGAAGCCGGCTGCTTTTGGAGCTCTCTCCACATCCTAGAGTTGTATTTAACCACCGAATAGAGGGCTACAACTAAGTTAATCTTGCCTGCACCCTTAACCCAGGAGGACTCTTTATTGAAGTAATTGACATATGACCGCAAGCTTTCAATGGGACCTACGTAAGGTTACCTAGCTCACTAGCCACCATAATGTGCATCCTAAAGGTAAAGAATCAAGTCTTGAAATCATTAATTAATTAAGGGTAAGCACTAATTAGGGGAAAAATAATTAATTAAGGTGTTTAACAATTTCTAAAAAGAAACTGAAAAGATAAGAGGTTTAGCCAATAAGAAGCTGACATCAAATGGGGTTTCATAAAAAGAAGCTACTTAAGAAATTAATAGATCGGTTTTTAATTTGATTACAAGTGTGTCATTGAGCCCTTATTGACCAAGTAAAATATTCCTCGAGAAGGCCTTAACTAAAATAGCTCACGAACATTATGAAAGAAATAGCCTATGAAAGCTAAATGGAAAAAACAAGGGATAGTTTGGTTCACATCCTTGTTAAGTTTCAAAATAGAGAAAACATCCTCCCCAAAATAAACTTCCGTTTCTAGTCCCTATTTTCTAATCCGTTTGCGCCAAAAGACCCAAATACCCTCTATGTTTTAAGCATTTCAAACGTGCATAACTTTCTGTAGAAACATCGGATTAACATACTGTTTTCACCAAAAAATCATAAATTTTACAATCTTTAAAATGAGATCCACTGTTGCTATTAAAAATTCATATTTGCAATAAGGCTTCAATTATTCCATATATTTGCAGAGAATTCTGAAAAACATCAATTTTTCTTCACTTGTCAGCAATTATTCCATATAATTGTAGACTTTTATGCAATTATATGGAATAATTGAAGACATTTATGCAATTATATGGAACAATTGCAGACTTCTCTACTATTATTCCATATAATTGCCGACTTTTCTGCAATTATTTCGTATACTTGCCATTTTCTGCAATTATATGAAATAATCATCAATTTTTCTTCAAATGTCAGCAATTATTCCATATAATTGTAGACTTTTATGAAGTTATATGGAATAATTACAGACTTTTCTACAATTATTCCGTATACTTGCCATTTTCTGCAATTATATGAAATAACAATCAATTTTTTTTCAAATGTCAGCAATTATTCTATGTAATTGCAGTCTTTTATGTAATTATTTGGAATAATTGCAGACTTTTATGCAATTAAATGGAATAATTGCAGGCTTTGCTGCTATTATTCCATATAAGTGTAGACTTTTCTACAATTAAATGGAATAATTGCAGACTTTTCTGCAATTATTCCAAGTAATCGCAGAAAAGTGCAACTATACCATATAATTGCATATTTTTCTACAACTATTGCATATAATTGTTAAATTGTCTACAATCATACCATATGCATAATGCTTTTGTTTTTACATATGCATAATGCAACTCATTAGAAAGATAATAAAAATTTTGATTTAATGGTGAAAAAGGTTTGTTAATCCGTCATTTCTACAAAAAGTTATTGCATTTTAAAAATTTATAATTAATGGGGTGCAAATTTTAATTATGGATGTGAGAATAACATCCACATACGAAGAACCAACGTTCAGCCATGGAGTGGAGGGGTATTTTAAGGAAGAAAATTATAGTATTTGATATAGGGATGTAATCTATGTATATTATTTTGGGGAGGATGTTTTGTGTATTAAGTTTGATTTTAGGGATGTGTCCCTTATTTTCAAAAAAAAAACAATTCACGATAGCTGTAAGATAAAGCATAAAACAGAACAACCAACTAATTGAGAAATATAATACACAAAGGCAATAGATAACACAGAAGGTAGTAGATAAACAACACATGAAAGCTTTCAACTCATGAAACAAGCTAGCCAAGACCTGAAATAAAGCAACAAATATATATTATTCATGAGATCTAAAGCAAAAAAGGACAAATAGGAAAACTTGGTACGTAGCTGGGGGAGATGACAGCTCACATGTACTTAGATTTAGAAAGCAAATTTACACAGTAATTCTATTTAGGGAAACTAATAATGAACTAATAATCTAAGTTCGGTAATCATATTATAACTCACGTAGGTGCTTGGGAAGTGGACACCTCATGAAAGTATGCAAGCTTGATATATATACATACATACATATATATATATAGCAGCAAATATGTATAGAGAGCATAAGAAACACAAAAGATATATATATATGTAGCAACTCACGAAAGTACACGAAACATGAAAGATAAAAATGGAACAGAAAGGCTCTGCATATGAAAATATATAGCGCACGAAAGATAAAAGAGGGGACAACTCACAATTCATGAAGGTGGTTAAGTATACAAAATATAGATGTATTGTTAGCACATGAAATACATTGTAACCTGTTTACATGGAATATATATGTATATATCACACAATGTTGAGTATATTGTTAGTGTTTTTTCTAGGATCTCTACACAATTAGAGTTTAAAAAAGATATGAAGTAAAAAAAATTGATTTTTTTTCAAACAAAACCTTTATTAAATTCACCGAAAGATTACAAGAAAACCTAAAATTTGAGGACCAATCTCAATACCAAAACCCTTAGTCACAAAATGAACTCTCCTAACATACATATTTATAGCTACTACCAACCAATAGAAACATAGAGATATATTTGCTAATATATCTCTCATAATCAGTCAAATAGATAAATACATTTGACTATATATTTATTTATTTGATTTTCGTAAAAATAAAGATATTTGAGAGAATCACATGCATACACACACACACACACTTACTAAGTCAAATCCAATACTTTCCATAGTTAATTAGTCAACCAACAAATTAAGTAATATATAAAATAAATATTTTTCGCATATCTTCAACAATCCACCTCGATACAATATTCTTCACGTGCTCCACTTTGTTAGAAAGCAAACTTAATCAACCTTCAAATTACCTAGTTATGCATGCTCTCATTGAACATGTTTATCATCAATAAATCGGAATTTCTTGTAATACCACAAAGGTCTCCAAGCAGACTTTGTGGTTTTTTGTTCCATGCTTCACCTTGATTCGGATAAATTTGCCTCTCCAACTCCAATTTGAGAACTCACTACATTCTCCACCGTTTTTCCAAAAAAATTGTATTTGTTATTATTTCCACGCTTTGCATGCAGAACCTCCCTATTACCCCTTCAAACCCTTAAAATTTCACCTTGAGTTGAAAAGTTGCAGCCTTTTTGTCCCAAATGTCCTACTGAAGTAAGATTATTCTTAATTTATGGGATGTTCCTAACTTCTATTAGCTTTATCACTCTTTCATCATACATCTTCAACCTAATCGAACCTATACCTTTAATATGCAAATCTCCACCACCTGTAGATTCCACCTTATCATTTTGCTCTTTGTAGCCAATAAACACTTTCTTTCGATTACATATCTGAAAACAAGCACCTGAATCAAGTATCCAATCATTGTTTTTGCCTTTATCCACACATAGGACATTGTTATCAAATTTTTCATCGAAGTTTACCTGTTTATCGCTGCTTTCATCAAGCTAGACTTTGCCTTCCTCCAAAGCTTTCATCTTTTCTTTGTCTTTTTAAGTTTATTGCAAATCTAAGCCGGTGATCGGTTTTTTCACAGTAATAGCGGCTGAAATCTCTTTTCATGTTCGATTTATTTGATCGTCTTTCCATATTTGGACAATTATTTGTCCTAGCAAGATTGACTTCTTCAAATGGATTTCTATGTTCTCTTTCTTCCTTATCCTTTTCTTCTATTAGGTTCAACCTCCGCACTTCCTCATTAAGCAAGCTACTAACAACCGACCCTATTGAAACAACTCCATTCAAATTTGAGTTATTCAGTGCAATCACAAGCGTTTCCCAACTCTCCGGTAATGAACTCATCAACATCAAAGCTTGTGTCTCATCATCCACCTTGTAATTCAGGGCAGCCAATTGGTTTCACATTTGTCCAAAAATCATTAAGATGCTCTCCAATTGCCTCACCTTCCTTAAGCTTTAGATTCACCAATCTTCTCATAAAAAGAGCCTTGTTTGTTGCAGAGTTCTTTGTATAGATTCCTTCTAATTTCTTCCAGATTGCATAAGCAGATGTTTCATTAGCAACAATATGAAACACCGAATTCTCCAAAAAACACCGAATAGCCACCGCAGCCTTCCTATCCAAAGTTTCACATTTTGCTTTAGATAAATTGCTAGGTTTCTCCCATTTGTTTTCTAATGGTTGGTACAGATCTTTGAGATATAGAAAATCCTCCATCTTCGCCTTCCATAATCCCTAATTTCTTCCATTAAGTTTCTCTACACTTATCTTCTACAAAACCAAACCCTCTTCAAAAATTTATGTAGTAGGCTCTAATACCAACTGTTAGGGTTTTTTCTAGTATCTCTACACAAATAGATTTTAAAAGAGATATGAAATAAAAAAATGATTTTTTTTCCACCAAACAAAACCTTTATTAATTCACCAAAAGATTACAAGAAAACCTAAAATTTGAGAACCATTCTCAATACCAAAACCCTTAGTCAAAAAATGAACTCTCCTAACATACATATTTATAGCTACTACCAACCAATAGAGACGCAGAGATATATTTGCTAATATATCTCTCATAATCGGTCTAATAAACAAATATATTTGACCACATATTTATTTATTTGATTTTCGTAAAAATGACGATATTTGAGAGAATTACATGCATAAATATTTCTTACTAAGTCAAATCCAATACTTACCATAGTTAATTAGTTAATCAACAAATTAACTAATATATAAAACAAATATTGTATCGCATATCTTCAACACATATGTGTATTACATGCCACGTTGGTTGCAATGCTATAGCACACGAAGGCTTAAACAAAATAAGGCACACGAAAGCAAATAATAAAACCAAATTACACGTAATGGCTCTAGATAGATGATGCGCGATGGCTTGGATTATTAAAACACGATAGTAATACATGTCAATTAGAGATTGGCATGCGGCCGTTAATAATAGATTTTTATTAAACACGATGGCTATGGGATAGCCAATATATAACAATTAAATGCAACTTGTAATAGCTTGGGAAGCTATATTTTTCTAAGTAAAATAATGGATACTTAGGGCACTTTGGAAGACAATTTCCAAATGTTTTATTGAACTATTTCATAGGGATAAAATAAAGAAGGATTTTATAAGTTAAAATCATGTTAACTTATTTTTGAAATGAAGGAAGTTCAGAGAAGAAAATAAATGATAAGGTATCATTTAAATCAAAGATAAAATGTTTTATCTAAAAAACATGTAAGGTGCATAATTAATGAATAAAAGAAAAGGGGTTGAACCATGATCTTAAACTTATACCAACTCATGGAGTTATCAGATGGCAGAGTGGTTTGACTGATAGTCTAAAGTCTAATCGTATATGGTAGTGAGTCATGGTAGGGTTCAACCTAAGAGCATTATAAAACTCTATAGATGAGTTAAGGCAGGGTGCTATAGTAGAGTGCTAAGACATCCAGGCAGTGTTATAAATAAATCGGCAACGTGAATTATAGCGATTCAGGGACTAAGAGAGGCTATTGATGCCTAGTAGGGATGTCTACTAGAATGTATTCATAGTGCTTATATTGAACCTCTTGGGAGAGTCTGGGGGACTCTAGTCAATGTGGCACCCATGGGAAATGTGTTGATATTTTCACTAGGTGACATTGTTCGAGCAAAAGATAAATTAGTGATAGACATGCCTAGGGAGGTAATCACTAAAAAAATTAACGATAACTTAATGAGAAAAACCTAAAATAAAACATTAGGTGATGGATGGATGAATGACGACTAATTGTATGACTTGGTTCATAATTGATTACCTAAGTGTAGGGTATACTTCTTGATTGAATACGTGTACATGGTTTCAATTTGTGGTATGTATATAATGTTTATTGTTATATATATATATATATATTGATTTATATTGATGATGATAAAGTGAGGGGAATAATCGTTCCACGTTAGCGGCGTGGTCCCACCATGGATGCTTAGGGTAAAATGTTTTACTCATACCGGGAATATTATTTGACTCGTGTTTTTATTATTTCCTATAAACTCACGGGTCCTCATTCAAGTAGGCTGAGTTCATGGATTAGACATGTAGCATTCAAAAGGATGAATGAATATTCTGAAGACGAAGTAGGAAGCTTGCTAATTAAATAAAAGTATTTTGTAATTTCACTGTGTCAACTAGGATTTATAACTGGTTATGTTTGGTGTTGGCATCTTCATATGTTGGACACACACTACTCTTATTTTCTTATTATATATTTACCCCTATGTGGGAAATGATTTGGATTATGTAAACAACTTGATGTATTGAAAAAGATACTTAGTTGCTTTGTTTACTTATGTTATGAAAAAAATACCGACCTCACTATCGTGTTCTTACAGGAAATTTTAGGAACCAAGCTCAAGATGAGTATCGCTTACCATTCACAGACAGATGGGCAAATGGAAAGAGTTAACAAAGTCTTAGAAGATTTGTTACGAGCTTATGTGTTAGATTTTGGGGGATCATGGGAAGACCATCTACACTTAGTCAAGTTTTCGTATAACAACAGTTATCAGACTAGTATAGGGATGGCACAGTTTGAAGCTTTGTATGGAAGGCCATGCAAATCTCCAGTTTGTTGGTTAGAGAACGAGGATAGGTTAGTTCTTGGTCCGGATTTAGTTATAGAAGCTGTAGAGAAGATTGAGTTGATTCGAGCTAGAATAAAGGAAGCTCACTCTAGGCAGAAGAGTTATGTTGATAGAAGACGGAAGGACTTAGAGTTCTCAGTATGAGATCATGTTTTCATTAAGGTATCACCGATGAAAGGTGTAATTCGATTCTGGAAATCAAGGAAATTGGCACTGAGATTTGTTGGACCATTTCCTATTATAGAAAGGATCGGGAAACTCGCATATAAAGTAGAGTTACATAATAGTTTGGCAGGAGTCCACGATGTTTTTCATATTTCTGATTTAAGAAAGTGTGTTAGAGATCTGAAGACTATAATAGCACCGACTATGTTAGAGGACTTAGTACTAGAACTGAATTTAGCTATAGTTAGAAAGCTAGTTCGTTTAGTCATGAGAGATGAGAAGAGGCTGAGGAACAAGATAGCCAGACTAGTTAAAGGCTAGTAGAGCGATGACGAGAGAGACTGTACTTGGGAGACTAAGAGTAGGATTAGAGACACTTACCCTGATTTGTTTGATGGTATGTTTTACCTTTATGATTGGTTTGTATGTGTACCTTATCGTAATTTCGAGGATGAAATTCTTTAAGGAGGGGAGTCTGTAACACATCTAACTAACATTAATTAGGACATTTAATTAGTAAAATTAAATTAAATAATGTAAAATGGTTAAGGATTGAGGTTTGTGAAATTTGAAGGTAGTCGTGCTTATTAAACCAATGAACTAAGGGAAATGAAATAAAATAAGTTAGGGTAGATGACAAGGGTAAATTAGGAAAAGATACATTCTTATACCCTAAACCCTTATGCATTCTCATTTCATACATTCATTTCCACAAACTAAAAATAAACTAGAGGCCGACGACCATTAAAGAAGATAAAGGGGAAGATAAGCAAGAATTAAGAGGAAGAAGCTAATCAACTTAATTCAAGAATAAATCTCAACTCCCTAATCACAAAGCTAAGGTGAATAATAGGTTATATCTCATATTTTTATTACTTTTGGTTCTAGATTGAAATTCGAATTATTTTGCAATTTTTAACATGTTTTTGGATTGTTAAAATGGATATATATATATATATATGCTTGTTGATAATTTATGCTATTTCATATAAATTTTATGATATGTTTTAATGTTAAAATCCTATTAAATGACATCCAAATGCTTTGCGATTTTAGAATAAGGTCAAAAGTGATATTTTAGAGATGAGTTTCAATTTTCATAATTTTCTGAATTAACGTGGATTTAATATTAATTTTCTAGTAAAGAAAATGGTTATTTGGGTTTAAAATTAATTACGGCTAATATATGTATGTTTTGGGTCAGAAATTAATATATGTTAGAAAACATATTAAAAATGATTTATGGAAGTTTTTATAGATTTTTCCTAAGTGTTTTAATAAGTATATAAAATTATTTAAGGTATGAGATTTAAATCTTTTATTTATTTATAAAAGGAGAAGGGGCATTTTGTAATCATTTTAATTTATTATTTCTGAAATTTCGGCAGTACTTTTAGAAAAGAAATTAGCAACCAATCATGTTTTGACAAATAAGGCAGGTTAGTTGAAACGAATTGCTTTAAAAAGTGTAAAATCCGTTTATACATGCTTTTTACATGTTTCGCCACTTTCGGCACCAACCTTTCAACCAAGTACTTCCGCCTCCATTACCATCAAAACCAATGCGTGTGGTATCAAAGACTTGGTACGTTGTGAATTGGGCATAGGCGAAAGGTATGTAGTCGAAACATGGGGTTCCGAAGGGGTCGAAGCTTTGCTTTGTTTTAAAAGAAAATGCGCCTGCTTTGCTTTCGAAAGGAATGCTTTCGACTTAGTTAGCTTTCGACTTGGTTAAATGGTTTTAATGAATGGTTAAACTACAACAAAAAAGACTTTTCACAGCGTTTGAAAAACGCTGTTAAAAGTTTTCACAGCGTTTTTAAAAACGCTGTATAACGACATGCGGTCATTGACCCTAAATTTTTAACTACAAAATATAAACGCTGTCAAAACCCACTTTCTACAGCGTTTTTTAAACGCTGTTAATAATTTTTCTACTGCAAGGTATAAACGCTGTTAATAGTTTTCTACTGCAAGGTATAAACGCTGTCGTAGGGATATGCATTTTTTCCCCAATGAATTGACAGCAATGTATAAACGCTGTCGTAGGGATATGCATTTTTTTCCCAATGAATTGACAGCAATGTATAAACGCTGTCGTAGGGATATGCATTTTTTTTCCAAAGAATTGACAGCAATGTTGTGCCATTGCAATATTCACACATATCAATAATATAAACTACATTTAATTATATTTTAATCAATTAATGTACATAACATAAACAAATCAAACTAAAAATTGTAAAATAAAAGCATAACTATTAATCACTTCCATAAAATAAGTTGAACACAATATCCATGAACAAAGTTTACATAAACCCGTAAAGAGAGATAAAATTTATAAACCAACTGCATACAAAATTAGACAAATGCACAATATCTAGAAAGCAAGTTTGCATCTAATATTATCGACAAAACATGCATAAAAGTAGTTTAAATACAGGCTGAAAATGAAAAGTGGCAGTACGAAGATAGTTAGACATTGGTTTACTGAATTGTTGCCAACAGGGCAGTCTGAACTCGGCAAGATTCCTCCTTCCATCTTTTTTTCTTGACTTTTTGTTGTTGAGCTATCACTAACCATGGTTTTGTCAACATCCTGTGAGTAGTAATTACAGTAAGCTTTAGACGTATAACTGTTAGTTAAATATAAAGAGTACAATTTCCAGTTTAAATCAATACTAAGAAATAAAACTAAAGGCGTTAACTATATTGTTACATACCATTTAACGTGGAACCATCAGTGACATCTTTGTACGCATAGTCGCAGGCAAGAGTAATACTCTCGGATGCATACCTATGGAAAATCATGGAGTCAAAACATAAGTTTAACCTATAGTTGAATCTACATAAATCGGGTATATAAATTAAATTTACTGTAGCCAGTGGGAAACTAATCTTACTCGTCAGTGCATTCTTTAGGACTTCCACTGCATGTCCACTGATCAATTTCATTTGACTGCAATGATATAGTATATATTAACTTCATGTGATTAAAAACTCTACAGAAGGTTAATGTATGATAGCTAACTGATACATTAGCTGTAGGAACTCACAGTGATATTCTTTTGGATGGCTTCTATCATTGCGCCAAGTTCATTATCATAGAAATCTTTCATTGCAGTTTCAATGATCTCCACATCCCACACCTAACATTTGCATCACAGTGAAGAGTTTTTTTTATGTCAATAATGACTAATGAGATCATAATGATAAAACAGGAAGAGTCGTCAACATATTTAAATGAAGACTTGTCAAAGGGAAAAAGTGGGGGAAGAGAGGGAAAGTATATATATTTTACATGATGAAGGTTGCTTTTCCTTCGGTACCATCGAACAGCAATAGTGTTACCACCTTCATCAGCCGCAAAGCTAACGTGCAATGGTTGGTGAATATCTCCCACAAAATGCGACAGAAACATAAGACTCTTTGTCAAATTATCTGTGGTACATACAAAAATAAAAATAAAAAAAATATATAGCTTCATGTATATCAGCATGCGTTATATGTTTCCGAAAATTCAAATGGTGATATGACAAAATTTACATGTTGCATCTTGTTTCTGGAAAGTCAGGTGTTGCGCTGTATAATTATTGATTGCTCCGGCAACACACATATTTTGCACTTCCATGCTATTATGACAATCTCCTGTTTATATACTAAACTATATGAAGAAAAAGATACAAATCTGTACTCATATAACTTCAAAAAAGGAATTAAAATTTACTTGAGTAATCATAATTGCAAACTCCAGGTGTGTTGATGTAATGCAAAGGGCTAGCCCAGCGATATCTGAATCTAACCTGATCAGCCCATGAACATACAGATGCTAACTCTCCTTCTGCAACTGCTGGTAGTAGTTTTTGCACTGCTTCTGAAGCTTCTTCTGTCAAATATTTCTAACAGGAAATAGGTATGCATATTACAGTTTAAGCTACAAAGTACAAACATAATATGTTTAATCATGGTAAAAGAACAACATGTATACCTCAGCTATTTTGCACACCATGAAATGCCCTTCTTTTCCCCATGCGTTTGACAGTTGAACTCTTGCAGTTACAGAGAGGAGAAATATACAGAGTATTAGAGATATATCCATTGGTACTTTTACTTGATAAGGCAGTTCTAGTGAATATATCAAATCGGTTGAAACGTCAACCAAGTTCCAGCTATGTTGATGGGCAATAGTGTACAGAAAATTATATCAACGAATGCCTAGATAATAACAGAATTATTCATTCATCACACAATTGCTAAGTATTCTTCATTACCAATTTTTTTACTTCAGCGGTAAACAAAATTTTATTTCATGTGTTGTGCCATTACTTTATTAAGATTTTGAAAATTTATGTTGTTGGACTGATGAATATTTTGGTGACTTTATCAGTGTAAATATCAAGACATTTGTGGTTTCTAATAAAGGATTCAGTAGGCCCTTAGCTGATTACTACATATATATCGTAAGTACTGTCCTGATAAATTATTTTATTCAGAAAAACATTAAATTAGATAAAATTTGATAAAAATTCTACTTCTCTTGATTACATTTATATATATTACCCACAGAGTTGTTTGTCACAAATCTTCTTAATTTTATAAAATTCCTCATCTGCATTTTAATATTCAGATCTCTTTGATGATCTGCATTTTAATATTCAGATCTCTTTGACGGGCTGTGATGCATTTTTTTTTATCTAATAAAAGTTTTTAAGACTTGATGTACCCTCCCGAGCATATTAAATAACTTGAAGTTCAAGGGTAGTTACCTGAAAACTGCCAAACTATACAAATATTTCAAACTGCTGAAGTTGAGTCCACACTAACATTCGCAGTAGGCCATATATAATTTGTGTTGAAATTTTATTCTTTAAAATTTTATTTATTTTGGGAGGGGCTACTAAGAAATTATTTGTGTTGAAATAGAATTTGCCATATATAAATTATAGTAATCGATAAAAATTTGTTAATGTCTATAAAACATAGTTAACTTTGTTGTTTTTTATAAATTTAATTAATATTTATAGAACTTATTTAACATAGTTAAATTTTTATAAAACTTTTTAAATTTCCTTAAACTTAGTTGATTTCTATAAAACTTGGTTACTTCTTAATAAAATTTATACTTCTTAATAAAACTTATGCTTTGTATAAAACTTAACTAACATGGTTAACCTTTATAAATTAGTTAATTTTTATAAAATTTAGTTACTTTGTTACATTTCTATAGCATTCGGTCAACCTTTACAAAAGTTGGTTAGTTTAATAAAACTTAGCTACCTTAGTTTAATTGTTACAAAACTTTGTTAATTTTTACAAAACTTACTTAATTTTTATAAATCTAAGTAATTTTTACAAAAAACTTAGTTAACTTAGTTGATTTTTATAAATTTAAGTCATTTTTACAAAAAAAAATTAATTAACCTGCTTAATTTTTATAAAACTTAGTCATATTTAACAAAATTCAAATTATATTTTCATTCATATATATAATATACAACAATTTAATATAGTCTTAAAATATGCTTATTATGTATATACAATTTGAATTATATTACATTTCAACATATATGTATATATTAGTGTATTGCCTACTTGCATTTATATCATGAAGACAGCTAGTAAATGAACATCACGTGAATAAGGGAGACGTTGCATGCAATATTCAAGAGAATGAATTCCTCAAATACCAACACCATAAAATTGAAAATCTAACATACTCTATATTATAATATATTATACTAGTGGACATAAAAGCTTCTAGTTGTAAATGAACAATACGCCTATATACACTCATGCACCCATACAATAGCCCTGCACTAACACAACTTTAAACACATGCAAAATGCCCAGTAGTGTAAACTATATAAAATAAAATCATCAGACCATTTTATTAATATCAATTCTATAAACAAAATATATGTATGGCTGTAATATAATCAGCTTATACTGCTTTATATAATCAGACTTGTTCATGTAAATACTCAATTTCACTCATGTACACATACACACACCCCCCATACTTACACACACATACACACGTAACTTGAACACAAATTCACGGGACTACACCCATATATATGCATACATAGTTTTATATATATTTATTCATGTAATATACACACACAGGGGAACGTCACACAAACCTATAAATAAGCAGCAGCAGTTCAAACATTTAAATATATATGCATTTATATATTAGCACTGCCACACCCTACACTATGCACGCAGATGCAACAGGAAGCAACAGGTAAGAAGAAACACACACAATAGAAGCAAACTCACACAGCCATAATAAATGATGAGCTCGTACAACCTGGAACACATGTTCCAGGTCGTGTTTATGGCTGGTTTAGGTGGCTTCAGTCACCTATTTTCCCGTTCAATCGTTTTATTTTTAGTTTATGCATATAAACAATTCTCTTAACTATAACACAACACATAAATAGATTAAAACTTAGCTGATTAGAATCATAGATGTGTGAGTGGAAAGGGAAATCACTCACTTGACATTCACTAGCACCCATCCTACTAAGGAACGTGACCACCGGTCATCAAGTTGCCTCCAGTCATCAAGTGTAAATGGAACGTGCTCATGGACAAGTGGTCCTAAATATGAATTTAACCATTTTTCGGAGGTATAACGGAATTTTGAGCTCTTTTAGGAAACTATTATCAAAATATGAATGTCAAACTATAAGAAAAACAACCACCACATCCCATATAAGAAAAATAATATATTAGTGAATATACTCATTTAAGAAAAACAACTAATTGTGGCCTGTTAAACAACAAATAAATTATATGTAATTGCATCTGGATAAATTCCATTCTGAATCATTACCTTCTCTGTCGTCTTAGCTAGCTTAATATTTCCTATCTTTAAAGAAGCATGTATTAGTTCATTGTATGTATATACATTCGGTGTGACACCCATCTCATGCATCATGTTTTTAATTAAGCATGCATCTCATTACTATTAGACGACAAGAATGTTTCAGGAATTAGATGTATTGATTACTAAAGCATATCACAGACTTTTAAACAATATTATAAAATACTTGTAGCAACATGCTACACCACTCACATTTGAAAAAGGTAAAATGAAAATAGACTAAAAATGTTATATCATTTATATATTGAGCATTGCTATTTCATTTCACCTAAAATTTTCTCTACAATACCAATTGAAAAAAAGAAACTAGTGAATTCTGGATTTGATAAAACCAACACCATAAAAGATTGTTGATTTTTGCCAGCCAAACATATGCCATTCAGAAAAGAAAATAAACAGAGTCGACATTTGTGTAGTTTTATGTTAAATTTTGAAATAACATGTTCAGATTAAAAATTGGAACTAAAATTGTAAATGGTCCAAAGAAAATTTTAAATATTCACAGTTTTTTAGACCAAAGTATAAGTGAAAATACTCATGAACTCAAATAAAAAATGCATGGATTTGAATCAAATTTCAAGTCAATATATTTATGATTTTAAATCAAACAGTGAAATACTTCTATAATTTGCAATACATTATGGATTTGAATCTAGTTTCGAAAGCAAAGAATCAATATAGAAGAAAAGTGTCTGAATAGTATAAAGTGGGGTCCTAGTTATATAAATTTTGATATACTACAAAATAAGTATTAAGGAGCATATATTGAGATGAGGATAATACAGCAAAATAGGCTAAGTTGTTCAAAGGTCGTGTATAGGTTCTTTAGAAACACAAAACTTAAAATTCAAAATTATGTTGAAAGGAAAATATACTCAACCTCCCTTTGAGATCATATATAAACAAGATAATGAATACATAAATAAGTGTAATATCTATACAGTTAGCTTTGTTGTAGTGTTTAGATTTTATATAATTTTGATACCACAAACAGTGAGAATTAACACAAGGAAATCCAAAAAACACTATTTTAGTTGAGGCTAGTAGCAAACAAGTGGGTTTTTGTTAAGGATCTTTGTGTTATGCATAAAGGTAATGTTTGATGTTTACCAATGAGAGCTTAAAACGAATATGGGTAGGGTTGAACTAAGTGTGAGTTTGACAAGTCAACGAATAGCTAGGTCATTTGGACACTTACCACTGGTTATGATGGCATGTCAAGTAGGTCAATGACACATAGCAAATGCTAAGTAGGAATCAAAACTTTATATTCACATCAATTCTAAGTATTCCTCTTATTATCCCTAAATCTGAATAGAACCTTCAACTGAAATTGAAACTACCCAACCTTGGTAGATTCACATAGCAAATCAAACCGCTCACAACGAGAAAATGATAAAAACATTAAACAGAAATAAAGAAGCTGGGAAATATAATAAATATTTGAAAACTAGATGAAGTAGAAGTGTAAAACTTTGAACCAAAGATCTCTGTTTGCTTAATGCCATGTCTATGGCCACTTTATTTAGAGATATTTAACTTTGTGGATTTACATGTACCAAATAACTACATCATTTAACAAAGGGTATTCAATGGAGATTTATTTACAAAGCTGAAACCTATTATCATTGCATGGTAGTTTAGTATAAACAAAATGTTTCAAAAGTACTAAGAACACAGTTATCCCATCTTTCCTTGAACAAAATGGTCTTGAAAGTAAATCTGGTGCCTTTGCTTAAATAATTTTTTAACTTCTTTTTTGAATGCCTTAAAGGAGTGGGAATGCATATGAGCAAGACAGTGAAGTGGAGAGTATTGGTTTCTTCTTTGGGTATTTGGATCATGAAGAACATGTAGAAGGCATGGGGAAGACATGCATTGAGATGAGAAGGTATGGGTAATACATGTAAGACAGTGAAGTGGAGTGTATTTCTAACTCTGTTTAACTGAAAAAAATCTTCTTGGTAACTAGATATATGAGAGGTTCTCAGATTGGGTCGTGTGTCTTCTAATTCACTAGCAAGAACCGAATTTGATTGCCAAATTACCTTAACCAAACATTGATTCCCAAGCAATAAAGATCAAATTGAGTTAAACTTGAGATGACATGAAACATATTATTATCTTTCTCATGTACTTACCACGGGCAGTAGTAGCATTTACGTTTCACAAGATTATAGTGTCTGAATATAATATAAATTAATACAAAAAACATATAAATTATTTAAATAAATAGATGTTAACAACTTACTGTTTGGATGGAACATTTGAGAAACAAGGCGCATTATTAGTGACATGTTTGGATAATCCTCAGTAAACTGAAGTTTCAGTTCAGACGTGCCTGATATAATTATAGCCATTTAAAAGAAAAATTGGAGAATTTCTAGCATAATAAAGATGTATTGTTATGAGGAACTAAAATATTTTAATTTTTGCAGGTAACGAGTAATGACAATGATGGAGGCAACAAGCAAACTACACAATACAAGTGAAAAAACTTGTTATGCAGCATTAGCAATTCTAAAACCTCATTAAGTTATTACCAAAGCAATAGAACTATTAACTTTAACCAAGCATATGCAAAGAGTGGCAAAAAAATCCCCTATCAAATTCTTTTAGAGAATATAACTACAGAATAGCTTGCAATGATGCTGTCAAAAGTCCATGAACCAGCTAAATGTTTGCATTATTAGTCAATATCCAGGGGCATAATTAACTAGTTAGGTTTTACAAGCATGAAGCCAGTGACATGTGTCTTGTTCAAAGACGGAAAGCCCTTCAGATGTTTTGGAACTTGGAACATGGACATACCAAATTAGATCACTTCATTACACATATACAACTCAATTTATTCAATCAAATGTGAGATTGATTTAGGACAAGTGTATGTTATTACAAAAAATCCATTACATATCAAATACATACATTAACATCTTGTAGTTTTGAAAGTTTAATAATATGCTACCCACGACATTTAACTATTACCATAAATCATTGGCATAAATATCATCCTTCTCAAATAGTGTTTTTAGCACAGATTTGAACTCAAACTTGATAAGATAAGCAAGAACTGATAATCTGCAATGATTTGAATTCAATCTAAAAACTAGGGTAAAGAAAAAAACGCTCACCAAGTTTTCTGTTCCGTCGAGTTTAGGGCGACCACTAGGTACTGTTCGCCAGCGATGGACAATCAAAATCAACTTAGAGGATGAAGGAAGCTGAGATTTCAAGTGTCATGCAAATTGAAATCAAAATCGACAGCAAGGAAAATGAGAATTGGCGGAGAGGGAAATGAATGTTGTATTGAGAGAAGGGGGAAAAGGGACTTTTTTCAAGGAGGCGGCAAGTCAAATTGATGAAGAGGGAAACTAATGTTTTTGTTAGCGTTAGCCGCTAAAAACAATTCACCCCAAAATATCATTTACAGCATTCAACAGTTTAACGATGACGTTGAATGCAGTCAATACTTGATTTTGTTGTAGTGACGTTCCAAAAGAGATTGCGCCTCTTGTTTTAAATAAATGATTTCGAAGGGGTCGAAACCCCTCGCTGCCGCTTTCCACCTTTCGAAGCAAATGGTTTCGAAAGGGTTACTTTATTTTTAAAATTTAGCCACTTCTCCAATGCTTTCGAAGGGTTGGTTTCGACACCATCACTTCTTTACTTAGGAAATAGCTTTCGGAAGAGTGTTTTTGACTTAGTTGCTTTACGGCCCTTTGTTCTATTGAAAGTTAAACCCAAAAATTTTCAAAAGGAATAGTTTTGAATTTTTTTAAAAGGTTATTCCACACATTTTACTTGAACCCAAATGCTTTCAAAAGGTTTGATTTTATGAAAAGGATTTAATGCTTTCGAAAGGTTTAAGATAAAGGTTTCGAAGGGGTGGTTCCCTAATGGTTTCGAAAGGCTTTAAACGGAAGGTTCCAATGTTTTCGAAAGGCAATGTTTATAGTGTTTTGATAAGAGGATGTCTAAGGTTTTAAAACTTTCAAAAGAAAGATTTTTCAATGTTTTCGAAAGGTTTATTAAGAATGGTTCTGAAAGGTATGTTTTGGCCTTTCGGCCTAAGGTTATAAAGAAAAGTAGTTGCTTGGTTTCGAAAGGGGTACTTTCAATGGTTTCGAAAGGGGTACTTTCAAAAGTTTAAATGTTTTCATCAAAATTTTTTTGTGTAATGTATATATAACATGGCAAGGTGATTTAAGTAAAGTATAGAGTATATTTTCCTTGTTTAAAGTATGATTTTATGGTTTAAATCAATTTGAGAGAAAATGTTTTCAAGGAAAATTTTATGGGTAGATGACCCTAAGTAAAATGACCCAGATATTAGAATACCAGATGGGACTGGTATGGGATCGCGCCTTATACTTTAGTTAGTAGTCCCTAGCTAATATAAGTCCAAAATTCCTGTGTGTAGGGCTGTCACAGGTAAGACTAAAATGATGTTACACACAAAAAGGAATCTACAGAGGAGAGATAGGTTATTGGTGAGCCCGCAAAACCATTAGGATCAGTTGACCTGGAGAACAATATTAGGGATAGACCATCCAGAAGAGGAGAATCTAACAGAAGTTAGATTATTTGTTTATTTTGTCTGGTAGGCCCGAGTCAGCCAAAGCTCAGTAGTTAGCCAAACAAAACTATAGTGTTCGGATAGATAATCCATTGATCACATGATTTATATGCTTTGTAACAACCCAAAAAATTAGAGTAATAATAATTAATTAACAAATTAATTGAATGATAAAATAGGGTTGTGTAATTGTCAGAATTGAACCACGGGAGTTGCATCGTTGGGTCTATGGTAATTTTCTGAGCAATTTTCATATATAACTTGTTGAAATCCGAGTCGGTATGGAGAAGTTACGAGAGAAGCAAAGAATATCAGAATTATATATATAATTAAACAAAAAAAAGGGTAGACCCGTTACGGGTCGACCCGTGCTTGAATCAGGTCAACCCATAGGTCGACCCGCCTATTGGCCAGGTCGACCTGCATTCTTCCCTGGACGATTTTTCGTCCAGGTGCGAGCCGAAGACTATAAATCTGATTTTTGGTGAAATCTTGTGCGTTCGTAGCTACATTTGATGGTTCCTAGTGATCCTATGATGTGGTTGCAACAGATTAAATCTTCAAATCCGATGGCCTGAGATCCCTAAGCCACACTATAAATAGAACCCTAGGCCTAGATATTTTTCTCTTTTTTTCTCCCAATTGGGTACATTGCCTGAGGCTGAACCCTAAATAGAAAATTTTTCCGGGGAGAAAATCTTTTTACTAAAAATATTTTACACCCTATAAGTGGATCCAGGAAGGCCTAGGATTAGAGTTAAGGACCATAGGTGAGTGTTTTGTAATTATTTTCTATTTGTAAGCAATTTAAAATAATAGGGTTCTCAATAGTTGTAGTTTTTTTACAATTTTGAGACAGTTTTTATGTAAGTTTATTTACAGTCAGTTTTTAAGTAAATTTCAGAAGTTCTTTTCAGTCTATTTTTATTCAGCTATTTTATTTAGTTATATGCAGTTATTTACAATTATTTACATCTGTTTTAAGTTGGAATTTAGCCAGTAAATGTTAGTTTCTTTTTATAGAGATTTAATCCTATTTGACGCGAATAAAATATTAAAAAAAGAAGAATTCGCAAATATGGATTAAAATAGAAAAACATTAAATTTACAGAAATCAGATGTAAAATGAGAAAAACTAAAATAAAATGGAGATGGACTGAAATAGGAAAATTTGAGATATTTGCAAGCATGATTATAACAAGTGGTTATAACTAAAAAGAGAAAATAGAAGAGTAATAGTTGTAAGAACAATTATAACACGTAGGTTATAATTAGAAAGAAAGAAATAACAAAAGGTGGCTTATTTTAAAACTTAAATCTTGGATTAAGTTAATAAGCAAATATAGCAGTAGTGGCCCGTACCGGTAGCATTCCCTTTCAGGTCTAGGACTGATGGTCTCACACGTGGGTGAGGCTACGCATGCTTATGCTGATTAGGGTAAATAAGTGGCCAATAGATATAGGCTCAAATTTGGGGATTTGGGTAAGGGGCGCAAAGTTAGAAGATTTGTTTGTTATGACCAGTACCGGCAGCATTGTTTTTCAAGTCAAGGACTGATGGCCTCACACGTGGGTGAGGCTGGGCACGCTTATGCTGATTAGGGTAAATAAAGGGTCAAGTAGGGGGTGATAGTTAGTGTGTACCGACGATGACCGAGCATGCGTCATTGATTAGGGTAAATAATTCGCTACTGCATCATACGCGCTAAGAGGTGTCTTTTGCTGTAGGACCAACAGGATTGGTTCACAGTGGCACAACAGAGATAGGAAAGGCCGATCAATGGGCAGGATTAGGATTTCAGCCTAATCAAGTTTGCAGTTGAGATAGGATTAGGGTTTCAGCATAATTACAGCAATTTAAGACAAGTGCAAACAATCAAAGCAAACAGTCAAACAGAATCAGAAACATTATTTTATGCAAGTTTTATCTTTTCTGTATCTTCCTTTCATGCTAGAACTATTGCTTAGTCTATTATCTTTACCTTGCTTAGAAATGCAAGTAATTACTTTCACTCACCAGACTTATTGTCTGACCCACTCCTCTATCTTTCCTTTTTCCCCAATAGGCCAGTAGAGTTGAGGATAGTCGATTCAGGTTGCTTGGACATATTTCCAGGGTTTTCTCATTTCAGATGTATTCTTCTGCTTTTCATCCATTTCATTTGGTTTATGATGGATTGACACTTGTGAGAGGAATTATTATTATTACTTTTGTACTCTGATTATGTGAGACTAAGATGTATTTTCATAAGACATGAGAGTTTTTGAGTTTTTGAGACATGTTATGTTTTTATGACTTATTTTGAGATGAAGTTTAATTCTGGCTGATAAGTTATGTGTTTTGTGCTACTTTTACTTATTTGTCTTATGGATCTTAGTCTCTGTGATGCTTTAGCTATACCTATAACGTACCACATCCTTTGGCGTGCCCCTTTTGAGAATACTAAGGGGTGTGGGGTGTTTCATTTGGTATCAGAGCCTAAGGTTACAAGATTCCTAAAAACTTGTTTTAAAAGTAAAGTATTTTTCAAAGGTAACATATCTTCAAACTAAAAGTATTTTTCAGAAAGAAACTCTTATTATAGAAATAGTTTTCAAGTATGAGAGAGTTTTTATAAAAATCCCCTCAAAGTCCAATTCAACTTCTTTCGATTCTTTCAAGCCTAAATTTTCTTTTCTTTGCATAGAATGGCGGACGTCCCAAATCTTCCAAGGGGTGTCCAAGTCCCTGGCTGGTTCCATAGATACCTCCAACCTACGGCACCAGAGGTGCAAGGGCAAGCACCCGATGCAGCACCAGAGGATGGAGGTCCCGTTAATCCACCTACAGCAGCCAATTTTTCTAAGTTATGCAAGGACTTCGCTAATCTAGGAGGCAAGACGTTTTCTGGCACGGAGGATTTCGTAGAGGCACGAACTTGGTTGAGGAATACGGAGCAGATATTTGGGCTGTTGGGATTGGAGGACCGACAAAGAGTTCAGCTTGCATCTTGGCAGCTGAAGGGATAGGCTTATTACTGGTGGGAGATTGTAGAGATGGAGGGTAGAGACATTGGTTGGGTTTGATTTCGGGAAAGGTTTGAGAGAAAGTTCTTGTCGCAAGCCGAGGAAAGCATGCAATTGGAGAAGTTCATTAGTCTGAAGCAGGAGAGTCTTTCAGTGAAAGAGTATATAAATTAGTTTAATGAGTTATCAAGGTTTGGGATGGAGCTTGTTAATACACCGCATAAGAAGGCCACCAAGTTTGCTAAGGGTTTGAACCAGCCCCTCCAAGGGTTGACATTAACACATGTATCTATGAGAGCGGCGTATGAGTCACTTATGGAAATGGCTCTCATATCAGATGTTGCTAAGGAAAAAGAGGTTAAGGGGATTCCTAAATCAAAAAACTCTAAGAAGCAGTGGTGGAAGAATAAGAGGGATAAGGACAAAAAGAAAGGAGGAGGACCTCAAAAGGGACAGATCAAGAAGGGCGAGAAATGTCATAATTATGGATTGGTCGGGGATTACTCAAAGGACTGTAAGAAGGACACGATGAAGGGGAGGTGTTATAGCTGTAGGCAGCCTGGACACCTTAGTAGAGCTTGTCCTCAGAGGACAGGGCAGAGAGCAGGCGCACCTACGGCGCAAGTACCGGCTTTGGATGCAGCGCCTTCTAGTAGTGGACAGGACCGAGGTAGGAAAGTCTCTGTAGAAGGTTTGATCTCTATTTCGGATTTTCCTATTCGGACTCTTTTTAACTCCGGAGCATTACATTCTTTCATTTCTAGTTCCTTGGTTGATTGTTTGCACTTAGCTATTTCTCTAGTTGTAGACCCTATAGTTGTTTCAAACCCCATAGGAGGATCGGCACATTTATCCATGATTTGTAGGGGTTTGAAAATTTTTATACTAGGCGTAGAGTTTGATTGTGACACCTATGTACTGTGATTTTCGGGATATGGGATGATTTTGGGGATGGACTGGTTATCCACTTATGGTGCGATATTGGACTGCGAGAGGAGAGTCGTCAGGCTAGGGACATGTAGTGGACGGACTCACGAGGTTTCTTGCGACCCGCATGGGTCAATCATGTTGATCTTCCTTCATTCCCTTGATTCATCACTAGGAGAGTTAGATTCAGTTCCAGTTGTTAGAGATTTCCCAGACGTTTTTGAGGAGGTTAGGAGCTACACCCTAAGAGAGAGATCGACTTTAGGATCTATTTGAATGACAATGCTAAGCTAGTGACTTTGCTCGTGAGACATATGGCTCCTAGGGAGAGGAAGGAGTTAAGTAAGCAGATGGGTGAGCTATTAGAGAAAGGCTTCATCAGACGGAGAATATCTGAGTGGGGGGCGCCAGTCGTCTTCACTACAAAAGCGGATGGTTCCCTTCGACTTTGTGTAGACTATAAAGAGTTGAATAAGCTCAAGAAGAAGAACCGTTACCCACTTCCTAGGATAGATGATCTTTTCGATCAGTTGGCTGGCTCTTCATTATTTTCTCAGCTTGACTTAGCCACTGGATTTCATCAGCTTAGGGTCGTTGACGATTGCATCGATACGGCAGCATTTAGGACACCCGATGGATTCTTTGAGTGGTTGGTTATGCCGTTTGGACTGACCAATGCCCCAGCCTATTTTGTAGATCTAATGAGCCATGTTTTTCAAGATGTCCTAAATAAGTTCGTTGTAGTGTTTGTGGACAACATTCTGGTGTTTTCCAAGAGTATGGAAGAGCATGCTATTCATCTTGAGGAGGTTCTTCGTACACTTCGTGTTCATCGGTTGAAAGAAAAATTCTCGAAGTGTCACTTTTGGCGCTAGGAGGTGCATATCTTGGGGCATGTAGTCTCAAGAGGGGGTCTAGCTGTGGATCCCACTAAGGTAGTAGCGGTACAGAATTGGAAGGCCCCCAAGAATGCTACCGAAATTAGAAGCTTCCTAGGTTTGGCTAGTTATTATAGGAAGTTTATCAGAGATTTTGCTAAGATTTCTACACCGCTTACTCACCTCACTAAGAAGAATGCGGCATTCATGTGGGACGTGGATTGTGAGGATTCCTTCATGATGCTAAAGAGGGCCCTTACTAGTGCACCAGTGTTAGTTTTAACCGATGGAGCTAAGCCTTTTACAGTATACACTGATGCATGTGGGACTAGCCTTGGGGCAGTGTTGATGTAGGAGGGGAGGGTAGTATACTATGGGAGTAGATAGTTGAGAACTCATGAGAAGAACTACCCCACCCATGATTTGGAGTTGGTTGCTATTGTTTTCGCGCTCAAGTCTTGGAGACATTACTTTCTAGGAGAGAGGTTCGAGCTTTTCGCTGACCATAAATCATTGAAGTACCTGTTCTCACAAAAGGATATAAACTTGAGGCAGCAACGTTGGATGGGGTTTCTAACATCATATGACTTTGAGATAGCTTACACCCCTGGCAAGGGGAACGTGGTTGCGGATGCGTTAAGTAGGAAGAGAACAACCCTTAGCCCAATGTTTGTGGAGTGGAAAAGCCTAGAGTTTATTTCCACCTTTGATTTTAAGCCCTCTACGGACATTACTTCTAGATTATCGGCAGCACTTGAGGTTAAGCCTACCCTCATAGATCAGATTGGTTCAGGGCAGCAAGAGGATTCAGAGCTTGTTGGTATTCTGGATAGGATTAGCAGAGGAAAGGTCTCTAGACATCTCCAACGCTATTCCATTGATAGTAAAGGGTGGATAAAGAGAGATGAAAGACTTTGTGTCCCCTGCACTAGTGATTTGATGAGTGCAGTTCTAGCAGAAGTACACCATTCTCGGATGACTATTCATCCGGGTGGTGAAAAGATGTATAGGGACATGAAGAGAGTGTTTTATTGGAGTGGCATGAAGAAAGATGTAGTAGAGTTTGTGGCTAAATGTCTTGTGTGTCAAAGGGTTAAGGCGGAGCAGTAGAGGCATGGCGAATTGCTTCAACCATTGGATGTACCCGAATGGAAGTGGGATGGTGTTTCGATGGACTTCATAGATGGTTTACCCCGATCTAGGAAGGGGAATACCAATATTTGGATGATTGTAGATCATTTGACTAAGAGCGCCCACTTTATACCGGTCAAGAGTAAGAGGACAGCACCTTATTTGGCATCCATATACGTTCGTGAAATAGTTCGACTTCAAGGAGTTCCCTTTAGCATAATGAGCGACAAAGACCCTATCTTTACGAGCGAGTTTTGGAGGAGCTTGCAGGAGGCTTTAGGGACATAGATTAGATTGAGTATAGCCTATCACCCTCAAACAGATGGCCAAACGGAGAGAGTTAATAAAGTTCTTGAAGATTTGTTGAGGATGTGCATTCTTGATTTTGGAGGGACTTGGGAGGAGCACCATCCTTTAGTGGAATTCACTTATAACAACAGTTTTCAGGCTAGCATTGGGATGGCTCCTTTTGAAGCCCTGTATGGAAGACCTTGCAAGTCGCCTTCGTGTTGGTTGGAGTCTACAGAAAGATTGCTACTTGGTCCCGACATGGTTAGAGAGACTTCGGAAAAGATTGATTTGATTAGAAGAAGAATGAAGACGGCCTAAGATAGACAGAAATCCTATGCAGATAAGCGGAGAAGGGATATTGAGTTTGAGGTAGGAGATTTGGTTTTCATTAAGGTGTCTCCGCTAAGAAAGGTAGTGAGGTTTGGATCAAGTGGGAAACTTGCTCCCAGATTCGTAGGACCATTCCCCGTTGTGGAAAGGGTAGGTAAGATGGCGTACCGAATAAAGCTACCGAAGAGGCTCATGGGAGTTCATGATATTTTTCATGTTTCGCACTTGAGAAAGTGCTTACATGATTCAGCAGAGGTAGTGGAACCTAGCCAACTTGAGGAAGTTGAAGTGGAGAGAGAAGTATCGGTTCGTCGCATTCCTACCAAGATCGTTGGACATGATATCAAGAAGCTTAGGAACAAGGAAGTCCATTTGGTTAAGATGCAGTGGGGAGATAGTATTGAGGGCGCTACGTGGGAGGCTGAGGTGAAAATACGTATCTCTTATCCGCATCTCTTTAATGGTACGTCTTGAATTTCCTATTTCCATCTTTAGTTTTGAATAGGTTCTTTCCTTTAGTATCCTTTGGGAGGGTAGATCTTAGGATTTAACCTATGGATGGTAGGACTAAATGTAAACATGTTACTAGAACATGTTATATATATTGGACGCAAGTGGTTGCAAGTGTTTGCTAGTGGATGCTAATGGACGCATATACACACACTAGGCACTATTATCTCTTAGAGATCGGCCTAACTAGGTCATTAAAGCATATGCATAAGGATGTGTGTGCACTTGAGTTTTTATTTCATAGTTGCTATGAATGGGTGATTATCATATGATTGTTGCATTTGGATGATGATTGTAGCACGCATATAGAACTATCTAATGTCATTAGGGAATTTGCATTCATTTGGATACATGGCACGGACATGAGCACATAAAAAGGAGGTCGACTGAATCAGTATACCGCCTAATCTTTTGCATTAGTTAGGGAGATTGACACTACACTATTGCATATATCATAAATTGCATTAAAGAGCTTAAGGACAATCGATGTAATGATGGTTGAATATGTGGTTGTGGAATTTGGATGAAAATATTTATTTCATTCTTCTGTCCTTGGAGATTTCGGGGGTGAAATCCTTTAAGGAAGGGGGAATGTAACAACCCGAAAAATTAGAGTAATAATAATTAATTAACAAATTAATTGAGTGATAAAATAGGGTTGGGAAATTGTCAGAATGGAGCCACGGGTGTTGCACCATTGGGTCCGTGGTAATTTTCTGAGCAATTTTCATATATAACTTGTTGAAATCCGAGTCAGTATGGAGAAGTTACGAGAGAAACAAAGAAAATCATAATTATATATATAATTAAACAAAAAAAGGTCGACCCACATTCTTTCCTGGACGATTTTTCGTCCAGGTGCGAGCCGAAGACTGTAAATCTGATTTTTGGTGAAATCCTATGCGTTCGTAGCTGCATCCGATGGTTCCTAGTGAGCCTATGACGTGGTTGCACTAGATTAAATCTTTAAATTCGACGGCCTGAGATCCCTAAGCCACACTATAAATAGAACCATAAGCCTAGCTATTTTTCTCATTTAGATTTTCTCCCAATTGGGTTCATTGCCTGAGGCTGAACCCAAAATAGAAAAAATTTCTGGAGAGGAAATCTTTTTAATAAAAATATTTTACAACCTAGAAGTGGATCCAGGAAGGCCTAGGATTAGAGCTAAGGACCACAGGTGAGTGTTTTGTAATTATTTGAGATTTGTAAGCTATTTAAAATAATAGGGTTCTCAATAGTTGTAGTTTTTCTACAATTTTGAGACAGTTTTTATGTAAGTTTATTTAAAGTCAGTTTTTAAGTAAATTTCAGAAGTTCTTTTCAGTCTATTTTTATTTGGCTATTTTATTCGGTTATTTGCAGTTATTTACAGTTAATTACAGTTATTTACATCTGTTTTAAGTTGGAATTTAGCCTGTAAATGTTAGTTTCTTTTTATAGAGATTTAATCCTTTTTGACGCGAATAAAATATTAAAAAGAGAAGAATTCACAAACATGGATTAAAATAGAAAAACACTAAATTTATAGAAATCGGATGTAAAATTAGAAAAACTGAAATAAAATGGAGATGGACTGAAATAGGCAAATTTGAAATATTTGCAAGCATGATTATAACAAGTCGTTATAACTAAAAAGAGAAAATAGAAGAGTAACAGTTGCAAGAACAATTATAACATGTAGGTTATAATTAGAAAGAAAGAAATAATAGAAGGGGGCTAATTTTAAAACTTAGATCTTGGATTAAGTTAATAAGCAAATATAGCAATAGTGGCCCATACCGACAGTATTCCCTTTCAGGTCTAGTACTGATGGTCTCACACGTGGGTGAGGCTGGGCACGCTTATGCTGATTAGGGTAAATAAGTGGCCAATAGATAGAGGCTCATATTTGGGAATTTGGGTAAGGGGCGCAAAGTTAGAAGATTTGTTTGTTAGGATCAGTACCGGTAGCGTTCCCTTTTAGGTCGAGGACTGATGGTCTCACAAGCGAGTGATGTTGGGAACGATTATGCTGATTAGGGTAAATAAAGGGTCAAGTTGGGGGCGACAGTGAGTGTGTACCGGCGATGGCCGAGCGTGCGGCATCGATTAGGGTAAATAATTCGCTATTGCGTCCTAAGCGCTAAGAGGTGTCTTTTGCTGTGGGACCAACAAGATTGGTTCACGGTGGCATAACAGAGATAGGAAAGGCTGATCCATGGGTAGGATTAGGATTTCAGCCTAATCAAGTTAGCAGTTGAGAGGATTAGGGTTTCAGCCTAATAACAGCAGTTTAAGACAAGTGCAAACAGTCACACGGAATCAGAAACAATATTTTATGCAAGTTTTATCTTTTCTATATCTTCCTTTCATGTTAGAACTATTGCTTAGTCTGTTATCTTTATCTTGCTTAGAAATGCCAGTAATTACTTTCACTCACCAGACTTATCGTCTGACTCACTCCTCTATCTTTCCTTTTTCCCCAATAGGCCAGCAGAGTTGAGGATAGTTGATTCAGGTTGCTTGGAGATTCATTTCCGGGGTTTTCTCATTTCAGATGTATTCTTTTGCTTTTCATCTTTTTCATTTGGCTTATGATGGATTGGCACTTGTGAGAGGGATTATTATTGTTATTTTTGTACTCTGATTATTTGAGACCGATATGTATGAGAGATTTTGATTTTTTAGACATGTTATGTTTTTATGACTTATTTTGAGATGAAGTTTAATTCTGGCTGATAAGTTATGTGTTTTCCGCTGCTTTTACTTATTTGTCTTATGAATCTTAGTCTTTGTGATGCTTTAGCTATACTTATAACGCACCACATCCTTTGGTGTGCCCCATTTTGGGAATACTAAGAGGTGCGGGGTGTTTCATGCTTACATGATATTGCTTTATTGTTTTAACTAGTTTTGGTTGTAGGATTAAGATTTGCAAAAGATATGTTTTAAAAGGATATTAGTGAGGGGAAACCCATTCCGCTAAGCGGTGTGGTCTCACTTAATATCAAATAACGGAGATGTATTGTATTATTCACACCAGGCTTTATGTCTGACTCAAAGTTTATGTTTTCCCCCTTAAGCTCTCGGGTGCTCAAAATTGATTTGAGTAGGCTGAGAGTTGAGGATTTTCTGGTTTTAGTAGGTCGACGAATAAAGCTTTCGAAGACGAGCAAGAGGCTGATGCTAGTTATATTTAGGAGTTGTTTTGTTTTATTTTCGTTCTGTTTTATTAAGTCTGTTATGACTATTTAGTACTGTGATCATCCAAGGGGGCATCTTTATATGTCGCTCTTGGCGTATTTGTGTAATAATTATGTTTGATCTGAACCTGGGAAACGTTTGGAATTATGTAACTTGGATATGAAATGTTGTTTTGAAATGTAACCAGAAAAGTGTTTTAATCTGTGATGATTTTATTTCATACTCAAGTGCTTCTGATATTATGGATACCATTAACATTACATTATTTGGTCACCGGAAGTTAATACTATGGATGACTGCAGCATCTGTAGTGCTTAGCTTCGGGCCGCCAGATAGGGGATGTTACAACTTGGTATCAGAGCATAGGTTTATGAAAATCTTTAAACTAAAATGATTTTTAAAAACATAATCCTAATTAGAGATAAGATGGGGGAATGAGATAACGTTATAGTAACGTACTTGTATTTGCTATATATATAAGTATAAGATATATCTCTATTCTTCTATCTCTCTTAGGCTATTCTTTTGTATCTTACGAGGCTTGAATACAGATATGGACGCTAGAAGTGGAAGAGTTAACCTTGGAGGAGGAAGCACCACAACAAATGGAAATTCCAGCCCGAATACGAGAAGGAACCAAGGTCGGGCATAAGCTGGAAATATGGGTGTTGGAGTTCCGCAAATTGACATGGAAGCAATGTATCAGTTCTTTGTCAACATGATGCAAGCAGGAGTTGCTATTGGAGTAGTTGGAGGAGGAAACCAAGAAGCTCCGGTGGTGAATAACTATACTATTCTGATTAGGGATTATGCTCGGTTAGGAGGAAAGCCATTTATTGGTACAGAAGACGCAATCTAAGTAGAAATTGGCTACTACATTGCGAAAGGATTTTCGCTGATCTAGGGCTCAATAATGAGTAGAAGAGAAGACTCGCATCGAGACAGTTACAAGGAGCAACGCTGTACTGGTGGAATGGCATTACAGTGGAGTTAATGAGGAGATCATGACATGGGTTGAGTTTAAGAGGAGGTTTGGAGAGAGGTTTATGTCGGAGATTGCTGAGTCTGCTCTGCTTGGAAAGTTTGCTGATTTAGAGCAGGGGGAGATGACTGTGCTGGAGTATGCTACAAGGTTTGAGGAGTTAGCAAGGTATGGCTAAGCTACGGTGGATACTGTGATTAAGAGGAACGAGAAGTTCATCAGGGGGTTGAAGCCTGAGCTTGCTAGGGCAATGTTACTACATATCAGGGATCCATGTGATGTTGTAGTGGAAATGGCTTTAAGGAATGAGGAGATGCTTGCTTTTCTGGAGAGAAATAAAGCAACGGAAGTCCAGTTGGGGCAGGGTCAGAAAAGAAAGTTCTTCCAAAAGAAAGGAGCTCAAAAGGGTGGAGCTTCAAAGAAAGGGAAGTCGGAGGTTGTCTACTATAAATGTGACAAGAAAGGGCATTTTTGCTAATGATGTCATTCTATAGAGGGAAAGAAGGTGATCGGGAAGAAGAATATCATGTGCTTCAACTGCGATCAAAGTGGACATTACAAGAACCAATGCAAGGAGCATGCTAAGGATGGAAAAGGCAAAGTATATGCATTGGAGCCAGCTACCTCGAGGCCAACAGTAGAGGAAAAAGGAAAAGCTGCGTTGGGAGGTACGCTTCTGACTCATGGTATGTCGATTAGCATTCTGTTTGATACCGGTGCATCGCATTCTTTTGTATCTCATTAATTGGTAGATAAGCTTAACCTAGAACCCTCATATTTAGCTACTTCCTTAAGGGTTGCAAATCCGATAAGAGGATATGCGGCACTTGGGATGAAGTGTGAGCACCTAGAATTTGATTTGTTAGGTCATACCTTTTTTTGCAGTTTACATGTGTTTGATTTCGTAGGGTTCGGGATTATTTTGGGTATGGATTGGTTAAGTATATACGATGCTAGGATATTTTGCCATGATAGGAAAATATCGCTTAGACACCCTGGCTGTAGTGATCGGATTATATACACCGTAGAAAACCCTAGTTGTGAGGCGAATGCTTTGTTGGGTGTTGTGGAGGTAGAAGACGAGTTAAATCAAGTTTTCATGGTTAGAGAATTTGCGGATGTTTTTGAACCTGTAGTAGGATTGCCACCGAAACGAGCCATTGATCTTCGAATAGATTTAGTATCTGGAGCAGAACTAGTAAGTAGACCGCCAAGCAGAATGACACCTACCGAGATGAGTGAGTTGAAGGTGCATTTGGTGGATTTGGAAGGCAAGAATTTTATTAGGCCAAGTAGTTCACCTTGGGGAGCAGCCGTAGTGTTTGTTAATAAGCCGGACGGATCATTAAGGTTATGTATCGATTATCGTAAGTTGAATGAGAAGATGATAAAGAATCAATATCCGTTGCCTAGAATTGACGATTTGTTCGATCAGTTAAGTGAAGCTAAAGTATTTTCCTAGTTGTACTTTGCAACATGTCTCCATCAGCATAGAGTAGCAGAGGATAATATTTCTTTGATGGCGTTTAGAACTAGCTATGGATCGTACGAATGGTTAGTAATGTCATTCGGACGAACTAATGCATCAGCATTCTTTGTGGATTTGATGAACTGAGTTTTCCGAGAGCACTTGGATAGGTTCGTGTCGGTATTTATAGATGATATTTTGATATAATTTAAGGATGAAAGGAAGCATGAAGATCATCTTAGAGTGGTGCTTGAGATGCCGAGGCAGCATTAGCTAAAGGTGAAGTTTTCGAAGTGTCATTTCTAGAAGAAGGAAGTGAAGTTTCTTGGTCATGTAGTCTCAGAGAAAGGGTTGTCTATAGATCCGACTAAGATTGAAGCGGTGAACAGTTGGAAGAGACCCGAGCCAGTGACTGAGATAAAGAGTTTTCTTGGATTAGCTGGGTATTATTGAAGATTCATTAAGGATTTTTCGCGGATAGTAGCACCGATGACCAAGCTAACATGAAGGGATGTGAAGTTTGTTTGGACCGATAAGTGTGAGGAAGTATTCCAGAGCTTGAAACACTTACTGACTATTGCACCTATGTTAGTTGATTTGGAAGGGAATTAGGACTTAGTATATACAAATGCTTGTGGAACTGGGTTAGGAGCTGTGTTAATGCAAAGAGGTAAAGTTATTGCCTATGTTTCTCGACAGCTTAGACTGCATGAGGTGAGATACCCGACGCACGATTTGGAATTATTTGTGGTGATTTTTGCGCTGAGGGTATGGAGGCATTACCTTTTGGGAGAAAAATTTGAGTTATATACAAATCATAAGTCATTGAAGTATTTATTTTCTCAGAAGGAGCTGAATATGAGACAACAGAGATGGTTGGAATTTATAGCTACTTATGACTTTGGAATTGAGTACACACCAGGAAAAGGCAACAAGGTTGCAGATGCACTTAGCAGAAAACATCAGAATGCAGTGTTGGCAATGATAGCCGAGTGGAAAGATTTGGAAGCGTTGATGACTATAGCGGCTCGCCGTTCCGTACCCATTGAGCTGGCATTAAACCACACTTATTCAACACAAATTGTACGAAAAGACGAATAACTAAGAGAAGAGGAGGATAGAAGAAGAAACAGAAACAACAATACAGAATCTCACAATCGCAGCGATACAATATAATAGATAAACACATATCTTTATATAAAAGAAAGTGTAATTGTTAATATATATACAATCATCATAGTACAACAATCAACAAGTCAATATGGACAGTTATTATAACTTGTCCTCACTAGTGCTGACTATACAGCCTGACACATACAGCGGAATATAATCAAGTACATGTAGTACATCTAAAATCCTCCAGCTCGTCTCCTGAGCCCCATAGCATCCTAACCTGAATCTGTAATACTCGATCTGACCCGAGCATTATAATAAAATAACACCCAAGTCAGTTTGGAAAACCAGCGTGAGAAAACACACTCAAATTGAATTTAATTATTTTCAAAAATCCTTTCGAAAAACAAAGGCATCTCGTAAGACCATGCCACACATAAATACGATGGGTTTTTACCTTACAATAGCCAAACCACTTTTATATAAAAATTATGTGATATTATAATAGTGTCTAAGTATAAATACTTATTAAAATAGCTGAAATGCTTGCATCTCACATTTCTACATAGTTGGGCACAATCAAAACCGTACGGCGCTTATTAGAGAATGGATTCCATACAATGGCTACGCACCGGGGTACCACCTATCACAGTTCACGTCTATAATATGTACCGAGATTGAACCTATCGATCCCTGCCAACACAAGACCGGCCTACCCCTTATTGGATAGTACCGAATATGTCATCACCCGGTTGCTTTGCAACCCTTTTGAGATCTCATGCACAACCAATCAATAAATATGTAGATGTAGGGTATCTAGAAAGGTGACAAAATACCCTAATGTGTGCGACCTACTTAGCCTTGCTGCATCTCCCCTGATTTTCAGTCATTCCTGGTTGATGAGGCTTGAGGCTACGATTACCTTTCAAAAAATTTACACTTAGAATGCTCGTTGCCCACCAATGACAATGTACTGATAGCATTTATCCATACAAGTTGTTCTGGGTCTGAACAAACCGAATCTTTAAAATCACCGTCTTCACTACCTTCACGATATCACAATTCGCAACGTTCAAATCAGATAGAAGTGGTTTTCGGTTAATTAAATCTGATCCCGGTCTCTTCGAAACGATCAACGGATTTGGCCATATTTGATAGTCGGTTATTTAACTATCAAATTACACACATAAGCAGTCACTAGGCCCATATTACAAATCTTCAAAACATTTATTTCAAAATATCTTTACGAAGATATATATTCAATCTCTTCCAATATTTCAATATTTGGGAACACTTTCGAATACTTATATCCATAACAGGATATTTCCAAATCATATCAGCACTTAGAAATATTTTTAATCGAACTTATAATTCATTACTTAGAAAAATATTTCTATAATAATCATTTCGTTGCTAAAATATCTTCAAACCTTTAATTCCAATACTTAGGAAAATATTATAAGTCTATTTCCCAAAATCATTTCAAATATCCATACTTAGGAAATATTCCGTACTTATCTCATAAATCTCCAAAAGTTTATTTATTCCCTTTACAGTTTCCAAAAATTATCGATTATACTTATTTATAATCCAACTAAGAATTTATAATTCCTTTAGTGAATTCAGATTCATTTTCGAAGTTCCCATATCTAAACAATTTGGACATTTTCTTTTCTCAAATTTCTTAAGTTCCTGAATCCCATTAAAAGATTTTCACTTATAAAATCACGTCCATCAAATAAAACTCGGTTTACAAATCTCGAAGGCATTTATGAATAAATTTAAATCACTTACTTTTAAACTATATATATATAATAATAATAATAAATTTCAAAACATAGTTAAATAATTATTTAAAATATCAAAGTACTTTTTAAAATAAACGTCAATAACTAATTCTAATTCATTTATGAAATTTCTAATCGATTTACAAAACTTGTTTATAAAATTTAGAATTCATTTCAACAAATTTAAATTTTTAAATAACTAACTTTCTAAAAAAATTTACTCCAATTAATAGTTTTATTAAAACTACATAGTTTAATAAATAAAAATCCTTTTCTAAAAACAAACCTTAACTTCTTTTGAAAAACCATTTTTAAAATTCAACATACCCATTTTTCTTATACTTATAAATCTCTCTCGATTTATCACAACTCGATTTACATTTCCAATTTCATAACTATTTCCAAATTCCAAAATATGATCCATTATTTCTTCTAAACCGATTTCCATATCTCATTATAAATTCTCACTTTGAATTTATATTCCAATTTATCAAATGATAATCATTTCACTTCATTTATAAACATTGTTTATAAATTTCATAAACTCATTTCCAATTTTATAACAGGATTATATTACTAAAATCCATTTATAAATCGATATCTAATTAAAATTCCATTTATTAATCTATTTCTTAATAAATCCATACTATATTCCAAAACATTTCAAATCTTGATTTTCGACTTCTATTTCATATTCCAGAAACCCCAATTAAAACTCCACTCTTTAAAAATACTCAATTTAAATTCTCTATTTGAAACCATTTTATGAAATAAATAAATAAATATCCAACTCCAATCATTTATTTTATCCAATTCAATTCCCTTTTAAATAATCCCAAAATTCAATATAGATATTTTCATTCTCAAAATCGCCTTTGAATTTCCTTTTTAAATTCAAAAATATTATTTATGGTATTTATAATACCAAAATTAAGGCCAGTGCTACTATAGCATCCAATAAATTCAAATCACATCATAATCTATCATTGATTATTCAAACACATCATATATCACTATATATGAAATTAAAATCAACAATTTCGAGGAATCTAGTTGGATCCCTCCAACATGTTTTCCTGCAACCACAGACGTTGTATATCATAATAATCCCGCTTCGAGGTGAGATATCGCAATAAAAAGGGTTATCCGCTATTATGCGGGGCGCATAGAGTCTCATCCGCTCCAATCGGCGGGAAATATATCCAACTACTAATAATATAGAAAACAACCAAACAAGTAATCATAGGCAACAACAACATAAATAAAATTATTCCCACTTATATAAAAATATAAGTAATCACAGGCAACAACAACATAAATAAAATTATTCCCACTTATATAAAAATATAAGTGGCCAGAGAGGTGAGGTTAACTCACCTTGATTCCATTCATCGCTGAAGTCTTCCAGTTTGAATTAAAATCGAACAACCATTCGATTTTAACATTAATTTCTGCTAGCTCCAAACGACTCCAACCCAATTCCTAAGCGTAGATATTTTAGATACGAATGCAACGTAACTCATTTCGTTCCATTCTGACATCGTATGAAGAAGATACAATATCTATAAGAATAACGATTTATATAAATTATTTAATTAACTTAATTACAACTTAAAAAATAGTTTAACCTCGCTAATTAATAAATCATCTTCTTCCCCTAATATTGAACGCAGCCTCCAAAACTTGCCGCTCCATTCAAAAACTTCCCGTCGCCGCCTCACCCATCCTAACCCCACCGCGTTTCGACCATGAGAAGCCCCACCCTCAAGCTGCAATCCTCTGCTACCCTTGGCCTAAACGACGTCGCCACCACTACGAAAACCCAAGTGAACAAGTTTCCGCTCAACTCCACATTACCGCCGCTACGCACAGCCGTTCGCCACCAAATTTGGACCGCACCTAGCTCTCATCCCCATGAACCTTTTCCCTTCACGACTCGTCGCCTGAAAGTTGGCCAAATTGCCTTAATCCCTTACCCAAGCTGGCGCCGATCAACCGAGAACTACCACCAATCCACCACGTTAAAACCCATCTCCACCGTTGGATAGCTTCATCTTCACATCGCCTACAAGTCCCTAGTTGACTACGAAGGCTGTAAACGCCTTGGGTGGTCGTGATAAGATCATGGCCATTGGATTTTGGGGGATTGCTTTTGAAAAGAACGAACATTCTCAGGTGTAAGGTCGCTATATATATATCTATACTATAATGCAAATACCTGGTCAAACCGGTCAAAGTGAAGCCTTTTTTAAAATGCCCAAATTACCCTCACCGTGCAAGTGGAAAATGAAGAAAACTTTATGGGTACTTTTGTATTTTAAACACCATGTCATCCACGTTTTACCGACTGAACTTCCTACGTTTCCCCCATTTCCCTTTCCTCTCGGTTGGAAACCGCTTTATTTCCCCTTCCCCAATTGCAAAGACCACTGCGATATCCACCTCGAAAGGTTCAACGGTTTCATTAGACGATCCATTGTCAAGACCACTGCGGAGAAGACGATGGCGCCCTGGGTCATACTCACTCGGTATCGATTTTCTAATTCAGCTGCAATTTCTACTCTTTACTGTTAATTTTTTAATTTTAAAACTCTATTTCAATGATGTTATTTCCGCACACAAAACAGTGATTCAGTTGGATCTACAGAAGGAGACGGTCCACGGACAAGAGCACAGCGGCGAAGACGATGGCGCACCAGGAAATCGTCACTCACGGTATCGATTTTCTATTCTTTAGTCTTCATTTGTTTATTTTAAAACTCTATTTCATCGATGTTATTTCTACAAGCAAAACTGTGATTCAGATGGCTCTACAGCAGGAGCGGATGACGACCAGTCTATGGAGAGAGATATATACGAAATTAAGGTACTATTTTTTTACTACTACGGTTTGTGTTTCGTTCATTGCCAAAAATACTGCATTTACAATCAAAAAATCATTTACAGTTGAAGCTACCATCAAGATCCTGTCAGAAAGTAAGAAGAAACTGAAAAATAATAACTCAAAGATGTGAATGGATTAGTGTCTACAGCGATTTGGGTATCTCCTTCTTTATTCGATTCTGCTTAAAAAAAATTCTTATTCATCTGCATCTGTAGATTTATATGACGAGTATTATTACATTATTCTACCTATTTTTAGTCCGACTATCAAAAAACTTTAATTCATACTTCATTCGCTGTTTTTGACTATAAATTGCTTTCTTAAATGATGTGCACCTTTGTACTGTACTTTTCATAGACTTTGATCATGCAAAATGAATGGTATTTAAGCATTCACTATTCTCTTTGTTACTGATAACGTTATAGTATTTTCTAATTTTATATCCGCCTTTCATCATGTTTGGGAAATCCAATTACAAATACATGTAATTAATAAGTAATTAATTTTTTTACTATACTGCATTGGTACTTGACGTCCACGTATAAATATAACATTTCAAAAAATAGTTTTCACCACTTACTTTGGACAGTCAGTAGACGGATTTTCCAAGTTGTGTATTTGTTAAAAAGTTTTTCAGTTGGTCTATTTTGGGTTTTATGTGGCTAATTTGATTTTATATGTTGCTGTTTTAGATTTATTTTTATGGAAATATATCTTTATTTTGGATTGATTTTTCATTGTATAAAATTGGTTCCTAAATGACATGCACCATCCTTGATTATAATATCAAATGAAATATTAATCATGCAATTTAAGTATCACTTTTGTATAATGAAGGCAATTAAGAATTTAATTATCTACCCATTTTACACTACATGGTTGAATAATGTGAAAGATGAGATTCTTTAGCATAAAAGCAACCTCTCCTTTTGCGATCAACACCGCCTCAAAAAGGAAGGTTGACTTATTTTGTGGTGCTATTTTTTGTTATCCGTTGGCTCCCTACTAACTTTAAATGCAACCTTTTCAATTTATTAACTATTAATTCCTTACTATTTCTCACAAGAAACCTCCGTATCTTAACTACTGGAATCAAATTTAACTATATCAGATATATACTGATAATTATTTCTTTGATGTTTACCTTTTATCTACAATCCCTTTTCCATAGCAATTCATTCTTTTACGTTTAAAATGCTTTCAGACATTGGAAGCATATTTTTCATTATTTATTTAATTTATTCTAACCGTTGTCCGCTTCCACCTGAAAGTCGGTTTTTTTAAAGTCAACATTTGAATGAATCAGATTTTTGTCTGTTACATCTTTCAATCATGTATTTAATTTTTTTTCTCTTACAATTTTATTTCCTTTATTGTGATAATGTTATGGACATTTACTCATACATTATATCATCAATGCTGATTTTAGTTCAGTCAAGCTTGCTTCCATCCCAGTCCAGCATCACTTCTTTATCTATTTTTTCCTTTGAAACAACATTTGTACTGTAATACTACGAATAATCAAGAATACAGAAGTACCTGATGATATGCCTACTAATAATACTAAGAATAAAAAGAGAGTTTCCAATTGAAGGTTTCTTTCTACTTCTCATGGTATTGCAAAAATAGTCTTAACACTTATTCTCACAGTCAATATATGAATTATTCCAATTCCGTTTTTGTTAAATAAGTTTCTTAGTTAGACTATTTTGAATTTTTATGCGACTAATTTGATTTTATACATTGAACTTTTATGGCTATTCTTTCTAATGGAAATATATCTTCATT
The DNA here is from genome assembly GCA_030737815.1 of Allium fistulosum. Lineage (NCBI taxonomy): Eukaryota > Viridiplantae > Streptophyta > Magnoliopsida > Asparagales > Amaryllidaceae > Allium > Allium fistulosum. Next base: position 339,824,015 of record CM060907.1, read on the forward strand.
TTGGATTTGATTTTTCATCGAAATTATTACTTACTGAGTTTGTCACTGATTCATGCATTTGGGAAGGTTCGTTTTATTATGGCCTTCCACAAACGGATAGACAAATAAATCCTTAATTGCCTTCATTGTATAAAATTGATTCTTAAATCACATGCACCATTCTTGATTATAATACCAAATGAAATATTAATCATGCCATTTAAGTATCAAATTTATACATGGTAGGCAATCAACATACCAAAGTTAAAGCAGTGGCGATCTAATTAAAAGCTCATTCCTAACTTTAAGTACATTTTTCCATGTACACTAACTGTATAAATATTTATGTAGTATATATTGTGATTGTGGGGTATCGGTAATGCTCAAGAAATGACTTCATTAAAAATATCTTCGCAAAGCAATCATGGTGTCTTCATTCTTTTTTTTGCTCTTCATCATTATTTTGCAAACTATAGTTAAGCACAGCCACAAGCATACCATAAACACTTCATTTTGTCTTATGGTGATACATAGATATGCACAACATACATCATTAATCTAAATCTGTAGAAGCACTAAAAATACAATGTTAGTAGCATTTTATATGTTTGATAAGGTGTGTTATTGTGAAATTTGGATTTTATAGCTTTAATTTATTGAATATTAATAAAAGGTTTGCTATTTTAAACGGTTAATTCAGTATACTGCATCAGTTTGGAATTATTCAATACTAAGGTGTGAAGCTTTATTGAATTCATAATTGGGAGGTAGAGCCAAAGGTTGCCTTGATCCCCTCAAAACCCGTCGAAAAACTGTGAAAATTCTCCCTTCTCTTTCTTCTGCTAAAATTGAATTTGGAAAATACTGCAGTTAATTTTATTTGTTGAATTTGGAAAATTGATTTAGAATGAAACTAACATTGAAGTTTGTGATTTTACTGTATAGACCCCCTAATATTAATTATCACAATATTAGCTGAATCAAGTAGAAGTCAATGTTAATGCAGACTTAACTGCAAATGAAAGTCTTTTAGGGGTGTTCATCTGTTTGGGATATTCTGCCTATTGTATTTATTTTTGGTTTGTTTTTTTGTTTTGCCTTTTGTGCTTGATGGCTCTTAACTTCCCTTAACTGCCTGATTTAATTATCGCTTTATGGTATTTTCACTCCATTTTATGTCATAAATTGTACAAAATATACTGGCTTGCATGTATATTTAGTCATGTAATTTGTTGATTGGGATCATATAAATATTACTGTTTGAGAAATATCAGTATGTCATTTTGTATCTGTAATTACTCTATGTCTATACATTAGTTCTAAGATATCGATATGCATCCATTTTTCTAATACATGTATTTTGTATGGTTTTATCCATAGTGTGAGGTTTGTTTATATCATGATGATTTCTTTGCAGGTATGTGGCAGTATATTTTTCAATTTTATATATAAGAAATCGTGCTGGAATTGTTACCAAAGAAATGCTGGCAGTTCTGAAGTCATGCTTCATGGCTATTGGTCTTCTACCGGCCATTGGTGTTGCTTTGGGGATGTCTGCACGAGGTAATTTGGGAAGGACTTTAATGTTGTACTTGCTATTATACATATTTTTAAATGAATTTACAGATTTTCATAACATTGTGCTTTGTATTCATTGCTATGTTTCCTGGACCTGCCATCATATTAGATGTTTCATGAAATGCAGACGAATGAGCGGTGTCCGGTAAAAGAAGATGAAAGATGGGACTAAGCACTTCACTGTTTTCAGGTAAATTCATAAAAATGTGAAATTTTGCTTACTGCGTTCTTTTGACATTAATCGTAACAAATATGGTTTGCTCTGTTAACTTTTGAAATTGAGATGAATTTTTCGATTCTAGAGGACACTCTATTGGCTGTAAATGAAATTAAAATAATAATTTAATATTCAACTACTAGACAAACGTGATTGCAGAGGAATGGGAGAAACCAAGTTTATAATCGAGGGAAGAATTTTAATTGCTTCTACTATTACCGTCGTTTTAGCGGTTGCAAATCAGATACTGTTTTAATCGGGTACTGTTTTGATTATTTTACCTAAAATTATTATTGTTTATATATGCACATTTGATTTGATCATTATTTCCATTACTGTTTTAATTAATAATTCTACAGAAATGCATTGAAAATTTTTCAAAAAGTATTAGTGTTAATAGTTTTTCATGCACTATCATATTCATTTTTATATTTCTCATGAGTTATAAACTGTAAGATTTTATTATCAAAACTACCAGCAGGTCGATGGCTATAAGATTTTTTTATTGCCTGCAGGTCAAAGACTATTACCATTTCTTTAGTAACAATTCCAGATATGAGTGGTCAGTACCATTTTTTTTGCCTGTAGGTCAAAGACTATTACCATGTCTTAATATTGAGAAATACCTTTCTAAACTATTTTAAAATTCCAGTTATAAACGTTTTTCATGCAGGTCACTTCTTTTTTATGAATGTAAACTAGAAACAAAAAGGTGTTTTAGAAAATAGTTACAACTTACATCAAGTGACCTTTTACCAAACAAATAATGTGAGAATTTTCCCTAGCAGTGCAATATACAGTTGGTCCAGAACCGTTTTCTCATCATATGTGTGTAATTCAATACTTATTTACATACAATTCCAAATATATACTCATTATCTTGAAACATAGAAAATATTTGAAGATGTCCGAGACATGCCTAAGTAGTGGTGGGTGTGTGTGCGCGCATCGTTTACTTATATATTGGTTTTTTTACATTTATGAATTGAACACCCATGCATGTGATGTAAAAATCTATGGTTCCTTGAACAATCAATATTATTAAGCTATTATACGAGTATAAAATATCAGTGTTAACAGTAACACACCTAATGAAATTATTTCCAAAAAAGTAAAACAAAGCACAGTATCGCAAGAGTATGACAGTCAAATATAAATTAACCTTAGAAAAATGATGAAATATAAATCTGAGAAAATTAGCCATAGAACTTTGGCCAAAGTGGGCCTATAATTTTATTGACGATATGCTAACAAGTTATGAATAATATAAATTTGTAATTTTGTAGTTTTTGCATGTATAGTATTTTTTTGCATGTAATTTTTGCATGTACAGTATTTAATTCACTAATTTTAAGCTATTTTAAATATTTGGTAGGACTAGGTTGATTGAGAAATAGTATTCAATTATATCAAATGAGTCAAGGACTAACTAAAATAGTATGCCGCCATCAAAATCAAATTAACCTGACCATATAGTAAAGAAAAAAGTGACTATACTTCTTCCATGAAGAAATATGATAGCATGCAAAATTGTAATCTTCTGAAACTATAATTTTTGGATAATGCAAAATGAAATACGAACTAAACCTAATTTTTGGAACTACAGTTAGTGAGTTCAGCAGATCAACAAGTAAATGCAAGCATACAAAATTGTAGTTGATTGTGCTATGAAATAGAAGCTCACTCAGGTTTTTTTCCGTTTCGTACCATTAAGACATTGTTAGAATATGTCTTATTTTCAGTTTTTGACCATGCTGTCATACAATCGACATCCACCTGACAGAAAATATCATTGCGACTCCTTTTTGTAATAACTAAACAACAATATCAAAAGTCTCTGCATCATTACGTGGCTCTTAGTACATTGTTCTTGCTTGAAAAAATAAGTACAATTATTCTACAGGAATAATAATATTCATGTACGATATGAACACATTTTATTCCCCTTCAAGATTTGGATATTATGCTTGCCTAGGCGAAACTGAAAGTAACACTCTCAGCTAGCCAGTGAATCTTTCCACTATTATCAGTGGTCATTACACACAACATGCAAAGTTTTCTCTAAACTTTTACTTACTCCACAATTTAGTAAATCTCTTGAAACTGGACACTCTCATTAGTACAATACCTTAACCTTATAAACTATCATAAATACAATGTTGTGCCTGAAATTCTCAACCTAAATAAATATATACCAAACAATATGAGCAGTTTCTCATATTTTTACTATGTTTAATGCACTATTTGTTTTGTATTCAGCTGATAGGATGTTACGGCCCTCTTACCAACCGTCAGCCTAGAAGGGCTTTCATTATGCTGCTGGATGCTTGGAGCTATTAATTTCTTCAATGTCATGTTATATTCTATTTCTTGACAACTTTGTTTTTGTATGTGTTGGGCTACATTGTTCTCAATAATATTCTGTTTTAGAAGTTTGTTTTATGTATTAGATTATGTTTACCGCCTTTTGATGTTGCTTTGAATAATTTTTGTCATTTCAAAATATTGGAGATTTTAGTTTTGTAAAATTAGTGTATTGATTTGCACTACTTAGCACTAACAGTTTGCATTTTTCAAAATATTGATATATTAATTAATTACTTTCTTTCCCTGTGTTACTATTTTTTAAAATAAGTTGGTCTTTAGTACTGTCTCGATAAACAGTTGATTTGTGAGTGTGTATAAGAGCTAGGATCAACAGTCCTCTTATTTAGCATCATCACCTGGCCTTTTGATTTCAACCACACGTTTATAGAGTGGATCTGAACTCTATATAAAAATATATAACGGTATGTATACTTCAAATTCATGTTATAAGATCCATGAAAGCTCGCAAATGATGGGTTTTAACACCGGTTACTCTTGCGCACGTGCATCGCACGTGTCAAATTTCATCCTTTATTTCTGCTTGGTTGCCAAATCATTTCCTTCTTTTCCCCACCACTACCAAACACTTTACCATACACTCTAACGACAACTATAACAAATATAAAATTTGCTCTCTCCCTATTACGCACACGTCCAACGGACGTGCCACCATACTTGTATATATATATATATAGGAAACAACGTATAGGCTCGTACGTATATAGGGTGGCTGAGGGTAAGTTTTTATGGGCTGATTTGAAAAGAAGATAATATATATATATATATATATATATATTTAAAATTCCAAAATATCTAGATATTTTATTCCGAACCTCGGTCGAGGTATGTCGCCCGACGTTCCTAATGTTATACCCCTATTCCGAACGCAATGGAACAAGTCTCGGGCCCCAATTCGATTGTATGGAGAAGATAGCTTTTTGAATCCAATTATAATATTAAATTTTCGATATTAATTTCAACGTGTTTCTATTCGGTACGACCAAACGGTATGTCTGATCGCTACGAAATTTAACGGCGTATCGTAATTCATTATTACAGACCCAATGACACTAGTTTTGTCGAAATCCGTTACTATGCCCCGGAAGGCTATTTTCACTCGTTAATTAAAATGAGTAAATTTCAAAATTAGCTAAATCACTTTTAAATCAAATTTAAAAGTTTTATCATCTTCATTTTTATTAACTAGAAATTAAATAAGCTTTGAAATTATTTTATCTAGCTTAAAACTAAAAATTCCATTATTTAACCAATTTCAATTGTTAAATTTAACAATTAAATTATCCAATAAATCGCTATATTTGAAATTCAAGTTATTTAATTCATAAAATTAAATTTTCAATATTTAAAATCAATTAAATATTCCAATTTCAAATAATCAAAATTCTGGATCGTTACATTCTTCCTCCCTTAAAAGAATTTCGTCCTTGAAATTCCAAGATAGGAAAAATGCCCCAAACATATTTCTTTTCTAAAACAAATTAGTTGAAATAACTTTCCAAATCCACTTAAACCTTTAACTCTCAAAAACCAATTTGTTGAAACCTTGTTACTAATTTTACTAAGTTCCCAAATTCATCCATAGGTTCCAACTACTATTATCCATTTAATCATTTCAGGTTATAACTCAAAAATCAAATTTTAGTTATTAAAAATTTTCTTCAAAATTTCTAACTCTTTAAATTTTCGAAAAATTTCGCCAACGTTTCCTTTGCGCTGCTAGATTAAAACAACTACAAATCGCCAGTACGGGCTAAATCAACAAAAGTAAACAAAAGCCAAGTGGCTCAACCATAAATCATCAAATCTAACAACAATATAAACATGTACCTTTCTGTTGGGCAACCCCATTTTCTTATGATATGAAAAGCATCAAACTAGCTCTTTTTTAAAATACCTACGTCTTATTTACCAATGATATCCAATCATATAATTCATAATCATATTATTCTGCATTTTCAATTTCCAATATTTGTTTTACTTAAGCCCGTACGATATACATATACCATCCGTACACAATATCAAATCCGATCACTCACTCGATCACAAAATTTCACTTCCGAACTAGTATCATTCATACGACCACTCTAGTGCGGACTCAGATCTGGTTCCTTGATCAGAAACCGTTATTCTCCTTGCATAGCAATATATACTATGATAGAGAATCCCAGAATCAATCAAAAATCCATATCCAATGTTCGCTATCGAGAATCGAGTGAAAAATCCTAACTCGAATCGATATAAATTTACTCGAAATTCTGTGCTCGAATCTGGATCAAATTGTTATGTGAATAAAATAATATACGTACAACTTACGTGTTTATTTCAATTGATTTCTTAGCTGTTCCAAATTCTTTTTATTCACATTCATTTCATATACACTCACTTATTTACAATCACTATTCACATTTCTTAATTCACATTCCCTTATTTATTCACATTCACTTCTTTACATAGTATATTCCTTAATACTATTATCACTTAAACATCAGTCCATGGAATTTGTTTACTTATGTTTATTTTAAAACATTTTATACAACTTAAGTCTATATCCATTTTATATCAGATCCAATTTTGTTTCACTCAATTCCATTGTTAAATTTCAATATTCAACCATATCCAAATAACTAATTATTTCAAATATCAATCAATTCCATTTCCCAAAAATTATTTCATTTAACCTAACTTAGGCTAAATTCTTAAATTCCACTTTATTTAACTTAATTTAAGTTAAATTTCATTCTATAATTCAATTCAAATTTTTATTCTTGCATTCACATTCAAAAAATTTAAACATTGTTTTAACTTGCTACTTTTCAAATTTTATAAGTTATCAAACTTATTTCCTCATATTTTCAATAAAACGGTTTAAATGAAAGTCCCAAAGTTTAAACACCTCATCCTAAAGTATTTCAAATCATTTTTGAAATCATACACACACACACCATCCCTTGGTATATCAAATCATTCTTTTGGATTTTTAAAAATCAAAACTAGTTTTATCAACACAAAACTCCAATGGTAGTAATTCCTCTCTTGGAAACTCGAAAATGAATATTGATGGTGATGCAGTCATCACCGAAATTATTTCCCAGCGGCCGAAATGGGTTCAGTGCTTTCTATTCCTTTAAAATCATTTTAAAATATTTCTGTTCAAATTTGTTTTCCATTCAAAAACATTTTCCAATAATGCTATTATTATTTTCCAAAGCTTTAAAAAACATTTTCAAAACCAACGGAATTTAAATTCCCAAATTTCTAGATTTTAAATCCTTTATAAATCGTTTTTATAAACCATATTTATATAATATACTTCAGGAATTTCATTTCGTTTCAATTTATAAATCACATTTACAAATCATATTTACATAATTCCATTTTGTTATATGAAATTATTTCTTGACTTTTAATCTTATTTTCATTATAATATCAACTTTTATTCGATCACAACAACAAACAACAAATGATAATAGTTTAACATTATCATTTCCTAACAACCAAGCACACCATATACAACTATAATAATTTCTGAAAAATTATTCCTTTACAAAAAAAATAATCAAGGTAAATTATTTTATTTACCCAATTTCAAAACAATACCATGTCGAGTTGCTCTGTTCAAGTGTTTAGAGATCCCTATCAATGATTTTAGCTACTCGTATTGACCAGAATCCATAAGCCACTCAATAGATCAATCAATATAATATAAAACATTTTTTTATATCACTAACAAATATGCGCTCATATATATACACTCAAACTCATTCTAGGGTGCTACTGACCCTATCTCTAATGAGTTACCCCATCAAACCCAAGGTTCTCACTTAACCTTCATCTCTGATACCAAATGCATTGACCTGCCGTTCCATACCCATTGAGCTGGCATTAAACCACACTTGTTCAACATAAATTGTATGAAAAGACGAATAACTAAGAGAAGAAGAGGATATAAGAAGAAAGAGAAACAACAATACAGAATCTCACAATCGCAGCGGAACAATATATAATAGATAAATATAGATATTTATACAAAAAAAAACGTAACTATTAATATACTTAAAATCATCAGAGTACAAAAATCAACAAGTCAATATGGACAGGTATTATAACTTGTCCTTACCAGTGCTGACTATACAGCCTGACACACACAGCGGAATATAATCAAGTACGTGAAATACATCTGAAATCCTCCAGCTCGTCTCCTGAGTTCCATAGCATCCTAACCTGAATTTGTAATGCTTGTTCTGACCCGAGAATTATAATAAAATAACACCCAAGTCAGTCTGGAAAATCAGCGTGAGAAAACACACTCAATTTGAATTTAATTATTTTCAAAAATCCTTTTGGAAAACAAAGGCATCTCGTAAGACCATGCCACACATAAATACGATGGGTTTTTACCTTACAATAGCCAAACCACTTTTATATAAAAATTATGTGATATTATAATAGTGTCTAAGTACAAATACTTATTAAAATAGCTGAAATGCTTGCATCTCACATTTCAACATAGTTGGGCACAATCAAAACCGTATGGCACTTATTGGAGAACGGATTCCATACAATGACTGGGCACTAGGGTACCACCTATCACAGTAAACGTCTAGAAAATGTACCGAGATCGAACCTATCGATCCCTGCCAGCACAAGATCGGCCTACCCCTTACTGGATAGTACCGAATATGTCATCACCCCGGTTGTTTTGCAACCCTTTTGAGACCTCATGCACAACCAATCCATAAATATGTAGATGTAGGGTATCTAGAAAGGTGAAAACATACCCTAATGGGTGCGATCCACTTAGCCTTGCTGCATCTCCCCTGATTTTCAGTCATTCCTGGTTGATGAGGCTTGAGGCTACGATTACCTTTCAAGAAATATACACTTAGAATGCTCATGCCCTCCAATGACAATGTACTGATAGCATTCATCCATATAAGTTGTTTTGGGTCTGAGCAAACCGAATCTTTAAAATCACCGTCTTCACTATCATCATGATATCATAATTCGCAACGTTTAAATCGAATCGAAGTGGTTTTCGGATAATTAAATCTGATCCCGGTCTCTTTGAAACGATAAACGAATTTGGCCGTATTTGATAGTCGGTTATTTAACTAGCAAATTACACATATAAGCATTCACTAGGCTCACATTATAAATCTTCAAAACATTTATTTCAAAATATCTTTACAAAGATATATATTCAATCTCTTCCAACATTTCAATATTTTGAAAACACTTCCGAATACTTATATCCATAACAGGATATTTCCAAATCATATCAACACTTAGAAATATTTTCAATCCAACTTATAATTCGTTACTTAGAAAAATATTTCTATAATGATCATTTCTTCGCTAAAATATCTCCAAACCTTTATTTCCAACACTTAGGAAAATATTATAAGTTTATTTCCCAAAATCATTTCTAATATCCATACTTAGGAAATATTTCGTAGTTATCTCATAAATCTTGGAAATTTTATTTATTTCCTTTACAGTGTCCAAAAATTATCGATTATACTTATTTATAATCCAACTAACAATTTATAATTCCTTTAATGAATTCAGATTCATTTTCGAAGTTCCCGTATCTAAACAATTTGGACATTTTCTTTTCTCAAATTTCTTAAGTTCTCGAATCCCATTAAAATATTTTCACTTATAAAATCACATCCATAAAGTAAAACCCGGTTCACAAATCTCGAGGGCATTTATAAATAAATTTAAATCACTTACTTTTAAATTATATATATAATAAATTTCAAAACATAATTAAATAATTATTTAAAATATTAAAGCACTTTTTAAAATAAACGTCAATAACCAATTCCAATTCATTTATAAAATTTCTAATAGATTTACAAAACTTGTTTATAAAACTTAGAATTCATTCAACAAATTTAAATTTTTAAATAACTAACTTTCTGAAATATTTTACTCCAATTAAAAATATTTTAAAACTACATAGTTTAATAAATAAAAATCCTTCTAAAAAAACCTTAACTCCTTTTGGAAACCCATTTTTAAAATTCAATATACCCATTTTTTTGTACTTATAAATCTCTCTCGACTTATCACAACTCGATTTACATTTCCAATTTCATAACTATTCCCAAATTCCAAAATAGAATCCATTATTTCTTCTAAACCGATTTCCATATCTCATTATAAATTCTCGCTGTGAATTTATATTCCAATTTATCAAATGATAATCATTTCACTTCATTTATAAACATTGTAAAAAGTTAACTAAGATTTCTAATGGCGCCCTCTCCCCACCCAGTACCCCCGATCTCCTTCGTCCCTAGCAAATACAACTCCGTTCTGATTGACCCCTCCCCCCCACCCTCCTCCTCTGCCGCCCCATGCCATCACGCGATCCCATCTCGAGCCCCATTGCCTCCGCCCGGACCCAATCAACCTCTTTGTATCGAGATCCCCGCCGCCAAGACCTACGCCCAGGTAGCGGGTTCCGCTCCTCGCTCCCCTCTCCTGCCCAATCCTCCGGCCAAGCGTCGCCACCCCTTGCCGCAATACAAAAACGTTCGCCAAACGGTTGAATTTCTGAAGCAGGAAAACTGTTGCCTTCGCTGTGCTGGCCTTAGACACGTGGCGCAGTTTTGTCGGGACGCAAAGATATGCTATAAGTGCGGATTTTTTGGGCATCCCCAATCGCACTGTCCCGATAAAATCCTCAATCAGACTCTGGCTCGTAAAATTAGCAAGGTCCATTCCTCTCCCACTAAAGACAAACCCACCTCTGCTCGCTGGGTCCCAAAGTCACATCTCCACTCAGCTCAAACGAAACCTTTCACCTCCCCAATGCAACCCATATCCCATGTAGCTACACATAGTCTGCCCCAATCCCCGAAGCAACATCATAACACATTCTCGAATTCCAAAACATTCTCAATGGCGGACCCATCATTGCTCCTCATCGCTAACATCATCTCTGGCACATGGCCTATAGACTCTCTTCACCAAACACTATCCTCCACCTTCCATCACAGAGACTGGCCGCTTTGGCTTCAGACGAACACCAGCTTCATCTTCTACTGCCCTACATTCTCAATCAGAGACCAAATCCTCCAGCGATCGACCATCTCTAGGGCCGGTGGAACCGTGCAATTCCAGTCTTGGTCTGAGCTCGACCGTCCTGCGCCATCCTTGGACCCTCCATCGTGGGCGAGAATCTCAGGTTTCCCGGAGCTCCTACGCTTCAACCCAGAAGCCATCTCTGAAGTAGTCAAGCCAGTGGGTAGATTCTTGGCCCAAGATGACTGCGAATGGGCGGAACTTGATCATCGCTTTTTATACATTCAAATACAATTCTTCAGTGGCATCATCACTCCATCATCCTTTGTCACCGTCCTCAACAACTCGGAATACCTCCTAAATATCGAAAGATGGGAGCACGAACACCCAAACAGGCGCCCGGAGAACCACCTGCTGGGGTTGGACTATGAGAGAAATTTCCCCCTATTTGAGCATCACATCCCGATCGAAGATTTAGAGTCGGAAGACAGATTCGACATCATGAATTACTCCCCAATCTTCTCTGGCTCCCCGCCGGCGCCCGGCCAACACTATGATCAGTCATTTGAAGTGATGGGTCCAAGGGGCTGGGACCCATGGCCAGTCCAAGAGCATAGGTGGGACCCTTTCTCTGATTTAGACCTCTCATCCCCGTTCTTCCAGCAGATCCCAACCCCCCCGATGCCGCATCCCCACCCCATCTGCCACGTATTTCTACCCCTCAAATTGATACCCAATCCCTCCCGGTGCAGATCCAAAACACCACCCCCCAAGCTGACCCCCAATCTCCCATTCACCAGTTCCCCGTTCCTAGCCCAGCAGAATTTAGCCAAGCGACCCGCCCAAGGACTAGTCAAGGGTCTCAGCCAGCCACTCCAGCGGCCGCTCAGTGGTCTCAGCCAATCACTCCAACGGTTGTGCGTCGTAGCTCCAGACTGGACAGAGCAGCATCACATCCTGGTAGTTTCTTTAAACATGTTGTCTTTTCCTCTCTTAATAAAAGCTTTAATAAGAAAATGGCACGTTGCATGGGAGTGAACTTGCATGGAGAACACTACACCTCCATGCAGGCACTAGAATCAGAGCGCTTATCGTTCTCCCAATGAAGCTAATTTCCTGGAACACACGGGGGTTGGGGACCCCAGTAAAAGACATTCTGTTAGCCTTGTCTTATCCCCACAAAAAGTAGACATTCTTTTCCTGCAAGAATCCAAACTGTCAGACCCAACCCCCAACACACTCAGACAGATCGGTGGGCCTTTCCTAACTGGGTGGGCCCACATAAATGCTGTCGGTTCGAGCGGAGGTATTTTGACAGCCTGGAATGAATCCGTGTGGTCCCACTGCCAAACCTTCTACCACACAGCAGCCCTACATGTAGCCCTTCGTCACTTACAAACTGGAACAATCTTCTTCTTCTCCAATATCTATGGCCCACAAAACCCTCGAGATCGAAATGAACTTTGGTCGAACTGTCTCACCTTTTCCTCTCACATTAATGGCCCTTGGGTTGTCGGAGGCGATTTCAACACCACCAAATCCCCATCAGAAAGGAACTCGGGCAACCTTTCCCAAGACTCTGAAGCCTTCAACCATTTCATCAACCTTTGCTCCCTGATAGACCCACCCATCTGTAACCGCCTCTACACTTGGTCTAACCGCAGATCAGATCCCTCACTAGCTAAATTGGACCGCTTCCTCTTCAACCCGGCCTGGGAGGACTTACACCCTCTCTCCACTGTCTCGGGCCTAGCCACAGTTATCTCCGATCATTGCCCACTCCTCCTAAACACGGGATCCCCCACATGTCATATCAGACCCTTCAGGTTCGAACGCCTCTGGCTCCTGGAGCCATCATTTGATAACTTCATCAAAGAAATCTGGTCCCAGCCCTCCCCCATCCAATCAGCCACTGCCAGGGTCGTCTCCAAACTCCATTCCCTCCGAAAAATCATCAAACCCTGGGCCAAATCAGTTTGGGGCTCCATCCGCTCGCGCATCTCCGCTATCCAAGATGAGATTCTGGACCTAAATATCCTGGAAGAATCCTCTCCTCTTTCCGAATTAGACCGATCTCGCCTGAGAAAACTGGAAGCTGATCTGGACAGATTGTCACTGCAAGAAGAAATAGGTTGGAAACAACGTTCCAAAGTGAAATGGATTGAGGAAGGCGACAAGAACACTGCTTACTTCCACCGTCTCGCAAACAGCAGACGTAGATCCACTTTCATTCCTGAAATCACCCACGACAACAACACCATCTCAGACCAATCAGACATCCTTAAACTATTCACCGACTACTACCGAACCATTCTAAGAAAACACCACCCCCCTCTTCCTCCAATTGACTGAAACCTGCTCTACCCGGAGAACCCTCCCATCCCCCTTGACCACCCCTTCACAGAAGCAGAAATTTGGGCAGCGCTTAAGAGCATGTCTGACGACAAGGCTCCTGGCCCAGACGGATTCGGCCCTCTATTCTTCAAACACTATTGGGAAACAGTAAAATGCGACATCATCGAAATGTGCTCTGAATTTCATGCCGACCCTTCATCCGTGGCCCGCATCAACTATGCAAATATCATCCTCCTCCCCAAATCCCCTGGCGCCACTTCCCTTTCGTCCTTCCGTCCTATTAGTCTCCTAAACACAACCTTCAAGATCATTACCAAAGTCCTAGCCAATCGCCTTCAGGCCTTCATCGCCCCTCTAATTGGAAGTGAACAATCCGCTTTCATCTTGGGCCGTAACATCATGGACTGCGTAGCGATGACCCAAGAGGTCATCTCCTTCTGCCACTCTACTTCAACACCAGGTATGCTCCTCAAACTAGACTACTCAAAAGCTTTCGACTCAGTCAACTGGCAATTCATCTTGGAGCTTATGAAACATAGAGGCTTCCCCGCAAAATGGTGCAACTGGATACATTGTATTCTCAATTCTGGCCTATCCGCTATAGTCATTAATGGGTCCTCGGGGGGTCTAATCAAATCGGCCCGTGGACTACGGCAAGGAGACCCACTTTCTCCTCTGCTTTTCGTTCTGGTGGCCGATGTGTTCAACCGTATGATCAAGCTAGCGATTTCGAACAACATCTTTCAAGGCATCAAACTTCCCAACTCAAATCTGGTCATATCCAACCTTCAATTTGCCGACGACACCATTCTATTCGCATCACCCATGATCAACCACATCCACTGCCTCAAAGTAGCTCTATACTCTTTCGAACTCATCTCAGGCCTATCCATCAACTTTAGTAAAAGCTCCATCATCATGCTCGGAAAAGCTGACCATCTCGGGCAAATCTGTTCCAGCCTGCTTAACTGCAAGATCGCTCACTTCCCTATCTCCTACCTCGGGATCCCCCTCCGTCCAACTAAATTACACAGATCTGATTGGTTCCCCCTTATCGCCAAAATCGAAAACAGACTCCATTCATGGAAAGCTCACTCCCTTTCCTCAGCCGGACGCCTAGTCCTTGTTAAATCTGTCCTATCAGCACTCCCCACTTACTGGATGTCACTGTACAAGCTTCCATCCTGGGTTATCAAAAAAATTGACTCGATCAGAGGCTCCTTTCTTTGGAATGGTAGTAAAATAAAGAGACTCGTGAACTGGCGGACTGCTTGCCTGCACTCGAAAAACGGCGGCCTTGGAATCGTTAATCTTCATGACTTCAACATCGCGCTCCTCGCCAAATGGCTCTGGCGGTTCCTAACTCCTGGCTCCTACCTTTGGAAATCTTGGATTACCTCTCTTCACTACCACTCAAACCCTCATCTTGTCCTTCATGCCCACACCAGAAACATACCATCCCCCTTCTGGTCCGGTGTCTTATCAACCCTACCATGCGTCAAATGGCTCTTCCACATCAACTTGGGTAATGGGGCTAATTGCCTCTTCTGGTTGGATACATGGCATAGCCAGCTTCCCCTCTCCTCCACCCTTCCCAACCTCTTCTCTCACACAACTAACACCTTCGCTTCCACCCTGGACATTTCTACTTCGGGCCCAGATCATCTTCTCCCGACCTCCTACTTCGACCTCGCCACCCTTGCCGAGCTTCACCTTGCCGCCTCTATCCTCCGTAGCATCCATTTCAACCCCCGGCCAGATACCTTCACCTGGGCCCCTAACCCATCAACCGGCTTCTCTTTTGCCTCCTGCTATGCTCACCTGAACAACCCCGGACGCCTCTTCACCTTCCCCAGACTTTGGAAGTGCCGGATCCAGCCCCGCTTCGCCTTCCTGCAATGGTGCCTTATCCACGGGCGCATCAACACAAGAGACAGGCTCCTTCGTCATAATATCGTAGTTGACCCCTGCTGTGCCTTATGCTCCACCACAACAGAAAGTTTGCAGCATCTATTCTTCGAATGCGATTTTACTGTCAGGGTTTGGGCTGCGACGACTGTTCACATTCTTGGTCACATACCCACATTTAACTCATTTTTCGACCACTGGCAGTATAACCCCCCCAACTACCACTTAGACCTCGTTGTAGCTATATTCACTTGGTGCATTCGGGCCGAGCGAAATGCATGGGTTTTTTGCAACCCGTATCAAACTTCGATGGAACTTGTAGACGTATTATTCACTATTTCTCATATGTATCAGGACGCAGCTTCTCCGCGCCATTCAGGCTGAGATTGCCATTCCCCAGCTCTCCACCAGCTGAATCAACAGGCAGCACAACATCAGCTCCTTCTGATAGGCATCGAGGACATCAGTAACCGCTATGTAGTTCTAGCCTTTTTTCATTTCTGTTGTTTGCAACATGTACTTTGTATATAAAACTCTGTCTTATAACGACTAGCTTGTTGTTTCCTACTACTTTTTGGCCAGCGATCAGGCTTGTTGATCGCGCTATTTACCTATTAGTATGATATCTAATCGGCTGTGTAGTATCACGCTACACAACCGTTTTGCTCAAAAAAAAATTTTATAAACATTGCTTATAAATTTCATAAACTCATTTCCAGTTTTATAACAGCTTTATATTACTAAAATCCATTTATAAATTGATTTCTAATTAAAATTCCATTTATAAATCTATTTCTTAATAAATCCGGACTATATTCCAAAACATTTTAAATCTCGATTTTCGACTTCTATTTCGTATTTCCAGAAACCCCAATTAAAACTCCACTGTTTAAAAATACTCAATTTAAATTCTCTATTTGAAACCATTTTATGAAATAACAAAATAAATAACCAACTCCAATCATTTATTTTATCCAATTCAACTCCCTTTTAAATAATCCCAAAATTCAATATAAATATTTTCATTCTCAAAATCGCCTTTGAATTTCCTTTCTAAATTCAAAAATATTATTTATTGTATTTATAATACCAAAATTAAGGTTAGTGCAACTATAGCATCTAATAAATTCAAATCACATCATAATCTATCGAAGATTATTCAAACACATCATATCACTATATATGAAATTAAAATCAACAATTTCGAGGAATCCAGTTGGATCCCTCCAACCTGTTTCCCTGTAACCACAGATGTTATATATCATAATAATCCTTCTTCGAGGCAGGATATCGCAATAAAAATCGGGGGGAAATATATCCAACTACTAATAATATAGAAAACAACCAAACAAGCAATCATAGGAAAAAACAACATAAATTAAATTATTCCCACTTATATAAAAATATAAGTGGCCAGAGAGGTGAGGTTAACTCACTTTGATTCCAGTCGTCGCTGAAGCCTTCCAGTTTGAATTAAAATCGAACAGCCATTCGATTTTAACATTAATTTTTGCTAGCTCCAAACAACTCCAACCCAATTCCTAAGCATAGATATTTCAGATACGAATGCAACGCAACTCATTTCGTTCCATTCTGACATTGTATGAAGAAGATACAATATCTATAAGAATAACGATTTATATAAATTAATTAATTAACTTAATTACAACTTAAAAACTAATTTACCCTCATAAATTAATAAATCATCTTCTTCCCTGAATATCGAACGCAGCCTCCAAAACTTGCCGCTCCATTCAAAAACTTCCCATCACCGCCTCACCCATCATGACACCACCGCGTTTCGACCATGAGAAGCCCCACCCTCAAGCTACAATCTGCCGCCACCCTTGGCTTAAACGACGTCGCCACCACCACGAAAACCCAAGTGAACATTTTTAGTTCAACTCCACATTTCCACCGCTACGCACTACTGTTTGCCACCAAATTTGGACCGCACCTAGCTCTCATCCCCATGCACCTTTTCCCTTCATGACTCATCGCCTGAAAGTTGGCCAAATCGCCGTAATCCCTTACCCAAGCTTCCATCGATCAACCGAAAACTGCCACCAATCCACCACATTAAAACACATCTCCACTGTTGGATAACTTCGTCTTCACGTCACCTACAATTCCCTAGTTGACGACGAAGGCTGAAAATGCCTTGGGTGGTGGTGATGAGATAGTTGCTATTGTATTTGGGGGGATTGCTTTTGAAAAGAACAAACGTATAGGCTCGTACATATATAGGGTGGCTCAGGGTAAGTTTTTGTGGGCTGATTAGAAATGAAGATGGTAAATATATTTAAAATTCCAAAATATCTAGGTATTTTATTCTAAACCCCGATCGAGGCGTGTTTCCCAGCATTCCTAATGTTATACCCTTATTTCGAACGCAATGGAACAAGTTTCGAGCCCCAATTCGATCGTATGGAGAAGATAGCTTTTTGAACCCAATTATAATATTAAATTTTTGGTATTAATTTCGACGTGTTTCTATTCCGTACGACCAAACGGTATGTCTAATCGCTATGAAATTTAATAGCATATCATAATTCATTATTACAGACCCAATGACACTAGTTTCATCAAAATCCGAGACTGTGCCCGGGAAGGCTATTTTCACTAGTTATTTAAAACGAGTAAAATTCAAAATGAGCTAAATCACTTTTAAATCAAATTTAAAAGTTTTATCGTCTTCATTTTTGTTAACTAGAAATTAAATAAGCTTTGAAATTATTTTATCTAGCTTAAAACACAAAATTCCATTATTTAACCAATTTCAATTATTAAATTTAACAATTAAATTATCCAATAAATCGCTGTATTTGAAATTCAAGTTATTTAATTCATAAAATTAACTTTTCAATATTTAAAATCAATTAAATATTCTAATTTGAAATAACCAAAATTCTGGGTCATTACAACGACATTTAGAGTACAGTGGAGATCTAAATCTGGATCTAGAGGAGAAACTGTAGTGTTATCATGTTTAGACCGACGATGATCGAAAAGATTGCTACTAAATAGATGGAGGAAGTAGTATTAGTTGAACGGATTAGGAAGTTAAAGGATGGAACCAAGAGCGATGATCTAAAGGATTTTAGTCTTGACTAGAATGGGTGGTTGAGAAAGAAGGGAAGATTGTGTGTTCTGAATGTGGGAGACATTAAGAAGGAAGTTTTGGAGGAATGCCATCATTCGAAGTTCACTATTCATCTGGGAGGAACTAAGATGTATCAGGACATGAAGAGGAGTTTCTCCTTGGAAGGAATGTAGAGGGATGTAGGCTTATGGGTAAAGCAGTGTCTGAACTACCAACAGGTAAAGGCCGAACATCAGAAGCCAAGTGGGTTACTTCAGCCATTAGAAATTACATTATGGAAGTGAGATTCTATTTTATGGATTTTATAGATGGGTTGCCAAGATCTAATAGAGGAAATGAAAGTATATGGGTCATAGTGGACAGGTTAACCAAGAATGCCCTTTCATTCCAGTTAAGCCAACTAGGACAACACCTGTTTTAGCTAAGTTGTTTATGAAGAATATAGTTAGACTTCATGGAATTCCTAGTATTATAGTAAGTGATAGGGATTCATTATTCACTAGCGAGTTTTGGAGAAGTCTACAGTAAATTTTAGGAACCAAGCTCAAGATGAGTACCGCTTACCATCCACAGACAATATGCAAACGGAAAGAGTTAACAAAGTCTTAGAAGATTTGTTATGAGCTCGTGTGTTAGATTTAGAGGGATCGTGGGAAGACCATCTACACTAAGTCGAGTTTTCGTATAACAACAGTTATTAGACTAGTATAGGGATGGCACCGTTTGAAGCTTTGTATCGAAGGCCATGCAAATCTCCAGTTTGTTGGTTAGAGACCGAGGATAGGTTGGTTCTTGGTCCAGATTTAGTTAGAGAAGCTGCAGAGAAGATTGAGTTGATCGAGCTAGAATGAAGGAAGCTTAGTCTAGGCAGAAGAGTTATGCTGATAAAAGACAGAAGGACTTAGAGTTCTTAGTAGGAAATCATGTTTTCATTAAGATATGATCGATAAAAGGTGTAATTTGATTTGTGAAATCAGGGAAATTGGCACCGAGATTTGTTAAACATTTGCTATTATAGAAAGGATCGGGAAACTCACATATAGAGTAGAGTTACCGAATAGTTTGGCAGGAGTCCATGATGTTTTTTATATTTCTCATTTAAGAAAGTGTATTAGAGATCCGGAGACTACTATAGCACCGACTATGTTAGAGGACTTAGTAGTAGAATCGAATTTGACTATAGTTAGAAAGCTAGTTCGTTTAGTTGCGAGAGATGAAAAGAGGCTGAGGAACAAGACAGTTAGACTAGTTAAAGTCCAATGAAGCAACGATGAGAGAGACTGTACTTGGGAGAATGAGAGCAGGATTAGGGATGCTTATCCTGATTTGTTTGATGGTATGATTTACCTTTATGATTGACTTTTATGTGTACCTTATCATAATTTCGAGGACGAAATTCTTTAAGGAGGGGAGTCTATAACACCCCAAATTTTTAGTAACATTAATTAGGACATTTAATTAGTAAAATTAAATTAAATAATGTAAAATGGTTAAGTGATTGAGGTTTGTGAAATTTGAAGGTAGTCGTACCTATTAAACCAATGAACTAAGGGAAATGAAATAAAATAAGTTAGGGTAGATGACAAGGGTAAATTAGGAAATGATACATTCTTATACCATAAACCCTCATGCATTCTCATTTCATACGTTCATTTCCACAAACTAAAACTAAACTAGAGGTTGACCGCCATTAAAGAAGATAAAGGGGAAGATAAGAAAGAATCAAGAGGAAGAAGCTAATCAACTTAATTCAAGAACAAATCTCAACTCCTTAATCACAAAGTTAAGTTGAATAATAGGTTACATCTCATGTTTTTATTATTTTCAGTTCAAGATTGAAGTCCAAATTATTTTGCAATGTTTTGCCATGTTTTTGGATTGTTAAAATGGATATATATTCTTATTGATGATTTATGCTATTTCATAAAGATTTTATGGTATGTTTTAATTCGAAAAACCTATTAAATGACATCCAAATGCCTTGCGATTTTATAATAAGGACTTAAATGATATTTTAGAGACGGGTTTCAATTTTCATAATTTTCTAAATTAACGTGGATTTAATATTAATTTTCTAGTAAAGAAAATGGTTATTTTGGTTTTAAATTAATTACAGCTAATATATGTACGTTTTCGGTCAGAAATTAACATTTGTTAGAAAACATGTTAAAAATGATTTATGAGAATTTTTATAGATTTTTCCTAAGTGTTTTAATAAGTATATAAAATTATTTTAGTTATGGTATGGGACTTAAATGTTTTATATATTTATAAAAGGAGAAGAGGCATTTTGTTAACATTTTAACTTATTATATTTGAAATTTCGGCGGCACTTTTAGAAAAGAAAATAGCAACCAATCATGTTTTGACAAACAAGGTAGGTTAGTTGAAAAGAATTGCTTTAAAAAGTTAAAAATCAGTTTATACATGCTTTTCACATGTTTCGCCACTTTCGGCACCAACCTTTCGACCAAGTACTTCCGCCTCCATTACCATCGAAACCAATGCGCATGGTACCAAAGACTTGGTACGTAGTGAATTGGGCATAGGCGAAAAGTATGTAGTCAAAACATGGAGTTCCGAAGGGGTCGAAGCTTTGCTTTGTTTTAAAAGAAAATGCGCCTGCTTTGCTTTCGGAAGGAATGCTTTCAACTTAGTAAGCTTTCAATATGGTTAAATGGTTTTAAGGAATGGTTCCGAAAGAAGTTGCGCCTCTTGTTTTAAGTAAATGCTTTCAAAGGAGTTAAAACTCCTTGCTGCCGCTTTCCACCTTTCGAAGCAAATGGTTTCGAAAGGGTTACTTTGTTTTTTAAACTTAGCCACTTCTCCAATGCTTTCAAAGGGTTGGTTTCGACACCATCACTTCTTTACTTAAGAAATAACTTTCGGAAGAGTGCTTTCGACTTAGTTGTTTTACGGCCCTTTGTTCTATTGAAAGTTAAACCCAAAGGTTTCGAAAGGAATAGTTTTGAATGTTTTCAAAAGGTTATTCTACACGTTTTACTTAAACCCAAATGCTTTTGAAAGGTTTGATTTTATGAAAAGGATTTAATGCTTTTGAAAGGTTTAAGATAAAGGTTTCAAAGGGGTGGTTCACCAATGGTTTCGAAAAGTTTTAAAAGGAAGGTTCCATTGTTTTTGAAAGGCAATGTTTATAATGTTTGATAAGAGGATATCTAAGGTTTTAAAGCTTTATAAAGAAAGGCTTTTCAATGCTTTCGAAAGGTTTATTAAGAATGGTTCCGAAAGGTATGTTTTGGCCTTTCGACCTAAGGTAATAAAGCAAAGTAGTTACTTGGTTTCGAAAGGGGTACTTTCAATGCTTTCGAAAGGGGTACTTTCAAAGGTTTATATGTTTTCATCAACAAAGTTTTGTGTAAAGTATATATAACATGGCAAGGTGATTTGAGTAAAGCATAGAGTATATTTTCCTTGTTTAAAGTATGATTTAAAGTTTAAATAAATTTGAGAGAAAATGTTATCAAGGAAAATTTTATGGATAGATGACCCTAAGTAAAATGACTCAGATATTAAAATACCAGATGGGACTGGTATGGGATGGCGCCCTTTACTTTAGCTAGTAGCCTCTAGCTAATATAAGTCTAAAATTCCAGTGTATAGGGCTTTATCACAAGTAAGACTAAAATGATGTTACACATAGGAAGGAATCTATAGAGGAGAGATAGGTTATTGGTGAGCCCACAAAACCATTAGGATTAGTTGACCTGGAGAAATAAGTTAGGGGCAGACCATCCAGAGAGGAGAATCTAATAGAAGATATGTTATTTGTTTATTTTGTCTGGTAGGCCCGAGTCAGCAAAAGGTTAGTAGTTAGCCAAACAAAACTATAGTGTTCGGACAGATAGTCCATTGATTATCTGATTTATATGTTTACATGATATTGCTTTATTCTTTTAACCAGTTTTGGTTGCAGGATTAAGATTTGAAAAAGGTATGTTTTAAAAGAATATTAGTGGGGGGAAACCCATTCCGCTAAGCGACGTGGTCTCACTTAATATCAAATAACTAAGATATATTGTATTATTCACACCAGGCTTTATGTCTGACTTGAAGTTTATGTTTTTCCCCTTAAACTCTCGGGTGCTCAAAATTGATTTCAGTAGGCTAAGGGTTAAGGATTTTCAGGTTTTAGTAGGTGGATGAATAAAGCTTCCGAAGACGAGTAGGAGGCTGATGCTAGCTATATTTAGGAGTTGTTTTGTTTTATTTCCGGTATGTTGTATTAAGTCTGTTATGACTATTTATTACTCTAATCATCCAAGGGGGCATCTTCATATGTCGCTCTTGGCGTATTTATGTAATAATTATATTTGATCTGAACCTGGAAAACGTTTGGGATTATGTAACTTGGATATGAAATGTTGTTTTGAAATGTAATAAAAAAAGTGTTTTATTCTGTGATGATTTTATTTCATATTCAAGTGCTTCTAATATTATGGATACCATTAACATTACCTATTTGATCATCGGAAGTTAATACTATGGATGACTGCAGCATTTGTAGCGCTTAGATTCGGGCTTCCAAATAGGGGATGTTACATTTTTCCTCCAATTTATGATGGAAATAATGAGGCAACAGCTAGCTAGTGCTATTGAGCAGAGACAGGAGGAAGTAAGAGGCATATTTTTCTAAGATGAATAAAGATTTCAAGAGCTGTGGAGGAATGGCGTTCACAGGGAAGGAGTCTGCCTATGAGGTGTTGAATTGGCTGAAAGTATTTGAGCATATTTTTGGACACTTGGGATATACTAATGCTCAAAAGAGGAGATTGGCTTCTTGTCGGCTCTAGGAGGATGCACTAGATTGGTGGGAAGTAGTGATTGCTGAAGTCCCATAGGTAGAGATAACCTAGGAGCAGTTTAAGGAGCGATTTGAGGTTCAATTTATCCCCGAATCCCAGAAGAGTACTTTATGCAGGGAGTTCCTTGACTTAATGAAGGGAGAGATGACTTTGGATGAGTATATCTATCGTTTTAATGCTGTATCGAAGTATGGAAGGGAGCATATCAATACTCAGCTGAAGAAGAACGAAAAATTCATTGAAGGTTTGAGGAAATGGCTAAATTACTAGGTGATGGCTCATCTGTTGGCTCTATTTGATATGGTAGAGGAAGTGGTAAAGAGGTACGATCATTTGTTTCAAGGAGAAAAGAAGGCTAATGTTAAGCCCAAGGGTGGCCAGAAGAAAAGATTCAATCTGTATTGGAAAGGTAGAAAGAATCAGAAGGGAGGAAATGTTTGGAGGAGGAACTCAAAAGCCGAATATAGCTGACGTTACTTGTTATAATTATGGCAAGAAGGGGCACTACTCTACTAAGTGTACCCAGCCGAAGAACAAGGACAGGACAAAGTGTTTTATCTGTAATAGGCCCAACCACAAGAAGAGAGATTGCCCGGAAGTAAGACCAACAAAGGTCTATGCTTTGGAAGGACCTTCGTCTGGACTGACTACTAAGGAGAAAGGAAAGGGTGTGCTTGGAGGTATAATTTTGATTTTTGGTATATTAGTTAGAGTTCTATTTGATATTGGTGCTACTCACTCTTTCATATCGAAAGATTTGGTTGATAAGCTAGAATTTAACACTGCCTATTTGATTACGTCCTTACATGTGGTTAATCCGATCGGTGGGTATGCCACTTTTGGATTAAGATGCACTGACCTAGAATTTGACTTGTTTAGACACTTGGTTGTTTGCGACACATATGTGTTTGACTTCATATGGTACAGTGTGATTTTAGGTATGGACTAGTTAGTATGGAATTATGCCAGAATCTATTGTGCGGATAGAATTATTGCTTTTTGAAACCCAATAGGTGGAGAGAAAATTATGGTAGCATTAGAGATAATGAGGGAGAAGTCGGACTTGATGTTATGTGCTTATGATTAAGAGGATGAGATCAGTAGACTTCTTCATGAAATACATCACACGGTTGCTTTCTGTAGTGTATATATATTGTTTGTTGTTATATATAATTATATACATTGATGATGATAAAGTGATAGAAAAATCCATTTCGCGTTAGTAGCGTGGTCCCACTATGGATGCTTAGGGTAAAAGGTTAAACTCGTACGAGACATAT
This sequence comes from Allium fistulosum, assembly GCA_030737815.1. Classification (NCBI taxonomy): domain Eukaryota; kingdom Viridiplantae; phylum Streptophyta; class Magnoliopsida; order Asparagales; family Amaryllidaceae; genus Allium; species Allium fistulosum. The sequence continues at coordinate 339,848,681 of CM060907.1, forward strand.
TGTCTGACCCATGTTTTTATTATTCCACTAAAACAAAATACCCATTTTACAAAAGGCAATATCCATTGTAATAGGGGCTTCATAATGGACATGCCCCTGTTGTATTTTGCAACGTTGTAATAGACCCAAAAGAATTTAAACATTTTAGAACTGTTGTAAAAGCCTGTTGTAGTAAACATTTTTACAATGGTCCATAGTCGTTGCTATAGGATCTTTTACAACTGCTTTTGCTCGTTGCAATAGGGTCTTTTACAACTATTTTTGCCCATTGCAATTGGATCTTTTAAAATTATTTTTCCCGCTGCAATAGGGCCTTTTACTGCTATTTTCTCCCATTATTAAAAAAATTTAAATGAGAGAAAAAATATAAATACTACTACATTGCACTCATAAATTTAAAATTAATTTGCTATTGAAACCAAAATAATGCACCAACAAAAAACATATTTATTCATATCTATTATAGATAAAAAAAAGATTTATATTTCTAAATGCCAAAAAGATTCATGTATTCTCAATCTCTTATAATATAAAACCTATAGAAGAAACACATATACCTATCAATACAATGAAAATATAATGAATGTAGGATTCATCAAACTTTGTGTATACATGACTCTTGAACTTAAGCAGCTTGAATCCTAGCATTAGCTCTTTCAACAATTACCTGTTCATACAAATCAAGATCCAATAATGGTTTGGAATACACAAATAATATGAAAAATGTAGCAATAACATAAATATTTCATATAATATATTCCATAAAGAAGTTTTCATATAACAAAACATCTCAAGTAAGATATACCAAGTACACCTATCAATCATACACAAAATCAAACAGACAATTTGTGATATGTAATTTTTAACCGATTCCCAATAAAAAATACAAAAACAAAACATATAACTTAAAATACCTTATGTAGAATGATGATGATTTCTTCTACTATCAAATGAAGCTCTAATTAATCCACCAGCACTCGTAGCTGACATTGAATAGCAAAACCCTTCTTTGTTACAATGTTGACACTTAACAGAAACTAAAAATGTAATACACAAAACAGCACCAGTCAATATGAAAGCACCACTAAATATTTCACCTTTGTCAAGTTTAACTAATACTCATTATCATATCTAAATACCCAATTCAAATCTAATAATAAAAAAAGAAACATAACGTACAGGCCTAATATAATAGATTAACGTTATGCACGCAAACTAACATTATATATTATCTCACTATAATTGGCCTAACATAGCCCTATTTATAACTTTAGGTCCATTATTTGCCAACAGGTGATATTTCCTGTTTTTGTTCTTTTATGATAAGAAAAGTTGTAAGACTCATAACTTAGAAGCCAATTACCCGGTAGACTTGGTTAATTGCTTGTAATGTTATGTCCCTCCTGCCAGTAATATTAGACACAACTCTAATGGCTGATTCAATGGATGATCCAATAAATGAAGCAAGAGTTGCTTGATCTGCTGCTTCTTGGGAAAAACTCTTGCTTGACGAACAACCAACTCTTGACATTGCAGTTTTGAAAGTTCTTATCACAACCTTCACATTAGTAAAATTAACATTTACAAGACCTGGAATATGCAAAATTATGAAGAAAGAAAACATTACAGCAATCACTTAAATTGGTTCTCAAATTAGGATTGGACTAGTAGCAACATGAACTTATACTTACAATGTCAGATATCCCTTAACACCTTGGCATAAAACATCATCAGCCAATAGGAATTCATCTTGAAGAGGGCAAATATACTATTATTTAGTTATAATAATGGATAAAACCAAAAACATTCATCATCGCCTCAAATAGTATGCTTAAAGAATATTTTCTACATTTGTAGTAGGTCTAGTAAAACTTCTCAAATATCTTTGTAGTTGGAATCATGGCTTCAAGTCAAACAATATCATAGCAGCCTAATAACAAACACATAGCCGAGATTGAGAACATAAACATGTTATAATTATGAAGAAGGTATTTTGATCATGAAATCATGAGAAAGAAGAGATTTCCTGTGAGGAATTATAAGAAACTGAAAATAAAGTTACATAAATCTCTATATATTTCGGTTCTTGTATTTTAGATTATACTCTTTGCATTAATAAACACAGCACGATGAATAATAAAACTATTAACAAGAAAACTTGTCAATGCCTTAAAATGAAGTTTGAAGTATGAGAGATTCCTTCGAGACCTCCTTTCGAATAGGTGAAGGTTGCTTACAGTCTTTAGGTAGGTAAGAATAGTTAAAAACTCCTTTTAATACCCTTCGAGCCAGTCGAAAGGTTATTCTCGTTGCAAAAATTCCTTCCGAATTGATCAAATTATAACTCTGATGAAACCACCTTTCGAGGTAGTTGAGGTAGCTTAAGGTTGGAGCTTAATGGTTTTAAGAAACTGGTTGACTTGAGAGGGTTTCAACTCATTCGAAAGGTAGTGTTTAATTGGTAGTGGTTTGGGGCTAAGGACTTAAATGTATCAGAAAAGTGGGGGGTTTCGACCATGGTGAAAGGACGAATCCTTGCTTTATCGTTGCTTTGCGACGAAACTCTAGGAATACAAGTGTTCCAGGGGTTTCGACTTGATCGAAAGGTAACGCTTCAGCTAGATTAACCTCAGAAGATCACAACTGTATACAATGAGTATCTCTAAACAGCAACTTAATCAAATTTATCATAATTCTCTCTTTTTATTGAATTGAGATATACAAGTTGACCAAATCCTCAATTTGATTTAGAAATTAGAGTTACAAGCTTTTAGAAAAATACAAGTAAGAAGTGAAAGGAATCGGATCCCTTAAACATGACTCCTGGGGTCTTATTTATAGGTGCGGGTCAGCACCTTTCAACCGTGTTCTTTTGGTACTGTTGGAAGGTTTGCTTTCCTGCTTTTGTACGCATCTTTTGAGTCATCACTTTCGACCTAGTCAAAAGGATGAAAGGGTTATGTGGTCATCCTTTCACTGCCGCTGAAGACTGGGATTCCTCCTATTTTTCTTTAATCCCTTCGACTTCGTTGGAAGGCTTATTGCTTTACCGCTTCTGACTTCATTGAAAGGTAATGTTTGGTTTATTTCGACTCCATCGAAAGGTGTATAATTGCGCCCTTCCTTTAGCCATGACATGCCGCATAAATTGATAAAGGACTAGGCTTCTGATGCTGTCGAAACATGAGCTTTGTGGATTTCGAATGAGTCGAAACACCGTTGAGAGATTAGCTTCCGGGGACTCCATTCAAAAGATTTCCATCTGACTGGCGCAGAACCTTATCTCTACCTTCATAAGTGAGAATGGCTTTAACCAATTTGAAAGGCTGATATATGCTTTCGAGAGGGTTGACTTGGTTGTTCGTTCTTCTGGTGAAGGTAAACGAAGACGAAACCAATTGTTTCGAATGGCTTAGTGCACATGTAGAAGGTATGTTATTCTTCACCTTCGAAAGGTAGCTTTTGACCTCGTCGAAAGCTCTTTGCTTATCCAAAACTCTGTTGAAATATCCTTTTGATCTCTTCGAAAGGTTCTGGTGGCGCCATCATCTTCTTGTCGAAAGCTTTATCTAATTGTTGAAGTAGACCATCCTAATGCCTTCTGATCTTCGTCAATTCTCTTGCCTCTTCTTTCATACTTTTATTCTTGAGAATATTTTATGGATAACATTTAGCCCCCCCCCCTCCCCCTAGTATGAAAGAAGCTTTTGTTCTGTAGGACAAAAACTCCACAGAATTTCTCTCTTTGTTTCTTGGAAAACAGATAATAACTTTTATCAGGATCATAACCTTATTATGAGACCTTATTGGATAATCTTAAACTTATGAAGCGAACGTTCAAAATATTATTTGATGATATTTTTTGAATAAAGCATTCTAAATAATACATGACCAGGGCCCTTTTGATTTACTAATATTAGAGATATGGAACAATATCACCTGGTTAGTAGGTATCGGCTTAAATGGATGAACCTTTCAAGAGAGCTATTATTCACTCCAAATCACCCTTGCTAGAATTAAGTTCTCTTCAGCCGTCAGGTATTTGTTTCTCGCTTTAGGTGATTTTTACCTTGTGTTTTCACTATAATCCATTTTCATCCCCTAACCTTTGATAGAAGTCCAACTGATATTGAGAAAATCTTGTATCGAATTCCAATTCAAAAGTTCAATGGAAAATTCACAAATCATTATAGTTCAATAAAGGTATCAAAAATTCATAAACTAGAAGTTCAATAAGAAACCATTATGAAAATCCCATAAAGAAATCAAGAGTATGAAATCCACAAATTACCATACAAATCAATCAGGAAATTTAAAATCCACAAAACCGGAAATTCAATAAGAAATCATCATGTAAATTCAATATGGAATCTAAGAATATGAAACTCACAAATCATCATGAAAATCGACAAGGAAATTTAGAATTCACGAAATTAGAAGCCCAATAAGAGATCATTCAAAAATTCAATAAGGAAATAAAAAACATGAAATCCACAAATCATCATAAAACCAATAAGGAAATCTAGAATTCACAAAATTAGAAATTCAATAAGAAATCTCCAAAAATCCAATAAGGGAACCAAGAATATGAAATCTACAAATCATCATAAAAATTGACAAGAAAATCTAGAATCCAAAAAGGCAGAAATCTGATAAGAGATCAACATAAAAATCCAAGAATATGAAATTCATAAATTATCCTAACAATCAATAAATAAATTTAGAATTCATTAAATCAGAAAATCATCATAAAAAGGAACCAAAAATTCATAAATTCAGGAATGTAATCAGAAATTTCTTAGGATCTTATCTGCCAAACATACTACCTAAAACTTTCTCTTGTACAAAGTCATAAATTCAATAAGAAATCTATAGATAATCATGGAAATTCAACAAAGAAGACAAGAAATCAAGAATTCAAAAAAACTGGAGATCAATAAGAAATCATTACGAAACTCCAATTGGAAAACGAAATATATGAAATCCACATATCATCACAAAAGTCAATGAGTAAATTTAGAATTCACAAAACCAGAGATTCGGCAGAAAATCACTAAGAAAATCCAACAAAGAAACCAAGAATATGAAGTCAGTAAATCATTATAAAAGTCAATGTGGAAATTTTAGATTCACAAAACCCAATATGAAATCTTTACGAAAAGAAATAAGGAACTTGAAAGTTCATGAAATCAATAATCTGTCAAAATCTTGTCAAGATCCCATCTGACGAATAGACTATTAAAAATTCATCCAATATAAGCACAAAATCATAAATCTGTCTAGTAATAGTAAATTTAGTATGTTTAAGCAAAAGATTCCGAGACTTATAAGTTAGTAATATTATTGTTATATTGGAGCCGGGTAGTTCTGTAAAGCCATGCAACCATTCGGAATAGCGGTTCCATATTGTTGCTTGGTTGTTCAGTAGTGCAATGGCCCAAATAACTTATAGTTACATACATATAATATATATACTCTTTCATCCTAAGGGGTCACCCTATTTCTGAGGATTCAAGAGTGGTTTACTCAATCTATTCTTCGAATGGAGTCACTTTTATCTTTGTAGTAAAAACTTGTTATCTATTCCATCCCCTTAGCTTTTGTATAGATCTCTACTTTCCATCTCATGCTAAGGATTTCTTTATCCATTTTCTTGTCTTGTGTCTCCTTTATGGATGCAAGTTTCTTAATTTCTTGATGTGAGAATTACCTTTCAGGTTTTGGACAAACTGAAATTTGCTATCTCATATTTGGTCCTTTCTGATCGCGATTTTAGATTCTTTGTCTGTTTCCGATTATGGCATTGGACATCTTCATCCTTTTGCCTTTGTTTGTACCCCTCTCTTAGGTTTCATCTTTATCTTAGATGGTGGATAGATTTATTTCTTCAATCCTTTGTTCTTTTAGGTTTTGACTTTTTTTGAGTTGTAGACATCTTTGTCTTTCTTCATGTATTTGAAGCCTCTTATAGGCTTCCCTTGGTTCTAAGGGATGTAATATATGTTGAATTGACCTTCTTCTAAAAGGTTGTTGATGGTTGCCTAATCTGACCCTCCCCCTAAGAGGTGATTTGGATGTTAGGGTTTTCTTGGTAGGAGCTTCACTTGACCCTTCCCCTAAGAGGTGATTTAGATGTTAGGGGTTTTATCCCTCCCTTTAGGAGATGCTACGGATTGGCCGTAGGCTTTTGGTGGGTATAGGATCCCCCTTCCTCTAGGAGGTGCTACGGATTGGTCGTAGGCTTTTGGTGGGTATAGGACCTCCCTCCCACTAAGAGGTGCTATGGATTGGCTGTAGGCTAAAAACGGTGGTTGCAGAACTCCCTCCCTTTAGGAGGTGCTACGGATTGTCCGTAGGCTAAAACAGTGGGTGTAGGACCCCCTCCCTTTAAGAGGTGCTACGGATTGGCCATAGGCTAAAATTTTATGTATGAAAATCATTTTTGGCCAATTGAAATGTTCTTTGAAAATCTTTTTGAATATTGATTTCTTCTTGAGAGAAAGAATTTTTGTAAATGAACCATTCTAATATATCGAGGGATTACTTTTTGAAAAGAGCCTGGAGGTATGAAAATCTTTTCTTAATGTTGTCTTTCATAGGGGTTTTCAAATCTTTCTCATAGTAGAGACACAGATCACAAATAGGAGACTGGAAGGTCATGATTCATGAACCAGTAGTCTTTTAGTTGAGAATAGGATTCTCTCATCTGAGATTTTGTCAATAAGCTTTTGATAGCTTTAAAACTTTTCTTGAAAATACATAGACTTCTCCTCGCACTGGTTTTAGAAAACTTTTAAATATTGATATTGCTTTATTGGAAATCCTTTGTGTGTATTTGCTAATGCTACATAGTATCTTTGGAAGATTGTATAAGCCGGTTCTTGGAATAGATAGATACTTGTTTTTCCCCAAGTTGCGGGGTAATCAAAAATAGTTTTTCTTTGAAGGAATTTGGGAAATTTCTTTTAGTAAAATAATTTAACAAAGATTGAATTGAAGTGCATTTTTTTCTCCTTCAGATAGATTACCATGCCTTGGTGAGTATTGCTCCATAACAGAATGGTCTATTTGTAAGTTTTTCCTTCGAAATTGATGGAGGACTGATTGTAGTTCGAGGTTTCATGAGAGCAAATCTTTGTACTACGTTGGATCCAACATTGGTAGCCACTTTGTATCGGGGATTTGAGTTGTCTTTCTCAAGTTGCTAGAGATTTGTTGTGCTCCGAGAGTATGTAGAATGCCATGGACTGGTTTTGTTTTTTTCCCTGTAATGACACTCGAATTTCGTATTAATATATGACAATTCTAAGTACAATTCAAATTAAAGAAATTATAAGCAAAGAAAATATATAATAGACAAATGCTGTTAGGCCTCATAGCCTGATCAGTGTCTGAAGGAGAAGTGGTTATTATGACTTTCTATCAGGGCTTTAAAATGATTGAGTTACTCCTTTTGAGCTAGGAAATCTTTTAATCCTTTTTGAGAAACTCTTTTAAGAATCCAGACTTGATTAGGTTCCGAACTATTTTTGCCAAAACATTGCAATTGTCAGTTTCATGTCCATTCGCATAAGCACAATAAGTCCTTCCTTCTTTAGGCTCAACAGGAGTTCTTGTCTTATAGGAAATGGAGAAATTGTTATCATCTTTAGTTACGGAAAAAATATAGGAGAGGGGTTTGTTTAATTCAACTGATCTGGATTTAGATGTCACCATTTGGCCGTCTTTTCTGTTTTCCTTCCATTTAGATCTTTTGCTGGTATGATTAAAGTAAAATTTCTCTATCTTCTATTTTTGCTGAGATTTACTCTTAGCATGATGCATTTCATCCATTTGAATAAACTTTTTAACTTGGAGATGGAAATGTTGTAGATCCTTACACCCATGAATATGAAGTTCCTTCCAAAAAGGAGTTAGTTCGATTATCCCTGAGCGAACTGCCATTAGTTTTTCTTGGTCGGTCGCGTTTTCAGCCTTCAATGCTTCCATGTTGAACCTTTTAATGTATTCGCCAAGCAATTCCTCTGGCCTCTGTTTGATATTAGCTAACATGTAGGAATCTATTACTGGATCTCTATATATGTGAAATTGTGCTTTGAATTCATAAGAAAATTGTTCCCAAGAATGGATGGTTTACCTGATAATTCTTGTACCATTTAATAGCTGCTCCATGAAAAGTTGCCGGGAAAAGTCTACAGCGAACTGCCCTGGAGGCATTATAGTAATCCATTCATATTTCAAAAGCTACTAAGTGATTCTCTGGGTCGGAGGTTCCATCATACTTTTATGGAGGAATTTGAATGTGAGGAGGGATACTGATTATAATTATTTCTTCCGAAAAAGGAGTCTTTTGCAGGATAATATCTTTCTCTGGGTTAGGAATTCCTTTTTCTTTTAGCATGACCATTATTATTTGGCATAAGATGTCTTCTTGGTCGGCCTCATTTTGTGGTAACTTTTACTATTTCTCTGGATTGGACTATTTGATTGCTTGAGGGACCTTTTAGCTTGACTTTCTTGGTTTAACTCTTCATCTTTTACCTCATTTGGAGATTGCGTTTCATCTTCTTCATCCATAATCCTTAATGATTCATGAGATGGAATCCCTTCAAGAAATTCCTGCATTGCTATCATTTGTTGTTGTAGGTTCTGGATTTTAATCACATTATTTTCCAGTCTTATCAGGGTTGAAGGTTGTCCAATTTCCATATATTCTAAGTAGAAGTTCGGGATTATATCATTTTCCAAAGTTGATTGTAAAGCAGCTTCTTCCTTATTGTTATTCCTTGCTTTCATCATTTCCTTCTTTCGAATGAAGACCTCTAATCAATTAATCTATGATGAAACATTAACAAGATCGGAGGTTCAAGCTCTCCCTCCAACGCCAAAAATGTTAACAAGAAAAAATTTCAACATCTCAAAATGAAGTTTGAAGTATGAGCGATTCCTTGGAGACCTCCTTTCGAATAGGTGAAGGTTGCTTACAGTCTTTAGGTAGGGAAGAATAGTTAAAAACTCCTTTTTAATACCTTTCGAGCCAGTCGAAAGGTTATTATCGTTGTAAAAATTTATTCTAAACTGATCAAATTATAACTCTGACAAAACCACCTTTCGAGGTAGTTGAGGTAGCTTAAGGTTGAGGCTTAACAGTTTTGAGAAACTGGTTGAGTTGAGAGGGTTTCGACACATTCGAAAGGTAGTGTTTAATCGGTAGTGATTTGGGGCTAAGGACTTAAACGTATCAGAAAAGTGGGGGTTTTGACCACGTCGAAAGGATGAATCCTTGTTTTATCATTGCTTTGTGCTGAAACTCTAGGAATACAAGTGTTCTAGGGGTTTCGACTTAATCGAAAGGTAAACCTTCAGCTAAATTAACCTCAAATGATCACAAGTGTATACAATGAGTATCTCTAAACAACAACTTAATTTATCATAATTCTCTCTTATTATTGAACTGAGATATACAAGTTGACCAAATCCCCAACTTAATTTAGAAATTAGGGTTACAAGCTTTTAGAAAAATACAAGTAAGAAGTGAAAGGAATCAGATCCCTTAAACATGACCCCTAGGGTCTCATCTATAGGTGTGGGTCAGCACCTTTCGACCGAGTGCTTTCGATATGGTCGGAAGGTTTGCTTTCCTGCTTTCGTGCACATCTTTTGAGTCATCGCTTTCGACCTAGTCGAAAGGTTGAAAGGGTTATGTGGTCGTCCTTTCGCTGCCACTGAAGACTGGGCTTCCTCCTTTGCTTTATTCTTATCGACTTCGTTGGAAGGCTTTTTGCTTTACCGCTTCTGACTTCATCGAAAGGTACTGTTTGGTTTCTTTCGACTCCGTCGAAAGGTGTATAATTGTGCCATTCCTTTAGCTGTGACATGCCGCATAAATCGATAAAGGAGTAGGCTTCCAATGCTGTCGAAACATGAGCTTTGAGGGTTTCGAATGAGTCGAAACACTATTGAGAGATTAGCTTCCGGGGACTCCATTCGAAAGCTTTCCATCTGACTAGCGTGGAACCTTATCTCTTCCTTCTTAAGTGAGAATGGCTTTAACCAATTCGAAAGGCTAATATATGCTTTTGAAATGGTTAACTTGGTTGTTCGTTCTTCTGGTGAAGGTAAACGAAGATGAAACCAATCGTTTTGGATGGCTTGGTGCACATGCAGAAGGTATGCTATCCTTTTGATCTGTTCGAAAGGTGCTGCTGGCGCCATCATCTTCTTGTCGAAAGCTTTATCTAATTGTTGAAGTAGACCATCCTAATGCCTTCCGATCTTCTTCAATTATCTTGCCTCTTATTTCATGAGAATATTTTATGGATAAAAAAAACAAATATATTGCTAAAGCTACCCGTTAACCAAAAGCAAAAAAACTTCAAATATTTTTAATCAAATCAAACTGAACCAGTACTTCCAACTTGTAAAAGTAAGAGTGATGTGATTAACCATTAGTTTATTTCAAAAACAATATTTATGTGACTATAGGAAGGCTTTAGTTCACTTTTTTCAGTAAAATTGGTTAATACAAAATAGGGCTAAGAATATGTATTATACATTGTAAACAAAGTATTCATGCCAATAAAAGAAATGATAGTTTTCTAAACAGAGTTAAGTAAAATTACAATTAGCATTACTACATGAATCGGTAATGCTTGGACAATAATATATGAACTCCAAACTAGACTTTTCCAATGAATATTCACTGTTCCCTCTTGAATTTCTTCACTATATATTCAAATGTCATGTGTAAGTTTACCATAAACAAATCAAGCTGAAAATTTGACATTTCTCTTGTTTATTTGTCATGTTTCCATTTAAAATTGACGTCTAATTCAATATTCAAATTCAAAAAACCAAAATAGTTAGAACATTCAATTAATTCAATGTCTCAATTTTGTTTTTCCCTCTCGTATCATTATCAAAATTCAACTTTAATGTGAAAATGTGACTGTATGGTACTGATATTTGATTTGTTTTCATCTTGGGAATTGTTGTTGCTTTTTAAAGCAAGCCTTAACAAAGTAACATAGCTTTGGAAATTACCTATATAAGTGTAAATAATTATCTTGATTTTTGTTTGAGAAATTTATGCCTATATTCTACATATTGACTCCATCATTCTGTTATTTTATGTCACACGTAACAAAAGGTTTATCAGATTTTGAGTTATTATGAACTGTAGAGTACAGATTAATGAAAATAAAATGATGATGCAATACAAAGAAACTTTGAAGGCGTGCATGGATAGCTCTGTGTATGTACACACTCTAGTTCATGGATGTGTACATGCTTCTTTGTTAATGTAAATGTATGTGCAAGTTTAAACAAGATAAAGAAGATACGTAATCTAATACTAAATTAACTTAGATATCATTATCCTTGTGAAACAAACATGCACATTTCAGAATTGAATTTATGCTTCAACACCAAAGTAATGCAATTCCAGTTGATGAACGCGGATTAACATACGATTATACTGGAGAACAAAATTACCATTGAAAATTTGAGTTTTAACTCAAGCTTTTTGGCCATGTCCATCTCTGATCAGAATCTTAAGGACTCTACCATCCCCTTCTCCGATTCTTTGACATCTCCTAACCTCCTTTCTTCCCCAATTCACAAGAATAAACCCCCTAATCAGGAAAATGATGGGTTCCGTTTGGTCAGAAATCAATGTAAAAATGCTCCAGCGGTAATTCAAAAATAAGTATATATGCATGCTGCTAATATCCCAACAAGAAATGCCTCTAACGGGCAGTGTTACAATCAGAAATCAAATCAGCAACCAATATGGAGAAAGCAAGCCAATAACGCTTCAAGAATTTCAAGAATTCCTACCACTGAACCTTGCATTTTTGGAAAACCATCATCATCTTGGGTAGATTTAGTTAAAAAAAAGAGGACATAACTCTAGTGCCGATCTGAGTTTTTCTGCACCAATTAAATTGGGAGATAAAAAAATTGTTGTTGTCAAGGAGGTAGTTAGTCAAAGAACCGAAGACAAATAAGGTAACTCTATTGTAGCTTATGTGTTTGAAACACGTCCTTATTATCATCATTTCAGAGAATTCGTTGTCAAAGCCTGGAATTCGATAGATAAATTTGAGATTTATGCAAGAAATAATGGGTTCTTTATCATCAGATTCACTAATGCAGTAGACTGCAACAAGGTTCTTCAATATGGCCCTTTTTATCAAAGGTAAACTGATTATCTTAAAGAAATGGGATAAGAAAATGATTCTTGACTGTGACCTTCTAATTGCTTTCCTTATATGGATAAGGCTGCCTGAATTGAATCTTAGACTTTAGGATAGAGAAGCTTTTGGGGCAATTGCTAGTGTTGTTGGCATACCAATAAAGCTTAATGAGCCTACTGCCAATGAGACTAGGCTCAGCTATGCCAGAATTTTAGTTGAAATTAAAGCTAATGAAGATTTTCCAAATGAAATTTACATCAATATGCATGATGGAGAGAACATTATTCAGAAAATAGAACTTGAGTGGATTCCACCCGGATGCATGAAGTGTTCTTGCTTTGGGCATATTACGAAAATATGCTCATCAAAACTAGTTTGGAAAGAAAAAACTAATATAGTTAATGCTTCAAGAGAACCTCAATTAGAAATTTTAAGAAAAGAAATAGTTTCTGCAAATCAAGAAATGGGTATTCAGGTAAATAGTCTTAAAACTGCTAATAGTAATGTTCATCTGAAGGCTTTGCAAATTTGGATAAAAAATCGATTTCTGAGAAAATTTATTACTCTGAAAAAAAGAAAGACCTCGGTTTGAACAAAGCTAATATTATGAAAATCATAAGTGATGATGAGTAATCAAAAAATACCCTTCTATAAGAACCTTCAAAAAATTCCAAAAATGATGATATGAATGTCAATCTAGCCAATGAAAACATACAGCAGCACTAAAATGGAAATTCTACTATTCAAAGTGATTCAGATGGCAGTGATAATGTAAATTTGCCAAGCATCTGTGCAAATAAGGACTCCCCCATCAATTTAGATTTGCTAATAGAGAATGCAGGCATTCTCCTTTCCTCTTCTTCCTTATCTTTCAGCAATAAAAGGAAAAAAAGCAGGAAAAAGAGCATTCTAGATATTATGAATAATGATAATGATGATGTTGCTAATAATAAAGGTTATGAAAGAAAGAAGAATAATTTGAAGATCATTCAAAAAATCATGGGATATGTTAATGAAGAAGCTTCAAATCTTTAAAGTTTTGGGGAAAAGTATATTATCAAAAATTCAGAATGGGAAGAATTTTTGAAAGTTAAGAGCAATACATCTTACAAAAAGAAAGGAGGGAAGACTTCAGAAAGCATTCAAGTGAGCAGCAATTTATCCATATAGCTACAGTGATATCCTTTTACATATCCTTAATAATTATTTTAATCATGTTAATTATTGCTTGGAATGTTAGGGGTTTGAATTCTCCTAAAGGAAAACTAGATTTTTCTAAGCTTCTTGCAACTTACAAACCTAATCTTGTGGGCATTTTAGAACATAAACTTGATGATAATAGAATTACTAGCTTTTAGAATAGACTTTTAACAAACTGGCAAGTTATTAACAATAATTATAAGGGGGTAATGGTAGAATTATAGTTATTTGGGACCCCAATATTTGGGATTTATGTCAACACTCTCTTAACTTTCAATATATTCGCTGTTATTTCAAAAATAAAAGGGGTTTGTTCATTAATTTTTCATTTGTATATGCTTCCAATTTATAAAAGAAAGAGCACAGTTGTGGAATGATTTAGCTCAGTTAAGTCAAAGTATTAACAATCCACGGATTTTAATTGGGGATTTCAATACTATTATGAATTCTTTTGAGAAAAAGGGAGGCATTCCTATTCCATTCAAGAAACTTGAATTTTTTCCAACTTTATGCTTAAAACTGGTCTTATTGAACCTTCTTTGAAGGGTAATAAATTTACTTGGAAATCGTGGGAGTTTAGAAACATCCATTGTAAATTAGATAGGATTTTGGTCAATAAAATTTTTATTAACATTTTCCCTGATTTTAAATGCTACACTTTACCGCAATCTACTAGTGATCATACTACCTTACAATTGATTTTTTCTCAAAAAAACAATATTAAAAATAATTTTCCTTTAAGATTTAAAAATGGTTGGGTTTTTGATAAAGAATATCTTAACATTTTTAAAAAAGGTTTTCAAACCCAAATTGGTGGATCTGCTCAATTAAAATTTAGAAATCTTTTGCATCTCACTAAAGATAATCTTAAAAAATGAAAAAAAAATAGAAATGGCAATGATGTTAGTCAAATCAGAGAGGAATGTATTAGATTTGAAAATAGCATAGACTCTGATGGCTCAGACACTTTACAAATCAATAAATATTTTCATATGCAAAAGACATTGGGCAAAGCTTTGCATACTGAAGCTGCTAACCTAAGGCAAAAGGCCAAAATTGATTGGCTTTTTAATGGTGATTTACCAAGTAAAAAATTTTTTTGCTAAGATGTCTAGCAAGAAATACTGTAAAGATATAAATAAATTACTAAATTGTAATGGTGATATCATCAATGAAGCCTCTTAATTAGAAGAAGAGGCAATTGCCTTCTTTATTGATTTATACAATTCTGATGGTAATTCCAGTCAATTTCTAGATGTTACTCCTAAATACTTATTGCAACCTAATAGTGAAGATATTTTACTTGCTCAAGTTTGTATTGAAGATATAAAAAATCATTTTCAATGCTAAAGATGATAAAAGTCCAGGGCAAGATGGCTTTGGTGCAAAATTTTATAAAACTCATTGGAATGATTTAAAACATTTCTTATTTGATGAAATCAATGAGTTTTTTACCACTGGAAAGCTTCTGAAAAGTTTAAATCACACTTTTATTACCCTAGTGCCAAAAGTTAAAGCCCTAAATTGTATTATTGATTACAGGCATATTGCCTGTTGCAATTTTATATACAAAATTATAGCCACTATTTTGAGTAATAGAATTAAAAAAATTCTAAAATATCTAATCTCTGAAAACCGGTGTGCTTTTATTCCTGATATATACATTGTTGATAATACTTTGCTGGCCCATGAAATGTTAAGAAATTTCAACCAAAAAGGAAAAAGCAAAATGTGCATCAAAGTGGATCTTCATAAGGCATTTGATAAACTTAATAGAAACTTCTTTATTTGCATGATGAGAAAAATTAGGTTTTAACGAAAAATTTTGCAACCTAATAAAAGAATGTATTAGTAATGTAACATATTCCATTTTAATTAATGGATCCCCTTGTGGATTCATACATAGCAACAGAGGAATCAGACAGGAGAACCCTTTATCTCCCTATCTTTTTACTATAGCAATGGAATTTTTACATTACAAATGGAGAAAGAACAGTTGCACAATAATCTTAAACCAGTTAATACAGTTGTTCCTTGTATTACTCATCTTCTATATGCAGATGACTTATTAATTTTTTTTAAAATGGAGAAATTCAGAATGCACTAACTATTGAATATTTTTTTGAAAATCTCAAAAATTTTGTTGGCCTACAAGTTAATGAAAATAAGATTAAGATATACTTCAGTAAAGCATGCAAGAGTAAGAAGGAGATTAGCAATATCTTAAAATTTAAAAATAGTGAGCTCCCAGTCAAATATTTGGGTCTTACTCTCAGTTCTAATCAGATTAAGGATGGGGATTGTGCCAGGCTTCATGATATCATTCAAAGCAAATTGGATAATTAGTCTAGCAAGTTACTTTCTATTACAGGAAGAATTGAATGCATTCATACTGTTATCACTGCCATCATTCTATACTGGATGCAATCACACAATATTCCAAAAAAAGTAATGGAAAAAATTGAAAGACTCTGTGCTAATTTCATCTGGGGTGGAAAATGTCATAAATTTTCTTGGATTACTATCACGAAAACAAAGAAAGCTGGTAGCCTTGGTATTAGAAATTTTGCTGATTTAAATGAAGCTTGCAATTATAAATCATTCTTGAAATCTGTTGAAGGCAAATCTCTATAGGCTAATTGGATGAAAGCCAGATATGTCAAAAACATGAATTTTTGGACTATGCCACTTGAAAATCATTATTCAAATCCATGGAAAAATATTCTTAAGTGCAGAGAAATTGGTGTTAACCTAATTGAAAGAAAATTTAAGGAAGGTAAAAAACCAGCTTATGGTTTGACCCATAGATTAATGGTAAATCATTAATCAATTTATTAGGTTGGAGCAATTTTTTTAATTTTGGGGGTGGCGACACCAAAGTTGACATCATCATTCAAAACACTTTATGGAAAAATCAATTTCATCCAGCTGCTTCCTGTTAATAAGAAAACTTGTCAACATTTCCAATGCAACGTGAAAGGTAGTTAAACTCAAACGAATCCATGTTGATGAGAGGATCTCTTCTTTTGAAGCATACCTTTTGACTAGATTGTCATAATCCAAAGGGTTTAAGAAGATTGTACATCCTTTTGACCCTGTTGGCTTGATCGAAAAGGGTCTAAAGAGCTATCTCCACCTTTCGATTGGGTTGACTTAGTCGAAAGGTTTCATGGAATTAGTCTAGAGAGACAACATCTATTTGAATCCTTTTGTTTGAGTGGATTTAAAGCAATTGATCCTTTTAACTTTTCATTCCTTTCGATAACGTCGAAAGAGACGAATATTTCATTAATAAGTCATAGTTGCTTTCGACTTCATGGTTTCGCCACTATTGATTTGGAACCCTTTCGAAAGGGTTGCTTATGTATCTGTGGATAGACCCTTTCAAATGAGTTCCTTTCCCAACAGTTGTTAGTCAATCATAAACTGGAATCCCCTTCGAAGCACCCCTTTCGACTGCGTCGAAAGGGGTTCCACCCTTTCGAAATGGTTCTAGCTTATAATTGCCGAAGATTTACTCCAATTCCTTGCATAAGATCGACTTGGGTGTTCCCAGTTTCATAATTCATCATGATCGAAACCCCATCATCTTTCTTATTTCTATTATCAAATGTAGGTTTCGATGATGATGTGTTTCGACCAGAGATTCCCAAGTCGATCATATGCATTACATAGACAAAAGGAGATTAAGGTAAAAGGTTAGAATCATGTGTAATTGATCATTAGACTAGCTAATGATCTTCCTCATCATCATACACCTTGTTGAATAAACCATCCCTTCTTTATTAATAAATCAAAATGAGTTAGAAGAAATAGAGCTTTTTTCCCCAATTTGATTTAGGGATTTATCAAATTTAATTGCAATTAAGAGAGTAGAGCAGAATAAATGAATTCAGGATCTCCGAATTCGGTCCCCAAAACATGACCCCTTGGGTCTTATTTATAGATGCAGATCGACCCCTTCCGCGTCTGTGCTTTTGACTTGGTCGAAAGGACCCCTCTTTATATGCCGCCTCAAGCCTTGCGACTAGGTCGAAAGGCCACCATACCTTTCGACGATGTCGAAAGGCTTCTTCTTGTTCTTTCTTATTTCCGCTTCCTTTATCTTTCCTTAGACCTTTCGCCTAAGTCGAAAGGGTCATTTATCAAGCTTTCGCCTCTATTGACCCTTGTGTACTGCTTTCTTCAGAACACCTTTCGACGCTGTCAAAAGGTTTCCAAATGTGCCTTTTCCTTCATGTTGTCTTATTGTTAAGATTGAAGCTTCCGACTCCGTCGATAGATTGTCTATATTTGTTTCAAAGAGATTTAAGTACCACTGGTTTCAATGATGTTGAGTAGCCTTTGAATGCATACCTGAGAACTGAAGCAGAACCTCTCGTTAATATTATTGGCCTCGACCGGTTCAAAAGGCTTGTATATGCTTTCGAAAGGGTTATGATATGGGCGAAACCTCTAGTTCTGAAAGGCTTGGTGCATAAGTGAGAGATTACCATCTATTACCTTCGAAAGGGGTTCCGAAGCTGTCTTTGCTTGTTCATCTATATCAAAAGGTTTAAAGGGGCGGAAGGGTATGCTTGTTTCCATCTGAGTCGAAAACCTTCATTCTGTATAAGCAGCCGGTGCCTTCGACCCCTTCGAAACCTTCTTAAAGACATTGAAACATCTTCTTATGACCTTTGCGAAACCTATGCTTGTTACTTCATTGGAACCTCACTCTTATTAGCCTTATTTCATACTTCTGTTATTGAGTAGACTTTATGGCTAACACTTCCATTTTTAGTCTAGTAATAAATAAAATACAAATCGATTCAAACCAAAAGGAAGACAGCTGGAGTTGGAAACTTTCATCCAAAGGAAAATTTTCTTTTAAAAATATTTGGAATTACATTAAAGGTGATGAAATGGAAGTGGACTGGTGTAAATCAATCTAAAATTCGGCCAATTGCCCAAAAATGGCTTATTGTGCCTATTTTGCTATTTTAAATCGACTTCCAACTAGGGACAGATGTGCTAAGTGTGGCAAAAATAAGGGTAATATTAACTGCCTTCTTTGTAAAAATGAGGTAGAAAATATTAATCGCCTGTTTTTTTATTGTCCTTATTCTAGACATATTTGGTTTATAGCCAAAAGCAATCTTAATATTAATCTGAAGATAGCTCTTCAAAACATTAGAGATAGTATTTAGTATATTCAGAAAGTGTTCAATGGCAAGAAAAAGGAATTCAGCAAAGCTTGCATTGTTTTAACTACTATTATATACTTTATATGGAAGGAAAGGAACGGTAGATTGCAACAAAACATTGAAACCGATTGTATTCAACTATGGAAAACTATAGAAACAGAATGCAATTTACTGTTCCTTAAAGCCTGTAATGTAGCCAATCCCTACAGTCATAACCAGAGCATATGTGATCTTGATAACCATGTTGAAAATGTTGAGGAATACTTACAAGGGGGAATTTCTCTTTTGAAAATTCACTTCACCATACCAGTCACCTTAAGGCTACTAATCCCAAAGCAGATTATGGCAACAATCATGTTTGCAACATAGCAGAAGGTGGCCAACTGCCCAAGGGATGCTTCCGGCAAGGGAAGAAATCAGAAATTTAATTTTTTAAAACCTTTAAATATTTCAAATTTAGAGTTTACAATTTGTCTACTCTACCTGATTTGAGCAGGAGCAGTCGCGCACTCAACTATGAGCTTGAGAAAAATGGCAACCCTCATCTGAAAAAAAGTGTATGAGTCTAGCTGCTAATAAGGATTTTAGATCTTCCTTTGGTAATAACTCTAGTTACAATTCTACTGTAGGCGTTCATTCTACAACTCAATTCAGGAGCAACTCCTATAAGGGAAGTAAACAGGCTCTCAATAACTACAACTTTTTTTTAATAATACAAGTAATGATTCTACTAATACTTTAATTATACCTGAATTCAGCAGGAAAGATCGCGCAACCAATTGCAAGCTTGAGCGACTCAAAAACTTTCAACCGTCAATTAACAATCAAAGATTAGGAAGCTGTTACTATAAAAGCAGCCTGAATAATCGTGTTTGTCACTTATTTGTTTAGGATTATGGTGAAAGTAGCAAGCTTCGAGAAATAGAGGAGCATTACAATGCTGATGATAGCAGTAATCTCAATACACAAGAGAAGCTAGCAACCTCCCATGAAACAACCTCTGATTCAAGATATTTCGTGGAAAGATTTCCAGAGCTGAAGTCGTCCAAGCGTAGGATCGAAACTGAAGATCCTCGCTCGAATAAAAAGCCTGACTTTATGAGCTTTCGTTCATCGGATATAGTCCCTAAACATGCTTACTTTGGCAAGGAGGTCTGCTGGAAACCGCCTTGAAGCACTTTCTTTTGCCTGGGCTTCCAATCTGTGAAACCCTTTTTCTTTTTTTCTTTTCCGTTGTTTCACTTCGCCATTGTCAAGATGGAGAGCCGCTTGGTATTGTATGTTTGATAGTGGCTTGGTATTGTCATTCTTTTTTTTCAACATAAATTGTCAAATTTGAAGGAAAAGTACAATGTAATAAATAATGCAATGAAATTGTATCTTATAACCAAAAACAAAATAAAAATGGTGATATTTAGGCCACGTTTGTTTTAATTCAGAACCGCTGGATATAGTTCTGAAATTATAAAAATTTAGCGTTTAGAAATTTTTGAGTTGTTTGCTAAGATAGAATCCTTCTGAATAACCTAGTCAATTCAGATATTTTTTCTAGTGAAAAACCATCGCTGATTTGTAGCTTCTAAATAGCATGCATTGATTTGCAGTCTTGAAGAGTGAAATCTCTATATAAACAATAGCATCATAGTTTATAGTTATTCCATTATCTCTCTCCCAGCTCAAAAAAATATTCGAGAGTCATCTTCTGATTTGGAAGCTAGTAAATTAAGGTACAAATTATATCTGTACGGTTTTCTTTTTTTTTAATGTATGTTACTTTTCTAATGGAAGATAGATATGGATTTTATGTAAGCTTCATGATGTGCTGTGTTTTATATTTGTTGTATGTTGTATCGTGTTTTTTTTTATATCATTTTTAGTGGCAGAAATTACATACTGGCACAAATTAGGTTGTTAACTAGACACTTTCAAGCAAAAAATTATAGGATAACTATTATGCTTGGTTCTCTGTTACTCACATATAATACAAAAACACCTTTGAGCAGAAGTTTTAATATTTTTTTACAGAAATAACTTAACAAAAATTTATGCCAAACTTTGTGTATTTGAGCATGTATAGTACAAAATAACTTAACAAAAACAAAATATAAGTAACGTATAACAAAATTTAAGTTTTTGTTAAGTAACTAGATAGTCTATAATTTTGTTACAAGTAACAATTATAACGTATAATACAAGCAACTAGACAAATAAACTAACAAAAACAAATGTAAATTTGTTACAATTAACAATTACAACATATAATACATAATAATTTTTGTATTTGAGCATATATAATACAGAAGTAACTTAACAAAAACAAACATGAGTACACAAAGTTTGTTACAAGTAACGTATAATACAAAAACAAATAAAGCAACTAGACAGTAGTTAGTTTCGTACTAATTTTTTTTTTAATATTGCAATATATATTTGTTTATAGTTCTATCGTCGATGAATAAAAAAGGGCAAATTATTTTTATATAACAAAAAATATTTTCGTAACTGAGTTAACAGTTGTGGCATCAAGGAGAAAAACGAAGATAAGAATTTGTGATTACGATGAAGACAGTGAGAGTTGCGAAGACATGGATGCTTTCACAAAGGATCCTGAAATGGCAAAAGACTTCCTTGAGTTGTAATTTAGGGAAGTTGAGTGTTATCCAGCCTTTTGGCAAGGTCGTGACACCAAAGACTTGACTGGAAACCAAAGACAGTCCGTCCCGAAGATCGGCTATACACAGGTCTACTATGGATATTGGAAAATTTGGTACGAGTGCGGATCGGAGCTACAATTAACATGACACGGCAAGCAAAGCTATGAAAGCCAATGTTCCAAATTTCAAGTCGATCGGAGTTCGTATGCTCAAGGTATGGATCGATCAAGAATCATGAAGAAAGCCTTGGTTCGTATCCATCAAAGGCAGTTCATCTTCGTATAGGTCATTCTCAATCCCATTTGTATCCATCAACAATTAACGTTTTGTATCGATTCCGTTCACACGTGCTTCGTATCGATCTCACTCTACACAGTTCGTATCGATTGGCCAACGATCGATATGAAACACCCCGCTAAAATGATCGATACGAAGAACGCATACGATGATCGATACGAAATACACTCTAAATCATCGATATGAAAAACATAAGTTCGTATTGGTATGAAGCAGCTACAAATGATCGATACGAAAGTTAGTCAACCATCGATACAAAAGGTATAAGCAGGGATCGATACGAAGTGGAGTGCAAAGCAATGATATGAATGAGGTTGCATTGGAACGATACGAAGGAACGTAGTCAAGAGAAAGAAACAGTCGCTCGGCATGGAAAGTGGATCGCTCCTGGAACAACACGCCACATCACCCTGATCGATACGCATGTCATGGATACAAATGGATCGGTACGAATGAAATCGATACGAATAGGTCAGCCTACTGCAATGTCAAACTTGGCTCGATCATAACTCAAAATCTGCAAGTCCAAATGCTACCAAATTTTCACAAGAGCTTACCTACCACCTCAAACAATTTCCATGATCGATCCTAGCCCAAAAGGAGCAAGTACTGATCGATACGAAATGTACATGGATCGACCCCAAATGACCCCGGATCGATCAAGTGGGCCCACCCATGTGTGAGAAGAGTTATTCTGAGATCTGAGCCAGATATTTTTAGCCTACACCTATAAATAGTAGCTCAATGCCTCCAGAAAAGGGACTTTTTGATTCTACTACGCCGATACTCTACCGGAAGCCCATTGTAACTCGAGTGCTTGAGTATTTTCTATTGTAATCAGTTAGTAGACATTAATAAAACATCAAACTTTCCAAAGTGGATGTAGGCTACAACGCTGAACCGCTATAAATTCCAGTGTTCTTGCATTTCTGTTTGTCTGTTTTGGCGTGTTTGTTAGATTAGCCTCATTTTACATTTAAATTCTTCATTTTAATCTCTTCAAATATGTCAAAAGAGTGTTGTGTCCAGTTTTGGTACAAACACTTTGGTGCTTTCACTGAGTAAACCCAGCTTTTCTCCACTCCATTGGATCTACTGTCGTTATTGGATTGCATAAATCTAAGGAGAAAATCTAGATCTACCATCCAGGAGTTCATTCCATACTATTCAGATTGCATCAGATCTAGGAAGGAACTTCATCAGCAATGGTTAACACAACGACTGCTTCTACTGTTGCTAATCCAGAAGGACGAGATAGGCAGAACCCCGCGCAGCTGCCTGCTATAGGTTAGACTTCTGCTGGACCTTCAGATCCATAAGGCCCTGTCACCAGGGAGCATTTCCAGATTCTTATGCAATAGCTTACCCATAGTCGTCAGGAACTCACACAGTAGATCCATGCCAACACGGAGCTTGCCAATCGACTGGATGAAGAACGCCGAAGGAGATCTAGGAGGGATCACATCTCACATTCCTCTATTGAAAGCTTGGCTTCATCCAACTTCAACCGTAGATCCACTCGCCGTCGATTGGATGGAAACTACGCAGAAGCCTCCGAGCATCAACACGCTCTGTATCTCGGACAAACTGCAACTAGCCTTTCTTCCGGTCAACAAGCTGGACCTTCCTCCCGAGGAGGTGTGCTTCCCTACCACACCGTTCATGATAATGCAGCTGCTGCCGCGGCCAATATGGAAGCTCGATTTCAGAATCAACCAGATCCAGTCTTTAATTAACATAATCATGCACCCGAACCCACATTCCTGACGATCAAGAGCCAAGGAGGCGAGGCACGGACCATCGATCGCACCGGGACCGTCCTCGCAACATGGATCCCGACCATGCCTTGGCCCCGAATGTCCAAATGCCCAACATCCCAACCATGAACCGCCAAATGATCCCTGAAAGTCAAGGCCTTACCAATGACGATTGGGGAATCTCCCGAAGTCATACTCCATTCACTGACGACACCCTCTATGCTGAACCACCTCGTCGATTCAGGATGCCAACTTTGCCTATTTACGAAGGAAGCTCAGATCCCAACAACACATCCTGGAGTATGAGTGGCTCATGAACGCCGCATGAGCTGACGATGCGATCAAGTGTAGAAGCTTTCCTATCTCCCTAGGGGGCATCGCAACCATGTGGTTTACTCGTCTACCACCCTGATCCATTTCATGCTTTGATCAGTTGGCTACAAAGTTCGTCGAACAGTTTCGTATGCATGTTACGAGACCGAAAGATGTTAACACCCTATCCAGTGTTACACAAGCTCCGGGAGAGACACTCAGGCGTCATTTGGAAAGATTTTATGCCGCTTGTGCAGAAATCAGTAACCCCAATGACAACTCTATATTGATGGCGCTAACTAAAAGAATCGATCTCGATTCCGAGTTCGGCAATTGGTTGGTTGGGAAACCCCCCCGCGTCATTCGATCGTTTCTATGCTAAGGCGGCCCAGTTCCCGAGGAGAGAAGACGCTAAAAATCTAGAAAACAGGTTAATGCGAGGCCTGGTGTCGAAGGCATCCAAAGTAATGTTGCTGTGAAACAGACCGGTGAGAGTTCTGGTAAGGTACAATTGAATATACATAATAACCAGAGCCAGCAAAAAGGCAATGGAGGACAGAGTAAGGAGCGAGATCATAATCGTGGACCGAGATGCAGAGCTCCCATGTTTGACCAATATACTCCCCTAAATACATCCCTAGAGAATGTTTATCTGCAGACTTGTAATACTGGCCAGTATAAGAAACCAGCTCCGAAACAATCATCTGAGAGGCAGATTCAAACTGGAAAGTTCTGCAGATTTCACGATTGTTATGGACACAATACTAATAAGTGTCGTCATTTACAAGATATCATTGAAAAGTTAATCAGAGAAAGGAAGTTGGAACAATTTGTGCGGGCGCCGCAAAATGGAGGTGCAGGTCTGTCGAACCCAAATCAAGGTCAAAAACAAGCTAGGCTAGATGAACCCGCACGTACTGGCAGGAGGTTGGTAATAAATACAGTTAGTGGTGGTCCTCATCCAGCTGATCGGAGCTAGGAGGAGATGGAGTCGTATGCAAGTTCAATTAGACATGCGGACTTCGAGTGTTGTAGTAATATTGATGATGGGGCTCCGGTGAAACAACAGAAAACGATGAGATACGTCATAGTTTTCCAGAACAGAGATGCTGACAGAGTCGAAGCCCCCACTATCGATCCACTAGTCATATCAGGTCAAATAGTTCATGCTTGGATGAAGAGGATCTTGGTGGATAGTGGAAGCTCCGTGAATATTCTTTTTAAACGAGCTTATGACCTGATGAGAATGGAGGCAAGGGACCTAAAGCCGTGTTAGTCATGCATACATGGCTTTAATGGAAGTGCAACCATACCAGCCGGCATGGTTGAATTACCCGTGGGATTGGGCATCGGGGATCGCCGAAGAGTCCGGATGTTGCAGTTTATTGTTTTAGACATTAATTCCCCTTATAATGCTTTTTAAGGCCAACCGGCCCTTACTGAATTCAGGGCAGCTATTGCCCTATGGTGTTTAACTCTGAAGCTCCCTACTGACAATGGGTTCGGAGTTGTTCAAGGTGATCAGGCGGCTGGACGCGCCTGTTATGTTGCTGAGCTGTGGGATGCGCAGCGTAAGGAGAAAGGCAAAGGCGTAGAGGAATCTCTCTATGTCCGTTTTTCAGAAAATTGACAGCTAACGCCTGGGCCTAGTCCCAGGCACCACAACTAGTTCCTTAAGGACTTTGATCCCGGAACCTTCGAAGTTAGCAATCTCATACTTAAGAGAATCTATCCAGTCCCTTCGCATATGAAACCAACATGGGAAGGACATATGTTATCGAGCGGAGACTTGGAGATGGCACATTCAAATTATCAACTGTTGATGGTCTCACTTTGCCGAGAGCTTGGAATAGCGAGAGTCTCTGTCGCTACTACACATAACAGGCTTTATTTATTCATTTAATCTACTTTTCATTTGAAATCTGTTTATGCATTTCAAAATCTGAACTTGTAATAAGGCGACTGACTTTTTCGTACTTTCTCATTTCAGCAATAAAATGCAAACTCGTCGAGCCAGAACGGCGATTCTTGAAATGCGTCTTGCAACTATCACAATGTATGAAAAGCTAAGTTCCATCCTACGGTGGGACTTATTCAAATAGGGAGTGACTGTGATACGACTGGTCACTCGCTAAGTAAAACCCCAAGCTATGGGGCAAGCAACTACACTAAAGCCAAAATGGATTAATACACGACAATCCTCCGACGAACTCTGGTTCCCAAAGTGCGAGCTGGAGTATAAACTTCAAATCCAAAATATGGGCTCGAGGAGGGTGGATCCATCCACCCATGACTTCGCCCATGTACAATCTAAACTCGAGGAGGATGGATCTGTCCATCCACGACCTTGTCTCCACTTTTACAAGCTCGAGGAGGATGGACCCGTACATCTACGACTTCACTTTCCTACTCAAGGTGGATGTGATATGACCATCCATGTCCTCGATTAACTGCTCGTTCTCAGAGTGTGAACGAGATCTCAATACTTAGGCAGATGTGACTGACCGTTTGTCAATCAACTCCAGATTCCCGAAGTGCGAACTGGAGTATAAACATCAAAATGGGTGCGACTGACCACCCATCGACTAACTCTAAGTCCCCAGAGCGCGGACTGGAGTATAAACACAAACCGAGTATGAACCGACCGCCCGCGAGATAACTCCAAGTCCCCAGAGTGCGGACTGGAGTACAAACATAAATTGGGTGTGACTGACCACCCACAAATCAACCTTAAGTCCCCAAGGTGCGGAGGTAATTCTAAGTATCAAACAGGTGTGACTGGCCATCTGTAAAATAACTTAAGTCGCCGGAGCGTGGACATATTTTAAAACATTAAGCAGGCGTGACCGACCGCCGACATACAAGTGCAATCCCCAGAGTGTGGATGCGATTACCAATAGATGAGCGAGTGTGATCCGACCACTCGAACTCGTCTTGTTTCAACTTTGTTCCGACTAAGTTAAGTTCAACTTATTGAAGGCGGAAAGCGACTGTCGGCCGACCACTTCAATTCATCCCTAGGACTGGGAGCAAAACTTAAGTACCAGTTGTTGATCGAGACAGTGCAGCATTGAGACTCGACTTAACGTTTGGTTATGACCCGAAGCCATGACTTTGGGACTTAACAACAGAACTCAAGTTCGATACAGAGACTAAAGCCTCACAAGTACATTGAATGGAAATTCGAGCGCTAAAACACTTAGGAAAATAAACATAGAGTTATGCTGAAAACAAAATGAAATTTCATTTCAACTATTCTTCAAAAGAAATGGATAAGTACAAGAATTATGTAAAGAATTCCTATAGGCAGGGGCTGGACCCGCATTTATACACGGCCTACAGGAAGTAAAAAGAAATGTATCTATCTACCAAAAAAGGGAGCAAAAGGGCATGTCTTCTCCTTCAACTTTTTCTTCTTCTTCTTACTCGGTGTTGATCCACTAGAACTACCGCTCGGCTGTCTTTTCGAGCCTTTGCCTCCCCGGCCTCCCTTTGATGGTTGGTCTTCGGTCGAGGGAATTAAGGTGATCTCTTCCTCCGAACTCATAGGGATCGGGATACTCTCTGAATGTGGAGTCTAAGGAACCATGGTTCTTTCAATGTTAGAGGACAAGGGAGGCACGCTAGTGTCAATGATTGTGCCACCAGGAGAAATCATACGCATTAGGACCGAACCGGGGCCCGCCATGCCACCTCCAATACTACTAGCCTGCACGGCTCTCTCCATTTCAGCATTGATCTTTGCCATTATCTCCTCCTCCCGAACTGCTTGAGCATCCACGGGAATACTACTAGTTGGGCCCGAAGAGCTAGCCGTAAACACACCTTCACCCATGACGAATGGCAAATCGGAAATAGGATCACTTTGATGACCAAGGAGTTCTTCCATCATCTGTTCGTCAAGAATGAAAGCGCTCTTATGCACCTCCTCGGTTGATGCAGCGGCCGTTGTCGTGGTTGCCTCTGTCGTAATAGCTTCCTGCTCATGATGTAGCTCTTGGATTGCAGAAGGCTCGGCTAGTATAGATTTTATAACTGAATAAAGATAAGAGAAAACATTAGTGACATCTTCTGATAGTGCTCCCGACTTTGAATGGATGCAAGAAGTGTTCAGAGTAGCTTCCTCAAAACGGCTCACGTGCGGGGCCGGTGCGCCTTCGGTGCCATGCTCGCGTACTAGAGACAAACGCAGCTGATCATGGTCATAAGCAGGAACAGCTAGAGGGTCTATTGTAGAAGTAAGCCCGGGTTGAGTTGCTTCAGGCATTTCAGAGCTTTCTTCATGGTGTTCAACTCCCGACCCCTCTCCAACGTCCGAATATTGGCCGGCAAATTTTCCTTCTCAAAAGTGACAATGGCATCGCGAAGAACTTTTCTCTCATCTTCGGTTAATATCTGGTTCTCTAGCTCAAAGTTGTCGATAGATGTAGTGTGATGGTCTTCCTTTTCATCCTCTATCAAGCGGCACCAGGCATTGTATAGATGAAGCGGGTAGTCGTTGAGCCAGCTAAGATTGCGGTGTTTCAGGACATTGACATTATAAGTGACTAGGAGGTCTTCCATATCACCTTCCAACCTGGCCTCTGCCGCTCTAACATCAGTTTCAATTTTGGCCTTAGTTTCTAGGACCTTTAGCTTGGCCGCATCCCGCTCACCCCTGAGTACCACGGCCTGCTCACATGCATCTTGGGCAGCCTTGTTAGCGTCGTCTTTTTCTTTGACGACTTCGGTAAATTTGGCTTTTAGCTTCTCAAGTTCTTTGAGCGGTGCATCTCTTTCAGCCATAACTGTGGTGGTCTGGTGCCCCATTTCCTCGACCAAGGCTAAATGTGTTCGCATCATCTCCTCCATCCTCCGGGTTGCCTCGTCGACCCTCTTATTAGCCTCCATTTCCGAATTTCTCGAAGATCCATTCTCGTCGTTGAGCACCTGAATTATGCGGTCCTTCTGAGCAAGATCAGTTTCTAGTTTTTCAATTGTCTTCGCTCGATCAAATGCCACCGCTTAAGCTTTCTCTGTGGCTTTCCTCCATTCTCGATATTGATTGCAAACGTCATACACATAATCATGAACAGTCTGCTCTTCCCCATCGGGATTTCGTTTCAAGTTCAAGGGAAAGTAAAAGCCATTGAAACAAATATTAGCGAAATCCGTTTTCAACTAAGCTATTCGGATGGCTCCCTCCCCCATGGACTCCATAGCCCCTGATGTAGTGATGACAGGAACATCTGTCCCAGTTCTACGGCGCTGCTCGCCAGATTTCAAAGTTTGTGGAGGCATTGGTTGGCGTGAAGTTTCAGTAGCTTGTTTTCCAGAGCCGGAGGGTTGCGAAGGACCTCTAAGTGGCAGAGAGCACGACCAGAAACGGCGCCTATACTGCTTCTCCCTCTCCCTATCTCTTTCCCTCTCATAACGCTCCCTCTCTTGGCTGGAGTAGCCGTGATCGCGTTCTCTTTTGGCTTCACGCCTGCGAGCTTCAGAATATGAACTGGAAGAATGGCACGTAGCGCGAAGGCTACTAAGCATAGACCCTTTCTTCGACATCGTATCTGTAAAATGAAAAGAGAAACAAGGTTGCTAATCTCTAGAGATTGATAGCTTGTGATTAGAAGTTGTGTGGTGCCGTGAAGTGTGTGCATGCATGTGCAAACCCCCCAACCAACCGGTTGTAGTAGCTGTACTCGAAGGAGTTGGCTCTCCTATATCTAAGGCACTTTGAAGCCCCTCTAGTCCGATATCTTGATGTAAAGGCAAGTCATCTAGAATTGGGACGTCCGCCAGTCCCTCAAAAGAACTCTCCATCTGTGGAGGAGGAATCTCTTGACTAGTAGTAGATAAAGACACTATGATGGCTTTGCGCCTTACGGATTTGTGAGCACCAGTTTTACTTTTTCTTTTTCCCAATGCATGAGGGTCCGGTGAAGGCATGGCTATGGACTCATCTCTAACCGGTGAGCTCTCATCATCGCCTTGTTCGGTTATAACAATTCCAGGAGCTCTCCTTCTCATTTGCCTCACTGGAGCCGTCCTAAGAACTCCTATAAGTCCTATGCTCTGATCTCTGTCAGTCAACCCCACGGCAATCAAATTTTTGTTTGTGAGGACTTCATCGATTTCTCATTGCACGACCGGCACCTCTTGAAGAACCCTTACTATTTCTTTAAATCGAGCTCTGTTAGGTTGCGAAATTGAAGCTGTATAAGGAGCAAAGTGTTAGACTCGACACCGATTAATATCGTCCTGTTAATCAACAAAGAAGTTGACGCACTTACGTCTGACTAGCCACCTCCTGGCAAATCCCGGTGGACACTGGATCAAAAATCATTCAGTTTTGAAGTAACTCGGCTTGCTCCAAGCTTCAGCCACAACTTGACAATTCCTAACTACTTCTAGGAAATTTAAGGAGGGGTTGTCCTCGTGACTTTTTATGTTGAATAAGTATCTAATTTCTTCTACGGTCGAAGGACGGAAGAGGTGTTCCACAAAGATAACGAACAGGCTGTTGAGCAAGGCGTACCCGTTTGGGTGCAACTGGGATGGGGAAATCCTCAAGAAAAATAACACTTCCCAGATAAAATGATTGAAGGGAGGAAGTGTCCCGACCACACATATGAATCTATTACAAGCTGTATACCCCTCCGGGGGGTTGTGAGCTCTATCTTCTGGCCCCGGCAATAAGACATAGTTCACCAACAACCCATGCTTTAGGAAAATCATGCCTAACATGTCTTTAGAAATATTAGAGCGGATGGAATCTTGTGGGTGTGCGATGAAGACTGCTCCTGAATAGCTCATCCGGAGCAGGGCTAATAACTTCAGCTACGATAGCCGGCATTTCGATTACGAGGAGAGGCGGACTCTGAACATCCTGCAGCTGTGAACTTCCGGGTTCCATAGCTATTGAACTTAGTAAAAATCATCGTCAGACGACAATAAACCCGTGTTCCCCCTGGTGTGAAGTGCGTGAATGTGTTGTGCAGTGCAGTGCTACATAATGCTTAAAAAATTCTATGGAATTTGTGAGATATTCAAATGACAGGACTCCAAGGTTCAACTGAAGTGACCATCATCACTGACCGTCACAACTGTGCCATCTAGACTTCGAAGAACGATCCAAGTTAAAGTTCGCCAAAATTTTCAAGTTACAGTTCCATCGACGAGCTTCGAAGGGCAGTCAAATATGCGGTGAAACGGTTAAGTCCAATTATGCAAGGCAGAAGCTCATCGGAGTCAAATATTCGAGTGTGCATGAAGTTTCATATCAATCGAGGTTCAGACTTGGATCGATCCGTAGAAGCATATTTAGTATCCAACATGGAACACCACGCTTCATATCAATCATCAAAGAGTTAGTTCGTATCCATCCTGAATGTCCACTTCGTATCGACCATTAGTGGCAGCTTCGTATCGATCGTCAAGCTCAAGTCTTTGTATCGATCACTACAGATTGATACGGACTCCCATCACAGATTGATACGAAACCACTCACTCCATCGGTATGAGGCCCCATTGCCTTTTGATCGATACGGACCTCTCTTACCATCCACCATCGATATGTACGACTCCTTCGTATCCTTCTACACTCCTTCTCCAATCGGCCTGAACTCCATTCCCTCCTCCTTTAACTATACTCTGGCTAAATTCTAGCCTCGTCATCACCTGAATTGGCCATGATATGGAAGAGTTGGCTTCAATCTCGAGTCTCATCATTCTAGAATGGATTATTTCAGTTAATTACCTAATTTAAGCAATTGATTCGAAGGATTAAAGGTCTGATTGGTTTGAGGGTAGGGGGTAGTTTCTTTTTCTCAATCTTTCGATCGAAACAAACGAAGTTTATAGAAAAGAAAACAAATAAAAAAAATTCTAAGTCCACAATGTATTTATATGGATACAAAACCAAGGGAAGGAAACGATTCATCTCCCAGTGCTAATAACCGGTAGAAGCGTTTTCCATATTATCGATGCAAAGAAGCCTATTCGTATCCAACTACCATCGATTTGAAACAATAGATGTTCGTATCCATCGGCACCCATCGATACGAACGGTGCAACAAAACTTGTTTGAACTATTCGAATCCATCAATGATTCATTGATACGAAGTGAAAATTTCGTATCCATCATTTTAAAGACCACAAGAGTTTGTATCCATTGATACGAAGAACTTTTGAAGAACCAACTATTTTGTATCGATAGTCATCGATACACAATGCCTATCCCAACTTCTCAAATCGATCCAGGAGAGGATCGATACGAAGGGATACACTAAAACAACCAATGAACGTTGTTACAACTCGAATTTTACATCGATCCAGGAGAGGATCGATATGAAACTCGATACAAATAAAAAAAAACTAAAAGACTTGACGACGACCCGTGAACGTGCAAACATGAACAGGAGTCAAGTTAACATACGTGCATGTATGATGAACTAATATTTAATTTTCAAAATTCACAGGAATTTAATGCTCACCAGATGACAACTGCAATAGTGAATGACAAATTGCTAGCCCTCGACACTCGGTTACAACAAAACACTGCATGATCATTAATAGTCAACAATGCGACATTTATATATTGGGAAATCAATCGAAGGTTACATTTTTTGATGAAAAGACGACAACTATTCAGCGAATCGGATAGGACTTTTTAGATTGAAGATTGCGGCTATTCAAAGCACGTCATGTTCTCATAAGACCGCCTTTTGGCAAGGTCGTGACACCAAGGACTTGACTGGAAACCAAAGGCAGTCCGTCCCAAAAATCGGCTATACACGGGTCTACTATGGATACTGGAAAATTTGGTCCGAGTCTAGATCGGAGCTACAATTAACATGGCATGGCAAGCAAATCTATGAAAGCCAACGTTCCAAATTTCAAGTCGATCGGAGTTCGTATGCTCAAGATATGGATCGATCAAGAATCATGAAGAAAGCCTCGGTTTGTATCCATCAAAGGCAGTTCTTCTTCGTATTCGTCATTCTCAATCCCATTCATATCCATCAACAGTTATCGTTTCATATCGATTCCATTCACACATGCTTTGTATCGATCTCCCCTCTACACAGTTCGTATCGATTGGCCAACGATCGATACGAAATAGCCTCTAAATCATGGATACGAAAAACTTAACTTCGTATCGATACGAAGCGGCTACGAATGATCGATACGAAAGTCAGTCAATCATCGATATGAAAGGTATGAGCAGGGATCGTTACGAAGTGGAGTGCAAAGCAACGATACGAATGAGGTTGCATTGGAACGATACGAAGGCACATAGTCAAGAGAAAGAAACAGTCGCTCGGCATGAAAAGTGGATCGCTCCTGGAATAACACGCCACCTCACCTTGATCGATACACAAGGCATGGATACGAATGGATCGGTACGAATGAAATCGATACGAACAGATCAGCCTACTGCAATGTCAAACTTGGATCGATCATAACTCAAAATCTACAAGTCCAAATGCTACCAAATTTTCACAGGAGCTTACCTACCACCTCAACAATGTCCATGATCGATCTCAGTCCAAAAGGAGCAAGTATTGATCGATACAAAATGCACATGGATTGATCCCAAATGACCCTGGATCGATTAAGTGGGCCCACCCATTGTGAGAAGAGGTATTACGAGATCTGAGCTAGATATTTTCAGCCTACACCTATAAATAGTAGCCCAATGCCTCCAGAAAAGGGACTTTTTGATTCTACTATGCCGATACTCTGCCGAAAACCCATTGTAACTCGAGTGCTTGAGTATTTTTTGTTGTAATCAATTAGTAGACATTAATAAAACAGCAAACTTTCCAAAGTGGACGTAGGCTACAACGCCGAACCACTATAAATTCCTGTGTTCTTACATTTTTGTTTGTCTTTTTTGGCGTGTTTGTTAGATTAGCTTCATTTTACATTTAAATTCTTCATTTTAATCTCTTCAAATACGTCCAAAGAGTGTTGTGCCCAATTTTGGTACAAACATTGAGCGCCAAGGTTATAAAGGAATGTCTCTTATGAAAAATTCTTTGACAAGGTTAGAGATAGAGTTCAACGAAAAATGGAATGTGAATTTTGCCCATAAAATATTTAAAAATCATTACGACTATTTGCGAAGAGATTATGACGCATGGATAAAAATTATTGGACTATCTAGACATGGCTTTTGTGCTGCCACCAACTCTGTACACTTGCCACCTAAAAAGGGAAGGACTTTATTCAGGCAAGTTAATCGATTCCATAAGCATTTTATTGTTCGTGTATTATGATGATATATTTATATTGTAAATGTTTAATATTAACAGCAAAATCCAAGAGCGGCGAAATTTTGAAATGGTTCTCTTAAATATCATGATCTAATGAAAGGCGTGTTTGAAAAAACGCTAGCAAAAGGATCATATGCTTGGTCATCTTCATCATCAGTCCCACATCCTACCAATGATAATGAAGATGAGGATGACCATATTGCAACAGAAGAGGATGCAAATGTGGATAATGTTGACTTGAATAGTAATATGAATGACGACTACTTTGATGGTATAAGAGTTACTGAGGATACAGATAATAGCCCATGTGAAGAGGACAACAATCGCACTTGGCTTTCGAAGGCAATGCCCCATCGACCAAATAAAAAACATAAATAAAACTCGGGTGGTGAAACATTAGAAATAAAATACAGGGATTACTTGGCATCTTGAAGAAGCAAATTGATGAAGAGAAGGCTAGCAAAGGACCTTCGTACGCGGATATTACGGTTTCCGTAAGTGGTCTTTTATCACAAGACGAATATAGACAAGCAAAAGTGTTGTTCTGTGACAACCCTGAACTAAAGATTGCTTTTATGATGAACCTACTTTTGACGAGAAAGTAGAATTTTTGAATTATGTTCTATATTAGTAGTTGTCTAGTGTTTGTTCTCAATAATACAATGTATGGTGACTGAATAATCTATTGTATTGCCCATCATGATAATTTGCAAGTTTTGTTTAAATTTATAATTACATTTATTACATTTAGGCCTAATATTGATGAATAGTTTAATTATTACAGAATGACACTGAAGATTTGGATATTCGTTGGTTGGCACTTACTGTTAATATTACTTAAACACATAAATCGTAGAGCAATGGGACAAAAAGTGTTGACTTCATCTCTTTCTAGAAAACAGTACATGAAGGAGTTGTCGGAGGGTCCTTCCATTGTCATGTGTGATGAATTTCGAATGGATAAGAAATCTTTTAAAAACCTTTGTGGTTACTTTCAATAGAAGAATTGGCTTTGTAATAGCAAACATATAGCATCGAAGAAAAAATAGCAATGTTTTTATCCACTGTAAGTCATAATAACCGAAGTCGTATAATAAGGTATAGATTTCAACGCTCTAGACAAACGGTACATAAATACTTTCATGAGGTATTGAACGCGATGATGAATTTTGCTCAAGAAATGATCGTTTCTCTAGATTTTACCAATCCTACTGAAAATATTCAATCTCATATTGACCTACGAGAAGGGGCTTTCATAGGTGCAGTTGGAGCATTAGATGGTACATTAATAGATCAAGCATTCCAATAGGTGAGAAAGTACCACTTAGAGGAAAAGTTCAAGGAAATTGTTATCAAAATATAATGGCGGTATGCGACTTTGACATGAAATTTGTATATGTGATGGCTGGGTGGGAAGGAATAGTGCATGACTCAAGGGTCTTAAATGAAACATTACGTGATCCTACAAATAATTTTCCTATACTGCCTCCAAGTAAGTATTTTACAATTTAAATAACACCTCGATTGAAAATTATTATTAACTTCGCAATTATGCTGATATAGGTATGCATTACCTTTGTGATGTGGCATATATTAACACTAGAGGCTTCTTATCTCCATATCGCAACACTCGCTGTTGGTTGAGAACCTACAGAGGTAATAATGCTACAAATAGAAAGGAAAAGTTTAACCATGATCATGCAAAGCTAAGAAATGCTATTGAGAGAAGCTTTGGTGTTTTAAAAATAGGTTTCCCATTTTAAGTGAAATGCCTTCATATAAGTTTCCTGTACAGAAAGACATAGCTATTGGTTGTATGGCAATACATAATTTTTTACGTTGTGTTTCTCGTCGTGATGAGTTATTTGAGCAAGCTGAACAAGGTGAGGAAGATGAGAACGATAGTAATTAAATGTACAACACAATTGATGATTTAGAACCACCACCAGTTCCACCAAGTCACAGTGATATATTTTCTACTCAATCACAAATGTTCATGAATAATATGCATGATCAAATTGCCAATTGCCTGTAATTAGTAGATAATGAAAATAAATAAATAGTTAACAGCCATGTATGAGTTTATTTTTTGTGCTACGATGGATGTGTTCCTATTTTCTTTTCATCGATAGTTTATTATGTATTGAATTTGAGTTGAGAAGAATTTTTTTAGTTCTTTCAGTTTTAATAAAGTAACAAAAACAAAAACAAACAACATTTAAGTATTCAGCGTTCAGCATTAAGCATTAAGCATTCGACATTCAGCATTTAGCCATTCGAGTTCTAAAAATAAATTGAGACCAGTTCTAAAAATAAAGAGTGCTTTTAACATAGCATACACATCAATAATCATGCATCCTGTAAACTTTGAATTTTATTCACAAATTTTCTTACATGTTCTAGAAACCTGCATCTGTAGGGATGATGTTGCCGAGTTCGATGCCGATGATATCTTCTAGTATAAGGATTGAGGCTTCCTGCTTCAACCACCTACCATCATGTAGGACTATGATTTTTTGGCCGAGTCCTGCCATTAAAGCAGATGCGACGTTCTCGGCCTTGTTCTCTTTGGTGGAGCCGATTGAGGATTAAGGCTTCCCAGAATTGATTGAATGATAGATTCAGATCTGAAGTAGGGTAGCCTATTCTCATGAGCGTTGGTGAAAATGAGCTTAGGGTTTAGTCATGAAGCAACGATTAGGGATTTGTGGAGCTTGGAATTTAGTCGTGAAGCAACGATTAGGGATTTGTGGGTAATGAGGATTTGGGGATTAGGATTCTACTAAAAGTAAAGGTATAGCGGTGAATGAAAATTTCATACGGGCTTTATAATTTTGTTCTAGCGCCATGTTCCTTTGCTTTAAAATTTTGTTCTAGCTCCTGTTCTGTTATTTGGTTTTCTAATTTTTACGTTTCTATTTTTTGATGATTTGCATATTTAGTAGATTTGAAAAAAAAAACGAGAAATGAAGGGAAAGATTAAAGCTAAGATTTTGCAAAAAAGGAAAATAACAAATATTGTTATAAATTATATGTTATTAAGTATATATTATTATTAATACATCATTATTGTAAATTATTAACTTTAATTTATTAATATTAACAACTAATTATAATAAATTATTAATCACAAATAATTATTTATTAAAATAATAATTCTTAATTATAAATTATTAATCATAAATTATTGGTTCATAATCATAAATTATAAATTATCATTTATAAATTAATAAGTATTAATTATTAGATATTAATTATAAATACTAATTATTAACTATAATAATATTTTAAACCGTTGTGAACATATTTAAAAACTCAACATTAATTTGATCAACCTTGTTTTGTAGTGAATGTTTCCTCAAAAAGTATTATAGGATCGTTAAATATTAAACATTAATTATTAAATATTAATTATTAAAAGTTAATTATTAATTATTAATAATTTAGTAGTAATTATTTAATATTAATTGTTAAATATTCATTCTATTTATTAATTGTTAAATATAATTTATAAATATTAACTGTAATTTACTAATTATTAATAATTAACAATTATTAAACATAAAACTAATTGATTCCATAATTATAATATAGTTACCTACTAATAACTGGAAAGTAAAATTAAGTCTATTGGAATAGTGATTAAATCCTCCTGTCACGTTTAAAATAATCGAAAATAACGATGATCGGTTAAGAGTTGTTGAAAATTGACATCTGTTACAACTGGTAGACTAAAATTGTTGTAATTTGTATCTATTACAACTAGCAAAAAAAGAGTTGTTAAAATTGACATCTATTACAATGGGCAAAAAGAAATGGTTGCAATAGGCATCTATTACAACGGGCAAATAAGGATGAAAACTAGTATCTATTACAACGGGCAGAAAATAGTTGTAATAGACATATATTACAACTTGCAAATTAAAAACGTTGTAATAGGTGTCTATTATAACGTGCAAAGGAAAAGAGCAATTGAAAAATGGTATCTACTACAAAAGGCCTAAAAAACCGTTGTAATAGGTTTATATTACAGCATGCATTTATAGACCGTTGTAAAAAGAGTATTTTTGTTGTGGAGTTCCCATAAACTCATAAGTACTCATTCGAGTAGACTAAGTTTATGGATTAGACAGGTAGCTTTTGGAATGACGAATAAGGATTTCAAAGACAAAGTAGGAGGCTTGCTATTTAAATAAAATTATTTTGAAATTCCATCGTGTAAGCCGGGATTTATAACTGGTTAGGTGTGGTGTTGGCATCTTCATATGTCGAACACACACTACTATGATTTTCTTATTATACATTTACCCCTACATGGGAAACGATTTGGGTTTAATGAAGTAATGGATTATGGAAACAACTTGATGTAATAAAAAAATATTTAGTTGCTCTGTTTATTTATGTTGTGAAAAAAATACCGAACTCACTTGGTAGCTAGAAAATGATTTCGGTGAGAATTGTAGCATCATCGGCATCTATTTTCAAGTATCGTTGCAGGGGATGTTATAAATGGAAATAAAATTCCATAATTGACCTAAAATGAAAGTGGGAGATTGATAGAGTTATGTTTATGCCTAGGGACAATTATATAATTTTTTACATATATCTAACTCTATGACTACTCTTGTTCATAATAAAGGTATTTGATTTCTATTGCATACTTGTTGTATAGCGATATAACTAATTAAATAATTAATATAAAGTATATAAATAAAAAAATCCTTAAATGAAAGATTATGTGATTGTAGCTGTAAATAGTTGCAATTATGAGTAATTAATCACAATATAAAAAAATATTTTATTTTAAATATTCCTAGTCGAAATGTGTCGAGAAGAGATATCGATACATCTATTGAGGCCAGAGTACCAAATATATCCAAATGTTAGATAGTGTATTACTCATGGATGTTGGGGGCACTTAGGGGTTTTGTACTAATAGTAATTAGATAACCATGCAATGACTCACTCAAGAGTTTCCTGTTGGTCAACAACAACTAGATCAAATAGGAAATCTCAGGGTGACAATGTTACAAAGTTCCCTTGACTTGATAATATCATGGAACTTCAATGTGAATTCTCCACATTAATTATAGTTAAATCATGACATGATGTCCATTGGACGATTATAGTTGGGTCTAAGTTGAAGCACTGAAAGTGAAACACTACTCAATAGAGAATTTGTCTCCTCAGTTGTATGAGGTTAGTAACATGGTCAACCATAGTCAACTCAAAATTAAAATCTCTGGTCATAGTAGTACGGTTAATAATAAATGTTATTATTGAACCAATGATTTGTTTATGGACTAACCGAGTTGAATGCGAATGATATTGGAATTTTGACTAGAACCAAATTCCAAAAATTCTAAAGTAATATTATGTTGACGAAGAGAATGTGTGTAAATAATTGTTACTAAATGGTACCACTTAAAAAATTATAAAACATGATTTCACTAAAAAGGTCTATAAGTGATGAATTAAGTCAAACTATCCACCACTAGCTAAGGTAACGTGTGAATGTTAACATTTGAATTGCTTAATATTAATTGCTGATTGAATTCACACCTTTGATGTGACACCCCACCTCAAGACCCATACTAGCAATGGATACTACGAAGTAATACCATTTGCTAGTGCAGAGAATAAGGCTGGTTAGTAGCGACCATCTGTAGACTTAGTTTTAAGCGAGTATCGATACGTCAAAGTATGAGTTGGTTCTTTTTTTCCCAAAGTGGGATCGACATTAGGGCTGTCAATGGGTCGGGTCGGGTCGGGTTCGGGTTGGGTTCGGGTCAAGTCAGGTTCGGGTTGATTTTAAATGGGTCGGGTCAACTCGTTTATTAAACAGTTTAGAAATAGCTCAACCCGAACCCAACTCGATTATAAACGGGTTGACTCGACCTGACCTGTGTAACCCAATTATAACCAGATCGGGTCGTAAACGGGTTGGCTCAACCCGTATAAGGTATAAATGGGTTATAAATGGGTCGTAAAAAGGTTATAAACGGGTGAAAATTAGGTTCACGAGTCATAATCGGGTCGGGTCAACCCATATAAGTATAAACGAGTCAAATTAGGGTTCACGGGTCAACTTGAAACCCACATGTTTATAAACGGGTCAAATTCGGGTTGACTCGAAAATGACCCACCAACTTAACCGAGTCGGGTTAACCTGCTAATTTCCGTGTAATCTTCGGGTCGTGTTTCGGGTCATGCTGGAAATTGACTGCCCTAATCGACATATCCAATCCAGGACGCAGTGGTTTATACTATTTGATCAGAACAATATATAATATCAGTACATAGAACCATAGAGCACACAACAGAATATACAGATCATACTATAGAAAGATTGATTGAATACATATGTACAATGAGATGTCTATAATAAAGGGAGATATAGATGCAACATGAAAGAATATACATAAACTAGGTCTCTATCACCATATAAGCACACAAGGTACATAGACAAGTAATAGCAAAATGATACAATTGGAAGGCAAGCATAAGCAAGAGACAAGCTTTAGGGTAGCAGCTAAGTAATCAATGGGAACCTGAAACTTCTCGGTCTAATCCGAGTATTACTATAAAATAATAAACGAGCGAGTCTCATACCATATCAAACAGTTAAATGGTGCAAAGAAAGATATAAAGTATAACATGGATATGATGGAATATATGCATACGATCGATGTGTCATAATTATAGTAACTTAAGTGATAGTGCCGTAAATCAAGAAGTTCCAAAAATAGAAAGAACAACATCTCAAATTGAAATTATCAACTTAAATCATCAAGTTCCCATAACTGGGAGAATAATACCCTCAAATCGAAATTCCCAAATCCAAATATCCCAATATGGCCTATCATAGGTGAAAACCATATTATGGTGAAATCCCAAATTTGCAAATCCAAGCTCAAAGTCAAAGTCAAATAACAAAATGGCGTCATCCAAAAAGGTAAGCACAAGGCTATACCTAACGATTGATCGTATCCCTAAAGATGAGCATAAGGCTACATATGATGACCATAAATATCGCCTCCCCAAAAACGAGCAAGAAAACTATGATTGATGAACAAAAAGGATCACCTTTCCAAAAGACGAGTGCAAAGACTACGTTTGGCGATCATAAGGTTGCCTCCCTAAAGACGACCCTAAAAGCTACGCTTGATAGCCCCGAAGGACTGCCTCCCCAAAGACGAGCTCGAAAGCTACGTCTAACATACTCGCAGGATCGCCTCCCTAAAAATTTTATCGCCTATACTCAATTATTAAGCAAAAAAATTTCGCCTAAGCGTCCCATACCACTCGAATAAATTCGAATGTTTACTAATAGATAATAAACTCCACTGAAACAAATGAAATGTAGATAAATAAATAGTAATTAAAAATATTCATTTGGGTGAGTGTGGTAATGTAACGACCCGTAATTTCGCTATTTCAAAAATGAGAGATTTCGTTTGTTTTAAATTTAAAAAAGTTTAAAATTTAAATAAATAAGTTATATATAATAGATAATAATAGAGAAATTATTTATTCTTTTAGTTGATAATTTAAAAAGTATAAATTTGGATTTTAGAACAAATCAACAAAAGTTAAGTTTTGTTAAAAATAAATAAATGCTTAAATAAATAGGTTTATATATTTATTTAAAAATATAAATCTTATTGAAAACATTTAATAAAGATAATAAAAGTATATTAAAATATTTAAAAGTATGTTAATAATCGTTTTACAAAAATAACCAAATTTTGTCGCATTTTGTCAGTTTTACATACACTGTAAAATTAGAGATTTTGATATTATTTAAATATGATTTTAAAATATAAAGAGACATGTTTTAATTTATTTAAATAAGTAAAAAGTTCATTTTTAAATTTGGTTTACGTAAATAAATAGTTTAACTAAAACGTCAAAATGTGACCGTAAAACATTTTATCGAAAATCAACGTTTTGTCAATTAAAATTTGTCGCAACGTTATCGCACCTTTATTTTCTTATATAGGAACATATATTCAAATAGTATAAGTATTAATTAATTCACTAATCAAGTTTACTTTTACTAAACATACTTAGAAAATTCTAGAATATAATTAACAAAAAGTAAGCATAAAAAGACAAAAAAAAAGTACAAAAGTCAAAAAGTAAATATCAAATCAAACCAAACATAATTACTATATTCCTTACTTACTTCTTAAGTGAAAATGACATAAAGTAATGATTTGAAATGTGATGTTAAGTGTTGAAAAAATAAGGTTACTTAAAAAGTAAGTAAAGGGTATTTTGGTCTTTTTACAAAATATTATTTTAATTCAAAACTTTTTCTATAAATAAGCATCCAGTTTCTAACTTTTTTACACTTCTTCTTCTTCCTTTTTCAAGCTTTTCTTCTACACTCTAATGGCTTCTTCTCTTCCATTTCCTTACTAACTTTTTCAAAACCATATCAAACAAAGTCAAAACTCCACCAAACTTTTCCAAATACCTTAGAATATCACCAAAACATGGTTTAGCATCTAAGAAGTGAAGAAATGATGGAGGAAGGCGAGGATCAAGAGGAGGCCGAACCTATGGAAGAGGATGAGCAAGTTCAAGGAGCTCCGGAGCATGAAAAAGAAAAGGAAGTGCTTCTGAAATCAAAAGGAAAGTCTACGATAAAGATTTGGTGAAGATAAGAGGATTTAGTGAAGTGTTGGATTAAATGAATATTGATAGGAAGTTAAACGA
The DNA here is from genome assembly GCA_030737815.1 of Allium fistulosum. Lineage (NCBI taxonomy): Eukaryota > Viridiplantae > Streptophyta > Magnoliopsida > Asparagales > Amaryllidaceae > Allium > Allium fistulosum. The sequence goes on from CM060907.1 coordinate 339,891,267, forward strand.
TTTTGTTAAAGGTGAGTACTCATATTTTAAGTTACTAATTTCTAAAAGTATTTCAAGTTAATTACATGAAAAGTTTGTTATATGTTGAATGGTTTAATGGATGATAACTTGGTTGATTATATGTTTGTGATATGGTTGATAACTTGTTTGATAAGTGATAAGAGAAATGATTAGTAATTAACCATAGTTAATTAAATAAGAATTAAATCCATACAAACATGTGTATGGAAATTATTTAGTCTCTTAATGATTTCTAAAAAGATTGAAAATGATATTATAATAATATAATATTATAATATGAAATGAAATGAAAAATGAGTTTGAAATGATGAAAATATTGTTTTAAATGATTTAAAATAGTTTAAATATGGTTTTAAAAAAATTTGAAGTGTTTCGGACAAGTTTCGAAGCAATTCACAAAATTGGTCAAAATCGAGCTCGTCACGTAGCGGCAGTTCGTAAATTTCGACCCGTAACTTCAAATTAACGTAGAGAATGATTTGTAAGTCGAATTTCATCGAAATAAAAATTATTTGGTCCACAATGATAATAGTTTTCAAAGGAATAAAGAAAATGAATATTTCATCAAGTAGATTTTGAAATATGTTCAAAACAATTTTCTAAAAACATCGCGGTTTTGCAGTTCGGAATCCAAAAAGGGATTTCTTTATAAATGATATTTTTAAACGATTAAAAATATGAAATAAATTTGGTAAATCTATTAAAATGGTTAAAAAGAGATTTGGAATGGAAAATATAAATTTTTAAATATTAAGAAGTTGTTTAAATCAAATAAGTTTATATACCACTTTCCGTAGCACTTTTATGCTGCGAATTTTATAACCTTTTGGAACATGAGTTTAAACTTAACAATTCTTTCCTAAATCTTTTGTGAATGATTTTAAAAGGATAATTAAGTAGTTTAAATATGGTTTGGAAGTTTTAATACGAGTTTGAATAAATGGTTAGGAGGAATCGTTTATACCACTTAAACAAAAATGCAAAGAATATTGAATGTATTAACAAACTGAGTATGTGGAAACGACTAGTGCATTTGTCCCGCCTGTGAGATCTGGGAAGTTAAAACAAGGTGTTAAACTAAGGTTAGGAATGGAGCAACCAGTGCCCTGAACTTACCTGGCCTATGTTTTCTCTTTTTAGACGAGGAGTGGAACAGATCGAAAGGAAAGTCCGGATGCTCTGAAAGATCATTTTAAGTTTTTCCAAGATAAGAGAAAAGAAATAAATTCTTTGAATGTTAATTAACCACTTAACATCTTTTTATCGATGATTAGCACGAAGGAACCAGGATCGGATTGGGTGATTCTTATCCGAAGAACCGGGATCGAATTTGGGTGATTCCTATCCAAAGACCCCTTCAAACTAATTTTCGAAATAAAACATATTAAAGACAAAGATCGTTGAAGACGAAGATCTTCATGTTGTAGGATTGCTTGCCATTAGTCCCTGGAGGTGAAATTTACCATATCTAAGGCGGCAGTTGTACTATGTTATGAAAATCTTCGATTTGCAAGAATATGATTTGAAGTTAAGAAAAAAATCTTTGATTAAGATTTAATAAATGATTTGGGAATATTTTCCCTAAGCTAAAAGTTATAACTTGAATATAAGAAATCTTTGATTAAGATTTAAATGGATGATTCGGAAAAGTTTTCCTAAGTAAAAGAGAAGATGATTTGGAATTATTCCAAGATTTAAGAAAGGTTTAAATAAACCAAATGATTTGATAAATGAGGCTTAATGATTCCATATACTCTTGAAAAGAAAATGGAATAAATTAAAAAGAATACATCTAAGAAAGATATTTTATAAAAGATGAAGTAATTGATTGATGATTGATATCCACATATGAACTTAACATCTTTTAAAGCGATGATTGGCTTCGAAGGAACCGGTGTCGGATTTGGGTAATGCCTATTCGAAAACCACTTCGAACCAATGTATATGTTCGAAAGTGAAGACATGTTGAAGATGGTGATTATTGAAGACCATGGATCTTCATAGCGTGAGGACAGCTTGTTGACATGTTCTAGGTCGCTCCCATTATAGAATTATTTATAGCAGTGGTCTCCTCATTGTGGAGATTTTTTGGATTGCAAGGACTACGCGCTACTAGTGGTAGTAGGAGAGTGCCTTCGGTTTCGTTCAATCCCAGAATGAACTTGTATGGACGATTTTCTGACATTGCATTTCTGAGACACAACGTTTGACTTTTACAAATGTACATCTGCTTGGTGGCGGAGAAGGCAACTTCTCTTAGCTTAACACCCTTCTCTGAGACATACGAGCTCAGAGGTTGTATGCTTGTGGGAGTCAAATAGTGATCAAAGGAATGGTAGTGTGGCATTCAAAGTGGAACCTATTATGATCAAAGCGTGGTTTTGTATGAAAAGCATGGCTTTGAAAAAATTAAGCGTAGCCTCACTAGCCTCATATCATGGAAGACGATATGAAATACTATGTGGTTTGACAGACACAAATTCGGAATAAGTGAGTATGTATGGTGGTGTCCAATACGTTGGGCCCTTTGGGAGATACGTCTGTCATGGCATTTATTGCCCCATTTGGATAAAGTGGTTAGCTTGAGAAAAGCAGGGAACTACCGGTTATCAGTAGTAGTGTAGCAAGTATAGTTCCAAGTGACTAGTTTGAGAAAAGCGATTATGGCACCGTGAGAACTATGTTTGTTATGCGTGGATCGGAGAAAAGGCCACTAGTTCCGTATCATGTTGGAAATCCAATCCCAATACGAGATTTGCGGTTTTGATTGTATTCCCAAAATAGTTGTAATGACTTGCAAACATTTCAGCTACCCCTTTCTGGTATCATATATTCCGTTCGGTATATTCCGTTGACCTAGTCCGAATATATTACCTTAGACTTAGTCCAGATATTGATACCTTATTTGAATAAGTTTATTTGAAAAGTGTCAAAAGAATGTCATTAAAGATAATATCAAGTGAATTTTGGTATAAAGTGTTTTGGTTATCATAAGATAAAAACCCTTCCATGTTTATATGTAGGCATAGTCTTATGAGATACCCTTCTTTTCAAAGGTTTTGATATCCTCAACATGATCTATACATTTAAAATTTCGAGTATCTTACGCTGGTTTATCAAGCCTGATCCGGGTATTTTTAATACTCGGGTCAGATCTGAGTAGTTTCAGGTTTAGTTGAAGACGGTTGGAGTTTCCAGAGGAGAGTTGGAGATCTTCATCATTGTATGGATGTATTCTATTATCCGTTGTGGTTTGTTAGTTTTGTTTGATGTTTGTCAGCATTTGTATGGACAGAAGTTTATAACTGTCCAGGCTGAATCTAGGTTAGACTCTGATATTTTATTTTAAAATTTTCCACTGTAAGGATTATTATTGAAATAACATATGTTATTCCATTCGTGTGAGATTCTGCTCTATCTTTATTTTCTTTCTACCCTTAATGATCCGCTTATTCGTGCAATTTGAGTTGGACATGTGTAGTTTATTGTCGATTCAAAGAGTACGGAAAAACGGACCATTACATTTGGTATCAGAGCTGAAGGTTAAGCAAGAACCTTGGCTTTGGTTGGGTAAAGACTCATCAGAGATAGGGTTAGTGATACCCTAGGATGAGTAACTCATTAGAGATAGGGTTAGTAACACCCTAGAATGAGTTTGAGTGTATTATATATGAGCGCGTATTTGTTATTAGATATAAATTGTTTTGTGTTGATTTATCTGTTGAGTGATTTATGGATTCTGATCGATGTGCCTGATCACCATTATCGATGAGGGTCCCTAAACATTTAAACAAGGCGAATCGACATACTGATTTTGAAAAATTTGGTAAATGAAATAATTTTACCTAGGATTATATTTTGAATATAAAGTATATATTTTGAAAAGTTGTATAGTTAGAAATCAGGATTAGTGAAATTTAAATATGAACATCTTGTGATTAGAATTTCACAGTTTGACTATAAGATGTTTCATAAAGATAATCGATAAGTAAGAAATCTGATAAGGTAATTAAGATCTTTAATACTTATTCCAAAATAATAAATTAAGAAATGATAATGTTAAGTTACTATCATAAATTGATTAATTGTTTGATTTAAAAGTTTAAGTACAAATGCCTTGCGAATTAAGTTTCACGATTTAACTATAAGATGTTTGATAATAAGATTTGTTTAAGGAATGAACATATAAGATAAAAATGTATTTAAATAATAGAAAACGATTGTGTAAAAAAAGGATAAATATAGAAGGAATGAGAATTTCAATTCGAGTAAAAGAATTGTGGTAATTTAAATGAAGTTAATTAATATAAGATAAAATGAATTTATAAAATAGGTTTATAAAGTAATCTCTAAAGGATTTTGAAAATGATATTACTTTAAATAAAAAGAGGTATTTTATGATAACTAATTCGATTGGCTTGAAAATAAACTAAAAATGGGTAAGAGATGTGTTCGGATGGTAAGCACTTCTCTTAAGTATTACTCTTTTTGTTAAGAGGATATATGATACTATTGGTAGTACCCAGTTCCTTGGATTGTTTTGGAGTTACTCGATATATATAATTTTCTTAAGTTATAGAGATAATGTGAATCATTAACTGATAAATTGATTGGTAATCTTTCTAAAAGTTTTTAAACTAAAGATAAATTGGAATTGCTAATTGCTAAAATAAAGCGGGATTTCCGACGATTTTGGACAGTCGAAAATTTCTGAATCATACCTAACTCAGACCTAAGAAATTTGTGAAAACTTTTGGTAAAAGATTGTGAAATACTTTGAGTAAATGAAAAAAGATAAGGACAATTTATAAATTCGATTTATAAAGAAAAAAAAGATTTAAGGGTTAAGAGTTTGCGGGTTTAAATACGGGAGATTTTAAAATTTGTTTTTCAAAGCTAGAAAAATAATAATACAACTCTTTAAAAAGGTAATTATAACCTTAAAAATGTTTTATTAATGAATTCTAGCATAAATTAAGAATTTGGACTTAAGTCTTTAAAAGTGATTGATTTGCATAAGTTATAAGACGAAATAAACTTAAATAATAGTTTTACGAAATGATTCATAAATAATATTAGTGTTAAAGGAAATATACTAAGTTAAAAGATTATGGGAAAACTTTTTTTATAAAGATAAATTATCTTTTGAGTGAAAAATGGTTTCTTTGGAATATTTTCCTTTAATAAAAATATTTGGAAATAAATAATTAAGGGGATTATATAAAGAAGCACCTTTATAAAGTGTTTGAGCTTAAGATAAAGTTTTTATGAATTTTTTTGAAAGTTAATAAATACATATATTATATGTAGATCATTTCATCACACAAATTTTGATCTAATATGCGAGTATGGAACTTTGAGGTGTTTACACTGGTCCGAAAAAGGATTTATCACTCGATTCTTGACGACGAACATTGATGAGGGTTTGCGGTTAGGTACTTTAGTTTCCTATCATAGTTGAGAGCTATGCAAGGAAAGCAAATGTTTCTGAGCAAAGAGCCTGATCATAGTTCGCACTAGAGGATCGAGGGATCGATACTAGTTCGAAAATAAAGTTGTGTGTTCGAATAGGAGATCGAATAAGATATTTCATACGGATGATCTGTGTATATTATATGGAATTAAGTTTGAAGATAAATGTTTTAGGCAAACTTTTGTTTTGGGTAAGTTCGAGTACGAAATTCTTTTAAGTAGGGGAGAATGTAACGATCCGTGATTTCGCTACTTCGAAAATGAGAGATTTCGTTTGTTTTAAATTTAAAAAGGTTTAAAACTTAAATAAATAAGTTATATATAATATATAATAATAGAGAAATTATTTATTCTTATAGTTGATAATTTAAAAAGTATAAATTTGGATTTTAGAACAAATCAACAAAATTTAAGTTTTGTTAAAAATAAATAAATGCTTAAATAAATAGGTTTAAATATTTAAAAAGATAAATCTTATTAAAAACATTTAATAAAGATAATAAAAGTATATTGAAATATTTAAAAGTATGTTAATAATCGTTTTACAAAAATAACCAAATTTTGTCGCATTTATTTGTCAGTTTTACATACACTGTAAAATTAGAGATTTTGATATTATTTAAATATGATTTTAAAATATAAAGAGACATATTTTAATTTATTTAAAGAAGTAAAAAGTTCATTTTTAAATTTGGTTTACATAAATAAATAGTTTAACTAAAACGTCAAAATGTGACCGTAAAACATTTTGTCGAAAATCAACGTTTTGTCGATTAAAAGTTGTCGTAACGTCGTCATACCATTATTTTCTTATATAGGAACATATATTCAAATAGTATAAGTATTAATTAATTCACTAATCAAGTTTATTTTTACTAAGCATACTTAGAAAATTCTAGAATATAATTAACAAAAAGTAAGCATAAAAAGACAAAAAAAGTACAAAAGTCAAAAAGTAAACTTCAAATCAAACCAAACATAATTATTATATTCCTTACTTACTTCTTAAGTGAAAATGATATAAAGTAACGATTTGAAATGTGATGTTAAGTGTTGAAAAAATTTCTATAAATAAGCATCCAGTTTCTCACTTTTTTACACTTCTTTTTCTTCCTTTTTCAAGCTTTTCTTTCACTCTCTAATGGCTTCTTCTCTTCCATTTCCTTACTAACTTTTTCAAAAGCATATCAAACAAAGTCAAAACTCCACAAAACTTTGCCAAAGACCTTAGAATATCACCAAAACATGGTTTAGCATCTAAGAAGTGAAGAAATGATGGAGGAAGGCGAGGATCAAGAGGAGGCCGAACCTATGGAGGAGGAGGACCAAGTTCAAGGAGCTCCGGAGCGAGAAAAAGAAAGGAAGTGCTGCCGAAATCAAAAGGAAAGTCTACGATAAAGATTTGGTGAAGATAAGAGGATTTAGTGAAGTGTTGGATTAAATGAATGTTGATAGGAAGTTAAACGATTTGGTTAAAGGTGAGTACTTATATTTTAAGTTGCTAATTTCTAAAAATATTTCAAGTTAATTACATGAAAAGTTTGTTATATGTTGGATGGTTTAATGGATGATAACTTGGTTGATATTATGGTTGATTATATGTTTGTGATATGGTTGATAACTTGTTTGATAAGTGATAAGAGAAATGATTAGTAATTAACCATAGTTAATTAAATAAGAATTAAATCCATACAAACATGTGTATGGAAATTATTTAGCCTCTTAATGATTTCTAAAAAGATTGAAAATGATATTATAATAATATAATATTATAATATGAAATGAAATGAAAAATAAGTTTGAAATGATGAAAATATTGTTTTAAATGATTTAAAATAGTTTAAAAAAAAATTGAAGTGTTTCGGACAAGTTTCGAAGCAATTCACAAAATTGGTCAAAATCGAGCTCGTCACGTAGCGGTAGGTCGTAAATTTCGACCCGTAACTTCAAATTAACGTAGAGAATGATTTGTAAGTCGAATTTCATCGAAATAAAAATTCTTTGGTCCACAATGATAATAGTTTTCAAAGGAAGAAAGAAAATCAAGATTTCATCAAGTAGATTTTGAAATATGTCCAAAACAATTTTCTAAAAACATCGCGGTTTTGTAGTTCAGAATCCAAATTGGGATTTCTTTATAAATGATATTTTTAAATGATTAAAAATATGAAATAAATTTGGTAAATCTATTAAAATGGTTAAAAGAGATTTGGAATGGAAATATGAATTTTCAAATATTAAGAAGTTGTTTAAATCAAATAAGTTTATATACCACTTACCATAGCACATTTATGCTGCTAATTCTATAACCTTTTGGAATATGAGTTTAAACTTAACCATTCTTTCCTAAATCTTTTGTGAATGATTTTAAAAGGATAATTAAGTAATTTAAAGATGGTTTGGAAGTTTTAATAAGAGTTTGAATAAATGGTTAAGAGGAATCGTTTATACCACTTAAACAAAAATGTAAAAATTGTTGAATGATTAACAAACTGAGTATGCGGAAATGACTAGTACATTTGTCCCGCCTGTGAGATCTGAGAAGATAAAATAAGGTGTTTAACTAAGGTTAGGAATGGAGCAACCAGTGCCCTGAACTTACCTGGCTTGTGTTTTCTCTTTTTAGACGAGGGGTAGAATAGATCGAAAGGAAAGCCCGATTCTCTGAAAGATCATATTTAAGTTTTTCCAAGATAAGAGAAAAGAAATAAATTCTTTGAATGTTAATTAATCACTTAACATCTTTTTATCGATGATTAGCACGAAGGAACCGCGATCGGATTGGGGTGATTCCTATCCGAAGAATCAGGATCAGATTTGGGTGATTCCTACCCGAAAACCCCTTCAAACTAATTTTCGAAATAAAAAATATTGAAGACAAAGAACATTGAAGACGAAGATCTTCATGATGTAGAATTACTTGCCATTAGTCCCTGGAGGTGAAATTTACCATATCTAAGGTGGTAGTAGTACTCTGTTATGAAAATGTTTGATTTGCAAGAATATGATTTGAAGTTAAGAAATAAATCTTTGATTAAGATTTAATAAATGATTTGGGAATATTTTCCTTAAGTTAAAAGTTATAACTTGAATATAAGAAATCTTTGATTAAGATTTAAATGGATGATTTGGAAAAGTTTTCCGAAGTAAAAGAGAAGATGATTTGGAATTATTCCAGGATTTAAGAAAGGTTTAAATAAACCAAATGATTTTATAAATGAGGCTTAATGATTCCATATACTCTTGAAAAGAAATTGGAATAAATTAAAAAGAATATATCTAAGAAAGATATTTTATAAAAGATGAAGTAATTGATTGATGATTGATATCCACATATGAACTTAACATCCTTTAAAGCGGTGATTGGCTTCGAAGGAACCGGGGTCGGATTTGGGTAATGCCTATCTGAAAACCACTTCGAACCAATGTATACGTTCGAAAGTGAAGACATGTTGTAGATGATGATTATTGAAGACCGTGGATTTTCAAAGCATGAGGACTGCTTGTTGACATGCTCTGGGTCGCTCCTATTATAGAGTTATTTATAGTAGTGGTCACCTCGTTGTGGAGATTTTTCAGACTGTAAGGACTACTCGCTACTAGTGGTAGTAGGAGAGTGCCTTCGGTTCTTTCAGTCCCAGAACGAACTTGTATGGACGAATGTCTGACATTGCATTTCTGAGACACAACGTTTGACTTTTACAAATGTACATCTGCTTGGTGGCGGAGAAGGCAACTTCTCTTAGCTTAACACCCTTCTCTAAGACATACGAGCTCAGAGGTTGTATGCTTGTGGGAGTCAAATAGTGATCAAAGGAATGACAGTGTGGCATTCAAAGTGGAACCTGTTATGATCAAAGTGTGGTTTTGTATGAAAAGTATGGCTTTGAAGGAATTGAGCGTAGCCTCACTAGCCTCACATCCTAGAAGATGGTATGGGATACTATGTGGTCTAACAGACACAAATTCAGAATAAGTGAGTATGTATGGTGGTGTCCAATATGTTGGGCCCTTTGGGGGATACGCCCCTCAAGGCATTTATTGCCCCATTTGGATAAAGTGGTTAGCTTGAGAAAAGCAGGGAACTACCGGTTATCAGTAGTGGTGTAGCAAGTATAGTTCCAAGTGACTAGTTTGAGAAAAGCGATTAAGGCACCGTGGGAACTATGTTTGTTATGCGTGGATCGGAGAAAAGGCCACTAGTTCCCTATCATGTTGGAAATCCAATCCCAATACGAGGTTTATGGTTTTGATTGTATTCCCAAAATAGCTATAATGACTTGCAAACATTTCAGCTACCTTTTTCTGGTATCATATATTTCGTTCGGTATATTCCGTTGACCTAGTCCGGATATATTACCTTAGACTTAGTCCAGATATTGATACCTTATTTGAATAAGTTTATTTGAAAAGTGTTTTCAAAAGAATGTCATTAAAGTTAATATCAAGTGAATTTTGGTATAAAGTGTTTTGGTTATCATAAGGTAAAAACCCGTCCATGTTTATGTGTGGGCGTGGTCTTATGAGATACCCTTATTTTCAAAGGTTTTGATATCCTTGACATGATCTATACATTTAAAATTTTGAGTATCTCACGCTGGTTTATCAAGCCCGATCCGGGTATTTTTAATACTCGGGTCAAATCCGAGTAGTTTCGGGTTTAGTTGAAGATGGTTGGAGTTTCCAAAGGAGAGCTGGAGATCTTCATCATTGTATAGACGTATTCTATTATCCGCTGTGGTCTGTTAGTTTTGTTTGATGTTTGTCAGCATTTGTAAGGATAGAAGTTTATCACTGTCCAGGCTGAATCTAGGTTAGACTTTGATATTGTATTTTAAAATTTTCCGCAGTAAAGATTATTATTGAAATAATATATGTTATTCCATTCGTGTGAGATTCTGTTCTATCTTTATTTTCTTTCTACCCTTAATTGTCTGCTTATTCGTGCAATTTGAGTTGGACATGTGTGGTTTATTGTCGATTCAAAGGGTACGAAAAAATGGGCCATTACAAGTATTAAACAGAAAAGGTAAATGCAAGCGTTCTATACCGCTTGTTTCACTAATTTATTTAATTAGATTTCTCATCTGACCGAAATAGTAGCTTTGTTATTAAAACTAAATTTAAGAAATTCTTTTCAAATATTTGTTTAATATGAGAAATTGTTATTTTGAAATCATTTCACCATATGTACATATATTGTAAGTATTGTTTTTAAAACCCTATTTAAAAATTGAGTTTGAAAGCAATTTCGTTTAGAAATATAATTTAAAATAGGAATTTAAGCAAACCATTTAGTAAAAGCATGTTGTAAATATATGAAGGCATATTAAACAAGGATTACAAAATCACAAAACATCCCAAAGTAAATCCCAAAGCAAGAGAATCTAAATAACAAAACTAAAGAGCATTTAGAAGCGTCTAAATCCATCGAAATAATGGAATAAATAAAAGCCAAAAGTGCAACAAGTCGCGACAAAAGAGAGACCAAAAAGGCACCTGGAGCGGTGCTCGAAACCTTCAGTCGTTCGATTGAATGCTACCTGGAGCATATGCTCCAAGTGCTTAAGTCGGTCGATTGGGTTCAGTCGATTGAACGTGTTTTTCTTGGAGTTGTATAGCTCCAAGTTGCGTATTCAACCGAGCCTGGTGAATTCCAAGCGACCAAAACTCTGATTCCAATAACTTTTTATGACCAAATAAAAGCATAACTTGCATACAAAACTATAACATCATATAGAAGCAATTTGGAAGCAAAAAAGATGATTTCACTTATGGACAGCAAGCATTTCTATTGAATAAATCAGCAGTTTCTCATTCTTTCCACATTCAAGAATAAAACCATTAAAACCTGAGGTTAGCAAGCATCAAACACCTTAAAACTAAAGCTAGTATGAGATATGATAAATTCTCACCTGAATAAAACGATCTACAACTAAATGGTGGTGGATTGAAGCTTGTTCTTACTTGATTTCAGCTCTAATGTCACATGCAAAGAGGAATTTGGCAATAGAATCTTAAGCACAGAAATAACTCAAAAATATATATTAGAAATGAGCATGAAGTTGAGATTTCATACCTGAAATATTTCTTAATTATTTTCAGCAATCAATTTACTAATTTATGAGAAGGTTGAGAATTTTAGCGTAGGGTTTCAAGAGGAATAAGGGGTGTAGTTTGTTTTCTTTTCAGGAAGGAAGAAAAAAATGAATGTAATGTTATTTTCTTCTTTCCTTAACCCTTACACTAATGGGCTAAGCCCAAGATATCTTATTTTAATTAATTTAGTTCTAATGAATGTTTTATTTATATTTTCTAATCAAAACTTCACTTATGAATAAAAATGAAATGGTATCATCCATTCTCTAATACACCCAAATATTAGCAAACTACTCTATCCATTTCTTATCAATTATCATGAATAAAATTTTATTTGTTTATTTGTGAAATATAATTTTAACAAAAAGGTTTTATTCTTAATATTTTTAAGTAATGAAAATAATTTTCTTTTATAAATACTTAAATTCTCTTTTTGTAAGATCCAACTAAACAATTTTGCAATTAGTTAGGTTTCGACATAAACCAAGTTATAAAATTTCAAATTAGCCAACATAAATGAATTTGCATATTTTATATACTTATTTTATTTTATTTTCTGATTTTCCCCATTTAACCAATTTATTTTATTTTGTCACGAAAATCCTTTCTTTCTTTTTATTATCTAATACAAGAATTAAACCATTGCATTTTTAATATTTCACTTATGAATTCCCAAATGTTAGTTTCTTGAAAAACTCTTATCAATCCTCTTAATTCTGAAATCTCTTAAATTTACAAAGGAAGTGGATGAAAATCACATTCCCCTATTTATAAATTATTATTTAAAAATGAAATTATATTTAATTCTATTCCAGGTATGTCTCAACTCAAGGTTGTTACAGACTCGCCCTCATATGAAAATTATGTCCCCGCAATTCCTCGTAGAGGAGAGAATATAACAAACAAAATAAAAATTCATAATGAGGCATGATCAATTTAAGAAATCTACCAGATTTTGGATAGAGGAAAGCAACTCAGGATATGTTCAGTCGATTAGTTCCATGGTTTCCCAAGAGCAGTCTTTGGGATTATCGGACCACTAAACTTTCACGAGCGAGATGTCTTTATTACGAACATGCTTGATCTTAGATGCAACGATATGGATAGGATTCTGAGCATAAGTCAAATCAGGTGAAATCTCAGGCTCTTCTAAAAGTTGAGGCTCAAGGAAAGAATCAGATTCTCTAAGGCATTTCCAGAGCTATGATATATGAAATACATCGTGAATGCCAGAAAACTGAGCTAAAAGAGAAACTCGATAAGCAACACTGCCAATACGTTTAGTGATTGGGTATGGTCCAGTATATCGTGGAGCCAACTTCCCAGATCGACTAAAGTGCATGACATGCTTCAAAGGAGATACACGAATGAAGACTTAGTCTCCAACAGGGAATTCCAAATCTTTCCTCTATTATTTGCAAAAGATTTATGTCTGTTCTAGGCCTCCTTCATTCTCTGGCTAATAAGATTGATTTTCTCGAAAGCTTCAGGAACAGTATCAGTACCCAAAACCAACTTCTCTCCAGACTCAATCCAACAAGAAGGTGATCGGCAGGGCCTTCCGTAAAGAGCTTTGAAAGGGGAAATTCTGTTACTGGACTGAAAGCTATTGTTGTAAGAAAATTCAACAAGAGGGATATGATCTTCCCAGTTACAACCGAAATCTAGAATATAAGCATGAAGAAGATCTTCTAAAACTTTGTTCACTCGCTCCGTCTGCCGTCAGACTGAGGAGATAGGTTATCCTGAGATTGAGTTTCGTACCCAATGCCTTCTGAAGACTCTTCCATAACTCACTTATAAAGAGTGGATCCTAGTCGCCAACTATGGCATTGGGAAAGCCATGAAGCCTAACAATCTCTTTAATATAAAACTTGGCTAGCTGAGGAGCTGTTTGATTAGACTTGACAGGAATGAAGTGGGATGATTGCGCCAGTCTATCGATAATCACCCACATATTATCATGACTGGATCTAGAATGGGGAAGACCATAGACAAAATTCATAGAAACCTGAAAAAGAGAGATACAATCATGGCTAGATCGATTCAAAATTAGAATTCAAATTCAAGATCATAAGTTTACAATACCTGATCCCACTTCCAAATAGGAACATCTATTGGCTGTAAAAGTCCATAGGGTTTCTGATGCTCTGTCTTTACAAGCTGACAAGTCATACAGCTCTTTACATAGCTTGTAACATCACGCTTCATCCCTTCCCAATAGTAGAGATGTTTCATATCCACACACATCTTACTACTACCAAGGTGGATAGTGTACCTAGAGCAATGACATGCTTCTAAGATATCCTTTTGGAGATTCTCAATAATTGGTACCATAAGTCTCCTATGTCTTCGAACACAACCATGAACATCAACTTCAAAATCCTTCAATTCATCCTTTCCAGACTCATTACTACAATTTTGTATATGATAAACAAGGTCGAGATCCTATTTATGAGCTTCAACTATTCGATCCAATAAAGATGGACGAGCTTCCAAGCTTACTAACAACATGGATGAACTAGAATCCGGAGTGCGACTTCGAATCTCGCAAGAAAATAAAACTTTAAGACCTTTCCACTCAGCCACCATTATAGAACTACCGCCTGATGCTTTCGACTTAGTGCATCAGCAACTCAATTCCCCTTTCCTAGAGTATACCGAATATCAAAATCATAGGAAGAAAGGAATTCAAGCTACCATTGCTGACGCATATTGAGATCCTACTAGGTAAATAGATACTTCGGAGATTTATGGTCAGTATAGAGAACAAACTTCTCGCCAAAAAAGAAAATGACGCCAAACCCTAAGAGCAAAGACGATGGCTGCAAGTTCAAGGTCATGTGTAGCATATCTGACCTTATTCGGTTTTAATTACCTTGATGCATAAGCAACTACATGGTCTCTCTGCATCAATATAGCGCCATGACCCAATCTACCAACATCGGTATAGACTACTGGTTCTTTGTTCCTTTTTAGAGCCATAAGAATGGGAGCATAGGTAAGAAGCCCCTTCAAATTATGAATTGCTACTTCGCATTTATCTGACCATACGAATTTAAATCATTTTCTAGTAAAACTAGTGAGAGGAAGAACAATTATGGTGAAATCTTTTATGAATCGACGGTAATAACCCGCTAATCCAAGAAATCTCTGAATCTCTAAAACATTCTTCGGCCTCTTACAATGTTGGATGGCTTCGATCTTAGATGGATCGATAGAAATACCAACTTTTGAAGCCACACGCCCTAAAAAATTTAACATGCTTCTGCCAGAAATGGCACTTGGAGAATTTTGCCTTCAATTGATTTTCCTGAAGTGTCCTCGGAACAGTTCTGAGATGATCCACATGCTCCTCCTCAAACTTGGAATAAACTATGATATCATCAATAAAAACTAAAACGAATTTATCAAGAAATTCTCGAAACACTCGATTCATGAGATCGACAAAGAAAACTAGGGCATTCGTTAGCCCAAAGGGCATTATGAGCCACTCATAGGAATCATAATGGGTACGAAAAGCTGTCAGAGGAATACTATCTCTGCCCTCAAAGCTGATAAAATCCAATCGCTAAGTCTAGTTGAAAAAAGACTTTTGTGCCACATGGTTGATCGAACATATCATCGATCCGGGGCAACAGATATTTGTTCTTTATCGTAAGTTCATTAAACTTACGATAATCAATACAAAGCCTGAGTGTACCATCCGCTTTCTTAACAAATACCACCATTGTACCCAAGGAGACAAACTAGACTGAATGAACTGCTTGGCTTCTAACTCGGACAACTGCTTTCTCAACTCCTCATTTTCCTTTACCGACATCCTCTTGGGAGGACGACTTACCGGCTGAGCACCAAGGACCAAGTCAATTCAAAATTTAAGGGCCTGCTTGGGTGGTAACCTCGAAACGGGTTCAAAGATGTCAAGGAAATCACGACAACAAGAATGCAAGAGATATCATATCCTTCTTGGGACTCAAGAACAAATAAAGAAGCTTCAGAACTAGAATCGGTATCTTGAAGAGCTACAAAAATACGCTCTTTATAATTTGGGTGCTTAAGGTAGATAATTCTTTCAAGACAAAGTATGTGCGCTTCATATTTATTGCCAATCGATTCCTAAAATCATCCCAGAACCCAGATATTGCATATGATGCAAATCAACAAAGAAAGAATAACCACAAAAGACGAGCTTACCATCCTTACATTACATACTAAGAGTTGCAGATCCTCCAATAGTTTTCGCAATCCTTGGCAAAGTAACCAAACATATAACATCCAAAGATAATACATCACAAGCTCTTTTGATATGAATGAGTGAGAAGTACCTGTATCGAAAAGAACTCGAATATGAAGATTCCTAAAATAAATAATGCTCTTAAGAATAGATGGAGGTATACCTTTCCCCCACTTAGCTCCACTCGAAGATCCAACCATATTTAGCTTCCCTATTTTTTGCTTCTGCGCTAAAGTAGGATATGAGTCACAGGAATGTCTGGGCTTCTTACAATAATGACAGACTACTGGATTGGAACAATCCATTGCAAAATGACCTTTGTCACCACAATTGAAACATCCTTCCGAACTAGGCTGGGAACTCTGGGAAGCTCCTCCTTGCATCTTTGCCTTCTTATTAGGAAAGGATTGGATTTGTCGTCGAGCTGCTTCTTCTTAAGAATTACCATTATCTCATTGAAAGTCGCATCACTGCTATCTTTCTGCTTTTAAGCCTTCTCTATTCTAAAGGCACTGTCAACCTATTTCTCGAATGAAACATCCAACTTTAGGAGCAAAGCTTCCTTGAGATACTTCTTAACTCCATTAGCAAACTTTTGATTCTTCTTCAATGGGGTGTTGATGTGCCCTACCCCATACTTAGATATGGATTCAAAAATCGCAATATACTCAGAAATAGACGACTTGCCCTACTTGAGATTAATAAATTCCCATGTCAAAGAAGCCTTCTCAGATTCGAGCATAAACTTTGCCTCAAAGCATTCCCTAAATTGCTCCTAGGTAAGTTCTGCTTCCTTAACCTCAGCAATTAACAACTTATACCAGTCTAACACCCGCTCCTGGAGCTGACTAGATACCATGTGAACCTGATGAAGATCAAAAAGGCCCATGCAAGAAAAGATGTGCTCGCATGTCCTAAGCCATTCTTGGACCTCAATAACACCTTCTGAGCTCTTGTAAGGCTTGCCTCCCAAATGGGCAAAATCACTGCACGTACATGCAAAGCCTGATTTATGGGAAGGAGAATCAGTGAAAGGACTGAAAGATTGAGCATTATTGACAAGCTCTACGATTTGCTGAGCAGACATAAATACTCTATCCTAGCTGGTTGGTTGCTCTTCCGCCAGCCATCTCACTTCTGAGTAGATAAAGTTAGACTATAGATTATTTTATACAATGATCGGAGTTTGCGCAAAGCTAGCAACCAAACAAATAAGTTCCCTATGATATTATGATTTCTAATAAGGAGGAATCCTAAGACACTAAAGGAAACCTAAGGGATGATTTCTAAGATATGTATAGACCTGGATTTTTGTTGTCAATATCGTACTTTGTTTTGTCATAGCTCGGATACCATGTTGTGATGCCCCACCTCGAGAGCCACACTGACAAAGGATATTACTAAGTAATATCGTCTGCTAGTACAAAGAATAAGGCTGGTTAGAAGCAACCATCTGCAGATTTAGTTTTAAGCGAGTATCGATACATCGAAATATGAGATGGTTCTTTTTTTCCTTAAGTGGGATCGACGTATCAAATCTAGGCTTAATATAAAATATGCAGTGGTTTATAGTATTTAATCTAAACAATATATAATATCAGTACATAGAACCATAAAGTACACAGCAAAATATACATATCATACTGCAAAAAGATTAATTGAATACATATGTATAATGAGATGTCTACAATAAAGGGAGATATAGATACAACATGAAAGAATATACATAAACTAAGTCTCTATCCCTATATAAGCATACAATATACATAGACAAGTACTAGCAAAATGATACAAATGGAAGGCAAGTATAAGCAAGAGACGAGCTTCAGGCTAGCAGCTAAGTGGTCAATGGGAACATGAAACTACTCGGTCTTATCCAAGTATTATTATAAAATAATAAACGGGCGAGTCTCATACCAGATCAACCGGTTAAATGCTGCAAAGAAAGATATAGAGTATAACATGGATATGATGGCATATATGCATAAGGTCGATGTGTCATAATTATGGTAGCTTAAGTGATAGTGCCGCAAATCAAGAAGTTCCCAAAATAGAAAGAATAGCATCCCAAATTGAAATCATCAACCCAAATCATCAACTTCCCATAAGTGGGAGAATAATATACTCAAACTGAAATTCCCAAATCCAAATATCCAAGTATGGCCTACCATAGGCAAAAACCATAATATGGTGAAATTCCATATTTGCAAATCAAAGAGCAAAGTCAAATAACAAAATGGCGCCACCCAAAAAGGTAAGCATAAGGCTATACCTAACAATTGATCGTATCCCCAAAGACGAGCACAAGGTTACGTCAGACGATCATAAAGATTGCCCTCCCATAGACGAGCTAGAAAGCTATGCCCGACGACCACAAAGGATCGCCTTTCCCAAAGATGAGTGCAGAGACTACGTTTGACGACCATAAAAGGTTGCCTCTCCAAAGACGACCCCGAAAGCTACACCTGACAACCCCAAAGGACCGCATGCCCAAAGACGAGCCCGAAAGCTATGTTTGACGACCCCAAAGGACCGCATCTCCAAAGACGATCCCATACCCTCCTGCGAAATTCGAACATTTACTAATAGATAATAAACTCCACTAAAAAAAAGAAATGTAAATAAATAAATAGTAATTAAAAATATTCATTCGGGTGAGTCCAGTAATTAACCAGAAAAGTAAACGCAAGCGTTCCATGCCACTTATTTTACTAATCTATTTAATTAGATTCCCATCCGAATGAAATAGTAGTTTTGTTATTGAAACTAAATTTAAGAAATTGTTTTCAAATATTTATTTGATATGAGAAATTGTTATTTTGAAATCATTTCACCATACATACATATATTATAAGTATTGGTTTTAAAACCCTTGTTTAAAATTGAGTTTGAAAACAATAGGGTTTAGAAATATAATTTAAACAGGAATTTTTGGAAACCATTTAGTAAAAGCTTGTTGTAAATATATAAAGGCATATAAAACAAGGATTGCAAAATTACAAAACATCCCAAAGTAACTCCAAAGCTAGAGAATCAAAATATCAAAATTAAGAGCATTTAGAAGCATATAAATCCATCAAAATAACATAATAAATGAAAGCCAAAAGTGCAACGTATCGCGGCAAAAGAGAGGCTAAAAATGCACCTGGAGAATTGCTCCGGACCTTCAACCAGTCGACTGAACCAAATGGTTCAGTCGACTGAATGCAACCTAGAGTATATGCTCTAGGTGCTTTAGTCAGGCGACTGAACCATAAGGTTCGGTCAGCTGAATGAATTTTCATGGAGCTATATAGCTCCAGGTCGCGTATTCAGCCAAGCCATAGTGAATTGCAGGTGACCAAACTGTGATTCCAACAACCTTGTATGACCAAATAAAAGCATAACCTGTATACAAAACTAATAACATCATATAGAAGCAATTTGGAAGCAAACAAAGATGATTTCACTTATGGACAACAAGCATTTCTATTGAATTAAGCAATAGTTTCTCTTTCTTTGTAAATTCAAGCATAAAACCATCAAAACCTGAGATTAGCAAGCATCAAACACTTGGAAACTGAAGCTAGTATGAGATGTGAGAAATCCTTACCTGAACAAAATGATCTACAGCTGAATGATGGTGGATTGAAGCTTGTTCTTACTTAATTTTAGCTCTAATGTCACCTACAAAAACGAATTTGGCAACAAAATCTTAAGCACAGAAATAACTCAACAAAAATATATTAGAAATAAGCATGAAATTGAGATTTCATACCTGAAATGGTTTTGCAATTATTTTCAGCAATCAGTTTACTAATTTGTGTGAAGGTTGAGAATTTTAGCCTAGGGTTTCAAAAGGAATAAGGGGTTGTAGTTTATTTTCTTTTCAGGATGGAAGATTAAAATGAACGTACTGTTATTTTCTTCTTTCCTTAACCCTTACACTAATGGGCTAAGCCCAAATTATATTATTTTAATTAATTTAGTTCTAATGTATGTTTATTTATATTTACTAATCAAAACTTCACTTATGAATACAAATGAAATGGAATCATCTATTCTCTAATACACCCAAATATTAGCAACTTATTATATCCATTTCTTATCAATTATCATGAATAAATTTATTTGTTTATTTATGAAATCTATTTTAATCAAAAAGGTTTTATTATTAATATTTTTATGTAATGAAAATAACTAGTTTTTTCAAATACTTAAATTCTCTTTTTATAAGATCCAACTAAACAATTTTGCAATTTGTTAGGTTTCGACATAAACCAAGTTATAAAATTTCAAATTAGGAAACATAAAAGTATTTGCATATTTTATATACTTATTTTATTTTCCAATTTTCCCCATTTAACTCATTTATTTTATTTTATCACAAAAATCCTTTCTTTCTTTTTATTACCTAATACAAGAATTAAACCATTGCATTTGAATATTTCACTTATGAATTCCTAAATGTTAGTTTCTTGAAAAACTTTATATTAATCCTCTTAGCAATTAAATTCCGAATCTCTTAAATTTATAAAGGAAGTGGACGAAAATCTCATTTCTCTATTTATAAAATATTATTTATAAATGAAATTATATTTAATTCTATTCCAAGTATGTCTCAACTTAGAGTTGTTACATTTGAGTCATATAATTGTATTTTTGAATTCACCGTAAAGCACGTGATTTAATATTTATAAATTATTGCGAATTATTTAAATTAACTAATATTTTAGGAATATTAATTATTGCTTATTTATTTGATGCTTGAACGTTGTTTGGAATTATTTGAATGCATATATAAAAGTTATATTTGCATCCATCGATATATGATATCGGTGTAACTTTAAATGGGTTTAAATAAAAGATAATTCAAGAATGAATTTATGGAAATTTGGTGTCATTTGATGGAAAGTATGGCCAGCCAAATCATGTGAAGAGCAAAAGGTGGAGAGCTATATAGTTAATATTGGATAATATCGATAATATATCACCGATATATCTCATATCGCTCGTAAGCCGATATTTTTCTTCAAAATATCACTTAAAATATCGTTAATGATATATTATCTAATATTTATCGATATATCGCTCTAATATTTAGTATAAAATACCCGACACATTTTAGGAATATCTTTCAATATTCTACGTGTTGGAAAATTATATTTATAAATAATTATGTTCATATTCTTAATATTTTTTTGTATAAGTGAATGAAATTATTGGACCAATTAACTCCCAATGTACTAGTTTTTCAGCTTTAACCACACGCTTTCAGTCTTCTACATTAGTCTTTTAATTAAAAAACAATACTTATTCCATTATTTTATATGTTTTATTTTCCATGAATATTTCACCACTAACAAAATATCATGAAAGAGCTACTTCTCTTTTTAGTTATTCTTTGCTCACTATTTCAAATTGGTAAGTTATCTCATGAAAATTCATTTAATTATTCATTATCATGCACCAAGAACTAAAATTAAAGAGCGGTAAAGTTATATATTTGACATATCTATAAGGAACGAGCTAAATTATTAACTAGTATCAAATCAACATTGCTTGTTTGATAAATTAAGTGAAAATGGAAATGAAGAAACTATAAATATGGGAAAAAAATTAGAAAAGTAATATAGATGATTTGATGACCGGAGAAATAATGAATATAGTATAAAAATGAAGAAATTAATAAAGATGCACATTACACGAATTTCACAGTTTTTATGAGCCTATATTATGATTTGTATTTAATAGAATATAACAAAAAATAAATTAAAATCCGTAAACTATATGCAGTCAGTTTTTTATAATAATTTTGTATTATTTATCCAAATATATGGAAACTTAACAACAATGTAACATTGTACAATATCGTTTACAAAATGATCTACGCGTTCGATATTTTATCGATATTATCTGATATTATCACGATATTTTAAAATATCTCATATCAGTACTTGATTGATACATACCCGATCGATATTAACTACTTTGGTGGAGAGAGAAAATTAAGAGAATTGACTAGAGAAGTTTTAATTAAAAGAATAAGAAATGTTTCATTCTTTCAATTAAAAGAAATCCACTAATTCAATTACTTCATTCATTCATTTTTCATTCACTATTCTTTTCTCCACACCTCCCATCCATGGCAGAAAATACCATGAACTATCCCAAAAATTTCAACTCCAAATCAAATGAAAACATCAAATAAAGATAAGTGGTTCATCCTTCTCTTGTAAAGCTGAGTATGGATCTACTTGAGATTTGAGGAGAAATCTCAAATCAAGATGTTACAAAGGGCAAAACTTTTCAAGTTCAATTATTTTATTTCATTTTTATTTATTCATGATATTTAAACTTGACAAAATTCACATATATGTGTATACTGAATTGCCACTTATTGAATTTATTTAAAAGACTCTTGTGTACTGTCATGCAATTGTAAAATTAATTTGTGTTTGATTTATTGTGTGTTTTGATGTTATTTGTTGGATCTGGAATTATCAGTTAATGCGGATTTGTTTTGCTGTAAAATTTACATTTGTTTTCATAGTTCAATTCACTTAAAGTTATGGATTTGATGTTTTAAATTAATTAAAATGTGTATGATTATATTCATATGCCCTATTTTTGTTATCCAAAATAGTAAATCAATATCAAATTGGATCTTTTATATAAGTTAATTTTGTTTTTCAATTAATGAATTTAATGTTTTGTTGTTTAGTCAATTATATGTATTTGAGATTTAAAGTTTAAGTTACAATTTTACATATGGGTACATGTATATATGTGATGTTTAATTAAAAAATTCAATTATGTTATTAAAATAAAATATTGGTCGTGAAAATAATTTCTTTTAATAATTTTATTTACATGTTAGAAGTTTATTTTCGGACCTTTGATTTAAAGTTTGGATATTTTATTGTTGTTAAGCATGGAATTTTTTGATATTGAATTTACTATCAGTTAGTGTTTTAAAGGAGGAAATCTAAAAAGCACCTTAATCTATTTCCTTTTTATTCTTATTTGATTATATCATAATTTAATATGAAACCTTGTTTCCTTCTTCACTTCCAATCAAACATTCTCTTGTTTGAAATTACCTGTTTTACTACATAGATTTATTTTCATAATTTTATTTGTGTATATATATTAAAAATATATAAGTGGAAACAAAATATCACATATATATATGTTTAAATTGTATATCTACAGTACTATAAACATCTGTGTACAAATCATATACACATATTATGGTATATTCAAATTTATGTATATACTTAGGCATTTATGTTCCTTATATTTATATAAAATTATCATATGTATATGTAAGTATAATATATATGTATATACAAAGAATATAAATCCTTATATGTGTGTGTGTGTGTGTGAATATGTATGTGTGTATGTGTAGTTACATTTTATATAACACATTATGTTATTTTCTTATATCATTGGATATTTACATGATACATCCAAATAACCTTTAGTTGAAGTAATTAATATGATCAATTAACAGATATAAAATAATGTTAATTAAAATATGATTTTAATTTAATAACCGGATTGGATCTAGTTAAACTCATTAGACTTCATACACCCACTATGATCCAAATGTGAGAACTTTTTTGAAATATACCCATTTCACCAGCTACCAGCCCGCTTCCTTCAATTACAAGCTACAATTAAATAATACCCACTTAAACCATGCTCAAGAACAAATATAAGCTATGATCTTCTTCTTCCAAGCCTCGGCCAGTTTGTTAATAACCGCTTTCATCTCCATATGATTTGAGATTTATGGTGATTTTATGAGGATTTATTGGAATATGCAATGATAGATTTGAGAGACAGTGTTTGGGTAGACTTATAAATACATGAGAAAAGTAATTAAATGAGTCTAAGAGAGATGAACGGGGTGTGGCTAGCCCTTTATAGGCATGGGGAGACATTGACAAGTCTAAGTCCACTCTTCTCTTTTCCACAAAGCTCATTTCGTTTATTGCTCAAATTATGTAACACTAAACGCCTTAATGTTTATAATCAAAAAACTTGGAAATGGCATCCAAGAACAGTGGAAGTGGTCTCAAACTCTAATTTTATCTTGTGCAAAAGTTAACATTTTCGGTCACTTATTGATAGAGTCCTAACTCTTAGCTCAAAATCTTAACTCCAAATTTATCGAAATTTTATACTTAAAACACTCATAAACAACGTTTTGAAAACAATGGCACAATTTGAATTTTTATGGTGCTTTGATGTAACGACCCGCCATTTTGGACCATTCGCATCCATTATAAGTGTATAGGTAGACACTCATGCCGGAATTGAATTGCTCAAAATACCGCGTTGTTAATTTAAATTGGCAAAACTGAACATATACAGTAAACAAATAATCACAGATCACAGACACAGAGTAATAATTGCAGCGGAAATAAAAGAGATAGTAGTTCATGAAGCTACTATATGAATATATAAAATACATCAGAGTTACAACAAAAGAGTAATACGATACATCGGATACAAATCAGAATACATCACTGGAATCATCGAATACTGAAAGCAGAATAGATGGCTGGATCTTCAAGCAAAGCTCCAACTTCAAAGGTGAGTCTTGAATACTGGTACACTCAGTCTGACCCGAGCGTAAAGCAAAAACACAAGACACTCGAGTCAGGATTAACATTCTCATATTAATAAATCCAACTCAAGTGAAATAGCAATTGAAATACAAGTAACTCAAAGGATGTTTGGAATAACCATCCTTCAAGGATCCGTTAAACTATCTACTATGTAGTAGTGTACGATAAGTAGATAATGTCTATCAGTAATATAAAGATATCAAAATAGCGTTAAGTCATGGCCCATTCCACCCTTAACACATTTTTATTCCCACAAGCATATACAAGACCGTAGTTTCCCCAAAACCGGAAGTCACCAGAGGGCAATCCATATACTCAAGGTACAAAACAAATTCGTAGTGGTCGCGCATAAATGGAATACAAGTATGACAAGGCACATGAGGCTATACCCAAGGTAGTGATACTACCGTTCGCCTGATCCGGACTGGTGAGAACGCAACGCCGCAGCGCCCGCAACACCGTGAAACACACTCCCAAAATCAAGGGTGCACCAATCGACAACAAGTATAAGTAGTTCGAAGAAGTGTGTCCACTTGAGGTATCAATCCTCCATTGGCCCGGCACAGCTCCTGTTTTAGTCATTTCCAATTTGACACAAATGTCAAGGCTATCCATTATCGTTCTCTTTCTTCAGTCATCACGAACACCATTCCAACCACTTCATTCTGGATCATCACTCCGCGTATAGTTATTAAAGTGGTTTTCGGTTTAGATAGAGAGTATATCCATAACCGAATTCCGGTCTCTTTAATAACTTTCGTAATTATTACACCGATTGGTCGTTTATATATTTCAAACCAAATCAAATTCAATTCGTAAACCAGCATTTCATTTGTCTTTCTAAACCAATTTCCAATATTTATGTTTCAAAACTTTCAAATTTCCATTTCAAAATCTTATAATTCAATTTCAATCGTTATTTAAAACAATTCAAAATTGATTCAAGTTCGAATACAAGTTTCATTCCGAAATCATTTAAATTAATTTACTTTAACATTCCAAATCAGTTTAACTTCATTAAAACAAAACTTACAATTTTGAATTAAATTAAATTCATCAAATCGAATTCTTTAAATTTCAGGTCTTACATTAATTCCAAAAATATCACATTTCATTTCTTGTTAAAGAAATCCAATTTCACTTATTTACTTACTTAAATAAATTTCCAAAACTTAATTAATAAAGAAACTCAATTTCAATTATTTACGAAGTAAATTCACTTATTCAAAAGTTCAATTTTCTTAATTAAAAATCCAATTCAATTTAATCATTAAATAATTCAATCTTATTTAATTATTAAATAATTCAAACCTTAAATATTAAATAATTTCAAAGTTTTAAAATTCCAACTTAATTATAATTTCAACTTAATTATTAAATCATTTCACAGTTTAATAATTTCAACTTAATTATAATTTCAAACTTGATTATTAAATCATTTCAAACTTAATTTAATCATTTCTCAAATTAAACAACATTCTTACATCAATTACATTGTTAATATTTTATTTCATATTTACATATTAACATTTTCCTTTCGTTACATTCAAATTCCAACTTCATTTCAAACCATATTATTTATTCAAATAAAATCTTCGTTTTATTTTTAAAACAAATTATTGACCAATCGGGTTTTATTTAATTTTCTTTCCTAGGTCAAAGTTCAATTTTGGGTATTTATCATTTCAACCCGATTCCAATTCAATTCAAAATCAAAGTATAACAAAGGGAACTTGCAGTGTGATAACTGGGATGGTGTCAAAGTAAATAAACAAGCAATAACAATAATCAATATCAATCCAATAATCAATTCAAATAATCCCGAAATAACCGTATTAATTCACATTGTTATTTGTGCGAATTAATATAATTATTTCTAGAATCTACACTATCATTTCATGTAGATTAAAGATTATTACATTACGGTTTTCACTTGTCGTCTATTTACAATTTCATATATCATCAGTTTAAGCAACATACAATTGATGGTTCAAGGTGTAGTTAACAATCCTACGTGTCAATAAATTTAACAGTTAAAGGGGTCATATTATACAAATGTCCGTTCATCGAATTTAACATTTAATTATCCTATATCAAGTTCAATTTCATACTATTTATCAATTTAACATTAACAATTTAACGTCCAATATAAACATCAACAATCAATCAATTATCAGCCAAACTGTATTATTATTGCATAAATAATTAACAGATAATGGTGTCAGGTGTCACAGGTGAACTGATACAGGCAATAACATATATAACAGTGTAATTAACTAACAGCAGCATATTTCAATTGTCGTTTCAATCGAAATCAAATTTAATAAATAAAAGAACGTTAATCGTGAGTGAGTGCTCACCTTTCGAGGCTAGAGATAGGAACGAAAATGGAAGCGGATAGACAAAGACAAGCATACAGATCAGCGAGCGGGACAGCAATAAGTTAGAAGTTTGCTGAGATAGATTTGATATTGAGAATGTCAGTCAAATAGCACGAGATCAATGGAACATGATATACTACATATATAAATTTTCTAAAATTTAAAATTTAAAACATATAGTTAAAATGAAATCTATATATATTTATTATCACATCAATGTTTATTATATATAAACCCGTATAAAGTTACTTATACAACAAACCATCATAAAATTTATATAACACATGTATAATTCAACAGATCACTTTTCAACTTATACACCACCAAATGTCTATATACTCAAATTAAGTAAACTATACACAACCTATAGGCGTAAACCAACATATATTAGAATAATATCTATACAGTTATTATTTAAAATCAACGTAAGATCTTCACACGCAAAAAAAATAAAATCAATACTTAAACAAATCAATATTATATATTTAAGACAATATACGAAAGCAGTATATATTATATGCCTGAAACAACATATATACATATAAAACAAAACTTAGACAGTAAATTGAAAACAATACTTATTTTTAGCAAAAGGAAACACTGCACTGGTAGGAAGGCAAATAAAAAATAGGTTTCAAGACAACGCAACTTGAATTATATATAAGCCTATATACAAACCTACTTTATTATAACACATATATATACGATTAACACACGCATATAATACTTAAAATAAAATACCCAGCACGCCTATCTTGTACTATATAGAATGTATCCTATAAGTAAACACAACTATTGATATAAACAGTTTATAGGTATAACATATTAAAACACTAGTGTAAACATGATAGAGATATTTATATACTAACAGGAAATTAATATCAATATAAAATTGGATAGCTAGTACTCTGAAAAAGAATGCGTATTTATTTTATCTTTTAAAATACATCCCTATATATATCGTTTGTATACATTATTATAAACTTTTCAAAATACTGCATAACAGAACCTAATTTATATATATATAAATACTTACAATAATAAATAGATGAAACGAGAATTGCAACAAGCTGAAATATAAAAAGCAAGGTATTGCAAGTAGGCGAAAACAACAGCTAAAATAAATATATATATTATAAGTTTCGAAATCAAATAGACAAAAGAACAACAGCTTGTTAAAATATGTACACAAAATATAATTGTAATATAATCTATATTAACAGGAAATAGACAATACTGATATATAAACTAGGCTGCTATGTTAAACGTATTGTATACAAAAGAAGGCACTGTAACAATATATATGTGTACTATAGAATATATCATAAACTTACATAACTATACATATATAGAACTGAAGTATTGAATATATATAACTACACATATAACTAACAGGTTATAAACTAACTTATATGTAATATATATATAAAGTCTTATATAAAAATAGACTAACACGCTAGAAAATATGCAGACAAAAGAAAGGCTCACCCACGTTAGTACGGAGGCGGCGTCAGTGGATGGGGATGATGAGTGGCGGAAAGGTGCATGCAGGCAAACGAGGGAATGGTCTCAGGTCTCGGTAGAGGAAGGGTCGTCACGGCACGGCCGAGGATGTGGCAAGGCGCTAGCAGCGGAGTGGGCTGTTATGGCTCGGGTAGGAGGAAGAAGAATGAGGCGGAGAAGAGAGGGAAGGTCGGCATGGCCATGGTGGAGCGGTGGTTGAGGTGTGGGCTGCGTCCATGGGGCAGAGGAACGGTGGTGTGGGCACTCGTAGGGGAGGTTGAATTTTGCGTGCTGGGGAAGGTCGGAGACACGAGCGAAGGGGAGGTGATGGCTCGGACTCGGTGAAAGTAGACGTGGTGGAGATGGGATGTTGCAGAGAAGTGGAAGTGAGGTGAGAAGAATGAAGAACGTGTGAAGAGGAGGAGATAGTTCAGATAAGAAAATATGAATAGGCTTTTGTTTTCTTTTTCTTTTTTTATTTGTGAAATGGTGCAGAGGAAAGTTATTAAACGTTGGAAGTAACGAAAAAGAAAAAAAAAATTAAACGTTGGAAAAGGAGACCATGAATTCAGAAGTTATTAAAGGGAAATGGCTTTTGGTATTATACGGTGGACATAGGAGACCAAAAGACTCAATTACATAACCGATATAACAAGTCGTTCGGTAGATTACGTTGTCTTTCGAACTCCGAAATACTCAACCGAATATACCGCAGTGATCAGCATGACGAGACGATCAACACGGTATATAAATATCTGTGGTCTGATCGAATTTTAAAAATTCAAAATTTCAAATAGCGGAGAACGCAAGAAAACGCTGAAGAATAAGATCGACGGAGCCAAAGATGTCCGAATTTGGAAAAACGACAAACTGACATCTTGCTCAGAAGATGGTTTAGAATTTTTCTATGTAAAAATATTTAAGTTTCGGAAACATTTTATTTTCAACGCTTTTTAACTGATTAAATGAAGTAAATTTACGTGCGAAATAAACTTTCATATTTTCGGACGAAAATTTACCAGTTGCTATGTTTAACTAGACGCATTCCAAATATTTAATTTTTATTTCAAAATTTTATCGTTTAAAATTTCACAAAATTTCAACTAATTACGTTATTAAAACCGTTGAAATTTACGGGTCGTTACATTTGAAGTTGGCTTATCATATTTAATTTATTCTTTTAATATTCACCATCGTTAAAAATACGGGCTGTTATCTTATAATTCTGTTGTGGCTAGTCAAAGTATCACCAACTAAAACTATGTTGTTTAGGGTTTCCCAAAAACCATACGTTCAACTTAGTACTCAAACTTTTGAATGCATGTAAAAGAGAGAAGTTCTTACCTTAATTCTTAATTTTAATACTTATTTAAATAAGTAGCATCGATTTTAGGGACAAAGAGTGTTGTGGATACTCGATGACTATTAAAAGTTAACACGTATGTGACATGTAAACCTTACATTTATAATTATATTCTATATTAAATGATTTTAACTTCTAAAAACACATGGCACATTTACTTCTTATGTTTTAATTATTTGTGTCTTATCTATACCTTCGTATCGTGCATTTATTGTTGAAATCTTTGCAATTGATACTTATATATGCATGTGTCTATTAAAATTAAAAAACCTTGTAATTGTAGTTATAATTTACAAAAATGGAATATTAAAATACGACTCATACAATTTAAAGTAAATTTCAAAAGCATTTTTAAATAACGTAACATGAAACCTTATTTACGCTTTTCATATAAGGGCCTACCCATGCGTTAGACCAACCGGTTAACCACTTGAATGCACAATATAAAAATGATTTTACATTCATACGGATTTTTTTTAATTTGAGTAACCTACAACATTAGACATGCTCGACTAAGACACCAAATAAGTTAAATTTTCAATTGATGTTCCTTAAATAATGACTAAATAAAACTATAATAAAAGTATTTATTTTCATACATTATTGGTACATGTGTCTCTATGCAGCGGAAATATGTATGTTTAATTCTTTTTGCCTACAGATGGGCTTTTATATGAATCTTTATGCTTAATTATTTTTGCCTACAGATGGGCTTTTATACAAATCTTATGATGTTTTTAATCATTATCATATTTTTAAATAATAATTCATAACTACTTTTGTGACGCCCCACCTCTATACCCACGCTAACCAAGAACACTACGATGTAGTGCTGTCAATTAGCACGGAGAATAAGGCTGTTGAGGAGCGACCATCCGTGTAACTTCTTTGTGCGAGCACCGATATGTCAGATAGAATAGAATGCATATCTTTTAAAGAGGAAATCCAACATACCGATATAAACACAAAGCTATCACACGGTGGCTATATATAATCTTCGGAAACAATATAGAAATAAACATAACACAAATCAGTCACAGACAATTCATATCACAAAGGCGGAAATAGATATGAATATATAACACACATGAAAGTGTTCATCAGAGTAGTGGTCAAGTAAGATCCACAATAACACAAAAGAATAGATACAAGTGCAAGACAATAGAATATGTATACATCAAGGAGTCTAATCTCAAATGTATACAACAAAAAAAACTACTAAACTAGAGTAGTTAGCCAAAAGTCAGATGATGGCTCCAGATAGGAAGTCATGAGGAAGCACCTGTAAAATCTCAGTCTGACCCGAGTATTATTTAAGAAGAAAATAATAAACGGATCAGTCTAGCTATAATTATCAGATAAAATGAGATAGAATATGAGATATGATAATAGAACGTATGATAACAAAAAGGTGTCATACTATGATAAGTATACATTAGAAATCCCACAAAAGTCATACAATATCTCAATAATCTCAAAACAGAGAAAAGAATGTCATATTCTTAATTTAATTCACCAAGCCACAATAAAATGACATACTCATCAATGTCAATGGTAAAAGCTGGTGAAACATAAAATTCCAGAAATCAATAATTAGAAATCCAGAAATCACAAGAAAGAGGATGGCCAATCCTATAAAAATGAGCCGGAGCTCCTCCTGACTGGGTATAGTCCCCCATTGCGGACTTTGAGCCGAAGCTCCTCCTGATGAGCCGAAGCTCCTCCTGACTGGGTATAGTCCCCCATTGTGGACTTTGAGCCGAAGCTCCTCCTGATGAGCCGAAGCTCCTCCTGATGAGCCGAAGCTCCTCCTGACTGGGTATAGTCCCCCATTGCGTACTTTGAGCCGAAGCTCCTCCTGATGAGCCGAAGCTCCTCCTGACTGGGTATAGTCCCCCCATTGCGGACTTTGAGCTGAAGCTCCTCCTGATTGAGTCGAAGCTCAATAAAATGAAGTACAGTCCTTCACATGGACAAAGAGACATCGCTCAATCGCTAGTCTAAATCACAAAAATGATCATCATGATCATAAGGAAGTGTCGATTACACTAAGCTAGTAAATATAAGAGTTTAGCTTCATGTCCCATAACCACTTGCTTAACTCAAATATTTACGAACAAATTGTAGATCTGCACTAGAAAATTGTCACAAGAGTTTCAATCGAACAAGTCCATAAATTAACCGACGAAGTAAACGCAAGCGTTTCATACCACTTGTTTTGCTAAGCCGTTTAATTAGATTTTCTCATACGAATGAGGTAAAGGTTTGTATATACTAATAGGTTGGAAAACGGTTTTAAGAAACGAGCTTTGATATTGAAAATAGAGTTGAAATCGTTTTAATGAAAGAGTTTTGATATTTAATACTAGTGTAGAAAACCTTTATATTTTGAAGTGACAAATCATAGAAGTGATTGTAGAAACAATCAATCATAAAAGTTCACGTTCGAAGACGTGAGTAAAGTTCAAAGAAATCAATTCTCAAAACCATCAAAGTAAGAAGTTCGGTTAAATGGCTTACGCAGAGTTGTACGAGGACAGCAATTCTGAATAATTAGTTTTAAGGACAATTTACAGAAAAATGATAAATTCATTTATCTTTTTAAGTTATACAGGAAAATGATAAATTCATTTATCATTATTTCTGTATAACTGAAAACGATAAATTCATTTATCTTTTTCCTGAAATTTGTCCTTGAAACTAATTTTTAAAAATTGTTGTACTTAAAACTTATTACTCTACTCAAAGAAGCCCTTTAAGTAAAAATTCCCTTTATACAAAGTCTGTTATTAAACTATGAATGATATATATTTTATGTTTGTTGACATGGAGTTGGACTTGTATAAATTTAAGGTTTTGACGTATTCTTGAACATACGCAAACACGTTAAGCAAATCTTTGCTTAGTATGTAATGCTATCTTAGGATATTATAACTAAAAGTTTAACCAACATATAGTTGATTATGGCTGAAAATCATTCTTCTGAGACTGTGAACCTCACCCAACAAATACCCACTATCTGAGGGATGCATGAATGGTTCAAGCAATACCTAAGGCATGTAGGGAAAGTTCCCAGTTCTCAACCTACTACACCAGCGGCATCCACTGCCCCACTTGCTGAAGCAGCACTCCGCCCTATAGACATCCCCAAGATGTGCAAGGATTTCCAAAACATTGGTGGAAATGTGTATACAGGAGCAGAAGGTTTCATGGAGACAAAGGCTTGGATTGATGATTGTGAGAGGACATTTTGAGAGCTTGCGGGAGGACCTAATTAAGCAAAGAATGGCGGCTTGGCACCATAAAGGAGAGACCTTATATTGGTGGATGATTGTGAATTAGGAGAATGAGGATAGAATTATTACTTGGGATGAGTTCAGAAACCGATTTGAGTCACGATTTATGTCGTGGGCTGAGGTGAGTTTGCACCTGGAGAGATTTATACAGCTTAGGCAGGGAGACTCCACTCTGAAGGAGTATTTCAGTAAATTCATAGAACTAGCTATGTTTGGAGTGAGTTTGATTGATATCCCCATGAAAAAGGCCATGAAATTTGTCTAAGGCCTAAACTCCTTGTTAGAGAATTACTTTTAACCAAGTACCCGCTGACGCTACATATGAGACTTTGGTTGAGATGACTGCTTCAGATGGTTAGCTCGGAGAAGGGGAAAGAGAAGGACAAGACGGGACTTACTCAAAATCAAGGAGAAGCTAAGACGGGAGGTTTTTAGGAAAATAAGAAGTCGAAAGGGAAGTTCAAGAACAAGGGTATTGCATGTTGGACATGCCAAAAGAAAGGACATATCGCTAAGGATTGTAGGGTGAGTTTGTTGAAGGAAGCTTTTAAGAGGAAGTTTTGCCACTACCAAGAGAAGGGACACTTTAAGAATCAATGTCCGAAGCTTGCGAAGGATTGGCAGAGTAAGCAAGCCTATGCCATTGAGGCTATTCCTGCCTTGAATAGACCATATCCTTGAGATCAAGGAAAAGCAACAATGGAAGGTACAACTCTTATTTTTTAGAACACTATTCGTACTCTATTTGACTCTGGAGCATCGCATTCATTCATAACTAGAAATGTGGTTAACTCCTTGAGTCTAAAAACCCGAATTGTCACCAATCCAATAGTAGCATCAAATCCAATTAGGAAGTTGACACATTTTTTCTTAATTTGCAAAGACCTAGTTGTGAACATATGTAATGTCGATTTTATATGTAACGTATATGTTCTAAATTTTAAAGGGTACGGATTTATCTTAGGAATGGATTGGCTGGCATACTATGGGGCTATCTTATATTGTGATAGAAGGGTTGTATGGTTAAAAAGTTGTAGGGGACAAGATATAGATGTTTGTTGTACACCCCAAAACTCAGTAGAGTTAAGCTATCTATACTCGATGACCTATCACAAGATGAGCTCTTATCCGTGCCCATAGTTTGAGAATTTCTAGACATCTTTGAAGAAGTATCAGGTCTCTCACCCCAAAGGGAGATCGAGTTTCAGATTGATTTGAAGAAGGACGCTAGACCAGTTGTTCTGCCATTAAGGCACATGGTCCCCAAGAAAAGGCGAGAGTTAGATATGCAGATCTTAGAGTTGTTGCAGAAAGGATTCATTTGTCGAGGTACATCATAATGGGTAGCCCCTGATGTCTTTCCACTAAGGCAGACAGCTCATTAAGGCAATGCATCGATTATAGAGAACTCAACAAATTGACTAAGAAGAATAGGTATCCTTTAACTAGAGTTGATGACTTGTTTGATCAGCTTGTGGGAGCCAAAATCTTCTCCCTATTGGACTTGTCTTCTAGATTTCATCAGTTGAGGATAGCAGAAGATAGCAAACCAAAGACCGCAGTTCGCACCCCCGATGGACTGTATGAATGGGAAGTGATGCCTTTTGGATTGATGAATGCCCTCACATACTTTGTAGATTTGATGAGTAGAGTACTTAAGGGACAACTAAATAAATTCATCGTGATGTTTGTTCATGACATCTTAATATTCTCCAAGAGTTAAGGAGAGTGTGAAAATCACCTAAGGGAGATACTAGGGACTCTAAGAAGGCACCAACTTAAAGCCAGATTCTCAAAATGTCACTTTTGGATGTAGGAGGTGAGATTTCTTAGGCACATTATTTTCGAACATGGATTATCAATAGACCCTGCAAAAATAGAAGTTATTCAAGGTTGGAAGGTTTCGAAGAGGGCCACGGAGGTTAGTAGTTTTCTCGACTTAGCTGGTTATCATAGGAAATTCATAAAGGACTTTGCAAAAGTAGCAGTCCCTCTAACTTGCTTAACCAAGAAGAATCTAATCTTTGCATGGGGTGAAAGATGCACGAAAGCATTCGAGAAGTTGAAGTAACTATTAACAAGTGCACTAGTACTTACCATTACCAATGGGACGAAGCCTTTTACAAATTACATGTATTCATGTAGCACGGGATTAGGAGCAGTTCTTATGCAAGAAGGAATGGTGGTAGCTTATGCTAGTAGGAAATTAAAGGACCATGAGAAGAAATACCCAACTCATGACTTAGAGTTACGGCTACCATTTTTGCCTTAAAAATGTGGAGGCACTATCTTTTGGAAGATATGTTTGAGTTGTTCACCAATTACAAATCTCTCAAATACCTATTTTCCTAAAAATATTTAAATCTTATGTAACAGAGGTGAATGGAGTTTATAACATCATATGATTTTGGGATACAGTATACCCCCGGAAAGGGGAATGCCATTGCTGACACCCTTAGTTGGAGGCATGCTACCTTATGTTCTATTTGAGTATAGGTAGTTGGAGTTCCTCTCGAATTTCAACTTCCAACCGCTAACATAACCCAATTTAGGCTATTTAACAGCGATGGAGTTTAGGCCAACATTGATGGACCACATTGGACTTGAGCAAAAGAAGGATGAGAAGATAGTAGATATTTTAGCTAAGTTGAGTAGAGGAAAACATTCCTCCCACATTAGTAGATATGCAGTTGACAAAAAGGGATGTTTGAGAAGAGATGGACGCCTTTGTGTTCCAAAGATTGATAATATGTTGGAGATAGTGCTTGCAGAGTGTCACCATTCAAGGATGACCATTCACCCTGGCGGAGATAAGATGTATTGGGATATGAAGCGAATTTTTTATTAGCCAGAGATGAAGAAGAGTTGCTAAATTTTTTTCCAAATGTTTGACGTGCCAAAGGATAAAGGCTAAGCAAGGAAACCCCAAAGGATTGTTATCACCATTGAAGATTCCAACTTGAAAATGGAAGCGTGTATTAATGGACATCATAGATGGGTTGCCAAGGAGCCAAAGAGGCAATGAATCAATTTAGATCATAGTAGGTAGACTCGCTAAAAGCACCCATTTCATTCATGTTAGTAGTAATAGGACCGCAATGTCTCTAGTGTAGATTTATATCAAGAAGGTGGTTCAACTTTATGGAATCCCAGTTAGCATTGTTAGTAATAGAGGCCCCTTATTTACTGGCAAATTTCGAAGGAGTTTGTAGGCAACTTTAAGAACCTCTTTGAATCTTAGCACTGCTTACCTCCCACAGACCGATGGTCAAACTAAAAGGTTGAATAAGACCATGGAAGACTTGCTAAGAGCTTGCATCATTGACTTTGGAGGGCATTGGGAGCAGCACTTACCTTTATTTAAATTCGCGTATAATAATAGTCACCAAGTGACGATTGGCATGGAACCCTTTGAAGCGCTTTATGGGAGGACATGCAGATCGCCCAATTGTTAGTGGGAAACATCCCATCGACAAAATTCTACTCTGACTATATTTAATTCGCAAAACTTCAGAAAATGTATAATTGATTAGGCAGCGAATTAAGGCTACACAAGATCGCTAGAAACCCTATGTGGACAAGCGAAGAAAGGAGTTGGAGTTTGAGGTAAGGGACATGATGTTCATTAAATTTTCCCTCTTAAGAATGTCATGAGATTTGGAAAATTGGGAAAGTTAGCACCAAGATTTGTTGAGCCTTTCTTAATTTGGAAAGAATATGAAGACTTGCTTATCATGTGGAGCTACTGGATAACTTGGCAAGAGTTCATAACGTTTTTCACATTTTGCACTTGAGGAGATGCCTTCGTAGCGCAGCTACTGTGGTAGAGCCTGATCAATTGAGAGACGTTATGACGGAGTCGACAGCATCCTTTACCACCGCACACATTGTGGAGAATGGAACTAGGAAGCTTCATAACAAAGAAATTAGGCTTGTTCGAGTACAATGGGGAGATAACTTGACGGAAAGCACATGGGAGCTGAAGATAAGATGAGAACTCCCGTCCTCAGCTTTGCATTGGTAAAATTATCTCTCCAAAATTAGGTTTTGGTTGCATCGTGGATGTTAGATTAGATGGTAGGACTTATTGCATATCTAGGATGTTTGCATACAGCTTATATGTCACAACACTTGCATACACATTAGCATTGAGCTCATCTATAGTATGTCTGCATACATAATCACATTGCTCTTTTGGTTGAGTACATGGTTGTGTAGATAAATTGGTTATATAACATGGATATTTAATGTGCATTATGTTGTACACCCCTTAGGATTTTCGAGGATGAAATCCTTTTTAAGAGGAGGAGAATGTAACACCTCATAAAAATCAATAAGAAATTAATTAATTAAATAAGAAAAGGCTAAAAATGGAAATTTTATAAATGTCATAATTTACCATGAAAGTTGTTTCGTTGTGCTCGTGGTGGTTTTTTGATCAATTTTCATATATAAAGTTTTAAAATTGAAGCTCAAACAAAAAAGTTATTGACGGTTGAAGTTTTTAGATTCAAATGGAATTCAAATTCAAATAAATAATTAGTGTTAAAATTTGAAATCTGAAAATTGACAGTAACTAAACTTGGAGTTTGATTAAACGTTAAAAGAAAAGTTGACGTTAAATATAACTAAGGTATTAGATGATAAATCAACGGCAACAATCAATTCTTCTCCAAATAAACACTGCCAGTCGAACGCTTTCCTTAGGTCAGTCGACTGCCCGCTTGAGGAAGAGCGGTCGACCGATGCTATTGTGACGGCTAGGGTTAAGGTAGACCAAGAAAGGTCCGGATAATATTATTTTAAATCCAATAGTTCTGCTGCTTTTTAACCCCTATAAATAAGATCCTAGCCCCCTCACTTTTATTCACAAATTATTTTGGGAACTAAGCGAAGCTCTGTCGGTCTCTCTCTTCAAAGATTTAGAAAATTCTGTAGGTTTTCAATTAAGAAATTTTAGGTGTTTATTATTCAATTTCTAATCATATTCTCCTCTAATCCATAAATTTCTGAATCTAATTTATATACAATTCCCTTGTTGTATATTTCTAAAATGAGAGATCTGTAAGAGATTAAAGCAAATGTAGACAAATCTAAAAAGGAAGAGCCAAGGACATTTTATGAGTGGATATCTTAGTTTTGCTTATTTTAGTAATTGAATAATATAACTTGGATTTGATATATGCTTTGGGGAATTTTTTTTTGAAAATACCAAATTAATACCCCAAAATTCCCTAAAGCGAAATATCAATTATTATGTTAGAATCTCAATTATTCTATATTAAATTGGTAGAATTGTGTAGTTATTGTAATTTTGACATCTTACATTTATACCACTTCTCATCTTTTTCTCTCATCCGATTAAGGGTTTTGAAAATGAAATAAGTTAGGAAATAGTGTGTAAGGTATAGATTCTTTTATTCGTAGTTTGCACTGCCTATTTCCATGATTTAAATGGAAATTCCCCTTTTCATTTGTATATCTATAGAAGTTGAATAGAGCATAAAAGGGTTTGAATTGTAAATGTTGTTAATGGTTATTCTACTATTTTAGTATAAAATAAGTTTGGTACGGATTCTATTTTTATACAAAGTCTGTTGTTGAACTAAGGATGTTAGATATATGGTATGTTTGTTGATACGGAATTTGACTTCTATAAATTTAAAATTTTGACATTTAAACGATTAGCATAGGATGTAATCTTCGCACGCCTAGAAATATTTTAGGCACATAATTATATATATATATTAGTGTATAAATAACGTATAATTAATACCGTATTAATTACGTAGTGAATAGTTTATTTATTAGTATTAAATCCCCCTTAGGAAAGAAGTGAGATAATTATGGATAATAATATTATGGAATGCGTTGAGGTATATGGTAGTATATTAGGTGAGTGAAAATTATGACTAAGTTATAGGGATGTGAGGTCAATCAAAAACATATGGAGAACTTCCCAGCTAATTTGGCTACCATTAGTGTTACTTTAGGGCCGATGTGAGACTTCACACATAATTACCCACGAAGGATGCAAAGTTAGTCCCAAATTCTATAGGGTAAACCTAATCAGTTAATCTGGCTACCCGTACCTACGAATAGTCGGACTAATGTGATATGTCACAGTTTGGGTTATGGGTCATATACATGGGACCTACTTTAGGGTTAGAGGTAGTAAGTAGCTGATTGAGGGCATGCCTCCTCCTAATTAAGAAATACTAAATGGTTATGGTTAGCGGTTAGGCATAGTAGTGGATATCTCGGGTAGGGTCTGCTTCGGGTTTGAAGTGTTAAGTAGCTATTATAGGGACTTCCTCCCCTATAAAGAAGTATAAAGTAACCTAACGAGATTCCTTGCAATGTCAACTAGATATTAGCGGAAATGAGTCCGCCTTGGGATGGGTAGGTGAATGATGGGGACCTGCCTAAAATGAGGTATTAAATAGTCAGAGTTTGCATAGTTCCCATTGAAAAGGTATTAAGTAACTTGGGTATTATCCCTTACATTGTTATGACATTATTAGCGGTAGATGCATGAGACTAGGAGCGGCTTTTGGCCTACGGTTGAAGATGGGTTATTAAGTTGGAATGGAAAGCGTATAGGTTATAGAGTTGGACTTGCGGTTAGGGATCTTTACATGGAATATAATTAGAATGCACAAGACATATTCTTATTTAATTTATACTGCCCAAGTACTATTATAGAATGGCTCGAGATTTTTATTTAACGGACATTGTTATTCTGACTCCCTCATCATTACAACACAGGTTAGAGAAGATGCATATTTCAAAGATGGTGGCGGCGATGAAGACTTATGGTAGTTATTTAGCCATCTACTTATATTGTTATTGTATTTCCGATGTACCCATTTAGACATGATGATGTATATTGAGATATTGCACTATGAATATTTGGCATTGTTATGTTGTGTTTTTCTAACATTTGAATTTTAAATAAAATGGATACTATTTCAGATATTACATTTTATCCTTCCACTATGAGATTCTAAATGTGTAGATAGATAGCTCTGTGAATTGTTCTTTGTATCAGTTTTACCAACCAACAATCAGCCTTGGAATTGTTCTAAGGTTCGATTGGCGTTTTCTATGTTGAAAATGAAGCCTGTTTTGAGGTGGGTTGTTACAGGGAGGGACACTACAAGAATTGGTGTTCAAAGCTAGCAAAGGAGGGGCAGAGTGGGCAAGCTTATGCCATTGAGAATGTACCTATCTTGAGTGGACCTCCTCCTAGAGATCAAGGAAAAGCTATGATGGAAGGCACAACTATTATTTCCAGGAATATTATCCTTACCCTATTTGACTCGAAAGCATCACATTCATTCATAGCTAGAAATGTAGTTAACTCCTTGAGTTTAATTAAAAAACTCAAGTTGTCATTGACCCAATAATCGTTTCAAATCCTATTGGGGGGTTGACACATCTTTCTTTAATTTATAAAGATGTAGTGGTGGATATATGTAGGGTTAATTTTACATGTAACACATATTTTCTTAGCTTTGAGGGGTATGTACTTATCCTAGGATGGATTAGCTATCTTACTACGGGGCTATCTTAGATTATGATAGGAGGATCGTTTGGGCGAGGAGTTGTAGGGGCGAGAGATGGATGTTTGTTGTACACCCGTAAACTTAGTCAGTTAAGCTATTTATATTCTCTTTAGCCTATCATAAGATGAATTATCAAATGTGCTCGTAGTTCGAGACTTTTTAGACGTTTTTAAAGAAGTCTCTAGTCTCCACCCCTGAAGGGAGATCGAATTTTGGATTGATTTGGAGAAGGACACTAGACCTATCAATCTGCCATTAAGGCACATGGCCCCCAAAGAAAGGCGAGAATTGGACAAGTAGATTTCAAAGCTTTTGTAGAAAGGATTTATTCGCTGAAGTACTTCTAAATTGGGAGCACCCATTTTTTTGCCACTAATACGGATGACTCGTTAAGGCTATGTATTGACTATAGAGAACTCAACAAGTTGTCCAAGAAAAATAGGTATCCCTTACCTAGAATTGATGACTTGTTTGACCAGCTTCTTGGAGCCAAAATCTTATCCCAATTGGACTTAGCCATTTGATTTCATCTATTGAGGATAACAGAAGATAGTTAAAAGAAAATCACGG
The DNA here is from genome assembly GCA_030737815.1 of Allium fistulosum. Classification (NCBI taxonomy): domain Eukaryota; kingdom Viridiplantae; phylum Streptophyta; class Magnoliopsida; order Asparagales; family Amaryllidaceae; genus Allium; species Allium fistulosum. The sequence continues at coordinate 339,932,398 of CM060907.1, forward strand.
TTCATACTCTAGATGGACTGTATTAATGGGATATACTTTCAAATTGACGAATGCCCCCACATACTTTGTAGATTTGATGAGTAGAGTCTTTAAGGGGCAGTTGAATAAATTCGTTGTAGTGTTTGTGGATGATATTCTAGTATTCTCTAGAAGTAAGGGTAAGCATGAAAATCACTTAAGGGAGGCACTGGGGTCTTTGAGAAAGCATCGGCTAAAAGCCAAATTCTTAAAGTCTCACTTTTGGAAGAAGGAGGTGAAGTTTCTCTGTCATATTGTTTCCAAGAAGGGATTATCTATTAATCCTACAAAGATGGAAGCTATTCAAGGATAAAGGATTCCGAAGAATGCCATAGAGGTTAGGAGTTTTCTTGGGCTAGCAGGTTACTGTGGGAAATTCATCAAGGACTTTGCAAATATAGCAATTCCACTAGCTTTCTAAACCAAGAAAAAACTAGTTTTTGCATGGGATGAAAAAAATGCACGAAAGCATTTGAGAAATTGAATGAGCTGTTGACCAGTGCGCCAGTACTCATGATGCCAAATGGGACAAAGCCTTTTACTATTTATATCGATGCATGTGGTATGGATTAGGAGTTGTTCTTATGCAAGAAGAAAGAGTGATAGTCTATGCAAGTATGCAGTTGAAGGATTACAAGAAGTGATACCCAACTCATGACTTAGAGTTAGCGGCTATCATCTTTACCTTAAAGATGTAGAGGCACTATCTTTTGCGAGAGAGTTTTGAGTTGTTCATTGACTATAAATACCTTAAATATCTTTCCCAAAAAGATTTGAATCTTAGGCAGTAGAGGTTGATGGAATTCATAACATCATATGATTTTGGGATATAGTAATTACCTCCGAAAAAGGAAATGTTGTCGTTGATGCCCATAGTCAGAGGCATGCTACTTTAGGTGCTATATATATGAGTGGAGGCAGTTGTAGTTCCTCTCGAATTTCAATTTCCAACTACCAACAGTAGCCACTCTAGGCTATTTGGCAGCAATGAAGGTTAGAACAGCGTTGATGGATCGTATTGGGCAGGAGTAGAAGAAAGATGCGATGACAGCGGATATTTTGGACAATCTTAGTAGAGGAGAGCATTTCCCCCATGTTAGTAGATATGCAGTAGACAAAATGGGATGATAGAGGATAAATGAACGCTTATGTGTCCCTATGAAGGAAGATGTTTTAGAGGAAGTTCTGGTTGAGAGTCATCACTCTAGGATGACAATTCACCCTAGTGGAGATAAGATGTATAGGGATACGAAGCATATTTTCTACTGGTCGGGGACGAAGAAGAGGGTAGCATAGTTTGTTTCTAGGTGTTTCACTTTCCAAAAGATAAAGGCGGAAAAGGAAGCATGAAGGATTGTTATTGCCATTAGAGGTGCCAAATTGGAAATGGGAGCATATATTGATGGACTTCATAGATGGGTTGCCTAGGAGTTAAAGAGATAATGAGGCCATTTGGGTTGTTGTGGATAGGCTCGCTAAAAATGCCCACTTTATTTCAGTAAGAAGTAATGGAGCTACAACATCTCTAGCGCAAATTTATATTAAGGAAGTGGTACGACTACACGAAGTTCCAATTAACATTGTTAGTGATAGGGACCCTTTATTTGTTAACGAATTTTGGAGAGGTTTGCAATCCGCTTTAGGAACGACATTGAATCTTAGCACTACTTATTACCCGAAGACTAGCAGCCATATGGAAGGGGAGAATAGGATTTTGGAAGTCTTGTTGAGAGCCTGCCTTATTGATTTTGAAGGACACTGGGAACATCATTTACCCTTAGTAGAGTTCACGTACAATAATAGTTACCAAGTGACAGTTGGCATGGTACCCTTCAAAGCGTTATATGGGAGGCCATGCAAATCGCCAAATTGTTGGTGGGAAACCACTAACAAAATTCTATTTAGGCTAGATTTGATTCGTAAGACCTTGGAAGAGATAGAGATGATAAGACGGCGAATGAAGATTGCATAGGACTGTCAGAAGTCCTACGCTGATAGGTGGAGAAAAATATTAGAATTTGCGGTAAAAGACATGGTGTTCGTTAAGGTTTCTCCTCTTAAAAAGGTTATAAGGTTTGGTACGTCGGGGAAGTTGGCCCAAGGTTTGTTGGGCCTTTCCCGACCTTGGAAAGAACAGGAAAACTTGCTTATCGAGTGGAGCTGGCGGATAAGTTAGCGAGAGTCCATGACGTCTTTTATGTTTCGCACTTGAGGAAATGCCTTCATGACACTGCTACATAATCGAGCATAATCAATTAGCAGATGTGGAAAAAGAGTCGATCGCACCTCCACTGCATGCATAGTGGAGCATGGAACTAGAAGCTCCGTAATAAATAAACTAGGCTGGTCCGAGTACAATGGAGAGATAATCCGGCAGAAAGAATATGAAAAACTAAAGAGAAGACAAAGGCTTCTCATCATAATCTTTTCTTTGATAAACTTTTCTCTCCAAAATTTAGGTTTTTAGTTGCATTGTGGTTGCTAGATTGGATGGTAGGGAATGGTTGCCTCACTTTATACTATATTTTTGCACTCATGTAGAATTTTATGCATGTTTAGGATACTTTCATACATGCCTATATGTCACGATTTTGCATCCATGTTAGGACTGAGCTCACTATGGTATATTTGTATACATAATAACATTGCACTTTTGGTTGAGTAAATGGTCATGTAGATAACTTGGTTTTATAACATAGATGTTGAGTGCACGTTACTATATCCGTCCCTTTGGTATTTCGAGGACGAATCCTTTTTAAGGAGGGAGAATGTAACACTCCTTAAACATTAATAAAAAATTAATTAATAATAAGGTTAAAAATAGAAATTTTGTGAATGTTGGAATTTGGCCACAAAAGTTACACCATTGCATTCGTGGTGATTTTCTAACCAACTTTCATATATAAAGTTTTATAATCAGAGCTTAACAGAAAAGTTGTTGATGTTTGAAGTTTTTGAATTTAAAATAATACAAAATGAATTTAAAATTAAAATTTGAAATTCAAAAATATGTTAACATTGATTAGAAATCTTGAAGTTTAAGTAAACGTTAATGTTAATTGAAATAAATAAATAATTAAATAAAATTAAATGCAACAACAGATTCATTCCAAATATAAGCAACCAGTCAATCGTCTTCCTTGGGCCAGTTGACCGCTAGGGGTCAACCGCCTTGAAAGGAGCAGTCGACCGGTGAATAGAGTGGTGGCTAGGGTTTACATAGGCGTGAACGACCCAGATTTTATTATTTTAAACCAACTTAAATCTGACCGTTTTGGTGCCTTCTAACCACTATAAATAAGAGGCTAGCCTCCTCCCTTTTATTCACAAATTATTTGGGAACGCCAGCGGAGCTTTGCTAACTTATTCTTCTCTATAATTCAGAATCATGTATGATTTCAAGGTACGGGATTTTAAGTATTTAAATATTAAATTTCTAGTTCCATTCTTCCATAATCCTTTATTCTGAATCTAATTCATAAACCATCCACTTGTTGTACATTTTAAAGAGAAGAGGTTGAAGGAGCAATTAGGAGAGTCATAATCAAATCCAAAAGGGAGCTGGAAACCATCTGTGAATGGAAATCTTAGTTTTCCACACTTTAGTATTGGTATAGTAGAAGTTTGGATTTGTTTTATGCATTGGGGAATTTTGTTCACAAAAACCCTAAAATTAAAACCCCAAAATTCCCCTAAGTGAAATGTCAATTCTTATATTTATTGGAATCTCAAATGTTTTATGTATTAAAATAGTGGAATTTTTTTGATATTGCAATTTGGATATTTTATATTCTATTCCACTTCCAATTCTTCTCTATTGATGTGCTAAAGGGTTCTAAAAGGAAAATAACTTAGGAAATGGTGTGTAAGGTATAAATTCTTTTGTAGTTTGCATCGCCTTTCTGTAATTTAAATATGAATTCCTTTTTCACTCTAAGTTTGTGTATATAAAAGTTGAATAAAGTATAAAGGGTTTAAATTGTAAGTTTTATTCCTTGAAATATAGGCTTTGATTCTATTATGTTAATATAGAATAAGTTTGGTGTATGATTCTATTTTATTTAATGCAAGTCTATTTGTTTGGCTAAGGATATTAGCTATTTTGTAAGTTATTATATGGAGTTGGACTTGTATAATTTGGAAAATTTGACATTTAAACAATTAGTATAGGACGCAAAAATCAAGCATGCTTAGGAATATTTAGTGAGCCCAAATTGCATGTGTGTACATGTTAGTGTATATATAACGTATAACTAATAACACATTAATCACGTAGTATCAATAGGTTAATAATTAGTATTAAACCCCTTGGGAAGGAATTTAAGGATAATTATGGTAATTAATCCATAATTAAAGGCAAAATAAGGAGTTTTCCTTATATGGCCTTTAATGCGGAATGTGGTGAGATATATATATATATATGTTAGATGTTAGGAGAGAGGAAATATGACTAAGTTATAGGGATGCAAGGTCTGTCAAATGCACACAGAAGTCAGCTCATCTAATCCGGCTACCAATAATGTGACTTTGGGACTGATGTGAGACAATGACTATAATAAGTACCCACGGGGACGCTAGGTTAGTCCCAATTTCGTAGGGTAATTCTGCCTAGCTAATCTAGCTATCAGCACCTACAATAGTCGAACTAATGTTAGATGTCATAGTTTGGGTTATGGGTCATATAATATATGACTTCTTTTGAGGTTGAGGATATTAAGTGGTATGGAGTCCGCCTTTTTCTTACTTAAGAAGTATTAAATGGTCGAGATTATCATTTAGGCGTGGTAGTGGGAAGTCTCTGGAGGAGTCCGCTTTGGATTTGAGGTATTAAGTGGCTATTGTAGGGTCAGCCTCGTCCCATAAAGAAGTATAAGTGGCCTAATGAAATTCTGTGCGTTGTCAGCTAGAAAGTACCAGAGATGGGTCCGCCTTGAGTTAGGTATTAAATGATGGGGATATGGCTAGGATATAGGTATTAAATGGTCAGAGTCTTCCCAGTTCCCATTAAAAAAGGTATTGAGTGGCTTTGGTTTTTTCTCTCACGTTGTTAAGACATGATCGACGATAGTTGCATAAGACAGGAAGGGTTGGCCTACGGTTGAAGGTTTGTTATATAGTTGGACCCAAAAAGCCTCTGGGCCTACAGTTAAAGGTATATTTAGTGGGATATAGTATAGAATGCGTACGATATATTTCTTATCCAAATAATATTGCCCAAATACCATTATGGTAAGACTTGAGATTTTCATTCACCATCCATTGTTGTTCTGACTCCCTCCTCATTACAGCAAACATGTTAAGGAAAATGATGTTGGTTTAGGAGATGAAGGCGAAGGCAAGGACTTTTGGCAGCTAACTATCTATTTATGTTTTGAGATATTTTGATGTACCCATTTCAGACATGATGTTGTTATTTTGAGATATTATATTTCATATATTGGGATGTTATATTATGTTTCTAAGATTTGGATTTTTATAAAATAGGTACTTATTTCTGATATTATATTTTATCCTTTTCGATGTGATATTCTGATAGCATAAATAGATGGCTCTATGTATTGTTCATTGTATCAATTTTAACAAGCAACAACCAGCTTTAGAATAGTCTTAAGGTTCGATGAGCCTTTATTGAATCGAACATTAGGTCCGTTTTAAGGTGGTTTGTTGCATAATATTAACGCATATAAACTTCAAATTATAACCAAAACAAGAAATCATTTAATTAAAGTTAAGTTACGAGACAAGTTGGGGATTATCTAATCGAATGTTCGTAACAATTCATATAGAGGTTTTCCACAGTCTCTTGATGACTTTAAAAGGAGAAAGTGTTTGCATGTTTTTATAGAGTCTCAAATCTCTGAGCCTGTGTAAAAATGATATTAATCAATGAGTAACGATGAAATTAAAGCTAAACAACAGAATTTCGCTCACTCGTTTTTGAGATAAAAGTGCAAAGACTTTTAGATGCTCTAGTGAATGGAAGGTTTCAACTTTCAAATTTAAAAGTGTAATGTTGAAATGATTGACGATGCCAAAGGACGAGTCATCATTCACTATGTGGAACATGGTTTTCCCGTGTGTGCTCTTAGATCATGCACACATCAAGGTCTTTTGACTCGATTTCTAGCCATGTTTTTACTCACTTGTACACATACATATTTAGAAAATATTATAATTTAGACATACATAAAAAATCAAAATTTTACTTTAAAAACTTCAAATTAATTTTGTATTCAAAAGTTTATCGCATCACTTAAATATAATAATTCATATAATTTTGATATTAATTTTAAATACTCCCAATTCATCTTGTATAACATTTATACAACTTAATTTAACCTCGATAGGTCTACCGAGAGTTACAATTATGAAACTCCCAAGTGTGAATCTCAATCCTCTTTTATATGCAAAAACTTTGAATATCAAATTCCATGTCGACTTTGTTGAATCATAATTATGGACACAAGATTATATACCTTTAAAGATCACCTAGGTGAAGTTTAACTTCAACCTTCTGAAGCTACACCTTCAAACAATAATGTTATGCACTTTATATCTTTATCAAAACCGTGTTACTTAAATGTTTAGTGCTCGGTCAATAGTTAATACTCTAACAATGTTTGTAGCTAATTGCAAAAGTTAACCTTTAATGTCACTTGGTTAGATTTGAGAAGATCTATCGATCAACCAGATTACCTTGGCTAACGACTTTGTGGCTTAAAGTCAATCCCCAATTATGGTGAAGTTATTAATGGATACAAATCAACTCTTCTGTGCTGTCTAGCACTACATTTTTTATACAAACTAACTACAATCATTACGGAATTGAATGATCGTGTGATTGTCCGTAATAAAAGTGTAATCTTTGCACATTAGTCTGACCATACTTTCGTATCAAAAGACTGCTTCTTATCATAATATGAGATCTTCTATTTGACTTAGATAGAATTATCTTGATGAGTCGTTTTTTGTCGCTTATTAATGAGCACGTGTACATGATCTCTTAATATCTCATCAGTAGTCACTGGTAATGCACCATCTGCCATTCCTGAGAGCAATATGCATACTAGTCTATCCAATATTTCGATATATTTTTCTCGATATACATATGACTAGGACGACATTCATGTTTAAACATTTGATATGATATTCAAGATTACAAACTTTTCTTAATTGCAAGCAACATGATACGAACTCCAAGAATTTTCACCAATATACTTAAAAAGTATTCGCAATATCATAGAGGAAAACTTATGCAAATAACCTGACAACATACTTCACTTGTGCAGTTAAAGCGCTAAGCGGTTTAATAGCGATAGAGGCTACGCTGTCAAGGGCGTCGTTAAGCGCCAATCAAGCGCTACTTTGCAATTTTAACTCCCCGCCTTTTTATTATAATGCTTTATTATGCCCTTTGTCCAAGGCGTCGTTTGAGCGTTGAGCTTTTCCTGGGACGTTAGAAACTTGGCATTTCTAGTATATCTTTATTTTTTTACTTGACTAAAATTAAGCACGTTTACAATAAAATCATCTGGTTACTTTGTTTATTTACTGTAGATCTTCGTATTTCAAGAATTTCAATGCGTGAATCATTTTTTAATTATCTTTTTTTAAAGTATACAAATAATTAGTTAATAAATGATAACAATTCTACTTTATATTTAAGAATAAAAGTTGCACTTTAATTTTTCACTTCTTTGAAATTTGGCTTTATAATCAATTACTATTTTATCTTAATTGTGTTATCCTTATAAAAATTATTTTATAATAATTTATTAATCAAGTACAAAATAACTAACTATAAATTGAAAATCTTATTATTTATTGGTACTGTACTTGAGTTTTTAAGATTATTTGATATACAAATACTCAATTATTGTCATGACACAAACTTTACCAATATAAATTTTATTGCTACTATAAATATTAAAAGCACTTGATTCATTTTTTAAATTATTGACGAAACATTTACGTGTGTATACATACATACAAACATACACACACACGTATAACTTATAGTAAGCCAATAAGTAGTGATCATCTATTCAACATCAATATTGTTTAATAAATGCTTGGCTATTTTTTGTAATTATTTAATGTGAATATTATTTGTGCCAATTGCATGTGACGAATGCCTATTTTCATCCAGACTCCACCAGGACTCTAATGCCAATCTTAGGGTCCAGCACTCCACTCGGCCTCAAACAACATAGGGTAGATGTGTAAAAAGCTATAACGGGATAAAACATGGATATATCGGAAAATAGTAAAGGCGTAAAAATCTTTATTGGAGATAAAATAAATCTCCAAAGTTGATTTATTCTCATTCCCACATCATTTGTGTAGAAAGTGAAATGTTTTCACTCTTATATAGCAAAACCGAAGAATGTCATGATCCATGTATTTTAAACTTAGTGAATAAAATAAATTTTTAATGTATGTTGAGCACTAATGACTTAGCTTAGACCTATACCCTAAATTCGTGGATTTGGTTTATAAGAGAACTAGTCAAATTAACCATTTTATATTAAAGTTTCTAAAATGGGTGCTGAAAATCTTGATTTAGCAGACATAGTGGAAAATAGCGGGGCATTAAGCTGATATACTATTTAATATCGCTAAATTGAAAAATATACAGTGGTCGAAATATGCTAAGTGCTTTAGCGAGGCATTAACGAGACTTTAACTACATAATACTTCATAAAGATTAATATTTATGGGTCACAATACATAATCAAGTAACATAATTGCTCCTATGGTCACATATAACTCTATCAAGTACAGTGTCCAGGTTAACTCATAACATGTCAAACGAAGAAGAGATTGTGTGCTTTGAAAGATGTTTGCATACCGAACGTCATGTATGACTAAGTAGTTATTATTGATATCAAATACGTCTTGGTCAAGTACCAATATAAGATATTTTAAAATATTGAAAAAATATAGGTTATGTCTAAAACATATTATAAATTATATTGTACTATGTTATATTTTATAATGATGTTAAGTTTTTAGATATTTGGAATTTATATTTCCAAATTATTACTACAGATTGATTGCATATCGTTTACAGAATATATTTTGTTTACCGAAATGTTCTGTTAAATACAAGCTTTAAAAGAGATCATAAAAACCGAGAAATTCGTAGAATTCTCATCTTTATTATTTTCTTCATTTTCGTGCTATATTATTTGTTTCCTCGATCATCTAATCATCTTTACTATTTTAAATTTCTATTTTTCATTTTTATAGTTTTTTCATTTTTATTTTCACTTATATAACCAGCGATGTTTGTTTGGTATCGATTATTTCTTTCGGTCCATTCTTTATCAGTATGTTAATTATATAATTTACCATTATTCAACTTTAAGTTCTTGGTGCATGATAATAACTAAAAGAAAATTGAATTTTCATAAACTAACATACCAATAAGAAATAACGAACAGAGAAAATAACTAAAAAGAAAAGTAGCTCCTACACATTCATTTTTTTAGTGGTAAAATGTTCATACAAAATAAAACATATAGAATAATGAATTAAGTAGAGTTCTCTTTATTGAAAGACTAATGAAAAAGACAAAGAAAATATGGTTGAAACTAACAAATTAGTGTATGAGGATTTTCAATATGGTTTACATATTATCATTCATCGTATACTAAAAACAAACATTGAGAATGTGAAAATATTTATTTTATAATTTTACTTTCTCCAACACTTATTATAATGATCGATGTCCTAAAAAAATATCGACCATTCTCCTCCAAAGCGATATATCGACAAATATTGGTGGATATATCGATAATGATATTTTAAGCGATATACAACAACAACTAAGTAATTCCCAAACAAGTTGAGGTCGGCTAGAGATGGAACTCAAAATTTAATGACAAAGCTAGTTTAAAAGTCATAACAACAACAATAATAATAAAAACCATGATAACAATAACAAAATAAAGTCAAATATGTAAACAAATAATAATAACAACTAAGTAAAATAAAATAAAATAAATATATATAAAGAAGTTTATAATTAAAAAAACCATGATGATGATAATACTAATAGTAATAATGGTACTAATAGTAATATTGATCGAAGACCAAACACTACGTCTTAGGCTCCAACTCACTAGTCATATAATCTAAAACTTATAACACTATCACTACATCATATTGGCAGTTTTGCAACTCCTCCATGCGGAAGAATCGCAATAATTCTGAGCCGTTGCTAAATAGCAACTGTTATCAGCCGTTGTAAATGATTTAGGAATGGTTATGGGCCGTTTTGATTTCACAACGGCTAGTAGTCATTCTGTAGTTTTCCTTTTTTTTATTTTGTTGACCACGCACTTGCATACAGAAACCCCCTCCCCCCCAAAAACTAAACGCCCCAAATTAGTTTCATTTCCCTCCTCCGCCGCTTTGCCTTAATTAATCGCCCCCATTTCCCTCCTTCGCCGCTTTGCGCAAATCGTCATCGACCTGAGCGAGCAAATCATCATCAAACTGGGCGACTGCAAATCCATCGACCATAGATCAAGCGTTGGAACCCTCGGCTGTTCGAAATTGAGCAATAAGCTTGGGGATTGTTCTTATACCAATCACTTAAATGCTGCTTAAATAGGTTAGTTGAGTGTATTTGTTTTGTCATCTCTTGTTTCATTTTTTCATCTGTGTTTTGGAAATATGTTCTTATCAAATCATTTGGATTTTCTGATTGTTTCCTATCCTATGCACTACATACTGATCCAAGTATTTAAAAGTTAAAATATAGTTATTCTCATCTGTTCTGTTATTTATTTACATGAAAGAAGCTGAGGTTGAAGTAGTAAAAATTGTTGTTGATGCTCATAAGGTGTGTTTGACTTGCATTATTTTTGACCTGAATAAAATCATAACGAATCACGATCACTGTTTGTATTCTCATTAAATCAAGTTTGTCATAGTGTTTTTGCCAGAACTTCTATCAGTTCTATTTCAGTTATGCTGCATTTACATTTGGATTATTTCTTCCTGGTTTATGGATTCAAATTTGTATTTCCTGGATGTTGTTTTTCCTGTAGGTGATAATTTCCCTCTTCATGGTAATTTCACTGCATATATGTTTCTTATATTGACATGTATCTCCACTCAGTTGCTAATACTACCTAATTTCATCTGTACTTGAACAAAGTATTAAACAATGCATGAACATGAGATTATCATGCATATCTAGTGTGCATTAACATTACAGAACAAAAAACAATTTTAGCTATTCCATGTAAGGTGCATTATTAATGCTGAAGTCTCCTACGTCATAACATTGTTGAGTATTTTGATGTTAACACATACCAGTATGGTTACTTGTACATGTTGGTAAAAGTAATGAAGGCTTTGTTGTCAGTCAAAATTTAACTAAATGCTAAAAAAAGCAATGTGAAGGTTAGCAAAAATTTTGTGTCTAAATTACCAATTTGGCGTGTGTGCGCTGTAATTTGATTATGATTTTACTTTTTTTTCAAGTTTTGATTAGTTGATTGTGTAGTTTATCATACATGTTGTTCTCTTTAGTTTAGTTTGTCAGCCTTTGATTTTTATTTATTTGGATCTAAAGCTATCTAAATTGATTTTTTTTAATTGAGCTTTAAGTTGAGTTGCGTAGAGTTAGCCTAATCCCCTTGTGCTTAACATGACAAAAACAATATACGCAACAAAGTTAATGTTAATGTATTGTAATATTAATAAGATATGGCCACTTGCAAATCATGTTTCAAATCTTGTTAATCATGAAAACATATACTTGGTCAGTCAATCATTATAAGTTAGTGACTTTATTACAGCTGGAATAAAATGCCCTGAACATAACAAGTTTTTCACTCTAATGTCTTAAAATTAGCAATCAAATATTTTTAGCTGAATTTAAGAGTGTGGATGAAATGGGCATTTACCTAGTGTTTTTCTTCGAAGAATGCTTTCATAACAGTCATATTTCTATTATTCTTACAGTTGCCAATGGAGTCTTTAGCTGTAGTATTGTTTTTCATGGCAGAGTCAACAGGCACGACAGTCTTCTGTGCTCTAAATCTCCGACACCACGACTTTTTATGAATTTTAGCTTCATTTGTCTCATTAGAACTTGAGACTGTGCCACATAAACAAGAGAAAACCATGGATCATGCAATATGATAGTTATAGTTCATTGACTGATCAGGAGGTTTTCATAATCATTTAATTCATACATTCTTGGAGGTTAGCATGAAGCTTCTATACGACTATATCTTAAAAGTAACACAAAATGTAGTGTTCGGTTTAACTGAAATCTGAATACATATTGCATTTTCATTTACGATCAAAATGGTGGAAAATGTTACCCTTTGACATTAACATATTCTGTTCTTATTGGTTTGTAAATGCAACATTATCATAGTAGTAAAATATAGAAAACAGACCATTATCACATAGTTATTAACTAGTTAAAATGTTGTATGTAAATTTCACATTTCTAGAGGGTAGCAATCGTCAATATGTGTTCTTTATTAATATGTGTTTCTTTTTTTTTATATGCAGGGAGGTGCTGGTAGTGCTATAGAAGAGAGTAACAATGTCAGAAGCCGCAGAAGCATCAATCCATTCAATAACGCAATCATCATCTACACAACCAGAGAAAGTTGAGGCAAACGCATTTGGTGCTCCAATTTTAGATAATGCTGGAAGAATAGGCAGTCGAGTTGGTAAATTGATACGAATGCATGTGCCGATCTCATATGAAAGTTGGGATAAAGTACCCAAAAATATAAGGATGACGTTTGGGTTGAATTACTGGTAAGTTAAAATATATCAATTTCAATTTTCTCCGTTAGTATATTTTACCACATTGCTTTTTTAAGTAAGCAATTCTTAATTTTCACAAACTTTTTTTGAACTAGAGTCAGATGCAAAAGAGTTTTATTTTAAAAAAATGTGCGAGTCATTTAGGAGATACAAGAGCGAATTGAGGACAAGCTACTATGACAAATTTGATAATGATGAAGAGAGTAGGAAAATTTGTCCTCCAAAAATCAGCCAAGAAGATTGGGATGGTTTCTTGAAAAACGAAGCAAAACCCGGTGAACGCGAAAGAAGAGATCTAGGCAAAAAAACAGATCATTATACAACTATGGTCATCACACTGGTCGTACAAGTCACGCTATAGTAGAACATAAAATGATACGTTTGTTTTGTATAGCTTTGATTATTTGATTATATTATTTAATCTACGTGTAGCTTGTCTTAATCTGAAACCAAGAGCCAACAAATTAAATGTTATAGTTTGAAACAAAGTTGTCATGACCGAGAAACTACATTCCAGGACTTCTATTTTAAAAGATGCAATAGACATTCAATTTGGTTAAGAGGTAGAGCTAGATACGTTCATAACCAAATTTTCAGAATGGTTTATTAAATATAGACATTCAATTAGTTTAGAGAAGATAACTGTTTGTACTTACCACTAGTAGAGGTGTCTTATTTGCGTATATTTTCTGGAAAAAAATGCAAGGGTTCTCACAAGATTGTGGAACATTAGTAAAATCAGTAGACTTCCCTGGTATCAACTGCTCATCATTATCCAAGACTGAAGATAAAAAATGCATACATTAGCAAAAGGGATTAGTATGAACTAGAAAGCCAAAAAATTAGTTGCTACACAAAGTGTAAAAATACCTCTGAGGGTTTTTTGTCAAGATAAACTAGAAAAGCATCAACCATAAGACAAGATTTTGACAATGTGAAAAATGAAAAACAGCAAAGATGGAATAATTATGTACTGGCTCAAGTTTTACATGCATTATTAAACTTACAGAGCCATGATTAGTACAAAGAAAATCATCTATTTTAAATGATGATAATCAAACACTAGCTCTACTGTGTTAAAAAAACGGGTTGTTCAGTAGGAATCAATGCATCAAATTCGGTAGTCTCTGTCATTACCATAGATAAAGATGGTAGGTTCTTCTTCTATTTTCACCCTGTCGGTACTTCTGTTATATTTACAGCTTCAATGCATTCAATACGTGATGAGAACCTGTTAAAGCATGTTTTGATAACCTACTTATCAGTGTTTCACAATCACACTAAAAGTTGAATTTTTGTTCACGTGCATAAACACTGACTGTTATTTTTACATATGTCATACCCAAGTGCAATTCTGTCAGCACTTATTCCATTTCGATTGTCTGTATTTATCTTGCTTTCTCCTTTTAGTATCACAAACATTGATTTTATTGCTTCAATTCCCTTAAACAAATCTGAAGTCATGCTCCCTGCCTCCGCTATTACTCTTCCTGCCACTACAAAATAAGCTCTTGTAACTTATTTCTTGATGACACGATAAATACCCACCATACCAAACAACTAATCCTGAACTTGCAGCAGTAACAAACTATGAAAAAAATAGTCCCAACTCAGCAAACCAGATGTTGTTTTTGCATTCATTTTGTGGTGCATTCAATGTAATATCAAACGTTGCCATTATCTTCTTTTGAGAAGAAAATGCAGCTATTGTTCTATGATTTATTACTGCTTCACTTGATAACTTACTGCTTTCACTCATTGCTTTCAGAACTTTATGTGATATATTCTTCATTAGAACTCCTCTTCCATAGAATGATGCGACGATAATTAGCTGTAATGGAATCATTACACTAGAAAGTCTCCATGAAAGTGATACTCCTATTAAAACCGCAACCAAGCTAGCAAAATATTTGCTTCTGAAGTTAACCTGGAACATATTGCTCCACAACTATTTTCTTCTTGATCAAACTAGCTTGTTTCAAAAGTCAATATATTGCCAAGTAAACTTTTCTGACCCTCTTGGTCAAATTTTCGCCTACTAAATTGAAACTATAGTCTTGCATTGTATTTCTTATGAATCCTAGAAGCCCGTATGATAAAAAAATGAAGCAATACGTTTTAGTCTATACTTCAATATCATGATGATTGTTAAGGTAGTAAACTGAGAGCAGTGTGCCCATGCAATAAGAGTGTATTGGTTGAACTTCTCCCAAGCAAATTGCACCGGTATTGTTAAGGTAGTAAACATAGATCGATTTAATTATTTATTATTATATTTAATTCGAATTATGTTTAAATCGGATAATATATTCATTGTTTTCCTGTTTAGTTTTTAATGTACATTGTTTTGGAATATATGAAATAAATTTTGTGCATAAACTGGTTGATCTTTGACAGCTAATGATTTAAGGGTGCGTGATTGAGAAAGTAACAATGAAATGGACTATTACTGTTTTTGAACTGAAAATGTAAGCTGAAGGTTTCACTGATGGTTATTTCCTTTTTGGTTGCAGGCCAGTACAAATCCAGAAAAAGAAATCACACGTCGTCAAGTATGGGAGAAAACTCACACGAAAAATGATGGTATCATATCAGATTCGACTTCTTCCTACTTCGTAAGTTAAACAATCTATTGTTTTAGATGATAAATTAATAATGATTTATTATGATATATATGTTTACATGTTTTATCAGTCTATTGTTTTAGATTAGAAACCTATCAATTAATAGTAATATCTCAAGTATTATCATATTTTAGGGTAAAATTGCAAAAGCGAAGGAAACAATCAATGACAGTGATGAAGAAGATTTGTCATTGGATGAAGACATCTTGTCACAAGTGTTTGGAAAGAATACAAGGGGCCGGACTCGCAGTATTGGAACCAAGATATTAAGAACACAAGTAAAGGCTTCTACTATTGCACGTAAACAAATCAAAAGGACCAAAGTAGACTTAGAAGACTTGAAAGCTAGGATGGAAAATATGGAGGATACACTGAAGTCATTGGTCGACTTGTTCAAGGGATACATAGAAAACGGAAAACACATATCAGACATTCCTTCCAATGAAGGAGCAAGTGGGACACGACAGGAAAGTGTTGGAAGATTACTGAACAACGAAGTTAATAATCCATTGAGTTCATCTGGTTCAGCAAATCAAAAATGTGAAATCTTGAACTTTGATCTAGAGGTCATTGCAACAGGTTCTGTATGCAGAGATTCGACAGCATCCATTATACATGGGAAGCCTGTACCTCCAACACTCGAGAAGTTAGTTATGAACAGCATACTACTACCAGATGAGAACACAGCCAAACAAAATCATCCTCTTGCTACGACCTTTGGTGAAGTTGGAATCGGTGGTTTTGTGTGTCATCCAAAGATTTCAATTCGATATCTTTAGACGCGAGATCAGGTAACAGTCTAATTTTAATCTATTTAAACTTATCTTTGTCTGTCGTAAACTGTTTCTTGCTACTTAATGTTTTTCAGTCTAATTTTAATTGGATGTGTTTGATAGTCTAATTTCCTTGCATACTATTGCTACAGATATATTTGTGCACACTCTTAGCATCAACTTATCTTAAGAAAAACTTAAAACCAGAAAATTCTAGTTATTAAAATTATGCTACCGATCATATTTGAATTTTCAATTTTGTGCAAGTCTAGTAATTAGGGAACAATGATCTACAAAGCATCAATGGAAGAGAAAGAAAGATGAAGATGGTTGTGTTGTGTTTTTTCTTAATTCATCTATCTATTGATTAAATAGACGGGATATCGATAATATGAAATAACGGAACATGTTGTTGTGGGCGGAGTGTTGAATGGATCCGGTATTTACTAAGTCAAATAAAAAATCGTTTGAAATATTATTGGGTTTAAATTAAAAAAATTCAGTCTATTTGGTCGAGTTGGTCAAAGCATGAGTGTTTATGGTGGCATGCATGGTCTTCTTTCTCAACATTAAAAAAAATCAATGCTCGAAAGATTCCTATTCTTCTGAGAATCCTATTAATTAAGATTCTTCTATAGTTCCTTATAACACGGGACTATTTGACTATTCAAATAGAAGCTTATGCGTTCTTTCTATGTGTTTATTAATTCATCAAAACAAATGAAATAACGGAACATGTTGTTGTGGGCGGAGTGTTGAATGGATCCGGTATTTACTAAGTCAAATAAAAAATCGTTTGAAATATTATTGGGTTTAAATTAAAAAAATTCAGTCTATTTGGTCGAGTTGGTCAAAGCATGAGTGTTTATGGTGGCATGCATGGTCTTCTTTCTCAACATTAAAAAAAATCAATGCTCGAAAGATTCCTATTCTTCTGAGAATCCTATTAATTAAGATTCTTCTATAGTTCCTTATAACACGGGACTATTTGACTATTCAAATAGAAGCTTATGCGTTCTTTCTATGTGTTTATTAATTCATCAAAACAAATGAAATTTTTGACACCTATGAATATGTTAGTTTCTAAATCAACCTATCATCACAGATCAACTTTACTCAAATTGACATGAAGTTAATTTGGGTTATAAATTCATACTTCATAACATAATATAATATGATGAGTTTATGGACCTTTTATTTTCGAAGAAGAACAACGAAATTCAGTTTCTATGGAAATGTTCGATTTTAATACATAAATATTTCAACTGTCTGTATTTCTACTGGAGAGACAGGATCTCCAAATGAAATAATGCTTGGAATATTTTTCTGTGAAGAACTCTATTTCATTCCGCTATTTTCATCAGCAGGTTCTTCAGCCTCGCTTTGATCAACAAAATATTGTTCGATGTTGTTATTTTCTAGTAGAATCTCTGTCGATTCTAAGGATGCATTGTTTGAAGGAGGAAGTTCTTTGTAACAACCCGCATATTTTACGATTGTATATTTAAATGTTTTATTTAAATGTAGCATCGTTAATCGGATTAATGTCCGAAATGTTACTTTTTGTAAACAGTCGAATTGGGACTCGAGACCACCTCCATTGAGTCCAAAATGGCATTTACAACTTTTTTAGTATAAACATCGATATGTTTGAAGTTGAGTAGAATTTTTTTATTTTTCTATTTGGGCTTTGGGTTTGGGTTTCAGCCCACTAACCCAACCCTAACTCCTCTACTCTTCATCCATTCACTCATTCTATTTTCCTAACATTCAAACTAAAGAAAAATAGGGGAAAGAATGGGAAATAGAAATTCCTAAACCCTAGTTTTGATTAGGAAACTCTAATTCAAGTCCAAAATCAAGAAGAGCTTAGGTAAGCATCCTCTTCATCTTCTCCATCTCTATCTCTCTTTAATTTCAGAAATTCCTAAACCCTAACTTAGGAAATATTTGCTTATTAGCTTAGATTGGAGCTTCTTGAGTTGAAGTTGAAGAGGAATTGGCCTTTCCTTTGTTTTAGAGCTTCTCGTTCGTTGTTTTTGGGTTTAAAGGTGAGTTTTTGAACTCACGTCTACGTCTATAACTTTCATTGTTATTAGGTATGAATTCATAACATTTGTGCATGTTCATTGGCTTTTGATTTGAATTGATTTGGTGAATTTTCCAAATTTTGGTGTTTTGGTTCAATTTTATGAAAATCCTACTATGGATGTTTGGACATGATATTTGGGGTGTATCCAAGAGCCTATAAGGCTGGGTTATCGCTTGGCATAAATCTCTAGTCGTCGTTGTTCGTCCGATCGCTTCCGAAACGTTTTGGCCATCTTGGCCTAGGCAAATTGTTGCCCAGACCAGGTGACCAGACGTGTGGATATTAAGTCCAGACGTCTGGTTATAGACCTGGAGGAAAAATAATAAGCACGCAGAAAATAAAATGGCAGAAACATATTCCAAACGTCTGATTTATAGGTTCAGACGTCTGGATTGGGTCTCAGACGTCTGCCTTGAAATTTCAAACGTCTGGGAGGTTTTCTGAAAATTTCCAGAAAACAAATCCAAACGTCTAGATTCTAAACCGGACGTCTGGAACTGTTCAATTTTGCCTATTTTTTGAGTGGATTTCTAATTTTAATCGATTTTTGTCGATCCGGTTAGTTGTTATCACTTATTATCGACTTTGATGACTTCTTTCTTTAGATTTTTGGGAATATCCATTTGATGGATTTGATATCGATTTTTATGGATTTAATTCACGTCGTCGTATGTGAATTTTTGGTGGTCGATTGATTCTACAATCGTTTTTCGGTGATTTGTCACTTTTAAAATTACAAAGGTTTCTATACTAGTAGTAAATACTAAAACTCTTTCATTAAAATGATTTCAACGTTATTTTTAATACAAAGCTTGCTTTTAAAACCGTCTTCCAATCTATTAGTATATATAAACCTTTACCTCATTCGTATGAGAAATCTAATTAAACGGCTTAGCAAAACAAGTGGTATGAAACGCTTGCGTTTTCTTCGTCGGTTAATTCTTGGACTTGTTCGATTGAACTCTTGTGACAATTTTCGAGTGGAAATCTACAATTTGTTCATAAATATTTAAGTTAAGGCAGTGGTTATGGGACATGAAGCTAAACTCATTTATTTACTAGCTTAGTGTAATTGACACTTCTTATTGATCAATGATGATCATTTTATGGTTTAGACTAGTGATATGCGATGTCTCTTTGTCCGCGTAGGGGACTGTACCCCGTTCTATTAAGCTTCATCTCATTTTTATAGGCTAGCGACCTACGGGCTTTATGGAGTTTGGTTCATCGGGCATACCGTTATTGCACTACGTCGTTGTTCCGAATTATTTGAGTTTTAGGTTCATCGGGCGTACCGTTACTGCACTACGTCGTTGTTCCAACTCATTTGAGTTTCAGGTTCCTCGGGCGTACCGTTATTGCACTACGCCGTTGCATCGGCTCTATGGTTAGCGACCATGGAATAGCGTTCCATTTGTGATACACGTGTTGGGGAGTTTTTATGCTCCCTTTTGTGATAGGCCTTCCCCTTTTTGTGATTTCTGGATTTCTAGTTGATGATTTCTAGAATTTGTGTTTCGTCGATTTTTGCGATTGGCATTGATATGTTTTGTCAATATTTGGGTTTTGGTGAGTAATTTAAAGAATATGACATTCTTTTTAGTGTTTGAGAATATTTGAGATATTGTATGATTTTTGTTGTTATCTGATGTATACTTGTCACGGTATGACATTATTGTTATCATACGTTTTTGTCATATCTCTTATCCTATCTCATTTTATATGATATTTATAGCTAGACTGATCCGTTTATTATTTTCTTCTTAAATAATACTCGGGTCAGACCGAGGTATTTCAGGTGCTTCTGCTTGACTTCTTATCAGGGTCCGTCATTTGACTTTTGGCTAACTACTTTAGCTTAGTAGTTTTTGTTATTATACATTCGAGATAGAGACTCCTTGATGTATACATATTCTTTTGTCTAGCACTTGTATCTATTCTTTTGTGATGTAGTGGATCTAGTTTGACCACTATTTTGATGTACACTTTTATGTGTTATATTCATATCTGTTTTCGCCTTTGTGATATGAATGCCTGTGACTGATTTGTGTTATGCTTATTTCTATATTTGTTTCCGAAGGCCACATAGCCACTGTGTGGTAGCTTTGAGTTTGTATTCGATATGTCGGATCTCCTCTTGAAATGAAATGTAAGTTATATTTTTCTGACATATCGGTACTCGCACGAAGCAATTACACAGATGGTCGCTCCTCAACAGCCTTATTCTTCGTGCTAGTCAACGACATTACTCCGTAGTGTCCTTGGCTAGTGTGAGTATAGAGGTGGGGCGTCACAGCTTGGTATTAGAGCCAAACTTCGGAACAATTTAGAATAATCTAGCAAGGATCATTGTCCTAAGTCTTTCTTAGGAATCGTGCCATAGGATTTAATTCGAGTCTTCGTACCGTTCTATCCTATTTCTTTTTTATGATGCCTTGTTTTATCAATCAAGTTTGTTTGATATTCATTCTGTAAATAACATTTTTCCTCTTCTTTCTTTCTTTCTTAAAGAAGAGAAATGGTTAGACCAGGCCGGCCCAGCGCCGGTCAATCCAGTGCTACCCCTCAGGATGGAGTATTTATGTTTGCCCAACAGCTTTTAGATCTTGTGAAGAATGCTCAAGCTATCGGACCCATTCCAGAGCATACTCATCCTAAATCTGGGTTTGCATGCTTGTGCAATGATTACACCAACTTGGGTGGAAGGCCTTTCAAGGGTTCCGAAAGCGTTATAGAAGTCCAAGCTTGGCTTAGAACATGCGATCGCATCTTTTCCCACATGAATCTTATTGATCTACATCGAGTCCAAGTGGCTTCTAGCATGCTCCAGGAGAGAGCATTAGATTGGTTTGAGATTTTGATTTCTGAAATTATTGAAGCGGATCTTACTTGGGAGCAATTCCGGGAAAGGTTCGAAATGAAGTTTGTGCCGAAAGCTGAAAAAGTATCTTTAGCTCGACGCTTTATTGACCTTGTTCAAGGTGAATCTTCTGTGACGGATTACGTCGCATCTTTTGAATCTCTCTCTAAATATGGGGTCGAATATATTAATACCCCATTGAAGAAAAATCAGAGGTTTGTCTATGGGTTGAATAAGAACCTCAAAAAGCCTTTACTCCTGAAACTAGAAGTTTCTTTTGATCAGATTGTTGATATTGCTCTTCGACTTGAAGAGGCCGATAAAGAAAGTGATGTTGAAGTTGTGGGTGCCAAACAGAACTTCAACAACAACAAGAAGAGGCCTATTAAGCTCAAGCCTAATCCCAACAAGAAAGGGAAGCAAGCAACTTCGGTAGCAAAGACTTCTACCTCTAGTCATAGGCAATGCTACAACTGTGGTTCTAAGGACCATTATGCAAATAGGTGCCCAAAACCTCTTTTTTGTCGTTATTGCAAAAGTTCGGGTCATCTTTTATCTTCATGCCCCAAACTTCCAAACAAGAAAGAGGGAAAGCTAAATGTTGTGCAAGCTCCTAGTAACACTTCTCTTGGCCAAGGTATTTCTCATTCTATCCTTGATGGCATTATTATATTTCGTGATCTTCCTATTCGAGTTCTTTTTGATACGGGTGCATCTCACTCTTTTATATCAAAAGAACTTGTTGATTCTTTGTCTTTGAATGTTATTGGCTTGATGACTTCATTGAGAATTGCAAATCCGGTTGGTGGATCCGCAACACTCAGTTTACTGTGTAAAGATGTCGAAATTATTTTATGTGATTATGCCTTCCAAGCCGATTTGCATGTTATGCGTTACCTAGTTTTCGGAATGATTTTGGGGATGGATTGGCTTAACCGTTATGAAGCCCATATCCTATGTCCTGAGCGGACTATATATCTTCAATATCCTCAATCTGTTAAGCAGATTTCTCTCGTTCTTAAAGATTTAGATTCCAATTCGGGAGCATCCTTGTATTCTCTAAATCCTCATGATGACGATAATGATGATGAGGAAGATGTCATTTCCCTCATTCACATTGTTCGTGAATTTCCTAACATATTTGAGCCCGTTTTAGGATTACCACCTAAGCGAGCAATTGAGTTCAGAATTAATCTAATCCCTGGAGCTCTACCTTTTAATCGTCCTCCTTATCGTATGTCCAATAAGGAAAATGAGGAGATGCGTAAACAATTATCCGAATTGGAAGGAAAATAGTTTATTCGTTCTAGTTCCTCTCCATGAGGAGGCTCGGCTATTTTTGTGAAGAAATCTGATGGTACACTTAGGCTTTGCGTTGACTACCGCAAGCTTAATGATCTCACCATCAAGAAAAAAATATCCCTTACCTCGGATTGATGATTTATTCGATCAACTTAGTGGTGCTAGAGTCTTTTCACAATTAGACTTAGCAACCGATTTTCATCGGCTCCGTATTGTAGAGGATAGCATTCCTTTGACATCGTTCCATACTCGTTATGGATCTTATGAATGGCTTGTTATGCCATTTGGTTTGATGAATGCTCCAGCTTATTTCGTTGACCTTATGAATCGAGTTTTCAAAGACTTTCTCGATCGATTTGTTCTCATCTTTATCGATGATATTCTTGTTTATTCTAAAACCGAGAAGAGCATGAAAAACATCTTTAAATTGTGTTGGAAATTCTTAAGAGCAACCAATTGAAAGCAAAATTTTCTAAATGCCACTTTTAGCAATCTCGTGTGAAATTTTTGGGGGATATTATTTCTGAATCCGGAATTTTCGTGGATCCTTCAAAGATTGAAGCGATTCAAAATTGGAAGAGACCGGAGAGTGTGACGGAAATCCGTAGTTTTCTTAGATTGGCGGGCTATTACCGTCGTTTCATAAAAGACTTTTCTAAAATTTCCGTGCCTCTCACTAGTTTGACAAAGAAGGGAGTTAAATACATTTGGTCAGACAAATGTGAAGCTGCTTTTCAAAAATTAAAAGAACTCCTTTCGATGCTCCTATTCTTGTGATTCCCGAAGGGAACCAAGACTTTATTGTTTATATTGATGCTAGTCGTGTTGGTTTGGATGTCGTTCTCATGCAAAGGGAACGTGTTATCGCTTATGCTTCTATGCAATTAAAGCCTGTCGAGACTAGATATGTCAGTCATGATTTAGAGCTCGCGGCTATTGTTTTCGCCCTTAGAATTTGGCGTCATTATCTTTTGGGAGAGAAATTTGTTCTCTACACCGATCATAAATCTTTGAAGTATTTATTTTCTCAAAAGGAACTTAATTTGCGTCAACAACGTTGGCTCGAGTTCCTTGCATCTTATGATCTTGATATTCTTTATACCCCCGAAAAGGGTAATCGAGTTGCCGATGCCCTTAGTCGTAAGCAACAAGCAGTTGTTTCAATGATGATATCCGAATGGAATAATCTTGAGACTTTATCCACTTGTGAGATTCGAGGTCGTGAATCCAATTTATATTCATCTCTTGTTTTTTGTAGCCTTGAGGCTCATCCTTCTCTTTTAGACTGCATTCTTGAAGCTCAAAAGCATGATCCCGAATTGGTTCTTCTTAGCCAAAGTTGTAGGGATAAAATTGATATTGAAGGTTTGAAAGACTTCGATATTGATGCTCGTGGCGGTATTCAAAAATTTGGTAGACTTATCGTGCCAAATATTAGTGATCTTCGAAAAGACATTTTAGAAGATTCTCATCGTTCTAAATTTACCATTCATCCCGGTAATAGTAAAATGTACGCGGACATGAAGCGACTTTATTATTGGGATGGAATGAAATCTGATATTGCTAACTTTATTAAGCGTTGCATGACTTTCCAACTCGTAAAGGCCGAGCATCAAAGGCCCGGTGGGTTATTGCAACCTTTGGACATTCCAGTTTGGAAGTGGGATCAAATTTCCATGGACTTTATTGACGGTCTTCCCCATTCTCGTTCGGGTCATGACAGTTTATGGGTGATCGTAGATAGACTTACAAAATCCGCCCATTTTATTCCCGTTGGGTCCAATCAGACCGTACCTCTTTTGGCAAAACTCTATGTTAAAGAAATTGTTAAATTGCATGGAGTTCCTACTTCTATTGTTAGCGATCGTGACCCATTGTTTACTAGTGGATTTTGGAAGGGTCTTCAAAAAGCTTTGGGAACAAAGCTTAATTTTAGCACCGCTTATCATCCTCAATCCGATGCACAAAACGAGCGTGTGAATTAAACTCTTGAAGATCTCCTTCGTGCATGTGTTCTTGACTTTGGTGGAAGTTGGGAAGATCATATTTCCCTTGTTGAGTTTTCTTACAATAATAGCTTCCAATCTAGTATTGGTATGGCTCCTTTCGAGGCACTATACGGAAGGTCATGCCGATCTCCTTCGTGTTGGCTTGAAGCCGGAGAGAAGCTGGTTTTAGGTCCAGATTTTATTTGTGATGCCACAGAAAAGATTGACCTTATTCGTCATAGGATGAAAGAAGCTCAAAGTAGACAAAAATCCTATGCCGATAACCGAAGAAGGAAACTAGAATTTTCTGTGGGAGATATGGTGTTCATTCGTGTTTCACGTATGAAGGGTGTTGTGCGTTTCAGTCGATCGGGAAAATTAGCACCTCGATATATTGGTCCATTTTCCATCACCGAACGCATTGGTTCCGTGGCCTATCGCTTTTTATTACCGGCTCAGTTTTCTGCTATTCATGACGTATTCCACATCTCTCAACTACGGAAATGCCTTAGGGATTCTGATTCTATTCTTGAGCCTGGTGTAATTGAAGAAATTGAAGTTTCACCAAATTTGACTTATGAGCAACATCCTATTCGTATCACTGCTACGGAGGTTAAACGCCTTCGAAATAAAGATGTTCCGCTTGTGAAAGTTCAATGGTCCTCAAATCCTAAGGATTGCTCTAGGGAACCCAAAGAATTCATCGAGCGAACACATCCGAACTTACTCTCTCGTGCTCCTTAAGGTGAACTTCTCATTTCAAAATTTCTTCTTTTGTGTTGTTATGCCTCAGTATGGTTGTTACTTTTTATTTTCTTCTTAAGTATTGCGAGGACGCAATTTCTTTAAGGAGGGGAGTCTATAACAACCCACATATTTTACGATTGTATATTTAAATGTTTTATTTAAATATAGCATCGTTAATCAGATTAAGGTCCAAAATATTACTTTTTGTAAACAGTCGAATGGGGACTCGAGACCACCTTCATTGAGTCCAAAATGGCGTTTACAACTTTTTTGAGTATAAACATCGATATGTTTGGAGTTGAGTAGAATTTTGTTATTTTTCTATTTGAGCTTTGGGTTTGGGTTTGGGTTTCAGCCCACTAACCCAACCCTAACTCCTCTACTCTTCATCCATTCACTCATTCTATTTTCCTAACACTCAAGCTAAAGAAAAATGGGGGAAAGAATGAGAAATAGAAATTCCTAAATCCTAGTTTTGATTAGGAAACTCTAATTCAAGTCCAAAATCAAGGAGAAGCATAGGTAAGCATCCTCTTCATCTTCTCCATCTCTATCTCTCTTCAATTTCAGAAATTCCTAAACCCTAACTTAGGAAATATTTGCTTATTAGCTTAGATTGGAGCTTCTTGAGTTGAAGTTGAAGAGGAATTGGCCTTCCCTTTGTTTTAGAGCTTCTCGTTCGTTGTTTTTGGGTTTAAAGGTGAGTTTTTGAACTCACATCTACGTCTATAACTTTCATTGTTGTTAGGTATGAATTCCTAACATTTGTGCATGTTCATTGGCTTTTGATTTGAATTGATTTGGTGAATTTTCCAAATTTTGGTGTTTTGGTCCAATTTTATGAAAATCCTACTATGGATGTTTGGACATGATATTTGGGGTGTATCCAAGAGCCTATAAGGCTGGGTTGTCGCTTGGCATAAATCCCTAGTCATCGTTGCTCGTCCGATCGCTTCCGAAACGTTTTGGCCATCTTGGCCTAGGCAAATTGTTGCCCAGACCAGGTGACCAGACGTGTGGATATTAAGTCCAGACGTCTGGTTATAGACCTGGAGGAAAAATAATAAGCACGCAGAAAATAAAATGGCAGAAACATATTCCAGACGTCTTATTTATAGGTTCAGACGCCTTGAAATTTCAAACGTCTGGGAGGTTTTCTGAAAATTTCTAGAAAAAAAATCCAGACGTATGGATTCTAACCAGACGTCTGGAACTGTTCAGTTTTGCCTATTTGCCTATTTTTTGAGTTGATTTTCAATTTTAATCGATTTTTGTCGATCTGGTTAGTTGTTATCACTTATTATCGACTTTGATGACTTCTTTCTTTGGATTTTTGGGAATATCCATTTGATGGATTTGATATCGATTTTTATGGATTTAATTCACATCGTCGTATGTGAATTTTTGGTGGTCGATTGTTTCTACAATCGTGTTTCGGTGATTTGTCACTTTTAAAAATACAAAGGTTTCTATACTAGTAGTAAATACTAAAACTCTTTCATTAAAACGATTTCAACGTTATTTTTAATACAAAGCTTGCTTTTAAAACCGTCTTCCAATCTATTAGTATATATAAACCTTTACCTCATTCGTATGAGAAGTCTAATTACATGGCTTAGCAAAACAAGTGGTATGAAACGCTTGCGTTTTCTTCGTCGGTTAATTCTTGGACTTGTTCGATTGAACTCTTGTGACAATTTTCGAGTGGAAATCTATAATTTGTTCGTAAATATTTAAGTTAAGCCAGTGGTTATGGGACATGAAGCTAAACTCATTTATTTACTAGCTTAGTGTAATTGACACTTCTTATTTATCAATGATGATCATTTTATGGTTTAGACTAGCGATATGCGATGTCTCTTTGTCCGTGTGGGGGACTGTACCCCGTTCTATTGAGCTTCGTCTCATTTTTATAGGCTAGCGACCTACGGGCTTTATGGAGTTCGGTTCATCAGGCGTACCTTTATTGCACTACGTCGTTGTTCTGAATTATTTGAGTTTTAGGTTCATCGGGCGTACCGTTACTGCACTACGTTGTTGTTCCAACTCATTTGAGTTTCAGATTCCTCGGGCGTACCGTTATTGCACTACGCCGTTGCACCGGCTCTATGGTTAGCGACCATGGAATAGCGTTCCATTTGTGATACACATGTTGTGGAGTTTTTATGCTCCCGTTTGTGATAGGCCTTCCCCTTTTTGTGATTTCTGGATTTCTATTTAATGATTTCTAGAATTTGTGTTTCACCGATTTTTGCGATTGGCATTAATATGTTTTGTCAATATTTGGTTTTGGTGAATAATTTAAAGGATATGACATTCTTTTTAGTGTTTGAGAATATTTGAGATATTGTATGATTTTTGTTGTTATCTGATGTATACTTGTCATAGTATGGCATTATTGTTATCATACGTTTTTGTCATATCTCTTATCTTATCTCATTTTATATGATATTTATAGCTAGACTGATCCGTTTATTATTTTCTTCTTAAATAATACTCGGGTCAGACCGAGGTATTTCAGGTGCTTCTGCTTGACTTCTTATCAGGGTCCGTCATCTAACTTTTGGCTAACTACTTTAGCTTAGTAGTTTTTGTTATTATACATTCGAGATAGAGACTCCTTGATGTATACATATTCTTTTGCCTAGAACTTGTATCTATTCTTTTGTGATGTAGTGGATCTAGTTTGACCACTATTTTGATGTACACTTTTATGTGTTATATTCATATCTGTTTCCGCCTTTGTGGTATGAATGCCTGAGACTGATTTGTGTTATGCTTATTTCTATATTTGTTTCCAAAGGCCACATAGCCACTGTGTGGTAGCTTTGAGTTTGTATTCGATATGTTGGATTTCTTCTTGAAATGAAATTTAAGTTATATTATCTGACATATCGGTACTCGCACGAAACACTTACACAGGTGGTCGCTCCTCAACAACCTTATTCTTCATGCTAGTCGACGGTGTTAGTCCATGAGATGATGTTTTGATGACAACAACCTTAGAATAGATTATAAAATATAAATACTAACATTACAAGTTTAGATATATATGTATATGCAGGATCTAACCATGCAGGTATCAAGAATGAAGACTGTACAGTATAGAGATTCAAGATATAGAGATAGAAGACTCATGAGTATCAAGAGTTCAAGATTTCAAGGTTAAGTTTGTTTTATTAGGAATATTTGTTAAAACTCGTAGAAAAGCACTGGCATCTTAATATCCAATTTATTCGTGGAATGGAATCCACTTCGAGCCCGTTAAAGGGATGGAACCCTAAGTAGGATGGAACCTACGAAAATCTAGTGGGACGTTGTTTTGTATCCACTAAGCTTAATTCAAATGATTTTTCAAAATTATCTTGTTTTCGAAATGATTTCAAAACTTTCCTTTTAAAAAGATTCAAAACCCTCGATTCCGTTTTTAAAATAATTTTAGCCTCAAAACATCTTTATTTTCAGAGTCAAAATTTCTCCTGATTTTAAACTATCTTTTCAAATAATATATTTAACTTTTAAATTATTTATACTTTGATTTAAATTATAGTTAAATAATATATATATATTGTTCTTTATACTTATGAATTTCAACTATATTCAAGTATATTTATAAAGTTTTAATATAAGATAAATATTATTTTTATAGAAATTCAAAACATCAAATTTGGCCGAGGGATGTCGACATGTCCATAGGCACCATGTCGACATGGTGACAGTTGAGTTCAAAATTTAAATTTCAAAAGAAGTGTCTATTCGCCATAACTCTTCACGAATGGACATGACTGTTGTTCTTCTATAAATATGGGTCAGTTTCAACGAATTTTATAACACTCTTCTCTGATTTAACTTCTCTTCTTCTTCTCCACTTTCTTATTTACAAATTACACCATTACTCTGCCGAAATCAATATCGAATCTAACTAGACAATTTCTGGTTTTGATTCTCTCCACTATCTCTACAAGATCCAAGTGCTAATCTGAGTTATAGACTTTTTGTAATCAATTGAGCGAGAGAAGGTGTGATTGTAGCCCTGGAAATCAATTGGGTGAACTTGTTGCCCCGGAAATCAAGTATCTCTACCCAGAGGATTATTATTCTGGAGGGTGTACCTCGTAGCCTTGAAACCGAGGGTTGTAATTGTTGAATTGATTTTGAAAGGAAATCCGTACTTAGTTGTGCGGGACTGGATGTAGGGTAACTCCAAACCAGTATAAAATCCGGTGTGTTCTTTCCTTTACTGCTTTTACTTTATATTTGCATCTGTGTTTGATTCTGTGTTCATATTTGTGTCTGATTAGTGCATACATTGTTAACAAATTAAGATAAACTCAAAAAGATTAACAAATTTCTTTAAACACTATTCACCCCCCCCTCTAGTGTTAATTCTAGCCTTAAGATCCTTAATCCGCATTTCTCACATTTGGTATCAGAGCTTTGTTTTCAAAAGTTTCATAATTTGAATTTTGAAAAGTTTTAAAATGGCTATTTTTGAAAAATCTGTTAAAACTAGTTTAGAATTGTTTAAATCATCATTGTTTCATGAGTCTGCATATGAATGTTATTCAAATTCTAGTTGTCTACCCAAATTGTATAATGTGCCGAAAAGATGCTTTATGGGTATTAAGGAATCAATCCACAATGGACAATCTGTGCAGATCAAAAGGAATAAGTGGATACTTGATAGTGGATGCTCTAAACACATGACTGGTAATCCGGATATGCTAAATAATATTATATACAAAGACAGAGGACTGGTTAACTTTGGAGACAACTCGAAAGGATACGTGATTGGCATCGGCAATGTCGATAACTCTGAAACTCGTAGTATTACTAATGTTTTGCTAGTTAAGAATCTAAAACACAATCTGCTAAGTATAAGTCAACTATGTGATAAAGGATATAAAATTAAATTTGAAAAAGATAAATGTCATATTGAAGATAATAACTCAACCATAATATTTGAGGGAACTAGGAAAAAGAATATTTATATTCTTAGTATGAAAGTTTCAAATGATAACCTATGTCTTTTGGCAAATGCAAGTGACCCTTGGATTTGGCATAAGAGATTTGGACATTTGAATTTCAAACTCTTATCTAGACTGTCAAAACATGATCTAGTAAGAGGTCTCCCTAAAATGAATTTTAAAGTAGATAGTTTATATGATGCATGTCAATTAGGAAAACTTAGAAAAAGTTCCTTTAAATTAAAAGATATGATTTCAACTTCAAAACCCCTTGAGTTACTTCATCTTGATTTATTTGGCCCATCTCAAATTCAGTCAATAAATCATAGTAAATATGTTTTTGTAATTGTAGATGATTATTCTAGATTTACATGGACAATATTTTTGAAACATAAAAGTGATACTTTTGAATGTTTTAAGAACTTTACAAAAAGGATTCAAAATCAATTATCTTTAAAAATTATAACTATTCGTAGTGATCACGGTGGTGAATTTGAAAATGAAAAGTTTGAGGAATTCTGCAATAAGAAGGGAATAACTCACAATTTCTCATTTCCAAGAACTCCACAACAAAATGGAGTAGTTGAGCGTAAAAATAGAACGATACAAGAGTGTGCGAGAACTATGCTTTCAGATAGTAATTTACCAAAACACTTTTGGGCAGAAGCTGTTGCTACCGCCTATTATATTTTGAATAGAATTTTAATTAGACCTTTAACTGATAAGACACCTTATGAACTTCTTCATGGAAAGAAATCTAAGGTATCATACTTCAGAATTTTTGGAAGTAAATACTTTATTTTAAATACAAAAGATAATTTGGATAAATTTGATCCTAAATCCGACAAAGGAATCTTTATCGGATATTCTAATAGAAGTAAAGCTTATAGAGTTTTTAATTTAAGATCTAACACAATCGAAGAAACAATGCATGTTTCGTTTGATGAAAATTTAAAAGATTTTGAAATTACAAATGATGAAGAAGATTTAATTACTCAAAATCAGGAATCAACCGAAATTAATAATGAAATTAATCATCCTAATAAAAGGATTAAACTTTTAAAAGATCACCCTATAGAAAATATACTTGGAGATATGCAATCTGTTGTTTAAACTAGAAACCAACTAAGTCAAATGAGTAATGTAGCATTTATATCATCTATTGAACCCAAAAATCCTAAAGAAGCATCAACTGATGATTCATGGATTTTGGCTATGTAAGAAGAATTAAATCAATTCACTAGAAATGAAGTTTGGGAACTTGTTCCTAGACCTGAAGATAAAACTATAATTGGAACTAAATGGGTCTATAAAAATAAAATGAATGAACAAGGTGAGGTCGTTAGAAATAAAGCACGATTAGTCGCCCAAGGTTATTGTCAAGAAGAAGGTATAGATTGTGACGAAACCTTTGCTCCTGTAGCAAGATTAGAAGTCATTAGGATTCTACTTGCTTTCGCAAATCATAATAATTTCAAATTATTTCAAATGGATGTTAAAAGTGCATTTTTAAATGGTTTTGTAAAAGAAGAAGTATATGTTGAACAACCACCACTTTTTGAAGATGAAAATTTACCAAACCATGTGTACAAACTTAAGAAAGCTTTATATGGTCTAAAACAAGTTCCTAGAGCCTGGTATGATAGACTAAGATCTTATTTATTATAATCAAATTTTGAAATTGGTAAAATAGATAATACTCTTTTTATTAAAAGAAATAAAAATGATATTCAACTAGTACAGGTTTACGTAGATGATATTATTTTTGGATCAACTAATTTTGAAATGAATAAAGAATTTTCTGAAATAATGACAAAAGAGTTTGAGATGAGTCATATGGGTGAATTAAACTTCTTTTTAGGATTACAAATAAAACAGTTAGATAATGGTATTTTTATTAGTCAAGAAAAATATGCTAAAGAACTAGTTAATAAATTTGGTTTGACTACTGCGAGTGGAAAACCTACTCCCATGGCAACCAATGAATATCTAAGTAAAAAAGATTTCTCGAAAGATGTAGATCAAAAGTTGTATAGAGGAATGATCGGATCATTGCTCTATATCACTACTAGTGGACCTGATATCATGCATAGTGTATGTCTCTGTGCAAGATATCAATCTCATCCTAAAGAAACTCGCTTAAAAGCTGTAAAACGTGTCATAAGATATATTAAACACACCTCTGATTATGGCTTATTTTATCCTAAAAATGATTCATTTGATTTAATATCATACTGTGATGCTGACTATGTTGGATGTAAATCAGACCGAAAAAGTACAAGTGGAACTTGTCACTTTTTGGGACATTCTCTGGTTTCCTGGTTTATTAAAAGGAAAAATACAGTTTCTCTATCAACAACTGAAGCAGAGTATATTTCTGCTGCTTTGGCTTGTTCTCAAGTAATATATATGCAACAAACCTTAAGAGATTTTGGATTAAATATCTCAAAATCGCCAATTTATTGTTATAATACTAGTGTAATAAATTTATCTAAAAATCCTACTCATCATGCTCGAACTAAACATATTGATATTCGACATCATTTTCTTAGAGATAATATAACTAAAGAAGTAATTACTCTCGAATATATAAACTCTGAGAATCAAATCGCTGATATCTTAACAAAACCATTAAATGAATCTATATTTACTAAATTAAGAAGAGAATTAGGTATTTGTTCTATAACTGAAATATAAAATATAAATAACAAGTATAATTAATAATTAATATTAAAATAAATCATAGAGTTAAAATATAAGGACCATGTCGACATCCCCTAGGAAGACATGTCGACATGTAACGTTTTTATTCTATTTTAAATTTTTCCCACCAAAATTCAAAAATTTAGTTATATATTCTTCTCTATTTCGAATTCTTATTCATTCTCTCTGTTTTGTCTTCCTTTTCTATTCTGAAATATATAAAATAATGGCATCTTCCTCTAAATCAAACATAAAATCAACTTTCACATTCCCCTCTCCTACTTCTGGTCCATTCCAATGCACTATTCTCGCACGTGTAACTAAATTGGAGGAATCTATGAAGGATACTCTTCAGATGTTGACTGAAATTCAAGTGACTCAACTTCGTATGGCAAAAGAGCAAGAGAGGCAAGGCAAGATTCTTAGGAATTTACAAAAATTCCTAGTGGATAACCAGGCCAACCCTATCTTGATCGATGAAGACTCTTCACTCAATCAAGAACATGAGGTTAGCGACGAAGAAGAAGAAGAAGAACCGATGGAAGAAGCACATGAGGAGGATGATGACCAAGTAGTATGCGTTGGAGAAGTGTGTTTCGACAAAAATGGGAATCTTGTTGAACAACGTGGAAATTTCTGTTTCCACTATCCAAACTGTTCAATTCATAAATCTCCTATGTTCAGAAACACACATTAGTTTCTTCTCTTTCTTTCCGTTGTTATTTATGTTTATATGTTTTTCAAACGCAAATGTAAATACAACCATACTCGTAATAAATAAACTCGTGTTCTCATATGTGTTAGTATTATTGTGAATTCTTAGTTAGGATAGTTAATAGTTTAGGATTATATTTTAGTTAAGTATTGATTATGTATGATAACACTATCATTATAATCACAAGCAATGTAGTCTTAGTTTCAAGGGGAGTTATATAGAGTTATATGGTTTTTTTGTTGATGACAAAGGGGGAGAAGTATAAAATAGGATAGTTAGGCATAGATTAAGGGGGAGTTATTAGAGTTATTAGGATAGAAGGAATATTTTATAAACAAAGGTTGTCATCATCAAAACGGGGGAGATTGTTAGTCCATGAGATGATGGTTTTGATGACAACAACCTTAGAATATATTATAAAATATAAATACTAACATTACAAGTTTAGATATATATGTATATGCAGGATCTAACCATGCAGGTATCAAGAATGAAGACTGTACAGTATAGAGATTCAAGATATAGAGATAGAAGACTCATGAGTATCAAGATTATCAAGAGTTCAAGATTTCAAGGTTAAGTTTGTTTTATTAGGAATATTTGTTAAAACTCGTAGAAAAGCACTGGCATCTTAATACCCAACTTATTCGTGGAATGGAATCCACTTCGAGCCCGTTAAAGGGATGGAACCATAAGTAGGATGGAACCTACGAAAATCTAGTGGGACATTGTTTTGTATCCACTAAGCTTAATTCAAATGATTTTTCAAAATTATCTTGTTTTCGAAATGATTTCAAAACTTTCCTTTTAAACAGATTCAAAACCCTCGATTCCGTTTTTAAAATAATTTTAGCCTCAAAACATCTTTATTTTCAAAGTCAAAATTTCTCCTGATTTTAAACTATCTTTTCAAATAATATATTTAACTTTTCAATTATTTATACTTTGATATAAATTATAGTTAAATAATATATATATTGTTCTTTATATTTACTTATGAATTTCAACTATATTCAAGTATATTTATAAAGTTTTAATATAAGATAAATATTATTTTTATAGAAATTCAAAACATCAAATTTGGCTGAGGGATGTCGACATGTCCATAGGCACCATGTCGACATGGTGACAGTTGAGTTCAAAATTTAAATTTCAAAAGAAGTGTCTATTCGCCATAACTCTTCACGAATGGACATGACTGTTGTTCTTCTATAAATATGGGTCAGTTTCAACGAATTTTATAACACTCTTCTCTGATTTAACTTCTCTTCTTCTTCTCCACTTTCTTATTTACAAATTACACCATTACTCTGCCGAAATCAATATCGAATCTAACTAGACAATTTCTGGTTTTGATTCTCTCCACTATCTCTACAAGATCCAAGTGCTAATCTGAGTTATAGACTTTTTGTAATCAATTGAGCGAGAGAAGGTGTGATTGTAGCCCTGGAAATCAATTGGGTGAACTTGTTGCCCCGGAAATCAAGTATCTCTACCCAGAGGATTATTATTCTGGAGGGTGTACCTCGTAGCCTTGAAACCGAGGGTTGTAATTGTTGAATTGATTTTGAAAGGAAATCCGTACTTAGTTGTGCGGGACTGGATGTAGGGTAACTCCAAACCAGTATAAAATCCGGTGTGTTCTTTCCTTTACTGCTTTTACTTTATATTTGCATCTGTGTTTGATTCTGTGTTCATATCTGTGTCTGATTAGTGCATACATTGTTAACAAATTAAGACAAACTCAAAAAGATTAACAAATTTCTTTAAACACTATTCACCCCCCCTCTGTGTTCATATTTGAAACCTTATGTTGTCTGACTGACTTTTAGGAAATCAAAAGATTTGACAAATCTCTAACACTCATAGGCTACAATCCTAATTTATGGTTGAACTGAAATTCGGACAAGTCGGTTGTTTTACTGACGATATTTATTGTTAATCGTATGTATTTAAGAAATGGTCATCTCTATTGTTCAATCCTTTACTTTAAAAAATAAATACTGTGAGCACTTGGAAATGGCTTTGTGCTTTTGTTGTAAATGTCAAATTAGTTATAGGAGACTGGTGAACTAGATGTGTTGGCTCGTTTTAAATTGGATTAAACTGAAGTCAGCATAATTAGACCATTGGGATGAGGACATCTTGCACGTCAAATTTTATGTATATGCGTTGTGTCAGGAGGAACTCTTTAAGTATGCAGAACCTTATAATTTCATAGCAATTGTACTATACTGCAACAGTATGATTATTGATTCTTTGTTGCGTGGAGGGAACTGAATGCAAAATCTCCTTGTTGAAAGTGACATAGAATGATAGCAATGTTTGTTTCTTTAATAGCGTTTTTGTTGAGTAAAAACAAATATCTGATTTATTCTTTGTACTATGAGCATGGGTTCACATCCCTTTTCATACAAGTATGTTTTTTGAAGTATGTATATACTTTGTGAGTGGCATCTTTGCATATATGAGATGTAATAATCACAAACTAGCTAAGTTACCCTTTGCTAATATAACTTTTACATTATTTGTATTTAATTTGTCTAATTGGTCTTTTCAGGATCAGACTTTAAGAATTAAATATGATCTGGAGACATTTGAGGATTCAAATGCAGGTACATTTTTCTGACATAAAAAACTCGCATAAAAATTAACTTGGCATGTAAGCTTGCCTATTTTACATTTCTTGTCTGACATATTACTGTGCGGACTTATTAAGTGTTCTGTTGTAGGTTGTGACGACCTGCAAATCCGTACCCTTTGAATCGACAATAAACCACACATGTCCGACCCAAAAAGCACAGACTGACGGAAAGTTATGAGAAAGAAAAGAAGAGAGAAGAAGAGAAGAGAAGAAAGAGAGAAGAGAGAACAAAATAGAACAATACAGAATTTCACATCGCAACGGAAAACATATAATATCATATTAATGATCTTTACAAAACAGAAATTGTATATACATACATCAATCAGAGTTCAACAATCAATCACTAATCATCAGCCTGGGCAGTTATAATAACCTGTCCTTACAATTGCCGATAATATCAAACAACAATGCACAAAGCGGATAACAAACAGATACGTGTATACGAAAATGAAGATCTCCAGCTCTCCTGCTGAAGCTCCAAAAGCACCAAATCTAAACCTGTAAATATACTCGGTCTGACCCGAGCATTGAAAGGGAAGAATGCCCGGATCAGTCTGGTAAACCAGCGTGAGAAAAAAACTCAACTGAATTTATTAAATTACCAAACTTTCCTTTCAAAACAAAAGTGTCTCGTAAGACACGCCCACACATAAACATGGACATGTTTTTACCTTACGATAACCAAAACCTTTCATTTCAAATCATCTTGTATTATACTAGTGTCTAGTATACAAATAATATTAAAATAGTCGAAATTGTTACCATTATTAAATTCCAGCATACTATGCTCTACAAACAAAATGGCAGGCACGTAGTGGAGTTTGGATTTCGATACAAATGACCATGTGAAGGGACTACCTTCCAGCAGTACATCTCTAGAAGAATGTACCGAGAAACCATCACAAAGTTCCTCTACCAACACAAGACCGGCCTACCTCTATAACTAGGTAGTACCGAATATGTCATCTTTCGGTCGTTAACGACCTTTTCCGAGGGCCCTCATAGCATACAAACCATAATAATTTACATCTCGAATGTCGTAGCGGGAAGAAATATATCTAGAAGAGGATGATCATATCCTAATTGGGAATGACCCACTTAGCCTTGCCGCATCTAACCCATTTTCGGTCATTTCCGGTAGATGAGACCAGAGGTAACGATTACCATTCACATATCACATCACTTTGAATGCCACACGGCCATTTCCGTTGACTACTAATTGCCTTCCACAAAAATACAACCCTTGAGCTCGTACGTCCCAAGAAGGGTGTTAAGCTAAGAGAAGTTGTCTTTTTCGCCGCCACTGATGTATGTTTGTAAAAACCAATGTACGTAATCTTTAGAAATGCAATGTCAGACACTTGTCCATACAAGTTGTCTAGGAACATAACAAACCGTAGGTACTCTCCTACCACATCCTGTCGGGAAATCCCAAGGATTAGTAGCGAATAGTCCTTGCATTGGATATTTCATAATGAAGAGACTACTGCTACTGGATGTATATTGGGATTTTAACCCCAAACGATCAACAAGCAATTCTTCACTATGAAAATCCAAATATCAATATCATCACAACCTGCACAATCGAACGCATATACATTGGTCCGAAGTGGTTTTCAGATAAATCTGATCCCGGTCTCTTTGCACTAACAACACAAAAGCGTTTCTCAACCTCACACAGAAACTAAGTCTCATAGACTTATCACGTCTCCAACTTTCAACTTGCTATCCTTCAGCCAAGAAGGAAGCTCGATGGATTGGAGTAATACTCCACACTACACGAATCAACATCCTCAACACAAATGATAATCAAGCCTACATAGATGGCTACGTACTAAGTGTACAACTAAATAGTTCCCACATCAAGTCGAGGAACTAAAATGGCCAAATTTGATAGTCGATTATTTAACTATCAAAGCAAACAACAAATATCTAGCACCATAAGCAATTACTAGGCTCTTTTAATTAATCTTTTATTAATTAAATCACTTTTCAAATACTTACTTCAAATTATCTTTTACAAAAGATATAATTCCAAAACCATTTCAAACTTCTATATTGGAAAAGATTTCCATATACTTATTTCAATCGTATAAGCATATTCACAAATCTCTTTAGGAAAGCTTAATATTTTTCAACACACGCTTTATTGGGTCAATACGAACGTTGCGTAAAACATCGTTACGATAACTCAAAATCATTAGTGTAGGGATTCGATGATTAGATAGATATATTAATCCCATATACTATACAAAACATCTCCTTTCGAAAATCATTTACTATAACAACAGTGTTATAATCCATGCTTTCTTTACTTCTCAAAAATGTCTATTTCAACAATGAATGTCGAAATCTATGTATTCGATGCTCACACGTTTTCAAACATCTTCAAATCATTTAACTCTATTTAAAAGATCACTTCCCAAAACATTCATTTAACTTAAAGGATTTTTCACTGTCCAAAATCGTGAATAAAATTTGTTTACCAAATTCATTATTTTTACACATTTAATTAAAGGATTATCCACTGTCCAAAATCGTGAATATATTTCCTTTAATAAGCTTTCATATTTAACTTATCAAAATAAGTTGATTTCGGATTTATAAAACAATGTTTATAAATTCCATTTATATATTATAACAAAACTTCCATTTATAGAATTCCTTTATTAACCAATTCCATTTATATCATCTACATGCCAAAACCCAATTGTAAGTTTATTCACTTATAATTCTCTTATTTACAAATTCATTCCTTTATAACTTCATAAATTCATAAATCTATAAATCTGATTTACTTATAAGATCCATTTATAACTTCATTTTAAGATCCATTTATAACTTCATTTTAAACACTTATAAAACTTCTTAATAATTCCATTATTTTTATTTATAAAATATCAATTTTATAAATCTTATATATAAACCGTTTATAATAAATCCAAAATTTCACTTTAACTTATCTTACAAAATAGTTAACTTCGTATTTCAAAAATCACATTCTGATCATATTTCACAAAAATCAAAAATTTTATAACATAAAAATTATAACTTCTTATTTATTTAAAATAAATTCATTTCCTTAACAATTCAAAAATTAATAAAACATCTATTTTCAAAATCACTTTGAATTCCTTTTTAAATTTTAAATCATCACTTTAATATTTTTAAAATTCCAAAATAGGCCCAATGCTACAACAGCTCTAAATAAGGTGATTCACATCAATCATATCGATCCTGGCATCCAAAACATCATATATCATATGATAACAGCACATATCACAATATTTGTAAATAAAATTAACACTGGTGAGGAATCCAGTTGGATCCCTCCAACCTGTCACCTGCAACAAATATACATATTAGAAAATATGTACAATGTCCGCTTCGAGGCAGACGCTCGTACAAAAGGTCATCCTCTCATACACGGGAACGTATAGGATCTCATCTGCTCCAATAGGCAGGAATATACCCAAATACCAATCAATATATATAATATATCATATATCATCCTAACAATCATCAGTCAATAGAAAATAAATTTATTCTCACTTATATAAAATTATAAGCGAGTCAGAAAGAGTGAGTTGTACTCAGTTTGGTTCCAATAGTAGTTGTAGTGTTTTATTACGAATAAAATTAACCAGGCGTTTAATTTTACCCAAAATTTTCACTAGCTCCAATCAACTCCAAACTAGCTCCATCACGTAGTGTTTGTCAATACGAACCCAACACAACTTGTTTCATCAAAAATGGACCTCGTATGAAGAAGTTACAGCATTTTAAAGTTTATATGAATTTATATATAATATAATTTAAAATTTTATTTTTATTTTTAACCCTACTTTTAATCTGGGCCATTTGATTCTGCTACGTCACATCTGGCCACTCCTTATCTTCTTTCTTCCCGTCGTTCGTTCGAAATCGTGAAACCCAATGGCCGCCGATCATCCACCAATTATCGCGACCTCCTCGACAAAGTAGAACACGATCGAAGACCCCCACATGAACGCTGACCTCCGCCTCCACTTACAGCCGCGAGCACATGAAGCTCGGCTGCCCCATAGCCTAGAAATTCGTGCACGAATGACACGACTTTGAACTCGAATTGCCGCCGATCCTTTGCGTAGTTTTCGATCATCACCGTTGATCGTGTAGAGCTCGAGGTCCTCTACAACTTTGCTTTAGAGGCCGAAGCTTGAATTTGAGTGGATGAAGAGACAATCGAGGTGGAAGGGGAGGAGTTTCTAGCCATCGAAATGTAAATGGCGGCTAGACCTAGAAAACTAGGATTTTGGCAAAATTAGTGATAATGATGTCCTTTTATATAAAATTTCTAAACACTATTCACCCGAAAATATTTCAAACTCCAAACGAAGTGTGCCGCCTG
This sequence comes from Allium fistulosum, assembly GCA_030737815.1. NCBI lineage: Eukaryota > Viridiplantae > Streptophyta > Magnoliopsida > Asparagales > Amaryllidaceae > Allium > Allium fistulosum. Next base: position 339,973,031 of record CM060907.1, read on the forward strand.
GCGTTTATAATGTTTTACCCCTATTTCGAACACAATGGAATATTTATCGGGAGCCAATTCGATCATATTTGGAAGATAGGTTTTCGAATCGACTTATTTAAATTAAAATTCACTTAAACAAATTTCTACGCGTTTCAGCTTCCCACGACTAAACCGTAAATCTGATTGACACGAAATTTGAAATTCTACAATAAGATAATATTACGGATCCAATGAAATTGGTTTCATCGAAATCCAAGACTGTGTCAAAAATGACTATTTTTACACGTTAATTAAATATTAAAATATTCAATTTCTATGAATTAACTTTTAATTCAATTTTAAAAGTTCTCTAACATCATTCTAATTTAAATAGAATTTATATCAAATTTATAAATCATTTTTATTCACATTAAATTCAAATTCCAATTATCTCTGCAATTTCAAATATTAAATTAATAATTTAATTATCCAATTAAACATTATATTCGAAATATAAGTTATTCAGCTTATAAAATTTACTTTTGAATATTTAAAATCAATTAAATATCCCAATTTCAAATGACTGAAATTCTGGGTCGTTATATTCTCCCCTACTTAAAAAAATTTCGTCCTCGAAATTACCAAGTAAGAAAAGCCACAAAATCCATTAATTTTTCAAAACAATTCATTCAAATAAGATTTATCAAATCCATTTAAACCTTTTAACTTTTCCAAGATCATTTAGTTAAACTTCTTATAAAAACTTCTCTAAGTTTCAAATCCATTCATAGTTAATTTTTCAAAACCAACTAATATCGTTTAACTTATAACTCAAAATCAAAATTTTAGTTATCAAAATTTTTTCCAATTTTCCCAAAAAAATTCTAATGCCTTAAATTTTCAAAAATATTCGCCATAGCCTCCTTTGTGCGGTTTGATCGTAGTAGGATCACAACATATATATATATATATATATATATATCACAAATATACATCTCATCTTCGAGGATGAGGCATCCCGTAGGGAAAAAATATAAAAGTACGATATGTAATCCAAGATATGTACCTTATATCTTATTAGCGAGCATATACGGCTAATATAGCGCGAAAGCGAGCTCCAAATGCGAAACATATACCATCCACACCTACTAAACACTCAACAACAAATGAAAACACATGTGTATATGGAAGTAATATCAATATGCAACATATATCAATACAACAACTATATGTGCCAATATAGCAAATGCAATCAAAAGCAACAAATCCAACCATCAAACAACTATCATCCAACTAACATCCAACAAACCAATATCTATCCAGTAAATCCCTAACCAAATCAATATACATTCATTTCTCATTAATATTCATTAGATTGGTTTTCAATTTAATCACATTTGATTCATTAACATTGGATTTTACTAACATTCATTTATTCTAATTCAATTAGTTTACATTCACTAATTTACATTCAAGTTAGTTCACTTCCAATTCAAATCAAATTCAATTCTATTTAGATTCACTTACTTCTAATTTGAATTCAATTATTTATAGCTTTCAATTTCATTAACTTTTAATGAATTAACACTTACATCCATTTATTCTATATCAATTCATTTACATTCGATTGATTAACATTCAATCCATATTTTATTTACTAATTTATTTCATTAGTTCAATTCAATTCATTCATTAATTCAATTGCTAATTCATTTTACAACTAAAGTTGAATTTCCATTATATAACTCAAATTCATATTCATCACTTCAACTTTTTTTTTCATTGTTAATATCAATTTCAACTTCATTCAATCATCACTTAAGTTAAATTTCATCACAACGTTTCATTCTATTTGACTTAACTTGAATTTCATCTCTAAAGTCATTTTATTTAACTTTTACTTAAGCCAAATTTCATCTCATTATTCAAATTCAGATTTTGTTTTGCTTAACAAAATTGTTTAACCATTTTAATATTTGGTTTTGCTTACATTTTCTCATTTTATAAGTTATACAAATTAGTTATCAAAACTTTCAAATTCATATTATAATCACTTACCATTTAAGTTTAATTTTTATTTCAATAACTTATCTAATCCAGTTCAAATCTAATTCCATTCATTTAACTTTCCTGTAGTTAAATTCCAAATCATATATTTATTATGCTAACTCAAATTTATTTCAACTTTACAAAAGTAAATTTTTTATTTCATATTATAAGTCCAAAACTCATTTTACTTATATTTATAAATTTCAACTTGGATTTTAAATTCAAATTTGTTTATCACAACAAACTTAAATTTTCAATTTATTATGGTAGCAATCCATCACACGGAAACTCGAAAATGATATTGATGATGCTGCAGTCATCACCCTTATTATTTTCCGGCAACGATAGTGAATTCAGTGCTTTATATTCTTTTAAAAAAATCCCTTTTTATTATTTATAAATCACATTTATAAAATCTTTTACTTACATAATTTCACTATTTCACTTCACTTATATAAGATTCATTTCAAATTTATTTATCTTATTTAGATTTATAATAATATAATCTCTTTAAACTTTGAAAATTAACTTCCAAAATCAACGAGATTCAAATTTCCAAATTCTTAGTTTAAATCCATTTTTATTTATAACTCATATTTATAAATATATTCATGTAGTTTCATTTCTTATATATATGATTATTTCCAATTGTAAATCATATTAATTATAATTTCATACTTTATAATTCATTTTCTTATATAATTGATTCTTTTACAATTATTGTTTTATTTAAATTATTCAACCTGTTTTTATTAACTGGCATATATTTACATTTTTAAACAACCAAACAATCAATTTATATACTATAATAATTTCTAAAAAAATTGTTTCCATTATATATACAATATAATCGAGGTAAAATTATTTCATTTACCCAATTTAAAAAATAATAATATGTCGACTTGCCTCGTTTAAGTGTTTAGAAATCCTTATCGATAACATGGTGTCCCACATACCGACCAGAATTCACAAACAGCTCAACGGATAAGTAAACACAATATAAAAAAATTTGTAATCACTAACAAATACGCGCTCATATATATAATACACTCAAACTCAATCTAGGGTGCTACTGACCCTATCTATTCTGAGTACACATCAAAGCCTAGGAATATACTAAATTTAAGCTCTGATACCACATATAACGACCTACAAATCCATACCCTTTGAATCGACAATAAACTACACATGTCCGACCCAAAAATCACAGACTGACGGAAAGTCATGAGAAAGAAAAGAAGAGAGAAGAAGAGAAGAGAAGAAATAGAAAAGATAGAACAAAACAGAACAATACAGAATCTCACATCGCAGCGGAAAACATATAATATCGTATCAATGATCTTTACAAAACAGAAACTATATATATACATACATCAATCAGAGTTCAACAATCAATCACTAATCATCAGCCTAGGCAGTTATAATAACCTGTCCTTACAATTGCCGATAATATCAAACAACGATGCACAAAGCGGATAACAAACAGATACGTGTATACGAAAAAGAAGATCTCCAGCTCTACTGCTGAAGCTCCAAAAGCACCAAATCTAAACCTATAAATGTACTCGGTCTGATCTGAGCATTGAAAGGGAAGAACGCCCGGATCAGTCTGGTTAACCAACGTGAGAAACACACTCAACTGAATTTATTAAATTACCAAACTTTCCTTTCAAAACAAATGTATCTCATAAGATACGCCCACACATAAACACAGACATGTTTTTACCTTACGAAAACCAAAACCTTTCATATCAAATCATCTTGTATTATACTTGTGTCTAGTATACAAATAATATTAAAATAGCCAAAATTGTTACCATTATTAAAATCCAGCATACTAGGCTCTACAAACAAAATGGCAGGCACGTAGTGGAGTTTGGATTTCCATACAAATGACCAGGTGAAGGGACTACCTTCCGGCAGTACATCTCTAGAAGAATGTACCGAGAAACCAACACAAAGTTCCTCTACCAACACAAGACCGGCCTACCTCTATAACTAGGTAGTACCGAATATGTCAGTCCCCGGTCGTTACCGACCTTTTCCGAGGGCCCTCATAGCATACAAACCACAATAATTTATATCCCCAACGTCATAACGGGAAGAAATATATCTAGAAGAGGATGATAATATCCTAATTGGGAATGACCCACTCAGCCTTGCTGCATCTAACCCTGTTTCGGTTATTTCCGGTTGATGAGGCCTGAGGTAACGATTACCTTTCACATATCACATATCACATCACTTTGAATGCCACATAGCCATTTCCGTTGACTACTAATTGCCTTCCACAAAAATACAACTCTTGAGCTCGTACGTCTCAAGAAGGGTGTTAAGCTAAGAGAAGTTGTCTTTTCCACCACCACTGATGTACGTTTGTAAAAGCCAATGTACGTAATCTTTAGAAATGCAATGTCAGACTCTCGTTCATACAAGTTGTCTTGGAACAGGACAAACCGAAGGTACTCTCCTACCACATCTTGTCGGGAAATCCCTAGGATTAGTAGCGAATAGTCCTTGCATTGGATATTTCATAACAAATAGACTACTGCTACTGGATGTATATTGGGATTTTAATCCCAAACGATCAACAAGTAGTCCTTCACTATGAAAATCCTAAATATCAATATCATCACAGCCTGCACAATCGAACGTATATACATTGGTCCGAAGTGGTATTCAGATAAATCTGATCTCGGTCTCTTTGCACCAACAACGCAAAAACGTTTCTCAACCTCACATAAAAACTAAGTCTCATAGACGTATCACGTCTCTAACTTTCAACTTGCTATCTTTCGGCCAAGAAGGAAGCTCGATAGATTGGAGTAATACTTCGCACTACACGAATCAACATCCTTAACACAAATGATAATCAAGCCTACATAGATGGCTACGTACTAAGTGTACGACTAAATAGTTCCCACATCAAGTTGAGGAACAAAAATTGCCAAATTTGATAGTCGGTTATTTAACTATCAAAGCAAACAACAAATATCTAGCACCATAAGCAATTACTAGGCCCTTTTAATTAATCTTTTATTAATTAAATCACTTTCCAAATACTCACTTCAAATTATCTTTTACAAATGATATAATTCCAAAACCATTTCAGTCTTCTATATTGGAAAACATTTCCATATACTTATTTCAACCGTATAAGCATATTCACAAATCTCTTTAGGAAAGCTTAATATTTTTCAACACACGCTTTATTGGGTCAAAACGAATATTGCGTAAAACATCGTTACGACAAACCAAAATCATTAGTATAGGGATTCGATAATTAGATAGATATATCAATCCCATATACTATACAAAACATCTCCTTTCGAAAATCATTTACTATAACAATAGTGTTATAGTCCATGCTTTCCTTACTTCTCGAAAACATCTATTTCAACAATGAATGTCGAAATCTATGTATTCGATGCTCACACGTTTTAAAACATCTTCAAATCATTTAACTCTATTTAAAAGATCACTTCCCAAAACATTCATTTAACTTAAAGGATTATTCACTGTCCAAAATCGTGAATAAAATTTGTTTACCAAATTCATTATTTCTACACATTTAATTAAAGGATTATCCACTGTCCAAAATCATGAATATATTTCCTTTAATAAGCTTTCATATTTAACTTATCAAAATAAGTTGATTTCGGATTTATAAAACAATGTTTATAAATTCCATTTATATATTATAAAAAACTTCCATTTATAGAATTCCTTTATTATCCAATTCCATTTATCTCATTTACATGCCAAAATCCAATTATAAGTTTATTCACTTATAATTCTCTTATTTACAAATTCATTCCTTTATAACTTCATAAATTCATAAATCTATAAATCTTATTTACTTATAAGATCAATTTGTAACTTCATTTTAAACACTTATAAAACTTCTTTATAATTCCATTATTTTTATTTATAAAATATAAATTTTATAAATCTTATATATAAACCGTTTATAATAAATCCAAAATTTCACTTTAACTTATCTTGCAAAATAGTTAACTTCGTATTTCAGAAATCACATTCTGATCATATTTCACAAAAATCAAAATTTTTGTAACATAAAAATTATAACTTCTTAATTATTTAAAATAAATTCATTTCCCTAACAATTCAAAAATTAATAAAACATCTATTTTCAAAATCACTTTGAATTCCTTTTTAAATTTGAAATCATCACTTTAATATTATTAAAATTCCAAAATAAGGTGATTCACATCAATCATATCGATCCTGACATCCAAAACATCATATATCATTTCTAGTGTAATGGCCTTATCCTAGCTCATTGTTCTGGTAAGTGGATCGATAACTTCCACGAGCTCCTGTCCGACACTGGCTCTTCGGATATATTCCAATCCTTCAAGTTCATTTTTACTACTTCCTCCCATGTCAACCTTTGTCTACCTCTACCACTTTGAGCATTCGACGCGGCCTATAATTCCAATGCGCACAGGTGCCTCGGGAGGCCTCTATTGGAGATGTCCAAACCATCTTAAGCGGTATTGGACTAGCTTCTCCTCAATTGATGCTATTCAAGTTTATCGCGTATATCAACAATCCTAATTTAATTTCTTTTTGTATGACCGCAGCTCCATCGCAGCATACACATATCTTCTAGACATGTTGGCTTTTAGTAGGCCAACATTCTGCACCATATATGTGACGACCCGCCCTTTCCAACCCTCAAAAATTGACATAAATACGCCTATTATATAACATGCTGAACGATCGAGTGTCGGAAAGATAGATTGTTGAGGGGAAAGAAAGTAGGTAGAAGAAAAGGAAAACCAAACAAAATAGAATCTCACAACGGACAGAACGATATATAATATCAATAGCTCTTTACACAAATCAGAATAATATACATATTTCAGTCAGAGTACATAAATCAACAATTACCATCCTGGACAGTTATAAAATCATGTCCTCACAATTGCTGAAAATTTCAAACAAAACACTACAGCGGAAATAACAAGTACGAGAATACGTCTCGGTCTCCAACTCGTCTCCCGAGCTCCATAGCATCCTAACCTGAACCTGAAATACTCGGTCTGACCCGAGCATTATAATAAAATAACACCTGAGTCAGTTTGGAAAACCAGCATGAGAAAACACACTCAATTTGAATTATTAAAGTTTCAAATATTTTGAAAATCAAAGGTATCTCGTATGACCGCGCCACAAATAAACACGATGGGTTTTTACCTTATGATAACCAAAACACTTCATATCCAAAACCATCTGATATTATAATAGTGTCTAAGTGCAAATACTTATTCAAATAGCTGAAATGCTTGCATCTCACGTTTTAGCATAGTTGGGCACAAACAAAACCGTACGGCGCTTATTGGAGAATGGATTCCAACTGAATGACTAGGCACTGCAGTACCACCTATCACGGTACACGTCTAGAACAACGTACCGAGAACCACTCCGAGATCCGCTGTAACATAAGGTCGGACTATCCCTGACCTAGATAGACCGAATATGCTATCACCCCAGGTGTTCCCACCCTTTTCGAGCTCCTTCCACACGTAGTGATATTATCTGAGGTTATCTAGAAAGGTGATAGACATACACTACTAGGGTGCTACCCACTTAGCCTTGCTGCATCTCCCCTGCTTTTCAGTCATTCCCGGTTGATGAGGCTAGAGGCTACGATTACCTTTTTAGAAATATTCACTTAGAATGCTCATTATCCTCCAATGACAATGTACTGATAGCATTCATCCATACAAGTCCGTTCCCGATCCAAACGGAACCGAAGGCACTATTCCTACTACATCCATTTTGGAATCACCCTCAGGATTAGTAGCGATTAGCCCTTGCACTTCGTTGTTCCATCTTCGACTCCATGCTCTTGTCTTCATTCGAAAACGTACTCGTTGGACCAAAGTGGTTTTCGGATAACAAATCTGATCTCGGTCTCTTCGAAACACGTTCGCTATTTCTGGTAAACTCAACCCTGGTTCTTTAGGAATAAACAGACGAAAATAAGATCGGAGATCACCTCCTAACCGTTAGTGGATGGATTTCCTTATCAACGTCCTAGAAGAACGAACGAGTCTATACGTACAGTATAGCACCTCGAACGGTAACTGTACCATATAACCTCGTACTTCTTCCAGATATTTCCAAAGTTACATTTAGGTCCAGATTTGATAGTCGTTTATTTAACTATCAATAATAATCAATCCAACCAACACTTCATTTTACACTTAAAAACATTAAATTTCTTTTTGATTGAAATTTAAATACATTAATCCCTTTATCATACTTATCCTATCGAATTTAGTAAAATTTAAAATCGCCATCTTTCAAAAATATTTGAAAACCTTTTTAAAATAAATGCAGAAAGTACCACTGCGGTATCAAACCATGGATTACAGCTCAATGGTTACATCTCTATCCCAGAGAAATCCAAAACTTAGCTGTAGGCACTCACTGCCTCTGATTTACGCTACGCGAGTATACCATTACTTCCCAAAAACTTTATTTTAAAAATTATCACAAAATAATGCTTGTATGTTCTAAAATAAATTTCAAGTTAAATCTAGTCAAATATACTAAATAAAAGTTATTATACAAGAACACATTAGTATCTAATAATTTACCCTTTTAAAACAAAAATGTTTACCATTTCTTGAATAATAATAAAGCTTTAAAAATCATTATAAAGTAACCATTAATAATTAAATATGCTTTAAACAATTTAAAATAATTAAACAACTTGTTTTCCAGAATATTTTAACACTTTTAAATTTACCAAATTTTAAAATTTCATATCTTCTTTTTAAACAAGCCCAAATCCTTGATTCCAATTTCACCTCGTAAATTTGGAAACCTACTTGAGCCTAGTATAACCAATTTTATACTTATTTCCAAATCCACTTCTATCCTTCAAAAATATTTTAAATATTGATTTTAAAACATTTTATATTTAAACAAGTACCATTTAAGAATTTATTATTTACAAATCCTTTTATGTATTTTTATTCCCAAAATCTCTGTTCACCAAAATCCGAAATAATTACATTACAATTTCAAAACCATTTACTTTAGCCAGTAGATTTACCCAAAACTCTATATAAACATTTTACTTCAAAATCCCCATTTACAATTCTTTACCAAATTAAACCATATTTTTATTGGTATTTAAAAGCACCAAAACCCAAGTTAACTGCCACAACATCCAATCAATTTAAATCACATAATAACCTGTCATAGATTATTCAACAAAAACATATATCACTATATATGCAATTAAATTCAACATTTTGAGGAATCCAGTTGGATCCCTCCCACCTGTTTTCCTGCATCTACAAATGTTAGCACAATATAAAAATACCAATTCCACTTCGAGGTGGAATATCGTGGTATATAGGGTCATCCGCTATTATGCGGGGCGCATAGGGTCTCATCCGCTATATATATGCGGGAATATAAATCACTCCAATATATATACTACTATATATATAATCACATCCAACTGATAAAAATGCATCAATTTAACCAATCAACCATTTATTAATTTTAACTATTTAGAATTAATCACTAGCAGTCCAAAATTGAGTGTGTAACGACCCGATATTTTCAACCATTCGCATCCATTATAAGTGTATAGGTAGACACTCATGCCGGAGTTGAATTGCTCAAAATACCGCGTTGTAATTAAAATTTGGCAAATCTCAGAATATACAGTAAATAAATATAATCACAGATCACAGACATAGAGTAAAATAATGCAGCGGAAGTAAAAGAAATAGTAGTTCATGAAGCTACTATGAAAATATATCAGAGTTACATAAGATACAACATAAGAAATAAAGTACAGCAGAAGTCTCAATACAATAACCAAGTACAGGCTGAGTAGAACAACGGAACCGAAGTTGATAGAACAAGACTAGCAAATAATCTCCAGCGATTCAAATCTCCAGAAGGTGGAAATGCAAATCTGTGAATACTCAGGCTGACCCGAGCGTAAAGCAAAACACAAAACACTCGAGTCAGGACAATATATACTTATATAATGTAAACCAACTCAAGTGAACTGTAATAAAGGTACAAGTAACTTAGAAGATGCTTGGGACCGCCCATCCTCTAAGGATCCGTTAAAATATCTACTATGTAGTAATATTCGCTATTATAATAATGTCTAATAAGTAAAGTATAATCATATCGGAAAATAGCGTTAAGGGGATGGAGAACCTTAACGCGGTCGGATCTTAAAATCATAATCGTAGTAAAGCTCGATATGGTAGGTGACACGGCACAACTAGGCAATGCCAGGGTAGATATACCAATTACGCACACGGACTGATGGATACGCATAGCAGCCACTACCGTTCCACCTCGAACAACACTCCCAAATCGGAGGATGGCCATCTAATCAATCACAAGTAAGAGTATAATATCGAAGAAATGTGTCCGAGAAGAGGTGCTACCTCACTGGTCCGAGATCGCTCCTGTTTTAGCCACCTTATGCCAACTCACGGGAGTTGGGTCCACGTAACATACCTTAAGAACGTCGCCACCATCCTACTTCATTCTGGAATCTCCACCGCGTACACGGTTGTCAAAGTGGTTTTCGGTATCGACAGAGAGTATGTCCATATCCGATCCCGATCTCTTTGCCAACCAATCGTTATTATAACCCGTGGTTATAACTTTTAAAAATAGTTTATGTTTCAAATCAAAATACATCCTTTAAACCATTTCAAAATCATATCATTTATTTCAAACAAATACATACTTTCAAACCCAAAACATATCTATTCAAAACCAATTCAAAAATATATCATTTCCATTTCAAAACCAATTCAATAATATATCGTTTCAATAAAACCCAAATTTCAAAATCACTGAATATTTCCTTTAATTTATTAAACTTGAAATCTTCCTTTAAATTATCATAGCATTTTGGTAATGTAACCTTAAGGAATCATAGTATTTTTGGAATGTAATACTTCCCAATTTAACATTTTATATAATCAAAGTATTTATATACTTATAAATTTTTAACATGGTCATTTTATCATAGCCTTATAGTTAAATAAACTTTGTTACTGTAATATCCAATTTAATGCTAAAATTCTTATGTTAAGTTAAGAGTACCTTATTAAATTACATTATCATCACAATAAAGAAACTTTATCATTTTTGTCATTAAAATATGTCATTTACATTAATTAAAACTTACATATTAAATGTACTTTTTAACTTACATTCCTATTACAGTAAAGAGCATTTATCATTTAATCAATATTACACTAATTAAACTTACATTATCGAATGTACGTTTTAATTTACGTTTTATTACAAAAGGGGCATTTATTATTTTAAATCAATATTACACAAATTAAGACTTACATGTTTCTTTCATTAATTAAGACTTTACATGTTTCTTTCAGTAGGTAAAACTTTACATATTTCTTTCATTAATTAGAACTTTACACGTTTCTTTCATAAATTAAACTTTACATATTTCTTTCATTAATTAGAACTTTACACGTTTCTTTCACAATAAATTTCTTATAATTAAATCTAATTTTCAACAATTTACTTAATAAGTTTAAGTGTAAAAGTTCCAATTCTTCACATTTCAACAAATAGACTTAACACTTCAAATTTAAATTACCATTTCACAATTTAACAAAATTTCCAATTTTATTTAATTAACTTAAACCTTTAATTAAAACCAAATTTCACATTTCCTAGTCAAGTTATATTTTAAAAGATCACTTTTAAACATTCATTTATTTAACCACTTAAATTCATAGAAAAATCAATAATACTTAATAATCACTTAAATTCAAATTAAATCAAATTATCATATTTACCATTTCCAAATAAAATTTAATATCCATTTTATTTATATAACTTAAATATCATTTTTAACCAAAATTCCAAATTTCCAACTTAAGTTATATTTCAAAAATCAGGTTAAACCATTCATTAATTACATTTTTAACACATAGAAAAATCATAATTTCTTTAATTCAAAATATTTCAAAATCTGTTTAAATCAAATTTCATAAATTTATATTTTTAAAATACTTAAAAATATTCAAAACACCTTATAAAATAACCACGGGCTTGTATATAATTTTCTAACCTAGGTCAAGTGATACGGATATGTATCATTTCAATCCGCAGTTAAAAAAGAAAAATCCGGGTTCTATCATTTCAAACCCGCAATCCCAAGTTAAAATAATTTAAATAAAAATCATTCAGGCCTATCATTTCAGCCCATAACGATTTTTCCCTATTCTAAAGTCCGTTCGGGTATGTATCATTTCAACCCATAGTGATTCTAATCTACAGGGAACTTGCAATGGTGATAACAGATATAAATAACAGAATAACATTAAATAATAGTAACATATGATATAAAAGATGTAATAACAGGTGTGAACATCATATGATAATAATATAAGCATATATAACATGATAATATATTTCTACAGGTTCGCAGGGTGTCAATTTACTAGTTATATAGGTACATATTGTCTGGTGAGAATAACTCACCGTTTTGTGCTGGAGACACAACGACGAATGCACGGATGTGATCCAAACAAGCACGATAACACGATTCAAATAAGAGTGGAGGAGCCAAAGTATCAAATCCCTTGAATACAAGTCAAACAAAACAATATAACAACGATGAGTTTCAAATCAGCTACGATCAAAACTACACTAGAATAGACTGCACAGAATCAAATAGAAATGCTTGCACTTGCTTTCTACCTCATATGCTTCAGCAATGGGCTGTAAAAGCACTGTAATGGAAGGGTTTTGGATCAGGTTTTGGGTTCAACAAGTCGTCCATACATAGGAAAAGATGATGCAAAGGTATGTGTGCATGGAACTACAACTATAGGGCAAACAAACATGATTTCATGCAACCAAAGGCCACGACCAAGGCAACCTTAGGCACGGGCAGATCTGTAGGGGGTTAGGTACAGGTGTGGTAGTGGGTTTCAGGTCGTCTATTGGTGGTGGAGGTGGAGTAGGTGGCGGCCAAAGCAAGATATGGAGGGTAGGTGATGATATGTGTGGTCTAGGCAATGTTTTAAGGAGTTTTGTGCAAGTTTTTGTGGGATTTTGGTCAAGGGAATGGTATGGCATGATCATGGCAGAGGATTAGGAGGAGGAGCTGCTGCAAATGATGGTGGAGAGGATGGTGGTGGTGGTGGTAGAGGCTAGGCCTAGCAAAACACAAGAAGGATCAATGCAACAATCAATAGAAAAATCATAAAAACAAGAAGAAAGATGATAGAATTTACCAAATTTTTGTAAAACAAATGGCCGTGAGTTTTTTTCTCAAGAAAGATGATAAAATTTTCGTGAGAAAGAGTGAGGAATGTGGCTGAAAGATGGAGTAAAGGTACGGCCAAAAATCAATAAAGAGGAGGTTGAGAAATGAAAGGTCGGTAGATAAAAGGACATTGGAGTTACAAGAGTTATAAAACCTTTCAAATTTCCACCATTTCTTTTTAAATTTTAAATACATGTAAAATATGTATAAATACAGATAAAACACGAAAATATAGTAAATAAACAAAAATAAATAAATAAATATTAATTAAATATAATTAAATTAAGAAAATAACAAAGAAAATACAAATTAGGCTTGAAAATTTGAAAATAAATGAAATGAACTTTGGGAAAATTGTATGTACATGAAAAATATTTATAAATAAAGATAAAAACATAAAAAAAAATGCATACATAAAAATGAATAAATAAATTTTAATTAAATACAATTTAAATGAAGAAAATAGCAGAAAAATGGAAACTACCTTTAAAAATAGAAAATAAATTCAATGAGCTTTGGAAAAATTCAAACATCACTTTATAAATATTTAAAAGACAAAATATACATAAAATAACATATTAACACATATTAAAATAAAATATGACAAAGAAAAATATAATTTATACAATTTAAAATAACAAAATTGCAAAATAAACAATTTATACTCAAAATTGAAATGTACATATCTTTTGCAGTTTAACTCCGTTTTCAACGAAACGAAAAGCAGTATTCATGTTATTAAATCTATTTTCATAATAAAAGATAAAATTTATAATTTCAAATATTTAAAATTTAAATTTAAAAGTCAAAGTTTGACTATTTTAACCAAAATTCACTTTTTGGAAAATTATTCTATTCAGTCATATTTGTAATTCTAATCCATATCAAAATCAAAGTTTATATTTAAAATAACAAAATTTATTCTTTTTCATAAATAAAGCTTTTGAATCTGGAAAAATCAATTTAAAAATATTTGTAAAATACAGGGTTGTTACACTCTCCCTCACTCAAAGCTTTTCGTCCCCGAAAAGGAACGAGGTACGGGAAAGCACAGAAAAAGATAGAATGAAATAGAATTAAGACAAGATGATAAGAAGATTGGAATTACACCTGATAACTATTGTTATAGGTAAGTTTAACAAGATGGAGGTGATCAAATCAAGAATATAAGCACGAAAAAGATCCCCTAGAGTCTGAATCTCCCTTTTCACTTGACCGACGGTCTATGAATTGAAAAACAGTGTTCAGATTCAAAAATGAGTATCCAAGATTATACAGAAAGATTTCTAAACAGACTGGTATAAGCAATAGCCTTCACATTCTGTAACAAGATAAGAGAATTAAGGACAACCAAAAGATAGTTTGAAAAACAAAATAAGATAATAAATTTGAAACAATAATGCTTTGAAATCATAACAATTTAGGGATGTTTATCATTTGGAAATCATACTACTAAAATCATAACACTTTGGAAATGTTATCCTAAAAAAACATAACACTTAGAAAATCATAACACCTTTTTAAAAATAATCTTCATTTAAACCATTTTAATCCAAGATCAAACAATATTCATTTTAAAGTTGTAACATTTCTAAGTTCATTCAATTATAAAAATTTCCAAAACACTGTATTTTCAAAACAGCAGCACTTATAAAATGCTACAGTAGATATATTGATATTTCAAATCAGTTTAATATCAGAAATATTCATTTGGATATCATTTAACTTATGACTTATTAAAACAAACTTTTATGAATGGAATATTCAAATCAAACTATACTTCATTTATTAAGTTAAAAGTTCACTATTTTAGTTAGCTCTTAATTTAACACATAACCTAACACTTTATTTAAAATACCCATTTCATAAATAGATATTCCTTTAATAAGTTACACTTAAAATTTCCATTTGAAAACCAAATTCTCAATTATCAAGTTTTAGTGATGTTAAAATACATTTTAACTATTTAAATCATAATTATTCATTTTTCAAGACATATCAATTTCATAAATAAAGTATTTATCATAGCAAATATAACAATCAAATTTCTTTACACATTTATTCATTTAGACATCAATTAAACTATGAATTCAAGTTAAATAAACTTTATTACCAAAAGTCCAATTCAAATGTATTTTATTTTATCTATTCAAAGATACATTATTTATTATACAACATATTCATTTTAGGAAATAGCCTTTATTAAAATTCCTAGGTTAGACTTAAGGTTCCATAGTAAATTAAATTTGATTATTAAGTTATTTAAATAAAATCTCTTTAAATTCCTTTTTCACTATTTACCTCTGTTAATCTTTATAACTAAAATTTAAGTGTATAACATTTATTATAACCACTCAAATTTTATTTATAAAATCCTTTCTGTATTGTATATTATCCAATTTCATATTCAACTTCTGTGTAATTTAGGTAAGTTATATTGGAATGAAATTGTGTGTTATACAAATAAAAATTTCTGATTCAATTATCTCAAGTTTGAATCATTTATTCAAAAAATTTAATTTTTCTTTTTATAACTGAAATTATTCTTTAAGATGAAATTTAAGAATTAATTTTTCGGTTTCCTTCAAACCAGTTAGAGATAAATAAATATATGTACATAATATGTCAAATCAATTTAAATCATATATCTATATATATTATAAATCAAATCATATTTAGAAATTCAAATAAATTAAATCTTTCAAAACAAAGCTGTAGTAAGACTACAGAACGGTCTCTTCAGTTCAAAACTCGAAAATGAACGTCGATGATGCTGCAGTCATCACCGAAATTATTTTCCAGCGACAAAGAGAAGAGCACTTAATTTTTAAACTTTAAAATCCTTTAGAGACAAATTTTTTTATTCAAAAATACTTTAAATTATATCCTTTTAAAAATTTTAAACACAAGGTTTGAAATCCATCGGAAACTTGAATTCTCAAATTCTTGATCCAAATTCATTTCAGTTCCCAAATCAATTTATAAACAACTATTTATAAATTCATTTGTAGAACAATAAATGATAAATCAAGTATTATCATTTCAAATTATCAATTTAAATCAATTTATTAAGTTCCATAAATTTACTTATATATCAAAATTTTATTTCATTAACCAAATTTAAAATAATATCGTGTCAGTTTGTTCTGTTAAAGTGTTTTAGAAATCCTATCGATAGCGTTGATCAGACGAATCGATCGGAAATCCAAATCAACACCATATATAAAACAAAACATAGATTTACAAGTACAATTCAAAATGTTTGGAGATAGTTTAGAAACAAAAGACAAGATGGTTAAACAGAGTAGAGAGATGGGTAAGCTTAGGTAAATCGCGGACAACCTTAACCGGGTCAACCGTGACTTAAAGAATAAGATCGATGTGGATTTTTCTGGGATAAATCTACGTTCGATCTCAAGAGATAGAGTTTGGAATAATAAAAGATATTAGCATCTAAACCAAGGATAAATAAAAATCTCTGGTGAATCGATGCTGACTGTAAAGGATTTTCACCCTTTTACAAGAAAATTAGAATATTGGCGAGACCGCCAATTCACTATAAAGATCATTCGAAGTGGAGTCATGGGATACTCTAGAATCAAAAGATGATGAATAGTGAGGGACACGAATGAATTTTGGAACCGTAGGGAACGTTCCAAAAATTCAAAGGAAATTCGAATCAAGAGGAAAAGATTCAAACTCGAACGAAAGTGATTCTGTAAATAAATCTACTCCATATGCTGAGTTTTGCCTCAAAGCCAAAGCTCTGATACCAACTGTAACGACCCGATATTTTCAACCATTCGCATCCATTATAAGTGTATAGGTAGACACTCATGCCGGAGTTGAATTGCTCAAAATACCGCGTTGTAATTAAAATTTGGCAAATCTTAGAATATACAGTAAATAAATATAATCACAGATCACAGACATAGAGTAAAATAATGCAGCGGAAGTAAAAGAAATAGTAGTTCATGAAGCTACTATGAAAATATATCAGAGTTACATAAGATACAACATAAGAAATAAAGTACAGCAGAAGTCTCAATACAATAACCAAGTACAGGCTGAGTAGAACAACGGAACCGAAGTTGATAGAACAAGACTAGCAAATAATCTCCAGCGATTCAAATCTCCAGAAGGTGGAAATGCAAATCTGTGAATACTCAGGCTGACCCGAGCGTAAAGCAAAACACAAAACACTCGAGTCAGGACAATATATACTTATATAATGTAAACCAACTCAAGTGAACTGTAATAAAGGTACAAGTAACTTAGAAGATGCTTGGGACCGCCCATCCTCTAAGGATCCGTTAAAATATCTACTATGTAGTAATATTCGCTATTATAATAATGTCTAATAAGTAAAGTATAATCATATCGGAAAATAGCGTTAAGGGGATGGAGAACCTTAACGCGGTCAGATCTTAAAATCATAATCGTAGTAAAGCTCGATATGGTAGGTGACACGGCACAACTAGGCAATGCCAGGGTAGATATACCAATTACGCACACGGACTGATGGATACGCATAGCAGCCACTACCGTTCCACCTCGAACAACACTCCCAAATCGGAGGATGGCCATCTAATCAATCACAAGTAAGAGTATAATATCGAAGAAATGTGTCCGAGAAGAGGTGCTACCTCACTGGTCCGAGATCGCTCCTGTTTTAGCCACCTTATGCCAACTCACGGGAGTTGGGTCCACGTAACATACCTTAAGAACGTCGCCACCATCCTACTTCATTCTGGAATCTCCACCGCGTACACGGTTGTCAAAGTGGTTTTCGGTATCGACAGAGAGTATGTCCATATCCGATCCCGGTCTCTTTGCCAACCAATCGTTATTATAACCCGTGGTTATAACTTTTAAAAATAGTTTATGTTTCAAATCAAAATACATCCTTTAAACCATTTCAAAATCATATCATTTATTTCAAACAAATACATACTTTCAAACCCAAAACATATCTATTCAAAACCAATTCAAAAATATATCATTTCCATTTCAAAACCAATTCAATAATATATCGTTTCAATAAAACCCAAATTTCAAAATCACTGAATATTTCCTTTAATTTATTAAACTTGAAATCTTCCTTTAAATTATCATAGCATTTTGGTAATGTAACCTTAAGGAATCATAGCATTTTTGGAATGTAATACTTCCCAATTTAACATTTTATATAATCAAAGTATTTATATACTTATAAATTTTTAACATGGTCATTTTATCATAGCCTTATAGTTAAATAAACTTTGTTACTGTAATATCCAATTTAATGCTAAAATTCTTATGTTAAGTTAAGAGTACCTTATTAAATTACATTATCATCACAATAAAGAAACTTTATCATTTTTGTCATTAAAATATGTCATTTACATTAATTAAAACTTACATATTAAATGTACTTTTTAACTTACATTCCTATTACAGTAAAGAGCATTTATCATTTAATCAATATTACACTAATTAAACTTACATTATCGAATGTACGTTTTAATTTACGTTTTATTACAAAAGGGGCATTTATTATTTTAAATCAATATTACACAAATTAAGACTTACATGTTTCTTTCATTAATTAAGACTTTACATGTTTCTTTCAGTAGGTAAAACTTTACATATTTCTTTCATTAATTAGAACTTTACACGTTTCTTTCATAAATTAAACTTTACATATTTCTTTCATTAATTAGAACTTTACACGTTTCTTTCACAATAAATTTCTTATAATTAAATCCAATTTTCAACAATTTACTTAATAAGTTTAAGTGTAAAAGTTCCAATTCTTCACATTTCAACAAATAGACTTAACACTTCAAATTTAAATTACCATTTCACAATTTAACAAAATTTCCAATTTTATTTAATTAACTTAAACCTTTAATTAAAACCAAATTTCACATTTCCTAGTCAAGTTATATTTTAAAAGATCACTTTTAAACATTCATTTATTTAACCACTTAAATTCATAGAAAAATCAATAATACTTAATAATCACTTAAATTCAAATTAAATCAAATTATCATATTTACCATTTCCAAATAAAATTTAATATCCATTTTATTTATATAACTTAAATATCATTTTTAACCAAAATTCCAAATTTCCAACTTAAGTTATATTTCAAAAATCAAGTTAAACCATTCATTAATTACATTTTAACACATAGAAAAATCATAATTTCTTTAATTCAAAATATTTCAAAATCTGTTTAAATCAAATTTCATAAATTTATATTTTTAAAATACTTAAAAATATTCAAAACACTTTATAAAATAACCACGGGCTTGTATATAATTTTCTAACCTAGGTCAAGTGATACGGATATGTATCATTTCAATCCGCAGTTAAAAAAGAAAAATCCGGGTTCTATCATTTCAAACCCGCAATCCCAAGTTAAAATAATTTAAATAAAAATCATTCAGGCCTATCATTTCAGCCCATAACGATTTTTCCCTATTCTAAAGTCCGTTCGGGTATGTATCATTTCAACCCATAGTGATTCTAATCTACAGGGAACTTGCAATGGTGATAACAGATATAAATAATAGAATAACATTAAATAATAGTAACATATGATATAAAAGATGTAATAACAGGTGTGAACATCATATGATAATAATATAAGCATATATAACATGATAATATATTTCTACAGGTTCGCAGGGTGTCAATTTACTAGTTATATAGGTACATATTGTCTGGTGAGAATAACTCACCGTTTTGTGCTGGAGACACAACGACGAATGCACGGATGTGATCCAAACAAGCACGATAACACGATTCAAATAAGAGTGGAGGAGCCAAAGTATCAAATCCCTTGAATACAAGTCAAACAAAACAATATAACAACGATGAGTTTCAAATCAGCTACGATCAAAACTACACTAGAATAGACTGCACAGAATCAAATAGAAATGCTTGCACTTGCTTTCTACCTCATATGCTTCAGCAATGGGCTGTAAAAGCACTGTAATGGAAGGGTTTTGGATCAGGTTTTGGGTTCAACAAGTCGTCCATACATAGGAAAAGATGATGCAAAGGTATGTGTGCATGGAACTACAACTATAGGGCAAACAAACATGATTTCATGCAACCAAAGGCCACGACCAAGGCAACCTTAGGCACGGGCAGATCTGTAGGGGATTAGGTACAGGTGTGGTAGTGGGTTTCAGGTCGTCTATTGGTGGTGGAGGTGGAGTAGGTGGCGGCCAAAGCAAGATATGGAGGGTAGGTGATGATATGTGTGGTCTAGGCAATGTTTTAAGGAGTTTTGTGCAAGTTTTTGTGGGATTTTGGTCAAGGGAATGGTATGGCATGATCATGGCAGAGGATTAGGAGGAGGAGCTGCTGCAAATGATGGTGGAGAGGATGGTGGTGGTGGTGGTAGAGGCTAGGCCTAGCAAAACACAAGAAGGATCAATGCAACAATCAATAGAAAAATCATAAAAACAGGAAGAAAGATGATAGAATTTACCAAATTTTTGTAAAACAAATGGCCGTGAGTTTTTTTCTCAAGAAAGATGATAAAATTTTCGTGAGAAAGAGTGAGGAATGTGGCTGAAAGATGGAGTAAAGGTACGGCCAAAAATCAATAAAGAGGAGGTTGAGAAATGAAAGGTCGGTAGATAAAAGGACATTGGAGTTACAAGAGTTATAAAACCTTTCAAATTTCCACCATTTCTTTTTAAATTTTAAATACATGTAAAATATGTATAAATACAGATAAAACACGAAAATATAGTAAATAAACAAAAATAAATAAATAAATATTAATTAAATATAATTAAATTAAGAAAATAACAAAGAAAATACAAATTAGGCTTGAAAATTTGAAAATAAATGAAATGAACTTTGGGAAAATTGTATGTACATGAAAAATATTTATAAATAAAGATAAAAACATAAAAAAAAATGCATACATAAAAATGAATAAATAAATTTTAATTAAATACAATTTAAATGAAGAAAATAGCAGAAAAATGGAAACTACCTTTAAAAATAGAAAATAAATTCAATGAGCTTTGGAAAAATTCAAACATCACTTTATAAATATTTAAAAGACAAAATATACATAAAATAACATATTAACACATATTAAAATAAAATATGACAAAGAAAAATATAATTTATACAATTTAAAATAACAAAATTGCAAAATAAACAATTTATACTCAAAATTGAAATGTACATATCTTTTGCAGTTTAACTCCGTTTTCAACGAAACGAAAAGCAGTATTCATGTTATTAAATCTATTTTCATAATAAAAGATAAAATTTATAATTTCAAATATTTAAAATTTAAATTTAAAAGTCAAAGTTTGACTATTTTAACCAAAATTCACTTTTTGGAAAATTATTCTATTCTGTCATATTTGTAATTCTAATCCATATCAAAATCAAAGTTTATATTTAAAATAACAAAATTTATTCTTTTTCATAAATAAAGCTTTTGAATCTGGAAAAATCAATTTAAAAATATTTGTAAAATACAGGGTTGTTATAGAGTGAGATTAACTCACCTTGATTTTCACGTTGCCAAACGTTCCAATTTTAAATTAAATCGAACACGTTCGATTTAACTCAAAATTTTCGCTAGCTCCGATCGACTCCAGATCTGCACCATAGCGTAGTACTCGTCGCTGCGATTCCAGTGCCGCTTGATTCGTCCAATTCTGACCTCGTAAGGCAAATTATGATTTTTCAAAGTTTTGAATATAATTTATAACAATAAATTCCTTTTTTATTTTTAATTTATACCCAAATCAGATCTGGGCCATTCAATGCTCATTAGAGAATCGAGGCCTCTCAAGCTTTCTTCCTCGTCTTCATCTCTAGGAACTCGCATACGCAAAAGAACCCACAGCTGCCACTAGGGTTTTGATCGCCGCTCCACTACGATGCACGATGAGATGATCGGCGACCATCATTCAAACGCCCCCACTCCCTCCACCTACAGCCGAAATCCGATTGAACTCGACGGCCTCCACCCCTCGTATTTTGCGCACGAACGTGCCGCGTTCGAGCCCCTGTAGCCATCGATCCACTTCGTCATTCCCAATCGCGACCATACGGATTCGAAGATATTGATGCCCTCTTCGACTTTTGTTTAGAAACCCTTTTCTAGTTCTCAATGGATGGAGAGAAAATGAGGGATAAAGTCGAGAGCTTTTCGGCCATTGGTAATAGAACGGCGGCCCCAAACGAAGGAATTAGGGTTTACTGTTTCACTGTGTATATATAGGCATAAATCCATATTATTTTAATATTATTTCCATTTTTACATGCTTTTTCAAACGAACTCCAAACGAAATGTGCTGCCTGGCGTTTATAATGTTTTATCCCTATTCCGAACACAATGGAATATGTTTCGAGACCTAATTCGATCGTATGTGGAAGATAGCTTTTTGAATCGAATTAAAATATTAAGGTGATGTTTGGTTTGTTATTTTTAGTTTTTGGTTTTCATCCATTCAAAAATGCACACGACGCATTTATATTGCCGAAAACGAGCGATTTAGAAAACGAAGTTAACATAGAAAATAGAAATCAACTTTTTTTTATTTTCCGCGTTTTGAAAAATAACGCAAGCACGTGAAACAATCAATTCTTCCATCGTCCCTTTATCCCCTTCGCCCTCCCATCCGTCTTTCTTTCAACCCCTCCGATGTCCCTCCATTTTTTTCATATTTGAGATACATATTGAAAACTGAAAACACAAAATTCGTTTTTAAACCAAACACTACCTAAATTTTTTATATTTATTTCAACGCATTTCTATTCGTACGACCAAACGATAACTCCAAACGTTACGAAATTTGAAATCCAATAATAATACTCTATTACAGATCCAATGGAACTGGTTTCGTCGAATTCCGAGATTGTGCCCCAGAAGGCTATTTTAACTCGTCGATTAAATCGAGCGATTTTCAAAATCGTCGAAATTGCTTAAAAATTAAAATTTTAAAACTTACTAACTCATTTATAATTCAAATAGAATCTATATCCATATTTAAAATCATTCCAATTTATATTAAATCAAAATTTGATTATTTGCATTATTTATATATATTAATTTCCACTATTAAATTAATTAATATATAAATTCCAAATTTAAACCTATTGACTTTTTATTCCATTCCAAAATCCATATTATAATTCTAATCCAAATAGAATTTAAATGAATTTTACAAATCATTTTCCACTCCCATTTAACTCCAGGTTCCCATATTTGCCCAATTTCAAATATTAAATTTATATTTACCAAATCTAATTTATCACTATATTTGGAATTTTAAACCCATTTCAGAAATTCTTCTATATTCAAAATCAATTTATAATCCAAAATTCAACATTTAAAATAAATTAAATGTTCAAAATTAACGACCGAAATTCCGGGTCGTTACATTCCTTCCCCCTTATAAAAATTTTGTCCTCGAAATTGCTAAGGTAGGAAGAATGCCCTCAAACCCATCAACTTATCCAAAACCCACTTAATTAAAATCCTACATTCACTTTTCTAACCCTTTAGTTTAATCCAAAACAATTTGTTTTCATTTCTAACTCAAAAACCTTGATTTCTAATATCGTTCCAAAAATCAACTTTTCTAGTTAACAAAAAATTTCAAAAATTTTCTAACTCCCTAAATTTCCGAAATTTTTTGACAGCGTCTCCTATGTACGGAGAGCCTTTTACAATATCACAAGAGAGATAAATATAAACATCGACCCACACGGTCGGAAAAAAAAAATATCAATATATTATCTTTTCTTTATTTTATTGCGTAAACATACCTCTGTTTAGCGTTTTTAAGCGAGCGACTTATTTTATATGCATTTACGCAACCCAAATTCTATCCAAACAGCTTCATGTACATGTAATTACTCAAACAAGCACATAAGTTTTCATAAACATGATATTTTAATAACATCTCATTACTTTAACTAGCTAAACATATGAACTTCCTAACCCGCACATGCCAATCATATATTACAGGAAATTATAAGATTCCAACACTAATTTAATTTTCTTCTCATGGACCATATATCATTTCATTCAATTCGAAATAATTTACAACCAAATTTATTGCATTCCATTCATATTTACAACATCCAAACTCATATCTATTCCAATTTGGTTTATATGTGCTTTACTTACATAAATTCACCTTTATTCAATTTCAAATTGATCCACAATTAATTTATTTGCATTCCATTTATACTCACTTCCATTATATGCAAATCCATTTTGTCAGTTTCAATTTATCCCCTTTTTAAATTGACTTTAAATCAATTTATCTAATTTTCGTTGATGCCCATTCAAGTTATTCACCACTTTGTTTTGCTTTATGTTGTATTAAACAACATTTCAATCCATGTTAATTTTATCTATGAATCTATTTCCATAATAATCACTTAAGTTAAATTCCCATTGCACCCAAATTCTAATTCATTTTAATTTGAATCTCATTCAATTTACTTCTTTTCATTTACTTAGTATATCCAAGTTGTACTATCACTTGGAAATCATTCCATTCAATTGACAATTCATTATATCACAACATGGTTCATGCACTTGCATTCCTATTTACTTTACTTCCACTTATATTACATCTTTTCCATTCACTTTTTATTTAATTCACATAGATTTATTCACTTTATTCTATAGTGAACGGCATTTCATTTCATTTCAAGCTAATTTATTTATAAACCATTCCACAAAACTATTTTTAATGTTTATTATAAGCATTCCATATCACTACTTAAGTAATACTCAGCTTAAAAACTTACATTCCCAAATTCTACTCCAAAATCATATTTCAAAACCATATTTAATTCATTTACTCTTAAATTGAATTCATTTCTTATTATCCAATACTTAACCATTTTAACTTGGTTATACCTTTCCATTTTCTCAGTTTAATAAGTTATATAACTTATTTATTTACAATTTCTGAATTTTCCAGTTAAGTTTACCCACCTTCATTATTTATAACATATAGTTATATAACCACTTCACAATTCATATTTATATTCAATTTACTCCATTTCAATTCACCCTTCATTTAGGTTTGCTATTTCATTTCTCAATTCATAAGTTCAAGAGTTTATTTACTTAATATCTCCCACTACTTACTAAGTCCATTTACATCTTATAATCATCACTCTGAATTATCTATATCACTTAACAGTTTAAGTATATCCATTTCGTTCAATAATTATAACTTACAGTTATACAATCATCTTACGTTTCAACTTTATATTCCATTCAATTCAATTCCACTTCAATTTTTATTTAACTTGTCTTAAGTTAAATTCCAACCTATCTTGTTCACTTTAATTTACTCAAATCAAATTTTAATTCCAGGATCAAAATTTTCACTTCCCTTTTCTTATTTATACCAACCTCAAATTATAGGTTCAATAACTGATTTCTCTTAACTTTACAATTTTTTAAATGGAAATCCCAGAATTCGATTACCTGGTTTTATTTCAAATCATTTTGAAACCATAAATATACATATACCCACCTTGGTATATCAAATCATACTTTTGAAATCTCAAAACCCCTTGGTTTTCCCCAAAACAGTTCCCCTCGAAACTTCTAAAACAAAACTTGTTTATCAAACAAGTCTAAAACAAATATTCATAACCAATCACCACGGTAGCAATCCATCACTTAGAAACTCGAAAATGAATACTGATGATGTGGCCATCATCATCAGGATTATTTTCCAACGACTGAAGTGAGTTCAGTGCTTCCTTACTTCCAAAAATTCATTTTAAAACAATTTCTATTCCAAAGACATTTTCAAATACTACTCCGTTATTCCTCACAAATCATTTTGGAAAACACTTCCAAAATTTCTCAAACTTTTTGTTCAAATTCATTCAAAACATTTTCCAAAATTTCCGGGATTTAAAAGTCAAATTCCGGTTTAAATCAAATTTTAGTTATACTCCTTTGTATAAATCTTACTTATAGATTTCTATTTGGTTATATATATAACCGTTTTAAATTTTATAATCTTATTTTGATTTTAATATTAACAACCAACATTCCAAGCATATACACTATAATAATTTCAGAAAATTATTTTTTTTATATCAAAATATAATCTTGGGTAAAATTATTTCATTTACCCACTTTAAAAAAATATTATGTCGATTTACCTTGTTTAAGAGTTTAGAAACCCCTATCGATATGGTTGTACTTCCCGTGCCGACCAGAATTCATAAACACTCAACCAATAAGTAAACACAATATAAAAACATTTTATATTCACTGACAATTACGCGCTCATATCTATTAATACACTCAACTCATTCTAGAGTACTTCTAACTCTATTTCTAATGAGTAATCCCCACCAAAGCCTAGGTATATCGCCAACCTAAGCTCTGATACCACATGTGACGACCCGCCCCTTTTCAACCCTCGAAAATTGACATAAATACGCCCATTGTATAACATGCAGAAC
Source organism: Allium fistulosum (assembly GCA_030737815.1). Lineage (NCBI taxonomy): Eukaryota > Viridiplantae > Streptophyta > Magnoliopsida > Asparagales > Amaryllidaceae > Allium > Allium fistulosum. The sequence continues at coordinate 339,999,864 of CM060907.1, forward strand.
GATCGAGTACCGGAAAGACAGATTGTTGAGGGAAAAGAAAGTAGGTAGAAGAAGAAGAAATCCAAACAAAACAGAATCTCACAGCGGACAGAACAATATATAATATCAATAACTCTTTACACAAATCAGAAACTGTAATATACATATTTTAATCAGAGTACATAAATCAACAATTACCAGCCTGGACAGTTATAACACCCTGTCCTCACAATTGCTGAAAATTTCAAACAAAACACTACAGCGGAAATAACAAGTACGAGAATATGTCTCGATCTCCAGCTTGTCTCCTCAGCTTTATAACATCCTAACCTGAACCTGAAATACTCGGTCTGACCCGAGCATTATAATAAAATAACACCCGAGTCAGTCTGGAAAATCAGCGTGAGAAAACACACTCAATTTGAATTATTAAAGTTTCAAAATCCTTTGAAAATCAAAGGTATCTCGTAAGACCACGCCACAAATAAACACGACAGGATTTTACCTTACGATAACCAAAACACTTCATATCCAAAATCATCTAATATTATAATAGTGTCTAAGTGCAAATACTTATTCAAATAGCTGAAATACTTGCATCTCACATTTCAACATAGTTGGACACAATCAAAACCATACGGCGCTTATTGGAGAATGGATTCCAACTGAATGACTAGGCACTGGGGTACCACCTATCACCGTACACGTCTAAAACAGCGTACCGAGGACCACTCCGGGATCCCGTGCAACACAAGGTCGGACTATCCCTAACCTGGATAGACCGAATATGCTATCACCCCGGGTGTTCCCACCCTTTCCGAGCTCCTTCCACACGTAGTGATATTATCCGAGGTTATCTAGAAAGGTGATAGACATACCCTACTTGGGTGCTACCCACTTAGCCTTGCTGCATCTCCCCTGCTTTTCAGTCATTCCCGGTTGATGAGGCTAGAGGCTATGATTCCATTTTAGAAATATTCACTTAGAATGCTCATTGTCCACCAATGACAATGTACCGATAGCATTCATCCATACAAGTTTGTTCCCGATCCGAACGGAACCGAAGGCACTTAGCCTACTACATCCATTTTGGAATCACCCTCAGGATTAGTAGTGATTAGCCCTTGCACTTCGCTGTTCCATCTTCATCTCCATGCTCTTGTCTTCATTCGAAAACGAACTCGTTGGATCGAAGTGGTTTTCGGATAACAAATCCAATCCCGGTCTCTTCGAAACACGTTCGCTATTTCCGGTAAAATCAACCCCAGTTCTTTAGGTAATAAACAAAAGAAAATAAGATCGGAGATCACCTCTTAACCGTTAGTGGATGGATTTCCTTATCAACGTCCTAGAAGAACGAACGAGTCTATACGTACAGTATAGCACCTCGAACGGTAACTGTACCATATAACCCCGTACTTCTTCCAGATATTTCCAAAGTTACATTTAGGTCCAGATTTGATAGTCGGTTATTTAACTATCAATAACAACCAATCCAACCAACACTTCATTTTACACTTAAAAACATTAAATTTCTTTCTGATTGAAATTTAAATACATTAATCCCTTTATCATACTTATCCTATCGAATTTAGTAAAATTTAAAAAAACCATCTTTCAAAAATATTTGAAAACCTTTTTAAAATAAATGTGGAAAGTACCACTGTGGTATCAAACCATGGATTACAGCTCAATGATTACGTCTCTATCCTAGAGAAATCCAAAACTTAGCTGTAGGCACTCACTTCCTCCGATTTACGCCACGTGAGTATACCATTACTTCCCGAAAACTTTATTTTAAAAATTATCTCAAAATAATGCTTGTATGTTCTAAAATAAATTTCAAGTTAAATCTAGTCAAATATACTAAATAAAAGTTATTATACAAGAACACATTATTATCTAATAATTTACCCTTTTAAAACAAAAATGCCGACCATTTCTTGAATAATAATAAAGCTTTAAAAATCATTATAAAGTAACCATTAATAATTAAATATGCTTTAAACAATTTAAAATAATTAAACAACTAATTTTCCAGAATATTTTAACACTTTTAAATTTACCAAAATTTAAAATTTCAAATCTTCTTTTAAAACAAGCCCAAATCCTCGATTTCAATTTCACCTCGTAAATTTGGAAACCTACTTGAGCCCAGTATAACCAATTTTAAACTTATTTCCAAATCCACTTCTATCATTCAAAAATATTTTAAATCTTGATTTTAAAACCGTTTATATTTAAACAAGTACCATTTAAGGATTTATTATTTACAAATCCTTTTATGTATTTTTATTCCCAAAATCTTTGTTCACCAAAATCCGAAATAATTACATTACAATTTCAAAACCATTTACTTTAGCCAATAGATTTACCCAAAACTCTCTATAAACATTTTACTTCAAAATCCCCATTTACGATTCTTTACCAAATTAAACCATTTTTTTATTGGTATTTAAAAGCACCAAAACCCAGGTTAACCGCCACAACATCCAATCAATTTAAATCACACAATAACCTGTCACAGATTATTCAACAAAAACATATATCACTATATATGCAATTAAATTCAACATTTTGAGGAATCCAGTTGGAACTCTCCCACCTGTTTTCCTCCATCCGCAGATGTTAGCACAATATAAAAATACCAATTCCACTTCGAGGTGGAATATCACAGTATATAGGGTCATCCGCTATTATGCGGGGCGCATAGGGTCTCATCCGCTATATATATGCGGGAATATCAATCACTCAAATATATATATACTACTATATATATAATCACATCCAACTGATAAAAATGCATCAATTTAACCAATCAACCATTTATTAATTTTAATTATTTAAAATTAATCACTAGCAATCCAAAATTGAGTGAGATTAACTCACCTTGATTTTCACGTTGCCAAACGTTCCAATTTTAAATTAAATCGAACACGCTTGATTTAACTCAAAATTTCAGCTAGCTCCGATCGACTCCAGATCTGCACCAGAGCGTAGTGCTCGTCGCTGCGATTCTGACGCCGCTTATTTCGTCCAATTCCGACCTCGTAAGACAAAGTTATGATTTTTCAAAGTTTTGAATATAATTTATAACAATAAATTCCTTTTTTATTTTTAAATTATACCCAAATCAGATCTGGGCCGTTCAATGCTCATCAGAGAATCAAGGCCGCTCAAGCTTTCTTCCTCGTCTTCGTCTCCAGGAACTCGCGTACACAAAAAACCCACAGCCGCCACTAGGGTTTTGATCGCCGCTCCACTACGACGCACGATGAGATGATCGGCGGCCATCATTCAAACGCCCCTACTCCCCTCCACCTACAGCCGAAATCCGGTTGAACTCAACGGCCTCCACCCCTCGTATTTCGCACATGAACATGCTGCGTTCGAGCCCCTGTAGCCAACGATCCACTTCGTCATTCCTAATCGCGACCGTATGGATTCGAAGATCTTGATGCCCTCTTCGACTTTCATTTAGAAACCCTTTTCTAGTTCTCTATGAATGGAGAGAAAATGAGGGAGAAAGTCGAGAGCTTTTCGACCATTGGTAATAGAATGGCGGCCCCAAATGAAAGAATTAGGGTTTACTGTTTCACCGTATATATATAGGCATAAATCCATATTATTTTAATATTATTTCCACTTTTACATGCTTTTTCAAACGAACTCCAAACGAAACGTGCCGCCTGACATTTATAATGTTTTACTCCTATTACGAACGTAATGGAACATGTTTCGGGGCCTAATTTGATCGTATGTGAAAGATAGCGTTTTGAATCGAATTAAAATATTAAATTTTCGATATTTATTTCAACGCATTTCTATTTCGTACGACCAAATGATAACTCCAAACGTTATGGAATTTGAAATACGATAATAATACACTATTATGGATCCAATGGAACTGGTTTCGTCAAATTCTGAGACTGTGCTCCGGAAGGCTATTTTAACTCGTCGATTAAATCGAGCGATTTTCAAAATCGTCGAAATTGCCTAAAAATTAAAATTTTAAAAATTACTAACTCATTTATAATTCAAATAGAATCTATATCCATATTTGAAATCATTCTGTTTTATATTAAATCAAAACTTGATTATTTACATTATTTCTATATATTAATTTCCACTATTAAATTAATATATAAATTCCAAATTTAAACCTATCGACTTTTTATTCCATTCCAAAATCCATATTATAATTCTAATCTAAATAGAATTTAAGTGAATTTTACAAATCATTTTCCACTCCCATTTAACTCCAGGTTCCTATATTTACCCAATTTCAAATATTAAATTTATATTTACCAAATCCAATTTATCACTATATTTGGAATTTTAAACCCATTTTAGAAATTCTTCCATATTCAAAATCAATTTATAATCCAAAATTCAACATTTAAAATAAATTAAATGTTCAAAATTAACGACCGAAATTCCGGGTCGTTACAATATAACATCATAGGCCTGATTACCATTATGTAGGAATTTCTTTAAGCTTTTATGGGACTTTCTTGTCACAGAGAATGTCACACGCTTGTTACCATTTCACTCATCCCGCTCAAATTCTAAAACTAACATCTTCATTAATCTCACCATCATACTACAAATATTGATCCTAAATATCGAAAGGGTTCCTTCTTGGGCACCACTTGTCCGACCAGAGTGACGTCTCTATCCTCTAATCTAACACCGCTGAACTCATACTTTATATACTCTGTTTTAGTTCTGCTAAGTCTAAAAATCTTTGATTCTAAAATCTATCTCCGCAGCTCCAGTTGTCTATCAACCCCAATCCTACTTTTGTCAACTAGCACAACATCACCAGCAAAGAGCATACACCAAGGAATCTCACATTGTATACCCTTTGTAACCTTATCCATCACTAGGCAAAAATGTAGGGACTTAAAGCTGATCCTTGATATAATCCTATGTTAATGGAAAAATCACCGTTTTCACTTCACATGCACTAACAGTAGTCACAACATAATCGTACATATCCTTGATAAGAGTAATATACTTTGTTGGGACTCTCTTCTTTTTCAGAGCCCACCATATAATCCTTCATGGTACTTTGTTATAAGCTTTCATCAAATCGATAAATACCATGTGTAGATCCTTCTTTTTCTCCCTAAACCTCTCCATAAGTTGTCTTATCAAGAAAATAGTCCTTGTGATCGACCTTCCAGGCATGAAACCAAATTGGTTTTTTGAAACGCTTGTCATCTTTCTTGATCGATGTTTAATGACTCTCTCTCAAAACTTCATTGTATGACTCGTAAGCTTAATTGCTCTGCAGTTTGTACAACTTTGAATATCTCCTTTATTCTTAAAAATTGAAACTAATATGCTTCTCCTCCACTCATCTGACATCTTATTTGATTTGAAAATATTATTGAACAACTTAATTAGTCAGGTTATCCCTACATCTCTAAGGCATCTCCATATCTCAATAGGGATGTCATCAGGCCCCAATGCCTTGTCTGCTTTCATCCATTTTAGCGCCTCCTTTACCTCGGACTCTTGAATTCTCCAAACAAAATGTCTACTTGTGTCATCAAAAGAGTGGTCCAGCTCGATCGTAGTGCTATTACATTCTTCATTGAATAGCTTGTCGAAGTAATCTCTTCATCTATTTTTTATTTCATCATCCTTCACCAAAAGTCTATTATTGTCATCCTTGATGCATTTAGCTTGGTTGAAGTTTCTCGTCTTCCTATCGTGGAGCTTAGATATCCTATAGACGTTTTTGCATCCTCCTTCATACTTAGCTTTTGATATAAATCTTTATACTCCCGACCCTTTGCTTCACTCACCGCTCTCTTTGTGTTATTTTTTGTCACTTTGTACTTTTGCATGTTATCCTTGCTCCTGTGATGATGTAAGCGCTTATGGCATTCCTTCTTCTCTTTGATGGCCTTTTGCACATCGATGTTCCACCTCCACGGATCTTTAGGTTCGCATTTATTCCCTTTTGTTATCCCAAACAACTCAGTGGTCACTTTCTGAATGCGCGTTGTTATCTCATCCCACATGTCATTTGCTTCTTCTTTTATATTCCATGCCCTTTCTCCCATCACTCTATCCTTAAACACCCGTGAAGCGTCTCCTTTGAGCTTCCACAATTTCGTCCGACTAATCTTGGCTCCTTTATCCCGTCGAACACGTATTCGAAGACGAAACTCAGATATCAAAAGCCGATGTTATGAGACGACACATTCTACAGGTATGATTTTGCAATCTACACAAGCTCGTTTGTCATCTCTTCTAGTAAGAACAAAGTCAATCTGGTTAGAGTGTTGGCCACTATTGGAAGTAACTAAGTACGATTGTCTCTTTCTAAAGAACGTATTAGCTATCATGAGGTCATAAGCAATAACGAAATTCAATATTTGTTCTCCTTCTTAGTTTCTATCGCCATATCCAAAACCGGCACTCTCTCAAATCCCTCACTAGTTGTACCAACATGGCCGTTGAAATCTCCTCCTATGAAAAGTTTCTCGCTACTACGCACATCTTAAACCATGACATCTGACTCTTTCCAGAAATTATTCTTGACGGCTTCATTTAAGCCTGCTTGTGGGGCGTAGGCACTAATGACATTTAAAACCATATAACCAACTACCAGCTTAACTAGGATGATCTTGTCCCCTTGTCTCCTTACGTTGACCCCTCCGTTTTTAAAATTCTTGTCAATTAAGATGCCTACCCTGTTCTTGTTACGTTCTTTTCCCATGTACCATAACCCGAAGCCTGTGTTCTCCACCTCCTTCGCCTTCTGGTCCGTCCATTTGATCTCCTGAACATATACGATATTTACACGTCTCCTAGTCATAGTATCAATTAAGAAATAGTTGGTTTATGAAATGACATGAGATATATCGGCGATATTATCCGATATTAACTACTCAGGTTTATGAAGAACATATCATCAAAATAGTTGGTTTTAATACAAATTCAATCAACTTATTTTACAAAGTGGAGTCTTGAAGATCTATTTTCATATGAAGGGTAGAAAAGGCCGGTGAGTTATCCAAATTATAAGTTGATCTATTTAGAATTTTCTTTTGAATGATAAGAAAGTGAAGAGAGTATATATTTCATGCAAACATAGTAAACTTTGGGAGGCTATTGCAAGTTGCATGTTTTGATTTACCAAACCAATCTCCTCTTTTTAATTTGTTTTATTTAATATAATAATTTGATAAAGTTTTGTAATAATGAGATGATGTAGATTTGGATAGGCAAGCATGAAGAGGAATGCATATACGGTTGATACACGTTAATCTTGTAATTTTGTTAACGTTATGGGCCTATATTGTTTACGATTATCAACGAGAATAGCCCACCAGTTTTATTGAAAATGGCCCATCTATCTGCTATATAAAATCCACTTAAACTTGCTCTTCCGTCGAACCCTAAATATTAGTTCCTCATTCGCGGCGGCTCTTCTTCCTCCTTTCCTCGAATTAAACAACAAAACCATGGTGAATATGCTTCAAAATTAATTTTAAAATTGTTTTCCCCAAACCGTTTTCTGCAATGAACTAACTTTTGAAGAAACTAACGAAATGCAGGCGGATGCGGAGACCGATGTGGCGGTAGAACAGCCAAAGAGGAGAACGTTCAGGAAGTTCGCTTTTAGAGGAGTGGATCTTGATCAGCTTCTTGATATGTCAACAGATGATCTTGTTCAGCTCTTTACCGCACGTGCTAGAAGAAGGTGAATGTTTAACACTGAAACTGATTTGTTTCAGAACTTTTATATAAGTGTAAATGTTATTAATAAGAACATTGTTTTGATTCTTAGGTTTAAAAGAGGATTGAAGAGGCAACCTATGGCTTTGATTAAGAAGCTTAGGAAGGCGGTATGTTATTTTTTCCAGGCTTTTTATGTTTATTTTGATTCATTTTGGCAACAATTGTATAACTTGATTTAGACCGGGTGTTCAATTAGTATTGCCTACTTAACATTATCTAAAATATATCGACACTGTTGGCAATTTTCATTTGGAAAATTTTGTTGGTTTTTGTAAAATTTTAGTCCTAAGATTTATGAGCTGCATGCTTGTAAGTTGTTCTTAATAGTAGAACCTACATAACAGAAACTGAAAGTGTTAATATTATATAATTTGAGTCCAAACATTTGAAGTAGCTCACCAATCTCTTTTAAGTATAGCAAAACTAAAAATATGAATGTGTACTAAATAACATTCCTTACAATTTTGGAAGTAAAAAATAGAATGACATAGTCTAAACCTAATAACTTTAATTTGCTACTCTGGAATTTGTTTTATATTATCAACTGTATCTGCTGACATGCGAGTTGAGTTTTCCTACTGTTATTTTTGAATCTTGTTATATTAATACATATGCTCTAGCTCTCAGATATTAACTATCTGCTTAATTAAGTAAGCATTATTATTTCTGCTTGAGCTGGCCTTATATTTTGGTTTCATCATTTAATTCAACTTGGTTAAATCATAAATAACACTTAATTGTATGTTCATTCCATTTATCATGTATCTATGATAGCACACACACGTTATTGCTATTTCTGAAAATTGGAAATTTACGCTTGGAGGATTCTGACATCAGAACCTCTAGATCAGTCGTTTTACCACTGAATTAGCAGTATTTGACTAATTGTGTGCGCATGTGTATATATTCGACTAATTATGTGTGTGTTATTGTCTACTCATACCATATATCTATGATAGCGCACGCATTATTGTTATTTCTGAAAATCGGAAATTATGCTAAGACGATTCAACATCAGAATCACTAAATCAGTCATCTTACTGCTAAACCAGTGGTAATTGACTTATTGTGTGTGTACACACACATTGCTATCGAAAACCTTAAAATATAATGTTTTAAATTCTATTCCATATCGGATCTTACTCTTTACGATTTGATTCAAACTTAGTAAAAACCATTTATCATATATCTATGATAGCGCACACATTATTGTTATTTCTGAAAATCGGAAATTATGCTGAGACGATTCAACATCAGAATCACTAAATGAGTCATCTTACCGCTAAACCAGTGGTAATCGACTAATTGTGTGTGTACACACACATTGCTATCAAAAACCTTAAAATATTATGATTTAAATTCTATTCCACATCGGATCTTACTCTTTACAATTTGATTCAAACTTAGCAAAAACCGGAAGTTAAAAACATCATTTCCTACTAATATATTTAATATATCTATTTGATTTTACAATTCCAATTCTATTTTTTTAAAGGGGAAGAAAGAGAGAATATTGAGTTTTAGGTTTAAGATACAGAAGTTCAAATAATGAAATCAATTTCAAAGTGTGCACAAACATTAAAATATGAATCCTTTTAAATTGACATCCTATTTTGAAAAAGAGTGTGTGTAAACTTGTTCAGTCTTGTATGATATAAATAAATTGATGTACTATACAGTTAGGTGTTATATGTGTGTGTAATATCATATCATATTTTAAGACATACTTGTATAATACATGAATTTATTTATTTCATCTATGACTAAACAATTATATGTGTGTGTTATACATGAATTTACGTCCTATTTTGAAAACCTCATGTACACACACATACACCAGTACAAATTGCACGATATGCGCACTAATTGCTAGAGATATTTAGTTTTTACTTCAAAAATTAATGGATGGATTTGTGTTATAAGTGCAAAAACTTTGATGGTCACAACGCTTTTATTTCATATAGTTATTGGTGGTGTTGGTTGCAAATTGATAGTGTAATCCGTTGATGAGTGGTCAGGAGAAGAGGATGGTGGTGGAGATAGTAAGCTGCTAACGAGTTTCCGTTGATAGGAGAGGATATATTTGGAATTTCAAAAAAAAACCATGGAAATTCTATTCATTGAATTTTCTTTATTAATACGAGCATTAGGCACTCGTTTTGTGCGTGATAATAACGTGTGTCTTGCACATGAATTATTTTTCTACAGATTATGTATGATTAACATGTTCGAAAAAAAATGTTTTGCACACATATTTAGCCATGTTTTTACGTTGAAATAATGTGTAGTTAATTTAAACTTTTATTTTTATGTTGTGAAATTTTAATTTTTGGTAGTTTGAATTTTATTTGTATTATTAATTAATAAATAACGAATTTGTAGTTAATTAATAAAAAAATGTTTATTTGGTAGATCCTATTAACAAATATACATTTGCTTTATTAATTGACTACAAATTCGTTGTTTAGCTTTAATAATAGATGGACGTTTCGAATTTGTAGAGAAGTTTAACTGTTAGATCCTATTCTTAGGGGATATTAAGATTTGTTAATATTGGGTAAGTTTAACTGTTAGATCATAACTTTAAAGAATATTAAGATTTGTTAGTACTATAAAGGAACATTTTTGGTAGTTCACACCGACACCAAATAGTGCGATACCAATGGTATTACAATTATTATTAGTATAACTGTACAACGGTGGAGAAACCGACCGTTCCATTGTATAATTTTGAAAAGAATAATATATTTAAAATTTTTGTTAATATTACTTAAACATTAAGTGATAATATATTGGAAAAAAATAAACTGAAATTTGAATCTGAAAATATGAAAATATTAATTTCAAATTTAAATATTAATCAGAACATTCAAAATTTTCGATTTGAATTTGAAATTTTAGAATTTGAAAATTATAATAGATTTGAATTTGGAACCTTTGATGCGCGAAGTAAAAGGAGGAAGATAAGATCCACGTTTTTTTGGCTTTAGACGAAATTGAGTTTATCTGACATCCAACAAACCTCTCTACGGTCGGTGTGATTAAAGATAGTTGAGAAGAAATATGGAAGTCCAAAGTCTTGAATGATGTAAACAAAAAAATATATTAAACAACTAGGTTTTCAAATAAACAAAAAAGTATATTAAACAACTAGGTTTACATTTTGAAAGTCTAGTTCAATTTATAAATTTGTATTTATCATACAAGACCACACAAGTTAATTTTCGTGCGCACACGCCCAGCACACACATGTCTGATTGGTGTAATTAATGCAATGCTGCACAATGTAACAGAAAAAGGAAGCACCAGCTGGTGAGAAGCCGGAACCAGTGAGAACCCACCTGCGCAACATGATCATAGTACCGGAAATGATAGGAAGCATAGTGGGAGTCTACAATGGAAAGACATTCAACCAAGTTGAAATCAAGCCTGAAATGATAGGACACTACCTTGCCGAGTTCTCCATCTCTTACAAGCCGGTCAAGCACGGTAGGCCCGGTATCGGTGCTACCCACTCTTCTAGGTTCATCCCGCTCAAATGAAGAGTTTTTCCATCTTTCATGTTTTAGTATTGCTTGTTTGTTTTATTATTTCGATGGTTAGGAAGGACTTTGTTTTCCTTGTGCTGTTGTAATTTTGGTTTTATGTTTGGATTTAAAATCAAAAAAATACATTGCCCTTGTTTTCCTAAATTTTTAAACTTCTAATATTTATGCTGTTTTTCGGTTTATTTTGGTACGAATTAAATATTTGTGTCGGTAGAATGAAGAAGGCAGCTGGGAAGTAGAATTTGTTGACGTCGTTTAAACAATGTATTTTGTTTCTACTGAAGGATACTAAAATACCAGAAGCTAAACGTGTTGTATTGGTTTGCTTCATGTTTTTTTTTTGGCGAATGGGATGGGCTATCTAGTACAGTCTCTTGGTGTAGATTGTTTCTTGTGTTCGGTAATGTCTCTGAATTCCTTCTCATATCATCTGATACTTGCAGGTTTTTCAGTAGGTCAATTTGAATTGCACGGTTTTAGTGAAGAACTTAAATGTAATTCTTCAACTCTAATTGAGCTGGAGGAATTGAAATGTGCAGACACAATAGTTTATACTCCTAATTTTTGAAAAAAATCATCTAATCTATAATTCACGTTTTCAATATCAGTTATAAAATAGTTTTTTTTTATGAAGGCACGAAGTCTTTTATAACTAGCATTCTGTTTTCTCTCAATGTTGAACTGAATTTTCCTTTCTTTTCTTTTTGCATTAAATTTGATAGTAATATATTATAGTCGATTAATTTGAAGTAATTTAGCTTTTCTTTATTCCGTTGAAACAATTTACTGGTTATTCCTTTTTAAGTTATGGTTAAGTTATGGGCTTTTGAGAAATCTAATAAATCAACAGAACTATGCAAATCTAAGTTTCCGTTTGGTTTGTCATTTTAGTTTAGTATTTTCATTCAAAAAACGTGCACATAACACAAGTATTTTTAGAAAAAAACTTAGTTGTAAATTGGTGCTAACATATAAAATTGAAAATAAATTTATATATTAAGAATAACAAAAGTAGGAAAACAATCAATCTTCCCCACCGTCTTTCTTCCACCGTCTACGTCGTCTTTCCACTTTTATCATATTTTGTATTTAATATTGAAAAAACCAAAACACAAAATACAAAATAAACCAAACGATCCTTAAGATTTTAAAAAAGATGATTCGACTAGAAATTTTTTGGAGTGGATAATGAAACTAACAAGATCCTAAGGGCCCGTTTGGTTTCGTTTTGAGTTTTGTGTTTTCAACATACTACAAAATACAATAAAACATGAGAATTTTTTTTATAATTCTTAGTCATTACAACGATGGACGAGAAATGGAGGAGATGATTTGTTTTCCGTCCTTTTGTTATGTCTCAAAACACGAAAAATCAAATAAACATGTTTTCTATTTTCTATGTTAATTTCATTTTTCAAAATTGTATGTTTTCCAACAATGCATAAGAAATGCACATTTTTGTTTAGACGAAAATACAAAACTAAAAACAGCAAACCAAACGGGTTCTAAGATTTTCAAGAAGACGGTTCGACAAGAAAGATTTTGGAGTAGATGATGATGACTATGAAGTTGGCATTCAAATGTTATTCCGTCCGTGTTTTCGTTTCACCATGCTACATGAAGGGATACATAGATTTTTTTCATACCAAGCTACATGAAGGGATACATCAATTTTTTTTTATTTTGAAAAGAACTCACGTTGTCTTTTCATTATTATAGTATGTTAGTTGATGTCTTCTCGTCATTATAATATGCTAGTTACTATTGATTCGTTCTAAAAAAAAAATACTCATGGTACAATTGAATTTTAATTAAAATCGCGGTAAAATGAAATGTCAGGAAGCCTTACAACAATGTTGAAATGATGCGAAAAGTTAAATATACATCCATAAGTTAGAGATTTGGCTATGAAAATATTGATAGATATATGAATGTAGAATTCAAAAATCCAAACAATTGGTGTATTCATGCTATATATTTGGAGGATTTGGACCACACTGTTAAGTTTTTTGTGTTGTATGTGATGGGTACTCCTTTTTTGTGTTGCATGTGTATTTCCTTGTTAAACTCTAATCCTATATCATATTAAAATAATTGTTCACTTATCTAACATATTTCTATTTTCATTTGTACTACTGGTTATTCGAATATATGGTTGTTTGCAGTTGTATTGTGAAAGAAAATGTTAAGCAAACATCGTACCCGAAACTTAAAACATGGAAAAAGAGAAATATAGCAAATCAAACGATACTTGGCTCATCTATTCTCTTGCACATGCTACCACGTTGGTCATAGGAATGCTAGTCATATTAATTGATTTTTGAAATATTTAATTAGGTATAAATATTCGATTTGGGGGTGAGAAATTGGTTTTGATTTATTGATTTAATTATTATAATTAATGCGTGTTGGATATAAAATGAGATAATTTGCTCATATGCGATCCGTTTGATGCACGTGGTATCAAAACTTAGGTTGAGTGAACAACTAGGTCTTGGTGAGGTAAACTCATTATATATAGGGTTAGTAGTGCCCTAGAATGAATAACTCATTAGAGATATGATTAGTAATATCTTAGAATGAGTTGAGTGTGTATACAGATAAGAGCTTGTATTTGTTATTTTCATAAAAATGTTTTATATTATGTTATTTAATCTGTTATGTTTGAATTTTGGATTTTGATCGAAGCGTCCGACCAACATTATCGATAGAGATTCCAAAACACTCGAACAAGACCAAATTGATACAATATTGTTTTAAAATTGGTAATGAAATAATTTTACATAGGAATATATTTTACGTATATAAAGAATAATTTTTCAAAAGGTTAATTTAGTAATTCTTGATTGCGTTTATTGTTAGAAAATGATAATATTTCATCATTATCACTAGAGTTTGGTTAGTCATGCTCCTCCAGTCCTAAGCATTGACTATTATTTGTTGATCTATGTGGAATCTTTTGAAACCTGATTTGAGTAGATAGAAATTTTGGGAACATTGAAACGATCACAAGTTAAATTTCACAATTTGACCATGAGGCGTTCCTTGATGATGTTGGGATAAAAAATTCGGTTTTGATAAAGGTTGTTTGTTAAAAGAAATTTAGAATATTTTTGGAATAAATATTTTAGGGATGATTTTATGTAAAAGTTGATTTTATAAAATTAGGTTTTAATAAAAGAGGTTTATTAAAAGGAAGCTAAAATATTTCTAAAATAAATATAAGAAGATGATTTTATAAAAATTGATTTATAAAAATATGTTTGTAAAGAACTTAAATCTCGGTGCTTTTGGAAGTTGTTTTCGAGGTTTTGGGAAAAATATATAACAGTATTATTTAAAAATATTTACAAATAGAAATTTTTCTAAGGGAATATAAGAAAATAGAAAGTACCGAACTCATTTCTGTTGCTGGAAAATAATTCCGATGGGACTGCACTATCGTCGGTGTTCATTTTCGAGTTTCTAAGTGGAAAAATACTATCTTAAGAATTTTGTTATAAAATTGTCTTGATAAAACAGATTTTGATTTGATCCCAAAAACATGATTTAATTTACAAAAAAGGAAATATGTATATTATTATTTCAAATGATTTATGGAGAAAGAAATAATAGTTTTACTTGAGAGAGTTTTAGAGTATAAATATTTTCGAAAATGGTAGAAGGGGTTTATTTAAAAGTATTATTATGTATAAATACTTTTGAAAAGAAATTTTTATAGAAAGATGTGTTTTTCTTTGGTTGGGTTCGAGGAGTGAGTCCCAATTTGTTTTATAATGATTTGAATAATCTTCTAAGTGACGATCAGATGTTTGTATACGCGAACATTGTATTGTAATTTGTTCATAGATTTGAGATGTTTAAAGATTATGACATACTAAAACGGAATGAATTTAATTACGAAATCGATATTAATACATCCATGATATTCACACAACGAATATCCAAGTGCCGGAAAGACAGATTATTGGGATTAAAGAAATAAAAGGCAGAATAGACATCGTGACGACAAGATCTATAATATATACAAGATCTTTACAAAAAGAAATCATCTTTATTATATACAACATCAGAGAATGCTATACTATCATCCGTTTGGGCAGTTATAACAACATGCCCTTACAATTGCTGACAAATACAGATAGAAATCAAGAACAACAAAACAATGGAAGAATATAAGATACGTGAGTAAGTCTTGGAGATCCAGCTCGTCTTCTGAAAGCTCCAAAGTATCCACAAAATCCACTGGTCATCAAAATCCTATAAGAAAAGAAATTATACCAAATAGAATCTGATTATGAGGTAGAGGAAGATGATGAGGGTGACAAGTGAGATAAGTGTGATGAAGTGGATGAAGATGACAACGATGGTGAAAGTGACGATGATGACGGAATTGTGTGCAGTAAAAAAACGATGTTAGATTCATTATGCTTATCCCCTCTTCCTCTACTACAGGTAATAGGATTACTTAGATAGTCAATAACTTATTCCCTACTTTTGATCATTAAATTTAACATGCTAATTTATTGGATTTGTATAAGTTTGAATCAAGGTAAGACAGTGGATAAAGGAAAAAATGAGCTTCGAATTTGTTAGAAAAATCAAGTCTTTCAAAGAGAGTAAGAGTGACAAATCGAAGAAAACAAAAGGTTTGGAGGAATAAATGTTTGGACATATAAGTTAGGTTATAGATTGTATAGGTCATCTATCTTAGGATTTGCAATGATATGATATATTATTATGGCGTTGTTGATTTATTTTGTATAGAACTAAAACGATTGTTTGATAATGTATATGTTGATGTTGCACTAAATTTGATGGTGTCATAGTTTAAGATTGTTTGATGTTTTGCAATAACCTATATCTTGTTTATGTATTGGTAGCACTGATCTATGCTGTGATGTCTACGTGATGCTATAGTAGATGTGTAGTACTAATGAGCATTTTATCTTTAAACAACAAAATAAAGCCGTTAAGCTCGCAAAAGGTTTTCAAATAACAGCCTAAGACCTAAACGACCATATGTTTCCCATTTGTAGGGAAAAATGTGAAGGTTTACACCAACGTCAATAAACTGCTGACAATCACCATTATTCAAGTGGTTAAGTGATTCGGATTTGGTGCGAAAGGTCACAAGTTCGAAACTTGCATTCGAACGTTTATTGACATGTGATATGTTGTCCTAATGACATGTTGTATATAAAGTATCAGTTTTAAAAAAAAAACGTCAATAAACTGCTACACTTTGATGTACAAATTCACTAGCAAGTTTCCTTTACTAAAGCGGTCATTAACATTTATGAAATGTCTCAATAATTTAAGAATAAGTATGAGTATGAAACTGAGAATGTTAAGTTTTTAAACAGTAATGACAGTGAATCTATGGAAAGTAAAAGCGAATCCAATGAAGATTTATATCAAGGAAGAGTGTTGCTGTATATATCATCAGAAACATGTATAGATAGTGATGAACTTAAGATAATGACGAAAGACATAATTTTTCACCAACAATACGTTCAGCAATTCATTTTTGAAGGATCTTGTAGCCTTTTTCTTACGGTAGTGGCGTAACAACTGGCCTTTCTCGACCTTCTGATTCTACGTCCTAATTGAGACGCAAATCTTAAAAACTAAGCAACAAACTGGTAGGGTAAAGGAATATAAAATAGTACATAGAGCTATGTACATTAAACTACAAATTTTAAAACTCACAATGGAAGGAATACAATATAATGCAACACATATAATAAAGAGATTTGAATAATATTAGACAATAGTCATATGTGTTGATACATCAAACTAGAACAACACTTTATAAATGGTTCAACATAAATACATATAACTGAATAGTAGATAGCTAAATGAAATAGAATAACATCATCGAGTTACCACCATCATCATCTTACACTAGCATTCCCCTTGCACCCTGTCAACCTACCAAAGATAGATATAAAAGAAAATATAGAGGGGGGTCAGACATATACCTGTGTGAGTGAGAAATATCACTAAGTATACACGATTATAGTGTTAACAAAATATCACTATGGACTAATATTACACTTTCCATATCTATGTCAATTGTATTCTTTTCAAGAGCTGCACTAGTCCCTTCTTCACCATCACCACACAACAATGGCCTCGATGGATGATTTACAGGGATTAGAGCACCATTTAGATCCTTGATGTATCTTTTTATCTTCTTCTTCCTAATGTACTCATTAATGATTTTTCATAGACGATGGCATTTTTTTAACGTAAGAGTTGTCCTCGAAAAGAGGAAAGCATTCGTAGATGATGACATTCAATGGTGTTAGGTCCATGTAACTCATAGAAGCAACAATATTTTCCATAATTCAGATCATCTTTCATTTCCTTCCTAGATCGGTGCCTTTTGTACTTCATTTCTACCTAAATGGCCAAATAGATATTCTCGATAATATTGCTCTAGTCTGTACATGCCTCGAATTTATGTCCATGCCTCCATCTCTTTTGTTCAACGTGATAGAGTTAGAGTTATGCATTAGGGGCAATTATCTATTTATTGTAAATTATCCAACTCCGTAATCAATTATTTTCAAATAAAGGTTTCTCATTTCTGTTGTATATGTATTATATTATGATATAGTTAATCAAGTAATTAATTTAAAGTATATTAATTAGAAAATCCTTAAATAATCTATTGTGTGATAATAATTATAAATAGTTGCAATCAGGAGAGAATTATCATAATATAAAACAACATATTTTTTTAAATATTGCCGGTCGAGATGTTTCAAGAAAGGATATCAATATATCCGCTATGACCAGAGTATATAACGCTCTCCAGATGTTAGACACTATGTTACTCATGGCTACTGGGGACACTAAATGGTTACATACTTGCAATTATTGGATAACTATGAAATGACTCATATGCGAGTTTTTTGTTGGTTAACAACAACTAGGTCAAAAAGGAAATCTCGGTGTGACGATGTTACATGGTTCTTTTGACTTGAGAATATTGTGCAACTTCTCTGCACTAAGAGAGTTAGGGTATGTCCTAGTGGCAATTTTGTAATTTATTGTAATTATTAACTTTGTAATAAAATCTTGTTCGAAACAAAAGGTATTTGTTTTCAATTAAAGGAATTTGTTTTCAATTACAAACTTGTTCAATTAAGCAGTTAATTTATATACTACGATATATTAATAAAGAAATTAATTTAAGTATATAAAATAAAAAATTATGTTATGTGATTATAATGGCAATGAGTTTTAATCTGGAGAAAATTAATATAATATATATTATGTTAAATATTCTTGATAAAAATGTTTTGAAATAGGATATCAATAAACCCCTTGAGAGTAGAGTACATAACACACTCCAAATGTTGGATGGTGTATTACTCATGGCTGCTGGGGGCACTAAGAGGTTATATATTGATAGTAATTGAATAACTATGGAATGACTCACCCAAGAGTTTCCCGTTGGTTAATTACAACTAGGTCAAACAGAAAATCTCGAAGTGAAGATATTAAATAATTCTCTCAACTTATGAATACCGTTGAGCTTCAATATGGAAACTCCACTTTAATTATAGTTAAATCATGGCATGACATCCTTCGAGCGACTATAGTTGGATCCAAGTTGAAGCATTGAAAGTGAAACACTACTCAATAAAGAATTCATCTCCTCAATTGTATTAAGTTAGTATCACGATCAACCGTAGTCAACTCAAAGTCAAAATCTTTGGCCATGGTAGTACAATTAATATTAAATTTTATTATTTAACCAATGACTTTTTTATGGAATATTTAAGTTGAATAAGTATGATATTAGAATTTTGATCAAAACTAAATTCTAAAATGATATATAGTTGACGAAGAAAATGTGTGTGAATTATTATTAATAAAAGGTACCGCTTAAGAAAATATAAAATTGGATTTTACCTAAGTGATCTATAAGCGATGAGTTTGTCCAAACTGTCATAGCACTAGCTAAGGTGATGTGTGAAAGCCAATATTTAATTGTTCAAAATTAACAGCTGACTATATTCACACATCAGAGTCTCACAATCGTATTTGCAAATTTTCCAAAAAACCGCATGATTTAATTAGTTTATAAATGTTGTAAATTAATTATGTTAATTAATATTTAAGAATATTAATTATTATTAATTATTTTGATGTTTTTGTGGTTTTTTTTAATTATTTGAATGCATATACAAAATTTACATTTGCAGTCATAGATATTCAATATCGATGTAATTTTAAACAGGTTTAAACAAGAGATAATTGCTTGACGAGCTTTTGGAAATTTTGCACCATATAGGTGGAAAATAATAGCTAGAAATATATGAGAAGAGAGAAGGGCGGAGTGAGAGAAAATTAAAGGATTAAGTAGGGAAGTTTAATTAAAAGAATCGAAAAGATTCCATTCTCTCAATTAAAACAAATATACTAATTTTATCTCCTTTAGTTTTTTTCTTTCTCCCCATCTCTCCTTGCCATGGCCAAATATGTCTTCCTCCCTTTCTAAATAAAATCAGCTCCAAAACAAATAAAAACACCAAATAAATATAAAGGCTACGTGGTTTATCCTTCTCTTGCAAAGTTGGGTGTAGATTCAAGGATGTAAGGAGGGATTTCCAAATCAAAGTCACTTATTTGCTAGATCTGAATGGCATATTCTAAACTTAATTTATTTTCTTAGATTTAATATGTTTATCATGATTTTATATGTACATATTATTGCCTCACCTTGAACTAGAATTAGTTATACAATTTATACAACTTGTTACATGATTTGATTTGTTTTTAACTTGATAAATAAAACTAGAACTTGTATACGAATAAAACAATGTTTACGTTATGAATATATATTCTAAACATAATATACAAGTCAACGATTTAAATGTTTATGATTGAATTTTTAATCAATCCTAAAACATAAAGAATATTGATATCTTATTTGATTTTGCTCCTATCGATAAAGGTGACTGTGACCATTATCGCAAGAAGAGGCACTGTAAATGCAATTGTTTGGAGTATTTTAAGATGGTCAAAGAAAGAAAGAAGGAATCTGACTCCTCGGCTCCTAAAGATACGTTTATGATTCAAAACTGTTTTGCAACTAATAAACCATCTTGGGTTTTAGATACTCTATTTGAGATTTATATCTTTAATTCGTTACAGGGGCTTAAGGCATATGACATGTGGCGAAAGGTGAAATGAGACTTCAAGTTGCTCATTGATCTATTGTAGATGCAACTGCAATTGAAGAGTATCACAGTGCACCAGTAGTACCCTTCGTAGCGTTTCATAATGTTGAAGAAAGGCTGCTAAAGCATACCATACTTTGATTATAAACGTTGTTAAACGTCATGCCATGATAGATCAATGACCTACTATAGGATATAAACAAATGCTAAAACAATATCCTAACCTCTACAAAAAACATTACCATTTTGTCTATATTATAAATGCTACATAATGTAAAACACTATAAAAATGATTAGCATACTATTGCATTTTCAAACGCTTAAAGTAAATAATTTGGTAGTGCTTTAAAACTGCTACTGAGGAAAAACACTATTGAATTATTCGCTCTATTATGGTGGTTTATATATGCTACAAATAAATACAAGTTGTATGCCCATTTTAAAACAGCTTGTAGTATATGTATTCAATTCTCAATCTTATAACATGAAATCTTCACATGTTTCATCTAATGGCATCCATTATCTAAATGTTCACGGCGACTCAGATCCCTATATCTCCTTCTTATCTCTCTCTTCACCGCACTTTTCGTCCACTTCATTCCTCTGCCTCCTAATCGTCTCACATCTGAATGGCCAAAAATCGTAAACTAAAGGCCTAGTTTACTGCTTCAATTGAGTCTTCTTCGAAAATGAGATCTGGGAAATTTTTTTCTTCTACCGTACGGCCTTTTGAATCTTGTCCTCCTCAAGCCGATGTCCATACCTCTGTTCGTGGTTCGTGTTCTGACCCTCGTTCACTCTTGGTAACGAATATCTCTAAATCACCGAATGCAATCTCGAATCTTGCCGCCGCATTGGAAATACCTTCGGCAACTGCAGTCCCTCTTTCTGGAATTTCCAAAGTCAATTCCTCAATGGCGATCTCTAAACTTGTTCAATTGAGTGGTAACTGGGTTGATACTGATACTAGAAATATTATTGGTGTTGCTCATACTGATATACAAAAATGTGTTGAAGAGGATACGGTGGATGTATCTATTGCGATTAGGAATAGGAATGGGTGTGTGGTGTTGGAGTGTTCTCCATGTGAAATTGTTGACCGATCTGGGCAAGGTGTTGTCTTGCCTTCTTTATCTCCACGTCCTGTTATGAGTTCTATTTCAATTGCTGTTCCTCTTGCAAAAGCTGTTGATACAAATTTTGTGGGGAACCATATGTTTACAGAATCGGAAATCTGTTCTGTTCGTTCCAAGGAGCAAATTGCTTCGTCCCTTATTCATGATCCTAGAACTGTTCCAATATTGCCTACTGCTGTCCTTAATGCCACCGACATCCCAGTCAGTTCTAGTGCCAACGCAGTTAAACCAGCTTGGGCTTCACTGTTTAAATCTTTGCCGCAAAATGCAGGTATATACACTCCTCAGAATTTTACAACTCAAGTTATTGATGGGATTAGCGTGCTTCCTCATGCTGTGCTTCATGGAGCTATGTGCCAATTGTCTAAACGCCTGGTTGGTTTTTTTCTAGATGAATCATTCTTTTATTCGGTTGTACGTAAGCATTGTAGGCGCGCGTGGAAAATGAAAAGCACACTGCATGTCCAAGTTATAAATTCTTTTTTCTACTTTAAATTTGGGAACAATGAAGACAGACTTTTAGCGCTTGAGACTAGCCCTCTAATTATTGAGGGGAGACCTTTTATTATTACTCCTTGGAGTGTTGGCATTGATAGAGCTTGGGAACAGATTCTCTCGATTCTGGTTTGGGCCATGTTTACTAATATACCGTCTGTCCTTCAGCCACTTGTTGGTCTGAACTGGCTTGCAAGCCTTATTGGTTAATTCAAATGTTTTGATACTAATACTGTAGCTCGCAAGAATTTACTTTATGCTAGGGCTTTGATAGAAATATCCCCATTGAAGCCTCTACAGTCGATCTTGAAAGTTAGAATAATGGAAGGTCATGAGATGGAGATAAATGTTAATTACAGCTGGAAGCCCGATATTTGCTCAAACTGTCAGTCGTTTGGTCATAATACTGAGAAGTGTTCGAGGAATTCTCCTCTTCCTCCTGTCGATAAAGCCTCACTCCGTATGATGGAAATGAAATGGGTCCCCAAGGTTAGTTCTCCTCCTGTATCTGATTGCACAGTACCTGTTTCTCCCTTTGTTGAGCCTGTTTCGGCATCGCTCGCTAGTGATTCTAATGATGAGATTATTTACTGGCAACCCGAAGAGAGTTCTTGGGCACACATGGCCACGGAAATGAGATATGACCCAAAGATGCATGGTTGTCATATGTTTTTAGGTGGGGAAGATGAGTCAAGAAGGCTCCAGTATCATGTGGAGGGTAATGGACTTTCTCTTACGACCTCTAGTTTGGATGGTGCTCGCAATTGGTGGCAATTCTTGGATCCTACTTGGGACATGATTTATCTTTACACTACTCTCTCGCGTTCTTATGATCCATTATTGGCTACGTACTTTTCAGCTGTTCGGCATATTATTGGTCTTGGTACTGATGTTGATATCAGTAATGACAGGGGGGACTTTCGTCCTTCAGAGTAGTTTAGATTTTCTTTGGTTTAAGTGGACCGTCCACTATAAAATCAGACTTAGCTATTCTGTGCATGTGCAGAACACCTGTTTTCCATCATATATTCATAGTGACATGACCCACTATAAAGCCGGCTAGCTTTGCTAAAAAACATGAAATTTAAATCAATTAATAAAAACTTGTTCTAATAAAAGTTGTTCAAACAATAGTTTTGAAACAAAAAGGAATTAGATGATTTAGGCACATATAAATTCATGGTAATGAGATTCAAACCTAAATTAA
The DNA here is from genome assembly GCA_030737815.1 of Allium fistulosum. NCBI lineage: Eukaryota > Viridiplantae > Streptophyta > Magnoliopsida > Asparagales > Amaryllidaceae > Allium > Allium fistulosum. The sequence continues at coordinate 340,023,190 of CM060907.1, forward strand.
ACACAAAATATGAACACATAAAATGAAGCAGAGATGAAACTAAAATTGTTAACATATATAACATATGAACAACAGAAGAGAAGGACAAGGATGTGTTATAAACATATTAACAAGATGAGCATAAATTTGATTCAGGGGAGGCAAGTAGAGAGCTAAAATATATTTTAAATTCATACATATAAAATAGATACAAGAGGTAGAAGATTTAAACCAAATAAACATGATGAATTTTTATTTAAATAAAATAGAAAGTTACATTGAGTGTAGCAAAAAGAAGTACCTTGAATGACGAGAAAGGATCCCTATAAGTAATGAATCAATATCTAGATCTTGCAACAACCAAGAGATAACCACCTTCTACTTTTTTTTATGTTTGATTTTTATTTTGGAATTTTTGCTCTCATAGCCATTATTTAAGCCATGATTAATGGGAGAGAAAGTGAATTTTTTCTTTCAGGAAGGTATGAATAAATGGAAGAAATGAAAGGATATTTGTTTCAAAGAAATGATAGAAACATTTCTTATTCCTTCCTTAAAACCTCCTCCCTTTAGTTTCCTATCAAATCACAATAAGATCATCTCCCCCTTTTACATGCATGGCCATCCATAATTGATGCCATACGTGCCCTCAAAATTTCCAAATTCCTATCAGTGTTAATTCTATTTAAGTCCAATTTAAATGTACTACCGATATTTGTATATTGCTACGGGCTTTTATAACTTTTATATAGGCACCTTATTAAATACTAATGGTATTAGAAAAAATAATCAAATAAAATTTTGATAACTAATATTTCACAAACATTAATTAATATAATTTATTTAAAATCACACTTGTAATTTATTCTATCTAAATCCAATTTAAATATTCTACCGACATTATTTATGTATACACTATAACTTTTATACACACACTATATTAAATACTAATGGCATTCGAACAAATTAAAGAGAATTTAATAAATTCATAAATATTAATTAATTTAATTAATTTATTGTAACATCGACCTTTTCGACCTCCGAATGTCTACACTAATACATGCACGGTATTCACGTGCCAGCTCCCAAGTGCCGGAAAGACAAACGTTAGGGTGAAAGAAAAAGAAATAGAACAAGAAAGAAGAACACAATATCAGAATCTCACATGTGGAATGATAATATATAATATCTCAAAATGTCTTTTACCAAAAAAAACTTTGATATACATACATCAATCAAAGTAAACTAACAAATCATCAGTTGGACAGTTATAACCGCCTGTCCTCACAAATGCCGATAGATACAAAACAAGTAATGCAGTATAAAATAAATATGTTGAAAATTAACCAACTTCTCCCAAAGAATTCCAATGAACCACGGCTAAATTTGAAAATATGCTGACCCAAATATTATAAGAAAATAACACCCAGATCAGTTAGGTAAACCAGCATGAGAAACTCAAATCATATAAAACCCTTCAAAAAATAGAAGTATATCATATGACCACGCCGCAAATAAACATGGACGAGTTTTTATCTTATGATAACCAAATCATTTCTATTAGAAAATCCTGTAATACTATAATAATATATAGGATGTGAAATATAGATAATCAAGTAGCTGTGATATATGCGAGTGTACATCACAAGAATAATAGGTATACAATCACAACTTCTAAGGCGCGTTCGCTAATCATGTAGGATTCCACGGAGGCGCTCTCAGAACTTCGAGAATAGTCTCCTCGCACAAGGATCAGAGATATCTTCCAAGCATCGTATATCTCTAGATAAAATATACTGCAGGAAAAACATAGCTGGTCCATGCCCGAACACGTGGCACCGGAACACATCATTCCCGCATGCATATCCGTAAGTATCACTAGAATGGAGTGCATGCACCCTAAAGTTAGCTAAACCCCATAGGCTATGTCTCCTATCTCTGGCTACTATCATTACTGGCGGTGAAGTCACGTTCAGTATCCCAACACATGAGCCACAACTCGAACAGATCTCAGCACACGAGCCATCATCACTCAAACAGATCTCGGAACCACACATGGATTTCCATATCTCAACAGATCTTTGAATCACACATGGATTCCCACATGCTCAATAAGTCACGAACAACTACATGCGCTCGAGCACCTCAAACAGATCACAAATCTCCACATAGATTCCAGCATCTTGAAATAATCACAAACCTCCTCCAAAGCATAGAACCCATATATGGTTTTGGAGTGGTTACGGTTTTAAGTCATCTTATATAAGTACACTCCCCCGCTTACCGGGTGCGCCAAAACCAGTTGATCGATTTTCGATAAACTCAACTCCGGTTCTATGGGAAATAAACATACAATACATGGAGATCACCTCCTAACCATTTAAGGGGATGGATATCCTTATCATTTGTCCTAAAAGAGCAAAATGAGTTTATACATATAGTATAACATCACCAAAGATTATCGTACCATATAATTCCCGTATTTATTCTAGTTATTTCCAAAGTTATATTTTGGTCAAATTCAACCAAAGTGAGAATGATCAGATAAGGGAAACTAAGTCCCATATACTATCCACAAGCAAGTAATACATAAAACATGATCGACACACAAGCACGATCAAGTCATATAAACGACTTCAAATCCCTTTTTTAATTAATCTTCCTTTATTAATTAAAGTCCTCTTTTATTAGTAGAACTCATTTTTACTTAATAAACTTCTTTATAAATGAAACTTCACTTATTAATTAAACTTCACTATTTAATTAAAACTTCACCATCCATTTCTACGCGTTTCAATACTCTCCAAAGTATTCATATACTTATCTCTACGATATAAGTATATTCACAAATCAATAACAAGTTTTACTTACTTTAAACACAGTCAAAGAGGTTAAAAACAAATATCACTCAAACATTATTACTACAACCCCTTTTCTCTTTTATACTTTACAACTTATACTTTTCTGTCTTTTTTTCCAAAGATTCCATACTTTTTGTTCTCTTCCAAATTCCATTATGTAAAGATCTAGTATCTCCTTAAATAATTTCAATTATTTTACCATTTTAAAATATTATCCAAGGGTTTAAAATCGAATGTTACAAAAACATTATTTGTAGCAAACCCAAAAACCATTCCACTTACTCATTTGCATTCAAACTCTCCTTAAAGGTTATATTACATTTATATGGGTTTAATCGTTACTCAAACAATGTCACAACAAACCCAAATCATTCCCTTTATAATTATCTCTTAAAACATTCTCCTTTAAAAGATCTAATTATATCCCAAATTTGACAAGTTAATACTTTTACTTAACTTTACAAAATTATTCATTATAACTTATATGTTATGATCCAATTCTTCCTTTATCTCTTCATCCGAGACTTAACTTACCTTTCCAAGCTTACATAAACCATTTAGAATATTGAAACCAATTCAAAGGACATTATTTTATATAAAGTTTATAATACTTTAATAAAATATTTAATTAATTTTCTTTAAACTTGTGACGCCCCACCTCTATGCTCACAATAACAAAGGTTATTATAAGGAATAACGTCTGCTATTGCGAAGAATAAGGCTTGTTAGAAGCGACCATCCGTAAGTTATGCCTTAGACGAGTATTGATTACATCGATAGGAGTTGTATAAATTACTCCCAAAGATATACATTCAATCCAAATCCAAAACGAAACTACGATGGCTTAAGAAAAATTCAGAACAACTCATAATAACGACAACACTGATAGTATAATCATATCAGAACAGAAATATCAGATATATAGCGGAAGACTAGTTTGGAATACATGCTACAACAATCGATATATAGTTCACATGAACCGATACATATACATATCCATCAATACATACATAAGATGAGGACTAATAAACCAAAAGAACTCCTCGAAGGCTAGACAAAAGATGATGTGAAATCCCAAAAGCTGAAGCTGCTACTAAATCAGAGATGAAGACTATCCTGAAATAACTCGGTCTGACCCGAGTATTATTTAAAAGAAAATAATAAACGGATCAGTCTAATTTATTATCAAAAATAAGTGAATGATAAACAACACTTAAACAAATAATTATAGTCTCGAATGAGACTATACAACATAAATAATCATCATAGTTTAAATGAAGAAATCTCAATTTAAACTTCATCAAAATCAGTTTTCAAATTCACAATTGAATTTAAAACAGCAATACGCAAATTTATAATCTCAGATGAGATTATACTCAAACTCAACTTCCAAATTCATAATTGAATTCAAAGCCGCAATTCACAAAATCCGGAAATCAAAATAGATAACTAGAAAATCAACAGTCGCAAAATCTAGAAATCAAAACAAGATAACTAGAAAAATCAGCATAAAAGGTGGATCGATCCCAGCAGATGGCGAGTTTTAGCTACGCCGTACGTGCATCTCAGATGGCCGAAGCCTACCAAGTACTATAAATTTTGGCGCCCATCAGATGACCCGAAGGTCCGCAGAGTGACCCGAAGGTCTAGTACTGGTAATTGACCCGAAGGTCCATCAGATGACCCGAAGGTCCAACAGAGTGACTCGAAAGCCCAACAAAATCATCAGAATCATCAAACAGCAGATGTTTCAATTAACGAGTCCGGAATTAACCGAAATAGTAAAAGTATGGTTCCATACTCCGTACTTTTTCTAAATCGTTTAAATCTCTTCATCGTTTCCTTGAAAGTGCAAATTGTGTATTTAATAAAATTGCATTTTACGTTCTCAAACGGACAAGTCCGGAATTAAGCGAATCAGTAAAAATAAGGGTTCATAGTCCTCAATTTTGCTGAAGCATTTAAATCGCTTCCTCATTCTTTTGAAAGCGCACACTGTAAAATTTGGAAACAATTTTATTTTAAAACGATTTTTAAAACACGTGATTAAAACAGCAACATCTGTAGCAATTTCGACGAGGAAATTGCGTTTCACAAAACACCGTAAAAACGGATACCAAATCAGCGTTGCGGGATAACCGCTTTAAAATTCACTTTAAAATTGACGGTTACTGAAGTCAAAACAACAGTAATTTTTATTCGTAAAAAATGTCACCAAAACAACACGCTTGAAATATTTTACCGGCGTACAAATTCCGTTATAAAAATAACGGGAACAGAATACGTTTTAAAATGTAACACCGGTTCAACGCAAATTAAATAGTGGACTTGCTCCACTATATTACCACCAAAATATTGCACTGTCTCAACTTGAAATCAAGGTGTACTTTGCAAAACATAACAATGCCAAAACACAAATAAAAGAAATGTATGCACGTAACACAATTGATATAACCAAAGTAATGTTTACTTTCAAAACCCATGGCATAAAGATGCTCTTAATAGTCTACGTGATTGTACGCATATATGTACTAACTAATGCAAAGGAGAAAATGCCCTGGAACCAAACTACCAACCAATATAACTTTGTCCACACGTTCACAAAAAAAATACAGTGACCTGGGCATTATTCTAATGCACCTACTCATAAATTGAAATGCAATCCTGGGCGACATCACTGTATGCGTGCACCTAAAAATGAAAATTTGACCTGGGCAAAACATTGCAACACCCTGGCCAAATTTGAGCATGCACGAACGATAAAGTGACACACATGGAAATAGTGTATGTGTAAGGAGGGACAAATATTTGTGACTAAGTGGCACGTTTTCAGGGGCATGTATAATTGCCAGGTGACAATGCAAGCAAACATATGTGCTCTGGAAATATTATTACTTTTGAGCATATAAACGTGAGTATGCAAGTAAATGTGAGGACCTGGGCAAGAATTCACACAAAGTTTTACATGTGCTAGAATTATAAAGGTAAAAATAAATGCCTAGACACGTTCACAAAAAAATTGAAAAAAGAAGTAGATGAAGTTAACAAAAGTGTACTAGCTTTTGCTTTACAAAATTTTAGTCACAACAAGGTGTTCCCTTAATTTTCATGCACACGTACATAATAAAGTGCACGCAAATAGAAAATTTTAATTAACCTGACACTTGCATTTACACGCAAGAATACTAGCAACTTAAAACTATACTAAATACGCTGTTTTCAGTACCCAAGTTTGCATATATTCCTAGAAGCAGAAAACCTAAAAGTCGTTAAAGAATTATGCACACATTCAATTTAACATATTAATGTGACCAGTTACTAATATAATGACACGTGCACGAAAAAATATAAGGCCTGAACAACAAAAACTAACATTGCCTTACACTGTCATGTTGCATTCTAGATCATTGTGATTATTTAGTATGAGTCGAATAAAAGTTTACAAAAAAATATAAAAAGATCAGGAAAAACATTGTACAACAAAATTATGATTTCAGAAGACTGGGTTGGTTACACCATTAAAGGAAGCACTGAATGTTTACAGGGTGTTTACAATGGCCAAGTGTACTGATATATACAAGCACGTAAAATTTTTAAGCAAATTTTTCTGAAGTAATCCCATAAATATCACTGACCATAAATTAAAAGTGTGAGTATAAACTCACCTTTACTTGTTTCAAATTCAGCTAGAACAGGAGATGCAAACAAGCAAAAATTGTGGAAGCTGCCATTAGAAGTCTTTTTAGAGCTCTGTGTTTGAGCGAAAAAAAATGATGCAGAGAAGTATTATTCTCTTTCTTCAATTGGTATAAGTCAAAGAGAATGAGTGTTGGCCATCTTTCTGGTACGCTTTGCATTTAATGCAAAAGTGTGTTTTGAAATAAGGTACACGGCTATACTTGATGGCTACAGACATTTGCAAATTTGTTGATAAGAAATATAATCAAAGTGTTCACACTTTGTTTTACAGACCGAAAGAGATGGCAGTGCTATAGGGTTTACACATTGTTTTACTTTTTGGTCATAAATTTTCTTACACTACCTGAATTAAAAGACAGCAAGTCATACTCTTTTTTTTTTAATTTTTAATTTTCATTTTAAAAATATTTACTCCGACAGTAATTCAAAAATCATGATCGTTACCGATTTTTAAATTATTTAATACGACGGTAAAAATTACAGTCGTTACAGACTCCCCCACTTATAAAAATTGCGTCCCCGCAATTTTCATATTAGAAGCAGTCAATAATGCAAATCATTAATCACAACAAAGATTCAAAATAGAAAAGATGGATATGAATTCTCACCTCCATCCGAAGAGGAGAGAAAACCCGGATAAGAACGCTCAATGAATTCTCTGGTTTCCCAAGTGCGATCTTTGGGGTTTGCTGACCATTGAATTTTCACAAGCGAGACTTCTTTATTCCGAAGGCGTTTAACCTCCGAAGCTAGCACACGAATAGGATTTTGCACAATAGACAAGTCGGGTGAGATCTCAAGATCTTGCAACATAGGAGGATCAATAATAGAGTCCGAATCTCGAAGGCATCGACGAAGCTGGGACACATGAAATACGTCATGAATTCCCGAAAAATGAGCAGGTAGCGATACACGATAAGCAACTGGGTCAATGCGTTCCGTAATAGGAAACGGTCCAACATATCGAGGAGCCAATTTCCCGGAGTGACTAAAACGCACCGCACCCTTCATCGGGGAAACACGAATGAATACGAGATTGCCAACAGAAAATTCCAAAGGCTTCCTACGATGATCGGCATAAGATTTCTGCCTATTCTGAGCCCCCTTCATTCTCTGTCTAATAATATCAATTCTCTCCGAAGATTCACGAATATAATCGAGGCCGAGAACTAACCTTTCCCCCGATTATAACCAACAAGATGGTGATCGACACGGCCTTCCGTAAAGAGCTTCGAAAGGAGCCAGACCGATACTGGATTGAAAACTGTTGTTATATGAAAATTCAACAAGAGATAAGTGGTCTTCCCAACTACCGCCAAAATCAAAAATACAAGCTCGAAGGAGATCTTCCAAAACTTGATTCACCCTTTTAGTCTGACCATCAGACTGTGGATGATAAGCTGTACTAAGATTGAGCTTAGTGTCCAAAGCTTTTTGAAGACTCTACCAGAAACCACTAGTGAAAAGCGAATCTCTGTCACTAACAATAGAACTAGGCACACCATGAAATCGAACGACTTCCTTAATAAACAACTTAGCCAACAAAGGAGCAGTCCGATTGGACTTGATAGGAATAAAATGGGCTGATTTAGTCAATCTGTCAACAATCACCCAAATACTAGTATGGCCCAACCTCGAACGAGGTAGACCATCAATGAAGTCCATGGAAATCTGATCCCATTTCCATAATGGAATCTCAAGAGGCTGCAAAAGACCACTGGGACGCTGGTGTTCTGCTTTAACAAGTTGACAAGTCATGCAATGACTTACATAACTTGCAACATCATGCTTTATACCTTCCCAAAAGTATAAGCGTTTCATATCAGCATACATCTTGCCACTGCCCGGATGGATAGTATACTTAGAACGATGACAGTCCTCAAGAATGTCATTTCTAAGATTAGAAATATCAGGCACGATCAATCTACCCTTCTTCCGAATACAACCATGAATATCAATATCGAAATCTTTCAGATCATCACTTTGGGATTCCGATTTACAACTCTGAATAAGATAAACAATATGTGGATCTTGTTTCTGGGCATCAGCAACACGATCCAACAAACTAGGACGAGCTTCCATGCTAAATAAAAGCACGGGAGAATCAGAAACTAAAGGACGATCTCTAATATCACAAAGAGATAAAGCTTCCAAAATATTCCACTCTGCTAGCATCATGGAAACAACAACTTGCTGCTTGTGACTAAGCGCATCAGCAACTCGATTACCCTTACTAGGGGTATACTGAATATCAAAATCATAAGAAGCAAGAAATTCGAGCCAACGCTGTTGCCTCATATTAAGTTCTTTCTGATTGAATTGATACTTCAGAGATTTGTGATCAGTGAAGAGAATAAAACGCTCGCCTAAAAATAAGGTCGCCAAATCTTTAGAGCCAAGACTATAGCGGCTAACTCCAAATCAAGGGTAGCATAACGAATCTCTTTAGGCTTTAGTTGTCTAGAAACATAGACAATTATTCTACCCTTTCTGCATGAGAACAACACTAAAACCAATACGGCCAGTATTGGTACAACTAATGAAGTCTTGGTTCCCTTCGGGAACCACAAGGATAAGAGTATCGGAAAAGAGTTATTTCAAATAATCTTCTTTTCTGAAAAGCTAAAACTTTCAAAATTACAATTATCTTTATGAAATCATTTTCTAGAAAAATTTACTTTTTATAGGTCAATTTATTGTGTCAAATTGTCTCATCAAAGCGTTTAGGAGATTCCTATCGATAACGTTGATCAAACGCATCGACCATAATTCTTAAAGCACTCAATGGGCAATATAATCACAAAATCATCTTCTATACGATAAACACAAACCCAATTATACTTGTAAATAAATCTTATGAAAAAGCTTTGCAAAATTTTAAATTGCCGTTTTCATCTAAAATCAATAAATGCACAAATGGAGTCATCGAGATATTCGTAGAATACTCGATTCATAAAATGAATGAAATAAGCTGAGCAAACTGAATGACATAATAAGTCATTCATAAGAATCATAATGAGTACGGAATGCAGTAAGTGAAATTCTAACTTCCGCAACTCGTAGCCAAATGAAAACCGATGGTGAGGTCGAGTTGAAAGAAGAGCTAGAACGAATAAATTGCTTGGCTTCCAACTCAGATAATTGATGCTTGAGTTCCTCATTTTCCTTAACAGACATCCTCGTGGGAGGACGACTGACGGGACGAGCACCAGAGATAAGATTAATACGGAACTCAATTGCCCTCTTCGACGGAAACCCGAAATAGGCTCAAAGACAATAGAAGAAAAAAAAATTCACAACGACTGGAATATTATCTATGACCTCCTTCGGTTCGAAGGATGAAATGATAGCATTCGAAGCATGTTCGAAATATAATAGATAACTGCTCGATAGCATCGGGATGCTTGAGGTATAAAGTTCTTTTGGGACATAGGATTGAACTTCATAATGGACGAGCCAATCCATTCCCAAAATCATATCAGATAAAGATGATCCATAACATGCAGATTTGCATGAAAGGAAAACCACAAAGAATAATCTCAACATCAACACACAACAAACCAAGAGTAACGGATCCACCAATAGGATTTACAATCTTCAAAGGGTCGCAAAGAGTAATAACATCCAAAGAAATAACATCAACAAGCTCCTTCGACACGAATGAATGTGATGCACCCGTATCGAAAAGAACTCTAATAGAATGACAATGAAATAAAATAAAACCTTCCAAAACAGAAGGAGTAAAACCTTTGAACTGAGAAGAATCACCAAAAGCTTATGCAACATTAAGCTTCCTAGATTTGAAACACTTAGGAGTAGTTAAAACAACTCAAGATTGATAAGGAATATAACAAATGGAATACTACAGGAATATGGAATTTATTCCTAGACATATTCCAATTTGTTAGTGAGAATAAAAGTTTAAGAACAACGAAGGAATAGATTAGAAAGGCACGAATGAAACCCCCGAATAGTTGTAACACATGTTCCATTCTGCTTCTGTTATGTGTTTATTATAATTTGTTCTGAAACCTAGCTCTGATACCAAGCTGTGACTGTAACGACCCGATATTTTGGACCATTCGCGTCCATTATAAGTGTATAGGTAGACACTCATGCCGGAGTTGAATTGCTCAAAATACCGCGTTGTTAATTTAAATTTGGCAAAACTGAACATATACAGTAAATAGATATAATCACAGATCACAGACACAGAGTAATAAATGCAGCGGAAATAAAAGAGATAGTAGTTCATGAAGCTACTATATGAATATATAAAAATACATCAGAGTTTACAACAGAAGAGTAATACGATACATCAGATACAAATCAGAATACATCACTGGAATCATCGAATACTGAAAGCAGAATAGATGGCTGGATCTTCAAGCAAAGCTCCAATTCCAAAGGTGAGTCTCGAATACTGGTACACTCAGTCTGACCCGAGCGTAAAGCAAAAACACAAGACACTCGAGTCAGGATTAACATTCTTATATTAATAAATCCAACTCAAGTGAAATAGCAATTGAAATACAAGTAACTCAAAGGATGTTTGGAATAACCATCCTTTAAGGATCCGTTAAACTATCTACTAGGTAGTAATGTACGCTAAGTAGATAATGTCTATCAGTAATATAAAGATATCAAAGTAGGGTTAAGCAGGGCCCATACACCTCTTAACCTGTTTATTCCCAAAAGCATATACAAGACCGTAGTTTCCCCAAAACCGGAAGTCACCAGAGGGCAATCCATATACTAAAGGTACAAATCAAAATCGTAGTGGTCGCGAATAAATGGAATACAAGTATGACAAGGTACATGAGGCGATACCAACTAGGATACTAGTAGTTGCGTGATCCGGACTGATGTTGGGCATAGCAGCTACTACCCCAACACCACGAAACAACACTCCCATAATCGAGGGGTGCACCCAAATCGAATCACAAAAGTAATAGATATGGTAACGAAGAAGTGTGTCCGCTAGAGGTGGCGAACCTCAATGGCCCGGCGCGGCTCCTGTTTTAGTCATGTCAGGGGTCATCCAAAATCGTTCTCTTTCTTCAATCAACGCGTTCACCAAACCATCCACTTCATTCTGGATCAACACTCCGCGTATAGTTATTAAAGTGGTTTCGGTTCAGATAGAGAGTATATCCATTACCGATCCCGGTCTCTTTAATAACTTTCGTAATTATTACACCGATTGGTCGTTTATAGATTTCAAAAACCAAATCAATTTCAATTTCAATAGAATTCGTAAATCAACATTTCATTTGTCTTTCGAAAACCAATTTCCATACTTTACATTTCAAACTTTCAAATTATCATTTCAAAATCTTATAATTCAAATTCAATTTCTATTTAAACAATCCAAATATTAACTCAAGTTCGAATATAAGTTTCATTTCGAAAACATTTAAATTAATTTAATTTAACATTTAAATCAATTTAAATTCATTTATCAATTTCACTCAATATCGTTCAATTAATTTATCATTCAAAACAATTTCTATTAAATTTCCAAATCATTAAATCAATTTCTTAAATTCAACTTCATTAAATCAAAACTTACAAATTTAATTAAATTAAATTCATCAAATCAAATTCTTTACATTTCAAGTCTTACGTTAATTCCAAAATATCACATTTCCATTTCTTGTTAAAGAAATTCCATTTCACTTATTTACTTACTTAAATAATTTTCCAAAACTTAATTAATAAAGAAACTCAATTTCAGTTATTACGAAGTAAAATTCACTTATTCAAAATTCAATTTCTCTTATCAAAGAATTCAATTTTTATTCAATTATCAAATGATTCAATCTTATTCAATTATTAAATAACTCAAACTTAATTATTAAATAATTTCATAATTTAATAATTTCAAACTTAATTATAATTTCAAACTTAATTCAATCATTTCTCAAATTAAACACCTTCTTTCATCAATTTCTTTATTAATATTTCATTTCAGATTATTAAATATTCACATTTAAATTTCATTAAATTCAATTTCCAACTTCGTTTCAAAACCATATTATTTATTCAAATAAAATCTTCATTTTGTTTTTAAATCAAATTATTGACCAATCGGGTTTTTATTTAATTTTCTATCCTAAGTCAAAGTTCAATTTGGGTATTTATCATTTCAACCCGATTCCAATTCAATTCAAAATCAAAACATATCAAAGGGAACTTGCAGTGTGATAACTGGGATGGTGTCAAAGTAAATAAACAAGCAGTAACAACAACCAATATCAATCCAATAATCAATTCAAATAATCCCGAAATAACCGTATTAATTCGCATTGTTATTTGTACGAATTAATATAATTATTTCTAGAATCTACACTATCATTTCATGTAGATTAAAGATTATTACATTACGGTTTTCACTTGTCATCTATTTACAATTTCATACATCATCAATTTAACAACATACATTCAGTGGTTCAAAGTGTAATTAAACAAATCCTACGTGTCAATAAATTTAACAGTTAAAGGGGTCATATTATACAAATGTCAGTTAATCAAATTTAACATTTAATTATCCTAAATCAAGTTCAATTTCATACTATTTATCATTTTAACATTAACAATTTAACGTCCAATATAAACATCCATAATCAATCAATTATCAGCCAAACTGTATTATCATTCACATAAATAATTAACAGATAATGGTGTCAAATGTCACAGGTGAACTGATACAGATAATAGCATATATAACAGTGTAATTAACTAACAGCAGCATATTTCAATTGTCGTTTCAATCGAAATCAAATTTAATAAATAAAAGAACGTTAATCGTGAGTGAGTGCTCACCTTTCGAGGCTAGAGAAATTTGACAACCCGACAAGATACGAATTGAATCGTGAACCAGCCGATCGACTAATCCAACGACAAATCTCAAAGCGAAGCAAATGGAATTGAAATCGATGAGACAAAGCTGAGAATTTGAAATCGAGGAAAAACAATTAGAAATCAGCTGGATATAACTGAAATGAGATGCATAACATATATAACCAAAATTTTAAATTTTAGAAATACCCAATTTAAAATAAAATCTTCATAAGATATTTTTAAACATGATATATTAACAAACAATCTATACATATAATATTACCAAGTCATTATGTAATTTAAAGCACGTATAATTTTAAAATCAACCATATACATACAAAATAGGACAACATAAAACAATCATTATGATCCCTTAAATAAATATATATATATATGTAATCATTTGTATTATAATATCAAGTGTGAATTCAAATATATACATAGGTTATATAGACAGGCCAATACGCGCGTGCTACAGGTTTAAGTAAATAGTACTATAACTTAAAAAATACCACAACACTAGATAAAAATGCGAACTAGACCTTATATATCAACTTATACAGTATATACAGTTTCAAGACAGTCAACACTTATAGTATAACAGTATATATCACTTTTAAAGATCTAAACACTATACATATCATACTGTAATTTGTGTAGACAGAAAGTACAAGTTTTAAATGTAAAATTTATATACCATATATATAAAATTTTCAATTCAATCTTATAAAACCCATATAACTCACCCAGACAAACGTATACATACTAGTAAATATAAAACAGTATAATATATATACCAGTATGCAAACCTATATGCCTATATGCATAATATACTTTAAATCAATATTTAAATGAGCAAAATATGATACCAGACCCACGCATGCTATGGGATATGTAAATGATTATGCAGACTATATATATTCAACAGTGAATACATACAACTATTCACAAATATACATGCTATAACTTTAATATACATCTCGATAAAACTGTAGCTAATGCATAAAATCTACCAAAACTTAAATATCTTACAATATGTATGCAAAATATACATAAACGATTGTATTTATATATTCAGTAGGTGTATATATGCAGCTAACCAAAGACTACATGCAAGCTATTATCATACAAAGAATAAACGTATGCTGATGTATACTTATTAATATATATTTAAAATGCATGCAATATAGTTCTACACTGTTATATTATAAGTATACTAATATATAGATTTTTCGAATATACCAAAACAATAATATGAATCACCTTAAATCAAGAGAGGGGGATATGCATGGGAATGAGCAGGCAGGAGATCGGAGCACGCAGGTGGAGGCGGGTTTCGGGTGGTGCAGTGGTCGTTCGGGTGACTGGAGCGGGGAGTTGCTTGCATGCGGGTGCTGGCTATGCACGAAGGTGGAAGGTCAGGTCGGTGCGGAGGGAGGGAGACTTGGTGGATCAAAGGGAGGGGTGCGAGGTGGTCTGCTTCGGTTTATGGTGGATGTGAGGCGCGTTCTCTGTTCAAGGCTAGAGGTTGTTGGCGATGGGAAACAAGGCAGGTGGGAGAGGCTTGCGCGGTTGGTTCGGTGAGTCTTAGTGGAGGATATACAAAAAGAAAATGGAGGAAGAAAATGAGAGGAGAAAAGTTTGATCTGGAGGTGGAAAAAAGAATAAACAAGCCATGAAAAATGTAACAGAGAAATGAAAAGGAAAGGGAAGGGAAAGAAAAGAAATAGATCTGGGTGAAAAGTTAATTAACGTAAACACTATTCTATATTGGAACGCAAGTGTGAAGAAAATGAAAGGACAGAGCACGGTTCAATTTCCTTGATTTCAGCTGAAAAGCTACTTAATGCAATTAATTTTTTCTTGGGTTGCACGTTTAAAATTTGAAAAGGCAATGGAAACAAAATGTCACAATTTCCGGCACCGGTACGAAATCGTTTTCCGCAAATTTCGCTGCGTAACGGACTTCAAAACCCAGAAATGAATATACAGCGGAGATCAGCACGACGAGACGATCAAAACGGTATACAGATATCGGTGGTACGATCGTCCGATCAAAAGTCGATATCGGTACCGAAAATGCTGCTATTTTGCAGAAAATAAGAACGACGGAGCAATAGATGTCCGAATTTGGAAAACGACAAACTGACATCTTGCTCAGAAGATGGTTTAGAATTTTTCTATGTAAAAATATTTGGTTTCGGAAACATTTTATTTTCAACGCTTTTTAACTGATTAAATTGAAGTAAATTTACGCGCGAAATAAATTTTCGTATTTTCGGACGAAAATTTACCAGTTGCTATGTTTAACTAGACGTATTTCAAATATTAAATTTTTATTTCAAAATTTTATCGTTTAAAATTTCACAAAATTTCAACTAATTACGTTATTAAAACAGTTGAAAATTACGGACCGTTACACTCTCCCCTACTCAAAACTTTTCGTCCCCGAAAAGGAACGAGGTAGGAGAATAGAAACAACCAGAAAGAAAATAGATTTGAAATACAAAATAACAATTAATTTAAACCATATAAATTCAAATTTAAATTAATTGATATTCAATAATTGATTTAATCCATTTGATTTCACTAAAATCATTCTCAACTATTTCTAGATTGATTTTCTTATTATCCAATCATCTTTAATTAACAGTTTCAAATCTTAAATTTGAATAGTCATTTATTACAATCATATTTTATTTCAGCAATTTAAATTCTTCTTTATTCCAAATTATTGTTAAATTTATTCTACTTAACATATCTTATCACATATATTTAACCCATATAAATTAATTTAAACATAAAAGTTTCGATTTAAATTAATTTACATCTATTAATTTCTTTTAAATTCAAGGTATTTTCATATGTTGATCAAATTTCAATTTATTAATTCTTTCAAAACAAATTTATTTTATTATCTTATTATTCTATTTATCTCTATTCTCATTTTATAATTAAAATTTAAGTGTATAACATTTATTATAAACACTCAAATTTTATTTATAAATTCAATTTATCTTATATATTATCCAATTACATATTCAACTTCTGGATGATTTAGGTAAGTTGTATTAGAATGCAGTTGAACAATATACAAATAAAATTTTCCCAATTTAATTTATTCAAGTTTAAATATTTATTCCAAATTTTAGTTTTATTTATAATTAAAATCATTCTTTAACAAAATTTAAGAATTAAATTTCCGATTTACTTTAAACAACTTAGAGATATAAATAATATATTTATATTAAATCAAATTAAAATTTTAAAATAAGATACCCATATTTATATATATCAAATTATACTGAAGAAATTCAAATCAAAATATTTTCAAAACAAAACCGTAGCAAAGCTATAGAATAGTATCTCCACTTCGAAACTCGAAAATGAACGTCGATGATGCGGCCGCCATCACCGAAATTATTTTCCAGCGACAAAGAGAAGAGCATTGATTTCAACATTTTAAAATTCTTTGGAAACGGTTTATATTCGAAAATACTTCAATAATATATACTCTAAAATTTTTAAAACCAAAGTTCGAAATCACCGGAAACAAATAAATTCTCAAATTTCTGAATTAAATTCATTTCAAATTCCAAATCAATTTATAAACCGTATTTATAAATTTATTTAGAACAATAAATGATAATCAAATATTATCATCTCAAACAAACAATTTTAATTAACCTATTAAATTCCAGAAAATTTTTACTTATATTTTTACAATATAATCAAACAAATTTATTTCATTTTCCAAATTTGAAAATAATATTGTGTCAGTTTGCTCTGCTCAAGTGTTTTGGAGATCCTATCGATAGCGCTGATCAGACGAATCGATCGGAAACCCAAATCACATCAACAACTCAAACAACACAATATATAAAACATTTTTAATATAAATTTACAGATACATTTCTTTGCTCGACGATACAGGAATGAATTTTCAAAATAAGGATAGGGTTTCAAATTTGATGGACTTAAATCAAAGAGAAATTTGATTCGAAGATAAGTTCGAAACAGAAGATAAGATAATTCAATTACCACAATCGAGAAATGGGTAAGTTTATTTAATTCACGGGCAACCATAACCGGGTCGTCCGTAACTTCAAGAATAAGATCGATGCTGAATTCCGAGGTAAACCAACATCCAATCTCGAGAGATAGAATTCAAGTATAGAAGGAGATAGATAGCATCGTAAACCGAGAATACAGAAATCTCCGGTAAATCGATGTCTATTATAAAGGAGTTTACTCCTTTACGAATCACTCGAAGATTGGCGAGACCGCCGATCTATTATAGAGATAATTCAAAATGGAGTTATGGGGTGCTCCAGAATTTTGAAAGAAGACGAATAGTGAAGGACACGAATGAATTTCGAAACCGAGGGGAACGTTCCAAAATTCAAAGGAATTGAGTCAAATGAAGAGATTGAAACTCGAATGAGAGTGATTCTGTAAATATATTTACCCTATATGTTAAGTTTTGCCTAGAGCTACCAAAGCTCTGATACCAACTGTAACGACCCGATATTTTGGACCATTCGCGTCCATTATAAGTGTATAGGTAGACACTCATGCCGGAGTTGAATTGCTCAAAATACCGCGTTGTTAATTTAAATTTGGCAAAACTGAACATATACAGTAAATAGATATAATCACAGATCACAGACACAGAGTAATAAATGCAGCGGAAATAAAAGAGATAGTAGTTCATGAAGCTACTATATGAATATATAAAAATACATCAGAGTTTACAACAGAAGAGTAATACGATACATCAGATACAAATCAGAATACATCACTGGAATCATCGAATACTGAAAGCAGAATAGATGGCTGGATCTTCAAGCAAAGCTCCAACTCCAAAGGTGAGTCTCGAATACTGGTACACTCAGTCTGACCCGAGCGTAAAGCAAAAACACAAGACACTCGAGTCAGGATTAACATTCTTATATTAATAAATCCAACTCAAGTGAAATAGCAATTGAAATACAAGTAACTCAAAGGATGTTTGGAATAACCATCCTTTAAGGATCCGTTAAACTATCTACTAGGTAGTAATGTACGCTAAGTAGATAATGTCTATCAGTAATATAAAGATATCAAAGTAGGGTTAAGCAGGGCCCATACACCTCTTAACCTGTTTATTCCCAAAAGCATATACAAGACCGTAGTTTCCCCAAAACCGGAAGTCACCAGAGGGAAATCCATATACTAAAGGTACAAATCAAAATCGTAGTGGTCGCGAATAAATGGAATACAAGTATGACAAGGTACATGAGGCGATACCAACTAGGATACTAGTAGTTGCGTGATCCGGACTGATGTTGGGCATAGCAGCTACTACCCCAACACCGCGAAACAACACTCCCATAATCGAGGGGTGCACCCAAATCGAATCACAAAAGTAATAGATATGGTAACGAAGAAGTGTGTCCGCTAGAGGTGGCGAACCTCAATGGCCCGGCGCGGCTCCTGTTTTAGTCATGTCAGGGGTCATCCAAAATCGTTCTCTTTCTTCAATCAACGCGTTCACCAAACCATCCACTTCATTCTGGATCAACACTCCGCGTATAGTTATTAAAGTGGTTTCGGTTCAGATAGAGAGTATATCCATTACCGATCCCGGTCTCTTTAATAACTTTCGTAATTATTACACCGATTGGTCGTTTATAGATTTCAAAAACCAAATCAATTTCAATTTCAATAGAATTCGTAAATCAACATTTCATTTGTCTTTCGAAAACCAATTTCCATACTTTACATTTCAAACTTTCAAATTATCATTTCAAAATCTTATAATTCAAATTCAATTTCTATTTAAACAATCCAAATATTAACTCAAGTTCGAATATAAGTTTCATTTCGAAAACATTTAAATTAATTTAATTTAACATTTAAATCAATTTAAATTCATTTATCAATTTCACTCAATATCGTTCAATTAATTTATCATTCAAAACAATTTCTATTAAATTTCCAAATCATTAAATCAATTTCTTAAATTCAACTTCATTAAATCAAAACTTACAAATTTAATTAAATTAAATTCATCAAATCAAATTCTTTACATTTCAAGTCTTACGTTAATTCCAAAATATCACATTTCCATTTCTTGTTAAAGAAATTCCATTTCACTTATTTACTTACTTAAATAATTTTCCAAAACTTAATTAATAAAGAAACTCAATTTCAGTTATTACGAAGTAAAATTCACTTATTCAAAATTCAATTTCTCTTATCAAAGAATTCAATTTTTATTCAATTATCAAATGATTCAATCTTATTCAATTATTAAATAACTCAAACTTAATTATTAAATAATTTCATAATTTAATAATTTCAAACTTAATTATAATTTCAAACTTAATTCAATCATTTCTCAAATTAAACACCTTCTTTCATCAATTTCTTTATTAATATTTCATTTCAGATTATTAAATATTCACATTTAAATTTCATTAAATTCAATTTCCAACTTCGTTTCAAAACCATATTATTTATTCAAATAAAATCTTCATTTTGTTTTTAAATCAAATTATTGACCAATCGGGTTTTTATTTAATTTTCTATCCTAAGTCAAAGTTCAATTTGGGTATTTATCATTTCAACCCGATTCCAATTCAATTCAAAATCAAAACATATCAAAGGGAACTTGCAGTGTGATAACTGGGATGGTGTCAAAGTAAATAAACAAGCAGTAACAACAACCAATATCAATCCAATAATCAATTCAAATAATCCCGAAATAACCGTATTAATTCGCATTGTTATTTGTACGAATTAATATAATTATTTCTAGAATCTACACTATCATTTCATGTAGATTAAAGATTATTACATTACGGTTTTCACTTGTCATCTATTTACAATTTCATACATCATCAATTTAACAACATACATTCAGTGGTTCAAAGTGTAATTAAACAAATCCTACGTGTCAATAAATTTAACAGTTAAAGGGGTCATATTATACAAATGTCAGTTAATCAAATTTAACATTTAATTATCCTAAATCAAGTTCAATTTCATACTATTTATCATTTTAACATTAACAATTTAACGTCCAATATAAACATCCATAATCAATCAATTATCAGCCAAACTGTATTATCATTCACATAAATAATTAACAGATAATGGTGTCAAATGTCACAGGTGAACTGATACAGATAATAGCATATATAACAGTGTAATTAACTAACAGCAGCATATTTCAATTGTCGTTTCAATCGAAATCAAATTTAATAAATAAAAGAACGTTAATCGTGAGTGAGTGCTCACCTTTCGAGGCTAGAGAAATTTGACAACCCGACAAGATACGAATTGAATCGTGAACCAGCCGATCGACTAATCCAACGACAAATCTCAAAGCGAAGCAAATGGAATTGAAATCGATGAGACAAAGCTGAGAATTTGAAATCGAGGAAAAACAATTAGAAATCAGCTGGATATAACTGAAATGAGATGCATAACATATATAACCAAAATTTTAAATTTTAGAAATACCCAATTTAAAATAAAATCTTCATAAGATATTTTTAAACATGATATATTAACAAACAATCTATACATATAATATTACCAAGTCATTATGTAATTTAAAGCACGTATAATTTTAAAATCAACCATATACATACAAAATAGGACAACATAAAACAATCATTATGATCCCTTAAATAAAAATATATATATATATGTAATCATTTGTATTATAATATCAAGTGTGAATTCAAATATATACATAGGTTATATAGACAGGCCAATACGCGCGTGCTACAGGTTTAAGTAAATAGTACTATAACTTAAAAAATACCACAACACTAGATAAAAATGCGAACTAGACCTTATATATCAACTTATACAGTATATACAGTTTCAAGACAGTCAACACTTATAGTATAACAGTATATATCACTTTTAAAGATCTAAACACTATACATATCATACTGTAATTTGTGTAGACAGAAAGTACAAGTTTTAAATGTAAAATTTATATACCATATATATAAAATTTTCAATTCAATCTTATAAAACCCATATAACTCACCCAGACAAACGTATACATACTAGTAAATATAAAACAGTATAATATATATACCAGTATGCAAACCTATATGCCTATATGCATAATATACTTTAAATCAATATTTAAATGAGCAAAATATGATACCAGACCCACGCATGCTATGGGATATGTAAATGATTATGCAGACTATATATATTCAACAGTGAATACATACAACTATTCACAAATATACATGCTATAACTTTAATATACATCTCGATAAAACTGTAGCTAATGCATAAAATCTACCAAAACTTAAATATCTTACAATATGTATGCAAAATATACATAAACGATTGTATTTATATATTCAGTAGGTGTATATATGCAGCTAACCAAAGACTACATGCAAGCTATTATCATACAAAGAATAAACGTATGCTGATGTATACTTATTAATATATATTTAAAATGCATGCAATATAGTTCTACACTGTTATATTATAAGTATACTAATATATAGATTTTTCGAATATACCAAAACAATAATATGAATCACCTTAAATCAAGAGAGGGGGATATGCATGGGAATGAGCAGGCAGGAGATCGGAGCACGCAGGTGGAGGCGGGTTTCGGGTGGTGCAGTGGTCGTTCGGGTGACTGGAGCGGGGAGTTGCTTGCATGCGGGTGCTGGCTATGCACGAAGGTGGAAGGTCAGGTCGGTGCGGAGGGAGGGAGACTTGGTGGATCAAAGGGAGGGGTGCGAGGTGGTCTGCTTCGGTTTATGGTGGATGTGAGGCGCGTTCTCTGTTCAAGGCTAGAGGTTGTTGGCGATGGGAAACAAGGCAGGTGGGAGAGGCTTGCGCGGTTGGTTCGGTGAGTCTTAGTGGAGGATATACAAAAAGAAAATGGAGGAAGAAAATGAGAGGAGAAAAGTTTGATCTGGAGGTGGAAAAAAGAATAAACAAGCCATGAAAAATGTAACAGAGAAATGAAAAGGAAAGGGAAGGGAAAGAAAAGAAATAGATCTGGGTGAAAAGTTAATTAACGTAAACACTATTCTATATTGGAACGCAAGTGTGAAGAAAATGAAAGGACAGAGCACGGTTCAATTTCCTTGATTTCAGCTGAAAAGCTACTTAATGCAATTAATTTTTTCTTGGGTTGCACGTTTAAAATTTGAAAAGGCAATGGAAACAAAATGTCACAATTTCCGGCACCGGTACGAAATCGTTTTCCGCAAATTTCGCTGCGTAACGGACTTCAAAACCCAGAAATGAATATACAGCGGAGATCAGCACGACGAGACGATCAAAACGGTATACAGATATCGGTGGTACGATTGTCCGATCAAAAGTCGATATCGGTACCGAAAATGCTGCTATTTTGCAGAAAATAAGAACGACGGAGCAATAGATGTCCGAATTTGGAAAACGACAAACTGACATCTTGCTCAGAAGATGGTTTAGAATTTTTCTATGTAAAAATATTTGGTTTCGGAAACATTTTATTTTCAACGCTTTTTAACTGATTAAATTGAAGTAAATTTACGCGCGAAATAAATTTTCGTATTTTCGGACGAAAATTTACCAGTTGCTATGTTTAACTAGACGTATTTCAAATATTAAATTTTTATTTCAAAATTTTATCGTTTAAAATTTCACAAAATTTCAACTAATTACGTTATTAAAACAGTTGAAAATTACGGGCCGTTACAGTGACGCCCCACCTCTATGCTCATAATAACAAAGGTTATTATAAGGAATAACGTCTGCTATTGCGAAGAATAAGGCTTGTTAGAAGCGACCATCCGTAAGTTATGCCTTAGACGAGTATTGATTACATCGATAGGAGTTGTATAAATTACTCCCAAAGATATACATTCAATCCAAATCCAAAACGAAACTACGGTGGCTTAAGAAAAATTCAGAACAACTCATAATAACGACAACACTGATAGTATAATCATATCAGAACAGAAATATCAGATATATAGCGGAAGACTAGTTTGGAATACATGCTACAACAATCGATATATAGTTCACATGAACCGATACATATACATATCCATCAATACATACATAAGATGAGGACTAATAAACCAAAAGAACTCCTCGAAGGCTAGACAAAAGATGATGCGAAATCCCAAAAGCTGAAGCTGCTACTAAATCAGAGATGAAGACTATCCTGAAATAACTCGGTCTGACCCGAGTATTATTTAAAAGAAAATAATAAACGGATCAGTCTAATTTATTATCAGAAATAAGTGAATGATAAACAACACTTAAACAAATAATTATAGTCTCGAATGAGACTATACAACATAAATAATCATCATAGTTTAAATGAAGAAATCTCAATTTAAACTCCATCAAAATCAGTTTTCAAATTCACAATTGAATTTAAAACAGCAATACGCAAATTTATAATCTCAGATGAGATTATACTCAAACTCAACTTCCAAATTCATAATTGAATTCAAAGCCGCAATTCACAAAATCTGGAAATCAAAATAGATAACTAGAAAATCAACAGTCGCAAAATCTAGAAATCAAAACAAGATAACTAGAAAAATCAGCATAAAAGGTGGATCGATCCCAGCAGATGGCGAGTTTTAGCTACGCCGCACGTGCATCTCAGATGGCCGAAGCCTACCAAGTACTATAAATTTTGGCGCCCATCAGATGACCCGAAGGTCCACAGAGTGACCCGAAGGTCTAGTACTGGTATTTGACCCGAAGGTCCATCAGATGACCCGAAGGTCCAACAGAGTGGCTCGAAAGCCCAACAAAATCATCAGAATCATCAAACAGCAGATGTTTCAATTAACGAGTCCGGAATTAACCGAAATAGTAAAAGTATGGTTCCATACTCCGTACTTTTTCTAAATCGTTTAAATCTCTTCATCGTTTCCTTGAAAGTGCAAATTGTGTATTTAATAAAATTGCATTTTACGTTCTCAAACGGACAAGTCCGGAATTAAGCGAATCAGTAAAAATAAGGGTTCATAGTCCTCAATTTTGCTGAAGCGTTTAAATCGCTTCCTCATTCTTTTGAAAGCGCACACTGTAAAATTTGGAAACAATTTTATTTTAAAACGATTTTTAAAACACGTGATTAAAACAGCAACATCTGTAGCAATTTCGACGAGGAAATTGCGTTTCACAAAACACCGTAAAAACGGATACCAAATCAGCGTTGCGGGATAACCGCTTTAAAATTCACTTTAAAATTGACGGTTACTGAAGTCAAAACAACAGTAATTTTTATTCGTAAAAAATGTCACCAAAACAACACGTTTGAAATATTTTACCGGCGTACAAATTCCGTTATAAAAATAACGGGAACAGAATACGTTTTAAAATGTAACACCGGTTCAACGCAAATTAAATAGTGGACTTGCTCCACTATATTACCACCAAAATATTGCACTGTCTCAACTTGAAATCAAGGTGTACTTTGCAAAACATAACAATGCCAAAACACAAATAAAAGAAATGTATGCACGTAACACAATTGATATAACCAAAGTAATGTTTACTTTCAAAACCCATGGCATAAAGATGCTCTTAATAGTCTACGTGATTGTACGCATATATGTACTAACTAATGCAAAGGAGAAAATGCCCTGGAACCAAACTACCAACCAATATAACTTTGTCCACACGTTCACAAAAAAAATACAGTGACCTGGGCATTATTCTAATGCACCTACTCATAAATTGAAATGCAATCCTGGGCGACATCACTGTATGCGTGCACCTAAAAATGAAAATTTGACCTGGGCAAAACATTGCAACACCCTGGCCAAATTTGAGCATGCACGAACGATAAAGTGACACACATGGAAATAGTGTATGTGTAAGGAGGGACAAATATTTGTGACTAAGTGGCACGTTTTCAGGGGCATGTATAATTGCCAGGTGACAATGCAAGCAAACATATGTGCTCTGGAAATATTATTACTTTTGAGCATATAAACGTGAGTATGCAAGTAAATGTGAGGACCTGGGCAAGAATTCACACAAAGTTTTACATGTGCTAGAATTATAAAGGTAAAAATAAATGCCTAGACACGTTCACAAAAAAATTGAAAAAAGAAGTAGATGAAGTTAACAAAAGTGTACTAGCTTTTGCTTTACAAAATTTTAGTCACAACAAGGTGTTCCCTTAATTTTCATGCACACGTACATAATAAAGTGCACGCAAATAGAAAATTTTAATTAACCTGACACTTGCATTTACACGCAAGAATACTAGCAACTTAAAACTATACTAAATACGCTGTTTTCAGTACCCAAGTTTGCATATATTCCTAGAAGCAGAAAACCTAAAAGTCGTTAAAGAATTATGCACACATTCAATTTAACATATTAATGTGACCAGTTACTAATATAATGACACGTGCACGAAAAAATATAAGGCCTGAACAACAAAAACTAACATTGCCTTACACTGTCATGTTGCATTCTAGATCATTGTGATTATTTAGTATGAGTCGAATAAAAGTTTACAAAAAAATATAAAAAGATCAGGAAAAACATTGTACAACAAAATTATGATTTCAGAAGACTGGGTTGGTTACACCATTAAAGGAAGCACTGAATGTTTACAGGGTGTTTACAATGGCCAAGTGTACTGATATATACAAGCACGTAAAATTTTTAAGCAAATTTTTCTGAAGTAATCCCATAAATATCACTGACCATAAATTAAAAGTGTGAGTATAAACTCACCTTTACTTGTTTCAAATTCAGCTAGAACAGGAGATGCAAACAAGCAAAAATTGTGGAAGCTGCCATTAGAAGTCTTTTTAGAGCTCTGTGTTTGAGCGAAAAAAAATGATGCAGAGAAGTATTATTCTCTTTCTTCAATTGGTATAAGTCAAAGAGAATGAGTGTTGGCCATCTTTCTGGTACGCTTTGCATTTAATGCAAAAGTGTGTTTTGAAATAAGGTACACGGCTATACTTGATGGCTACAGACATTTGCAAATTTGTTGATAAGAAATATAATCAAAGTGTTCACACTTTGTTTTACAGACCGAAAGAGATGGCAGTGCTATAGGGTTTACACATTGTTTTACTTTTTGGTCATAAATTTTCTTACACTACCTGAATTAAAAGACAGCAAGTCATACTCTTTTTTTTTTAATTTTTAATTTTCATTTTAAAAATATTTACTCCGACAGTAATTCAAAAATCATGATCGTTACCGATTTTTAAATTATTTAATACGACGGTAAAAATTACAGTCGTTACAGACTCCCCCACTTATAAAAATTGCGTCCCCGCAATTTTCATATTAGAAGCAGTCAATAATGCAAATCATTAATCACAACAAAGATTCAAAATAGAAAAGATGGATATGAATTCTCACCTCCATCCGAAGAGGAGAGAAAACCCGGATAAGAACGCTCAATGAATTCTCTGGTTTCCCAAGTGCGATCTTTGGGGTTTGCTGACCATTGAATTTTCACAAGCGAGACTTCTTTATTCCGAAGGCGTTTAACCTCCGAAGCTAGCACACGAATAGGATTTTGCACAATAGACAAGTCGGGTGAGATCTCAAGATCTTGCAACATAGGAGGATCAATAATAGAGTCCGAATCTCGAAGGCATCGACGAAGCTGGGACACATGAAATACGTCATGAATTCCCGAAAAATGAGCAGGTAGCGATACACGATAAGCAACTGGGTCAATGCGTTCCGTAATAGGAAACGGTCCAACATATCGAGGAGCCAATTTCCCGGAGTGACTAAAACGCACCGCACCCTTCATCGGGGAAACACGAATGAATACGAGATTGCCAACAGAAAATTCCAAAGGCTTCCTACGATGATCGGCATAAGATTTCTGCCTATTCTGAGCCCCCTTCATTCTCTGTCTAATAATATCAATTCTCTCCGAAGATTCACGAATATAATCGAGGCCGAGAACTAACCTTTCCCCCGATTATAACCAACAAGATGGTGATCGACACGGCCTTCCGTAAAGAGCTTCGAAAGGAGCCAGACCGATACTGGATTGAAAACTGTTGTTATATGAAAATTCAACAAGAGATAAGTGGTCTTCCCAACTACCGCCAAAATCAAAAATACAAGCTCGAAGGAGATCTTCCAAAACTTGATTCACCCTTTTAGTCTGACCATCAGACTGTGGATGATAAGCTGTACTAAGATTGAGCTTAGTGTCCAAAGCTTTTTGAAGACTCTACCAGAAACCACTAGTGAAAAGCGAATCTCTGTCACTAACAATAGAACTAGGCACACCATGAAATCGAACGACTTCCTTAATAAACAACTTAGCCAACAAAGGAGCAGTCCGATTGGACTTGATAGGAATAAAATGGGCTGATTTAGTCAATCTGTCAACAATCACCCAAATACTAGTATGGCCCAACCTCGAACGAGGTAGACCATCAATGAAGTCCATGGAAATCTGATCCCATTTCCATAATGGAATCTCAAGAGGCTGCAAAAGACCACTGGGACGCTGGTGTTCTGCTTTAACAAGTTGACAAGTCATGCAATGACTTACATAACTTGCAACATCATGCTTTATACCTTCCCAATAGTATAAGCGTTTCATATCAGCATACATCTTGCCACTGCCCGGATGGATAGTATACTTAGAACGATGACAGTCCTCAAGAATGTCATTTCTAAGATTAGAAATATCAGGCACGATCAATCTACCCTTCTTCCGAATACAACCATGAATATCAATATCGAAATCTTTCAGATCATCACTTTGGGATTCCGATTTACAACTCTGAATAAGATAAACAATATGTGGATCTTGTTTCTGGGCATCAGCAACACGATCCAACAAACTAGGACGAGCTTCCATGCTAAATAAAAGCACGGGAGAATCAGAAACTAAAGGACGATCTCTAATATCACAAAGAGATAAAGCTTCCAAAATATTCCACTCTGCTAGCATCATGGAAACAACAACTTGCTGCTTGTGACTAAGCGCATCAGCAACTCGATTACCCTTACTAGGGGTATACTGAATATCAAAATCATAAGAAGCAAGAAATTCGAGCCAACGCTGTTGCCTCATATTAAGTTCTTTCTGATTGAATTGATACTTCAGAGATTTGTGATCAGTGAAGAGAATAAAACGCTCGCCTAAAAATAAGGTCGCCAAATCTTTAGAGCCAAGACTATAGCGGCTAACTCCAAATCAAGGGTAGCATAACGAATCTCTTTAGGCTTTAGTTGTCTAGAAACATAGACAATTATTCTACCCTTTCTGCATGAGAACAACACTAAAACCAATACGGCCAGTATTGGTACAACTAATGAAGTCTTGGTTCCCTTCGGGAACCACAAGGATAAGAGTATCGGAAAAGAGTTATTTCAAATAATCTTCTTTTCTGAAAAGCTAAAACTTTCAAAATTACAATTATCTTTATGAAATCATTTTCTAGAAAAATTTACTTTTTATAGGTCAATTTATTGTGTCAAATTGTCTCATCAAAGCGTTTAGGAGATTCCTATCGATAACGTTGATCAAACGCATCGACCATAATTCTTAAAGCACTCAATGGGCAATATAATCACAAAATCATCTTCTATACGATAAACACAAACCCAATTATACTTGTAAATAAATCTTATGAAAAAGCTTTGCAAAATTTTAAATTGCCGTTTTCATCTAAAATCAATAAATGCACAAATGGAGTCATCGAGATATTCGTAGAATACTCGATTCATAAAATGAATGAAATAAGCTGAGCAAACTGAATGACATAATAAGTCATTCATAAGAATCATAATGAGTACGGAATGCAGTAAGTGAAATTCTAACTTCCGCAACTCGTAGCCAAATGAAAACCGATGGTGAGGTCGAGTTGAAAGAAGAGCTAGAACGAATAAATTGCTTGGCTTCCAACTCAGATAATTGATGCTTGAGTTCCTCATTTTCCTTAACAGACATCCTCGTGGGAGGACGACTGACGGGACGAGCACCAGAGATAAGATTAATACGGAACTCAATTGCCCTCTTCGACGGAAACCCGAAATAGGCTCAAAGACAATAGAAGAAAAAAAAATTCACAACGACTGGAATATTATCTATGACCTCCTTCGGTTCGAAGGATGAAATGATAGCATTCGAAGCATGTTCGAAATATAATAGATAACTGCTCGATAGCATCGGGATGCTTGAGGTATAAAGTTCTTTTGGGACATAGGATTGAACTTCATAATGGACGAGCCAATCCATTCCCAAAATCATATCAGATAAAGATGATCCATAACATGCAGATTTGCATGAAAGGAAAACCACAAAGAATAATCTCAACATCAACACACAACAAACCAAGAGTAACGGATCCACCAATAGGATTTACAATCTTCAAAGGGTCGCAAAGAGTAATAACATCCAAAGAAATAACATCAACAAGCTCCTTCGACACGAATGAATGTGATGCACCCGTATCGAAAAGAACTCTAATAGAATGACAATGAAATAAAATAAAACCTTCCAAAACAGAAGGAGTAAAACCTTTGAACTGAGAAGAATCACCAAAAGCTTATGCAACATTAAGCTTCCTAGATTTGAAACACTTAGGAGTAGTTAAAACAACTCAAGATTGATAAGGAATATAACAAATGGAATACTACAGGAATATGGAATTTATTCCTAGACATATTCCAATTTGTTAGTGAGAATAAAAGTTTAAGAACAACGAAGGAATAGATTAGAAAGGCACGAATGAAACCCCCGAATAGTTGTAACACATGTTCCATTCTGCTTCTGTTATGTGTTTATTATAATTTGTTCTGAAACCTAGCTCTGATACCAAGCTGTGACTGTAACGACCCGATATTTTGGACCATTCGCGTCCATTATAAGTGTATAGGTAGACACTCATGCCGGAGTTGAATTGCTCAAAATACCGCGTTGTTAATTTAAATTTGGCAAAACTGAACATATACAGTAAATAGATATAATCACAGATCACAGACACAGAGTAATAAATGCAGCGGAAATAAAAGAGATAGTAGTTCATGAAGCTACTATATGAATATATAAAAATACATCAGAGTTTACAACAGAAGAGTAATACGATACATCAGATACAAATCAGAATACATCACTGGAATCATCGAATACTGAAAGCAGAATAGATGGCTGGATCTTCAAGCAAAGCTCCAATTCCAAAGGTGAGTCTCGAATACTGGTACACTCAGTCTGACCCGAGCGTAAAGCAAAAACACAAGACACTCGAGTCAGGATTAACATTCTTATATTAATAAATCCAACTCAAGTGAAATAGCAATTGAAATACAAGTAACTCAAAGGATGTTTGGAATAACCATCCTTTAAGGATCCGTTAAACTATCTACTAGGTAGTAATGTACGCTAAGTAGATAATGTCTATCAGTAATATAAAGATATCAAAGTAGGGTTAAGCAGGGCCCATACACCTCTTAACCTGTTTATTCCCAAAAGCATATACAAGACCGTAGTTTCCCCAAAACCGGAAGTCACCAGAGGGCAATCCATATACTAAAGGTACAAATCAAAATCGTAGTGGTCGCGAATAAATGGAATACAAGTATGACAAGGTACATGAGGCGATACCAACTAGGATACTAGTAGTTGCGTGATCCGGACTGATGTTGGGCATAGCAGCTACTACCCCAACACCACGAAACAACACTCCCATAATCGAGGGGTGCACCCAAATCGAATCACAAAAGTAATAGATATGGTAACGAAGAAGTGTGTCCGCTAGAGGTGGCGAACCTCAATGGCCCGGCGCGGCTCCTGTTTTAGTCATGTCAGGGGTCATCCAAAATCGTTCTCTTTCTTCAATCAACGCGTTCACCAAACCATCCACTTCATTCTGGATCAACACTCCGCGTATAGTTATTAAAGTGGTTTCGGTTCAGATAGAGAGTATATCCATTACCGATCCCGGTCTCTTTAATAACTTTCGTAATTATTACACCGATTGGTCGTTTATAGATTTCAAAAACCAAATCAATTTCAATTTCAATAGAATTCGTAAATCAACATTTCATTTGTCTTTCGAAAACCAATTTCCATACTTTACATTTCAAACTTTCAAATTATCATTTCAAAATCTTATAATTCAAATTCAATTTCTATTTAAACAATCCAAATATTAACTCAAGTTCGAATATAAGTTTCATTTCGAAAACATTTAAATTAATTTAATTTAACATTTAAATCAATTTAAATTCATTTATCAATTTCACTCAATATCGTTCAATTAATTTATCATTCAAAACAATTTCTATTAAATTTCCAAATCATTAAATCAATTTCTTAAATTCAACTTCATTAAATCAAAACTTACAAATTTAATTAAATTAAATTCATCAAATCAAATTCTTTACATTTCAAGTCTTACGTTAATTCCAAAATATCACATTTCCATTTCTTGTTAAAGAAATTCCATTTCACTTATTTACTTACTTAAATAATTTTCCAAAACTTAATTAATAAAGAAACTCAATTTCAGTTATTACGAAGTAAAATTCACTTATTCAAAATTCAATTTCTCTTATCAAAGAATTCAATTTTTATTCAATTATCAAATGATTCAATCTTATTCAATTATTAAATAACTCAAACTTAATTATTAAATAATTTCATAATTTAATAATTTCAAACTTAATTATAATTTCAAACTTAATTCAATCATTTCTCAAATTAAACACCTTCTTTCATCAATTTCTTTATTAATATTTCATTTCAGATTATTAAATATTCACATTTAAATTTCATTAAATTCAATTTCCAACTTCGTTTCAAAACCATATTATTTATTCAAATAAAATCTTCATTTTGTTTTTAAATCAAATTATTGACCAATCGGGTTTTTATTTAATTTTCTATCCTAAGTCAAAGTTCAATTTGGGTATTTATCATTTCAACCCGATTCCAATTCAATTCAAAATCAAAACATATCAAAGGGAACTTGCAGTGTGATAACTGGGATGGTGTCAAAGTAAATAAACAAGCAGTAACAACAACCAATATCAATCCAATAATCAATTCAAATAATCCCGAAATAACCGTATTAATTCGCATTGTTATTTGTACGAATTAATATAATTATTTCTAGAATCTACACTATCATTTCATGTAGATTAAAGATTATTACATTACGGTTTTCACTTGTCATCTATTTACAATTTCATACATCATCAATTTAACAACATACATTCAGTGGTTCAAAGTGTAATTAAACAAATCCTACGTGTCAATAAATTTAACAGTTAAAGGGGTCATATTATACAAATGTCAGTTAATCAAATTTAACATTTAATTATCCTAAATCAAGTTCAATTTCATACTATTTATCATTTTAACATTAACAATTTAACGTCCAATATAAACATCCATAATCAATCAATTATCAGCCAAACTGTATTATCATTCACATAAATAATTAACAGATAATGGTGTCAAATGTCACAGGTGAACTGATACAGATAATAGCATATATAACAGTGTAATTAACTAACAGCAGCATATTTCAATTGTCGTTTCAATCGAAATCAAATTTAATAAATAAAAGAACGTTAATCGTGAGTGAGTGCTCACCTTTCGAGGCTAGAGAAATTTGACAACCCGACAAGATACGAATTGAATCGTGAACCAGCCGATCGACTAATCCAACGACAAATCTCAAAGCGAAGCAAATGGAATTGAAATCGATGAGACAAAGCTGAGAATTTGAAATCGAGGAAAAACAATTAGAAATCAGCTGGATATAACTGAAATGAGATGCATAACATATATAACCAAAATTTTAAATTTTAGAAATACCCAATTTAAAATAAAATCTTCATAAGATATTTTTAAACATGATATATTAACAAACAATCTATACATATAATATTACCAAGTCATTATGTAATTTAAAGCACGTATAATTTTAAAATCAACCATATACATACAAAATAGGACAACATAAAACAATCATTATGATCCCTTAAATAAATATATATATATATGTAATCATTTGTATTATAATATCAAGTGTGAATTCAAATATATACATAGGTTATATAGACAGGCCAATACGCGCGTGCTACAGGTTTAAGTAAATAGTACTATAACTTAAAAAATACCACAACACTAGATAAAAATGCGAACTAGACCTTATATATCAACTTATACAGTATATACAGTTTCAAGACAGTCAACACTTATAGTATAACAGTATATATCACTTTTAAAGATCTAAACACTATACATATCATACTGTAATTTGTGTAGACAGAAAGTACAAGTTTTAAATGTAAAATTTATATACCATATATATAAAATTTTCAATTCAATCTTATAAAACCCATATAACTCACCCAGACAAACGTATACATACTAGTAAATATAAAACAGTATAATATATATACCAGTATGCAAACCTATATGCCTATATGCATAATATACTTTAAATCAATATTTAAATGAGCAAAATATGATACCAGACCCACGCATGCTATGGGATATGTAAATGATTATGCAGACTATATATATTCAACAGTGAATACATACAACTATTCACAAATATACATGCTATAACTTTAATATACATCTCGATAAAACTGTAGCTAATGCATAAAATCTACCAAAACTTAAATATCTTACAATATGTATGCAAAATATACATAAACGATTGTATTTATATATTCAGTAGGTGTATATATGCAGCTAACCAAAGACTACATGCAAGCTATTATCATACAAAGAATAAACGTATGCTGATGTATACTTATTAATATATATTTAAAATGCATGCAATATAGTTCTACACTGTTATATTATAAGTATACTAATATATAGATTTTTCGAATATACCAAAACAATAATATGAATCACCTTAAATCAAGAGAGGGGGATATGCATGGGAATGAGCAGGCAGGAGATCGGAGCACGCAGGTGGAGGCGGGTTTCGGGTGGTGCAGTGGTCGTTCGGGTGACTGGAGCGGGGAGTTGCTTGCATGCGGGTGCTGGCTATGCACGAAGGTGGAAGGTCAGGTCGGTGCGGAGGGAGGGAGACTTGGTGGATCAAAGGGAGGGGTGCGAGGTGGTCTGCTTCGGTTTATGGTGGATGTGAGGCGCGTTCTCTGTTCAAGGCTAGAGGTTGTTGGCGATGGGAAACAAGGCAGGTGGGAGAGGCTTGCGCGGTTGGTTCGGTGAGTCTTAGTGGAGGATATACAAAAAGAAAATGGAGGAAGAAAATGAGAGGAGAAAAGTTTGATCTGGAGGTGGAAAAAAGAATAAACAAGCCATGAAAAATGTAACAGAGAAATGAAAAGGAAAGGGAAGGGAAAGAAAAGAAATAGATCTGGGTGAAAAGTTAATTAACGTAAACACTATTCTATATTGGAACGCAAGTGTGAAGAAAATGAAAGGACAGAGCACGGTTCAATTTCCTTGATTTCAGCTGAAAAGCTACTTAATGCAATTAATTTTTTCTTGGGTTGCACGTTTAAAATTTGAAAAGGCAATGGAAACAAAATGTCACAATTTCCGGCACCGGTACGAAATCGTTTTCCGCAAATTTCGCTGCGTAACGGACTTCAAAACCCAGAAATGAATATACAGCGGAGATCAGCACGACGAGACGATCAAAACGGTATACAGATATCGGTGGTACGATTGTCCGATCAAAAGTCGATATCGGTACCGAAAATGCTGCTATTTTGCAGAAAATAAGAACGACGGAGCAATAGATGTCCGAATTTGGAAAACGACAAACTGACATCTTGCTCAGAAGATGGTTTAGAATTTTTCTATGTAAAAATATTTGGTTTCGGAAACATTTTATTTTCAACGCTTTTTAACTGATTAAATTGAAGTAAATTTACGCGCGAAATAAATTTTCGTATTTTCGGACGAAAATTTACCAGTTGCTATGTTTAACTAGACGTATTTCAAATATTAAATTTTTATTTCAAAATTTTATCGTTTAAAATTTCACAAAATTTCAACTAATTACGTTATTAAAACAGTTGAAAATTACGGGCCGTTACAGTGACGCCCCACCTCTATGCTCATAATAACAAAGGTTATTATAAGGAATAACGTCTGCTATTGCGAAGAATAAGGCTTGTTAGAAGCGACCATCCGTAAGTTATGCCTTAGACGAGTATTGATTACATCGATAGGAGTTGTATAAATTACTCCCAAAGATATACATTCAATCCAAATCCAAAACGAAACTACGGTGGCTTAAGAAAAATTCAGAACAACTCATAATAACGACAACACTGATAGTATAATCATATCAGAACAGAAATATCAGATATATAGCGGAAGACTAGTTTGGAATACATGCTACAACAATCGATATATAGTTCACATGAACCGATACATATACATATCCATCAATACATACATAAGATGAGGACTAATAAACCAAAAGAACTCCTCGAAGGCTAGACAAAAGATGATGCGAAATCCCAAAAGCTGAAGCTGCTACTAAATCAGAGATGAAGACTATCCTGAAATAACTCGGTCTGACCCGAGTATTATTTAAAAGAAAATAATAAACGGATCAGTCTAATTTATTATCAGAAATAAGTGAATGATAAACAACACTTAAACAAATAATTATAGTCTCGAATGAGACTATACAACATAAATAATCATCATAGTTTAAATGAAGAAATCTCAATTTAAACTCCATCAAAATCAGTTTTCAAATTCACAATTGAATTTAAAACAGCAATACGCAAATTTATAATCTCAGATGAGATTATACTCAAACTCAACTTCCAAATTCATAATTGAATTCAAAGCCGCAATTCACAAAATCTGGAAATCAAAATAGATAACTAGAAAATCAACAGTCGCAAAATCTAGAAATCAAAACAAGATAACTAGAAAAATCAGCATAAAAGGTGGATCGATCCCAGCAGATGGCGAGTTTTAGCTACGCCGCACGTGCATCTCAGATGGCCGAAGCCTACCAAGTACTATAAATTTTGGCGCCCATCAGATGACCCGAAGGTCCACAGAGTGACCCGAAGGTCTAGTACTGGTATTTGACCCGAAGGTCCATCAGATGACCCGAAGGTCCAACAGAGTGGCTCGAAAGCCCAACAAAATCATCAGAATCATCAAACAGCAGATGTTTCAATTAACGAGTCCGGAATTAACCGAAATAGTAAAAGTATGGTTCCATACTCCGTACTTTTTCTAAATCGTTTAAATCTCTTCATCGTTTCCTTGAAAGTGCAAATTGTGTATTTAATAAAATTGCATTTTACGTTCTCAAACGGACAAGTCCGGAATTAAGCGAATCAGTAAAAATAAGGGTTCATAGTCCTCAATTTTGCTGAAGCGTTTAAATCGCTTCCTCATTCTTTTGAAAGCGCACACTGTAAAATTTGGAAACAATTTTATTTTAAAACGATTTTTAAAACACGTGATTAAAACAGCAACATCTGTAGCAATTTCGACGAGGAAATTGCGCTTCACAAAACACCGTAAAAACGGATACCAAATCAGCGTTGCGGGATAACCGCTTTAAAATTCACTTTAAAATTGACGGTTACTGAAGTCAAAACAACAGTAATTTTTATTCGTAAAAAATGTCACCAAAACAACACGCTTGAAATATTTTACCGGCGTACAAATTCCGTTATAAAAATAACGGGAACAGAATACGTTTTAAAATGTAACACCGGTTCAACGCAAATTAAATAGTGGACTTGCTCCACTATATTACCACCAAAATATTGCACTGTCTCAACTTGAAATCAAGGTGTACTTTGCAAAACATAACAATGCCAAAACACAAATAAAAGAAATGTATGCACGTAACACAATTGATATAACCAAAGTAATGTTTACTTTCAAAACCCATGGCATAAAGATGCTCTTAATAGTCTACGTGATTGTACGCATATATGTACTAACTAATGCAAAGGAGAAAATGCCCTGGAACCAAACTACCAACCAATATAACTTTGTCCACACGTTCACAAAAAAAATACAGTGACCTGGGCATTATTCTAATGCACCTACTCATAAATTGAAATGCAATCCTGGGCGACATCACTGTATGCGTGCACCTAAAAATGAAAATTTGACCTGGGCAAAACATTGCAACACCCTGGCCAAATTTGAGCATGCACGAACGATAAAGTGACACACATGGAAATAGTGTATGTGTAAGGAGGGACAAATATTTGTGACTAAGTGGCACGTTTTCAGGGGCATGTATAATTGCCAGGTGACAATGCAAGCAAACATATGTGCTCTGGAAATATTATTACTTTTGAGCATATAAACGTGAGTATGCAAGTAAATGTGAGGACCTGGGCAAGAATTCACACAAAGTTTTACATGTGCTAGAATTATAAAGGTAAAAATAAATGCCTAGACACGTTCACAAAAAAATTGAAAAAAGAAGTAGATGAAGTTAACAAAAGTGTACTAGCTTTTGCTTTACAAAATTTTAGTCACAGCAAGGTGTTCCCTTAATTTTCATGCACACGTACATAATAAAGTGCACGCAAATAGAAAATTTTAATTAACCTGACACTTGCATTTACACGCAAGAATACTAGCAACTTAAAACTATACTAAATACGCTGTTTTCAGTACCCAAGTTTGCATATATTCCTAGAAGCAGAAAACCTAAAAGTCGTTAAAGAATTATGCACACATTCAATTTAACATATTAATGTGACCAGTTACTAATATAATGACACGTGCACGAAAAAATATAAGGCCTGAACAACAAAAACTAACATTGCCTTACACTGTCATGTTGCATTCTAGATCATTGTGATTATTTAGTATGAGTCGAATAAAAGTTTACAAAAAAATATAAAAAGATCAGGAAAAACATTATACAACAAAATTATGATTTCAGAAGACTGGGTTGGTTACACCATTAAAGGAAGCACTGAATGTTTACAGGGTGTTTACAATGGCCAAGTGTACTGATATATACAACCACGTAAAATTTTTAAGCAAATTTTTCTGAAGTAATCCCATAAATATCACTGACCATAAATTAAAAGTGTGAGTATAAACTCACCTTTACTTGTTTCAAATTCAGCTAGAACAGGAGATGCAAACAAGCAAAAATTGTGGAAGCTGCCATTAGAAGTCTTTTTAGAGCTCTGTGTTTGAGCGAAAAAAAATGATGCAGAGAAGTATTATTCTCTTTCTTCAATTGGTATAAGTCAAAGAGAATGAGTGTTGGCCATCTTTCTAGTACGCTTTGCATTTAATGCAAAAGTGTGTTTTGAAATAAGGTACACGGCTATACTTGATGGCTACAGACATTTGCAAATTTGTTGATAAGAAATATAATCAAAGTGTTCACACTTTGTTTTACAGACCGAAAGAGATGGCAGTGCTATAGGGTTTACACATTGTTTTACTTTTTGGTCATAAATTTTCTTACACTACCTGAATTAAAAGACAGCAAGTCATACTCTTTTTTTTTTAATTTTTAATTTTCATTTTAAAAATATTTACTCCGACAGTAATTCAAAAATCATGATCGTTACCGATTTTTAAATTATTTAATACGACGGTAAAAATTACAGTCATTACAAAACTATTTATACTTAAAAATATGTATGCTATGGTTTGAAACATTTATTTAAAATAATAATTAAAATTACTTATTTTATACTTTAATAAAAACCATAAAAAAGCCAGTTTTGTAATTTAAAACCATTTATTAAAAATCCATAATGAACTTCACGATATATTAAACCTTGGTATTTTTTTGAAAATAAGTATGCTTATAGTGCTTATTAAACATATAAAGAAGCCCCATGATGTCGTTCAAAGTTAACTTTAAAATCACCGAACATAAAGCGATTTCAAAATGCATCCATAGCGACCTTTTTCGCTTCAACTACCACAATTTCCATTCCAATTTCCACAAATGTCCAAACCAATTCCTTTATATCAAGCATACCAAAACATGTGTAGAACAAACCTATATATATATATATATATATATTTCCACAATATATTCACATTTAATTAATATAACAAGTGTTAAATACATGTGATTTCAAGTGCGTTTATAGCGAAGATTTCGCTTCAACCATTTACACACAATTTCCAACTTCATTAAATAACAATACCAAACATGTGAATAGGAATCTGGGCAATAATACATGTTATAGACGATTAAAAGAGAGATTATACTACAAACTAATGTTATCAATTGTTTTACAAAACAAGGAGGGGTTCAAAAGTAATAACTTACATTGTTCGTTATACTATTTATATTTTAATACAACAACAATTTATATACATAACAATATACAATCATCTGGTGAGTAAAACTCACCCAGACCCAAATCATCCTAAGACGTAGAAAATCTTGATATGAGTGCAATGGCGAAAACGGCGTCTCAATTGGACCTCATACGCAAAAGTTATGGATTTATAAGATTTTGAATTAGATAGAATAATTAACTAACTAATTATAATTATCGTTACCTTAATTAATACCTCCATCCCATTAATATCTCTTCTCTAATACAAATGACATGCATAGGAGATATGCATAACCTGATTTGCCGTGCATGCCATCCACTCTCCCCGCCTCCTCGACCACGAAATCATGCATCGTTCGCTCCAACATGCCTCTTTTCGCAAGAGCTTCTTGATGGACACAACAATGTCACACTCGCCCTCATCCTCCATTTTTCGACCTGCCACGTCCCCTGGCTGCCCCAAGTAGCATTCCGCCTCCCTACATCAGAGCTCGAGTGACCTATGCCAAAACACTTCTCGAGCCACCACGAGTTCATCTGTACACCTACTATCAACTTTGGCCTTCCCAATCGAAAAGCGACTAGAGCTTCCTCCCCATCACCATGTCAAATCGCAATTCACATCCCTAAGTTGTACCATGGCAACCTCCATCAATCCACTCGCCTTCATAGAACAACCCCAAATCCACAACTGGCTTCACCTATTGCCGCCTCTATCACCACCAAAAATTAACCCTAGTTCGACCTATGACAAGTCGAACAAAATCCACCAACGTCGCACTCAAATCGACACACACCAAAATGAAGCTCTTGCTAATATGAAGCCAATGAATCCAAAATCACTCAATTTCGTTAATTATTGCTCTCAATTTAATTGATTGAATAAGAGGATTGGTAGCGGCTAAGTTTACTGGTGGAAGAAAGAAGAAGGAGGAACATAGGTTACAAATTTAGATGTATTTATAGAAAAATATATATTATATTTTAATTCTCTTAATTTAAATGCTAAGCGTTTTGAGCACACATGACCACACATCATGTCCGATTGCCATGAAAGTCATCAGCGTACAACAACTCGTTATTCCGGATCCAACGTCACTATTTTTTTCAAAATCCGAGATACTACTCCAGAGTGATAATTTCACACATTAATTAAAAATAATTATTATTAAAACTAATTTAATCACTTTAATTACAAATTATAAGCTTAACATCATCATTCTTATTCAGAAAGAATTTAAATAAGCTTTCAAAATCATTTTTATTCATATTAAATCCATGATTTAAATATCTAAATAATTTTGATATTTAAATATAAAACATTCGAAAATCTGGGTCGTTACACTCCCCCCTTAGAGTGTTTCTTCCTTGAAATACCAACAGAAGTAACAATCACACATCAATACCTAACAGTATTGCAATCACTAGAAAATCAAAGAAACAATCAGATAATTACATAGTACTGCAATCACTAGCAACCAAAGCTTATGGTTCGCCCAGGTTCAGGAACCTTCTCATCACACAAGGATAACCAACAATCCACTAAGCGTTACCTTATGCTCAACAACCACAAGTATACTCAATCGATCATTCGTGCTCCCCAAACAATTCAAAGAGTCATTCTCCAAACTCTCCACAAGCTAACAAACATAGCATATAAATATTATTAAAGCCCGTACGGTATACATATATCACTCGTATGCAATACCAAATCCGATCACTAACTCGATCATATAGATTTCACTTCTAGACTAGTATAGATCACTTGACCCCTTTAGCGTGAACTCTGATCAGGTTCCTTGATTAGAAGCCCCGTTTTCCTTACATAGCCATATACTATGATATAAAACTTCAAGATCATATCAAAAATATGTATCAAGTGTTTGCCGTCAAGAATTGACTGAAAAATCCTAACTCGGACTAGTGTGAATCATCTCGAAATCGTGTACGCAAATCCTAGATCAAGAACTTCCAAGCGAATAAAATGATATACGTACAACTAACGTACTTTATTCAATTGGTTTCTTTAATTACACAAATATCTTACCATTTTTAGTTCATATTCATTATCACTTATAATATATCTCCTTTAATACTGAAATCACTTATGAATCTTTTCATAAAACTTTTAAACATTATATAACTTAAGTTCATATTGTATATCACCTCACTATATCCTAGGAGTACACACAAAACAATCTTATTCATTTTCTTAACATGGATATTCAATAAATTTAAAACCTATTTAAATTTTACCATCTTTCAATTTAAGGTTACAAAAACTCAACTTTTTGTATTTTCACAACAATTAGCTTTAACTTCTCAACTAATTTGAAAGTTTCAACTGTCCAAAATCATCGCAAATTCCATTTCATTTCAACAAATGAAAACTACTAAACAACATATCATAATGAGATGCACAAACCAAACTACCCTAATGCATATTATACATGAGTCCATAAAATATCTTAACAGAAAACTTAAAAATTAAACACCGATTTTCTATTTCAATCCATTTTAAAATAATATATACATATAACTTTTTGTATAACAAATCATACTTTAATCAAAATCTATTTTACCAAAACAACTTTGTAGCATAGCTATTATAGTAGATCCCCCACTTTGTAACTCGAAATTAAATGCCGATAATGCTTCAGTCATCCGCAGAATTATCTTCCAGCGACAGAAGTGAGTTCAGTACTTCTAACTCATGCCTTTTAGACATAACCAAAATCATTTTCAAAACGGTATCAAATACTTCATAAATATTATTAAGTACCATGATATCAATTTCATAAACCAATTTCCCCAAAAGCTTATTTTTTTAAATAATACTACTATTATTTATCAAAACCTTAGAAAACCAATTTCAAAAACACTGGGATTTAAGTTCTCAAATTCTTAGTTTAAATCCTTTTCATATTTATAAAGTATATTTATAAACCATATTTATAAGTCACTTTCTTATATACAATCATTTCACAAATGTATATCGTTGTTCGGATTATAATAAACGACTTTTATTAAAATTAAGATTTAACCCAACATTGTCACCGAACGCCTTGTAGTCAAACTGCGAAACTTAATTCATAAGGTATTCGTTTCAATGTTCCCACATTTTCTATCTACCCAACCCATGCAGTGAAAAGGTAAACCTGCTTATAAACTGGTTGAGCTAATCAACCA
Organism: Allium fistulosum; assembly: GCA_030737815.1. Lineage (NCBI taxonomy): Eukaryota > Viridiplantae > Streptophyta > Magnoliopsida > Asparagales > Amaryllidaceae > Allium > Allium fistulosum. Next base: position 340,066,029 of record CM060907.1, read on the forward strand.
ATAAATGATAATATTAAATATTATTATTCCCTAACAAACAAATACATCATAAGTAACTATATCAATTTTTTGAAAATTATCCTTCTATATATAAAATACAATCCCATGTAAAATTATTTCATTTACCAATTTCAAAAATAATACTGTATCGGTTTATCTTATTCAAGTATTTAGAGATCCATATCAATAATGTTAGCAACACATATTGACAGAATCCATAAACCGCACAAAAGACCAATCAACACAATGTAAACCATCTCTATAACAATAACAAATACGCAATCTCGTATATACGATACACTCAACTTACAATAAGGCATTCCATTACCCTATCTCTTAATGAGTTATACCCACCAAAGCCAAGGTTCTCGCTTAACCTTCAGCTCTAATACCAAATGTAACGATCGGTCTTGTCGACCCACAAATGTTGACACAAATACATTCACAGTATTTACACGACGAGCACCTAAGTGTAGGAAAGACAAAAGGTTAGGGTAAAACAAAACGAAAAGGAAATAGAACAAGAAATAAGAACACAATATCAGAATCTCACATGTAGAACGATGATATAAAACATCTCAAAAGGTCTTTACCATAAAGAAAACTTTGATATACATACATCAATCAGAGTAAACTAACCTATCATCAGCATGGATAATTATAGCAGCCTGTGCTGTAAATGCCGATAGATACAAAACAAGTAATGCAGCAAAAAATAAATACGGTAAAAATCATCCAGCTCCTCCCCAAGAGCTCCAATGAACCATAGCTAAATATAGAAATGTACAAGGGCTGATTAGAGCATTATATGAAAATAATACAGAGATCAGTCTGGTAAACCAGCATGAGAAACTCAAATCGTAGATTACTATATTTATAAAACCCTTCAAAATTAAAGGTATATTGTAAGACCATGCTGGAAATAAACACGGATGAGTTTTTATCTTACGAGAACCAAACCATTTCTATTAGAAAATCTAGTGATACTATAATAAAGTCTAAGTTGTGAAATAAAGATAATCAAATAGTTGTGATACATGTAAGTGTACATCACAATAATAATAGGTATACCATCACAACCGCTAAGGCAGGTTTGCTAATTGTGCAAGATTCCACTGAGGTTCTCTCAGTACTTCGAGAACGGTCCCCTTTGTAGAAGGATCGGAGATATCCTTTCGAGCATCGTACATCTCTAGATAAATTATACTATAAGAAATATATAGTTGGTCCATGTTGGAACACGTGGTACTGGCTCACATCACTCTCGCATGCATACAATATACTCCATAGGCTATCTCCTCTATCTTTGGCTTCTGTCATTACCGATGGTGAAGTCATGTTCAGCGTCCCAACACATGAGTCACAACTCGAACATATATCAGCACACGAGCCATCATCACTCGAATAGATCTCGCAACCACACATGGATTCCTATATCTTTGAATCACACATGGATTCCCACATCCTCAATTGATCATTGATAACTACATGCGTTCGAGCATCTCAAACAGATCTCGGGTCTCCACATAGATTCTAGCATTTTGAACCAATCACAAACCTCCTCTAAAGCATAGAACAACGTATATAGTTTTGTAGTGGCTATAGTTTCAAGTCATCCCATACAGTATAGCATCACCAAAGATTATTCACTACACCATTATAAGCTATTAACAACGGGTAAAAACCGTTGTTAAGTCCAAAAGCAACGGGTAAAAATCGTCTTCAACACAGGAGTGGTTGAATTTAGCGACGGGAGAAAACCGTTGCTTTATGTCCAAAAGGCAACGGGTATAAACCGTTGCTTAATGTACAAAAGGCAACGGTCACGAACCGTTGCTTAATGGGCAAAAAATCAACGGATATAAACCGTTGCTTTCTGTCCAAAAAGCAATGGGTGCAAGCGTTGCTTTATGGCCAAAAAGCGTTGCTTTATTATGTCCAGTAAAAAACGGTTAAAAACCGTTGCTTTATGCCCAAAGTTACACATAAAGCAACGGTTAACACCCGTTGCACATAGTATTTGCTCCTGCTCCTACAAAATCACATCTGCAACTCACTACTGCGTTACACGCATATCTCAGTATATATACCAGAATATCAATATATATCAAAATATGCCAGAATATCAAAATATTGGTACACAAGCACTATAAACATATCGCACATATACCATACATATAAAATTATCAAACTTATAATTACACTATTGTTTTACAAATAGAATTCTACCATGCCGGAATATCATACTTATTACACTGCATTGTTTATTACACTACACTACAAAGATTTCATTAATTACACTACATTGTTTTGCAAGCAGTGAAGTCTACATATAATAAACACATTAAAAGGATGCTAAGCAGGTTAGCCGAAGCTGATATTTCTTTGGCTCATGCTGTGGTGCATACAGTATTCTATCCAATTCCTGCGCAAAAGTAAAAACAAGTTTTAAACTCAAATCATACAGTGAATTTTAGCTTGGTCAAGTTCAGTTAATAGAGCAACGGAATTCCTGTGTAAGCAATAATAATGCACAAGTAAAAGTGGCAGCAAACATTTAAACAACTATAACAACACTAACAAAAAAAACTGCCTTTCAACTTCATCCCATCCCCTCTGCTATACACTTCCACTCACAACCACACTCCTACACACTACGGCACTTCCTCATTTTCTCTGTTTTCATCTCATCCACACTTAAGTACTACATCACACCCCCTACTGCCTATTGCCTGTCAACAACATACACCATTAGCTTGGTCAAGTACCACACTTAAGTACTACACTATTTTTGGGTTTCTGTCCAATGTTGCACCGTTTGTACTGAGCCAGAAATCAAGTAATATGAACAAGTTGCTTGGACATATCTAACCTTAAATGTCCACCTCCTCCGAATGCATTTGATTCTACTATTTTTCTTAATTATCTCATTCGGGTATTGTTAAATCCATAATCTTTAAAGTTTGTACGTGCATACACCTATCAAGTTAAATCCAAACATTTTATAATGGTTTTTTCAATAAATATTGCTTGATGTTAATAGTATGTACCAATTTTGCACCATTAATATCCAACAAAAGCTATATTGCAGTATACCTTTAAGTTATTACCTCATCGGTAGGTGTACAATATGTATGCTTAATCTATGATTGATTTCACCTAGAATATATGAAAACAAAAGGATATTGCACATAGCCTCGTTATCATAAATAAGCCAAGTACAGGTTTGGTTCTACTCAGTACTCAGGCAAAAGAGATGTCTGTGAATGTGGCGAGTGTTTCTGCTGGTAATCCAACATTAATTAAACGAGTTAATTATATGCATTCTAACTGTTATAACTTTTAAATCAATTATATGCATTCTAACAACTGTAATTCCTTTTATTGTCTGCTTCAAAACCAATCCCCTATCAACTGCACATTCACATCACATCACAAAAACTGTAACAGTCTTCTTCTGACTGCTCCGCAGCCTTCAACTTCCCTTTCATCCACCATTTACACTTCCAACCTGGTTCCCTTGGTACCAGTAAGCCATCAAACACAAACTACAAACCTGCCTGCACTCCAACAACATTTCCATATTTCCTATTCAAACCAATCACTACACATTTCATTTCCTCTTCAAACCAAATCACAACCATAACACTGTCAGCATAATTCAACTATCCCGACCAACCTCTCTAACTCCACATTCTGCAATGAATTCCAGCATTACAAACTGCCTCCCACTTCCTATTCACCAACTCTACCACAAACCACCAGTATCAACCACTCCAACCACCAGTAAACACTCCAGTAACCACTCCAGTTCCCTACCAAACATTCCAGTCCCTTACCATTTCAGTCCCCTCCCCTACATCATAACCAAATTATTTTACCACCCATTAAACTCAATTAGTACGATACACATATAAATTTTTTTAGCTAATCAATTTTTAGTTTATTGGACCTCCATTCATCGTTCAGGCACATTGATCATGTTTTTTGTTTTTTGATTTTGTCCTTGAATTTTGACTTTACTTCCTAGTATTTGATAAATTGTCGATTATCTTGTAAACAAGACAGACCAGGACAAAATACACATGCATTTGCATATGCAAATTTCATATACAGCAAACAAAAGAAAATCAGCAATATATGCAAAGAACGAGTCAGAAATATCAATACCTCCGACTAAAGATATCGTATCAAACCCTTTTGATGGCTCACATAACCTCCGGCTCCAACATCCCCAAAGGTCTCGGTAAATTGTCGACATATTTTGGCGGTTAGCTCATCCGGCAATAAAATTTTGTCCAACAACACTTTTTCATATGTGGGTGGTACTGGTTTTCCATGAATTACTAGTGCTGTGGAATCTCGGCATATAGTACCTGTTATATAAGCATTTCTGGAGTGAATATATGGAATCACATTTACAGAACTAACAAGCTCCCAAACATTTAAGACCATTGTGCAAAGCTACACAAGTCCTAGACCCATCGTGTATGCGATATTCGATCTTTAAAATCATGCAAGATTGGAATGGAAGGTGTAAACTTTTATGATCTTTCTACATCCTTTTTTGTTTTGGAGTTTACTGATTTATTTTTGGACATAATGGCTATTGTGAGTGTCAATGAAAATTGAAACCAAAACAGATATAAGATAAAGACTACGATGAGTATAAGTATACAAACTAGATCGCTATTGACAATGAATTCCTTCTCATCTCTATCATTCATTCGCTGTCTCAAACTCCAGCTCTGCAATAGCATTTTGAACTTTTACGCGATTCTTCATCATTTCTTACTATCTCTCACTGTTTCTCAAATCAAATCATGAACACAACCTTTTTTTAAATAACACTGTACTTTCAGCCAAGCAAGAATTTAGTGAAGGTTGTGCCCACCAGAACTTATCCATGTGATCATTGTTATTGATTTGCTAAAACTACTTAAAATGCTTAATTTGCTCTATCCTATGGTTATAGCATTATAAATATTGCTAAATATTCTCTTATATCTTATGATTATGTTAATTTGGATTTGAAAATGTCATATATACCTCTTGTGAACCTAATTATGACGTACATGTCAAACATGAACCTTTGTTGCCTAACCTCTTTTTCTATAACAAAAGATAATTTGGAATCTATAAATACACATGCACTAATACTCATTAATTTGTTTATATGCACAATAACAGAGAGCAGTAAACTCGGTTGAAGCACAAAAAGACTGATTGGTCGATTAAAATAGTACCTGTTGCAATTACTTCGTCCTCGAAGTTCAGGATTTCACATCTTTGGTCGATTAACTGATTGTTCGGAGTGGCAAACTGAGAAGATGCGATTTCACTGCCTACTTGACGATTATCTTGGGCTATGCTGAGAAGACGCTCCAGTTTATCATCCATATTGTCTAGCTTCATCAATTTTTGCTCCACATTTTGCAGTCGCTGCTCATATACTCCTTGGGCCTGTTTGAGCCGTTTGCATGGAATGACAGCACTCTTAACTTGGCTAGGAGCTATATTGGTCCCAATACTTCGACTCCTGCCCTTTACATCTTTACCAAACACTGATATAAAGACGGCTTCATCACCACCACTCGTCGTTTCCTTTTCTTTTTCAATTTTGTCCTAAAAAGTAAATACATATATATGAATAATGAAAATTTAATTTAAAGGCGTTATTATTTGTTTAACTTACAAAGTAGGAAGATGTCACATCTGACGTGCTGCCATCTTTTTTCTTATGCGTTTTCTCCCATACTTGAAGACGTGATACTTCTGTTCCTGGACTACTTGAATCGACCTGCATACAATGACCTAAAATTATATTTGGAACTAATGGTATATGTAATGTGATGCACCAATTCAATGACACATACCATTTCTTGAGTAATCATAGCGTGACTCTTACGTCCCGAATGATGACCATATTCGAGCATTGATCTATTTTGTTTGCCTCGCTTCCTTTTTTCTTTCGCCTCGGGTTTTGATTCGTTTCTTATGAACTCATTCCAATCATCTTGAGCAATTTTCGGTGGACAATTTCTCATTCTTTCTTCGTCAGTGATGAAATGGTCATAATGATTCTTGCGCAAATCATTCTTGTGTCTCCTAAAAGCCTCGGACATTTTTTTCATAATAAGGTCCTTTGATAGAGGATCGAGCTCATAATATTTCTGCATAACAAAATATGCATGTAAACCATTTTTTATTTATGTATTGAAAGCATTATAAATGAATTTAAACCATCTAAGTTCATGTACACAGTTTACATTTCAAAGTATATGGATTTTTACATTTCAACGTATATAGTTTCATCAGTCTCTATAAATAAAGTGATCAATCTAAATATCCTATAAATATCATAAAAGAATATATCTTGAAACAGAAACAGTACATAAATATGGTCTCATATGAACCCTCGCTCATTCAGGCCTATTTTACAATCAGAAACAGAAACAGTACAGAAACAGAAACAGTACATAAAAAGGGTGCATATTACAATCAGACGACTATATTTTACAAATAGAAACAGTACATAAAAATGGTTATGAGATTGGAGAACTTACCTCCAATTGATTCCACACGTCTTCCTTGTAATTTGGCGGAACTTTTTTCCAACTTGGATATGAGATTGGCACATGATTTCTTACTAGTTTACCAATCTTCATAGCGACCTTTGAACCATTTTTTCCGACTGGAGAACCGTAGTTGTCTATATCAATTTTCTCCCATTTTAAAGTGGATGATTGTGAAGTTGTATCATTTGACGGTGGTGTGGCATCTTGTGACATTATGTCCTGCAAAGTCTAAAATCCTAAAATAATCCCAACAACATTATGACGTACATTTCTTCCCCTTTCAGCCCATCCCTGTGATGCCCGATTGCTGTCAGCCAAATTATTGCACGGAGTCCCCTCCATAACATCCCCTTATTGCTGCTGTACATCTGATATATGAACCAACGTCCCCTTATTGTATTTGACTGATCCCACCAACTTCTCACCACATTACGATTTTTGTCAGTCCGACTGACAATAATCGTAATGTGATGAGAAACTGGTGGGATCAGACAAATCAGAAGGGGACGTTGTTTACTATATTAGATGTAAAGCAGCTTACCAGTAATCGCTTGGAGAAATTTTATTAAGTCATATAATGCGTTTGATCTTGTTATGGAGGGGAATCTATGCAATAATTTGGCTAACAGCAATCGGGCATCACAGGGATGGGCGGGAAGGGGAACATTCACTTTTATGCGACAGTGATAAAGTCTTCCTGCATCACCAGAATTTTAAACTTAAGTGGATTCAAAACAATATCTAAAATACTGACTGAAATAAAGGATGCAAATACAAAAATATATTACCTTAGCACTGCTGAACTAAAGGGTGCAAATACAATATCTTGAACTGCCTGTCTACCTACAACACAAAGAAAGAAAGAATAGTCAAGCTGATCATATGTATGTATGTGTACATGTGTGTATGTATGTGATCATATGTAAGTACCTACAACTACAAACACAAAATGAACTCTTGCAATATATTCATCCTTATGGATCCATCAGGATATTATAATGGCACTAATAAAAAATATAATGCATCTATTACTATCATATAACACACCATTTTACATTTTACACCATTTTAAATAAATATTTTTTAAGGTACAATAACTGCTCTGAAATACAAAGTTAACATATGCATTTGATAAGATCTTCTAATTTTTCATTGTCTTCAAAAGCGGATTGATAAACGGTGGGAAACTCAGTGTCATCCACATTTATGGTCAACCGTTTTGGTGTATGCAAAACCACAAACCATTCGTTATTTTTTAAATCTTTTGAGTAGAACACTTGACTCGCTTCCGATGCAAGAATAAATGGCTCATCATTCACGCTATCTTTATTCTTCAATTTTCCCAAGTAAACTGTGATCAAGCTTGAAACAGAATCTATTTTACAACCATTGATCTTATCTTCGACCTTTACCCAATCACAATAAAAAACTGTTTGTTTGAAGTCAATGTAATCCAACTCAATTATCTGTTGAATGACTCCATAATAAGTTGTTTCTGCTTCCTTAAAATTTTTATCCTTCCCACTCGCTCTAAATTGTGTAATTGCTCTCATGCATACACCACTATCCTATGTTAGCTTTCGCTCTTCATAACTCTTCGGAGAAAATAAAAACCCATTCACTTGGTACTTTATATAACTACGGGTATCAAACTTCGGCCCATTGACTAACCGCCAAAGAGTTGAGTCAACATCGACGGTCTTCAACAACTACAACAAACACAATAAGTAAAAAACATTGTCAAGGAGGTGTATGGTCAACTTGAAAATACGTTAAATATTTAATACATATACCTCCTCACGTAACCAAAAAGTGAAATTTTTAATAGCTTCCCCAGATGTACCCCCGCCTCGAGTTTGAGATTTGGTGCTTTGAACATAGGAGTTATACCTCCTATGAAAAACACACAATAAATACTATATATATGAATTGATTTACAATAATAAGAATTCAGAACAAATTCATGAATTTACTTCTTCCATTCATCCAATCCATCGTACTTATCAAGGACCCATTTACGCACTTATTGAAATTGCACTTGAGTTAACGTTATATCTTTACCATTATCTAGTGCTATTTCATCAGCAAACTCATCATCCTCGTCTAAAAACGCTTCACGGGTATGTTTATGAGTGCCAGCACCTCCTTTTGGCATATACTCCATGCAGTAAAGACTAGCTTCTTGTACAATATATCCTTCTGCAATACACCCTTCAATATATCTTTTGTTGCGCACATATCCTTTATATGTTTTCATCAACCTATGAAGATGAATAATTGTAAAATGTAGACATCAATAGCTATTTAAATTGAATAATTATGTACATAACTAAAATTAGTAATTTACCGTTCAAATGGGTACATCCACCTATATCTAACAGGACCAGAAATCAATGCTTCATCGGCTAAATGAACCATAAGGTGAATACTGATATCAAAAAATGCAGGCGAAAAATGTTTTTCAATAACACACATTGCTTCTACCAAACTAGCCTTTGCTTTTAGAAGATGTTCCCTGTTGATCATTTTTGAGCACAAAATGTTATAGAAGAGACTAATGCGGTGAATAGCATTCCGTAGATCCTTATGTTGCGGAAAACAATGCTGAAGCAATACCGGAAGTAAATGTTGCATTATGACGTGGTAATCATGTGACTTCATATTTTTTAGTTCAGGAGGGTTGATGCTCACATTGTTATGGAAGTTCGAAGAGAATTTGCTCGGCACTTTCAAAATTTTCAAAACGGTGCAAAACCGTATCTTTTCTTCTTTGCTCAAAGTGAAAGTCGCATTTGGTATGGTTACTTTACTTGTTTCAGGATCTTCTATCACCCACAACTTTTGTTTTATACCCATGATTTTCAAATCCTTTCATGCATTGATCCCATCTTTTGACATGTCTTTATGGTTCATAATTGTGTTGATCAAATGTTTCGTGACATTCATCTCCGTATGCATAACATCAATATTATGTCGGGTCAAATTTGTTTTCCAATATGGCAAATCAAAGAACTTCGACCTCCTATACCATGCAGGAACTTCTTCATCGATTGTCTTTTTCCGTTTTCGACCAATTTCCGGTATGTTTTTACCAACTTTCATTTTTATATTCGCTACCTTTTTTTCAACTTGATAACCAGTCAGTGGTTTTGGAGGACGCTTAAGTTCTTGCTCGTTGTTGAAATTTGTCTTATCGTATCGAAACTTGTGTCCGGACGGAAGAAATCTACGATGTCCCATGTAACAAATCTTCTTACTTTCAGGGAGATAAACAGATGTAGTTTCTTCTCCACAAATAGGACATGCAAAGTAGTCGTGAGTTGTACATCCCGATAAAGTCCCAAGAGCGGGATGATCATGGATTGCCCACAACACTCTAGCTCTCATTATGAACCCAGATTTCTTAAATGAATCAAATTTAACGACTCCTTCCCATAACTGCTTTAACTCGTCTATCAAAGGTTCTAAATAAACATCAATATCCTTCCCCGGTTGTTTTGGCCCAGAAATCAACAGTGTTAACATTGAGAACTCTCTTTTCATGCACAAAGACAGAGGAAGGTTATATGGTACTACAATTACTGGCCAACAGCTGTAAGGGTTAGTTAAAGAAGCATTCAGACAGAAACCATCTGTTGCTATTCCAAGCGTGATATTTCGTGGTTCAGCAGCAAACGAAGAATCAAAAGAATCTGTAGTTTTCCATTGAGAAGTATCACGCGGATGACGCATTACGGTTGTACCGGACTTGGCACGACCATGCCAGGTCATCGCTTCTGCTATCCATGGTACAATATACAGTCTTCTCAATCTAGAAATTAAAGGAAAATGTCTTAAGGTCTTTTGAGGTACCATGGTAGCTTTTCTCTCTTCGTCGAATGATGTCTTATATCTTGGTGCGTTGCAATTTGTACATGAAACTTTGTTTGCATTATCTTTCCAGTACAAGATGCAGTCATTAATGCATGCATCATAAGTTATGTAATTCATCCCAACTTGCTTAATGATCTTCTTTACGTCGGGGTACTTTGACGGTAGCGTGTTACCTTCGGGGAGTAACTCCTTTATGAATTCGAGTAGTGCAGTCACACCATTGTCTGAAAAGCCGTATTGGGTCTTCAAGCTATTCAGTTTCACAATGGCATACAACTTTGTAATCTCTTTTGGACAAGAAGGATACAATGGCTCTGTTGCAGTTGCACTATCAAAAAATGATTTATCCGTAAACTGCTCACCAATATTAGCATTATCATGCAACTGACTTGTAGGTTGAAAATGATGGAATCTATCTCCATCATTGATCAAATCCTCCATCCTAATATGTTCGGACTCATCAGTATTTGTGGCATGACTAACCGGTTGTTGTTTTGGCTTCTCCGGTATTCTTTCCCCGTGAAAACACCACACGGTATATGATTAAACAATACGCAAATGAAAATGAATGTCATTTAATTTGAATGTATCTTCATTTTTGCACCGCGTGCAAGGGCACGAATACTTTTCCTTATTGCCACCGTTTTCAGCAACAAATTTAATGAAATTTCTCACACCTTCCACATATTCTGTATTTCTTCGATTAGATTGATTCATCCATTGTTTGTCTATACTAAACGATATACTGAAAGAAAATAACAAGAGCTAATAAGAAATCATGGGTAACAATATCTTATGGATTTCCACCAAGTTCAACTCTGATATTAACTAAACAGATGTATATTCTTCTGATTTCACTTGAAATTTAACATTAGCATCAAACTGTTTCCAAAAAATTTGCCATTACAACGGCACCATTTTGTAGCACCAGAGTAATGTCTATGCATTACCCCTCTCCTGATACTTGGCTTGCGCCATTAACAACAATTTTATCCACTTACTAAATATGGTCTCATATTTAGTAAAACAAAATTCATTTCATCAACTTATACCCTAGCAGTCACTATAAGCAGCTATGTCTAACTAGCATGCAATACAGTACAATATTTAGGCTTTAGTAAATATGAGAATGCACACTACAACACTACTTCTCTTCCATGTTGCAATGTTTGGCTGATGATACACCACATGTACGGGGACGTGTTAGATTATCTCACATTGTACAATTTGTAAAACAAATCATATATAAATGTAAAAAGATCATCCTTTGCATAACCAATTGTTTCTTGGTTCTCTAACACTGTACACTTAAAACATCAAATATGTATTCTTATGGTTCAGATTAGAAGGTGCATCTCTACTTTGGCAAACTGTTAAAGAGTAGTAGATATTGACTATAATCAATCCCCAAAAACTTAATGAAACATCAATCCTAAAAGATGAAGATAATGATGGAACTCAAATGACAGCTTATATGGTAACACTAAACAAACCCATAAGCAAGAATTATAGGGAATAAACTGTTCCTTAACTTGTGTTGCATCCCTTTCTTTATTATTCTAAACTACAAATATAAGCATGTAATCTTTTCCTATTATTCAACCATAGAAACGAATGGATTCACCGTGTACAGACAGCCAGTCGTCGATAATACATATAAAGCACTGAGTAGAAACACACATGCTTGTTTTCCAAATAATTTACCGATTTCTATTAATCATGTGTGGATTACAGATTAATTTGTTATCATTGCATTTGACAATCTTTTAACTAAGTTGTGATAAGTCAATTTTCAAGGTGACTGTAACATTCGTCCTAAATCTCTTTTCAGCGACATGGAACAAGCAAAAGGTGGCAAATTTTTGGCCGAGAAGAATCAGAAAATCCTTGGTACATAGTTAAAAGTTTATCTTATCACCATGAAGATATTCACGTTAAATTTGAACCAGGTTCTTCAAGACTTAGCCGAGCAACGTATGAAGTTAAAGGTTCTTTTAATTCTACACATAAGTAGTGTGATATAACAATGCACCGCAAATACATGTACACAGAGTTTCCATTTCAATTGACAACAAGTATTATTACAAAACAAAGCTTACCAGGCAGTTATGCGCTCTCTTCGATTATGCCAATGAAACTCGAGGAACCAAATATCAAAGATACACAGATCTGAGATTATTAAGATTTCAAATTAGATTTTATAATACAAGTATGAAACAAAATCAAATTTAAAATAGAAATCAAATAATTAAAAATGAGTACCCAACCTGGAGTAGGTATTCGATAAATTCACGTTGTACTACTTCTCCGAACACAGATCTGAGAGGGCCACTGATTGGCGTTGAATGAAGGAAGAACTGGTGCGGCTGGAAGGAAGATGAGTTCGCAGCTAGACACGATTAGGTGGAAAGATGGGTTCGCGGTTAGATGGAAGATGATTTCACGATTAGATGGAAAGATGAGCGGGTTGAAGCAAATCGAATTGGTGGAATTGGGGTTTTTTTATTTAGGTTTTCTTTTCATTGAAAGAGGACGAAACGAATATCAAAGGAAAGGAGGGAAGGAAAAGTGACGGGCCAATTCTTTTTGGCTCCCAGCGAATATTTGGCACAAAATTAGCGCCATTATATGCCACAACATTTACGACGGTTACAAACCGTTGCTAATTAGCCACGGTTGAATACCGTTGCTAGTTGGAACGAAGCGCGCCAAAAATTATGGCGCGAAAGGATGAAATTCACCGCCCTCATTTGTCTCCAAAGAAGCTACGGTTAATAACCGTTCCCAATTAGCAACGATAAAAAACCGTTGCTAACTGAACCAAGACGGTGATTAACCGTTTCTAAATGGCAACGGTTAATAACCGTTGCCAAATGCGCGGATGGTTAGTTGCAAATCTCAGTATTTGGTGTAGTGACTGTACCATATAATTTCCATATTTCTTTTAGATATTTCAAAAGTTATATTTTTGTCAAATTCAACATAATTGAGAATGATCACATAAGGGAAACTAAGTCCCATATACTATCCACAATCAAGTGAACACATAAAACATGATCGACACATAAGCACAATCGAGTCATATAAACGACTTCCTTTTTTATTTAATCTTCCTTTATTAATTAAAATCCTGTTTTGTTAGTAAAACTCATTTTTATAAATAAACTTCTTTATTAATGAAATTTCACTTATTAATTAAACTTCACTATTTAATTAAAACTTCACCATCCATTTCTTTGAGTTTCGATACTCTCCAAAATATTAATATACTTATCTCTACGGTATAAGTATATTCAAAAATCAATAACAAGTTTTACTTACTTAAAACACAATCAAAGAGGTTAAAAACAAATATCACTCAAACACTGTTACTATAAACCCCTTTTGCCCTTTTATACTTTACAATGCTTTTCTGTCTTTTTTCCAAATATTATATACTTGTTATTATCTTCCAAATTCATTTATTTAATGATCTAAGTATCTCCTAAATTCATTTCACAATATTTTACCATTTTAAAATATTATCCAAGGGTATGAATCAAATATTACAAAAACATTGTTTGCAACAAACCCAAAAAACCATTCCACTCACTCATTTCCTTTAAAAATCTCTTTAAAGGTTAAATTACATTTATATGGGTTTAAGATAATTGTTACTCAAACAATATCACAACATATCCAAATCATTCCATTTATAATTATCTCTTAAAACATTCTCTTTTAAAACATCTAATTATATCCCAAATTTGATAAGTTAGTACTTTTACTTAACTTTACAAAATTATTCATTATAACTTAAATGTTATAATCCAATTCTTCCTTTATATCTTCACTCAAGACTTGACTTACTTTTCCAAGCTTACATAAACCCTTTAGAATAATGAAATCAATTCGAAGGACATTATTTTGTATAAACTTTAAAATACTTTAATAAAACATTAAACTAATTTACTAAAAATTACCACACTTAAAAAAACCTTATAATACTTATACTATGGTTCAAAACGTTTATTCAAAATATTAGTTAAAATTACTTATTTTATACTTTAACAAAAACCCTAAAAAGCTAATTTTATAATTTAAAACCGTTTATTTAAAATCCATAATTAACTTCAGCAATATATTAAACCTTGGTATTTTTCCAAAAATATGTATGCTTATAGTACTTATTAAAAACACGAAAATCCCAGTTTGTCTTTCAAAGTTAGCTCTAAAATCGCCAAACACAAAGCGATTTCAAAGTACATCCATTGCAACCTTTTTTGCTTCAACTATTACAATTTCCATTCTAATTTCCACGAGTGTCCAAACCAATTCCTTTATTTCAAACATGCCAAAACGTGTGTAGAAGAACCCAATATATATTTTCATGATATATTCACATTTAACCAATTTAACAAGTGTTAAATACAGGGTGTTTCAAGTGCGTTTATAGCGATAATTTCGCTTCAACCATTTGCACACAATTTCCAACTTAAACAAACAATAATGCCAAACATGTAAATAAGTTGTCTGGGCCATGATACATGTTATAGAAGATTGAAAGAGAGATTATACTAGATAATAATGTTGCCACTTGTTTTACAAAACAAGGAGGGGTCCAAAATTGATAGCTTGCATTGTTCGTTATACTATATATATTTTAATACAACAAACATTTATATATACAACAATATATAATCAAATGGTGAGTAAAACTCACCCAAGCCCAAACAGTCCCAAGATGTAGAAAATCTCGATACGAGCACAACGGCAAAAATGACTTCTCGATTTGACCTCGTACGCAAAAGTTGTGGATTTATAAGATTTTGAATTAAATAGAATAATTAATTAACTAATTATAACATTACCTTAATTAACTGCTCCCTCCCACTAATCTCTCTTCCCTAATACAAATGCCCGTGCATAGGAGATATGCACAACCCAATTTGCCGTGCATGCCATCTACTCTCCCCGCTACCTCAGACCAGAAAATCACACGTCATTCGCTCCAACTTGCCTATTTTTGCAAGAGCTTCTTGATGGACACAACAATGTCACACTTGACCTCATCCTCCATTTTTTGACA
This sequence comes from Allium fistulosum, assembly GCA_030737815.1. Lineage (NCBI taxonomy): Eukaryota > Viridiplantae > Streptophyta > Magnoliopsida > Asparagales > Amaryllidaceae > Allium > Allium fistulosum. Next base: position 340,081,548 of record CM060907.1, read on the forward strand.
TGCCACATCCCCTTGACGCCCTAATGTTGGATTCCGCCTCTCTGCATCGGAGCTCTAACGACCTATGCCAAACACTTCCTGCGCCACCACATGTTCATCCGTACACCTGCTATCATCTTCGGCCTTCCTAATCGAAAAGTGAGTGAGCTTCCTTCCCATCACCGTGTCAGGTCATGATTCACATCCTTAAGCCGCACCATGCCAAACTCCACGAATCTACTCACCTTCGCCGACAACCCCAAATCGACAATCGTGTTCACCTATCGCCGCCTCTATCACCACAAAATGTTAACCCTAGTTCAGCCTATGACAAGTCAAACACTGTCCACCAACACCGCACGCAAGTCAGCATATGCCAAAATGAAGCTATCGCTAATATGAAGCAAACACCATGCCACAAAGTGAATCAAACAATAGCAATCACAAAACATAAGGTAGATTTGATGTTATCCTAATATTTACCACTATTTCACACAATACATTGAAATCCCATATGTTTTGTGTCATAGCCCATGAATCTTTGTTTTATTGATATTTCATCCACGTCATTCAGAAACATATTATCTGTTGTCTGATTGAAATTAACAAAAATTTCATTTTGGCTCCTTATCAAAATTTGATTTGCCCTCTCAATGTTGCTTAGATTATTTCGTGGCCGCGTTCTTTCAATTATTTTCCTCTCTTTCTTTTGTTTCTAAAGAAAAAAAAACAACGTTCATTCCTTCAATTATTTTCCTCACCACTTTCGCCTATCCCTCCTCCTAGCCATCGCCTGCTGCCGACCCTAGCCTTCACCATCCCATCGATGTTCTTCAATAAACTTAAGGTTTCCTAATCAGAGCCGCCTCTTTCATCATCTTTCTAAAATTAGAGTTTCATTAAAGCCGCTGCTTGAAAGTTAAGCTTTAAATCACGTTGCTCCCTTCCTTCCTTAAAGATTGCGCACTTTGATTTACTGAATATTGATGGTTATGGCTCCTCATTGTCGAGTGTTCTTCGATTGATATTGGTATGATTTATGCCCTTTTCGATTTATATTATTCTCTACTTATGATCTCTGGCCGATGATGATTTGAGTTTCATATATAGGAATTTATTTCCTAAATGTGCGAATATATGATTCGATTTGAATTTTTCAAATTATTTTTCTCGGTTGTCGATTTATGTTTGAACGCTCTTGATATTTTTTGATTTTTTTATTTTTGATTGCTATGTTGGACCTTGTTTTTTTACTATGTTGCCTAACCATGTGCTCTTGACTTCATGTCCAAGTTAGTGGATTGCTATGCTGGACCTTTTTGTCCAAGGCAGTGTTGACTGGAACTGCCTTGTTCAAGACAGTGCGCTTCAACATTGAACATGTGTTACATATATACATGTATACATGTGTGTGTATATAAATATATATATATATATATATATATATTTGTGTGTGTGTATGTGCGTTGCTCACTATACTAATACTTGAACTTACGTGCTTGTGCACTTTCATGTGCTTGTGCCTTTACTTGTTTGTGTAATTTCATGTGCTTGTGCCTTTACTTCATGTTGTTCTGCTTGATTACTTTCATATGCTTTGGTTTCTTATATACATTTTCATGCGCACTTTCATGTGCTTGTGCCTTTACTTCATGTTTTGTTTAATAATTCGATGGTTTGAACAACCTATTGCTCACTATGTACATATATACATATATAACATATGTATACATGTGTACATTAGTTATGCTATCTTGGTTCATCCATGTATATACATGCATACATGTATGTATGTGTTCTATGGTTTAGCCTTGTTCTATGGTTTAGCCTAAAACTAACACATTATCACATGTTGCATTGTTGTTTGCACTTTGTGTTTACTTGGATTAGTACTTTGAAGTAAGTTCAACTATCAGTCAAGGTAAAGTTGTGCACTTTGATTCCAATATCATCCATGTATATACATACATACATACATACATACATACATATGTATATGTGTATGTGTGAATGTTGGTGATTCAAATTTGTGGTTAGTATTAGTGTCTTGTTCAGTTTTGTGGCACTTGTTCAATTTGTGCCTTGTTCAATTTGTGGCACTTGTTGAAGGCAGTGATAAGAAATTTTTAGTGATATTGATTTATTATTATTCGATTTGTAGTATTGTTCAATTACGGACATGTTTGAACCTATGAATCTGGTTTAACTCTTCTTCATGTTTTTAGTTTTGTTTTGTGACTTTGAAGCTTTGTTTGATGGTGCTTTGATGGGGCTTTGCTTGATTGTGCACTGCCACTGCCCTGTTCAAGGCAGTGCACACTGGCACTTTTTGATCTTTGCTGGTCCATGTTGTTGAATTGTTGAAACTTGTTTTTGCTTTGAATTTCCATGTATATACATACATATGTATGTATAGTGAATGTTGGTGGTTAATCTGGTTTATGCATTTTTATGTGCTTGTGCCTTTACTTGTTTGTGCAATAGTCCGTCACACTTAATCGATGCTTGACATTATAATATTCATAGTGTTACTGTGCATATCATAAGTTGTCCATGCACACACACACACACACACACACACACACACACACACATATATATATATATATATTTGTCCCTGTCTAAAACATGAAGAGGCTATGAACCGAGACAATATTAATATTCAAATTCAATTTAATTATGCAATTTAGGTTTGTTTCCTTTTCCATTTTACTGCGTTGTTTATTTGACAGGTATAGGAGATGGCTGGATACAAGCTGGAGTAAGCAAATCAAGATCAACACATCAATAATAAACTCTAGTGAGTGTGAATGAAAGTTATATATGAGAGTGTAGGAAAAAGTTGTATATATGAGAGTGATAGTGAAAGTTGTATTGCATTTGAATTTGATTTGAAGTAAAATATTTGATTTAATAAAATTGCGATTTCATTTATTTCATTTTGCAAATATAATATAAGTGTAATCGGTATGCATATCAGTTATAATATACATGTTGTATAATAGGAAATTCTAGAAATGGTACTATAACATTAGACAACAATTTGTTGTGTTGGTGCATATCAGACGACAGAGCATATCTGTGATCTGATGTGAAATGAGACGGCATGTGATTTAACAACAAATAGATATGCAATCAGACAACAGTGCCTGTCTGTCGTTCGATATGCTTTTGCCCATAGTGCAACGAATCCAAAATCACTCGATTCCGTTAACTTTTGCTCTCGATTTAATTGATTGAATAAGAGGATTGGTGGTGGCTAAGTTTACTGATAGAAGAAAGAGGAAGTAGGAAAATAGGTTAAGTAATTAGGTGTATTTATAGTATATATATATATAGTAATTTAATTCTCTTAATTTAAACACTATGCGTTTCGAGCACGCACGACTACATAGCATGTTTGATCGCCACAAAACTCGTCAGCGTGCAACAACTTATTATTTTGGATCCAACGACACTGGTTTCGTCAAAATCTGAGACAGTGCTCCAAAGTGATAACTTCGCATGTTAATTAAAAAGAATTATTATTAAAACTAATCTAATCACTTTAATTATAAATTATAAGCTTACCATCATCATTTTTATTTAAAAAGAATTTAAATATGCTTTCGAAATCATTTTTATACGTATTAAATCCATAATTTAAATATTTAAATAATCTTGATATTTAAATATAAAACGTTCGAAAATCCAAGTCATTGCATTTAAAATGATTATAAGTCAATTAAATCATGTGGTTCATTCAGAGTGTTCATCATTTTGGTTGTGCGAATCAAAGATGTAAATTTAGTTAGTGATTAATATTGAAAATTCAAATAATGTTCACACGTTACCTTAGCTATTGGTGTGACATTTTATCTAATTTTTTTGCTTATACATCTTTTTGATAAAATTTGATTTTACTTATTATAAGCGGTATCTCATAGTAATGATTATTTATACTAATTCTCTTTATCAATACCATATCACATTAGGACTTATGAAATTTGGTTTTGGTCAAAATTCCAACACTGTCCACATTCAACTTTGAAAGTCTGAATGAAAAATACTTGATACAATAACAACAATATTATTAAACTTTGCTCTAGCTAGAGATTTGGACTTTGTGTTGACCATAGTTGACCATGGTACTAACCTCGTATAACCGAGGAGTCAATTTCTCTATTTAATATATAAGGAGTTAGATTCTCTATTGAATAATGTTTAACTTTTAATTCTTCAACTCAGAGCCAACTATAGTCGCTCGATGGACGCCATGCCATGATTTAGCTATAATCAAAGTGGAGTGCCCACATTGAAGTTCCACAGTATTCTCAAGCCGAGGGAATTGTGTAACATTGTCACTTCGATATTCTTAGTTTGACCTTAGTTATATTAACCAACACAAACTATCAAGTGAGTCATTCCATAGTTATCCAATAACTATCAGTACGTAACCCCTTGGTGCCCCCAGCAGCCATAAGTAATACACTGCCCAACATTTGGAGAGCATTATATACTCTAGTCACAATGGATGTATCGATATCCCATCTTTAAACATCTTGACTGGGAATATTTAAAACAATATGTTATTTTTCAATGTGATGAAATTCTCATGATTACGGTACATTAATTACTATTACATAACATATCATTTAAGGTTTTTCTGTTTAATATAATTCAATTAATTAATTATATCATAACACAACAAGCGTAAAATAGAAAGAAAACATCTTTTATTTTGAAAAAGACTGGTTATCAAGTTAGATATATGCAGGAAATTAAATAATTTTCCCTAGAACATACCCCTAACTCTACCAGTCTTCCACTTATATCTAAGGTCAATTTTGGAGCCTTATTCCTACTTCTTCGACTAGTTTTCTTGAAAACTAATCAGATCAGCCCCTTGGTGAACATGTAAGTTATTTTATTTTAATTATTTACTCCTTCAATCAACTCTCTTCGATGCTATTAAACTGCCCTTACTATATTGAACTATTAGGAGTACGTCTCTTGACTTCTAGTGAGCTTTATATTTTTTAGGAATTGTATCACAACACTCATATCATATAATAGCGTCATAGGATTCTCAATGTTTAGAATCACTCCTAGCTCAATTATTAATCCATGCATTTATTTGTACTACTTTTATTGCATTGCTTATTCAAGGTGATATACTTAACCTTTGGTTGAATCAGCCACTACTTATTGTTTGGAACATTTCCAACTTAAATTTCATAACTTAAGATCGAGCAAGAATTTAGGATTGGCACACTTTACTTGATATTACTTATAAAGTTCGAGGTCGCTCACTCGTTCATAAGGGGTGTTGTTTCCATAAACATTTCTCTAGTATTTTGTAAATACTTGGGAACGTTCTCAGTTTTCATATAGTAATATAAATTCAGATACTAGCTATATAAATCAAATTACATAAGCGAAGTATGATACTGGCACACTAGCATGCATGATAATTCCTATTATCAACGCAAAATGAACACATCTTACATGCTCCATATTACACATTTTAATATCGTGTTTACGTATCTCATTTTGGGACAATCACAATATCTTTTATACTGATTATAAAAGATGTCATTTTCAAATCAAGTGTCAAGTGTCAAACAACCAAACCAACATGATTTTAATTTAAGTGCATCGTTAACAAAAATTTGTTGTTTACTTATGTTTTAGAAATATTTTAGCATCTACTAATATTCTTTCTTACAAACACACGGTTTCTCTGCATTTTGACTGAAATTCAAGCATTTGATATCTTTGTCAAAATTCTTGCCTACTCAAATAATACTTCCGTATAACTTCATGGATCATATCCAATAACCCATAAACTTAGAACTGCTCCCATTGACTTTAGGACACCCTGGTTATTAAGCCCAAACATCACATCTAAATAATTATTTAGAATTTATGCTTCATATACCAAAACCCAAAATCATGACGAGGGATAACTTTGTAAGTAAAATCCAAATCAACTTGAGTACGTTGAACGATGAATCTATTACGTCAAATTCAACATTTGAAACTTATGTTGTTATTCTTTTTAACATAGCTTGTTGTATCCAACTACATTAGTCTTTTTCTCAAAAACATTTTCCATGTAACGACCCACCCTTTTGGCCCTCCAAAATCAACATTAATACATCCACGATATTCATATGCCGAACATCCAAGTGTTGGAAAGATGGATTGTTTCGAAAAAGTAAGAAAAGAGTATCAGATCGGGACGAGTAACATATAATATACAACAAATCATTATCAAAGGAAACTGTAATATACATATATCAAATAAGAGTACACCAATCAATTCATTAGCCTAGATAGTTATAACAATCTGTCCTCAGAAATGCTGATAAATATAATCAACCAATGTAGCAAAAAATAAACATATACGTGAATACACTTGGAGGCATATAGCTCGTCTTCTAAAACTCGAAATCATCGCATCCAATCTGAATCTATAGTTATGCTCGGTCTGACCCAGGCATTATAAGAAAAATAATGTCCGAATAGTCTGGAGGACCAGCGTAAGAACAGACCACAATTTGGTTTTAATGTTATAAAATCTTTCAAATAAAGGTATCTCGTAAGCCCACGCCGCACATAAATACGGAAAGGTTTTTACCTTACGATAACCAAAGCACTTTTATAGAAAATCCAATGATATTATAGTAGTGTCTAGGATTTGAAGTAAATATTGAATCATATCCGAAATTGTTACGTTAATTAAATTCTAACATACTCTATATACAACTAAATTCGAAGGCACTTATTGACGAATGGATTTACATACAACAACAAGGCTATTGTGGTACCTTCTGCCATAATACACCTCTAGAAAACGTATCGAGGTCGAAAACCTTTAGACCCTTGCAAATCAGGACCGGACCACCCCTTAATGGATAGTACCGAATAATTCATCACCTTGGTTGCTTTGCAACTTTTCGAGAACTCTCATGCATAACTAAATCCATAAATGTATATATCTAGAAAGGGTGATGAAAATACCTTAATGGGTGCGACCCACTTAGCCATGATGCATATCTCATATTTTAGTCATTCCCGGTTGATGAGGTTTGAGGCTACGTTTTACCTTTTTGATAGAAATCCCATTTGGAATGCTAACACTGCCCTCCAGGCAGCAATGCAGTGCCAACATTCATCCATACAAGTTGTTCAGGTTATGAAGAAACCGAAGGCACTACTCCTACTACATCCATTTTGGAATTACCCTCAGTATTAGTAGCAAGTAGAACTTGCACTTCAAGAGCTCCATCCTCGAGTATTTTCAAGATATTTCTAATTCGAACGCTTATACTGGTTCGAAGTGGTTTTTAGATAATATACCTGTTAACAAGATTTCTTGTCAACACCCCAAAATTATGCAAAGAAATGTAAATTATCTTTTATACAAGTAGTGCAGAAAAGAAGGTTTAAATCCTCTTGGAATTGTCTTTCGATTAGACTTTAACAAGTAGGAATTATCCTAGCAAACCTTTCGACTGTGTCGAGAGGGTTAGATTCCGTACTTATTGACCTTTCAACTCTGTCGGGATGAATTGAACCTCTTTTTGAAGGTCTTCCTTTCGAGTTGATAGAAATATCTTAGAAATTTTTCCTTGAAAGTTTTCGACCTTGTTGGAAGCCTTGAGAGTTGTGTTGCTTGGACTTATCTTAAGAATCTAATATAAAGGTTCCAACGTTGTCGGAAGGGAGGTGACCTTGATGATAAAACTTGGTCCAGAAAAGTTGATCTGGATTCCGACTGGGTCGTGAGCTTTAGGATTTTGAGTAGTTTAGGCTTTGGATTAGGATCCTAAGTGGGGGGTTTTGATTTAGTCGAAAGATGTTGATATAACCTTCTTTGAATCAGTAATTTCAGACTTAGGTGTTTAGTGGATAGGCTTTGACCTTGTCGAAGGTTTCAACCGAAAGAGAAGATGGCTCTGAATTGGTTACAGAAGTTACTAGAACTTGAAGGGGTTTCAACACTGTTGATAGAAACTTTTCGATGAAGGTAAAACCTGAAACACACAAGGTGAAACCAAAAAAGCTTTAATGAAATAATAAAGTAGACTAATTTACACAAAACTCCCCTTTTTCCAGCTAAAAGACTTTATTTCTCTAAACTCCCAAATCGATTTACAAATTAGGGTTACAAGACTTTACTTTAGAATATACAGGTTGAGAATGAGAGGAATTGGATCCCCAAAACGTGACCCCTTGGGTCTTATTTATAGATGCAGCTTGGTAGCTTTCGACGTTGATGCTTTCATCTAGGTCGGAAGGTGGCTGCTGAGAGATTTGAGCACGTTGCCACCTTTATCGAAAGGTATGATGGCGCTCCTCTTCTTTGAGTTGTCTAGTTAGTGCTTCTGACTCTGTCATTAGCCTTTGTTAATTGGTTTCGATGATATTGGTTACCCCATGCTCTTGTTTCTGATCTAATGCGGAACCCTTCCTGGACCACACTAGTTTTGACCGATTCGAAAAGCTTACTATAGCTTTCGAAGGGTTTGCTTCAGATAATACTTACTTTTTAGCAGTTTGAATGAATGCGAACCCATTGATTTCGAATGGTTTGGTGTATGCTCAAGAGCTATTCTTTATTGTATTCGGAAGGTGTGGCTTTACCTTAATCGAAAGGTCTTTAACTAGTCGAAGGGTTGTTAATGAGGGCAGAATGGTGCTTTCGACTCCTTTATCTTCTTCAAAAGGTAAGAACTCTTTGGATATTGATAGGAGAAACCTTTCGACACCTATTAAAGGTCTTGAAGCTTCCAAACTTTGATGGCAGCATCCCTTCGACTCTTTCGAAATGTTTGACTAGAGCTCTTCTCTCTTGCTCTTTGCTTAATGAGGTCTCGACTTGATCGAAAGGTGAATATTTGAAATAACATTTGCCCCTCTCACGAAGGTATGCTCTTGACATTCCAAGTCATCTTTGTCAAAACCCAGAAGCTTCCCGCCTCTTCGTCTTCCCGCGTAAATCTGGCCTATCCACTCAAATATGATCTAGCGGCAGATAACTTTGGATGACTTTTCTTATAAAGTACACCTTCCTTCTTCGTCCTCTCTTACTTTTCTGCAATCAAAATTCTATGTGTGAGTAAAATACTCCCAAAATTTCTCAAACTTCCAGTTTATTTCCAGAAATCCAAGCAATCTTCAAATCTCATTCGTAAGTCTAAATTTAACTTTATTTTGCTAGTTTCAGTCGAATTTTACCTTTCCAGATTTCAAAATTGAAACTCGATTTTTGAAATATTCGAATCTCGACTTTTTTGAAGGTAGATTTCATTTGATTTACTTAAAAGTTTTTTTTTAATCCAGTTTCAGGAATTTTTGAGTTTATTTTTTGTTTGTAATTTTGAAATTGATAGTGGATGACATTGAAATCCATCCCTTTAACGGGTTTGGATTTTCATTTTGAAATTTTTGATTTTTGTCCATCGTTTGCAAGTCTGGGTTTTCAATTTGATAACTATTTTAATACTTTTGAAATCGAGACAGATTGATTTACGTTTGAATTCATTTCCTTAATAGATTGGATTTTCTTGTTCTTTAAGAAATCTTTGAAAGCCTGGATTTGCAATCGGGTTTGGGGGATGGTAGAACCTGATTCCTTTACCGGAAGTTTCATATGTACGAATAAAAAATTAGCACCACAAAATGACTTTTCTGCCCCTTCGAAAGGGATTGAGGCAGCAACATTGGTTTTGCTTCCTTAGCCCCTTTCAATGAGGTCGATAGGTGTTGTAGTGTCGATTAGATCATCCTTGTTGATAGTTTATGCTACTAGGTAGAGATTAAGAACCCTTTTGATAGGAAAACATTTTGACTTAGTCGAAACCTTGTTTCGATTGCAATCCATTTTCCTTATTTAATTTTTGGAATCATCAGATCCCTTCAATCCATTCGACACCACCCCCATCTACTAGGTCGAAACCTCTTAGAGCTATTTTTGTTCAGCTTTTTCAAAACGTACTAAGTGCATGTTAGCTTGTCTTAGAACCTTTAGACATCTTAGAACCTTTCGACTTCAATGAGTATGCAAGGTTTCGACAACATTAGTATCTTTCTCAAGAAACCTAAGTTATTGGTTTCGATAATGTCAAAGGGGCTTGTTGCTTGATTTATGAAATTTTTGTAGTGTATATTTTTGTTTAAGTTTTTGAGTTGATCTTAACCATCTTTCCTTAGCAATTAGGTTTCTGTAAAGCCTTCAGCACTGTTGAAAATTGCTTGTTGAAAAAATATTTTGACTCATCCTTTTGATCTTTGCGATAGCTCAGGGAACACATTTACTTAGGCTTTTGACAGAGTCGAGATATACTTGTTAAATGTTGATGTCCTTTTCCTTTCGACCTTGTCAAAAGCCTAATGTCTTTAATTTTTAACTTAAACTTTTTCAATAGTTTGAAGTTACAAATTTGGTTCATGTTTAAGTTATATAAATAGGTTTCTTTAACTAATTCTTAAAAGTATGCTAAACTCATAATTAACCCTGAAAATTTTAACTAAAACGTTTTCACCTGGCAGAATTATGAGTTCTCCAAAGAAGGCTGAAGCTATTTCCAAGCATTCTTTCATTGCAACTCAAGATGAGGTCGATGCCATCCTCAATGACTTTGGCATTACCGGTATCGAAGCCATTCCCCTGAAGGAGACTAACACCATCAACAATCCTCTTGAAGGGTTTTTTGCCTATACTGCCATCCACATATGGCATGGTGGATTCTTGCCTTTCCCAGTGTTCTTATCTATATTTCTACCTCATGTCGGGATTTCCCCAATCTAGTTGTCACCAAATGTCTATACTTATCTCTTGCCCTTAGAAATGATGGCACTAGAATCTGGACTTCCTTACCTTAACGCTGAAGTGCTAAATTACTTGACCCGGCCAGTTAAGCTGAGTAATCTCAACAGTTAGATATATAGGGCCAATCCCCATAAAAAGTTAATACCAGATGGGTTTAACAAATTCAGGGACTGGGAAAACCAGATCTTCTTCGTCAAGTGATTTTCTAACATCCAACGGAATTTTGCTTCTCGTCTAAGTCTTGATTTTTGTTGTTTTTCCTTAACATTTTTTTCGCCTAATCTTTGCTTTTATCAGGTGTCCCTACTAAAGAGATGAATGATGACGATAAGAAAACAGTTGAATCTTTAATTGTGGCTTTGAGCCAAGTTGGGAGCAGACCAATGCTACCGACTCCCTCAAATCTACGAAAGCATTCTCTTTTTCCAGCAGGCCAGAAGACCTTAGGAACTCCACCCTCTGTTCAACATACTTTTCATGGAAAATGCTTTCTTTCCTTGGAAGACCCATTAAATTTTTCTCTCATGTCACCTATCTGTGCTGGCCGCTTTGGTATGTTATGGGCTAAGCATTTGCTTTCTATCCCTTTTGTTTCCTGAATTATCTTGCTAACTTTTAGTCCGTTCGAACTTTTCCAGCTATTTCTCAAGTCACAGTGATTGTCAGCGGTGCTGCCCCTTCTCCTCCAATTTCCGGAGTGACATCGATTATTTAATCCTTTGCTAAATCCAAGCAAGCTTTCAAAAGGAAGTTAATGGAATCTTCTAAAGGTGATCCTCCGAAGAAAGTTGCTAGAGTCGTAGATGTGGAGGAAGAGGAGCGCTTATCTTCTAAAAAAGCTCTGAAGAGCCTAACTGTGGAGGCTCCCAAAGATAAGCTTGTGCAAACCCCAGCCGCCATTAATCCTATTACTCGTATTTCTGTTTCAGATTCACCAGCTGCTCTTTCCCAAAAGCAGTTGGCCTTGAAAATGCCTCCTACCCCAAGGCACATTTCTTCTCTCCCGGAATCTTCTTCTCCTTCCACCATCAGTTTTGAAGAGATGGTTGAGTCTATCCTCCACTCGGAATCTTTCATTTCTATTCATCCACCTTCTTCTACTCCAGATTTAGCAAGGCACTATCGCTCTTTAATGGACAAACAACTTTTGGTAAGCTCTTCTTCAATTGACCTTATCACCATTGGTTTTCTCTTAAAACACTAACTTGTGTCACATTTTTCTTTTAGATTTCTAAGAGTTGGTTAGCTTTAAATGAACTTGTTTCATAGTCCTCTGCTGAATCCTCCAAGTTTCAGGAGGAAAATACTGAGCTCAAAAATTAATTGTCTTCTCTGTCTGCTGCTAAAAAAGATGATTCCTTAGAGCTAGATCGACTAAAAGCTTCTCTTGCCCAAGTTGAGACTAATCTAGAGGTAGGAAGGCAAGCTTGTTCAACTCATTACCGACGAGAAGCTTGCCATCGAGCTCACTTTAAAAGATTCTGAAGACGAGAAGGCTCGCTTGGCCGCAAAGAACATCTCTCTGAATGGAAAATTTATGAAGACCAGAGCTTCATTAAAACTTGCCATCCATACCATTACCGATGTCAAGCAGCGAGTGTCCCAATTTGTCGGCGCCACTCTAGGGCAAATGATGCTGAAAACTTATGAAGATGCACTTATGCTTGCATATGCCGATAACTACAAGAAATGCCCAGACTTTGGATTTCCTTCGCTTGATTCTGCCTTAGTCGATAGAGTGATGGGCAAAATTAACCGGATGAAGCACGGGATTGAGCCTGCAGATGAAAAAGAAATTAATGCTTCTGAGATTCTTTCTTTTGATGCCCCTCCTTTGAAATCGAATCAGACTACGAGGAGGAGGGTGACAAAGATGACACAACTGAGGAAAAAGGTGACAATGATGGCGATGGCAGTGATGATGATAATGAAGGTGATGATGATGACCTTACCGGTGGCCAAGGTTTTGACAGATATAAAGGGGGTCCTTTTGTAACTTCTGAGAAGGATGGTGGAAACAATGCCGAATTTCCTAAAAAAAACCATCTCCTCATAAGGATGTTCCACCTGCATCCCCCGGGCCTTCTGCTGCTCCAGAAGGTGAGCTTGTTCCCGTTCATACTGAAGATCCAAAAGGGAAAGAGCAGGCCTCCCAAGCTTCCGTCCCAGTTTCTTAGGTATGAGATTCTCTATTTAAATATCTTTCACCTCAACGATAATAATTAGTGAAAAATCATTTATTTTAGATAAGGAAGAAGTCCACCCTTCCTTATAGGATAAAACTGGAAAGAAAACAAGCAGAAATTAACAAGATATATAGTGAATTAGATAAAAAGATAAGGGAGCACAATGTTCTTGCCGAAAAATATCATAATCTCGACAAGAGTGCCTCGGTTCTAGTGTCTTTTAAACATCAGAGGGCTGCTTCACTATTGAAGAGAGCGCCCCTTCGATACGACGCTCTCTTAAAGGAGAATCGAGAGTTGGTTACTTTATTTTGGATGCTGATTGAAGAAAGAGACATTTTAGTTAACTTTTTGTATAAGGATTACTGTAGACATTCGATTATTGACTTTTCGTACTAGGCGAATTCAGCGAGGGTCTACTTAGACGTTTCCACCAGAGATATTTAGACAAGTTTGGATCCGACCCAAATCCTGGAGCTTGTTGGAATTTACCACGGGTTAGGTCAATTCCTCAAAATCTCCCTATTGAAAAGCTTAAGTACTACAAAGATAAATTTGTCTGAATTGTTCTCTAAGTCTATTTGGTATGAACCAGATGAGTAATTGTAAATATGTAACAATTTATTGGTTTATAAGCATATGTTTTGGCCTTGTCTTCCATGCTTAGTTCCTCTTTATTATGATATTACAAAATGGTTGTTCACTAGGTCGACTTATTCCTAGGGACCACTTAAGTCAATATATTAAACCGAGGAGATTTTATCATGAAAAGGAATCACTTTTAAAGTCTTCGAAATTAGCAAGATATTGCTTTCTTCAAGATTAACAAAAACTTTATTTGGAATACCCTTGCCACCACTTTGATTTCCTTAGAGATGAAAATAAACATTTCTTAAGGAGATTAGAACATTTCACACAAAATTAATTTGCGATCGTGATAGTACTCCAGCCGAAAAGTGGGACTACAGCAAATAGCCACCGGTCATTACCCTAAAAGGAGTCGCTACCCCTTTTGATTCAACAGTTATACTTTTTATTAGCTCACTAGATAAATTTAGAAAAGTAGTTTCTAAACTTTAGACGTAATCCATTTGCTTGTTGTATCTTTTAACTTTGTCGCTGTTTAAGTTGTAATTCATTATTATAACAATAAAGATATTTTTTTATCCTGATCTTGAATTTTATTTTATTTATTTTGCTTAAATTGGAGCAACAATTATCTGCAACTTCTCCTCCTTATAAATTTTTGTCACGCGTTGATGCTCTTAAAGAGAAACTTTAGAAAGCAAGTGGAGAGATTATGCTGGGTGACAATATCTTATATGAACGCTTCGGTGGTAATGTTGAAGCTGTGAAATGGCACAAGAGATATTTTCTTCAGAAAACAATCGTCAACAGTCACATAGATCATATTGCCTATCTTGAGGCTGGAATTAAGAGTAAAGATGAAATGATCATCGCACTTAAACGACAAGTAAAGACAAATCCCACAATTGACTTTGATCATAAGATGTCTGTACATATTCAATAAATAAGTGATTTGGAGCTGAGGTTAAAGGATAGTCAGGCACAATGTGCTTCTTTGGAATTCATTGTAGGGACAAGACTTCAAACATTGGTTTGCCAGTCCCTCACACTACTCTTTCAGCCACTAAATCTGCAAGGTCGAAGCTCCTTGCGGCCCAGAAATTCCCTACCATGCTCAACCTTCCCCCGAGCTTAGATGATAATGTTGTGGGGAATTGGTGCCGTAAAGTTAAATTTGAGATATCCAAATATTTCGACGAGCAAAAAAAGATCAAATATTCTTAGATTATTAACGATTATGTTACCAAGAACCAAAAGTTCGAGCGCGATATCTATTTCCTCCAGAAGCGAGTCATAGAACTAGAAAGGGAGAACAAAACCCTTAAGGCTTCAAACAGGGCTTTCAACCGCGCCCTAAAGACTAACATTGAGGCGACTTATGATGAAAATAGAGCAAGGAGGAAAGAAAAGAAATTACAGAAGTTCTCAGCGCCATGATTCGTCATGTTGTAGATCCCTCACTTGCTGAAACTCTTGACAAAGCCGTTAAAGAGTTGTAATTTATTTGTTTGTCTGATTTGAAATAGGCATGTTTTATATATATGTAAATAACTTCATAGGCTTGTTAATTATCTCAAGACTTATGTAAATTACACAAATTTTGTAAATATCACCTAATCTATAATCCTTGTAATGCCACTCCTGAAATGTTTTCCGATAGCTCATTTATTACTTCCGAATTTGCTGAATCTTTTATTCTTCCTTGCCGTGATGATTTTCCTGATAAATATGAAGCAAACAATATTTCTAATTATTAGCTTGAAACTGACATAGCAATTTATGTGTATTATTTTCTTGACAAATCATCTTATTAACTGCATGAAAAGTATTCTATATTAAGCACTTAAATCTCATCTCCAATCATGATGATAAAAGCTCAAGAATTTAACTTTAACCATTTGGTTGGAATATCTGAAATTTGTTTATAGGCAATCCTATTTTAACACAATGGTATAAATACCAGACATCACTTTTTTAAGAGATAATTAATAAGGAATTGAAATTCAGAAACCATTATCTGAATATTCATAATAGAATCCCGGAAACTCATTCTCGGGCATTGGCAAAATTTGAAAACTTACTAATTTGAAGCCCAGATTCGGGAATTAATGAAAACTTATGATCTTCTTAAGAGTGTATTTTCTGACCCAGATTCAGGCATCTGTGATGAATAGGGTTTAAGTAAGTAGTAGTCTTGATACCCAGATTCAAGTATTATAAAGTCTCTAATAGGTAAAGACCCGAAACCTTGATTATGGTATTAGTAAATGAAGTCCTAAAGTGAATGTCCCAAAATCTAGATTCAGTTATTAATTGATGAAATTCAGATGTGAGAGACTTGAAACCTAGATTGAGTATTAATAGATGATACTTAGAAGTGAAATTCCTGAAACCTAGATTCGGGTAATAATATGCGGAGCTCTATCCTACTCCTTTACTTCTGTCCGCTTTGATATGTATGAATCCTTCAGGTTTTGAATATATAGAGATAATCTGATTAGCTGCCTCTTAAGCTTGGACGTCTTAGCCCATAACGGGAAATTTCTTTTCTCAAGCCTGAACATCTTAGTTCATGATTTGATGAGCCTCTTCTCAGGCTTAGACATCTTAGTCTATTGCTGAATGTGCCTCCTCTTGGGCTTGGACATCTCAGTCCATTATTGAATGAGCCTCTTCTTGGGCTTGGACATCTCAGTCCATTATTTGTTGGGCCTCCTCTTGGGCCTGGATGTCTTAGTCCATTGTAGTCCGGTGCTCTTGGTTATCTCATCTTAGAGGCAGGAACTAAGAACTTACCCTATCTCCCTCTAGGAGGCGCCTTGCTCTGGCCTCGATGCTTTAACCTGGCCATCTTACGGCGTGGATAAAGGTTTATTTCATCCTCCCTCCAGGAGGTGCCTTACCCTGGCCATAGCGCGGTGCAGATAAGGTCTTGTTCGGTATTTTAACCTGGCCATCTTATGGCGTGAATAAAGACTTACTTCGTCCTCCCTCCAGGAGGTGCCTTGACCTGACTAGAGGCACGACCAAGGGCTTGTCCGATGCTTTAACCTGGCCATCTTATGGCACGGCTAAAGGCTTACCCGCCTTCCCTCCATGAGGTACTCTGCCCTGGCCAACTCGGCCTGGACAAAAGCTTTTCTACCATCTTAGGTAGACTACCATCTTAGGTAGTATCCAAATATAAGGAGCATTTCACTCTCGTCCATGTAGATTTCCTCTTTATAGTAAGTGACTCTTTATTGATTTTATCTCAAATTCCTTTTACATATTCATGATATTTCCTTGTCGAAAGAAATTTATGATCATCCCCTCCAGGGTTCTGCAATGGTTGGTTTCATGACTATTCATTATGTGATAGTGACGATAGGGTCCTCCCAAGTTTCTTTCATGCTTTGGCCTTTTCTTTTGTGATGGCTGATAGTTAAGCTCATCCTTAGTAAGTAAGTAGACATTTTCCATAGATGCTGTTAAGTTTCATTCCTTTGAAAGTCTAGATTTGAAGCTCGATTCTTTAGGATGGCTTTTGATTTTTTGTTCTTTGGCCTTATCGTTTAATGTTCTTTGACCGCTTTTCTTTTTACCACCCTTCGTTGTTCTTGAGTTGGAAGTGTTCTTGATGTAGTTGGTTGCAACTTATGTGCAAAGGCATTGTAATCATCCATTATCTCTTTCTCAAAGATCATGCCTTTTGAATAGTGTTGGATTATTTTTCTCAATTGGTTGAAGATATTGTCACTTACATTTGTTTTCTCTCCTAGTGCAAAGATAGGGGTGGGGCCAACATTAAAAGGATTTAGACTCCATTTTTCAGGATCATAAGTTTCTGCTATCATATTGTTTATAATCCTTAGGGCTTTGAGCCTTAGTCTTTGCTGTTCATCTTGATTAGAGCCCTTGATGATTATTTAGGAGAACCTTGTTAAATGTGGTTTGGAGGACCCTTGTTCAGATTCTTAACTCTTCTGGCCATGATCAAATCAAAGTAGATGAACTTGAGATAGGATTATGTAGGGTAAGAGAATAATGATGTTATGAGTTTATCCAAGTTGGAGGTTCAAGCCCTCCTTCTAGCACCAAAAATGTTAACAAGATTTCTTGCCAACACCCCAAAATTATGCTAAGAAATGTGAACTATCCTTTATACAAGCTGTGCGGAAAAGAAGGCTTGAATCCCTTTGGAATTGTCTTTCGATTGGACTTTAACAAGTAGGAATTATCCTGGCAAACCTTTCGACTGTGTCGAAAGGGTTAGATTTCGTGCTTGTTGACCTTTCGACTTTGTTAGGATGAATTGAACCTCGTTTTGAAGCTATTCCGTTTGATTTGATAGAAATATCTTAAAAAAAATTCCTTAAAAGGTTTCGACTTTGTTGGAAGCCTTAAGAGTTGTGTTGCTAAGACTTATCCTAAGAATCTGATACAAAGGTTCCGACCTTGTCGGAAGCGAGGTGATCATTGATGATAAAACTTGGTCCAGTAAAGTTAAGTCTGGGTTCCGACCTGGTTGTGAGCTTTAGGATTTTGTCTAGTTTAGGCTTTGGATTAGGATCCTAAGTGGGGGGTTTCGATTTAGTCGAAAGCTGTGGATATAACCTCCTTGGGTTTGAATCAGTAATTTCATACTTAGGTGTTTATG
Organism: Allium fistulosum; assembly: GCA_030737815.1. NCBI lineage: Eukaryota > Viridiplantae > Streptophyta > Magnoliopsida > Asparagales > Amaryllidaceae > Allium > Allium fistulosum. Next base: position 340,099,759 of record CM060907.1, read on the forward strand.
GGATGAGCGTCGATCTTGTCGAAGGCTTCAGCTCAAAGAGAAGATGGCTCTAAATTGGTTATAGAAGTTATTAGAACTTGAAGGGGTTTCAAACTTGTCGATAACAACTTTTCAATGAAGGTAAAACCTAAAACACACAAGGTGAAACCAACAAAGCTTTATTGAAATAATAAAGTAGATTAAAATACACAAAACTCCCCATTTTTTTAGCTAAAAGACTTTATTGCTCTAAACTCCCAAATCGATTTACAAATTGGGGTTACAAGACCTTACTTCAGAATATACAGGTTAAGAATGAGAGGAATCAGATCCCCAAAACGTGACCTTTTGGATCTTATTTATAAATGGGGCTTGGCATCTTTCGACCCTGATGCTTTCGACTGGATGGAAGGTGGCTGCTGAGAGATTTGAGCATGTTGCCACCTTAGTCGAAAGGTATGATGGTGCTCCTCTTTTTCAAGTTGTCTAGTGAGTGCTTCTGACTCTGTCGTTAGCCTTTATTCATTGCTTTTGATGATGTTGGTCACGCCCATGCTCTTGATTCTGATCTAATGCAAAACCCTTCCCGAACCACACTGGTTTCGACCGATTCGAAAGGCTTACTATAGCTTTTGAAGGGATTGCTCCAGGTAATACCTACTTTTTAGCAGTTTGAATGAAGGTGAAACTATTGATTTCGAATGGTTTGGCGTATGCTGAAAGTGCTATTCTTCATTGTCTTCGAAAGGTGTAGCTTCACCTTAATCGAAAGGTATTTAACTAGTCGAAGGGTTGTCAATGAAGGCATAAGGGTGCTTTTGAATCCTTCATCTTCTTCGAAAGGTAAGAACTCTCTAGATATTGATAGGAGAAACCTTTCGACACCTACGAAAGGTCTTGAAGCTTCCAAACTTTGATGGCAACATCCCTTTGACTCCTTCGAAAGGTTTGACTGGAGCTCTTCTCTCTTGCTCTCTGCTTAAAGGGGTCTCGACTTGATCGAAAGGTGAATATTTGGAGTAACAATATCTGTTCCCGGTCTCTCTAAACCGACAATGAAATTTTTGGGCCAACATTTGATAGTTAGTTATTTAACTATCAAATAACAAACAATTCAACCAGAGGTTTTAACCAAACACAGTTAAGTACAAAGCATCCCTTGCGCCTCTTAATCAAATAATTTTGTTAATAACAACCGGTTTGTAAATACTTGTATAAAAATACTTTTACAAAGATATGTTCATAAATCCTCTGTACTCCTTCCAATACTTGAAAAATAACGATATACTTATCTCATCTGTATAAGTATATTTTACAAACCTTAAGAAAAGATTACATTTCTAAAACCCTACTTATTTAGGTTAAAACAAAGGTCATTTAAACTGAGATAATAATAACCCAAAACACTATTACTTCGGAGTTAAGTATGGAAAAAGAATGTTCCATACAACCATAATTAACAAGGTCATTTTGGAAAATAAAATCTCTATTAGAAATAACTCCTTTATAAAACATCCTTTATATTACTTATAAACTCTTTTATAAAACTTCTTTTGCATGTTATTATTTATAAAACTCATTTTATAAATCCCCTACTTATTTGCAACTCTTTTATAAAACTCCAAATTCATTTATAAAATCCCTTTTATAATTTTCTAAATAAAATTACCAAACTCCTTCTTAAAACCAAACTCCAAATACAACACCAAACCCCAAATATAGACAGATTCCAAAATATCATTATAAAACTCATATACTTTCCATAACACGATCATTTCAAATATTTCAATAAATACCAAAATGAAATTTATTTCTCCAATTTATCAAAATGATATTTATTTCCTTTTTATAGGATATTATTTATAAGACCATTCTTTTTATTTATAAACTACTATGATAAATCTATCCTCCAGTTATAAAATAATATTTACATATCCATCCCTTTATACAACATTTTATACAAACGATTCATAAATACTTATTCCAAATATTTTATTTTCTTTTAAACGCAAGATCCCTTTAAAGTAAAAGATAACCCTTTTTATTTCCCCTTTTAAAATAAATATTTATTATTATAATAATTTCTATAGAAACCAATACTGCCAAGATAACTATTTCAAACCTTTACTTATATATATTAAAAGGACTAAATGAAGAAGTTGAAAATAAAAAGAGAAGTTGAAAACTCATTTTAATTAAATTATCCCAAAAATCCCCAAGGTCTGATTTGAATATCGTTTTCCAAAACGAAACTGTTTCCAAACCAAATAGCACAAAATAGTATTTTTCTTTTCCCAAAATATTATAGCAAGACCAATAGTTACTATAGCACTTAACTGATGCTATTAGTATCTTTTCTCTAAAAGGGTTCAATTTTCACATATGTCGGTGTCACATCCAATATGGCCAAACTATCAATTTTTGACATTTAACAATCTATATAACATGCATATAACCAAAATAAATCAACTGGTATATTACAAGAAATTTAAAAATAACAACATGGAGAAATCCAGATTTCTCTACTAAATTTCTAAATTTTCAATTTAAATGTCAATCACTTCTAAAAAAGGATATTTTAACAAAAACAACGAATAATGATCAACCAAACACAATAGTAAAATTTAATCTACTATATAGAATACTGATTTATCCAAAGAGGTGAGTTATACTCATTGAGACACTAGTTGACGCTGAAGTATTCTTGTTTGAACTAAAATCGAACGACATCCAATTTTAACCTAAATTTTCACTTGCTTCAAATTGGATGAAACCAGTTCCATCACGAAGCTATCGCCTTTATGAGTATAATAAAAAAGTTTCAACTTGATTGGACCTCGTATGAGAGGATTATTGGATATATAAGTTATCGATTTAATTTTAAAATATCTAAATCGCTAATTACACTTTATTTAAACTAATTACCATAATAATCATCTTCCAAAACTAAAGAAATACTCTTCCGCCAGTTCACACTCCCATGTCCAAAGCTTCAACCTCCAATCTCTCGCTCATCCTTTCATGAGAAGACGCCGCAACACCACCGACCTCCTCCTCTTTCCGAGAGCTTCGGCACCATCCTATAGGCATCGAGCCCGCATGCACTATGGAATGTGACCTAGCATCATCGAAAACTACTCTCGAATGTCACACCTATAACGACCAGTAATCTCGCAAATTCGAAAATAAGATATTTTATTAGTTTTAAATTTAAATAAAACTTTACAAACATCATCACTACACTCATATCATATCTTATTAATGGATGTTATGTGTTTACATGGGAAACATGGAAATTTATATCTTTTAAATATTAGTAAGTAAGGAAATGGTGGCACCTTTTAGTACTAAACATATAGGCTTCTTAAACATCATTCCTAACATTAAATGCACATCCTAATATGTTAGCAAGTGTTATGCAAATCAAATCAAGACAAAAGTCTTCTCTTTAAAATACAAAATTTAAGGAAAAAAGTAATCATCCCATAAATACACATCACATTTAAGGGCTATCACATCCTTCCATAGATACATGTACTTAAGGGTTTAATCAAGGATTTAAAAATGGAAATAAAATAAAAATGTGAGGCCCCACTTCTATACTCACGCTAGCCAAGGATACTACGGGGTAATGCCGTCGACTAGCGCGAAGAATAAGGCTGTTAAGGAGCGACCATCTGTGTAATTGCTTTGTGTGAGTACCGATATGTCTGATAATATAACTTACATTTCATTTCTGGAGGAAATCCGAAATATCTAATACAAACTCAAAGCTACCACATAGTGGCTAAATAGTCTTCGGAAACAAATATAGAAATAAACATAACACAAATCAGTCGTGGATATTCATATCAAAAAGGCGGAATCAGATATGAATATAGGTCATAAAAGTGTACATCAAAGTAGTGGTCAATCTAGATCCACTACATCACAAAAGAATAGATACAAGTGCTAGACAAAAGAATAATTATACATCAAGAAGTCTCTATCTCAAATGTATAATAACAAAAAATACAAAACTGTGTAGTTAGACAAAAGTCAGAAGATGATCCCAGATAAGGAGTCAAGCAGAAGCACCTGTAACGTCTCAGTCTGACCCGAGTATTATTTAATAAGAAAATAATAAACGGATCAGTCTAGCTATAAATATCACATATAGAATGAGATATGAGTAGAGATATAACAAAAACGTATGATAACAATAATGTCAAACTGTGACAAGTATACTTTTAAACAACAACAAAATCATACAATATCTCAAGAATCCCAAAGCACCAAAAAGAACGTCATATTCTTTATTTTATTCACCAATCCCCAAATATTGACAAACATATCATTGCCAATCACAAAAAGAGGTGGAACACAAATTCTAGAATCCATCAACTAGAAATCCAGAAATCACAAAGGGGGGAGGCCTAACACAAACGGGAGCATGAAAACTCACCAACACGTGTATCACAAACGGAACGCTATTCCATGGTCGCTAACCATAAAGCCGAAGCTTCACAAATGGCCCGAAGACCACGGGTCGCTACCCCGCCAAATTTGAACCGAAGTTCCACAAATGGGGTTTTTAGTCCCCACACAAACAAATAGACATCGCACATCGCTAGTCTAAATCACAAAATGATCATCATCGATCAATAAAAAGTGTGAATTTCACTAAGCTAGTAAATAAATGAGTTTAGCTTCATGTCCCATAACCACTAGCTTAACTTAAATATTTACGAACAAATTGTAGATTTCCACTCGAAAATTGTCACAAGAGTTCAATCGAACAAGTCCAAGAATTAACCGGCGAAGTAAACGCAAGTGTTTCATACCACTTGTTTTACTAAGCCGTTTAATTAGATTTCTCATACGAATGAGGTAAAGGTTTGTATATACTAATAGATTGGAAAACGGTTTTAAAAGAGAGATTTATATTTAAAATAGTGTCGAAATCATTTTAAATGAAAGAATTTGAGTATTTACTACTAGTATAGCAACCTTTGTATTTAGAAGTGACAAATCACAAAAATGATTGTAGAAACAATCAATCACCAAAGATTCACATTCGAAGTCGTGAATCAAAACCATAGAAATCGATATCAAATCCATCAAATGGATATTCCCGAAAATCTAAAGAAAAAAGTAATCAAAGTCGATAATAAATGATAACAACTATCCGGATCAACAAAAATCGATTAGAATAGGAAATCCACATAAAACAGCCTTAATAGGCAAAAATGAACATTTCCAAACGTCTGGATTTGTTTTCTTAAAAATAGTTTAGAAAGCCATCCAGACGTCTGGAATTATCAAAACAGACGTCTGAGCCATGTACAGACGTCTGGTTTTGAATCTAGACGTCTGGTTTCATTCTCTGGAAATTATCCAGAAAACCCCCAAACGTCTGAAACTTCAAGTCAGATGTTTGAGACTCATCCAGACGTCTGATCTTGAATTTCAGACGTTTGGAAATAGTCTTTGATTTTTTTAATATATTTTACGTGCATACAATTTTGCTTCAAGTCCAAACCAGACGTCTGGACTTGGTCACCAGACGTCTGGTCACCTGGTCTGGGCAACAATTTGCCTAGGCCAAAGTGGCCAAAACGTATCAGGAGCGATCGGACGAGCAATGATGACTAAAGATTTACGCCAAGCGACAACCCGGCCTTATAGGCTCTTCGATACACCCCAAACATCAATGTCCAAACATCATTTTCAAAAAATTGGACCAAAACACCAAAATTTGGAAAATTCACCAAATCAATTCAAATCAAAAGCAAATGAATATGCACAAGTGTTAGGAATTCATACCTAACAACAATGATAGCTATAGACGTAGATGTGAGTTAAAGAACTCACCTTTAAACCCAAAAACGATGAAGGAGAAGCTTGAAAGCAAAAAATCAACTACTCTTCAACTTCAACTCTAGAAACTCCAATCTAAGTCTAGAAGCAATAATTTCCCAGATTAGGTTATAGGAAATTTCTGAAATTGGAGAGAGATTGAGATGGAGAAGAAGGAGATGCTTACCTAAGCTTCTCTTTGAATTTGGAGCAAGAATTTGTATTTGCAAAGGAAACTAGGGTTAGGAATTTTAATTTCCCTTCTCTTCCTCCATTTCTGCTTTAGCTAGAGAGTATAAGGAGAATGAGAATTAATGAAGGAGCTTGAGTGGAGTATAGGGTATTCAGTTGGGTTAAAGGGGCTGAAACCCAACCCAAAGCCCAATAGAAAAATAGCAAAATTCACTCAACTCCAAACATATCGATGTTTATACTCAAAAAAGTTGTAAAAGTCATTTTGGACTCAATGGAAGTGGTCTCGAGTCCCAATTCGACTGTTTACAAAAAGTAGCTTTTTGGACTTTAATCTGATTAACGATGCTATATTTAAAGAAAACATTTAAATATAAAATCGTAAAATATGCGGGTTGTTACAGACTCCCCTCCTTAAAGAAATTGCGTCCTCGCAATACTTAAGAAAAAGAAATAAAAAGTAACAACCATACAAAGGCATAACAACACAAAAAGAAGAAATTTGAAATAATAAGTTCACCCTTAAAGAGCACGAGAGAGTAAGTCCGGATGTGTTCGCTCGATGAATTCTCTGGATTCCCAAGAGCAATCCTTATGATTTGAAGACCATTGAACTTTCACAAGAGGAACATCTTTATTTCGAAGGCGTTTAACCTCCGAAGCAATGAAACGAATAGGATGTTGCTCATAAGTTAAATTTGGCGAAACTTTGATTTCTTCAATAACACCGGGCTCAAGAATAGAATCGGAATCTCGAAGGCATTTTCGTAATTGAGAGACGTGGAATACGTCATGAATAGCAAAAAATTGAGCCGGTAATAAAAGACGATAAGCCACGGAACCAATGCATTCGGTGATGGAAAATGGACCAATATATCGAGGTGCTAATTTTCCCGATCGACTGAAACGCACCACACCCTTCATAGGTGAAACACGAATAAACACCAAATCTCCCACAGAAAATTCTAATTTCCTTCTTCGGTTATCGGCATAGGATTTTAGTCTACTTTGAGCTTCTCTCATCCTATGACGAATAAGGTCAATCTTCTCTGTGGCATCACGAATAAAATCTGGACCTAAAACCAGCTTCTCACCTGCTTCAAGCCAACACGAAGGAGATCGACATGGCCTTCCGTAGATTGCCTCGAAAGGATCCATCCCAATACTAGATTGGAAGCATTATTATAGGAAAACTCAACAAGAGAAATATGATCTTCCCAACTTCCACCAAAATCAAGAATACATGCACGAAGAAGATCTTCAAGAGTTTGATTCACATGCTCGGTTTGTCCATCAGAATGAGGATGATAAGCGGTGCTAAAATTAAGCTTCGTTCCCCAAGCTTTTTGAAGACCTTTCCAAAATCCACTAGTAAACAATGGATTACGATTGCTAGCAATTGAAGTAGGAACTCCATGTAATTTAACAATTTCTTTGACATAGAGTTTAGCCAAAATAGGTATGGTCCGATTGGACTGAACGGGAAGAAAATGGGTGGATTTTGTAAGTCTATCTACTATCACCCATAGGCTATCATGACCCGAACGAGAACGGGGAAGACCGTCAATAAAGTCCATGGAAATTTGATCCTACTTCCAAACAGGAATGTCCAAAGGTTGCAACAACCCACCGAGCCTTTGGTGTTCGGCCTTAACGAGTTGGCAAGTCATGCAACGCTTAACGAAGTTAGCAATATCAGATTTCATCCCATCCCAATAATAAAGTCGCTTCATGTCCGCGTACATTTTACTACTACCGGGATGAATGGTAAATTTAGATCGATGAGAATCTTCTAAAATGTCTTTATGAAGATCAATAATATTTGGCACAATAAGTCTACCAAATTTTCGAATACCGCCACGAGTATCAATATCAAAGTCTTTCAAACCTTCGATATCAATTTTATCCCTACAACTTTGGCTAAGAAGAACCAATTCGGGATCATGCTTTTGAGCTTCAAGAATGCGGTCTAAAAGAGAAGGATGAGCCTCAAGGCTACACAAAACAAGAGATGAACATGAATTGGATTCACGATCTCGAATCTCACATGTGGATAAAGTCGCGAGATCATTCCATTCGGATATCATCATGGGAACAACCGCTTGTTGCTTACGACTAAGGGCATCGATAACAAGATTTCCTTTTCCGGGAGTATAGAGAATATCAAGATCATAAGATGCAAGGAACTCGAGCCAACGTTGTTGACGCAAGTTAAGTTCCTTTTGAGAAAATAAATACTTCAAAGATTTATGATCGGTGTAGAGGACAAATTTCTCTCCCAAATGATAATGAAGCCAAATTCTAAGGGCAAAAACAATAGCCGCGAGCTCTAAATCATGAGTGGCATATCTAGTCTCGGCAGGCTTTAATTGCCTAGAAGCATAAGCGATAACACGTTCCCTTTGCATGAGAACGGCTCCTAAACCAACACGACTAGCATCGGTATAAACAATAAAGTCTTGGTTCCCATTGGGAATCACAAGAATATGAGCATCGGAAAGGAGTTCTTTTAGTTTCTGAAAAGCAGCTTCACATTTGTTAGACCAAATGTATTTAACTCCCTTCTTTATCAAATTAGTAAGAGGTACGGAAATTTTAGAAAAGTCTTTTATGAACCGACGGTAATAGCCCGCCAATCCGAGAAAGCTACGAATTTCTGTCACACTCTCCGGTCTCTTCCAATTTTGAATCGCTTCAATCTTTGAAGGATCCATGAAAATTCCGGATTCAGAAATAATATGCCCCAAAAAATTCACACGAGATTGCCAAAAGTGGCATTAGAAAATTTTGCTTTCGATTGGTTGCTCCTAAGAGTTTCCAACACAATCCGAAGATGATTTTCATGCTCTTCCTCGGTTTTAGAATAAACAAGAATATCATCAATAAAGATGAGAACAAATCGATCGAGGAAGTCTTTGAAAACTCGATTCATAAGTTCGACGAAATAAGCTGGAGCATTCGTCAACCAAATGGCATAACAAGCCATTCATAAGATCCATAACGAGTACGGAACGACGTCAAAGGAATGCTATCCTCTGCAATACGAAGCTGATCAAAACCGGTTTCTAAGTCTAACTGTGAAAAGACTTTAGCACCACTAAGCTGATCGAATAAATCATCAATCCGAGGCAAGGGATATTTATTCTTGATGGTGAGATCGTTAAGCTTGCGGTAGTCAACGCAAAGCCTAAGTGTACCATCAGATTTCTTCACAAAAATAGCTGAAGCTCCCCATGGAGAGGAACTAGATTGAATAAATTGCTTCACTTCCAATTCGGATAATTGTTTACGCATCGCCTCATTTTCCTTATTGGACAAACGATAAGGAGGACGAGTAATAGGTTGAGCTCCAGGGATTAGATTAATTCTGAACTCAATTGCTCGCTTAGGTGGTAATCCTAAAATGGGCTCAAATATGTCGGGAAATTCACGAACAATGTGAATGAGAGAAATGACATCTTCCTCATCATCATTATCGTCTTCTTGAGGATTTAGAGAGTACAAGGATGCTTTCGAATTGGAATCTGATTCTTTCAGAACAAGAGAAATCTGCTTAACAGATTGAGGATGTCGAAGATATATAGTCCGCTCAAGACATAGGATATGGGTTTCATAATGGTTAAGCCAATCCATTCCCAAAATCATTCTGAAACCTAAATAACGCATAACATGCAAATCGGCATGGAAAGAGTAATCACATAAAACAATTTCGACATCTTTACACAATAAACTGAGTGTTGCGGATCCACCAACCGGATTCGCAATTCTCAAAGAAGTCATCAAGCCAATTACATTCAAAGACAAAGCATCTACAAGTTCTTTTGATATAAAAGAGTGAGATGCACCCGTATCAAAAAGAACTCGAATAGGAAGATCACGAAATATAATAATGCCATCAAGGATAGAATGAGAAATACCTTGTCCACGAGAAGTGTTAGCAGGGGCTTGTACAACATTTAGCTTGCCCTCCTTCTTGCCCTGAAGTTTGGGACACGAAGATAAAGTATGACCCGAACTCTTGCAATAGCGGTAAGAAAGAGACTTCGGGCATTTGTTTGCATAGTGGTCCTTAGAACCACAATTGTAACATTCTCCACGACAAGAGTTAGGAGTATTTGCTACCGGTGTTGCTTGCTTCCCTTTCTTGTTGGGATTAGGCTTGAATTTAAAAGGTCTCTTCTTGTTGATGTTTTGTTTGACCTCAACATCACTATCTTTATCAGCCTCTTCGAGACGAAGAGCAATATCAACTAGCTGATCAAAAGAAACTTCTAGTTTCAGAAGCAATGGCTTTTTGAGATTCTTATTCAAGCCATAGACAAACCTTTGGTTTTTCTTCAATGGGGTATTAATATACTCGACCCCATATTTAGATAGAGATTTGAAAGATGCGACATAATCCGTCACAAAAGATTCACCTTAAACAAGGTCAATAAAACGTCGGGTTAAAGATACTTTTTCAGCTTCTGGCACAAATTTCAACTCGAACCTTTCCCGGAATTGCTCCCAAGTAAGATCCGTTTCAATAATTTCGGAGATCAGAAGCTCGTACCAGTCTAATGCTCTTTCTTGGAGCATGCTAGAAGCCACTTGGACTCGATGGAGATCATTAAGATTCATGCGAGAAAAGATGCGGTCGCATGTTCGAAGCCAAGCCTGGACTTCTATAACGCTCTCGGAACCTTTGAATGGCTTTCCACCCAGACTGGTGTAATCACTGCACAAGCGTGCAAACCCAGATTTAGGATGGGTGGGCTCTGGAGTGGGTCCGACTGCTTGAGCATTTCTCACAAGATCTAGAAGTTGTTGGGCAGACATAAATACTCCATCCTGGGGAGTAGCACTAGATTGACCGGCGCTGGGACGACCTGGTCTAACCATTTCTCTTCTTTAAGAAAAAGAGAGGAGGAAAACGGTTATTCATAAAATGAATATCAAACAAATTTGATTGATAAAACAAGGCATCATAAAAGAAATAGGATAGAACGGTACGATGACTCGAATTAAATCCTATGGCACGATTCCTAAGAAAGACTTAGGACAATGATCCTTGGTAGATTATTATACATTGTTCCGAAGTTTGGCTCCGATACCAAGTTGTGACACCCCACCTCTATACTCATGCTAGCCAAGGACACTACGGGGTAATGCCATGGACTAGTGCGAAGAATAAGGCTGTTGAGGATCGACCATCTGTGTAATTGCTTTGTGCGAGTACCGATATGTCAAATAATATAACTTACATTTCATTTCTAGAGGAAATCCAAAATATCTAATACAAACTCAAAGCTACCACATAGTGGCTAAATAGTCTTCGGAAACAAATATAGAAATAAACATAACACAAATCAGTCACGGACATTCATATCACAAAGGCGGAATCAGATATAAATATAGGTCATAAAAGTGTACATAAAAGTAGTGGTCAATCAAGATCAATTACATCACAAAAGAATAGATACAAGTGCTAGACAAAAGAATAATTATACATTAAGAAGTCTCTATCTCAAATGTATAATAGCAAAAACTATAAAACTGTGTAGTTAGACAAAAGTCAGAAGATGATCCTAGATAAGGAGTCAAGCAGAAGCACTTGTAACATCTCGGTATAACCCGAGTATTATTTAATAAAAAAATAATAAACGGATCAGTCTAGCTATAAATATCACATATAATGAGATATGATTAGAGATATAACAAAAACGTATGATAACAATAATGTCAAATTGTGACAAGTATACTTTTAAACAACAACAAAATCATACAATACCTCAAGAATCCCAAAGCACCAAAAAGAACGTCGTATTCTTTATTTTGTTCACCAATCCCCAAATATTGATAAACATATCATTGCCAATCACAAAAAGAGCTGAAACAAAAATTCTAGAATTCATCAACTAGAAATCCAGAAATCACAAAGGGGGGAGGCCTATCACAAACGGGAGCATGAAAACTCACCAACACGTGTATCACAAACGGAACGCTATTCCATGGTCGCTAACCATAAATTTTGAGCCGAAGCTCCACAAACGGCTCAAAGACCACGGGTCGCTACCCTACCAAATTTGAACCGAAGTTCCACAAATGGGGTTTTTAGTCCCCACACAAACAAATAGACATCGCACATCGCTAGTCTAAATCACAAAATGATCATCATCGATCAATAAAAAGTGTGAATTACACTAAGCTAGTAAATAAATGAGTTTAGCTTCATGTCCCATAACCACTAGCTTAACTTAAATATTTACGAACAAATTGTAGATTTTCACTCGAAAATTGTCACAAGAGTTCAATCGAACAAGTCCAAGAATTAACCGGCGAAGTAAACGCAAGTGTTTCATACCACTTGTTTTACTAACACTGCACCAGAAAAGTCATTTCGTAGCATTGAAAAAACGCTACCAAAACTTTTAGTACCGTTTCGGTAAACGCTGCGACACGACATGCAACTAAAAGTCTAAAAGTTTTAGTTGCGTTGTAGTAAACGCTACTAAAAACAAACATATTGTAGCATTCCTGAAATTCTACAGAAGTTTTTTTTGCAGCGTTTAAAAATGCAACTAAAATTACAATTTTTAGTAGCGTTTTCACTTACATCTTTTTTTCTTTAGCGTTTTTTATGCTACTATAATATTTTCACAGCGTTTTATCCGTCCTACTATATATTTTTTGTTGCATTTTTTCCTCTCCTACAAAATTTTACTTTTAATGGCTTGTATCATTTCCGATAATCAATTATATATAATAGCCATATTAAAACCAACAATCAATCACATAATTATCATTTTCAAACCAACATAAATAATCATCATATTCAAATAATTGAAAAAACACGTTAATCGCATAATCAAGTATAATATCCATAATCATTTCAATAATAGTATTTCGACAGAATAAGCCAATTCTCATGCCACAACCATTTATAAACAAGTCTACAAAACTAATATGAACAAAATATTATAATATATAACAGTTAAAGTCTTGTTCATGGCTTAATTATCGACAATTCTTTGATGCAGCTGTTCTTCACTTTGGAAATGCTAATTACCTGTAGACAAGTATAACGGTCAACAATTAGAATTACATACATGTCCTGAAAATTTACGTGTGCTGATAATGTATAAGTTACATGCATAATTAAGTATAATATATATAAGAATAGCAAGAGCATTACTATTGACATTAACATTAGCAAGAGCATTAGCACCTTATTGACCATACTTATTGACATTAATAATAGCAAGAGCAAGAGCATTAGCATAAGTATTTTAATTCATTGGCTAAGAAAGAACGTCTTGTGCCTCTTCAAACTTCATGCAACTGATTCATACAAGCTTCTACGTGATATCCAATTACTTCAGCAATCAGTGTACTTCCAAAACCATCCTCCACCACCTCCTCACAACAACCACCATCATCAAAACTGCAAAAATCAACCTCTACCAAATAGCTACACAAAATACAGAACTCCACTATGCCAAACACTCCTCCACACTACTACAACCATAAAAATATTACACCCGAACCATCGAGCTCAAACGATCGCCCTCCCCTGCATGAACCTCAATAGCACAGCACCGAAAACAACATCCCATCAGTAACTCCTTCCCATGACCAGACTTCATCACATAGACTAGAACACCAAACAACTAAAGCTACCCAACCATCTCCTTAACCTGTTCCTCCTCCACGAAATTGCATACACCACAATTACACTGTCATCTCCACAATTACACTTCACTGCAATCCACAACTGGCAACCAAACTACAATCCTCTACAACCTAAAACTAGTTATACCACCAACAAATTCCATTTGATAATAGTTGAGGGAAAAAATCTACAGTGGTTGTAATGAAAAGAATATCACTTTGTCGTAGATTTGTACAGTTTGCTATTCATACCTACATGTTGTTAGAAAATGGAAAAACAACTTACTTCATTATCCAAAAGCTGCAGGTTAAGTAAGTAAGGCTCGTTTGTACTCCTATTTACCAAAATCCAAAGTCGAGCAACCCTAACTTGGACGGTTGACAAATTTGTTCCATACACCAAGTTGGACAATGATTGAACAGTTTGGTTCATGGTGCCTACAATAATCAAACATTAATGAGTTTCATAATGCATAATAAACTACAACATATTACTTAATTGAATAATAGAGAAACTAGAGGATACAACAATGTTGTTTGCCGTTTGTTTTTACTTGTGGGTGAAAAAAGGGTCTTGTTTACAATTTAGATTATCTATCAGCCTTGTTTTACAGCAAACAAAAGGTATAACAATATGTCATGTAGAAGGAAATGGGATGAAATAGTGGAGGCAGTTGTTAAAACTACTCTGTCACTGCTACCACCAAGTACAGTTACACAACATATTCAACCCATTACCTTTTCGAATGTTGTTCAAACTGATGGTTAAAATGTTTCAACGTCTACTGTCACTTATGTGACCACAACTTTCAAAAACAGCTCTGTTTTAACTTTTCTCTACGTGTAGCTTCTTACTCTTGCCTACGTAATTTTACTGTTGTTATCTTTGGCCTTCTTGCTTTGCTACTTCATGCACTTCCCTGCAACAACAACAAGAAGCTATTTACAAGGTACTTGAACATTTATATTTCAGAAAAACATGCAGAATATGTCAATTAAGATTATTGCAACTTGTTTCATTAAATTTGAAAACATAAAATTCAGATGACAGAGCTCTAATGCTTATTACTCTTACTAATTGATATTTCTTGAAAAGGGACTGAAATGTAGAATAACTAGTATCCTATATTAATACTATGTTTTTCAAAGCTACAAGGGTCTATTTTTTCTTCCTAAATTACTCTTTACCTCCGTGCCACTGTCATTGGTTATTAATCAACCTCCATCATCGCCTAACACTCCCTCTATGCTTCAGTCACTCAATTCCACTCCCTCTCACTGCCTTCAACTACCTGCCCCATAAATCTTCACTAACAAACACAAACCGCACTTCAGTCGAGCCACTACAACTTCACAATAAGCTCCAATCTATGCATGAAATATTATGATAAGTGTATATAAAGTCCTTTTCTCTTCACACGCTAACATATAGCAAAATTTAAATTGGAAATTAGACATCAATTCAGCACCACTTATTTTTTGAAAATGGTCTGAAATAGAAAATGATGTACGTGCATCTGTAGCCTATGACTTGTATTCTATGCATGAAAGGATTCCAGAATGGATGCCTTTTATATCATCTGTGTAGGTCTATCTTTTATTTGTTTTCAGTAATTCCGTATGGATATAGATTAATCGATATCCTATGAAAATGTTGGTTGTAATCTAGCAAATGGCCGCTTATCCAAAATGAAAACAAGAGTTCACTCTCATTACTCACCTTGTTATGGAACTTACAGAGTATCATGTTTCAATTGTACCTCTTACTGGTTTGCCATGTGTCTTCAGCACCTATCTATTAAATAAAAGGTAAAAGAAAGAAAACTTGTGAGAAGATTTGGATAAAAAGTCTGAACAAATTAAGAATAGATTTGTAGCCATCATAGGTGCAAATTGTGCATACAGCTTTTACAAATCTTGTACTTGAAGCTTAGCATCTTCTACCCATGTCCAAATATACCAAGAGTGATTAAACAGATTTAAAACCTGAACTCGTTGGACCACTTACTGAATCTAACAAGGATGAAGCTACAATGGCACCTGTTAGGCTACCACTCCTCATGGTTGCACGCATAGGTGCTCTAAAACCAATTAAAGAATCTTGTCGCCTAATTGAATATTTTATAATTTAATGATGAGTGACAAAAATAATTTGCATAAAGAAGTCCAGATTGCAGAAATAAGCTTTTCAAAATTGTCTTTTCTAAGTTAATAAAGGCACCTCCACATATGAAGAGGATACTTTTAGTATCAATTTGTAACATAATGCAAGATTTATATATATTAGTAAAACTTACGTCTCTATACAGTTTTAACTTAAACTGAGATTATTTTGATATATACATTGTACACAGTCCAGAAACCATTACTCTGCTAAACAAAAAAATTCAAATCAAAGTTCTATGAAACATGAATATATATATATATATATATATATATGTTTGCGACATCAGTAATCATTGGGAGTAGTTACTGATTATAGTAAATATCATACACTAAACACTTAAAGAAAGTCTTGATTAATATATACAAATAGCCGTTAAAGCCAATTCACCTTGCAAACTATACTTGCACAATGATACCCTCAAGTTGAAAGTATCCAATAATGTTCAAAACAGAAGAATATGAGGTAAAGTAAGTTAGTTTAACATGCTAAAGTAAGTAAAAAGGAAACAATAGCCAATAACAGAGATAATACTTGGAGAAACATTACAGTAATATTGGAGATATCTTATTACTATATTCAGAGACTTGGAAGGATAAGGAACAAAATTTTGTTTTTGTCTATTTGATATTGGAATTCATACATAGCCAGTACTTGGCTTAGAGTCAAAAGTTAAAAGAAAATGAAAAATAATATTAAAAGATCCAAAAAAATAATTGAAGTAGGAACAAGTGACCTTCAAAGAAGTGTACTAATACAGTAGCAAATGTGCGTTTGAAAAACTAAAATAAGAATCTATCTTTTTAGGAAAATAATATCACTACCCAGATTGCATATCATAAGACAGAGAAAGAAGAATGAGCAAAGTACCTTTTATCAGTTTGATGAGCTACATTACTTCTTACAACAACAATATTCCACCAGACAATGTCAGTGGCAGTGTCACTAAATATATGTTTAACCATTTGCATAACTTATTAGATAACATATCAATAAAAACATCTCTACTACTAATAATGAGAATTCATTGAATAGACTTCATCCGTGTCTTTTTGAAATACCAAATATGCCCTTTTCTCACCGTATGTCCTTGCTCTCGCTATGCGTGTAACAACCCGGGATTTTGTTGTTAATTTAATATCGTCATTAAATGATTAAAATGCCAGCTAATTGATGTTTGAAGTTTTTAACACCCGGTTTAAACTCTTTTATATAAATTGTTAATTGCTAATTGGGCTTTACAAATTTGAAATAGCGTGGCCCATAACTGTTGACACCGAGATAGTATCAGAGGAAACCCGACCCCCTTTTCTCCCATTCCTCATTCGAACCCTAAACCTAAAAATCAAAACACGAACGAGATTAAATGGCGGCCACGATCTCTTCTTCGTTCGCATTTCAAATGAGGATTTCGATTGTCTTTATGTCGCCACGGCTTCGACTTGAATGGCTCGAGCGATTTATGACTTCGTCTCCTCGCTTGGCACTCGTCTACTTCGTCTGTGGCAAAGGTGAGTGATGTATTTCGCTCACATCTAATTCAAACAGCTGTAGCTCGTTCGTTTATTCGTTCTCGTTGGCTTCGACCATTCTTGTACATGGTTGGCTTTAAGTGATGATTTTTTTTATATTGGGCTTCGGCCATAGGGTTTTGTTTTGAGGCCTGAGATGATTCTCTGACTTGCTTTAAACTGCTAGTGCACCTGGTTTCATGTGTTTAACTGAATTTGTTCCTTTTTCTTGTTCGAAACTGCTATGGATTTAAATCGACATTGAAAATTGTCTGTGGCTTTACCTTGTGACTTCGGTTCTGAATTGCTGGCATTCTTGGTTTTCTTGTGAAATTCTGTGACTTCGGAATTGATTTTTGTATTTACCTTGGCCACACACTGTTTGCTTGACTTCGGTCTGGATACTTGTAATCCTCGGGAAGTTTTGCATTGTTTTGCTTTGAGCTTTGATATCGAAGTTGATATGATACTTGTTGCTGCCTATTTCTTAGCTTTTACAGTGAACTTGTTTCTTGAGATTATGCTTATGTAATACAGTTACACTGGTTCTCTGTCTTGCTCATAAGTGACACTTTCATTTATGCCTTCATGTATGCTTGTCGAGTCTGGGTTATGAGTCTGGGATGCTTTAGTTCTAGCCTCATCCTCTATATTTGTTATGTGCATACTGTATTGATTCTACCTCCGTCCTCTCTGTTGGTATTACGGTGCTCTGGTAGTTGATGTACTGGTAGGGTTTAGCATGGTTCACTGACAAGTTCATTTGCATTTGCATTCACCCTATCACGTTGGTTGGGTGGTTTAGAGTTTGATCTGCACTGAACTTATGCTATCTGGTCTTGCAACACTTTCATGCACACTATTGCCTTATGCTGCAACTGTAGTTAGATTGAGTTCGCGGTGTTACTAGGACTTTTGAGTCAGTGACTTTAGACCTTCATTTACAATTCGAGTCACGTTGGCGTTGCTGGTCTTGGTTGCAGTCTGTACTTTGCACACTTTGTAGCCTAGGTTACTGTTCGAGTTCATTTGCATTTGAACTACTCTCTGGAGTGGTTGTACACTTGTAGTTGAGTTGTAGTTTTGTTCACTGATTGAGTTCTTTACTTGGTGTTATTTGATCTATTTCACCGTTGTACCCCTGATTCATTTGCCATGTGCAGTTTGTAATGTACCATCACTTGTGTACATATTTCGTATTCTCTTAGATAAAGTTTTATGCTGCTGCACAGCCTTTGTTCTCGAATCCGATACATTGCATTGATGCTTTGTATCCATTTGCATTTGGTCATTGTGCTTCACCGATGACCTTAATTTCTATGGAGGCTGATCTGCGTCTTTTTCTGTTGAGTGTTGTAGTGCCATATCCTTGGTGCTCTCACCTTCAGTTTGTTAATTCATTGTGCCTTGCTTTGTGACATGTTGAACTTGTTTCACTTGTTGCCTCTAATCTTGTTTAGTATTGTTTTGAGTTGTTTTGTAGTGGCGAGGCAGTACACGCGTGCGTGTACTGCAGCCCTATCCGGATTGACAGATCTAGTTGATATCTCGATCGTTAAATTGTTTTGTTGGTTCAATTCAATATTTTGAAGTTGTATTTTGAAATGGTTCATTGGATTTGAGTTGGATCTGTTGGCTTTTGGATTCATTGATCTTCTAAGTATTTGATTGACTGTATTGGCGAGGCAATACACGTTAGCGTGTACTGCAGCCAATCAACATTGATGTTTTAAATTGATATTTCAATTTGTTTAAATTGTTTGGATTGCTGATTTGTTGTTTAACACTGCTTAGTGTTATATCCGCCGTTATCCAATTCTCATATCGAGAGTTAGATATACGTGATTTCTGTGACTGTCATCTATTTGAGATTATTATTGCTCCTATGCACTAATAACTGAGTTTGAATTAGACTGACCCGTGTATTATTTTCTTTTGAATGTAATACTCGGGTCAGACCCGAGTTATTTCAGGTTGTAGATTTCCTTCTTTGAGTTGTTGTTCGGGATTTGAAGACTTTTCACATCTTCTGAAGTTGTCAGTGTCATTTTGTAGTAGTCGTGTCATTGTATAGAACGATATGTATTCATGTATATTAGTCGATAATGTACTTGTATATATAACTTCTAGAGTTGACAGTTGTAGTTGTATCATATGTATCGTGTCAACTATATTGTAACTGACATCGGTTATATATATATGAGATTTTTGTTAATCTATGTTCCGCATTTATATTATCTGTGTTATTGTTATATCTAATGTCCTAAACTATTATGAACTATTGTAGTTTGTTTTATACTGATAATTGGATAGGTCGATGGGAGTAAATAAATAATAGATGAAAAATAAAAAGTATATACCACTCCTATCGAGATAACCAATATTAGTGTAAGGCCAATTATGGATGGTCGCTCCTATCCAGCCTTATTCTTCGTAATAATAGACAGTATTTCTTTTAATACTCTTTGTTATTATGAGCATAGAGGTGGGGCGTCACAATGCGTATGCATTTTTCCACGCTTCTCCTAGAAGTAAAAAGCCCTAATTCCATTTCCCATTCCTGTCGATTCAAAATTTAAAAATTGCAATCAATTTCCACAACTTGCGCAGTAGCAACGACGATTATCAATTACGTACAGTCACCAATTAATGACGATTACTCCGTATCGATGATTGCGCTCAAACAACATCGACCCGATGTCTACCAGATTTCAAACACAAGTATCATTTTGATTTTCTTTTCTTTCCTCCATCGAATTTAAATTTTGATATGTTGAACTGTTGACTTGATGTGTGCAAGGAGGTCGGGTCGGGTTTGATTCCTGGGTCAGTTGATCTTCTGCCCTTACTGTTGACTTGGTTGGCTTCCCTTGCTAAAAGTTCTGACTTAACGAGTAGGTGTTCCATTTTCGATTTTGGTTGTTGTTGCTCTGTCCAAAAAAAAAGAAAAGAAAAGAAACACTTTACCGTACAAATGTTTTATTTTATTTTATTTTCGTATATTGTTTCTGTTGAATTTGAGTTGGTTTACAATGATTTTTTGTCTTGGACGTAATTATATATTGTTTACTGACATACATATGTTAATCTCCAGTATTTAGCTTCTGCTGTTATATCACCTTTCTCTATTTTATTTGATTACGTTGGTTACTTCAGTTGCACTATTCTGATTAACTGCTTATCACAGACTTTGGTTACTTCTATTGCACTATTCCGATTAACTACTAATTACTGTGAAATGATCTATTTAGAATATTTCTTCTAAAAATGAGTTTGCCTAAGGAATTTGGATTTTTTTGAGGCAGGATGCCATAAAAAGTATTGGTTTACACATACGAGTTATTGATTCTTTTAAGGTCATGTTTATATGATTCATTCACTAAAATTTTAATGCTTGCTCAGTCAATAATATGGTCAATCTCATAAATCAATCTTGGTCAATCTCATAAATCAATCTGCATAATGTCGGAACTTCTTCGTTTTAGGTATGAAAGTGTTGTCATCCATGTTTTACTTTGATTTTACTGTTAATCTCCTACATTTAGCCTTTGTTTATATATCGCATGTTATTGCTATTTTTCTCTCATTGCTTTGATTCTGTTGTTAATCTCCCATGTTTAGCTTTTGCTGTTATATATGTTAATCTCTAGTATTTAGCTTCTACTATTATATCACCTTTCTATAATTTATTTCATTACTTTGGTTACTTCTGTTGCACTATTCCGATTAACTGCTTATCACAGACTTTGGATACTTCTATTATTGCAATGGACATAAGATGGTAAATATGATGGTTAAATTCATTTGCAAAACTAATCATTACACACACACAAACTATTAATGATGAGAATTGGATGAATAAGTTTTCAACTGTGTCTTTTTGAAATTCCAAAAATACCTTACATCCATCAACGGAATTTTACTGTCGGTTTGCAATCTCCATCACCATCCTTTTCTAGATCATTAATCAATAGAATTTCACTATAAATTTACAACCGACACCACCAACAAAAGTTTTTGAAATAAAAATATTGTGACCACCAAAGCTATTAAATGCACGAACATGTGATTTATACTAGCTACGTATAACTGTTTTGCATTGTTTTAAATTCACTTAATGAACACAAACTTAAAAAAAATCTTCTATGGTGGTAAAAACATCTGTTGTTTCGTCATGGACTGAAAAAAACTTGATTGCTGAGGTGGTGGTTCGCAACACTGCACAACCATTATCAATTGATTCATGTCCACTGCTGTCTCCATATATGAACCTAAGTGCTAATAAATATTTCTGCTTGGCCGCAGGGGCTTTCACCTATGACTCTATAAAAGCAATAAAAGTATGTATCAGCATTAAAATTCTTGAAGCTGACAACATTGTTTAAAGGTATATTTACATGGTCTGTTATTTAATCCAAGTACTTTGTTTATAAATCTTGCTACTTAACAGTATTTTATTTTTGTCAACAAGGCACTGGATGATAGATATAATTCTATTACACTGCTAACTAATAAAACAAAGATGTGGGTTCTAACAACGTAGAAATAGCTGAGACTACCATTGCACAGTTGATGGATGACATAACGTAGAGCAATTGTCAGGTATGTGAACATCCTTTGCTAACTCATGTGTTGTGCCATGAGTTCCTGTCCAAAATTAACTGCATACATGCTTATAAATTGACATCCGCAAATATTTGAAAACCAAAAAATTAAAAAACCAAATTTTGATTGTACAATGTTTGTGACACAATATTTTGTACAATTTTCTTTTATTTTTACACCATAATGTTTCAGTATCATCAGAGGTATATCGCTGTTACCGTGTTAATCAATAACCCACCATTTTGATAGACAATTTAATAATCCTTTTATTAGCTTAAAAATAGAAAATTAACTCCCATATCAAGTTGACATATGTATCAATTTAAAAAATGGGTTTTTTCATTTTAAATTCTTAGAAAGACCGTCGTGATTTCAAAAATGGTTTTTCTATATCAAATTGTCATGAAAAGATGTCACATATTTACTAAACATGGGTGACATTGGCAAATTTTAGTAAGAAAAAATGCATCCTAATGTTTACTCCGTTGCATTAAGTTTTGGATGCTGCTCTTAATTTCAGAAACATTTCTCCATTGAATATCCAAAAAAATTAAGCAGGCTGAGTGACATTGTAGCCCTCGACATATGCGTACCTTGAGATAAGTTATTTGGTCATATTAAAATGTCAGATTTTGATGGCTACCCATTCAAATTAGTAGCTCTACCTACCGTCCTGGAACTCAGAGAAAAATCTGATGACACTACTAATGAGTTTGACTCGGTGGAAGGTGTAATGAAACTATTTAAAGGCGGTCTTTCTCTGTAGCATACTCCTTTTCTTTAATTTATTCACTGGAATGGTCCATTTTTGCTTATCAAAGCATTTAATTTCTCTTTTGATTTTCGTTTTTCTTCTTCTTATTGAACAGGTGACACCGCCTCAAGGGATAGTTCCCTTTGTGTTTGCAAAAGAGTACAACATGCATCCAGACAATCTTAGCACTTGGTAAGTAATGATAGATTCCTTTGTCGTTTTGTTATGTTGAAATTATTCATGTAAATGCAAACTGTTTCTGTTTCGGTAATGTAGTGTTATATTTGGAATGCTGATTGTCGTACCTATAACAAACACTTGAAAAGAAAATTAATGTTGACATTTTTTTATTTTGTAAAAAAGGGCATGAGATTTATTAGTTATAATCACTGCACCAGAAATGCTAATTAGGCAGTGCTTTTGGCCGTATCAAATGGAATTAGGCAGTTCTTTGGGCCGTATCAAATTTTGGCGTGGTTAATAATTTGATACGGCCCAAAGCCGTATCAAATTGATGAATTTGATATGGCTCAAAGCACTGCGTAATTCATGAATTTGATACGGCTCAAAGCACTGCCTAATTCATGAATTTGATACGGCTTTGGGCCGTATCAAATTCATGAATTTGATATGGCTTTGAGCCGTATCAAATTAATGTATTAAAGTAAAAATAATAATGCATTGCTCTCTATTTTTCACATTACATGTTCCCTTCTTCTACATCGATGCCTACGGTCAGCAGTCAATTAAAAATACAAATAAATGGACAAGCTTAGCACGTATAAAAATGAATATAGGATATACAATTATACAATGTTTAACACATATAAGAAACTCTATATAAGATATACAATTATACAATGTAACCATTCCTTTCTTGCAGAGCTTTGCATGCTTCTGAACATGGAAAAATATACAATATGAGCTTTAAATATTATTAATTTTCTGCACACTTTTTTTTACAGAATCAAAATTCCATTTTAGTTGAACTGGACATGAATTATTGACCGAAACAATCATTTGTGGTGCAACATACAAAGATAACATCTATATAGAAAAATACTGGCAGTCTTTATTTCTTTCCATTTATATGCATGAAATACTCTGATACCTCTGATGCGCTTTCGTAACCACCTTCGACGCATCTACCAAGTGCCACACCAGACAAATAGCTGCCACCAAGAAACAGTCCTTCACATCCATTCTCGCTTAATGCTTTCTTTGTAGTTTCCAGAAGGTCGAAATGGCCAACAAGGAATTGAGGTATTGCCTGAGGCCATACTCTTACACCAAGTCTGTTGCATGATATATTTTCTAAATAAAACACCATTTTCAACTAAATAAGCAGAAATGTACCTTTATTGTAAAAAACATAATCGTATACATAAATGGACACATCAAATTCAAATTGCAACATTTGTTTAAGCAAATTGTCTCTCAGCCTATATATATTTATTTAATTCTATCCTAGTATTAACAATATCCACTAGCACTAGCATATGAATCATAAGTTATATATTATGATGATGAGCTACGAATATTGATTTATTCATAGAGACATCCAACTTGTACTTGTTAATTAGTGAAATATAAAAGGATGTCACTCCAATAGTTACTTGAAACAATTATTCACTACTCTCTCTGACTTTTGAACTTTGATACCTCAGTTTAGGAATTGAAATGTTTATAAATGCAACAACTTGTAATGTCGTCCCTTACCAGAAAATAATAAAAATCTAATATGCATAATTGAATTGACATCACTTTAGACCTTCTCCAACCGATGATGTTCGATCATGACTCAAATTATCGTATTATTCAAATGACTTGTCTGTCTTTCTGATCCAACCACATACTTTTGGAGAAGTAATAAGCAGATGCAATGAATTCAGCTACGTGTTCAGTAGAGTCCTATATAACCTACCTTATATGAATACATGTTATTCTGCTTAATGTCTTCATTGTAAAGGAGGGGCTTATTCTACAAAAAGAGAAGAACCAGTTAAGAAGCCAAATTCACTTGACGCACCTATGAAATAATCATTTGCCAGTTTTGATTCCTATTTGACTGCAACAGTATATACTGTCCTACCGTATTTTCCATTCTCATTAAGCAAACTTTTGCCTTTATCTATTAAATAGTCATGGAAAGGTCACTTGTTCATATTCAAGTGTTGATTCTATATGAGATAAATGAACTAATTGGCAAAAGAGTATTACGATAAGATGCAAAACAAATGCTCATGCTATGCAACTGTTGCTTAGCAGAGGGTTGGCACTGGGACTGATCAGCCTTTATACTTTTATATTATCAACATACTTTTATATTATCAATATTTTCAAGGAAAAAACATATTTTCAATATTACACAATCATCTCATCCCTTACATACCTCACCAGACAGCAATTGATCCTTCATCCCTACCACATTTTCTTCCATGAACTCTTATCATTCACTCCCCAACATCCCTCCTCCATAAGAAACCAGACAGTTTCCACACTTCAAGCCTTAAACAAAGTGCTGCACCACTCTTGCAACTACAATTACAACATCTGCCTATACTTCATCTCCTGTGCATCCTTGTACATCCGTGTGCACCACTGTGCACATCAAATTAAAAAAAGGAAAATAGCAAAACAAGTTCATCCATCCTCATTAATCTCCACCCACCTCACCATCAATCTGCCTCACATCATCAGTTCAAACAACCAGACTGCCTCTCCAAACACCCCACTGCATTCCCATACAACTAGCCACTTCCATCTCTTCCCAAATTCCTGCTACCATCAATACAAACTCCCTCCCTCACAAACCAAGACATCCACCTGCAACTGCACAAACTCAACCAAAAACTCCTTACTACCTAAACACTCTTCACCATATACCCATACATCACCTTCTCCATAATCTGCAACCTCCCCCTACACAACATTGCAACCCAACCACCTTTAACAACCTCTTCAACCAATAAACACCACCATTCAAACAATCTCAATCGTGTATCTCGACTTGGAAGCCGCTGCTTCGTTTTCGGGGATGAAATCCAAATCGATGACTAGCAGAAACTAGAGCTACCTTGAGATCCTCACTATCGCCGCTACTGAATGCTACTGAGATACACGTGGAGTGCCTGATGCGGTTTCGAACTATTAGATGTCGTATATGCTTAAACAGTGGCTGCCTAGGTTTGTTTCTATAACTGATGATGACTACGCAAATCAGATGCTGGAGTTGATAAACAAAATGGTAGCTACCTAAAACTTGCGTTGCTTGAATCTTGATCTGGAAATCGGTGCTCTCGCGTTGAGGAATGCGGTGGTGAAGTAATTGTCGTGTCTCGCTTGTATGCTGGCTGATTTTGTTTTGAAGTACTAGTTTTCGATGTATCTTGAGAAGCATCGTTGAGTGGTTGCTCTGTGTGTTGAAGGTGATTTCTTCCTCAAGCCTTGGAATGAGATTTAGGGATTGGGAGCAGGGTGTGATTTAATTTAGGGATTGTGTACTTTAGGGATGGAGCGAAATGAAAATAGTGCGGGAAATGAAAACTAGCGCGAGCAAAATGTAGTGATCCGCGGCCTTTCAAACGTAGGGTTAGATTTTAGGTGTTGTGGGGGGTGTGGATCGCAGAGGCAATTTGATACGGCTCTGAGCCGTATCAAATTTGATACGGCTTAGAGCCGTATCAAATCTCCGCTTCGTGGTGTGCCAAATTTGCTGTTTTGGTGTGGTGAATGTTTCAAAAGTTGTAACGTTTGACTTATGAAAATTTATGTTCATTCAATTTTATTTGAAACATATATGTTCTATTTTATACATAGGAAGAAACTACAGTTGGTAGAAGCTTGGCACAACCCAGTGATCAAGCTTATGATAATATTAATATCATGGTTTCATTGATGTGTTTCTATTTAACCCCCAATACATTTCTTTGATGAGCACAAAGTATGTCCTAAACAATTGAATTTGAGGCAGTTGGTTTACCTCATGTCAATTACTTACCACTGAGCAGCCCAATACAATTAATTGCATCCACTTATAGCTATTATTATTAATATTACATGCTAATAATAACTGAAATGGATCTATTAATCGATGAGTTTGTTGTTATTAGGCTGTAGATGTACATAAATAGAGTTCAATATCAATGATGTGAAACAACTGAGCACTTTGAAGATTTTGACAACAGAGCTAACCTTCTCTGCTGAACCGAGGGTAGACTTGAAAGCAATGAAGTGAATGAAGCTCCTATTAGCGGCAATGAAGTGAAAAGTTTTGATGCAATGAAGCAGGAGCTGCAATGAAGCTCCTATATGCCTGCCTCACTTCATTATTAATATTAAACGCAATAAAGTGAAAGAAGCTGAAGTAGGTTGAATACCAAAAACAGAAGGAAAACACTAAACTGAGGCAGGCAAGTTGAGGTAGTAAACTGAAAGCAGGTAGGCAAGCTTGCTCTAAACTGCACATAAAACATATGGTAAGCAGGTTGCATGTTATAGAACTTATAGATAAGTAAGAAAATTCATGGATAGACAATCATTACAGGTACTGTATTTGATGACATTGTTTCGGTTTCACTTATAGACATGTATGCAAAATGTGGTATTATGCACATGGTAGAACTTATATTTTCCAATTGAAAATCAAAATACAATTTCATGGACTTCTATGATATCGGGACACATAGAAAACAGAAGACTCAATGAAGCAACTCCTTATGATTGGCAGTCCGAGAAATTTGACAGAAGAAATAACCAGGGGTGATTATAAGCCTGACACTAGCTGCATATTAAAATGGGGATGAAGATATAAAGGCCAAGCTGTTAATATATGATAACGAAATAATGTATATGTTAATAGATTAAATCATGCTTTTTGTAACCATGTTAATCAGGATTATTCGATTGCATAATTTTTGTTAATAGACTAAATTATGTTTCTTCTATAAATATATTAAAGCTTTTATGCAACTATAATTAATATTTTACGAACCATGCAAATGCTATATTCTTAATGTTTAAAAGCAGTGTTTTCTATTTGGTTCATGCGTTCTTCCTTTTGAAGCTACCTAGCATTTTCAAAGGAAATATTTTGAGATGCAATGAATCATAAACTGATTTATATTAAGATACTTAAATTTATAAGTAGTTCTGTGCATAAAATATTAAGTGTCCTACATCTTATATATGTTTTATACAAAAAAAGCCTATCAGACCAGTCTATTCTTTTTTTAAGCATAGCTTAAATATTTTTTTCCTGGTTAAAAACCACATGATTTTTTTTTCCAGATACAATTTGGTATTGCTTTGCTGTCATATAAATGTAAGTTAATATGTTGTAAGCTTAGTATTATCTGCATATGTTTTACTAGGAACAAATGAATCGTGCTACTAGAAAGCACATTTGAGTTAAAGTTTTGATAACATGGAATACCTCTAAAGAAAAATGTCTACAAACCAAAATGTAACTACATTTTACCATCTACAATTCAAAGTTAAACAATCAGCAAGTAATGCCGATAAAAAAATTACTGCTTAGATAAATAATTTCTTAGTAATGTAGGAAGCAATCTATTGGTGAGATTGTAATAATCCATCACACATAGCTGTCGATAAGATATTTCCTCATATAATCTGCAATGGAAGAAGGTTGAGCCTCTCTCAACTTGGATACGCTTTCAAAAGTGGCTGTAATTTCAGATCCATAGAAAGCAGTCTGGTCATTGACAGTTATACTAGCTGCAATTACTTCACTTTCCCCGTTTACCGTTCGTGCAACAAAACGAACTTGGAGAAATTTATTTCCTTCAATTATTATTCTTATCTAACTCTAGAAACGACGATTTGTGGCTATTCTCGCATCTACTCCATTTAATTTTAACTGTAGTTTCAGGCATTAAGACAAGCGGAGTTTCTTATGACGATATTACAAAAACATCAGCTAAACCGATAGTCATAAATTTTGACTATAGGAACATCAGGAAAATGCACATTATGATTAGATGTAGGTCTAGATTGCATGCACATTGTGATTAGATGCAGGTCCATCTGGACGTGCATATACACTCGTTATAATTAGACAAGAATGATAGATAAAAAATACATGTATTGTAAACCAACAGTTGCTTTGAATTTTTGGATATATGTGGTTATGAGACTACAAATAATTATCTCCTAATAGTGAAATCATTACATGCCAGTGTTGTTTTGAAACTTGGTAACAAAAGGGATACTATTCTATGAAATTTATGTACATAAGATAATATTATAACATGTGCTGAATAAACCAAAAAAAATACACAATGCAAGCAAATGTGCCAGAATGTGATGGTATAAATTATTCAAGCTCAAAGTTGTAAGCTATGGAGCATAGAACTATGCACTAATAACTAATGATGAGAGATTTTCAAATAGCTTGCTGCTCTTATTTTTAGAGGTTTAATATACAATATGCATAAATTAGCCTGAACTGTCAGCTTAGCATTATACATAAACTAGCCTCAACTGTCGGTTTAGCATTCCCATTGACAAAAAGTGAACAACCAAGTCTAACTATTTGTCCTATCTTTTTTGAAAATGTAGGATCTTTTTGAATCGACTAACATAAATACAAACGCAAGATATGAAGACCATAAAAACTGGGGACTAAGCACTGTAATATTGTGAGAGGTCAAAGCACAACCATGTCATTTTTCTAGGATGCAATAGCTTAATCAATAGTGTATAATCTGAAATTGTAAAGAGAAGTTTTGGCTCTCCAATGATACGCAAGTATGAATCAACCTCCAAGGGGAATAATTAAATATAGTTATATCCATGAACTGTGCCTGAATAATCATTCTTGGTCAAAATAATACATTACTTCTAAAATAAACTAGTATTATATTTGCCTACTGAAATAAACCAAAAGTATATAAAATTGATATGCACTAAACAAACATATCCTTGAATTAATGAGTGGTACAGTGAAACTAGAAGCACATACACTGGAAGATCTTAGTTGATTATCCGCACTATCATCATCCTCCCCAAATCCTTCTACGACAAGTCGCGTCAAATTGTGTGCCACTCTTAGCGGATTATCTCCACTATTACCTACATGCTCAAAGACCTTATTCATCGTCAGACAAAATCACTTAAAGTTAACAATTTAAGAGATTTCAGCTTCTACGGTTGAAGAAAAGGTAGCATTAGATGATCGCCTGAATACACAACTGATTAGTTAGTGCAAACTATTCAGCAAGCTCAATGCAATGCAATGCTATTTCAGTTTTATAGTGGATGTCGCTGATGCTTATCATGTAATCAATCATTCGATCAATAATAACTTCAATAGTAGCTGACTTAATCATCTTATATAAAAAGCTCAAACGTCTTCGGCATCAGAGTGCCATCTGGATCCTATTCAAAGAGTGAAATAAAGTGAATAACATGTTTTTCTGCTGCCGATGCATTCAAAATGAACGAGGAAATGCAACTAAAATGCTAAACAAATTTTCCCTTTGTGACCATATCATGTTTTATGAGAACTAATATATGACATC
The DNA here is from genome assembly GCA_030737815.1 of Allium fistulosum. Lineage (NCBI taxonomy): Eukaryota > Viridiplantae > Streptophyta > Magnoliopsida > Asparagales > Amaryllidaceae > Allium > Allium fistulosum. The sequence continues at coordinate 340,129,996 of CM060907.1, forward strand.
TTTTATATGTTACTTGCTCATTGATGCTAGTTTTACACATTCGTGAGTAATTATTTGTTATGGACTGTAGAATTATTGTTAGACAATATTATACATATTTTCACGGTAAATATGATTGCCTTTCTTTATGACATTGCATTCCACTCTCAATGACTCGGTGCATGTCTTTTTTGCCTTGTAGTTACCAAGATATATTTGCAACATTTAAAGTTACAGTCACGAATACATAATAGTCAAGCTATATCAGTCCAAGAAGTGTTTCGATCAATCATGCTATGTATTATCAAACCCAAAAATTACAAAAGACTTCGTCAACATTATCAGCAGTCTACTTCGCGCATTGCTAGTTCTTTGTTACCAACAGATGACCTTAGACATGATAGTTGGCCCAATACTTGTGCTAAGCTCAAGAACGTAAACTTTTGTCCCACTAAGCATAATATATTTGTCAATAAGGTATAACATAACATCCACATAAGAGGTGTGTTACATAATAATTCAACATCTTTAATTATAGCTAAGTTGTTATCACCGATCTAATAGACATAAGGCTATAACATATCTATTCGAGTTTATTAGCACTACTAATATCCAAAAGTATTTCAAATATAGTAACATGAAATATAGACATAAATTTACCTAAAGCAGCAATTTCCACTTCAGTATTAGCTGCATCATCCTTTGAATCCAATGCTGTGCAAAAAAAAACCAGAAAAGAAATAATTAATGTACAAAACAACACAAGGACTAAAAATAGAAAAACACATAATATTATTACTAAGTCATAGAGAATAAAGAAAGTAGCAATTATTTTAATTGAGACGAATAAAAAATAAACACCAAAATTAAAATTATACAAGTAATATAACAAATAGTAAAACAACAAAATTATTAAAAAAATTACAAAATATTTACCTTTTCAAAATTCAAAGCTCTGGTAATTTAGTGTTATGGTTTCAAATGAAACATAGTCAAAATCCAATATAAGAACAATTTCAATTGAGATGAACAATGAATCGTGGAAGTAAGAATTAGGTTACTAGAACCGTAAAACAATTAAACAGATAAATAAACTACAAATTCATTTACCTTTTTAGGATACAATGCATCTGTAGTTAGGGTTTGTATTCCAGTTCAACAAATTGATTCAGAACCATTGAAAAAAATAACATATATGAAGATTGAGATAGAGAGACACAAAGAGGTAAATGAGGCTAGATGTGGAGGTTGATATAGAGATGTGCACAAATTTACAGATGAGGACAAAGGTGGTGGTAGTGGGGGAAGCTAAGACAAGGCAAAAACCGAGATGAGCGAAATTAGAGATAGGGTGTAGTGGAGACTAGGTAGATGAGGGAGGCAGAGAAGGAGGAAAAGGTGGATGTGGCTGCATATGAAAACTAGGGTTATGGAAGAAGAAGTGAGGAGGGAAATGAAAAATAAATAGTGTGCAAATGAAAATAAGCGCGAGAAACTAAAAAATGAAGGGTCGGATCTTGCTATAGACATAAATTCGATTTTCGTTGCGTTTCTTTCGGAAAAAGAAAGTAGGCGAACTGTTAGTAGTTGCATTTTGATGAAAAACGCTGCCATAAAGTGCAACGAATAACTACTTTTCTTGTAGTGTAAGCCGTTTAATTAGATTTCTCATACGAATGAGGTAAAGGTTTGTATATACTAATAGATTGGAAAACGGTTTTAAAAGAGAGCTTTATATTTAAAATAGTGTCGAAATCATTTTAAATGAAAGAATTTGAGTATTTACTACTAGTATAGAAACCTTTGTATTTAGAAGTGACAAATCACAAAAATGATTGTAGAAACAATCAATCACCAAAGATTCACATTCGAAGTCGTGAATCAAAACCATAGAAATCGATATCAAATCCATCAAATTTATATTCCCAAAAATCCAAAGAAAGAAGTAATCAAAGTCGATAATAAATGATAACAACTATCCGGATCAAAAAAAATTGATTAGAATAGGAAATCCACACAAAACAGCCTTAATAGGCAAAAATGAACATTTCCAAACGTCTGATTTGGAATCCAGACGTCTGGATTTGTTTTCTGAAAAATAGTTCAGAAAGCCACCCAGACGTTTGGAATTATCAAAACAGACGTCTGAGCCATGTCCACGTCTGGTTTTGAATCCAGACGTCTGGTTTCGTTCTCTGGAAATTATCCAGAGAAACCCCAGTCATCTGAAACTTCAAGTCAGACGTCTGAGACTCATCCAGACGTCTGATCTTGAATTTCAGACGTCTGGAAATAGTCTCTAACTTTTTTTTAAATATATTTTGCGTGCATACAATTTTGCTCCAGGTCCAAACCAGACGTCTGGACTTGGTCACCAGACGTCTGGTCACCTGGTCTGGGCAACAATTTGCCTAGTCCAAAGTGGCCAAAATGTATCGGGAGCGATTGGACGAGCAACGACGACTAAGGATTTACGCCAAGCGACAACCCGGCCTTATAGGCTCTTCGATACACCCCAAACATCAATGTCCAAACATCATTTTCATAAAATTGGACCAAAACACCAAAATTTGGAAAATTCACCAAATCAATTCAAATCAAAAGCAAATGAATATGCACAAGTGTTAGGAATTCATACCTAACAACAATGATAGCTATAGACGTAGATGTGAGTTAAAGAACTCACCTTTAAACCCAAAAACGATGAAGGAGAAGCTTGAAAGTAAAGGAAAATCAACTACTCTTCAACTTCAACTCTAGAAACTCCAATCTAAGTCTAGAAGCAATAATTTCCCAGATTAGGTTATAGGAAATTTCTGAAATTGGAGAGAGATTGAGATGGAGAAGAAGAAGGAGATGCTTACCTAAGCTTCTCTTTGAATTTGGGTAAGAATTTGTATTTGCAAAGGAAACTAGGGTTAGGAATTTTAATTTCCCTTCTCTTCCACCATTTCTGCTTTAGCTAGAGAGTATAAGGAGAATGAGAATTAATGAAGGAGCTTGAGTGGAGTATAGGGTATTCAGTTGGGTTAAAGGGGCAGAAACGCAACCCAAAGCCCAATAGAAAAATAGCAAAATTCACCCAAATCCAAACATGTAACGACCCTGAAATTCCGACCCAATTTTAAAATTTTAGAACCGTTATTTTAATATAAAATTTGAAACTTACATACGATTTCAATCAACGTCCAAACTTTGTTTCTAAATTGCGCCTTGATGATTGTAGATATGGGTAAAGTTTCGTCGGAAATACCGCAGTAAATTTCGTGCGCGTTTTACTGCACATCAGTTTATTTTAAAACGTGAAAATTTTATCTTCCGAACCTAAATATTTTTACATAGAAAAATTCTAAATCATTTTCTGACAAAGGCGTCATTTTTCGTTTTTCAAAATTCGGACCTCTTTAGCTCCGTCGATCTTATTCTTCGGTGTTTTGCTGCATTCTCCGTAATAGGAATTTCAAATATTCACAAACAATTTCCGTTGTCGTTCAAACTTCACATTTGGGATGCGCCTAGATAGACATAGGCGTACGCCAAATTTCGTCGAAAAATATTGTAGTAAATTTCGCTCGCCGAATTTACGTATTAGTTTTAATTTTATGTGAAAATTTTCTATCGTCCGAACTCAAATATTTTTCGCAATGTTGCATAAGAAAAATATTCTGATCTTGACGGCGCATTTCGTTTCGTCAAATTCCGCTTCTAATTGCTAGTTAAATTGTCACTCGAGAAAATGGTTCAATAAGATTTACCACTTCGCAAACAGGGTCAAATCACCAATATCTTTATACCATTGTGTCCGCCTCGTCGCGCTGATCACAACGGTATATTTATTTGTGTCAATCGGAGTTCGGCGTTGCAAACTATAATTGTTAACGGAGCGCACACCGGTCCGTTACGCAGCACAAACTGGTACCCAACATTTCAACATTTAAAATCTTGGAGCCTTCCAGCTGTCTTGGGAAGCCAAATAGCCTCAATTTTAAGAAATCATCATTGCATTGTCCTCTGCACACTTTGAATCTCGTGTATATATCCCTCTCCATTATGACACTGTACACAGCTTATCACATTTATTGCTGCATCACTTTTCACTTCGCCTCAGAAGAAAGAAATTGGTACGTTACTTTACTCCTCTGCCTTTTCTTTCTCTCCCTCCTCTCTTTCTTCTTTCTCTTTTGTTTTTCGTTCACTATAATATGAAATGCGGTTCTTCCCCAGCTCCTCCCTTCCTCCTCTCTCCTCATTTATTTTGCTTACTGCAAATGAATCTCCACGTTCCCACTACAGACCCATACTTCCCATGCAACCCTCCACCATTTCCCCTCTCCTTCCCGCGACCACGCAGCCACCACACGGGCCTGCAACCCTCCAATGCTCGGCCTCCACCCCATGCTACCGCCTCCTTCCCACTCGGCTTCCACTGCAAACCCCAGCCGCTCCACCCACTGCCACCCAACCCCCGCCACCACCCACTCGCCTCCACCCCATGCCAGCCCGCCACCACCCACCGTCCCCAGCCCAGTCCACTCGCCTCCGCCCCATGCCAGCCCCGCCACCACCCACCGTCCCCAACCCCAGTCCTCAAACCCCCTGTAGCCCGCCTTCCACCTCTACCGGCCACCCACGCGCCCACCTGCACCCCTCCGCTCCCCTCAGTCCACACCCTCGACCAACCCCTACCTGCCTTCGCCTACCTCCACCTCCACGGTCCTCGCGCCGCACTACAACACCCTGCCACACTCGAGTTTAGGTGGTATGTGTTAGTTGGTATATGAAACTTAAATTGCAAAGTGCTGTACAGTTGCATAATAGTTTATATATTTAGTAAAGTACAAGTTTATAAGTTTATATGTGTCAGAAGAAAAAAAGGAAAGAAACTGTTGCTAGTTCTATATATATGGTGATTTAGTAGGAAGCAGTGATAGTATGTGTGAAGTAGCATAAGTCACGTTATTTACTAGTTAGTTACTGAGTTACATTATCTCAGATGTGTTTCACTTGCTTGACAGTTGTAGCTGATCCGAAATCGCAGGCCTAGGCTCCATCTAGCCGATTTGCGTCTAGTGGTTTGGTATGGTTTATATATATACAAATCGATATATATACCTTAGATTAAACTATTGCTGAATAATCTTTTGTTTGATCTATAGTTTGTATTCGTGCTTGTGTCGTCTATCTAGTCTATCCATTTTCGTGCTTCGCCATCATCTTCTTCAACCACGCAAGGTGAATATTTAATTCACAACTCAAATTTATTATGCGATGATAATCAAGTGATAATTGTTGTTAATATTAAATTTGGATATTAAATTGTTGATTGTTAAAATTTGGTTGAAATAAACTGTAAATTTCTAAAATATGATGCCATGTATTGTTTAAATTGATTAAACTTGTTGAACTGTAATATGATGTTAATTAGGGTAAATAATAGTGACATTAAAATTGATGTGTGCGATTGATGTAGAAATTTGATAACGGACACCAAGAAAAAAATCATAAGGTAATAATCTTTAATCCGTAGGATTCTAGGAATAATTATATTAATTTGCATAAATAACGAATGTAAGTTAATATGATTATTTCGGGATTATTTGAATAAATTGTTAATTTGTTATGTATGGTTGCTATTGCTTGTTTATTTACTTTGACACCATCCCAGCTATCACACTGCAAGTTCCCTTTGCTATGCTTTGTTTTATATTGAATGATATCGGGTTGAAATGATAAATACCCAATTAAACAACTTGGCCTAGGATAGACAATCAAAAATAAGAAACCCGATTGGTCAACAAAAATTATTTTTGAAATATAAATCTATTTGAAATTAAGGAATGAACTTAACAATTTGTTTGGAAATTTAGTAACGAACTTAACGGATTTGATTTATGGATTAAATCAAAATAAATTAATAAGGAAGAAATTAATGGAGTTTAATTGAAACGGATTAATAAACCTATTTAATTGAATAAAATGAATTGGCAAATTTATTTGAAATGAGATTTAAAAACAAGGAAGTTAGAATTTAATAATTTGAAAATTTATTAGGTTGTTAGATTTAGATATAAAATCGGTTTGTAATTAAATAGATTTGAAACTTGACATAAATTAAGTTTGAGATTTAGAAAATTTGACTTAAGTGGAATACGAAACTAACTAAAGTTTTATGGATTTAATTTAGTGATAGTTTAAATTTAAAATGATTTTAAATCTAATAAAATTGATTTAGTCAAATTTATGATTATGATTAATGTATCGATGAATGTAAATACGAATTGAAGTGAAAAGAATTTGGTTTAAATGATGTGAACTAAAATTTACCATTAAACCGAATTAATTGGAGTATTAACTAAATTTAATAAGTGAGATTTATTAAATTAAATTTGAATACTTAATTATATTGATAACTCAAAATGATGAACTAAAAGATTGCATTTGGAAATATGATTTTAAATATCTGAAATAAATTGAATCGTGGAATGTCAAACTTTGGAAGTCAAATTTGCACCTTGACTTTTGGACTTTGATTTGTTTAAACTTTAACTTAAAAGACCATCGGGTAATAAATATGTAGTTATTAAAGAGACCGGGATCGGATATGGACATACTCTCTGTCGATACCGAAACCACTTTAATAACTATTACACGCGAAGTGTTGATCCAGAATGAAGTGGATGGTTTGGTGAACGCGTTGACTGAAGAAAGAGAACGATATTAGATGACCCCTGACATGACTAAAACAGGAGCCGCGCCGGGCCATTGAGGTTCGCCACCTCTAGCGGACGCACTTCTTCGATACCATATCTATTACTTTTGTGATTCGATTTGGGTGCACCCCTTGATTTGGGAGTGTTGTTTCGCGGTGTTGAGATAGTAGTTGCTATGCTCAACATCAGTCCGGATCAGGCAACTACTAGTATCCTAGTTGGTATCGCCTCATGTACCTGGTCATACTGATTATCCTATTCGCGACCACTACATTTTGTTTTGTACCTTTAGTATATGGATTGCCCTCTGGTGACTTCCGGTTTTGGGGAAACTACGGTCTTGTATATGCCCTTGGGAATAAAAATGTGTTAAGGGTGGTATGGGCCATGACTTAACACTATTTTAATATCGTACTTTACTGATTAGACATTATCTACCTATCGTATTCTATTGTATATATAGATAGTTTATCAGATCCTTAGAGATGTTATTTTATCCATCTTTAAGTTATGAACTATTCCCTTGCACTTGATTTAATTGTATAAGATTTTGAGTCCTGACTCGTGTGTTTCTTTTGTATATGCTCGGGTCAGTCTGAAGCTCTCCAGTTTGCTGATCAAGGTTGGTTGAAGATGCTGAAGGCTTAGCATTTATCTTTATCAGTCTATTTCTATTCCTGTATTTATGTCCTAGTCTACTGGACATTTTTGTATTAGTCACTTGATGTTAAGATATTGTTGTATATTATGTAGTGGCTTCATGAACTGCTATTATGACGATGTATTTTCCGCTGCATTATTCTGTGACTGTTCTGTGTCTGTGATGTTGTATTGATTCTCATTTACATTTATGTATTTATAATCCCATAATGATTCGTGTTTTGTATTATTTAAGTTGACATGTGTGGATTATTGTCAATTTAAATGATCCAAATATACGGGTTGTTACAGTTGGTATCAGAGCTTCGGTTTCCCTAAAAACCTTAGTTTGGGATTATATATAAACTCATTAGAGATAGGGTAGCAATACCCTAGAATGAGGAGAATCGATTCAATATCCAAATCCTTTCATTTCAAACTTCTTTGATTCGTTGATTAAACTTTCCTTAAAATTCTATGATTTTCTATCCTTGGTTTTAACAATCTCTTTGGTATTTCAGGATGGGTACCAGAGGAAACAATAGGGGAGGAAGGGGCCATGGTCCTGCTCAGGCTGCACCTGCCGCTCCAGCTCCTGTCAAATTCACCATTCTTAGTAAGGAGTATGCACAGCTGGGAGGTATTAAGTTTTCTGGATCCGAGAACATTATTGAGGCTCAGCAATGGCTTAAAGGCTTAGATAAGATATTTTCTGGTCTAGAGATCACTGATGCTCAGAAGCGTCGGCTTGCTGCCTGGCAACTTCAGGATGCCGCGCAAGATTGGTGGGAATCAGTTACTTCTCGTATCAAGGAGAACACCATCACTTGGGCCCAGTTTAGGTATAAAATTTAATTGGATTCCGTAGTCTAAATTCTTCTTTTAATCTTGGAATGTTATTCATCTTGCCTATCTTTTGATTAGGGATACTTTCTCGGCACAATGGATGCCCGCTGCTGGGAAAACCCAACTTTATAGAGCTTTCATGGATCTTAAGCAAGGCAGTATGACCTTTTCGGAGTACGAGCGGAAATTCAACGAACTCTCCAAGTTCGGCCCGGGATTGATTGATACACCGCTTCTAAAGAACGAGAAGTTCATTTTGGGAGCTAATCCTGAGTATTATGACTTGCTTACTGGCCATGCTCACTGCACCTTCATAGATCTTGTTGACTATGCTCTTAGATATGAGGCAAAGCCTAGGGGACCTACTGCCAAGGCTGCTCCTACTCAGCCCTCCTCTAGCCAGCTCGAGAAGAGGAAGATGAACTTTGATCAACAAAAGAAAGCTTGGCAGAAGACTACAGGATTGGGATATGCTCAGAAAAGCCCAATCGCCCTTGCTAATATCACTTGCTTCAAATGCGATAAGAAGGGCCATTATGCTAATAGTTGTCCATCTACCGGAGCTGTTGTTCCACCACCTTCTATGACTAGGAAAGACTTATGCTATGTCTGCCTCCAGCCGGGTCATTTCAAGAAAGACTGCCCACTGCATAAGCATGGCACACCCTTTGGAGTATTTGCTATCACCACTCCTACACCGCCTGCTCAGGATGACCAAGGTACCTTACGAAGTGTTTTTCACTTACATGCTACACCTGTTAGGGTATTATTCGATACTGGTGCTTCACATAGCTTTATATCAGTTGACCTTTGTAATAAACTCAAATTAGAACCTACTCTTGCTACTACCTCCTTATGTGTCTCAAATCCTATTGGAGGACCCGCTAACCTCCGAAGTGTTTGCAAGGGAGTTGCACTTATGTATGATTTTTCTCGATTCACCTGGGATTTCTATGTACCTGGATTCCAAGCATTCGACTTTCTTTTAGGAGCTGATTGGTTAAGCAAATTCGATGCTGATATTTCCTGCAAAACTCGTTCAGTTTCTTTGGTAAGCGACATGGATCAGCCACTTGTCATTGAATGCAAATCACCTCAGAAATATGCCGGAAGCTTCATATTTTCTCTTGATGTTCATCCGGATGATCTTAATACTACCCCTATTGTTCAGAAATTTCCAGATGTATTTGGAGAGGTCAACTCTCTACCGCCTAAATGGGAAATCGATTTCCGTATTGATCTTATTCCAGGAGCTACTCCCGTAGTTCTCCCTCACAGAAGGATGGCTCCTAAAGAAAAAGCTGAACTTAAAACTCAAATTGATGATCTATTTGCTAGAGGTTTGATTAGGAGAAGTTGTTCTGAATGGGGCGCCGTAGTTGTATTTGTCACCAAGTCGGATGGGTCTCTTCGCATGTGTGTTGATTACAGGGAGCTGAACAAACGCACTCTCAAGAATCGTTATCCGATGCCTCGCATCAACGATTTATTCGATCAGCTCCATGGAGCTAAAATTTTCTCACAACTTGATCTAGCCACTGGGTTCCACCAACTCAGGGTAGCAGAAGATAGTATTCATAAGACAGCCTTCCGTACCGAGAACGGATTCTATGAATGGTTGGTTATGCCATTCGGTTTGACCAACGCACCTGCTTATTTCGTCGACTTAATGAATCGAGTCTTCCGCGATGTTCTTAACAAATTTGTTCTTGTTTTCATTGATGATATTCTCGTCTTCTCCAAAGACAAGAAGGAGCATGAGACACATCTTGCTTATGTTCTGGAAACTCTCCGAAATCATCAACTTAAGGCCAAATTCTCTAAATGCCATTTCTGGCGAGACGAAGTGAGATTCCTGGGCCACATAGTTTCTGAAAATGGGATTTCGGTCGATCCAGCTAAGATCGCCGTAATCAATGTAAGTTCTATCCTATTCGCTATTTCTATTCAATTCCTCCTATCCCTTTCTAATTTGAAATTTATCTACAGGATTGGGAGACTCCCAAAACTCCTACTGATATCCGTAGCTTCTTGGGTTTGGCCGGTTATTATCGTAGATTTATTGAGCACTTTGCCCGGATTTCTGCCCCACTCACTGCTTTAACCCGAAAGGATGTCAAGTTTATTTGGAGTGAGAAGTGCGAATCGGCTTTTAATAAGTTGAAGTGTAAGTTAACTTCAGCCCCAGTTCTTGCGGTAATCGATGGAAGTGAAGGATTAACTGTCTATACAGATGCTTGCCGAGAAGGTTTAGGCGCTGTTCTTATGCAAAACGGAAAGGTTATTGCTTATGCTGGCCGCCAGTTGAAGATCCATGAAGTAAACTATGCAACTCATGATCTAGAGCTCCTTGCAGTTGTATTTGCTTTGAAACTGTGGAGACATCATCTTTTGGGAATTAAATTTGAATTATTCACTGATCATAAGTCCTTGAGATATATCTTTTCTCAGAAGGATTTGAACCAGAGACAAGTTCGATGGCTTGAATTCTTAGCTGCATATGATCTCGACATCAATTATACTCCTGGGAAAGCAAATGTTGTAGCTGATGCTTTGAGCCGTAGCAAAGCATTGTCATGTTGTAATCTTGTAGAAGGCATGCTATTTCAGCTTGTTATCTCCCCATCTCTTGTGGATCGCATCAAAGCTAAGCAATATGAGGATACCTTGCTCTATCGCATGAAGGAGTTAGTTCTTGGTAGAGTTGGATATGACGACAGTAAAGTGGGAGCACAGATAGATAGTAATGGAGTTCTGAGGATTGACAATTGTATTTGCGTTCCTATTGTCGATGGATTGAGACAAGAAGTGCTTAGAGAAAACCATCAGTCATCACTTTCATTTCATCCTGGTGTCACTAAGATGTACCGAAATATGAAGCGTTTATATTGGTGGAGTGGGATGAAGAGGGATATTTCTATATATGTCAGTAGATGCACCACTTGCCAACAAGTTAAGGCCGATCACTAGAAGACGGCAGGATTACTTCAACCCCTAGAGATTCCGTGTTGGAAATGGGATCAGATTTCTATGGACTTCATTGATGGATTACCGAGGACCAGAAAAGGTAACGAGAGTATATGGGTGATTGTTGATAGGTTGACAAAATCTGCTCACTTTATTCCTATTAAGACCACTCGTACTGCTTCGAGTTTGGCCGAGATATATATGAGAGAGATTGTCAGACTTCATTGAGTTCCATCTAGTATTATGTGCGATAGAGATCCTTTATTCACTAGTAAATTCTGGAAGGCATTTCAGGACGTCTTGGGCACTAAACTGAATCTGAGCACAGCTTACCATCCTCAAACAGATGGCCAAACTGAAAGGGTGAATCAGATTTTAGAGGATCTGCTCCGAGCCTGCATTATTGATTTCGGTGGATCTTGGGAAGACCATCTCCATTTGGTTGAATTCACTTATAATAATAGTTATCAGGTAAATCCAAATTTCAATTTGAATAAGTAAATTTGAATTGAAATTTAACCACCTTTATATTCAGGCAAGTATCGATATGGCACCGTTCGAAGCTTTATATGGACGGCCATGCAAATCGCCAGCTTGTTGGATTGAGCCTGGTGATCGATTAATTCTTGGCCCAGATATGATTATAGAAGCATCCGGGAAGGTTAATGAAATCAGAAGAAAGATGAAGACCGCACAGGATAGACAGAAGAGCTATGCTGATAGGCGTAAAAGAGATTTAGAATTCCTGATTGGGGATAAGGTATTCCTTAAGGTATCACCCTTAAAGAATGTTATTCGATTTGGTCGTAGAGGGAAGCTCGCTTCTAGATTTGTTGGACCATTCACTATCACTGAGAGAATTGGTACACTAGCTTATAGAGTTGCACTACCGGAGAAGTTTGAGGGCGTGCACAACGTCTTCCATGTTTCACATCTTCGGAAAGTTGTACACGATCCATCCTTGACCATCCCTATTTCTCAGTTAGATGAGGTTGATATTGAGCCGGATTTGACTATAGAGAGGAGACCACTTCGTATTGTTGATAGGGATACAAAACAACTTAGAAGGAAGTCAGTTAGCCTAGTCAAAGTCCAATGGAGTCCCGATGATCGTGATTGCACTTGGGAAACCGAGGAGAGTATCCGGGATTCTAATCCAGAATTGTTTGTTGAAGGTAAATTCCATTCTATACTCTTTACTATATTCAATAATCAATTCTAAATCCATTGTATCTCTGTTATCTGTTCTTCCACTCTTTACTTTGTTCCTTTTCGAGGACGAAAAGTCTTGAGTAGGGGAGAATGTAACGACCCTAAAATTCCGACCCAATTTTAAAATTTTAGAACCGTTATTTTAATATAAAATGTGAAACTTACATACGATTTCAATCAACGTCCAAACTTTGTTTCTAAATTGCGCCTTGATGATTGTAGATATGGGTAAAGTTTCGTCGGAAATACCGCAGTAAATTTCGTGCGCGTTTTACTGCACATCAGTTCATTTTAAAACGTGAAAATTTTATCTTCCGAACCTAAATATTTTTACATAGAAAAATTCTAAATCATTTTCTGACAAAGGCGTCATTTTTCGTTTTTCAAAATTCGGACCTCTTTAGCTCCGTCGATCTTATTCTTCGGTGTTTTGCTGCATTCTCTGTAATAGGAATTTCAAATATTCACAAACAATTTCCGTTGCCGTTCAAACTTCACATTTGGGATGCGCCTAGATAGACATAGGTGTACGCCAAATTTCGTCGAAAAATATTGTAGTAAATTTCGCTCGCCGAATTTACGTATTAGTTTTAATTTTATGTGAAAATTTTCTATCGTCCGAACTCAAATATTTTTCGCAATGTTGCATAAGAAAAATATTCTGATCTTGACGGCGCATTTCGTTTCGTCAAATTGCGCTTCTAATTGCTAGTTAAATTGTCGCTCGAGAAAATGGTTCAATAAAATTTACCACTTCGCAAATAGGGTCAAATCACCAATATCTTTATATCATTGTGTCCGCCTCGTCGCGCTGATCACAACGGTATATTTATTTGTGTCAATCGGAGTTCGGCGTTGCAAACTATAATTGTTAACGGAGCGCACACCGGTCCGTTACGCATCACAAACCGGTACCCAACATTTCAACATTTAAAATCTTGGAGCCTTCCAGCTGTCTTGGGAAGCCAAATAGCCTCCATTTTAAGAAATCATCATTGCATTGTCCTCTGCACACTTTGAATCTCGTGTATATATCCCTCTCCATTATGACACTGTACACAGCTTATCACATTTATTGCTGCATCACTTTTCACTTCGCCTCAGAAGAAAGAAATTGGTACGTTACTTTACTCCTCTTCCTTTTCTTTCTCTCCCTCCTCTCTTTCTTCTTTCTCTTTTGTTTTTCGTTCACTGTAATATGAAACGCGGTTCTTCCCCAGCTCCTCCCTTCCTCCTCTCTCCTCATTTATTTTGCTTACTGCAAATGAATCTCCACTTTCCCACTACAGACCCATACTTCCCATGCAACCCTCCACCATTTCCCCTCTCCTTCCCGCGACCACGCAGCCACCACACGGGCCTGCAACCCTCCAATGCTCGGCCTCCACCCCATGCTACCGCCTCCTTCCCACTCGGCTTCCACTGCAAACCCCAGCCGCTCCACCCACTGCCACCCAACCCCAGCCCCGCCACCACCCACTCGCCTCCACCCCATGCCAGCCCGCCACCACCCACCGTCCCCAGCCCAGTCCACTCGCCTCCGCCCCATGCCAGCCCCGCCACCACCCACCGTCCCCAACCCCAGTCCTCAAACCCCCTGTAGCCCGCCTTCCACCTCTACCGGCCACCCACGCGCCCACCTGCACCCCTCCTCTCCCCTCAGTCCACACCCTCGACCAACCCCTACCTGCCTTCGCCTACCTCCGCCTCCACGGTCCTCGCGCCGCACTACAACACCCTGCCACACTCGAGTTTAGTTGGTATGTGTTAGTTGGTATATGAAGCTTAAATTGCAAAGTGTTGTACAGTTGCATAATAGTTTATATATTTAGTAAAGTACAAGTTTATAAGTTTATATGTGTCAGAAAAAAAAAGGAAAGAAACTGTTGCTAGTTCTATATATATGGTGATTTAGTAGGAAGCAGTGATAGTATGTGTGAAGTAGCATAAGTCACGTTATTTACTAGTTAGTTACTGAGTTACATTATCTCAGATGTGTTTCGCTTGCTTGACAGTTGTAGCTGATCCGAAATCGCATGCCTAGGCTCCATCTAGCCGATTTACGTCTAGTGGTTTGGTATGGTTTATATATATACAAATCGATATATACCTTAGATTAAACTATTGCTGAATAATCTTTTGTTTGATCTATAGTTCGTATTCGTGCTTGTGTCGTCTATCTAGTCTATCCATTTTCGTGCTTCGCCATCATCTTCTTCAACCACGCAAGGTGAATATTTTATTCACAACTCAAATATATTATGCGATGATAATCAAGTGATAATTGTTGTTAATATTAAATTTGGATATTAAATTGTTGATTGTTAAAATTTGGTTGAAATAAACTGTAAATTTCTAAAATATGACGCCATGTATTGTTTAAATTGATTAAACTTGTTGAACTGTAATATGATGTTAATTAGGGTAAATAACAGTGACATTAAAATTGATGTGTACGATTGATGTAGAAATTTGATAACGGACACCAAGAAAAAAATCATAAGGTAATAATCTTTAATCCGTAGGATTCTAGGAATAATTATATTAATTTGCATAAATAACGAATGTAAGTTAATATGATTATTTCGGGATTATTTGAATAAATTGTTAATTTGTTATGTATGGTTGCTATTGCTTGTTTATTTACTTTGACACCATCCCAGCTATCACACTGCAAGTTCCCTTTGCTATGCTTTGTTTTATATTGAATGATATCGGGTTGAAATGATAAATACCCAATTAAACAACTTGGCCTAGGATAGACAATCAAAAATAAGAAACCCGATTGGTCAACAAAAATTATTTTTGAAATAGAAATCTATTTGAAATTAAGGAATGAACTTAACAATTTGTTTGGAAATTTAGTAACGAACTTAACGGATTTGATTTATGGATTAAATCGAAATAAATTAATAAGGAAGAAATTAATGGAGTTTAATTGAAACGGATTAATAAACCTATTTAATTGAATAAAATGAATTGGCAAATTTATTTGAAATGAGATTTGAAAACAAGGAAGTTAGAATTTAATAATTTGAAAATTTATTAGGTTGTTAGATTTAGATATAAAATCGGTTTGTAATTAAATAGATTTGAAACTTGACATAAATTAAGTTTGAGATTTAGAAAATTTGACTTAAGTGGAATACGAAACTAACTAAAGTTTTATGGATTTAATTTAGTGATAGTTTAAATTTAAAATGATTTTAAATCTAATAAAATTGATTTAGTCAAATTTATGATTATGATTAATGTATCGATGAATGTAAATACGAATTAAAGTGAAAAGAATTTGGTTTAAATGATGTGAACTAAAATTTACCATTAAACCGAATTAATTGGAGTAATAACTAAATTTAATAAGTGAGATTTATTAAATTAAATTTGAATACTTAATTATATTGATAACTCAAAATGATGAACTAAAAGATTGCATTTGGAAATATGATTTTAAATATCTGAAATAAATTGAATCGTGGAATGTCAAACTTTGGAAGTCAAATTTGCACCTTGACTTTTGGACTTTGATTTGTTTAAACTTTAACTTAAAAGACCATCGGGTAATAAATACGTAGTTATTAAAGAGACCGGGATCGGATATGGACATACTCTCTGTCGATACCGAAACCACTTTAATAACTATTACACGCGAAGTGTTGATCCAGAATGAAGTGGATGGTTTGGTGAACGCGTTGACTGAAGAAAGAGAACGATATTAGATGACCCCTGACATGACTAAAACAGGAGCCGCGCCGGGCCATTGAGGTTCGCCACCTCTAGCGGACGCACTTCTTCGATACCATATCTATTACTTTTGTGATTCGATTTGGGTGCACCCCTTGATTTGGGAGTGTTGTTTCGCGGTGTTGAGATAGTAGCTGCTATGCTCAACATCAGCCCAGATCAGGCAACTACTAGTATCCTAGTTGGTATCGCCTCATGTACCTGGTCATACTGATTATCCTATTCGCGACCACTACGTTTTGTTTTGTACCTTTAGTATATGGATTGCCCTCTGGTGACTTCCGGTTTTGGGGAAACTACGGTCTTGTATATGCTCTTGGGAATAAAAATGTGTTAAGGGTGGTATGGGCCATGACTTAACACTATTTTAATATCGTACTTTACTGATTAGACATTATCTACCTATCGTATTCTATTGTATATATAGATAGTTTATCGGATCCTTAGAGATGTTATTTTATCCATCTTTAAGTTATGAACTATTCCCTTGCACTTGATTTAACTGTATAAGATTTTGAGTCCTGACTCGAGTGTTTCTTTTGTATATGCTCGGGTCAGTATGAAGCTATCCAGTTTGCTGATCAAGGTTGGTTGAAGATGCTGAAGGCTTAGCATTTATCTTTATCAGTCTATTTCTATTCCTGTATTGATGTCCTAGTCTGTTGGACATTTTTGTATTAGTCACTTGATGTTAAGACATTGTTGTATATTATGTAGTGGCTTCATGAACTGCTATTATGACGATGTATTTTCCGCTGCATTATTCTGTAACTGTTCTGTGTCTGTGATGTTGTATTGATTCTCATTTACATTTATGTATTTATAATCCCATAATGATTCGTGTTTTGTATTATTTAAGTTGACATGTGTGGATTATTGTCAATTTAAATGGTACAAATATATGGGTTGTTACAAAACATATCGATGTTTATACTCAAAAAAGTTGTAAACGCCATTTTGGACTCAATGTAAGTGGTCTTGAGTCCCAATTCGACTGTTTACAAAAAGTAGCTTTTCGGACTTTAATCCGATTAACGATGCTATATTTAAAGAAAACATTTAAATATAAAATCGTAAAATATGCGGGTTGTTACAACAAAAGTAGAGAAGGTTAAAATGGTTATTATCCAAGGAAGCTTCATGTATAAGTAGAGGCCATAACCTTCACTTTCCCACAACAATTCACTTTCCATTTCTACCATTTTTTTCACTTCCTTAAGCTCTTATCCTTCATTATCTTTTTCCACCTCCAACAACCCTCCATCCAAACCCACACCCAAACTCTACCACCACACATGCACCCCATGCAAGCCAAACACCCATCCACCAACCCGTACCCGCCTCCATACACCTACCCGTGACATACCCCCTCCCTAGAAGCCGTACCCACCCACTGCCTCACAACTAAGCCATACCCTCCTCCCTAGACCACATATCCTCGTAGCCGAACATACACCCCCTCCCAAAGCTCACGCATAGAAAAAAAGAAGGAAAACAAATAGAGATGAGAGTTCATGACATTTGCAGAGGAACACGCTAGTTCGTAGGAAAGTTTGACAGAGAGGAAATGAAGATGAGAAATTCTCACCGCTTTTTAAATCATGTTTTATTATGTTATAATAATCGTGATTATCCCATTTATATGTTATGTTAATTATCGCCATTTGATAATATGGACGTTTGGCTGAAGTTTGAATACATTAGTTGTATAGTTGAGTTGTGATAATATACTCAATAAATGCTAGTCACTATGCTATGGGAATAAATGTTATGTTATTGATGAATATTGAAAGTGAATATGCTCATTTGTGATTAAGTAATCCCCTTTGTTATAAATGACCAATTTTTATAAATATGGTATACGTTGGAATTATTAAGTCTATCTTTGAATAGTGAAATTGAAATCAAAATTGAAATTGAAATTGATTTTGAAATTGAAATTGAAATTCAAGTTGAAATCAAAATATATTTGAAATTGGTTTGAAATTGAGTTTAATTTAAGATTAGAATTGAAATTGAATAGCAATTGGATTTGAAAATCTAATAATAAAATAATATGAATATAATAATATTATAATATGGGAATAGTGAAACATATACTTTAAATACTTTAATAAGTAAAAATATTGATTTAAAATGATTTATAATGATTTTATAAGAATTAAAATTAATTTGGAGAATTTATTTCAAGTTTTGAAAATCAAGTTAAAACTAGACGCGTCGTGTAACGGTAGTTCGCGATTTCACGCCGAAAAATTCAAATAAGTGTATAGAGTGGAATATAACTCGAATTTCTTCAAAACAAGAAATGCTCGGACTATTATATCCATAGTTTTCAAATGGAAAAAGAAAATCAAGATTTCATCTTGTATATTTTGAAATATGTCCAAAACAAATTTTTAGAAAAATCGCACTTTTGTAGTAAAGGTACCAAAGTTAGGAATTGATATTTCTAATATTTTAAAAATATGGAAAAATCTCTAAAAATCCTTTAAAATGTTTTAAAAGTGATCCATGTTGAAAATATGGAATTTTAAATGATAGAAAAGTCAATTTGGTCAAAATAGCTTTAAATAATGTTTGCAATGTTTTTTGTCGCAGTCTTTGTAACATATGAAATAGACATTTTAACTTAGCAGTTCGTTTTAGAATCTTTTATAATTATTTTTACAAATATAACTAAGTGTTTTTAATGACGAACCGGGAACTTTATAATCGAATCTAAAATAAAAGTTAATCACTGAGTATGCAGAAACGACTAGTACATTTGTCCCGCCTATGAGAGCAAAACGATAAACCAAGGTGTGTAATCAAGATTAAGAATTGAGCAACTAGTGCCATGAACTTACCTGGCCTTCGCTTTATCTTTCAGATGAGGGGTGGAACGGATCGAAAGAAAATCCCAGATGCTCTAAAAGGTCATATTAAGTTTTTCCATAATAAAAGAGAATTAATATTTTCCAGAAATTAAGCAATTTAAGTATAAAAGGGTTAACCCCAAAAGTGAATAAACTACAACCTAGATTGCATAGAAATGAACTTTTTATCTTGGTATTAAATTCCAAAGAGGGAACTCGTCCTATTCGTGGAATTTAAATGGTGATTTCACCGTTATTCTGTCCATAGCACTTGTTGAATACGAAAATTGATATTGAGGAAAATTTGAATGATTTCCATGATCCTATTTACTCATAATGTTTTCTAAGATTGATTTTGGGTTTACAGTAAATGATGTCTTAAATAACATTGTTTTTTATCCGCTTAAAAATTTAAGAAATTTAGATCGATTGTTAAGTAAGAAAATTGGAAATATTTTCCCAAGAGAAAGTGAATTAACTTAGAATTACTCTAATATTAAAAAATGAATTTTTGTAACTAACTAAGAGGATTAAAAAGAAAAGATGCTTAATAAATCCTATGTACTTATATCGAATGTTTATTGATAATTGGATTTTAAAGGAACCGGGGTCGGATTTGGGTGATTCCTATCCGAAGACCACTTCGAACCAATCTACATATTCGAAGTAAAAGGTCAGAAGTTGAAGATATTAAGACGAATAGTGACAAAGGACTGCTTGTTGATTTGATTAGGGATAACTCCTGAAATACTTATAGTAGCGGTGGTCTCTTTGTTACGAAAAATCTCAAAAACACAAGGACTATTCACTACCAATCTTGTGATGTGGTAGGAGAGTTGCCTTCGGTTTGTCCTGTTCCTGGACAACTTATATGGACTAGTGTCTGACCTTGCATTCTAAATCACAATGAGTGGTCTTTATATAATGTATATCAGTCGGTTGAGGAGAAGACATCTTCCCTTAGCTTAATACCCTTTCCCGAGACATTCGAGCTTAGGAAGTTATACGTTTGTAGAAATCGGTCATGTGACTATGGAATGGCAATGTGGCATTCAAAGTGGAAAGAGATGTGTTGTGTGTAAAGATAATTGTTACCTCAAGCCTCACCAACCGGGAAATGACCGAAACAGGGTTAGATGTAGCAAGGCTAAGTGGTTCGCAACCAATTAGGGTATGATCATCCCCTTCTAGATATATTTCTACCCGCTATGATGTTCAGGTTTAAGTTAAAGTTGTGTATGGAAATTGAGCGCTCGGATAAAGGTCGGTAACTACCAGGGGATGACATATTTGGTGCTATCTAAGTGTAGAGGTAGGATGGTCTTGTGTTGGTAGGGGAGCAGATGTTCTGTGGTCCTCGAGACATCCATCTAGAGGTTTACCCGTCGGAAGGTAGTCCCTACACCTGGTCAATTATATGGAAATCCATTCTCCAATAAGAACTTACGGTTTTATTTGTAGAGCCTAGTATGCTGGAATTTAATAATGGTAACAATTTCGGCTAAATCAATAAGTTTATTGCAACTGTTTCAAAGCAATGTCATTTGAAATAATATCAAATGTTTGGATATTAGTGTTTTAGTTATCATAAGGTAAAAACTCGTCCGTTTTTATGTATGGGCATGGTCTTATGAGATACTCTTTCTTTTCAAAAGAATTTTATTCCAAAGGCTGATATATGACACTATCATTCATTATACTGAGTTTTTCTTATGCTGGTTTATCAAGCTTGATCCGGGTATTTTCAATACTCGGGTTAGATCCGAGTTGTTTCAGGTTCAGTTGATGTGGGTTGGAGTTTCCAAAGGAAAGCTGGAGATATTCACCTATGTATGGACGTATTCTATTATCCGCTGCTATTCTACATTTGATTGATGATTGTCAGCAATTGTAAGTACATATATTTATAACGGTCCAAGCTGAATTTAGGTTAGACTCTGATATATGTATTTTAAAAGTTTTTCGCTGTAAAGACATTTGTTAAATATTATATGTTATTTCGTTCAAGTGAGATTCTGTTATGTTCTTCTTTTTTCTTTATTTTACCCTTGATGTTCTGTCTTTCTATTCACTTTGGGTTAGACATGTATTGTTTATTATCGACTCAAAGGGTACGGAGATTCGGGCCTTCACATTTGGTATCAGAGCTTAGGTTGAGCGAACACCTAGGCTTTATTGGGTAAAGACTCATCAGAGATAGGATCAGTAATACCCTAGGATGTGTAACTCATTAGAGACAGGGTTAGTAACACCCTAGAATGAGTTGATAGTATTATATATGAGCGCGTATTTGTTAATTTTATAAAAATGTTTATGTTTTAAAAGGTTGGTAAATGAAATAATTTTACCTAAGAGTTATATTTTGAATATAAAAGGAAATATTTTGAAAAATTATATGGATTGAAATAAATGGTTGCTTGAAATATAGAGTAGTAAAACTAAAATATGAACATCTTATGATTAGAATTGCACAATTTGACTATAAGATGTTTCATAAATCACAAATAAGGAAGTAGTTGGAATCCAATACTTAGAACTTTAATCATATACCCCTAAACATTTGGTTATTAAAAAATAAAGATTTAATGATCATCATAATTGGTTGGTTTAAAAGCTAAGTACAAATATCTTGTGAATTAAGTTTCACAATTTGACTATAAGACATTTGATGAATTAAGGTTAGAAGTTGTAATTAGAGAAAGTAAGAGAAAAGAAATTCTGAATATTCAAAAGGAAATGCACACTTAGTAAATTTCTTATCAATATAAAAGGATAAGCCTTAATACCTTAAATGAACATATAAGTTTTATAGCTTATAAAAGGGATAAAAGGATTTTAAACACTTTGATTAGGGTAAAATCAATGTTAAATTTAGGAATGTACTCTTAATGTATAAAGAAATATTATCCTAATATAGAATTTTGAATTAGTTCTACATTTAGGCAATGTTATAATTCAAAACGAAGTTAGTATAAAAAGATAATTATGGAACTAAGAATAAATGATTGGTTTATGTAAGTGTGCTCATAAGTCTAAATAAACCTAAGTAATAATGAAATAACTTAAGAAGGGAAGTATACTAAGTAAAAGGGAAAACAAACAAATCAATATAAAACAAACTTAGTGACTAATTTTGAATTTTCTATTTATAGAAAGTAACAAAGGCAGAGAGACTAGCGTTAAGGGAAAAATTTAGGAAGGCATTAGCCAAATACAGGGATTTAGAAGTACTGGACACTACTATCACTAGTGATGATGAGATAATTCAGACAGGCGAGCGGTAGTGGGATCATTCGAGGATCCTGTCGATATTCCGAACGATGAGGAGCCGATTTGTATTCTGAGTGATGAGGAGACGATAGTCATCTCTGATGACGAGGAGGTGATGGATGGAGTAGCAGTCATGGCTGAGGTCGATGACGATATTAGAGATGGTGAAACTTTCGAGCTTATGGAGACAGAGTGATTGTGGATGATGTAGCTGAGGCTGACGATGAGATGTGTGATTCTAATTTGTGGTTCTCTGATCCTTTGAGTAAGGAGGATCAAGAGGAGGAGCCGATGGAGGATGAGTCTACTGAGGCGGAACCTATAGAAGAAGAGCCGGTTAAGATAAATTCCGTATTAGAGAAGAAGAAGAAGAAGGAGCCTATGGAGGTAGAGATATCAGAGGAGGATTCTGGAGTTCATGACGCTTGGTTGTATGTGAGTTCACTGGATAGTGAGGAGGATTTGATCTGGGAAACGAGATCACCCATCCCAGAGATTTAGTCACCTATTCCTGAAATGGTTGAGGATTTAGGAGTAGAGGAGATCGAGGACGTACCTGATGACTATGTTCCAAGTCAGCATATGCCTTAGGTTCCAGAGGGACCACAGTAGTACCCACCAGGTTGGGATATAGAACCTGAGTTTGATGAGGATATTGAGGAGGCAGAGGATGATGCACCAATTGCATTTCTACATGATGAGATTGATCTTGAGGCGACATCAGTTGGAGGATTTGATGAGTGATGATGTTGGGGACGATTAGTGGTATTTTGTTGTGTATATAGTGTGATATTTTAGGTCTATCCACATAGTAGTTGGATAGTTATCTTAAGTGCATAGTAGGCACTAAGACATGAGAGTTGGACTTATGCTTCCGTATGTATATATGACCTCAAGTATGTAGTACCTGCTCAAATCAGGGGATAGGTTATGCAGGATGCATCCGTTTATGTTGATATAGTATCAGTATGGTTGTTTTCCTATACCTCATATGCATTTTCTCTGAAGTTATTTTCTTGTGAACCTAGCTTTTATTTCGAGGATGAAATACTTTTAAGTAGGGAAGAATGTAACGACCCGTAATTTCACAACTTCGAAAATAAGATATTTTATTAATTTTAAATTTAAATAAAACTTTACAAACATCATCATTACACTTATATCATATCTCATTAGTGGATGTTATGTGTTTACATGGGAACCATGCAAATTTATATCTTTTAAATATTAGTAAGTAAGGAAATGGTGACACCTCTTATTACTTAACATATGCAAATCAAATCAAGACAAAAGTTTTCTTTTTAAAATACAAAATTTAAGAAAAAAGTAATCATTCCATAAATACACATCACATTAATGAGCTGTCATATCCTTCTATAAATACATGTACTTAAGGAATTAATCAAGGATTTAAATATGGAAATAAAGTACAAAAGTAGAGACGGTTAAAATGGTCATTAGACCAAGGAAGCTTCATGTATAAATAGAGGCCATAACCTTCACTTTCTCACAATAATTCACTTCCCATTTCTACCATTTTCTTCACTTCCTTAAGCTCTTCTCCATCATTATCTTCCTCCACCTCCAACAACCCTACATCCAAACTCACACCCGAACCCTGCCACCACATACGCATGCCCTACATGGCCAAACACCCTTCAACCAACCCATACCCACCTCCATACACCTACCCGTGACCATACCCCCTTCTTAGAATCCGTACCCAGCCCATATCCTCACACTCGAGCCGTACCCTCCTCCCTAGGCCACACATCACCCTACCCGAGCATACACTTCCTCTCAAAGCTCACGCACACACAAAAAAAAGAAGGAAAATAAATAAAGAAGAGAGTTCGTGACATTTGCAGAGGAGCACGCTAGTTCGTAGAAAAGTTTGACGGAGTGGAAATGAAGGTGAGGAATTCTCACCGCTTTTTAAATCATGTTTTGTTATGTTATAATAATCATGATTATCCCTTTATTTGTTATGTCAATTGTCACCATTTGATAGTATGGACATTTGGCTGAAATGAATGTTTGAATGCGTTGGTTGGACAATTGAGTGGAGATAATATACTCAATAAATGTTAATCACTATGCTATGGGAATGGATGTTATGTTATTGATGAATACTGAAAGTGATTATGCTCATTTGTGATTAAGTAACTCCTTTTGTTATAAATGACCAATTTTATAAACGTTGGAATTATTAAGTCTATCTTTGAATAGTGAAATTGAAATCAAAGTTGAAGTTGAAATAGAAATTGATTTTGAAATTGAAATTGATTTGAAATTTAAATTGAAATTAAAGTTGAAATCGAAATTAGATCTGAAATTGGATTTTAAATTGAGTTTTATTTAAGATTAAAATTGAAATTGAATAGCAATTGGATTTGAGAATCTAATAATAAAATTATATGAATATAATAATATTATAATATGGGAATGGTGAAGCATATACTTTAAATACTTTAATAAGTGAAAATATTGATTTAAAATGATTTTATAAGAATTAAGTTCAGTTTGGAGAATTTATTTTAAGTTTTGAAAATCAAGTTAAAACTAGGCGCTTCGCGTAACGGTAGTTCGCGATTTTGCGTCGAAAAGTTCAAATAAGTGTATAGAGTGGAATATAATTCGGATTTCTTCGAAACGAGAAATGTCCGGACTATTATATACATAGTTTTCAAATGGAAAAAGGAACTCAATGTTTCGTCTTGTATGTCCAAAACAAATTTTCAGAAAAATCGCGCTTTTGCAGTAAAGGGACCAAAATTAGAAATTGTTATTTTTAATATTTTAA
Organism: Allium fistulosum; assembly: GCA_030737815.1. Taxonomy (NCBI): domain Eukaryota; kingdom Viridiplantae; phylum Streptophyta; class Magnoliopsida; order Asparagales; family Amaryllidaceae; genus Allium; species Allium fistulosum. The sequence continues at coordinate 340,155,024 of CM060907.1, forward strand.
AAATATGGAAAAATCTCAAAAAATCCTTTAAAATGTTTTAAAAGTGATCTATGTCGAAAAAATGGAATTTTAAATGATAGAAAAGTCAATTTGGTCAACATAACTTTAAACACTATTTGCAACGCTTTTTTCAATGCTTTTTGTGGCAGTCTTGTGTAACATATGAAATAGACATTTTAACTTGGCGATTCCTTTTAGAATCTTTTATAATTAGTTTTACAGAGATAATTAAGTGTTTTTAAAGATGAATTCGGAACTTTATAATCGATTCTAAAATAAAAGTTAATTACTGAGTATGCGAAAATGACTAGTACATTTGTCCTGCCTGTAAGAGCTAAACATAAAACAAGGTGTATAACCAAGGTTAGGAATGGAGCAACCAGTTCCCTAAACATACCTGGCCTTTGCTTTGTTTTTAGAGGAGGGGTGGAACAGATCGAAGGGAAAGCCCGAATGCTCTAAAAGATCATATTAAGTTTTTCCATAATAAAAGAGAATTAATATTTTCCAGAAATTAAGAAATTTAAGTATAAAAATGGTTAACCCCCAAAGATAATAACTACAACTTGGATTGCATAGAAATGATCTTGTTATACTTGGTATTAAAGTCCGAAGAGGGAATTCATCCTATTTGTGGAATTTAAAAGGTGATTTCGCCGTTATTCTGACCATAGCACTTGTTGAATACATAAATTGATATTGAAGAAAATTTGAATGATTTCCATGATCCTACTTACTCAATAATGTTTTCTAAGATTGATTTTGGGGTTTACAGTAAATGATGTCTTAAATAACATTTTTTTGACCCGCTTAAAAGTTGAAGAAATTTGGATCGAATGTTAAGTAAGAAAATTGAAAATATTTTCCTAAGAGAAAGTGAATTAACTTAGAATTACTCTAATATTAAAAAATGGATTTTTGTAACTAACCAAGATGATTAAATAGAAAAGCGGCTTAATAAATCCTATGTACTCATATTCAATGTTTATCGATAATTGGATTTTAAAGGATCATGGGTCGGATTTAGGTGATTCCTATCCGAAGACCACTTCGAACCAATCTACGTATTCGAAGTAAAAGATCACAAGTTGAAGATATTGAGACGAACAATGACAAAGGACTGCTTGTTGATTTGATTTGGGATAACTCCCGAAATACTTATAATAGCGGTGGTCTCTTTGTTACGAAAAATCTCAGAAACACAAGCACTATTCATTACCAATCTTATGATGTGGTAGGAGAGTGACTTTGGTTTGTCCTGTTCCTGGATAACTTGTATGGATAGGTGTCCGACCTTGCATTCTAAATCACAATAAGTGGTCTCTATATAATGTATATCAGTCGGTGGTAGAGAAGACACCTTCTCTTAGCATAACACTCTTTCCCAAGACATTCGAGCTTACGAAGTTATACGTTTGTAGAAATAGTCATGTGACTATGGAATGGTAATGTGGCATTCAAAGTGGAAAGAAATGCGCTATGTGTAAAGGTAATCGTTACCTCAAGCCTATCAATCGGGAAATGACCAAAATAGGGTTAGATGCGGCAATGCTAATTGGTTCGCAACCAATTAGGGTATGATCATCCCATTCTAAATATATTTCTACTCGCTATGATGTTTGGGTTTAAATTAATGTTGTGTATGGAAATCGAGCGCTCGGATAAAGGTCAGTAACGATCAGGGGATGACATATTCGGTACTATCTAAGTGTAGAGGTAGGCCGGTCTTGTGTTGGTACTTGGTAGGGAAGTAGATGTTCTGTGGTCCTCGGGACATCCATCTATAGGTGTACCCATTGGAAGGTAGTCCCTTCACCTGGTCATTTGTATGGAAATCCATTCTCCAATAAGAACTTACAGTTTTGTTTATAGAGCCTAGTATGCTGGAATTTAATAATGGTAACAATTTTAGGTAGGATTAGTAAGTTTATTTGCAGATGTTTTCAAAGCAATGTCATTCGAAATAATATCGAATGTTTGGATATAAGTGTTTTAGTTATCATAAGGTAAAAACCCATCCGTGTTTATGTGTAGACATAGTCTTATGAGATACTCTTTATTTTCAAAAGGATTTTATTCCAAAGGCTCAGATATGACACCGTCATTCATTATATTGAGTTTTTCTCACGCTGGTTTATCAAGCCTGATCCTGGTATTTTCAATACTCGGGTCAGATTGAGTTGTTTCAGGTTTAGTTGATGATGGTTGGAGATACCAAAGGAGAGCTGGAGATATTCACCTATGTTTGGACGTATTCTATTATCCGCTGTTATTCTGCATTTGATTGATGATTGTCAGCAATTGTAATGACATATATTTATAACTGTCCAAGCTGAATTTAGGTTAGACCCTGATGTATGTACTTTAAAAGTTTTCCACTGTAAAGACATTTGTTCAATATTATATTTTATTCCATCCGAGGGAGAGACTATTTTGTTCTTCTTTTTTCTCTATTTTACCCTTGATGATCTGACTTTCAGTTCACTTTGGGTTAAACGTGTGTGGTTTATTGTTGACTCAAAGGGTACGAAGATTCGGGCCTTCACAACACCCCTCCTCTATAGGCCGCGCTCCACCAGAGATCACCTACAAGTACGCCTCGCCCCTACAGACACCCCCATACCCTCCATTCGGCCACACAACACCTAGATCTTATCTAAAACCTAACCCTAATCACAAAGCTCCTCTCGTTCATTCACTGTCGGTAACCAAAACATCAACTGAGGTCTGGAAAGTGTGTGGTATTGGATTGGTTTAGTGTCGAGTTATATAAATTTTTTAAGAGTAACATTTATATTTATCTTATTTTCAGAAATATGAATGAAATAGTAAAGTTGAGAAAAAAAAAGTGTGGTATTGGATTGGTTTAGTGTCGAGTTATATAAATTTTGAAATTTCCGGCATTTCACCACTCAGATTTCTGTTTGCGTATGAACTACGAACGAAAAAACAAAAATATGGTCGTGCTCAGAATAACAACGTGATCTCAAAACAATAATAATATACACTGGTTATCATACTCTGTAAAGTCATAAAAACACTATCATTTGTCGATAATCGTCAAACAAAAACTTTAATAATTTTCAATAAAAATTATGGAAAAATTAAATAAATTAAATTAAAAACACGTCAAAAAAAATCGAGTCGTTATATTGAAATTTAATTTTCTTATTATTTATTTGAACCATTTATTATTGTAAATAAATTTATAATAGGAATTTACCATTATTATTTATTAATTAAATGGATAGATAAGACAATTACATCCATTTAATAAATATTCAATTTAAATCCTGATATTTAAATAACAATTGAAGTATTTAGTTCATAATTCTAATATTTAAATAATCTCTATATTTGAATTCAAGTTATAAACTTTTATAACCAATATTTTCCAATATAAAATTAATTGAATATTCAAAATCAAACGACTAAATTCTAGGTTGTTACATTTGCAGTCTATGGGTCATATCCTTTAAGGCACAACCATCAAAATCACACTACACCACAAAGCTGTTTTAGCCACACCCCTATCCGCCTTATTTGATACGGCTCAAAGCCGCATCAAATTTGATACGGGTAAAAGCCGTATCTAAACGTTTAGATACGGCTTTGAGCCGTATCAAATTTGATACGGCTTTGAGCCGTATCAAATTCGTTCCTTCCCTCGTTTTTTTTCGTTCCTTCCCTCGTTTTTTTTCGTTCTCCCCCAAATTCATTCCTTCGCTCGTTTTATTTCATTCTCCCCTAAATTCTTCCCCTAACTCATGACCACCCCAAATTCATTCCTTTCCTCGTTTTATTTCATTCTCCCCCAAATTCTTCAGCTCAAACTTGTATCAGCCGCCTTTCTTTTTCCTTCACGTAATCGGGGCTTTCAGGTATTCTGATGCAGGTAAGCTCGGCCTTGGTATTTGATTCTTTTTTGGGCTATTCGGAGCTTGTAGACTAGCTTGGCAACATCTTTCTTTGTGGTATCTTTTTGACAATAGCGATGATTTTGGGTATACGCTTTGTAAATTTAGAGTAGCCATGGAAATTTTGAAGTTGATTTAATTTGAATTTGTTGAGAAACTCACTGTGTTTTTTGTTCCACAAATGTTTGATAAAACAGTTTGAGTTTGTTTTCGAAGAAGATATAGAAATAGATTGAAATTTGAGTTGTATATAATATATATGAGAGGAGGATGATAGCAGGTTAGCAAGTTGCGGTTTGAAGGAGATTAGTTGTTGACTAGAGACTTGGTATATGTTTTAAAATTTCAATCCATGTAAGATGTGAATAGGTCAGGGATGGGCTTCATTTATGTATGAATTAGAGTTATATTACACGGTATCAGTAGATAGATATATTTGTTTGAAGTCAAACATACTTCTGTTATTTTACGTATAAAACAGAACATACAATTATAATAGTACTATAGTAGCATATGTTAATTGATAATACATGTTCAACTATCATATATTAATACATGCTTATTTTTCTGATTTGTATCATATCAACTACTTTCCAACTCTCTGAATACTAGTAAATAATGCTTATTAGGTGGAAATAAAGGAATCTACAATCATATTATAGGTTGAATGGTTCGTTCAGAATACTAAGTGCATCCATTTTCACTAGCCGATTTTCATATATAGCTCATGGTCGCCACTTAATAAACTTGAAATATAGCATGCCAGCTGTGAAGTTTCTGTTGAAAAAATAAAAATGAAAATAATAAATCTAATTTTGTTGATATAATCCTAAAACAATGAATATATTGTTACGATAAAATAACTTAATATGTTCCTTAATGCATACTATCTTTTTCCAGTTTTATTTAATTTCAAAATAATATTATTGAAAGGCGGAACTTTTCTGCTCGCTTCTCTGAATTTGTACCAATGCTACTGGGTTGATTTCTTTTTTGGTTGGAGAGTTCAACATTGACCGTGTTGGTTTATTCAATATATCAGTGCTATTATATATTCTGCATGTTCAAGGGAGGGAAACTGTCAAAAATCAAAATATTAGGCAGTCCTGGATCATACTACAATAGTCTGCACACCTACAATTTTCAATATTTCTTCGACGTACAGTATTTAAATAATGTGTAAATAAACTGTCAACTGTAAGAATAGTAGGCAACCTTTAAGCGCTTGAATTTGGCTGTCAACAGTAGTGGTATTATTTCCAACTGGGTCTAGTTGTGACACAAACCTCTTTTCCCATCAATTGTTTTTATAAGCTGCAAATAAGTATGCGTTTTCTCAGTGAGTAAAGTGTATGAGTATATGGTTTACGCATTCATTCATATAGAGACATTTTCCATAATAACACTAAAAGTCGTATTTTCAAAATTCTAACTAAGGCACATAATATTATATATCTTGTTTAGGTTGTAAGATTTCATTTCAATCTGTCATCTTTGTACTTAATAAAGTACATGTATTTTCTATTTTTAGGAATTTTGCTAAAGTAATTTCTATTCTTTTCATAGATTGGGACTGGATTTTATTAAATCTACTTATCAGGAGGCAGCGAGCAACCGTATCAAACTTCTTACTAAGGTGCTACGACAAAGTTTATTTGATTAATACACTGAGAACTGATATTTGTATTTCAGGATCCATTGTTCTGCTAAGCTACTTTGTGAACAACAGGCAACCTTTAGTCATCCTACTAGCTTAAACTACGTTTTGTTAGCCCCCATGTCTTTTATCTATGCATTTAAAGCTACACCTTTAGTCATCTTACTTGTTTTCGATACAGTTATTTTGTTGGATAGATCTAGACAATAAATTTTATTGCAATAGCTACTGTATGTCGAGATTCTACATCGTCCAAAATCCATGGGAAATCTGTACCATCCACACATGAAAAATTGGTTTTGGACAATATACTGCTACCAGATGAGAGAACCAACAAAATAAATCATCAATTTGCAGAGACCTTTGTTGATGTTGGAGTGGGTGGGTATGTGTGCCATCCGAAGATTATGATTCGATATCTTTAGCGGGTATGATTCGAATTATTTGTTGTTTGATTTTAGTGTGTTTATTTTGGGTGTTAATTTGCATTTTAAAAAAAAAGTTGTTCAAACCAAGCTTTGTCGTTCCGACAAATATTTTCAAACCTAGTTTCATAGATGTTGCTATGTATAATGGATTTTACTGAAGATCTATGAAAATAAAGCTTATTTGTCAGTATGAATACACTCCTATGACCAAAATTTACGGTGGTTATTTCCAATGTAATATTTTATTTTTTTATTTCAGTATCACTCAAACTACTTGATAGTGAAAATGTTTTTTTACTAGGAACAATAAATTTAACTTAGTTTTATATTTGATAAGTCTACCGTTTAACATTTTCAGGCTTCCCAAATTCATTACATAATATATATTAAATTTTAGTCTGCTATATATTTGTACGTAGGCTAGAATTTAGGGACCTTGATCTTTTTTACTATTCTAATAGAATGAAGGTTATTCCTAATTGGTAATACTCATTTTATGTGTGGCCTATATTCGTACACTTGCAATGAACTAACTTGGTTAGTACTTATCGAGTAAAAGTAGTCTAGACTCATGTTTTACAACTAGAATGGTGCATGTACTAAAATCTGTGTTGTTAACTGTTACTGAACATGTGTTGTTTTCCAGTACGGTTTTAACCAGTTTAATGTTTCACCATTCTTCTATATATCTTCAACGTTATTGTATATATAATGCAACGTCTTAAAAAGTTAAGACATCATTTGTGATTGATGTTCTGCGTACCGGCACTGAATTAAATTTAAGAAATGCCAATCATTGGTGGTTGTAGTCTGTGTCTATACGATCAATTGCAGAAGGAAATATTGATAAAACTTTTGCAGTTTGAGCATGGTACCATTTGTCCAACTGACATATTTTTCATTGTGTACTTTAAATTTATATCACTTCCATTACTAATTAGGTGTCAGTAGTGATATTCATTTAAAACTACATAATATTTGCATTTGTGTAGGTATATAAACTTTATCCATGTAATTACTTTGTTCAACTCTAAGGGTTAGGGTGGGTATGTGTGCCTCACTAACAATCTAAATTTTGGGTTCCAACAAAGCACTTTCTGCTTTTTTTATTAACTTCTTTATTGCATAAGTAGTCCCATTTAAACTTAGAGATTTTGATAAATACAACTAAATTATTCCTGTTATGCTGGTGTTCTAAAAGTACATATATAGATAGGCTGATTCCATTAACATGTTCTATAATGTTGTACTTCCTTCTAGGGAGTTTAATCCCCTCACTTTCCACACAAGGAACATCATTACTTGTTTGAAGTAGAATCTCTCCTGCTCTTTGAGCCACTAGGGAATGTAATCACTTTACTTGTTTTGTTTTTCCTGCATTTAGATTTGATTTGAGAAATCACACCTAACCATAGTGGAATGTTGATTACATCTGCTGAAGCATTTGCTTTAAATTCAAAAGGATTTTCTTCAGTCCTCATTCTTCTCTTATTGAAGAGCTGATGCTAGTGCTCTCTGCATTAGAAGTTTGTCGTTCAAAAAATTACTCATATTATGTAACTGTTGTAATGTATCGTTACTACTTGTTGTAATGTATATGCAATCAGTTCTGATTTGATCATCACCATTATATGCGCTAAAATATTTTGTGTTTTTTGCAGATGCTTTACCACCTCCAGAGCCTATCACTACCTGGACTATTTCTATTTCTATATGGTTTTCATTTTTATCTTTATCGTCTATGTCCGTAGTGTTGCACTTTAATTTTTGTACTACAATAATATTCTATTATTGTGAATCAGACTAGCCAGAACAGATGTCTTGTATTGTGCTTGTATTGATAAACTTTGACTACGTTTTAATATTTTATGTCTATTTTGCAGTGCTTTGTGTTTCTTTTTGTATCCTTTTGTTTGTATTCTCAGTTATATTTTTGTTTCCTCTGTTAGTTTGCTATGGAAATTAATCTTGCTGCACCTTATTTTCAATGGTATCACCACCACCACATTCCATTATGTTACTTTGTGGTCTGTGTTTATGTTTATCACTTGCTTTGGCACCCAATGCTTAGTAAAACCACGAATGTTAATTCTCTAATTAGATACGGCCCATGGCCATATCTAATTCACTAATTAGATATGGCCACTGGCCATATCTAATTTACCAATTAGATACGGCCATGGGCCGTATCTAATGAATAAACACGCTTTCATTTGATACGGCTTACGGCCGTGCCTAATGGCATTAGATACGGCCCTAAGCACTGCCTAATTCGCCTTTCTGGTGTAGTGTCATATTTTCATAATATACTTGGAATCCATTTCGAATCCGTGCATTATGCCATATGGTAGCGCTAACACTCTCAATGGCTTATTGATAATTGAGGAAATTATTTTCTCGACAACGATAAGAAAACCATAGTTTCCTTTTAATGTGCAAGATTCTTAAGATTCTAATTAGTTGTGTCCATTTAGGCTTGGTCAATTTAATTTTATCCTTTATGATCAGTTTTATCTTTGGGTTGTATCCATTTCCATTTTATTACCAATAATTTCTAAAAGAAATTCCTTTGTTATGAAGTTGGCACTTCTTGAAACAATAATTGTTTCTCAGTGTATTTAAATAGGTATCCATAAACATTTTGTGAACCACTTGAATATATGTATGAAACTATTTAGGTTTACAATACTTATATTCATAACATAAATTGGTCAACCAATAATTATCAATCCCAAAATCTTTTAGGGTGTTCCACACAATATCCATTACAAGCATCTATTACGTGCAACCCCTCGACTCGCACAATCTATGAACTCCTCTATATAGGACAGCTGTAGTTTCTCATAAATTTTTGTCTTGCATGATCTCGTAAACTATGCTTTGGATGAAATTAATTTTAACCTTATGTACTTACTCTGAAGTACATGACCTTACATAAAGAAGTTAATTCAACTTTACTTATTACTAATCAAACTTTGTCCAACAAAGACCGATTACTCCGTATTAATACATTATTCTATATATCACAGGGAAGAGTGACTTTTGAAACTAAATCTTATTCATTTTAGGTTCTTTTGGAATCGATTTCTGATATACTTGCCTACTCAATCAAGTTAAATTCTCCTATTTACTTTGCATGTTACGTTTGATACTTCTGTTTAATATTCAATGAACTTATACACACGTTCATTTTATGTTAATCTATCTTTGAATTAAAAGAAGTACGTGGAACTATTTTTGGTGTCATTTTTCCTTTCTAACTGCATATATCTTTATGTATCAATTTGAAGATTTCGCCAACCCTTATGTTGCTCCCATTAAACAGGTGCTTTGTCCTTAATTCCAAAATAATTGTAAAAAATTATATATACTTTTGTATTATTTCTCTACTGCAATAAATTTTGGTATTCTAATAGGTTTATTTTATAATGAATATTCAAAACATACATAACCAAATAAAATAATATTCATTTATAGCCAATACTGAAAATAATTATTATTTCATAAATTATATTTGGTATGTTCACAAATCAATTTTAAGTGTCTTGATGCATTCAATGATATGTATTATATGGCATGCTCTAACTATTTCTGCCACTACTATAATATTGTATGAAATACGAAGCTCCTTTCAACTAGTTATTAAGGAACTATTGAACAAAAATGGTTAGAAATAAAAATATGATGATTTTTAATGTAATTTATTGGATAATTAAATTGTTTAAATTTAATATTGGAAATTATTTAAATAATTGAATGCTGAATTTAATATGAATGAAAATGATTTTAAAAGTTGATTTTTAAATTTTATTTAAACTAGAATGATGATAGTAAACTTTTAAAATTGAATTTAAAGCGATTAAATTGATTTTGGAAATTTCTCGTTTTGATTAACGTGTAAAAATAGTCTTTTTGAGCACTGTCTTAGATTTCGACAAAACTGATTTCATCGGATCTGTAATAGTGAATTATTATAAGATTTCAAGTTTCATAGCGATCAGACTTATCATTTGGCCGTGCGAGCTTGAAACGCGTAGAAATCAATTAAAGGAATTTAGTTAAAATAATTTGATTTGAAAAGCTATCTTCTGAATATGATAGAATAGGCTCTCGATATATGTTCTATTATATTCAGAATAGGAGTATAACATATAGAACGTCAGGCGACACGCTTCATTTGGAGTTCAAAATTTTCATGGATGAATAGTGCCGCAGGAAATTTTCTATAATTAGCTTCATCTTCCTTTCATTTGTTAAACCCTAACCTAAAAACATCATCCCCCCTTACCGTTTTAATGGTCAAAAATCATTCTCCTTTCTCCCTCGTTTTCTTCCAATATGTTTAACGAAATTGAATGCCTCTAAAAGCAAAAGTTGTAGAGTTCGATCTTCTCTATGCATCCAACGGTTAGATCGAGGCGGAATAACTCGAGAGCTCGATCTCCTCTATGCATCCAACGGTTGGATCGAGGCGGAATGACTCGAGTTCGCCAGAATCGACTCAAGAAGGCGCGACAGTTTTTAGGCTTTTGGGTTCGCGTTTTCCGTCGAGCGTGCGTGCGTGGCAGGAGGGAGGTGCGGTAGAGCAATTGGCGGCGGTTCGTTTGGGTTCGGCGGTGGCTACAGGAGGGGCGCGGTCGACGTTGATAAAAAAATAGCACCGAGGAAAGTCGCGTTCGAACAGGAGTAGCACGAAAGGAGGGAGAGGGAGATAGGGGTAACGGTTTAATTTTTATTTATTTTGTTAATTAATGTTTAATTATATTCAAAGGTTTAAAAAATCGTGACTTTTTCATGCGAGGTCGGATTCGAGCGAAACGAGTTGCATTGCGATCATATCGATGAAGGTTACGACATGGAGTTGGATTGGAATTTATTTGAATATGAAAAAATTTCAATTTCAAACAAAGGTGAGTATTTTAAACCGCTCACGAAATACTAAAATAGCTTTGATGTTAGTTAAATTGAAATCGTGAAGTTGTTTATTTTATTGACTGTTGTTTGATAATTTAACAGACATTTGAATTGACATATGAACTGAACTGTTAGGAATTATAATCGACAGATAAATTTGAAATTGAAATTGAATTGGTAGTTAAACTCTTGATAGTGATAACTAGTAACTTTCATGATTCATTAGCTGATTTGAATGTTGACTGTGATGGATGCCTATTGGTTGACATTTTGGATGATTGGATGTTTATTTATTTTATATATATATCCCGTTTCCACGTTGTATTATTGACAGCATATAAAACTAAATTGAATTATTTCGAATAAATTAAGAAATAGGTTGAAATGAAATATACCTATGACACTTTGATTTAGATTGAAATAATATACATCCTGTAACGACCCAGAATTTCTGTCATTTGAAATTCGAATATTTAATTGATTTTAAATATTAATAAGTAAGATTCGGAAGTCGAATTAATTTAAATTTGAATATAGTGATTTAATTGTTTAATTAAATCGATAATTAATATTTGAAATTTCAGAAATCATTGAAATCTGAATTAAATGTGTATAAAAATGATTTATAAAGTTATATTAAATCATATTAGAGTTATAATGATGTTATAGAACTTTTAAAATTGAATTTAAAATTAAATTGTGAAAATTGAATATTTTAATATTTAATTGACGAGTAAAAATAGCCATTTTTCAAATGGTCTCGGATTTCGACGAAACTAGTTTCATCGGATCCGTAATGTGATATTATTGTAAGATTTCAAATTTCGTAGCAATCGGAGTTGTCGTTTGTCAGAACGCATCGAAATTGGTTTAAATCGATTTGATTTAAATTTGATCGTTTATTTCCGTTACTCTCACATACGATCGAATTAGCTCTCGAAACACGTTCCATGGCGTTCGGAACGTGGGGTAAACCTTAGAAACGCCAGCCGACACGCTCGATTTCGAGTTCGGAAATTTTTCGATGAATAGTAATTTGGCAATTTTCTATAAAAGCACTTCACTCTCTTCATTTGCAAACAAGAAAACTAGGGTTTCAGCTCAAACCCTGGCTGCCACTAATCAGTTCAATGGCCGAGAATGCTCGATTTTCTTTCCTCAAAATCTTCCAATCCACTCCTTAATTCAAGAAACTTCCAACTTGGAATTTGTTGAGGGCATCGAGTACTACGTTCTCAACGGTGATGATCGGAAAATGTTAAGTCGATCGACGGCAATTTGCATTTGAACGCGTGACCTTTGCACACGTTTTTCGAGAAGGAGGCATAGCCGAGCTCGAAGTGGTTCATGCCAAGTGTAGGGCTCGAGTAGGCGAACACGGCGGAGGTAGTTGATCGACGTGGAAGTGTATGTTGGTGGCTCGACAATTAGGGTTAGAGGGCGGCAATGGGTTTCATACGTGATTTTCACGTAGCCTGGAAGGAAGAAGAAGTTGAACGCGTGCGGCCCAGATCTGGAGGCTTGAAATCAACGGCAAATGATGAAGGTTTAAAAATAATAAAAGAATTTGTAAATAAAATTATCTTTTAAATCGTATAAACTTTAAATCGCTGTAATTTGATCATACGAGGTCGGAATTCGACGAAACTTTTTGCGTTGGAATCGTTTCGACGAGCTCTTCGCAATGGAGCTGGTTTGAAGTCGTTTGGAGTCAATGAAAATTTTGAGTAAAATTAAACGTGCGTTTAATTTTATTCGAAATAAACAACCGTTATTGAAAGCAAGGTGAGAACTTCTCACTCAATCGAATGTTTTGTTTCGATTTAAAATTTTAAATAGTTAGATTTAAAATTGTTGATAGTGTTGATTGTGATGATTGGCTGATAAATTGTTATCTACTGTGTTAAATAGACCCTATACGCCGTATATTAAGCGGAGGTTATTTATTAAAAACATATACCGCGATAATTTCACATTGAAGTGGAATTGGTATTATATATGTATATAGCAATATACATATATATTGGAATATGTATATATTGGAGTTGTTGATTTCCCGCATTGTATAGCGGATGAGACCCTATTGCGCCGTATAATAGCGGATAATATATATAAATCCCATATACCATGATAATTTCATTATGAAGTGAAATTGGTATTGTGCTAACATCTGTGGATGCAGAGAAACAGGTTGGAGGGATCCAACTGGATTCCTCAAACATTTGAATTTATTTCATTGTTGTGTGTTGATTTATTTATAATCATCATGTGATTATATTGTGATGGAATCTGTAGACGGCTATAAATTAGTCGAAGATATTTTTGGTATCGATGGATACCAGAAATATTTAAAATTGGATTTTTGAGAATATAATTTGGAAATTTATTGAAATATTTATTTTTGATAATTGGATAAATTTAAAAGGGGTTTTAAAAGATAAAAATCTTATTATAAATGGATTTCGGGAAATATTTTTATAAGTTGAAAATTTATTTAAATTTGGATTTTTAAATGGATTTGAAAGAGATAAAATAATTTATTTTAAAGAAGAAATATTTTTGGGAATTCATTGGAATTTTATTTGGAATTTGAAAATAAATTTGAAAATTGATTTGCAGTTGAAAAATGAATATTTGTGAAATTGATTTGAATTAATCAAATAATTTAATTAATCCTATCTAAGGATGTTTGGATTATATTGGATGTTAAATTGTTTGACATCTTTGATGTGTGATGTTTTGTGATATATCCTGTTTTGTATTGCGATCTGTGATTTATTTATCTGTGATACATGATATATCTGTGATCTGTGGATGGGTGATAAGCGTTATAGTTTATACCGCTTATCAATTATATTGTTATATTTGATCTGTGATGGTTGAATGTTGTTGCACTATTGTGTTAAACCCGTGGACTACACAATACACACACAAATGTGGATTTCACATGGAAATCGGTTAATTCACAGTTTTTATCAATTTTTGGAAAATTGAGTTTTTGAATCTAAAATTGTTTTGGAATTGGAATTGAAAGTTTTTGAAATTGGGTTTCAGAAATAAAAGTTATTTTAAATAACTTAATGAAATTGGAATTTAAATCATTTGATTTAAATTTTGAATTTAATATTTTGAATTGAATTCAATAAATTGGGAATTTTGGTTTAAAAGATTTATAAGTATAAAAGTTGTTTATATGGGTTTTTAACCATCTAAAATACGGCCTTGGGAAAATTTAAATTTAAATTCAAGTTTTATACTTGAATGGCTTTAACTTGTGTAATTGTAACTAGTCTTTCCCAAAACGAAAACTATCTGTTTTCAAATAATAACAGCTTTTATAAAGTGAAAGGATTTCCAATTTGTGTTAAAATGAAATATTTCCGATTTATATCGAAACAATCCAAGTTGAAATGAAATTGTAAATAGTTTGAAAAAAACTATGAATTAACCTTTGTGAAGATGATTTAACTTTATTTTGAAATCAAAGAAGATTTTAAAAGGTGTATCTTTTATATTATAAAAGATTTGAATTTTTGAATAGTTTTGAAAGCTATAAATTAAATCTTGATTTAAAGATTTAATGGGTAAATCAAATTGAAATAGAAATTGATTTGGAAATCTGTGAATGAATATTTGTGAAACTGGGTAAACTTTGTGAAGTAAATCTTATTTGTTTAAAGATTTAAAATGGTAATTTGTTTAAACCATTTAAAGAAAAGGATTTGGGTAATAAGTTGTGACTTAATTGAAATCCCAATGTTCATATGTTTTGAAATATTGTGCTCACTATTCGGGTTAGCCGGGAAAAGACCTTTGTGTCATATAACCTATTCCGAATTAGTGATACGACGATATGGATCGTATTGAAGACCGGTGGTGAAGACCGGGTATTTATGAAAATGATAGAATGACCTATCGATTGTTTCTGCACCGTTAGTTACGGTATAGAGATTTCCTTTGTGATGGGAAGTTTTATCGGGATTGTGAATACCCGGATTTGCAAGGGCTTCTTTTGAAGTGCCTTCGGTTCTGTTCGAACCCGGAACAAACTTGTATGGTTACGTGTCTGACATTACATTTTGAGATATAAAGCTGATTTCTTTCAAATACATATCTGTTGGTGGCGTAGAATTTATTCTCTTAGCTTAACACCCTTCTCTGAGACGTACGAGCTCAGAGGTTATGTAGTTGAAGGTTATCAGCGATATATTCCCAATTTGGTAATGTGACATGCCGAGTGCTGCTGTGTGTGGATCATTATTGATCATTTGTGATCAAAGCACGGCTTTGTGAAAAAGCGTAGCTTTGTGGACGAGTCTTCGTCAGACCTCACTCCCCGGAAATGGTCGAAACAGGAATATGCGGCAAGGTTATGAGGGTAGCGCCCTTTAGGATATGTCATTTCCTCCTAGAAAAGGGTGGTATCAGGTATGGAGCCCTGGTATTTAACCTATGTAGATACTTCGATCTCATTAATTGTGTGATTGTGTGTTTATCGAGGCGCCTCGGATAAAGGTCCCAAAGGACCGGGGGATGGCATATTCGTGAGTTACCTAGTTACAGGGGTAACCCGGCCTTGTGTTGGCAGAGAGCAGTTGTCTCTCGGGACGTCCAGCCAGAGGCGATCCCATGTGGCAGTAGGAAAGGAAGTTCCTTAGCCTGACCATTTGTTGGAAATCCATTTCCCAATTTGAAAATTTTACGGTTTTAGTTGTAGAACCTGCCATTTACTTATGGTGGCGCCCCACTGTTTAGATGGTAGCTATAGTAGGCATAGTGTGAAATGCCTATGCTGGCTAAGATTAATATTATACTTTCGAAATGTTTTCCACACTAGACATTAATAATAATAATCCAATGATTGGCGTAGTAAGCATCTTTGACTATCATAAGAAGAAATCTCCTCCAATTCTGCGTTTGCATTGTGTGTGTGGTGGGAGGTCTTATGGTAGTTTCATTTTCCAAAAGCATTGCGAATAACTTTTATTTTCTTTGTGAAAAATAACTGTTTTACGATCTCACACCAGTCACCATGACTGACTCGGAGTTTATTGTTTCCCTTCTAAACTCTGGGTGCCCATAATTTTCCACACGAGCAGCCTAGAGTTATGTTATCAGGATATTCTGGATATTCTGGAGCTTTGGAAGCAAGCTGGATGGCGAGACGTACTCTCGTACTTGTTTATTTATTTTCGCTGTGTATTCTGTGTAAGGACCAGGTTATATAACTGTCCACTGTTGTATTGAGTTGTATATTGACTCTGATTGATGTATTGTATAAAACTGATATAGTTCTTTGTTTAAAAGACTGGTGATTATCTATTATATATTGTTCCGCTGCGAATGTGAGATTCTGATATTGTTTCTGTTTCTGTGTTTCTTCTTTCTTTTTCTTCTGTCTTCTTCTACCTCTTCTTTTTAAACCCTAATGGTTCGGTTTTCCGGCATTAGATTGCGCGGCATTTGATATAGTGGATGTATTAATGTCGACTTTCGAGCTAAAAAATTCATGTCGTCACAAGTGGTATCAGAGCATATGGTTAAGCGATAACCATGGCTCTGTTGGGTGTTACTCATTAGAGATAGAGTCAGTAGTACTCTAGAATGAGTGTGAGTGTAATAATAGATACGAGTGCGTATTCGTTAGTGAATATAAAATTGTTTTATATTGTGATGATTGGTTTATTGAGTGGTATATGGATTCTGGTCGGTATAGTCTGTACAACTCTATCGATAGGGATCTCTAAACACTTGTATAGAACAATTCGGCATGATATTGTTTTAAAAATTGGGTAAATGAAATAATTTTACCTCGATTATATGTTGTATATAAAGGAATAATTTTCCAAGAAATTATTAAAGTGTATATAAATTGAATTGTTTGGTTGTTGAAAATGTAAGAATATATATGAATTAATGAAAGTTGTTTGAATAAAGTATATAAGCAAATGAATTATTAAGTATGGAATTATAATTAATATGATTTGCAATTGTGAAGTAATCTTGTATAAGTAAAGTTAAATAGTGAAATTATATAAGTAAAAAAATTTTTATAAATGTGATTTATAAATTAAAAGGAAAATTTTAAAAAGAATTTAAAGCACTAAATTCACTAGTGTTGCAGGGAAATAATAAGGGTGATGACTGCAGCATCATCAGTATCATTTTTGAGTTTCTGTGTGATTGGTTTGCTACCGTAATAAATTGAAATTGGAGTTTTGTTGTGATAAACAATTTTGAAATTAAAATCCAAATTGTAATTGATAAATATAAGTAAAATGAGTTTTATACTTATAATATGATTTGGGAGTTAAATAAATAAGTTGTATAACTTATAGAATGGGTAAAGGTAAATAAAACCAAATGATAAATGGTTAAACGAATTTTGTTAAGCAAAATGAGATATGAATTTGAATAATTGATGATATTTGACTTTGGTAAAAGTTAAATAGAATTTATTTTAGAATTGGAATCTAAATTGGATTTATAAGTGAAAATTTGAAATGGAATATAACTTAAGTAATGTTGAATGAAGTTGATTTTGATATCAAAGTAAATTAATAGAGTAAATTAAATGAATGTGAACTTGAGTTATATAAAAGAGATTCAACTTTATTTGCAAAATGAATTGGCAATTGAATTAATAAATGGATTGAATGTTAATCAATCTAATGTAAATAAATTGATATGGAATAAATGAATGTAAGTGTTAATTCATTGAAAACTATTAAAATTGGGAATTGATAATTGAATGGAAACCAATTTAATATTGAACCAATTGGAATAAAAAAAAGTGTTAAACCAAATTGAATGCAAATTAATAAATTTGGTTGTGTTGAATGACATTGGTTGTTATTTGATTGTTGGTTGATTGTATATAGTATAATTCATTAAGTGTTAATGAAATTGAATTGATAAAAATTGGAAGCTATGTAATTGGATTTAAATTTAAAGTGAAGTAAATTTAAATAGAAATTGATTTGAATTGAAAGTGAACCAACTTGAATTTAAATTAGTGAATGTAAACTAATTGAAAATGAATGAATGAATGTCATTGCATATAAATTGGTTGTAAACAATTACAAGTAATGTTGAAATTATATAAGTTGCTTATAAACTTGTTTAGTATGCATTTCCCTTAATATGCATATGTTGAATTTGTTTAAAAGAGTAAATTGTTAATAACTCTATATATATGTCACTTACATGTTTAAACTGAGTAAGTACAGGTACCGTGGCTGCCGTTCGGTTGGTTTGGTTGCGCTAAAATGCTAAATTTATAACTGCTTTGCTTTAAAATGCTAAAAAGGTACGCCTACGCAATAAAAATAGGAAATATGAACTGTTTTTCTGCATTTCCGACCGGGTGGGTCGATGTATATATATTTATGTCTATTGTGATCCTACTACGATCGAACCGCGCAAAGGAGACGCTGGTGAATTTTTCTGAAAATTTAAGGCGTTAGAAAATTTTGGAAAATTTTTGTTAATGAAAAGTCAATTTCCAAATTGAAATGAAACCGTAGGAATTGAACTGGAAAATGGAAACCATTGTTTTGGTTGAAGTTAAAGGTTTTGGAAAAGGTGAATATAAAATTTTCACTAAGTGGATTTTTGAAAAAAAAGTAAATGAATTTAGGCATTTTTCTTACTTTGCAATTTCGAGGACGAAATTCTTTTAAGGGGGGAAGTTTGTAATGACCCAGAATTTCTGTCATTTGAAATTCGAATATTTAATTGATTTTAAATATTAATAAGTAAGATTTGGAAGTCGAATTAATTTAAATTCGAATATAGTGATTTAATTGTTTAATTAAATCGATAATTAATATTTGAAATTTCAGAAATCATTGAAATCTGAATTAAATGTGTATAAAAATGATTTATAAAGTTATATTAAATCATATTAGAGTTATAATGATGTTATAGAACTTTTAAAATTGAATTTAAAATTAAATTGTGAAAATTGAATATTTTAATATTTAATTGACGAGTAAAAATAGTCATTTTCAAACGGTCTTGGATTTCAATGAAACCTATTTCATCGGTTCCATAATGTGATATTACTGCAAGATTTCAAATTTCGTAGCAATCGAAGTTGTCGTTTGTCTGGGGCAAGCCAGAACGCATCGAAATCGGTTTAAATCGATTTGATTTAAATTTGATCGTTTATTTCCGTAACTCTCACATACGATCGAATTAGCTCCTGAAACACATTCTATTGCGTTCGGAACGCGGGGTAAACCTTAGAAACGCCAGCCGGCACGCTCGATTTCGAGTTCGGAAATTTTTCGATGAATAGTAATTTGGCAATTTTCTATAAAAGCACTTCACTCTCTTCATTTGCAAACAAGAAAACTAGGGTTTCAGCTCAAACCCTGGCCGCCACTAATCAGTTCAATGGCCGGGAATGCTCGATTTTCTTTCCTCAAAATCTTCCAATCCACTCCTTAATTCAAGAAACTTCCAACTGGGAATTTGTTAAGGGCATCGAGTACTACGTTCTCAACGGTGATGATCGGAAAATGTTAAGTCGATCGACGGCAATTTGCATTTGAAACACAAGTTTTTCGAGAAGGAGGCATAGCCGAGCTCGAGGTGGTTCATGCCGAGTGTAGGGCTCGAGTAGGCGAACACGGCGGAGGTAGTTGATCGACGTGGAAGTGTATGTTGGTGGCTCGACAATTAGGGTTAGAGGGCGGCAATGGGTTTCATACGTGATTTTCACGTAGCCTGGAAGGAAGAAGAAGTTGAACGCGTGTGGCCCAGATCTGGAGGCTTGAAATCAACGGTAGATGATGAAGGTTAAAAAATAATAAAAGAATTTGTAAATAAAATTATCTTTTAAATCGTATAAACTTTAAATCACTGTAATTTGATCATACGAGGTCGGAATTCGATGAAACTTTTTGCGTTGGAATCGTTTCGACGAGCTCTTCGCAATGGAGCAGGTTTGAAGTCGTTTGGAGTCAGTGAAAATTTTGAGTAAAATTAAACGTGCGTTTAATTTTATTCGAAATAAAACGCTGCAACCGTTATTGAAAGCAAAGTGAGAACTTCTCACTCAATCGAATGTTTTGTTTCGATTTAAAATTTTAAATAGTTAGATTTAAAATTGTTGATAGTGTTGATTGTGATGATTGGCTGATAAATTGTTATCTATTGTGTTAAATAGACCCTATACGCCGTATATTAAGCGGAGGTTATTTATTAAAAACATATACCGCGATAATTTCACATTGAAGTGGAATTGGTATTATATATGTATATAGCAATATATATATTGGAATATGTATATATTGGAGTTGTTGATTTCCCGCATTGTATAGCGGATGAGACCCTATTGCGCCGCATAATAGCGGATAATATTTATAAATCCCATATACCGCGATAATTTCACTATGAAGTGAAATTGGTATTGTGCTAACATCTGTGGATGTAGGGAAACAGGTTGGAGGGATCCAACTGGATTCCTCAAACATTTGAATTTTTTTCAATGTTGTGTGTTGATCTATTTATAATCATCGTGTGATTATATTGTGATGTAATCTGTAGACGGCTATAAATTAGCCGAAGATATTTTTGGTATCGATGGATACCAGAAATATTTAAAATGGGATTTTTGAGAATATAAGTTGGAAATTTATTGAAATATTTATTTTTGATAATTGGATAAATTTAAAAGGGGTTTTAAAAGATAAAAATCTTATTATAAATGGATTTCGGGAAATATTTTTATAAGTTGAAAATTTATTTAAATTTGGATTTTGAAATGGATTTGAAAGAGTTAAAAGAATTTATTTTAAAAAAGAAATATTTTTGGGAATTCATTGGAATTTTATTTGGAATTTGAAAATAAATTTGAAAATTGATTTGCAGTTGAAAAATGAATATTTGTGAAATTGATTTGAATTAATCAAATAATTTAATTAATCCTATCTAAGGATGTTTGGATTATATTGGATGTTAAATTGTTTGACATCTTTGATGTGTGATGTTTTGTGATATATCCTGTTTTGTATTGCGATCTGTGATTTATTTATCTGTGATACATGATATATCTGTGATCTGTGGATGGGAGATAAGCGTTATAGTTTATACCGCTTATCAATTATATTGTTATATTTGATCTGTGATGGTTGAATGTTGTTGCACTATTGTGTTAAACCCATGGACTACACAATACACACACAAATGTGGATTTCACGTGGAAATCGGTT
The DNA here is from genome assembly GCA_030737815.1 of Allium fistulosum. Lineage (NCBI taxonomy): Eukaryota > Viridiplantae > Streptophyta > Magnoliopsida > Asparagales > Amaryllidaceae > Allium > Allium fistulosum. The sequence continues at coordinate 340,176,160 of CM060907.1, forward strand.
AAGTCATAGTTTTTATCAATTTTTGGAAAATTGAGTTTTTGAATCTAAAATTGTTTTGGAATTGGAGTTGAAAGTTTTTGAAATTGGGTTTCAGAAATAAAAGTTATTTTAAATAACTTAATGAAATTGGAATTTAAATCATTTGATTTAAATTTTGAATTTAATATTTTGAATTGAATTCAATAAATTGGGAATTTTGGTTTAAAAGATTTAGAAGTATAAAAGTTGTTTATATGGGTTTTTAACCATCTAAAATACGGTCTTGGGAAAATTTAAATTTAAATTCAAGTTTTATACTTGAATGGCTTTAACTTGTGTAATTGTAACCAGTATTTCCCAAAACGAAAACTATCTATTTTCAAATAATAATAGCTTTTATAAAGTGAAAGGATTTCCAATTTGTGTTAAAATGAAATATTTCCGATTTATATCGAAACAATCCAAGTTGAAATGAAATTGTAAATAGTTTGAAAAAAACTATGAATTAACCTTTGTGAAGATGATTTAACTTTATTTTGAAATCAAAGAAGATTTTAAAAGGTGTATCTTTTATATTATAAAAGATTTGAATTTTTGAATAGTTTTGAAAGCTATAAATTAAATCTTGATTTAAAGATTTAATGGGTAAATCAAATTGAAATAGAAATTGATTTGGAAATCTGTGAATGAATCTTTGTGAAACTGGGTAAACTTTGTGAAGTAAATCTTTTTTGTTTAAAGATTTAAAATGGTAATTTGTTTAAACCATTTAAAGGAAAGGATTTGGGTAATAAGTTGTGACTTAATTGAAATCTCAATGTTCATATGTTTTGAAATATTGTGCTCACTATTCGGGTTAGCCGGGAAAAGACCTTTGTGTCATATAACCCATTCCAAATTAGTGATATGACGATATGGATCGTATTGAAGACCGGTGGTGAAGACCGGGTATTTATGAAAACGATAGAATGACCTATCGATTGTTTCTGCACCGTTAGCTACGGTATAGAGATTTCCTTTGTGATGGGAAGTTTTATCGAGATTGTGAATACCCGGATTTGCAAGGGCTTCTTTTGAAGTGCCTTCGGTTCTGTTCGAACCCGGAACAGACTTGTATGGTTACCTGTCTGACATTACATTTTGAGATATAAAGCTGATTTATTTCAAATACATATCTATTGGTGGCGGAGAATTTATTCTCTTAGCTTAACACCCTTCTCTGAGACGTACGAGCTCAGAGGTTATGTAGTTGAAGGTTATCAGCGATATATTCCCAATTTGGTAATGTGGCATGCTGAGTGCTACTGTGTGTGGATCATTATTGATCATTTGTGATCAAAGCATGGCTTTGTGAAAAAGCGTAGCTTTGTGGACGAGACTTCGTTAGACCTCACTCCCCGGAAATGGTCGAAACAGGAATATGCGGCAAGGTTATGAGGGTAGCGCCCTTTAGGGTATGTCATTTCCTTCTGGAAAAGGGTGGTATCAGGTATGGAGCCCTGGTATTTAACCTATGTGGATACTCCGATCTCGTTTATTGTGTGATTGTGTGTTTATCGAGGCACCTCGGATAAAGGTCCCAAAGGACCGGGGGATGGCATATTCGTGAGTTACCTAGTTACAGGGGTAACCCGGCCTTGTGTTGGCAGAGAGCAGTTGTCTCTCGGGACGTCCAGCCAGAGGCGATCCCATGTGGCAGTAGGAAAGGAAGTTCCTTAGCCTGACCATTTGTTGGAAATCCATTTCCCAATATGAAAATTTTACGGTTTTAGTTGTAGAACCTGCCATTTACTTATGGTGGCGCCCCACTGTTTAGATGGTAGCTATAGTAGGCATAGTGTGAAATGCCTATGCTGGCTAAGATTAATATTATACTTTCGAAATGTTTTCCACACTAGACATTAATAATAATAATAATCCAATAATTGGCGTAGTAAGCATCTTTGACTATCATAAGAAGAAATCTCCTCCAATTCTGCGTTTGCATTGTGTGTGTAGCGGGAGGTCTTATGGTAGTTTCATTTTCCAAAAGCATTGCGAATAACTTTTATTTTCTTTGTGAAAAATAACTGTTTTACGATCTCACACCAGTCACCATGACTGACTCGGAGTTTATTGTTTCCCTTCTAAACTCTGGGTGCCCATAATTTTCCACACGGGCAGCCTAGAGTTATGTTATCAGGATATTCTGGAGCTTTGGAAGCAAGCTGGATGGCGAGACGTACTCTCGTACTTGTTTATTTATTTCCGCTGTGTATTCTGTGTAAGGACCAGGTTATATAACTGTCCACTGTTGTATTGAGTTGTATATTGACTCTGATTGATGTATTGTATAAAACTGATATAGTTCTTTGTTTAAAAGACTAGTGATTATCTATTATATATTGTTCCGCTGCGAATGTGAGATTCTGATATTGTTTATGTTTCTGTGTTTCTTCTTTCTTTTTCTTTTGTCTTCGTCTACCTCTTCTTTTTTAACCCTAATGGTTCGGTTTTTCGGCATTCGATTGCGTGGCATTTGATACAGTGGATGTATTAATGTCGACTTTCGAGCGTCGAAAAGTCGTGTCATTACACATCCATTCCTAAAACTAAAAATCGAAATAACTAATCACTTGGCCAAAGGATAGAAATTTTATATGGACACTGGATTGGCTAAATTGAATGTTTTAATATTCTTGGTTTTGAAATTATTTAAATGATATCGTTCTAAAGAAATAAAGGAATCAAATGTAAATGAATTGAATTATTTCTAATTCGAGCTTTGAAATGTTGAGATCGAAATTTGTTAAAAGAAATTGTTTTAAAGAATAAGATTTGAAATGTGAAGTTATAATCGACATATGATTTTAATTTTGGAAATTGAAATTTTTTAAAGTTTTGTAACTTAAATTGAATATTGAAGTTAATTTGAATTAAGTGATTTGAATCAATAAATTGAAATTGGACTTAAAATCGATATAAATTGAAATAGTTTAAAATGAGAATTGAACTGGAATTTACACCGCTGCGTGGAATCGAATTTGAAGTTAAAATGAACGTTTTGAAATTGAATTTAATTCGAATTGAAATTGAAATTGAGTTTATTTGAATTTAAATTGAAATGGAGTCGATTTGAATTGAATTGAGATTTAAGATGATTTGAATTGAATTGAGATTTAAGATGATTTGAATTGAAAGATTTGTAATTGAATCCGTTTGATTTGAAATTTAGACCCGGGCCTAGATTCGTTGAAATAGAAAGAAATAGTTTGATTTGAAATTAATTTTAAAATAAATTATTTTAATATAAACTACTTAAAAATCTATCTTTCTAAATATTCAAATTATTTTGATTTTCCAAACTATTTTACCATATAACCATTTTCGATACTCAAACAATTTTATATCAAACTGTTTTAAACCTCTAAACCATTTAAACTATCATTAAACTATTTTCACTATTCAAATTATCTTCTAAAAATTCAAACTATGCAAAGTTGGAATGTTTATATTTAAATCGCCGATTTAAATGCGGATCTGGTTAAATGAGGTTATAATCTAAGTTGGAATTTGAAATGATATTTTTAAGTGAAAATGATGTATGAAGTAAATATAGTGATTTTGAAATGAAGGATATTTTGAAGTGAATATTATATTTTGATATCAAATATGAATCGATTTTTAAATATAAAAGAACTAACATGTGTGTAAAAGGACATTTGGTTGTTAAAGAGACCGGGGTCGATTATTGGCATACTCTCTATCAATGCTGGAACTACTTTAACAATTGTATACATGGAGGAGACTCCAGAATGAAGTGGTTGGATTTGGTGTATGTTGCGGGATTTGAAGAAAGAGAAGATGATGAAAAGCATCGACATTTGTGTTAATTTGAGATGACTAAAACATGATGGCTTGACAGGGCCAATGAGGGTTTTTACCTCTAGCGGACATCTGTTCTTCAATTTTCTTTTTGGACTCGGTCCATAATATTACTTTTGATGTTGGTTTCAATTGGTGCACCTTGATTTGGGATGACCTCCCTTTGAATCGATATGGGATGGATGGATGCGGTGGACGATCGTGGCTACGATGCCTTACCACCAACCATGCGACTTGAACTGGTAGTATCCTACCTTGGGCATTGCCTCACGTGCCTTGTCATACTTTTATCCTTATATGAGACCACTATGATTTTGGTTTAGTGTTGTCGTATCACGGCACATCCCTATCCCCCGACGTGCTACTAGGGTGTTATATGCAAATTGTATGACAACGCTTAAAAACGCGTTAAGGGGGATTAATGTAAAGCCTTAACACCAGGAAAAAATATTTATGTTATTGATTAAACATTACATATATAGTGTATTCTACTATATATAGATATTTTGACGGATCCTTATGATATGGAAATTCCCGTAACATCCTTTAAGTTATTGCACACACATTATTCACTGATAGGATATGTAAAACCCCATAAACATCTCTGACTCTATGACACTCATGTTATATGTGATATTGATTTGACTCCCATAAGAATATTTTAGTTCTAACTCGAGTGTATTGTTTTAATTTATGCTTGGGTCATCCCTGAGTATTTCAGTGCATTGAATATTATTTTCTAGAGAACAAAGACGAAGATTTGGTATATTATATTAGTAGTATTATTCCCGCATCATGTTGTTCTACTACATTATTTTATTGTTCTATTACATATATAACTCTGACAGATGTTGTAAAATTTTAATCAAATGTATATTATAAACAGCTTCATGAACTATTTATTTGATTATTATATTTTGTCATTCCGCTGCGGGATTCCCTATTTGTTTTCCTTCTTTTCATATTCTTCTTAATAAAACCTCATTGATAATCCATGTTTTGGATTATTTTGAGTTGGACATGTATGGTTTAGCAATAACCTTCTGAAATACGGGTCATCACAGTTGGTACAGAGCTTTGGTTTAGCGATGCCTTAGCTTTGATGGGGATTGACTCATTAGAGAGGGGGTAGTGATACCCTAGAATGAGTTTGTTTGAGTGTGTGTGTCTATGAGAGCGAGTTCTTGTTAATGTTATAAATGTTTTATATTGTGTTTACTTATTTGTTAAACTGTTTATGAATTCTGGTCGGTACATGAGGCGCCATGTTATCGATAGGGGTTTCTAAACACTTAAATAAGGCAAGTCGACATAATTGCATAAAATTGGGTAAATGAAATAATTTTACCTAAACTATATTTTACATATAAAATGATAACTTTCATAAACCTGTATGATTATTAATGAATGTTGTTTGTTAGGAGATGATAATATTTAGTTATCATTGATTATTGATTGGATCAAACTAAAAACGAATACTTTGTGAACTCTACTTCACGAAGCATTCAATAATTAGATTGAATTGAAATCTAATTAAAATAAAAAAATAAAAATTATTTTCAATAATAAAGATGTAATTAACAAAATGTTTTCATAATAAGGAAATGGAATTGTATAAGTATATTTATAATGTGGCTTATAAATAGAAAGGATTTAAAATCTGATGATTCTAGAATTTTAAATCTAATGGATTTTCAAAAATTATTTTCGAAGTGTTCAGAATTATTATTATTATTATTTTGAAAGTATTTTGACTAGAAATATATTTTAAAAAGGATTTTGAAAGAAAATAAAAGCATTGAACTCACTTTAGTCGCTAGGAAATAATTCTGAAGGTGACTACAACATCGTCATTATTCATTTTCGAGTTTCTGAGCGAGAATTGCTATCAAAAGGAATTTATTTCTGGTTAAAACAAGTTGATTATATTTCAAAGATATAATTTTATATATGAAGAAAATATGTATGATATTATTTCAAAATGTTTTGAAATGTAAAAAATTTAGTGTTTAAATTTTGAGATCTTCAGCTAAACTAGGTTATAATACGATTATGTGGATTTTAAAGGTATTTGAACTTGTTTGGTAAATTTAAAAGTATTTAAACTTGTTTTATAAATATTTTAAAAGTAAATAAAAATAAACCGTAACATTTTGATAATTCGTAAATTATATTATTTTCGAACTATTAAAATGGTGAATAAATAAGGTTTGGAAGTTTGTTTAATAAATTTGTATATGTAAAATAAATCTGAATTAGTATATATATACTCTTTTGGATAGAAGAGTATTATAATAGTTTGGACTTGAATCAAGGAATGTTTATTCACTTAACTAAAAGTGGTAAAAATAAATTTAAACTTTACGTTTCAATTATGAAATGAATGGATTTATAAAATAAATTGGATATGAAGTGAATAGGTTATAAAACCAAGTTTGTAAGTATTAACTTAACTAATTTGAGTTTATGGATATTTATGAACTTAAGTGATGAACTTAAGTAAAATCTAATAATAGTTTAAGTTAAAAAATGAATTTAAACTGAGAATCTGGGAACTGGAATTCAGGTGCTTTTGAAATTGTTTTCTAAAATCTGAAAATAATATTAATATTATTTAAAATATTTACGAATAGAAGATGTTTTCAAAAATGGGTTTTAAAAGGAAGTAAGTCATGTACTCCTCTCTTCTGTCGCTAGAAAATAATTTCGATGATGATGGCCACATCCCTGACATTCATTTTCGAGTCTCAAAGTGGGGGATACCACTTAGTAGCTTTGCTACGCATTTGATTCAACAAACAGATTTCGATTTAAATTTCTAAATATGATTTGATATATATATATATATAATATATGAGTATATATATTATTTCAAAATGATTTGGGAAGAAACCCGGTATTTAGTTCTTATATTCTTTGTAAATAAAAAATATATTGAAATGGAATGAATTAATAAAATGATTTTATAAAATAGTCCTGAAAAGAATTGATATGAAATGTGATAAATATAAAGTGAAATAATTGAAATTTGGATAAATTGAATGTAAATGAAATAGATGTGAATAAATTGGAAATAAACTAATTAAATATTAAAAAAGAATGGATGTTAATAAGTGATGATAGTGTATAAATTAACTATCGACATTGGAAAATGTAAATTGTGATAGTTATGAATTAATTCGATGAATATTAATCATTGGATGGTTTCCTTTAATGTAAACCATTGTTATCACTGCTTTTGATTGCATATGATATTTTGTTGGATATTAGTGCTTGTGCTTATGATTCAAATTAAGAAATATATGTTATATAGTTTTATTAAATTCATACATGCTATTTATATCTTTTATAAGCTACTACATTTCAAACTGAGTTGAGATAGGTACATAAGAAGTGGTTTGGACGTATACACGGCTTGATTTACTTTTGCTTACTCAATATGAACGAACTCCCTCGTATTAATAATAATATGTACATATCCCAGATTACATACCGCACTTTTATATTTTTCCCTATGGGATACCTCATCATTGAGATGAGATGTATATTTGATATATATATATATATCTGTGTGTGTGTTTTAAATTTTTACGGTCGAGCCACGCAAAGGAAACCCTGCCGAAATTTTCCGTAAATTCGGGTATTAGAATTTTTTTTTGAGATTTTAATTTATAACTTGTTTTACATATAAGCCGATATCAGAGTGGCCTAATGGAAGCGTAGTAAAGGTTTTGTAAATAAAATTTTAAAGTTTTTTAAGTTGATTATTTTGAGGAAAATATATCGTATGTTAGATTCCTTAACCCCTTTTCAAGGACGAAAAGTTTTGAGGGGGGGAGGGGGAGATTGTAACAACCCGAAATTTTAACTATTTTAAATTATTAAATTTATTATAATTATTGAAAAAAAAAGTTAGAAATAAAAATTTGATGATTTATTAATGTAATTTATTGGATAATTAAATTGTTTAAATTTAATATTGGAAATTATTTAAATAATTGAATCCTGAATTTAATATGAATGAAAATGATTTTAAAGGTCGATTTAAATAAATGATGATAGCAAACTTTTAAAATTGAATTTAAAGTCATTAAATTGATTTTGAAAATTTTTCGTTTTAATTACGTTTAAAAATAGTCATTTTGGGCAGTGTCTCGGATTTCGATGAAACTAGTTTCATCGGATCCGTAATAGTGAATTATTAAAAGATTTCAAGTTTCACAGCGATCAGATTTATCGTTTGGCCGTGCGAGCTTGAAACGCGTAGAAATCAATTAAAGCAATTTAATTAAAATAATTTGATTTGAAAAGCTATCTTCTGAATATGATGGAATTGGCTCTCAATATATGTTCCATTATGTTCGGAATAGAGGTATAATATATAGAACGCCAAGCGACACGCTTCGTTTGGAATTCGAAATTTTCATGGATGAATAGTGCCGCGGGAAATTTTCTATAAATAGTTTTACCTTCCTTTCATTTGTTAAACCCTAACCTAAAAGCATCAGCCGCCCCTTATCATTTCAATGACCGAAAATCATTCTCCTTTCTCCCTTCTTTTCTTTAATTCCGCTCAACGAAATTGAATGCCTCCAAAAGCAAAGTCAAAGAGCTCGATCTCCTCTATGCATCAATGGTTGGATCAAGGCGGAATGACCCAAGCTCGTCAGAATAAACTCAAGAAGGCGCGATAGTTTTTAGGGTTTTGGGTTCTCGTTTTCTATCAAGCACGAGCGAGCGGCAAGAGAGAGGTGCGGTGGAGCAACTGGCGTCTTGCGGTGGCGGCGGTTCGTCTGGGTTCGACGGTGGCTACAGGTGGGGTGCGGTCGACGTTGATAAAAAAAACAACGCCGAGGAAACTAGCGTTCGACTTGGAGTGGCATGAAAGGAGGGAGAGGGAGATAAGGTAACGGTTTAATTTTTATTTATTTATTTAATTAATTTTTAATTATATTCAAACGTTTAAAAACTCGTAACTTTTTCATGCGATGACGAATTCGAGCGAAACGAGTCGCCTTGCGATCGTATCGACGAAGGCTACAACATGGAGTTGTATTGGAATTTATTTTAATCCGAAAAAATTTCAGTTTCAAATAAAGGTGAGTGTTTTAAACCGCTCACGAAATATAAAAATATCTCTGATGTTAGTTAAATTGAAATCGTGAAGTTATTTATTTTATTGACTGTTGTTGGTATATATGAATTGAACTGTTAGGAATTTTAATCGATAGTTAAATTTGAAATTGAATTGTTAGTTAAAATCCCGATATTGATAACTAGTAACTGTCATGGTTTATTGGTTGATTTGGATGTTGATTGTGATGGATGCTTATTGGTTGACATTTTGGATGATTGGATGTTTATTTATTTTTTATATATATCTCGTTATCACCATGTATATTATTGATAGTATATAGAACTATAAATTGAATTATTTCAAATAAATTAAGAAATAGGTTGAAATGATATATACCATGATACTTTGATTTGGATTGAAATGATATATACCCACTCCCGAAACTAAAAAATAAAAATAACCGATCACTCGGTCATAGAATAGAAAATTATATATGGATACAGATTGGTTAAATTAAATGGTTTTAAAATTCCTGATTTAGAAATTATTTAAATGATATCGTATAAAAGAAATAAAGGAATTGAATTTATATGAATTGAATTATTTCTAATTCGAGCTTTGAAACGTTGAGATCAAAATTTTTTAAAAGAATTTTTTTAAAGAATAAAATTTGAAATGTGAAGTTATAATCGACATATGACTTTAATTTTGGAAATTGAATTATTTGAAGATTCGAAACTTAAATTGAATATTGAAGTTAGTTTGAATTAAGTGATTTAAATAAGTAAATTGAAATTGGACTTGAAATCGATATAAATTGAAATAGTTTAAAATAAGAATTGAATTGAAATTTAAACCACTGAATCGAATCGTGGAATCGAATTTGAAGTTAATATGAACGTTCCGAAATAGAAGTTAACTCGAATTGAAATCGGAATTGAGTTATTTTGAATTTAAATCGAAATGGAGTCGATTTGAATTGAATTAAGATTTAAGATGATTTGAATTAAATGATTTGGAATTGAATCAGTTTGATTTAAAATTTGGACCTGGGTCCAGATTTGTTGAAATGGAAAGAAATAGTTTGATTTGAAACTATTACCAAAATAAATTATTTTAATATAAACTGTTTAAAAATCTATCTTATTAAATATTAAAATTATTTTGATTTTCCAAACTATTTTACTAGATAAACCATTTTCACTACTCAAATAATTTTATATCAAACTGTTTTAAACCTCTGAAATATTTAAACTATTTTTAAACTAGTTTCACTATTCAAACTATTTTCTAAAAATTCAAAACTGTGCAAAGTTGGAATGTTTATATTTAAATCGTTGATTTAAATGCGACTGTGGTTAAATGAGGTTGTAACCAAAGTTGGAATTTGAAATGATATTTTCAAGTGAATGTTTGCGCCAAAAATGGTCACAAACACCCAATTGGAGATGAAAGCACCAATTCACAGTCACAGATCACATATATAATATATGAAGAGGATATAAATATGATGAACAACAAAAATTAAAAAGAAAGCAGTAAAAAGACGTAGTTTATAGTGGTTCGGCTGACTCTGGCCTACGTCCACTCCAAAAATTTCCTTCTTATTTATCAGAGAATCGATTACAGTTACAATCCTAAGTTTTTAAAATGAAAAATGGTAGAGTAACTTTAACAGCCGTTTTTAGAAGAAGTGATGAAAGAACAGAATCAGAATCCCTTTTCCGAAGCCCTGCATGCTGTATTTATAGAAAAATCTTAGTTACTGGACTTCCCGAGTGATACGGGCCCACCAAAACCATAGTCGGGTCCATATTGTCGACCACTGCTTTCTTGGAGTATACAACATGCCGACCCTAAGAAACCCCAATAGTGACCCGAAGCAGCTTCCATTTTGACCCGAAGCAGACTGCAATATGACTCGAAGTGAAAACATGCTGATCCCTAGCCTTCAATATGCCGACCCCATATTGAAGTCTCCTCGACCCGAAGCAAACCTAGCAATGACCCGAAGCTACAACCACACTGACTCGAAGAAGAACTCCTACGGTCGGTCCCCTTTCATTTCCTATAGCCCATCCAATGTCTTCATGGCCGACCCGAAGACTCCCTTATGCCGACCTGAGTTCGCCTTGAAGCCAACCCAGAATATGACAAATGCCGACCCCTTGAGTGGATGTCGATCCCACGTCCTAGTGCCGACCTAAAGTTGTGTAAGCACCGACCCAAAGCACCACGAACATGCCGATCCTTTATAAAATGCCGACCCCAAGTCCAAGCTGCCAACACCATGATTTATGCCAACCCGAAGAAATGTAGCTGCCGACCCGAAGTATATAGTTTGCCGACCCAAAGTTATCACCGACTCCTTTAAAACATGCTGATCCCAAGTGACCCAAAGCAAGGCCCTATCTGACTCGAAGCAACAATCATAAAAACCCGAAGTAAATCCAAGTCTGACTCGAAGCAAACTCAAGCAACCCGAAGCGACTCGATTTTTGTCGAAAATCATATTTCAACTATCCCGCTCCTTTTGTCCATCGACTATACCGAATCTCGGCTTCATAATCATGTTTATCATCCGTGATTGATCGTCTATCCATCCACTCGAATCGAACCCATAATATTCCAGACTCGATAACCGTGTAGTCGATTGGGATAAATCCACCTGTATGCTACTTTTCCAAAAGTTGGGTTTACATTTTGCCCCCCAAAACATACCTTGCGATAAGAAGGTATGGTTTGTATTGTCATAAGTCCAAAGTTCTGATGTCTATAATCCATTGATTGCCATATCCATCCTTGAATCCAGTCCATTGCCAAACCAATTCCTTGATCTCTTCGGATCATTAATGAAATCCACGACTGTTCTGAGTCGACATCCAATTTTGAATTCATTCTGAATTCATTAACCGAATCCACGATCTCTCCGGATCGTTTTAGTCAAGTCCGGGACCTCTACGGGTCCTATAATCCAAATCTGGTACCTTGTCGGATCCAAATCCAAAATCAGGACCTCACAGGGTCCATACCCAAAGTCGGGACCTCACCGGGTCCATGTCCAAAGTCGGGACCTCACCGAGTCCATGTCCAAAGTCGGGACCTCACCGGGTCCATATCCAAAGCCAGGACCTCATCGGGTTCATATCCAAAGTTGGGACCTCACCGGGTCTATATCCATAGCCGGGACCTCTCCGGGTCCTTTTATCTTTCTCCAACCTCGACTTTCCGATCAAGGGCTTATCCATGGTTTTTCTTCTCCGGCCTCGACTCTCCGGTCAAGGACTTAATCCATGGGGTATTTTTCTTTGGCCTCGGCTCTCCGGTCGAGGACTTTTATTCTCCGACCTCGACTCTCCGGTCGAGGACTTTTATATTCTGTGTTTGAGTCCTTTCCTTTGCTCTTCGGTGAAGGGACTCGTAACTCACGGTTACTGCCCCATCTCTCCGGCCGGGACCGTAATCGTGTAACTTGTATTATTTATTACACTAATCCAAATCCAATCATCACAAGTTCAATTGATAAATAAAAGTCTGTACAATCAAGAAAACCAAATAGCCATAGTACCAAGAAAGAAACCAGAGTCCATAGAAAATAGAAAAAACAAGATTTCATAAACCCGAGCATCACGGTATATCATTATCTCAGAGCATGCCTAGGGACCATCCTCGATCTTGTACATGTGTAAGTGACTTAGCTGCCTTACTTTGGGGTTTATTACTTATTCAAAACCATAAGTCCATTCAGCTGATAATAAGCTGACAACGATGCCTAGATCTAGTGCTATCTTCGTTTAAGGTGGGCGGTGGCTGCTCTTGTTCCAATGCCACTGCTCGATTCCTTATGTATTGTTGCAAATGACCATTCCTCACATGTTCCTCAATGATATCCTTCAAATGCATGCAGTCGTTCGTGTTATGCCCATCCAACTCATGGAATAGGCAATGCTTTCCCGATGCCCGCTCGTATTTGGAGGGTTCCCTCTTTGCCGACCTTCGATACTGGAGGTGTCCTCGAGTATCCAAATAAACCTTTTCTAGAGTCTCAGTCAAATCCATGTAAGAAGAGAATTTTGATTCCCTCCATTGCCTTTTCGATGTGTTACTGCCATCATTCATTTTCCTTTTGTCTCTATTGTCCTTGTTTGAATCCTCCCTGGGTGGACCTCCACCTTTTACCGCATTAACTTCAACCTCTCTCCCCTCTCTTTCAGCCTTCGCATCTTCCTATCATAGAAACCTTTCCGCTTCAGGGTAAAACTCCTCGAGATCCATCGGGATCTCGCTCCAACGATATTTTGAAATTCGAATATCCGCAATCCCTGAGACTGCTGCCATCAAAACCATCGACGGATCAGGTTGATCCACCGAAGCCACTGTCACATTGAATCTGGTTAAGAAATCCCTAAGTGATTCTCCCTTCCACTGTTTCATCGATGTCAAAGTCATCACATTCTTGGGTCTCACGATGCGGACCCGAAATTGCCTCATAAACCTCTCAACCAACTCCGTCCAAGTGCAAATAGAGCCACTTTCCAGTTATCTAAACCATAGTGCTGCTGTATCCGTCAAATACAAAGGGAAGCATCTCGCCATGACCTCCTCTAATGCCCCCAGTACTTCCATGCGCCTCATGTACCTTGTCAAGTGAACATCGGGATCCGTTCTCCCATCATACATCTCTAGCGATGGTAGTTTGAAATCTAGCGGATTCCTAGCTTTCTTGATCATAAGAGTGAAGGGGCTCCTGTTCACATCCTCCAAATCTTTATTCACCAATCCTCCCCTCATAGCCCATCTGATTACGTCCGCTAACCGGTCATTATCATCAAGTGGTAGCCTCTGTCTGTTGTCTCCAACCTGCCCCCCGAGTTCGCGAGGGAATCCTGAAATCTATTCTTCTAGACAAGCATTCGCTTCCCTATTAACGCCAAATTATACATCACTGCCTGGTATCCTTCCTAGAATTGAGCCAACATGATTCGGGGGCATGCCTCCTAGTTCAGGGGCCATTCCGATGGTCCCGCTCTATCTTGCATTCCGGTTGCTCCGTTTTCTTGGTCCTGATTCTGGACTGCCTCTATTCCTGCTGCTCCAACTTTGTGATCCTCATTTCCAGCATTCCCTACAACTCCATTCCCTTAACTTTGCACTCCAACTTGTCCAACCCATTGGAGCAGGTTCTGCATCATTTCCTCCTGCCTTTTCAGCATCCCTTCCTGCACAACATCCATCATCTCTATCTCATCTCTTGTGATGAAAACCGTGGTCTGATTAGATCCTGAGGAAGCCTCCAGATTTCCTTCATGCTGACTCCTTTCCGTTCTCTATCTCCTTATTGATTGCTTAGCCATTGCTTTCCAGAATCCAAGTTCCTAAGCCTTTAAATCCAAAATCCAAGCTTCAGAATCCGTGAGCGTTAGCTTTCTCAGTGAAAGCACCAAAATGTTTGCGCCAAAAATGGTCACAAACACCCAATTGCAGATGAAAGCACCAATTCATAGTCATAGATCATAAATAGAATATATGAAGAGGATATAAATATGAAGAACAACAAAAACTAAAAATAAAATAGTAAAAAGACGTGGTTTATAGTGTTTCGGCTGACTCTGGACTACATCCACTCCAAAAATTTCCTTCTTATTTATCAGAGAATCGATTACAGTTACAGTTCTAAGTTTTTAAAACGAAAAATTGCAGAGTAACTTTAACAGCCTTTATTAGAAAAAGTGAAGGAAGAACAGAATCAAAATCTCTTTTCTGAAGCTCCGCCTGCTGTATTTATAGACAAAATCCTGGTTACTAGGCTTCCTGAGTGATACGGGCCCACCAAAACCATAGTCGGGTCCATATTGTCGACCACTGCTTTCATGGAGTATACAACATGCCGACCCCAAGAAACCCGAGTAGTGACCCGAAGCAGCTTCCATTTTGACCCGAAGCAGACTACAATATGACTCGAAGTGAAAACATGTCGATCCTTAGCCTTCAATATGCCGACTCCATATTGAAGTCTCCTCGACCCGAAGCAAACCTAGCAATGACCCGAAGCTACAGCCACACTGATCCGGAGCAAAACTCCTATGGTCGATCCCTTTTCATTTCCTATAGCCGATCCCATGTCTTCATAGCCGACCGAAGACTCCCTTATACTGACCTGAGTTCGCCTCGAAGCCAACCCAGAACATAACAAATGCCGACCCCTTGGGTGGATGCCGATCCCACATCCTAGTGCCGACCCGAAGTTACACCGACTCGAAGCACCACGAACATGCCGATCCCTTATAATATGTCGACCCCAGGTCCAAGCTGCCAACCCCATGATTTATGCGGACCCGAAGAAACGTATCTGCCGGCCGAAGTATATAGTTTGCCGACCCGAAGTTATCACCGACCCCTTCGAAACATGCCGATCCAAAGTGACCCGAAGCATGGCCCTATCTGACTTGAAGCAACCACCATAAAGTCCCGAAGTAGATTCAAGTGTGACTCGAAGCAAACTCCAAGTAACCCGAAGCGACTCGATTTTTGTCAAAACTCATATTTCAAGTATCCAACGCCTTTTGTCCATTGACTATGTCGAATCCCGGCTTCATAATCATGTTTATCATCCGTGATTGATTGTCTATCCATCTATTCAAATCAAACCCACAGTATTCCAGCCTCGACAACCGTGCAGTCGATTGGGTTAAATCCGCTTGTACGCTGCCTTACCAAAAGGCGGGTTAAGAATGAAAAAGAAATACGAAGTAAATATGATGATTTTGAAATGAAGGATATTTTGAAGTGAACTTGATATTTTGATATCAAATATGAATTGTTTTTGAAATGTAAAAAAACCAACCGACGTGTAAAACGACGTTTGGTTGTTAAAGAGACCATAATCGATTATTGGCATACTCCTTATCAATATTGGAACCACTTTAACAACTATGTACCTAGAGGAGACTCCAGAATAAAGTGGTTGGCTTCGGTGTATGTTACTAGATTTAAAGAAAGAGAACGATGATGGATAGCCCCGACACTTGTGTCAATTTGAAATGACTAAAACAGGACGGCTTTGACAAGGCCAATGAGGATAGCTACCTCTAGCAGACATCTGTTCTTCAATTTTCTTTTTGGACATGGTCCATACTATTACTTTTGATGCATTTCAATTGGCGCACCTTGATTTCGGATGACCTTCCTTTGACTCGATATAGGATGGATGGACGTGGTGGGCGATCGTGGTGACGATGTGTTACCACCAGCCCTGCGACCGGAACTGGTAGTATCCTACCTTGGGCATTCCCTCACGTGTCTTATCATACTTTTATCCTTATACGAGACCACTACGAGTTTGGTTTAGTGTTGTCGTATCACGGCGCATCCCTATCCCCGACGTGCTACTGGGGCGTTATATGCAAATTGTACGACAACGCTTAAAAACACGTTAAGGGGGATTAATGTAAAACCTTAATGCTAGGAAAAAATATTTGTTTTATTGATTAGACATTACATATATAGTGTATTCTACTATATTTAGATATTTTGACAGATGCTTAAGAGATGGAAAATCCCGTAACATCTCTTAAGTTATTGCACGCACGTTATACATTATATTGGAGATGTAAAACCCTGTAAATATCTCTGATGATATTACACTCATGTTATATCTGTTAATTATTTGACTCGCATAAGAATATTTTAGTTCTGACTCGTGTGTATTGTTTTACTTTATGTTTGGGTCAGCCCTGAGTATTTTAGTGCATTGAAGATTATTTTCTAGAGGACGAAGATGAAGGTTTGGTATATTATATTACTAATATTATTCCTGCATCATGTTGTTCTATTGCATTATTCTATTGTTCTGTTGTATATATAACTCTGACAGATGTTGTAAAATATTAATCAAATGTATAGTATAAATAGCTTCATGAACTGTTTATTTGATTATTATATTTTGTAAAAAATTCCACTACGAAATTTTGTATTTATTTCCTTCTTTTCCTATTCTTCTTAATAAATCCTAGTGATAATTTATGTTTCAGATTATTTTGAGTTGGACATGTGTGATTTATTGTCGACTTAAACCTTTCGAAATGCACATCGTCACAATTTATTTCATTTACTATAACAAGTTTATCGTCAAGAGTTTTCGATCAAATATCTTAAACACATAGAAATGGCTTTTATAGAATAAAATTTTCTATATAAAAAACACAATTGAAATTAAAATTAGATTTATCGTTCCATATTAACTGTCTCATAGTATTTTATACAGTGTTCTATTGTGATATTACTTCATGAAGCAGAGTTGACTTTTCCCTCTCTTCATTCCAACCATGCCTAAGTTACATCCACTCTTGTACTTTTTTATTCCTTTAATAAATGGTCAAACCATTCAAAAGGAGATCCTTATATTAAATCCACGATTTCACATTATGTTTTATTTGCTTATTTCTAATGAACTAATTTCACTAAAATTCCATACATTATGAATTGCAATCGTTCATCATATAAATTTTATATATAATTGAATATAGATCAAATATCTATATTCTTGTATCGCTTAAGAATTTAAAATTCGTGGAAACAATACAATATCTTGGGCAAATAAACACTTATGCAACCAAGTTATGAATGTGTTTGGTAGTGTATACTTAAGCTCTTATATGGGTCTTGAAAAGACTACATGCCAAAAATATTTAAGGTAAGTATATTTTATATTTCTTTTTCAATCTTTAATTTAGTTCATTTGTATATCTTAACTGATAAACGTTTTATCAATTTACTAGTTACACAAATTTATCGATATAGATTATTTTAACGATGTATAACATATGTTATCATAATATTTGAGTGGTTAAATGTTATAATTTCATTTTTCTAACAAGGCTTCCGTTAGATTTTTATGTTTCTCAAAACCTTACGAAAAACATATTTCTCAAGTGTGTGTTAAGAGTCGTTTGCTTTGGGATTCTCACCTTGACTAAATCTCAATAAATCATAGGCCCATAAGCGATGAATAATACTTTATCGGTTGTATCATATACAACTTCTAACACTGGTCTTTGTCCTAATCTCATCTTGACCTTGAGGAAAGCTCAATGAATTAAAAGAGATTATTCACTCGTATCTACCATTTTATAATGACATAAGTATTACACACGTACCTTGAGAAACGCTCAACAAATACATGCTTATATCTTACCTCGTTTAACCAATATTTTTTTTGAAAAGAGGATTCTTTATTAACGATATGTAAGAACCAATAAAGAGGTTCGTCTCCTTGAAAAACCCTTACCATCGCAGTAAAGAAAAAGAGAACAGCATCACCTATTTTACAACTCTAGTACAGGATAAAATAAAAAAAACAAGCTCCAAAAGCAAGAATACAGGGCCAAAACAAAAACGAATACACCACCGCTAGCAAAATGTACCCATTTGGCCCAAATAACTAGCATAAACCCCAAACATAGTGAAGCGCCTCATTTATCCAGGATCTGTAAGCTCAACGCCCCATCTATTCAAAAGTTCCATGTCTTCATTCGAGACTTTCCAATGGCGGAAAACACGAAACATTGGCAAGTAAACATCTATCTCCAATAACTTAAAGCGCTAATCCCCTGAGTAACTCCTATTATCAAACCTTCTGTGATTCCGTTCTAGCCATAAATGATGAATAAGCGTGGACATTGATGTGAAGGCCAGGTCCCGCTTATTGACGATGCCCGAAACTCGCTTCTAAAGCTAGCAATCCTATGTTGAAGAGTTCGAAGTGGATATGGATGGAATTCCAACTTTGTGAGAAAAAGATCCCACAGATAAGTACTGTAGTCACATGTAGTAAATATATAATTATGGTTTTCGTCATGACTGTTACATAGAACACATTGTTTGTCAATAGACATTCCCCAACTAGCAATTGATCTGTTGTAGATAATTGCCCCAAATACGCCATGTATGCCGTATTGGAAAATTCCCTTGCCATTTTATTGTGCCAAATGAGTTTGAAATCTGAATTTGTTATTGTGCATTGTCGAACTTCATTCCAAACCACAGAAAAAATGAATTTATCTTGCTGAACAATTTGCTAGTTATCCTGAGATTGATTCAAATATACTGTCACCTGATTAATTAATGCCGAGACCTCCCTTGTTTTTTGCAATAACTGAGGCTGTAGAGTTCGATCATATATGATGTGGCTTACTTTATAATTGCTAGTGTTACAGATATGAACTCCGCTCCATCCAACTAAATTTACCAGAGATTTATGGTTTATATCCAAGGATCAAACCACAAATCAATATTTTCTCTATTAACAACAATTCTTGTCATAATTTGGCAAGATAAATCACGTTGGCGTAATGCAAATTTCATAGTACCAGAAAATTTTGTATTAGAAATATATTTGGTGTTCATTCATATAGAGCAAAGACAGTCTTTAGTAAGCAAGTTCTACAACAATTTAATTCTTGCAGTGCTGTTAAGATCAACAAATCTACGCAAACCAACACCCCCTTCAAGCTTAGGTTTGCACAACATATCCCACGATATCTTGTGCAATTTTCCTTTCCAAAGGAAATCATTACGTAATTTATCTACTTCCCTCAACATTAACATTGACAAATGATATATGAGGAGCCAATATATAACAATTGGTGTGATTTATATGCTCTTCCAACTACTAATAAATTACTGTCCCACCCTTCAAATTTACTAATTATCTTATCAATTAGGGGTGAACAGTGGACTGCATGGATATAGTCAGATGTCAGAGGAACTCCTAGGCACTTTACAGGTAATTTATGTTCTGCAATTCGTAGTATAGTTGATATTTCATTAGTCTGTGAAGCACCCTTACTGAAAAACAACCAGGACTTAGTTTGATTTATGCATAATCCAACCTTTTCTTCTAGAGTAGAAAAAATATGATTCATATAGATATCATTTCCTATGCTAGCCGATAAGAAAATCGTAACATCGTCAGCGTATAAAAGATGAGTTATAGCAGGCTACATAGTAGGTATAGGCTGTAGATGACCTTCCAAAACCCTTCCTCCATAAGCAATGAAAAAAACTCCATGGCTATGCAAAATTGGTGGGGGACAATGGATCACCTTGCCGGAGCCCTCTATTAGAAGTTATAAAGCCACGTGGTCTGTTATCAACCATAATGGAAAAAGTGGGCATAGTAATGCACTCATAGATAAGTTCTATAAGCGAAGTAGGGAAACCCATCAAACATAGCATATGACAAACGAAATCACGATTCACCATGTCATAAGCTTTTTGGATATCAATTTTAATACACATTTTCCCTTTGCCATGTTTAGAAAAATCCCTCACTTATTCATGGGCTAAAAGCACATTTTCACTATTGCCTTTCCCTGTTATAAACGAGGACTGATTTTCTACAATCAAGAAAGGCAGAATTTTTTGAATTCTATTACATATAATTTTGGCAACAATTTTATATGACACATTAGAACATGCTATAGGTCTATAATTAAAAATCATTTGAGGCTTATCTTTTTTAAGGATCAAAGTAATGAAATTATGATTCAATCTCTTGGGAAGTTTCTTTATTTGAATTTTTTTTGAAATAGCCTCTTATATGTCTTGTTGCAGGAGATCCCAATACAGTTTATAAAATTTAGAAGAGAAACCATCTGGTCCCGGGCTTCTAGCATCGTCAATAGAGAATAGAGCTACTTTAATTTCGGAAATAACGGCTGGTGAAGCTTAGTACTCTTTCCCTTTACTATTAACTTGCATTCTGGAAGATACATGACATATAAAATGTTTATCTCCCTATTAAATAGGGATTGATAATATGATATAGCTTCATTTTTTAATCCATTATAGTCATAAATATAATTCCCTTGCGCATCTAGTAAGGCTTAATTTTATTTCTGTGTCGTTGCATAAACATTTTTGCATAAAAGAATTTAGAGTAGGTGTCACCTTTGTAGCCATAAAACCTTGCTCTGCTGCTTTAGAAATTGTTGTTGCTTTTCTAGTTGATCATTTAATTCCTGGCTAATTTGGTACATAGTATCATAAAGAGTAGAATTTTCAGGATTTTGATCGACTTGATAAAAAGCTGTATCAAAGTCCTCCTGCATCTTAGAAAAATATTGTCTTTGGCTCTCAACCTGTTCCATGCCTTCAGATTGGTCTTAATAGCCCTTAACTTGTGAATTCATTTGTACCTAGCTGAGCCCCATGTGTTAGTTGCATATCCCTGTGTTATACACTGGGTATAGCCATGCAAGTAGCACCAGTTATTTACATATTGAAAAGGAACCCCTTTTTGTTGTCGAGTTTGCTTACTGAAACTAATGAGAATAGGGGTGTGGTCGCTGATTGCTGAAGGCAAAGAGATGGTGACGAGTTGTGGGAGCATAGATACAAAATCATAGTTGACAAGCATCTTGTCTATGGTCGTCGCAATTCCTCTACGTCGCCAAATGTATTTACACCCCAGTAAAAAGGATTCAACCAAACCACAATTATAAAGGGATTTTTTAAAAGTATTTAAATAGGTAAAAGGGATAGGCAATCCTCCCTTTTTATCCTTCAGGTTGAGAGCATTATTAAAACCCCCCATTACAAACCATGGCAGCCCTACGGTCGAAGCATCGAGGCAAAGTAGATCCCATAACTTTTGCAGCTTTGAGAAGGAGTTACTAGCATAAACAAATGTGCAGTTGCATCGTAGACTCCCTCTATTAGATAGCAAAACCGTAATATCTTGTTGTGCCATGGTTAGAATGTCATAGGTCTAGATAGCCGTGTCAAATAATACCAAGACACGCCCCTTGCTACCAGTGTCATTATTGTGTAATATAGTCCATCGAGGAAACCTAGGTTTTAACGTTTCTATACTTTCAGTTCTTAGTTTATTCTCTACCAAGCTTAGCAAAGTAAGCGTATGAGATGTTAGAAGTGTGAATACTTAACTAATCTTATTGTCAGTATTCATACCTCCAATATTCCACGTCATAGCATTCATTTACCCACAATAGTGCTCCTTGTAACTCTTTTAGGACCAGCAGTAGTGTTTTTGGTTTTCAAAATCGTCTCACGCTTCTTCATATAATTAGAGTTTGTCGATACCATGGAGGATACATTCTTTTCACTCTTGGCTTGGCTACCTACTTCTTGAATTTTAGATGCAATACTGTTTACAAACTTATCTCTTTCTGCAATTTTAACTCTGTTGCTATCACTGCAGTTGGGATCGGCTTGTGCATCTGCATCAATAATGGGGCCTTCAGTGGTTTGCAAAATGTCAGTTGAAATATTTTTCTTTGGGTGTCATTCCTATGTAGTTGTAACAGTGCAGCCTGATTGATTATGTCCAAAAACATGGCAGTTCGAACATGGTTTTATTTTTTGTTCATAGTCTATCTGAATGAAATCCGAATCACCATTATATAACTCCATTTCAATTTCTGAAGGATATGAGAAATTTACATCAACTTCAATGAGAACAGAGCATAATTGAGTATGTTCTCCATAGCAGTTGCTGTGTCCATTCGAATAGGGTGTTCCAGTACACCTGCTATTCTGCTAATACTTTCATCGCTCCAATATTCCAGTTTCAAGTCTGTAAAATTGAACCTAAATTGGAATTGTAAAAAACAAATCTTTAATGATAGTAATACCAGGTTTCCATTTTTAATGATTGTAATACCAGGTTTCCATTTCTCGATGATCAATATCCTAGATCCAAGGGTGTACGGCCATGATCTAATAATCTTGGCACGATCTTCTAAGTTGTAGAACTTATTTTCCATTTTTCTTGTAATACATCTCATAGGATCCAATAGGCTGCCAAGTTTTATCTACAAAACCCTTGAAATTATTGTACAATGGTCTTCTTCCCATAACATAAACAACAAGCGTGTCTTCGTATTTTGCTTCAGCAGTTGCTATAACCGATTGTGACGGTTTTCCACGAACGGTATCTCCTTTCTTCATTGGTGGGTAATACGGTAGATCGGTGATCTCCTCTCCCCTTTCTACTGAGAATTCCCTAACCATATCTGTCCATGTTCGAGACGAAACTGGGTGGCTTCTTTGTGCAGCAGGTGGTTGCTAGGGTATCGGCTGGCCTTGTGGCTCGCTTCCGGTCACTGGAGGTATCATGGAGGGAATGTTTGGTGGTTTCGGTGGACGGGGCGATGCAACCGTTCCCGCTTTATTGCCTTGTTCTCCCATTAAATATTAATAATACACACACGTATAAATATATTACACACACATACACACACATATGTATGTATGTATATGACATAGATTTATGCAAACATACACACACATATATGTATGTATATGTATAACGATCTGCCTCTTCGATCCCCGAATGCTGATACTAGTACATCAATGGTATTAACGTGCCAAGCACCCAAGAGCCGGAAAGACGAATTGTTGGGGTAAAATAAAAAGAAAAAGAAATAGAACAACAAAGAAGAGACCACAATATCATGATCTCACATATAGACCGATAATATATAATATCTCAAACGGTCTTTACCAAAAAGGAACCTTTATATACATAAATCAATCAAAGAAAACTAATCTATCATCAGCCCGAACAGTTATAACAAACTGTCCTTACAAATGCTAATAGAAACAAGTCAAGTAGTGCAGCAGAAATAAAGTACGGTAAGGAATCATCCAGCTCCCCTCCAAGAGCTTCAATGAACCACAGCTAAATCTGGAAACATACTCGAGCTGACCCAAGCATTAAGAAAATAACATCCGGATCATGTTTGGTAAACTAATGTAATGACTCGCAAATCCGTACAATTCAAGCTGACAATAAACCACATATCTCCAACACAAATTGAACGGAGACGGATAGTTATGGAAAAGAAAGAAGAAAGAAGAAGAGAAGTGAAAAAGAAAATAGAAACTAAAACCACAGAATCTCACAACGCAGCGGAATAATACACTACACCAAAACAGTCATTTGGCAACACATTTTTTTTTCATTTGGCGACGCTTATATGGGTTGCATTTTAGTCTCGCTAATAAGTGTCGCTATCCAATATAAGTGTTACTGAAAATAAAAATTTACACTTTTAAATACGGCGACACTTATTTTCGTTGTAAGCCTTGTTTAATTGGAGTTAATTGAAATATACTAGGGCAAAACTGTAATTGAATAACATATCACGCTTAACCCTAGCCACGCTTGTCCCTGGCCGCATTTTCCCAAATCGTTTCCCTCTCTCACGTTCATTCTCCAATTCGCTTACTTTGGGAAGTAGAAATCATTAGTAGCAGGCAGCACTCCATATTACGTTCATTCTCCAAATATTCACTTCCCGAACCGAAAAAGAACCCCATGATCCCAGGCGCCGAGCGCCGCGACTTCTCCGCCATTCAAATCGACGATGATGACGTGACTCCTAAAGCTGATCCGCCTACTGTACTGATAAGTAAGTTTCTAGGCAAGCAGAAGGCATGCGGTGGTGAAATTTCAGTTGATTGTGATTTTGGATTGGAGGGGACGAACTCTCAGAATAATTCCTTGTATTATTACCATTTTTGTAAGTGCAGTAAAATCTACTTGCTAAATTTTTTGTAAGTGCAGTAAAGTTCCCTGTATTATTACCATTTTTTATCTCTACTGAATTTTGGGTGTGACCGTACTTCCCATTTTGATTATTTTTTAAGCAATAATTATGTTAGTTTCTCTTTTATTTTATCTATATTAATATCTCATGCACATCTATAACTAGATTGAAATAAGTATATAAGTAATTTTGCACCAAAAAAGACATCACAATTTTGTATACAATCACCAATCAACTGCTGAACTTTTGACTTTGTGAATCGTATTTTGCGGTCATATATCCTGGAACAAGGCATTGCTAAACTTTGTGAGAATATTTAAGATTAGGTATTGATTATTATTGCTCAAAATATGTAATAGATAAGGCACATGCTGTATAGTAATGGATATTGTGGGTTGAGTGGAAGGTTTCTGGTTATTTAGTTTGATGTTTTTGGTATCCATTACCATATTTTAGGTAACCAAAGAATACTTCAACTTAATAACTAAGCACTCTAGTTTATTTATGTCTATATACCTAATCATTCTTTGATTCATTACTTGAATTCACTAATTTTGTGTTCTTTGCAATTTTTAAGATGTCTGTGGATATTGTCTTGCATGAAAATATAAATTTCTCATTACTTTTTGCGGTTGCTCCGATAATTAATCCAAACAAGATGAATTTGTTATACATTAACTCCAGTTAGGATGGGCTATGGAGAAATATATTAATACTTAAATGAGATAGAACAGTTATTGGTGAATTGTACGATGAGGTTTTTCTTTTTTAAATAAACTTAATGTCATCTGAGTGAACTAGTCTCAAACTTATTGGTGAATTGTACGATGAGGTATAAATATTACTTAACGATTACTAATCTAGCTACGATCATGTCTTTAGTGCACACTACGTTGTTTTCTCTCATATTTTTCTCCTCTCAACTATTCTTAGGAAGAGCTGCCTCAATTCGAATTGGGGTTCTCATTAACCCGGACTCTCCCCTGAGTAGAGAGCAAAGAGTAGCATTGGAGATAGCAGTTCAAGACTTCAATTCCTCCAGTTATCAACTCTCACTCAACATTACTGATTCCAGTAGCAGTGGTAAGCAATATCTGTCATAGCCTGAATTGTGTGGCTGAAAACTAATTCACTTGGCGGTACCACCCTAAACCCCAGGTTTACCACTTTATGAATATTTTCAAACAAATTGAAGAGAGGCTATGGTAAAATAAATTTTATGTATTCATGTTGGGATTTTACTGGAAACTGGGGATTTTACGTAGAGTTACTCTCGTGTACATGATGGAATTTTATACATATTGGTGGTTGTAGTACTAGGATGGGAGACCAGAATTTTTGTGGTCCATATGCACAACCTTGAATCATACATATGACATCTAATTATCGTTGAAAAATAAAAATAGACGATCGTAACTAATTCATATTTTGCATCTGACATAAGTTCTGAAATTTTCAAATATAATGATCAGCATTTAATTCTGATATGAAACTAGGTAGAACTAGAGTTAGAGGAATTATATATATTCAAGTTGAAACTAAATTTGAGAATAAAATCAAAATTTGCAATTATGAAACTTTTGGTAGATTTTCACCATAGTAGTCCTAAATAAGCATGATAGCCAATAATAAAGAGTGATGTTACCTAGTCTAAAACCCCAAGCAAAAACATGATATTTCATTGATTTATCCTTTCCAAAAAAACCAACAAGTTATTCTTACAGAAGTGTGAATGGATATAACATTCACTTTCATTGTGTTAGATGATAATTAAGATTTTTAATATGCATATGAAACATAGCTCACTCAATTTTGTATCATGCCAATTTAAACAACCAGAAATAACTTAAAATATTCAACAATTTATTCAAATAGCTTTATAAATCATAGCTAATTCTGTTGAGTAGACTGTAAAACAGTTATATAAATATTAGGGTTCTTGCTTGCTTGCCAAACAATTATATAAATATATTTCATTAATATTGGCCAAGAGTTTGGTTTTATACTATTTGTAATTAGGCCAGTAATTTTATTCCTTGCTTATTATATGGCAGAAAGTAGACACCTTACACTGTCAAGAATGTTGATACCCACAAGGTTGAATTTTTCTTTAGTTTTATCATCCTTAGTAATTTTATACATTAACTAAACCTGGTAGTCATTTATCCTTTCCTTCTCTACTATTTGTTAAGCCAACATTTTTGTACTTTTGATATCTGGTAACATTGTTTTAATTTTCATAGTCTTATAATTAATCGTTTTAGCTTTGTAATTATTGAAAGCTTGAAATTTGGTATAGTTTTGAATTGTGTTATGGTAGTTTGGCACTATTTAGTTTTCAATGGTACAAGTAAAGAGGAGAGTTGCACAGTCATTGTGTCTTTTCAGTTTACATCAAAATTTTGAATTAGGACAAATGTATAGTATTCATTCACTGTTTGCCAAACCAAAACACATGTTTCGGCTATATAGATAGCGATGTGGATTATTTTTACCTGCATATGTAAATAGAAAAGTTACTGAAACTGCAGTTATGATATACATGCACGATGTGGACAGCATCAACTCACATAACAACTGCAGTTGTGAGGCAAGTTTGGAGAACCATAAGATCCATATCAGACATGTGCTTAAGCAAAAGTTCTAACAATGCATTGACTCTAACAGGTTAGAACGTCAGTTTTCTTTTGTTGTACTAGATTTTCATTCAAATTAGTTCTATTTGTACTTCTGTAACATTAAGTCATAATATTAAAGACTTTGGATGAAATATTATTGTAACCCATTTGTCGGGTTCATTCATTCATTCATTGAACACTCCTCTTCTTCTTTCTTTCTCTCCCAATCTCTCTTTCTTATATGTACGGGCACCCATTGTCTTCTTTATTCTTTATTTATTCTGTTCATGTCCTCCTCTCTTTATTTCCATTATATACAACTATTACCATAACCTGTTGGAAGGTTCAATTTAAATGAAAGACTTGGTACCTTATTTTGATTATGCGAATCAAATCAGAAAACATTTTAATCTCATTTTGATGATATAATTCAAGTAAAAGAAAATTTGTTTATTTTTGTCTTCACAAGTTTATATTGCACAGAGAAAGAAGAGTTTTTGCTATACATATTTTGACTAGCAGAGCAGAAATTGAACTTTTTTAACTCTTGATAGTCATATTCTAACTGCTACCCTTCACCAAAACGTAAGTTATTTAATTTTGATAGCAACGCTATAGTGTTTGCATGCTTCGATTTTAACATAACTAATTGAATATGTCAAGCTAACATGATTTAGCCATTAAACAGCGAAGCTACTGCATACATTTCCATTCCTGTTTTCTTTGCTAAATACTTCAATTTTAGAGGTATTCTGAAATATAAGCTTCTTAACCATGGATATGTAGATAGTATTTGTTGAGTTGGAGTTCTACAACAATCAATTGCCACCCAAAACTGCCCTTTATCATTCATTCGCACATTGTCTGGAAATCCTGGCAAATTTGCAAATAATTCAACCTGTCCTGCCTTTGGTCCTTCTAACCAGTATCTTATAACACTGCAATGAACACTCAACGCTTAAGTTTCTCCTCTATACAATTTTTTTTTAAATAAAGAAAAAAAGGGAATTACTGGTTCTGCAAATCCTTTATTTCATTTTATTTATTTAGTTTTGCTTTTCTTATTATATTTTTGGAATTAGCTCTCCAACTTGTAAACTATAGCAACTTATCTCAAATTTTCAAATAGAGTTAATGGCTTTGACAGATGAGTTGGAGGATTAACTACTCAATTAAGCTAAAAGAAACTGGAGTTAGTTGAAAATAGTTTCTTACCTGCAGCTGGCAGTTTCAGTGTAAAGTAGAAATGTATGATCCTTTGATATTTGTACACCATTAGGAAATGTCAAGTTCAGCACCTTGTCAAATAAACAAATAAACTTTTTGTATGAATATTACAAGTATATTTTCACATGTGTAAATTGGAGGAATTTTCATGATGAGTTAATTTTTTTGATTAGTATGTTGTTATGCTTACATGACTTATAGAATTCTTTACTGTCAAAAACAAACTTTCTGATTTGTGTCGACATATGATTTCCAGGAGAGTATTTCACTGACATATGAACCAATAATTGATACTTTGTGGAGTTATTTTCAAAGAAAAATTATGAAACTTTGAATTGGCTGTTATAAAACAAAGGACAAAACAACAGCTGCTCTTTAAGGAAAATCCAATGGATAGCCAGTTTAATAAACATTCAATTGAACATGTGTTTAGTAAATTTTATTTGGTTTCTTTCACAAATAAACTCATCACAAAGATAGCAAGTATAGGTATATGTCAGAAGGAAAGTTACATATTTGAGGTATGAATGTTTGATTTTCTTTTCCTGTTCTTATAGGATGGTCAAGGAGTTATTACATCTTGATGCATTGGTTATTCTAAAACTCTAATAGTTAATGTCGGAACCTAAACCTTACATGCTTTCAAAAGGTATGTGATTTATTTTCTTTAACTGCATTGTAATATGAATAATGTGACAGTTGGTACATTTTGAACTAAATGGTTGTTTGTTATAATGATGGTATGAAGAAATATGGAATTAATCAGGATAATAGATGTTGTAATTGAATGTAATAAATATGGAATTATTAAGACACGTTACAAATTCGATACATGACTTAACTACATTCCTTCTTTGAAGTTCATCGGTTTTTCTTCATAGCATATAAATACTTCATTACTGGAATGTTTCTATCAGATATTACTGTCGAGTTGTGTATAAATTTCATTCATATTTATTTGGTATTGAATTCATATATTGAGATTATTTTTTCAATTCATTCTAAGATTTCCATTTCCTTTAATGATTTGATGTGTGTGTTTGCAGGCTATTTGTAGGCTGCCAGGAACTAGAGAAAAAGAGGTAAATTAATGTAATGAATTCTTGTTGATGAGTTTTATTTTTAAAAACATGGATGATAAATTATTTATATGTATTTAGGGCAGTATATTAATTATTAAATTACTAGCATGTATTTGGTATTAATTAACAGTTGGTTACCTCATACGGTCATTAATCCTAATCGAATCCAAGCATGTTTAAGTTGAATATATAAAGCTTCTTACGAAAAACTTCCTTCTTGTCAGCTTTAAAATCCTTATTGTAATTTATTACTGTGTAAAACAAAGCCGTGATTATAATATATACTGATAATGATATCTGTTTATACTACATTCTAAAACTCATGAGTGTTATTTTTAAACCAGGAATGTCTATGTAATGAATGAGCTAAAAGGAACTAATAAGCATCAGCCAAACCTGACAAATTTATTGATAATATTAATAAGGAAAATTCAACTGATAATAAAAGTAAGAACATTATTTCATTTTCTTTCAATGATTTGTGCATTTGCCGGCAGATCCCAGGCATTAGAGAAAAAGAGAAGTCTATAGTAAAACTAAAATGAGAGGAAAGGACTGTCTGTTTCTCCGTTTATTATTTGTTTTTGCTAAAAAAAATTAATGAGACTATAAGACATATATATTAAACATGATAGAACTTGCTGTGATTATATTATATTAATTACTGCTGGTATATTTGTCTTTGTAATAGTATGCTGAGTTGTGTTTCTGCTATTGCGTCCTTTTAATTGCTAGATAATTGTGTGTTAGCTATTTATTTTGTTCAACTATTTAAGCAAGCCTTCCATGGTTATAGACTTGTTAAGATAATTGAGAAATTACTGTAAACGTTTGATGTTTTTTCCTGTAGTTGGTTGGTTAATTGCTGGGAAAATGCATCACACGTGAGAGTTGATTATGGAAGTCTAAGACAAAGAAGCATGCTAAAAAAGATGCTGCATTTGCTGCATGGTGTGTATTAAAACAATGTGAGTAATATCCCATCCTTTTTGGTTTACCTATATTTATCACAAAGTGTAGTTGAATGAAGATACTTGTCATTTTAGGAAGGTGATACCGAATGTAGAGAAAGTAATTTGGGTGGTTGATGCTCTTGAACCGGATGCACCAATTTATGATGGTCCTCAAAATGGAATGTACAAGTTATGTGATTTTTCAGATGGAGGTTTCATTATATGGCCGGAGTTTCGTATCCGGTATTTGTAGAATTTCACTATGAAATTTACGTTGTCTTTTGTATTCCAATTTGACATTGTTATGAAGTAGTTGATTATGTATTGAATTAACCAACTTAATTATGTATTGTACTTGTTATGAAGTAGTTGACTATGAAATTTATATTGTTATTTGATCATGAATATTGTAAATTTTGGGTTCCTATTGAATGTAGTATAATAATGCATATCATGTTAGTTATTAATTGTTTATTAATGTTAAAATAATTGACTATATTGAGAATGAAAATATTTCAGCGTTATAAGCGTTGGCAATTAAAATTTACCAACGCTGATAAACATCAGCATAGAAAATTAAACAATGTTGGATGGTTAATTTGCCAACGTTTATAAGCGTTGCTAAATAATATACACCAACGTTTATAAGCGTTGGCGAATACAACCTTCCAACGCTTATAAGCGTTGGCAAACTAAACTCCCCAACGCTTATAAGCGTTGGCAAACTAAACTCCCCAACGCTTATAAGCGTTGGCAATAAATTGCGACGCCCCTACAGCGACGCTAATAAGCGTTGCTGAAACTGTTTGCGATAGTTATACTCGTTGGGAATCACCTGTTTTGGTGTAGTGATATATAATATAGATCAATAACCTTTATAAAGAGAACCTGTAATATACAGACATCAATCAGAGTACACAAATAAATAGTTATCAGCCTGTGACACCCTGTCCTCACAAATGCTGATAATTTAAACACCTAATGTAGTGGAAAAATGACCAAATATGGGAATACATCCTAAGGACCTCCAGCTCGTCTACTGAAGCTCTAAAGCATCCAAATCTAAATATGTAAATATGCTCGGTCTAACCCAAGCATTGAAAGGACTGAACACTCGGATTGGCATGGTAAACCCACATGAGAAAACATATCTCAATTGAATTTTAAAGTTATCAAAACTATTCAAAACAAAAGCTCTCATAAGACCAAATCGCACATAAACACGGTTGGATTTTTGCCTTATGATAACCATTCATATCAAATTCTGTTATATTATATTAGCGTTTAGTATAAAAATAATTTAATCATAACCAAAATTATTACATTGATAAATTCCAGCATACTGGCTACAAAGTAGGTTCTACAAACAAAAGGGCAGACAAGTATTGGAGAATGAATTTCCAAACAATAGCAAGTAAGGAACTACCTTCCGTATAGTACACTCTAGAGGGATGTACCGAGGATCAACGACTTTTGAAACCTCTGCAACTGGCAAGACCTGCCCACCGGCAAATCATCTGGTGGCGGATAGAACCGAATATGACATCACCTCGGTCGTTCTCGACCTATCCATGGCCACAAGCATACACAACATACCCGAAATATAAAGGGTAATCTAGAAAGGTAATGACCATACCCTAATAGAAGCGACCCACCTAGCCTTAAGGCATGCCCAGTTTAAGCCATATTCGGGTAATGAGGCTTAAGGTAACGTTTATCTTTCATAGCACATTCTACTTTGAATGCCACATTAGCAGTCCACATCACATAACTGATTTCTACAAATGTAGAACTCTTGTGCTCGTACATCTCAGGAAATGGTGTTGAGCTAAGAGAAGTTGCCTTCTCACCACCAAACAGATGATATATTTATAGAGATCAATCAATGAGATCTAGACATGCAACGTCTGACATTCGTCCATATAATTTGTCCAGGAACTGGATAAACTGAAGGTACTCTCCTACTTCATCCTTTCGGGAGTCATCTCTAGGATTAGTAGCGAGAAGTCCTTGCATATCGAAGCTTTTCGTAACGAAGCACTACTGCTATCATATATTTATATATAATATGCATCATTAGTCTATTGGCAAATAGCCCTGCAACATGAAGATCTCTGTCTTTAAAAACCATCATCATAAACCTGCACTTTCGAACGCATACATTAGTCCGAAGTAGTTTTCGAATAAATCCGATCCCGGTCTCTTCGGACCGACAACGATAAGAGACCCTCAACCTCATATGAAAACCAAGTCTTGTAGACTTATCACATTTCCAACTCTCAACTTGCTATCCTTCAGCCAAGAAGGAAGCCCGGTAGATTGGAGTACAATAGTCACTCTGCACTACTTGAATCAATATTTTTAACACCAAACGATAATCAAGCCTACTCAGTCAACTTCGTGCTAAGTGCACGACTAATCAGTTCCCACATCAAGTCAAGGAATAAAAAATGGCCAAGTTTGATGGTCGATTATTTAACTATTAAAGCAACAAATAAAATCTAGCACATAAGCAGCCACTAGGCCCATTTAATCAATCTCTCATTAATTCAAATCACTTTCCAAATAATTACTTCAAATTATCTTTAAAAAGATATATTCTCAAAACTCTTTCAACTATTCGATATTTGGAAAACATTTCTATATACTTATATCAATAGTATAAGTGCATTTAATAACACTACCATTTTGGAGACACAACCATTTTGGAGACACACTAAATAGATTTCTATAACCATACGACTCTAGAGTTCATACGCCTCAGAATGGGTGTTAACTATAAGACGCAATGCTTCCTATACCACCAAGCCTTTAGTACGATCATAAGAACCAATTCATGTATTTCACAATGGTAGGTCAAAACATAATTTATTGGGTCAAAATGAACGTTGTGTAACACATCGTTACAACAACCCAAAACACTAGTATAGGGATTCAATTAATTATATATATATATCCTATATACTATATAAAATATTTCCTTTCGAAAATCATTTACTATAACAACAGTGTTATAGTCCATGCCCTCCTTGCTTTTCCGAAAACGTTTATTATAACAATAAATGTTGAAATCTATGTTTTCGTCACTTAACACGTTTTAAATCACTTTTAAAACCATTAAATTCCATTTGAAATATCACTTTTACAACATTCCTTTAAAAGATAAAATGCTTTTAAAACGGTTAACTTCATATTTAAATCTCAACATAAATCATTTCTATATTTATAAAACTATGTTTATAAATCTCCTTTTTATTTTATAAAACATCTTTTTATAAGATCTCTTTATTTATAAAATTCTTTTTATAAATTCATTTCTTTATAAATCCCTTTTATTTATAAAATCCCATTTACAAATCTATTTACAAAATATCGATTACAAATCCATTATATATATATATAACAGTCATATATATATATTCCATTTATAAATACTTTATTCATAAAATATCACTTTAATAAATCCTTTATATGAACTATTCAAAAATCTCTATTTAAAGTATTTCATAAAACAAAAAATTTAGACCATAAAAAATCATAACTTTTTTATTTATTTAAAATAATTCATTCCTTTTAATAATTCGATAATAATTATTAAAACGTATAAAATTCCATAATCGTTTTAAAATCATTTCAACTCAAAATCATAATTTATAGTATTTTAAGATACTAAAAATAAGGCCCAATGCTGCTTAGCACTAAATAAGGGTAATCATATGAATGTCATTAAATATGGCATCCAAAACATAATATATCATAATGTATATGAAAAGTAAAATCAACCGTGTGAGGAATCCTACTGGATCCCTCCAACATGTGCCTCTGCATCACATACAATATATAATCATAAAGTATAAATTAACCGCTTCAAGGTAGGATCATATACAAAGGGTCATCCGCTCATACGCGAAAACGTAATAGGGTCTCACCCACTCCAAGGGCGGAAATATATCCAAACCAACAAATAAAATAGTAAATCATCAAAACAGTTAACAAACAATTAGCAATAAAATTATCCACACTTATATAAAAATATAAGTGGGCAGGAGAGGTGAGTTAACTCATTAAAATTCTAGTAATCGTTGAAGTGTTCCGGTTTGAATTAAAATCGAACAAACGTTCAATTTTAACCCAAATTCCTACTAGCTCCAAATCCATCCAATCCAATTCTATATCGTAGTATTCGTTGTAATGAGTGCAACGCGACTGATCGCGTTGGATTTCAGACCAAGTATGATCAATATATTGGTTTTACAAGATTTACTAACTAATTAATATATTTATACTCCAATTAAAATTATTAAATTAACTTTCCAAAATGCCCCCACCCATTAACTAATTACAATTAATATAATTTCGGACCACACTGCCCCTCACCTCCTCAAA
Organism: Allium fistulosum; assembly: GCA_030737815.1. Classification (NCBI taxonomy): domain Eukaryota; kingdom Viridiplantae; phylum Streptophyta; class Magnoliopsida; order Asparagales; family Amaryllidaceae; genus Allium; species Allium fistulosum. The sequence continues at coordinate 340,210,921 of CM060907.1, forward strand.
ATTAGCAAGTAAGAAAAATGCCCCAACCTATTAACTTTCCAAAATCAATTAGCTGGAATAGATTATAAATCTTTCTAAGTCTTTAAAGTCATTCACAGCCATCAACTAATACCATTCCAAGTTATAACTCAAAAATCAAATTTTATTTATGAGTTTATTTTTTCAAAATTCTCAAAAAAATTCTAACACCTTAAATTTACGTAAAATTTAGCCAGCGTCTCCTTTGCGCGGTTCGATCAAATAAACTTACAATATATATATATAATCACAAATATACATCTCGTCTTCAAGGATGAGGTATCCCGTTGGGAAAAAATAAAAATACGATCGTATATAATCTGAGATGTGTAGCTTTTCTTATATTAGCAAGCATATACAATCAATATAATATGAAAGCGAGCTCCAAATGTGAAGCATACACCATCCATACATACTAATCACTCAACAACCAATGAGAACAAGTATAGCAAAAGTAATATCAATATATAACATGCAGTATTGTAAAAATCCTTCTAGAATCCCGCCTAGGCTGCGCCTAAGCGCTAGGCTAGCCTTACCGCCTACGATTTTGATAATCCACCTAGACGAGACCTAACGCATTATCTTAGCATGTAAATCGATTTATAAGCACCATTTTACATCAATTTAGGCTTGATTCCTCTTAAAAGCCTCAAAATGCTTGTTTCAATAAAAAAATTCTTCATGGTTGCTTCCAAAACCATTTAAATTCATGATATCACATTATGGATCAGTTAATACTAAACAAATTACTAATATTTTGTCCAAAATCCATGAGTTTATCCAAAATGCCTAGCTTTGATTAATCCCCGCCGAGACGATTAATACCTAGTCCATGCTTACCACCTAACATCCGTCTAGCGATTTTTACAACCTTTATAACATGTACTAATACAATAGCTATATGAAAATGTAACAAGAGAAACCATTAAACATTCATATACATTTTCTAGTGTCAATATTTAATTTATTAGAGTCCGTACGATGTGCATACACCATCCGTATGCAAAACCATACCTGATCGCTTGCTCGATCACACAATTTCACTTCTGAACTAGTATCGTTCACATGACCACTCTAGTGCAGAATCAAATCTAGTTGCTTGATTAAAAACTATCATTCTCCTTGCATAGCCATATAATATAACAGAGAATCCCAGAAACAATTAAAAGTTCATATCCAGTGTTCGCCGTCGAGAATCAAGTGAAAAATTCTAACTCGGACCAATGTAAATCATCTCGAAATCGTGTATTCGAATCTTGATCAAACATCTATGCAAATAAAATAATATACATACAACTTGCATATTTCAGTTGGTTTCTTATTATACCCATTCTTTTTAATTCGAATTCTTTTATTTACACTCATTTATTCATAATCAATTATTTATCCATATTCCTTTTATTTACTTTCATCTTTCATATTCATTTTCATTTATACTCATTTATAACTTAGTATATTTCTTTCAATACTAAAATCACTTCAGAACCATTCCATCAAATTTTACTTAAGTTTATTATTTGCATTTTATACAACACTTCTCATGATTATTTTTGCTTTACAACTTAAGTTCATATACATTTCAAATAAAATTCCATTTCATTTAACTCATTTCATTAATTCACTTCATTTACCTTTACTTGAGTTAATTTCTTTTCAAAATTCATTTTATTAACTTAAGTTAAATTTCATTTCATTGTTCAATTTCAAATTTACTTTTCTTAACATTTATATTCAGTAAGTTAAAAATTATTTTTAACTTACTAATTTTCAAAATTTATAAGATATAAGACTTATTTTCTCATATTTATCAAACTATATTTTGGATTTTAAAATAAAAACTTGTTTTACCAAAACACAACCTCAATGGTAGCAATCCATCGCTTAGAAACTCGAAAATGAATAATGATGATGCTGTAGTCATCACCCGAATTATTTTCCAGGGACTAAAGTGAGTTCAGTGCTTTCTATCGCTTTTAAATTATTTTAAAAATATTTCTAGTCAAAATATTTCCCAAATAATATCATTATTATTTCATACAAACTTTGTATTTTTTTTCAAAATCAACGAGATCCGATTTCTCAAATTCTCAGCTTTTAAATCCTTCTTTTATTTACAAATCATATTTATAAATTTTCCTTATATATAATTTCACTTTGGTTATATAAAACCATTTCTTAATTTTTTATATCTTTTTTTAAGTTATAATAGTAAGAACTTTTATTGGAACACAAACAACAGTAATGATAATCAAATATTGTTATTCTCTAACAACCAAACAAACTATATATACTACAATAATTTTTGAAAAATTATTCCTTTATAAATAAAATACAATCAAGGTAAAATTATTTCATTTACCCAATTTCAAAACAATACCATGTCAAATTGCTATGTTCAAGTGTTTAAAGATCCCTATCAATAATGTTAAGTACCCGTATTGATCAGAATATATAAGCCACTCAACAGATCAATTAACACAATACAAAACATTTTTATATCACTAACAAATAAACGCTTATATCTATAATACACCTAAATTCATTCTAGGGTGCTACTGACCCTATCTATAATGAGTATGCCACCAAAGCCTAGGTGCTCGCTAACCTAAGCTCTGATACTGGCTGTAATGATCCATAAATCCGTACAATTCAAGCTGACAATAAATCGCACATGTCAAACTCAAATTGAATGGAAAGGCAGATAGTTATGGGAAAGAAAGAAGAAATAAGAAGAGAAGAGAAGAAGAAGAAGAAACCAAAACAACATAGAATCTCATAAGTAGAGAACAATATATATCAATAATCTTTACAAAGAGAAACTATAATATATGAACATCAATCAGAGTAACAAATAAATAATATCAGCCTGGACAATTATAATAACCCGTCCTGACAAATGCTAATAATTTAAAAATTAATGCAGTGGAAAAATAACCAAATACAAGAATACGTCTTGAAGACCTCCAGCTCATCTGCTAAAGCTCCAAAGCATCCAAATCTAAATTTGTAAATATGCTCGGTCTAACCCGAGCATTGAAAGAGAAGAATGCCCGGATTAGTCTGGTAATCTAGCATAATAAAACACATCTCAATTGAATTTTAAAGTTATCAAAACTTTCAAAACAAAGGTATATCGTAAGACCATGCCGCACAGAAACATGGACAGATTTTACCTTACAATAAAATATTTCTTATATACTAATGCCTAGTATACACACAATATTAATCATAGGAAAAATTCTTACATTTATTAAATTCCAGCATATAGCTACAAAGTAAGAGTCTTCTGCTCGCCAAAAACACAAAGCGAGAACTCCCTATCATGCAGCAAGCAAATCCGATCCTGGTCTGTTAACCCAAAGTGGACCAACACCCTGGATTGAGTGTGAAAGTACCAACCATGTTTATCAAGGAAAATAGAATAGAGACAAGAAGTAAAAACTTGCAGATAAAGTAAAAAACACAAGAGATTTGGTTCGGCTGTTAACGAAGCCTACGTCCACTTTATAACTTTTCTTATTGACTAACTGCTATTACACGTTGAATCTGATTACAATGCAACTGAATTATGTAAGTTGGATCAAGTCACTAATGCTAGAGTTCATTGGAGAATCACAATGAACCTTGTAGATGACAGTTGGGTGGGAGAAGAAAAATAAAGAGTAGTTTCTGTAGAGTTTCAGTAGTCAATCCAGAAGATCATGTTTATGTTACAGGTAGGATTGTATTTATAGGGGTTAGAAAGCTATTGGGCTAGGCCGCCTTGCCAGATGCTTGGAAATGAACTATACAAACATTACCTTCCGCAAATCAAACTTGGCACCTTATTCAAAAGAGCCTTTTGATGGAGTCGAAAGGTTCCCTTCTGCATAAAATCAGCTATCCATCCCTATTAAAGAATCATTAAGTCAAAGCTATGGGCGCTGCATTCTCACCTTTCGATGGAGACAAGGGCATTCAAATATGTTCAGAGAGCTATAAGCCAACCTTCCGACAAAGCCGAAAGGCCACCCTTTCGCATAAGGCTAGAAGGATGCAAGTGAAACCTACTTTCCGATACAGTCGACATGACCCCCGCGGAAGGTGCCAACTCGCACCTATAAATAAGACCCAAGGGGTCCATTTTTGGGATCCGAATTTTAGTTTTCGAAATCACTACTGTTTTGAGAGCTTGTAACCCTAATTTCTAAATAGACTTGGGGCTTTTTACAACAAGCATTATTATGTATTGCTTCAAACCATAATGAATAATTACATGTTTTAGATCAATTTTTTCACGTCTTTTATATGCTTTATGTTGATATAATCAAATACCGATCCTCTTTTTACATTTCTTCGGTTCGAAAGGCTCAAGATAACCTTTCTATGGGATCTATCTTTTCTTCGAAACCCCTTTTGATAGGGTATCCCCTTAAGATATGATCTACGGAATTACCCTTCATCAAGGAGATCACTCAAGATCCGATCCACGTAATCGAAACCATCCAAGGACTTTCGTCAAGACTGAAACCAACATGTCCCCTTAAGAAATTTCTACAGGTTTATGACCCTCATTCTTCTAACCTTCCGATAAGGTCGAAACCCCATATCTTCCTAAGAGTACTTTGCTGGTTCTAACCTTTCGGCAAGGTCGAAGTCTTAGATTTTCATAAAGGTTATACTACGATTTCGAAACCCTCCGACCTTATTGGAGTTCCACTGGTTCTTACTAAGTCATCCGGCTCGATTACAACTTGTGACCCTCGATTAAGGATCTACCTAATCTACATTCTCCAAACCCTGTCGATGGGATTGACATCTTAAATATATCTAAATTAGTTCTACAACGAAAGTGCTTGGACCTTTCGAACAGGACGAAACCCCTTTCGCAGACACCTTTCGATAGGATAACTTCCTGACTTTTCTACAGAATCTTCCAATATGAAGCAACCCTACCATTGTTTCCTCTCACCATTTGATAAGACTAAAATCTGTGAAATTAAAGTCCTCTGCTCCTAGTATTAGGAGTCCATTTAGCCTTCGAAGGACATTAATGGAAAACATTATGTATCAAGTCCTTCAACATGGATTTTTTGGGGTGTTAACCAAAAGAGGGAGCTAGAGAAAAGGAAAAACTTTGAAAAAAAAACTAGGCTGAAGAACGCTAAGTTTCATTTTTAGGCCGAAGGACAAATGATAGTTATAATTAGCATTATATTCAACTTTTACACTATACAAAATGCTAGCTATATCTAGCATTATATTCGGTTTTACACTATATAAAATGCTAGTTATAACAAGCATTGTCCTTTGGCCAAAAAAACAAACTTGTTGTCCTTCAGCCTAATTTTTTTTTCTAAGTTTGTCCTTGTGCCTATTTTCCTGTAACCAAAATTTATGTTAATATTTTAGCGCCAGAGGGAGGGGTCGAACCTCCGACTTTATTGATTACCCCACCGTCTACTTGTCTATGCCACTACTTACTTGGACATTCCGTCATCTACCGGTATTAGTTCTTTCAAAGCTTAAAAGTCATCAAAAGATAAGGGCTATGACTCTCATGGTTAAAAAATCTTTGTGAAAAAGAATTCGAGCAGGGGTCTACAGGATCTCAAGAAATGGTCTTATCCCGTCAGATGGACCATAACACTCGTTTTGGGAGAAGCAATCCCTAAAGTTCATAGCACTACATATAATGAAAAGCACCTACCTTATGACTCTCCGAAATGGAGTCTAAACCCTTTTCATATAGGATCTTCCCTAGTCTTTACTTTGGAAAGAAAAAGTGAAAAGGGAAATAACTTGTTCCTACGGATAAGGAAAACGATTCAGTCTCATGCTTCAGGAACCATTTTTGAAAAGGAAACGACAAGGGATTATGACACTTTTGCTACGAAATGGAATCAAGTCATCAATGACTCTCGATCTTTGAGCAAGAATCGTCGAGTTAAAGAAAGATCTACAAGTGAAAACTCAAGAATTGCAAAGAGATTCTTAGGTAATAATCAAAGACTGGAAGATGAGTGATTAAACATAAATCCAAGGGCTACAAGAAAATTTCCAAGACAAACTTCGAAAACCACAGGAAGATCCATTAATAAGGAACAAAGAACAAGAAAAAGAAAGATAATTCCACAAGGAATTCCTGAATCAAAATCGAAAAGGATTAAACGCCAACTGAAAATGGTCCCAGCAACAAGATTTCTTGATGGGTATGAACTTACTACTTCAATAATAGGGATTTACTTTCAAACCAAAGAAAAACTCAACTATTGGCCATCTTAGAGAAAAATTCTCGTGTTTCAAAAGAGGCTTGGAAAGTTATACTTCCATTTTCACATGATGAACGGACATGATACCAACCAGTTTAAAGCTCTTAAGAAGATGGTCGTATATTTCTTAAGACGAGGGAAACTTAAACAGTTTGTAAAGGAATAAACAGAAAGAATTGTAGAACGAAGTTTCATTGCCAAAATAAGAAAAGTCTATAATGGTCGGGAGTAAAATTCTCCTTAAACTTGGACTACCTAAAATGGTAGGCTACCTAAAATGATAGAAAGCCTTTGGTCACACCAAGATGGCCAGGTCAAGGCACCTCCTAGAGGGAGGGCATAAGCCTTTAGCTGTGCCAAAGTCATAAATACCAGGTTAAAACGGCACAAGCCCTTATCCGTGTCACTCTATGGCCATGATAAGGCGCCTCTTGGAGAGAGGACGGGTAATCCCTTGGTCCCACCATGCTATGGTCTGGCCAAGGTACCGAGCAATCACTTAGCCGCGTCATGCTATGGCCAGGTTAAGGCGCCTCTTGGAGGGAGGTCAGGTAAGTCCTCGGGTCCTGCATGAGAATAAGCTAGCCGAGCGCACCAGAAACTTGGATGAAATGTCCGACGGACTAAGAAAAGTCCCTGCCTTAAATGGGCACCGCTAGAAATCGGCACTGCCTAAAATGGCAACTGCCAGAAATTGACACCGCCTAAAATGGCAACTGCTTGAAATAAGAACAAGAATCGGACAAAGAGTCCCATGCTGAAATAGGCCAAAATAAATGAATAAAGAAACTTAGTCCAAAGAAAGAAAAAGCATGTGAAATGTCATAAGAGCTTGGAGATAGCACATTCGACAAAAGAATAAAAAAGAATTCACTTACTTCTCATCCTGAACATCTGCCAGATTGGGTTTTCTTTCTTCCATTACTTATTACCAGAAATGGTATTCTGGTCTTCTATTACTTATTTCCAAATTGATTTTCTAGTCTTATATCAATTATTACTAGAAATGGTATTCCGGTCTTCTATTACTTACTTCAAGAGTGATTTTCTGGTTTTCTGATACTTATTGCCGAAAATGGTCTTCTGGTCTTCTATTATTAATACCAGATCGAGTATTCTGGACTTCTATTACTTAATTACCAAATATCGTTTTCAAGTCTTCTGTTATTAGTTCCAAATTGAGAATCCTGGTATTTTGCTGCTTGTTAACAGATATGGATTTCTAACCTCCTATTATTCATTACCAGAGAGGGTATTCTAGGCTTCTGTTACTTATTTCCAAGAAGGGTATTCTGGTATCCTTTTACCGAAACTAGAGCTCTAATCTTCCATCACTTATTATTACTATCAGACTGGCATCATCACCAGACTTGAGCTTTTAGATATATTCTAACATCAAACATTGCTATCCCTGGATCCCCAAAAGAAAAGAAAGTTTTTCCATAAGAAGAATGCTCAGAAGGGAGGAGCACAAAAGGTGGGAAAATCTGAGGTAGTTTTTTATAAGTGCGATAAGAAAGGACACTATGCTCATGAGTGTCATACGAAAAAGAGAAAGGAAAGGAGGTGATTGGAAAGAAGAATATCAAGTGCTTTAATTGTGGTCAGGTCGGCCATTACAAGAACCAGTGCAAAGAGCCTGCTAGAGATGGAAAGGGGAAAGTGTATGCATTGGAACCCTCAACTTTAAGGCCAGTGGTGCAGGAGAAAGGGAAGGCTATTCTGGGAAGCTCGCTACAGATTCACGGTACGTCTATTAGCATTTTGTTTGATACTGGTGCATCACATTCTTTTATTTATCGATGTTTGGTTGATAATCATAACCTAGAGCCCTCATATTTAGTTACTTCCCAAAGGGATGAAAGCCCGATAGGAGGGTATGCAACACTTAGGATGAGATGTGACCATTTAGAGTTTGAACTGTTAGGTCATACTTTTGACTGCTGTTTGCATGTATTTGATTTTGTGGGGTTTTGGATCATCCTTGGGATGGATTGGCTAAGTAAATATGATGCTAGGATATTTTTCCATGATAGGAGAATAACACTTAGACACCTTGATTGTAGTGGTCGGATACTTTATGCCATAGAAAACCCTAGTTGCGAAGTGAATGCTTTATTGGGTATTGTGGAGTTAGAGGATGGGTTGCATCGAGCCTTTGTGGTCAGAGAGTTTGCTGATGTGTTTGAGCCAATAATTGGGCTACCACCGAAACGAGCCATTAAATTTCAGATTGATTTAGTGTCTAGAGCAGAACCGGTGAGTAGGCCGCCAAGTGGGATGACACCTACAAAGATAAAGGAGTTGAAGGTGCAGTCGGTGGATCTAGAAGGCAAGAGTTTTATTCGACCGAGTAGTTTGCCTTGAGGAACTTCCGTATTATTTGCTAAGAAGATGAACGGATCATTGAGGCTATGTATCGATTATCGTAAGTTGAATGAGAAGACGATAAAGAACCCATATCCATTGTCGATTACCGATGATTTGTTCGATTAGTTAAGTGGAGCCAAGGTATTCTCTCAGTTGGATTTAGCAAAGGGATTTCATCAACTTAGAGTGGCAGAGGATAGTATTCTCTTGACAGCGTTTAAGACAAGGTATGGATCATGCGAATGGTTAATTATGTCGTTCGGATTAACTAATGTGCTGGCATTCTTTATGGATTTGATGAACCGAATTTTCCGACAGCACTTGGATAGGTTCGTGTTGGTTTTCATTGATGATATTCTGATATACTCTTAGGATGAAAAGGAGCATGAAGTTCATCTTAGAGTTATGTTTGAGACGCTAAGGGAGCATCAACTGAAGGCTAAATTTTCTAAGTGTCATTTTTGGAGGAAGGAATTGAAGTTCCTTGGTCATGTAGTCTCAGAGGAAAGGTTGACTATAGATCCGACTAAGATTGAAGCCGTAAATAATTGGAATAGACCCGAGACAGTAACCGAGATAAAGATTTTTCTTGGACCGGTTCGATATTACTAAAGGTTTATAAAGGTTTTTTTGCAGATAGCTGCACTAATGATTAAGCTTACGTGAAAGGATATGAAGTTCGTATGGACCTATAAGTGTGAGGAAGCATTCCAGAGCTTGAAACACTTATTGACCCATGCATCGATGTTGGTAGTTCCGGAGGGTAATCAGGATTAAGTTATTTATACTGATGCATGTGGAACTGGATTTGGGAGCCGTGTTGATGCAAAGAGGTAAAGTAATTGCTTATGCTTCTAGACAGCTCAAATCACATGAAATTAGATATCCAACGCATGACTTGGAATTAGCTGCAATTATTTTTTGCTTTGAAGATGTGGAGGCATTATCTTTTGGGGGAACGATTTGAACTTTATACAGATCATAAGTCGTTGAAGTATTTGTTCACTCAGAAGGAGCTGAACATGAGAAATCAAAGATGGTTGGAGTTTATTGTTGCTTATGATTTTGGAATTGAGTACACATCGGAAAAGGAAACATGGTAGCACATGCACTTAGCAAGAAACATCAAAATGCAGTATTGGCAATGATCGCTAAGTGGAAAGACTTGGAAGCATTATCAGTTGTAGTGTGCAATATAGATCCGAGGTAGGTTCTAGCACAGGAAGTAATGTATTGTGTTGTTTAGAAGTTCAACCGGTAATGATTGAGAAAGTAGCTTCCAAAAAGGAGGAGGATCCAGTTTTGGTTGAAGGGATCAGAAAGTTAAGGGAAGGAATAGAGAGCGATGACTTAAAGGATTTCAGCCTCGACCAGAATGGATGGTTGAAGAAGAAAGGGAGGTTATGTTTTCCGAATGTAGGAGACATGAGAAATGAAGTTCTACATGAATGCCATTGTTCGAAGTTCACTTTCCGTCCAGGAGGAACGAAGATGTATCAGGATATGAAGAGAAGTTTCTTCTAGGAGGGTATGAAATGAGATTTTGGTTTATGCGTAAAGCAGTGCTTGAATTGCCAGTAGGCAAAGGCTAAACACCAGAAGCCAAGTGGATTGCTTCAACCGTTGGAAGTTCTGTTATGGAAATGGAATTCTATCTTTATGGATTTTATTGATGGGTTGCCAAGGTTTAGTAGAAGAAATGAAAGCATATAGGTCATAGTAGATAGACTGACCAAGAGTGCCCATTTCGGCACCTATTTTGGCAAAATTATTCATGAAGAATGTGGTCAGGCAGCATTGGATTCCTAGTAGTAATGTCAGTGATAGAGATTCATTATTTACTAGTGAATTCTAGAAGAGTCTATAGGAAGCTTTAGGAACCAAGATCAACTACTTACCATCTACAGACTGATAGGCAAACAGAAAGAGTTAACAAAGTATTGGAGGATTTTTTAAGAGCTTATGTATTGGATTTCGAGGGATCATGGGAATACCATTTTCATTTAGTCGAGTTTTCGTATGACAATAGTTATCAGACCAGTATTAGGATGACACCATTTTGAAGCTTTGTATGGAAGACCATGAAAATCTCATGTATGTTGGTATGAGACCGGGGATAGATTGGTTCTTGGTCCGGATTCGGTAAAAGAAGCCGCAGAGAAGATTGAGTTGATTCGTGCTAGGATGGAGGAAGCTCGGTCTAGGCAAAAAAATTTTGCAGATAGGAGAAGGAAAGACATGGAATTCTCTGTTGGATACTATGTGTTTATTAAGGTTTCACCGATGAAAGGTGTGATTAGATTCGAAAAGTCAGGAAAGTTAGCACCTAGATTCGTTGGACCTTTCCGTATTGCTGAGAGGATCGGGAAACTCACTTATAGAGTGGAGTTACGAATAATTTTGCAGGAGTCCATGATGTTTTCCATATTTCTCTTCTTAGAAAATGTGTTAGAGACCCGAAGACTACCATAGCACCTACAGTGTTAGAAGATTTAGTAGTAGATCCGAATTTGACCATAGTTAGAAAGATGATTCAGATAGTTACGAGAGATGGGAAGAGGCTAAGGAACAAGACATTCAGATTGGTGAAGGTCCAGTGGAGTGACGATGATAGAGACTGTACTTGGGAAAGTGAGAGGAGGATTAGAGATGCTTATCCTAGTTTGTTTTGATGTTATGTTTTACCTTTTTGCGTGATTGTGCATCTTACCGTAATCTCGAGGACGAAATTCTATAAGGAGGGGAGTCTGTAACACTCCATATTTTTATAGGATTAATTAGAGTATTTAATTAGTTAAATAAAATAAAATAATGTGAAGACTAATAGGTTGAGATTGCATTTAACTAAGGTTAGCCGTGCCATGTTAATATGTAAATCAAAATGGGATAACATGAATAAATGGGTTAGGAAATAGGAAGGGAAAAGGGGAAATAGAAAGGACTTATACCCTAAACCCTTAGGAAATGAAACACACGTTCATTTGATTCTATCAAACTAAAACACATCAAGGCCGGCCATAATTTTTAATCTTAAGGGAAGATAAAAGCTAGGATTCAAGAGAATGAAGTTAATAACCTTATTCAACATCAAATCCCACATCTTTTAATCTCAAAGCCAAGGTGAATGATATTACATCCCCTTTTCTTATAGTTCTCGGTTTTAAGTCAGATCTGAAATGATTTTGCATGTTTATGTCATGTTTTGGATGATTAAAGTTATATATATATATGCTTGTTGATGAATTACACATGTTTATATTAGTTTTTATGATATGTTTAATATGAACCTATTAAATGACATCCAAATGCCTTGAAAAATTAAATATAGATCAAACATGATATTTTAGAGATGAGTTTCAATTTTCATAATTTTCTAGTAAAGAAAATAATTTATTGGATTATAAATTATTTACGGCTAAATTAATAATTATTTGGGTTTGAAATTTGTATATGTGGAAAACATATTAAAATTGATTTTCTAGAATTTTTCTAGATTTTTCCTAAGTGTTTTGATGAATATATAAAATTATTTAAGGTATGGGACTTAAATGTTTTATATATTTAATTAAGAAGATAGAGCATTTTATAAAATAAAATCATTGTTTATTTCTGAAGTTATTGGCAGCACTTTTCTGAAAGGTATATAGTAACTAATAAGAATTTGACAAAGGCAGATTAGTTGAAAAGTTTTCCCTTTTAAGTTAAAAATAAGAAAATCACTCTTTTAGCATGTTCCGCCACTTTTGGCACTGGGGGTTCCGACCCAGACCTTTCGACCTGGTCGAAACCTTAGGCTCCAAAGAGGTTGGAGTATGTTTGTTTTATAAACCAAAAGTAATGCCTGCTTTGCTTTCGAAAGAGATGGTTTCGACTAAGTTGCTTTCGACTAGGTAAAATAATTGAAATAAAGATTTAATGCTTTCGAAGGGGTCGAAACCCCTACCTTCCGCCTTTTTACCTTTCGAAGTCAATGGGTTTCGATGGGGTCAAAAGGTAAACTTGTCTTTTAAAACATCAGTCGCTTCTCCCATGCTTTCAAAGGGATGGTTTCGACACCACTACTTCTTGCTTAGGAAAAAGGTTTCGAAAGGAAGGTTTCGACTTAGATGTTTTTACCTTTTTTGTTCTAATGGAAGTATAACCTAATGGTTTCGTAAGAGATGACTAATATGATTTTGAAAGGTGTTTTTCCATATGTTTTAAATTGAACTCAAAGATCTTTCAAAAAGTTTAAGTTTTAAAAGTTTAATACTTTCGAAAGGTGCTATTTTCTGAAAGGGTTTCTAAGAAATCGAAAGGTACTATTGGGTTTCGAAGGATTCAAAAGGTACCACTGGGTTTCGAAGGAGTCGAAAGGTACTATTTTCTAAAAGGGTTACAAAGAAGTCGAAAGGTACTATTGGGTTTTGAAGGAGTCGAAGGGTACTATTTTCTGAATGGTTTCGAAGGAGTCGAAAGGTACTATTTTTGATGGTTTTGAAAGGGTTGAAATGGAAGGTTTTTCCAAGGTTTTCTAAGGCAATCTTTTAAAGTGTTTTAAGATGAGATGTATAAGGTTTTAGTGCTTTCAAAAGGAAGGTTTTCAAAGGTTTTGAAAGGGTTTGAAGTGTGGTTTCGAAAGGAAAGGTTTTGGCCTTTCGGCCTAGATAAATAAAATGGGTTTATTTGGTTTTGGAAGATATGCTTTCAAAGGATTTAGAAAGGGGTACTTTCAATGGAATAGAAAGGGGTACTTTAAAATATTTCAATGTTTTCATCAACTAATGTTTGAGTAAAGTATATATATAACATAACAAAGTGATTTTGAGTAAAGTATAGAGATTATATATTTTCCTTGTGTGGGTTTGATTTAATGGTTTTTTAATCATTTTGAAAAGATTTTCGAGGAAAATTATGGGAAGAAATCCATAAGTGAAAATGACCCAGATATTAGAATACTAGATGAGACTGGTTAGGGCCGCGCCCTATACATTAGTTATTGGCTCCAGTTAATTATTGTCCAAAATTCCAGTGTGTAGGGCTTGGTCACAGGTAAGATTAAAATTATGATTACAACCGAAAGGAATATATGTTTGTGCACAGATAGGTTATTGATGAGCCCGGAAAACCATCAGGATCAGGTAGACATGAGAGATGATTAAGTTTGGGACAGACCGTCCAGAAAAGAGGCATTTAATAGATAGTTAAGGACGGACCGTCCAGAAGAGGACTGTCTAACATATGTTGGATTAATTTTGTTTATATTGTCTGGTAGGCTGTGTCAGCCAAAGGTTAAAAGTTAGCCAAACAAAACTTATTCGTTTGAATGGATAGTTCATTTATTACCTAATATTTATGTATGTTTACATAATGATGCTTTATAGTATTTAACCAGTTTTGGTTGCAGGCTGCAAAGATATGTTTTAAAAGGATGCCAGTGAGGGGAAATCTGTTTCGCTAAGCGGCGTGGTCTCACTTAACATTATTAACTGGGATGTATAGTATTATTCACACCAGGCTTTATGCCTGACTCAAAGTTTATGTTTTCCTCTTAAACTCTCGGGTGCTCAAATTTTTTTTGAGTAGGCCGAGGAATTATGTTTTTTCAGGCCTTATTACGATGACGAATAAGGCTACCAGAGGAAAGCAGGAGGCTAACGAATAGCTACTTAGGAGTTGCAGTTTTATGTTTTGATGTATTTCCACCGTGTTTGTATTAAGTCAATTACCATATGGCTTTGATCATCCAAGGGGGTATCTTCATATACCGCTCTTGGCGTATTTTGTAATAAGTATATCTTATTTGTGCCTGGGACCGTATTGGGGTTATGTATTAAGAATATGGAACATCTATTTTGAAATTTAATGAAGAAATATTGTTTTGAAATCTGTGATTTGTTTATTATTTAAGTGTTTTTGATATTATGGATACCATTAACATAGCCATATTCAGTCACTAGAAGCTAATACTATAGATAACGGTAGCATTTGTAGCGCTTAGTTTTGGGCCTCTAGATAGGGGATTTTACACAATTCCTGTCAAGACTTGTTCTTCGTTTTCAAAAATGAAATTTCAAGTGATTAAATTCAACTGCCCATTAATCCAACCATTGCAAACAACAAAAGAAAATCAAGGTACCTTGTTGATGATTAAAGTACTATCTTGAACTAGAGCTTTCCTTTTCACTGGCTTCGGCTGTACATATGAAAGAAATAAGTATTAGTCATAGCGCTAATAACAAAAAGATTATAAAAAGCAGTAACAAAATAACTTACTAAAGAAGTGGAAACAGAAATTACAGATGTAGAATTAGGAAGAAGACAATAAGCGGAATCAGGTTTGTTGATAAGCGTGACTTGTTCAAGCTTTCTCTTGTTATGTTCTACTTTCTTCCTGTAAACTCTAGCAAGATCACCCCTCAGCACGCAATTCACCAAGCCTACATAAATTTGAATTCGACCACTTAAACTACCTCACCGCCACCGCAAATCAACCTTCAGAACCCGACCTTCAACTACGACATCCAAACCCACAAAACGGGACCTCAACCCGAAACCACCTCCCTGCCAATATGCGACCTCCTCTTGCAATCAAATCAAAACCGATCATAAAACCCCAGCAACCAACCACCAACCACCAACCCAAAGCCAATAGACCACTAAGAGATATCAGTATGACCAGGATCAGATTATCGACCCATCTTCAAGCATCCATTGGGACTCACCAGCTCGAAAGATTTTGGATTGTTTCGAATTAGAGGTTCTGTCGATGAAGGGTACATCGTTTGAAGGGATGCGTTGACAAAGTAGTTGAAGTTTGCATATGTTAAAATTGGATTCGGGTTTGGATCTACAATTAGGGATTTAGTTTGCATTTGGATTTGGAATTGAGGAGCTGTAAGGCAAAGAACGACTAAAATTTGGGAGGGATGGCAGAAATATGTTTAGAGCCAAAATTTTGGGTATGGAGCCAAATCTTTGGGTTGGGTGGGTAAAGAAAACCTGTAATGCTTTGTATGATACAAAAATGGACTGCATTTTAGAATAAATTTTGTTTTTAATTTTTATAATATTTTAATCTTTTTATAGCAAATTTCAAAATTTTAGGAATATGAATTCTTAATTATTAAATATTACTTATTAATATTGGTGGTTAAATATAAAATATTCCTCAAAGATTTTTAAAACCTATGAGAAAACACCTTCTATTGTGGTAAATTAACATTTTCAAGTTCACGGAAAAAGCATGAAAAATTAATGTTTTCCAACTTTTATTGTAGAAAACAGCTTCTGTTGTAGTAAATTAATTATTACTTCTTTATTATAACAGAAGATTAATTATTAATTATTTAATATTAAATATCAATTAATAATTATATTTATTAATTATTAAATTTGATTAATAAATATTAGCTATAATTTACTAATTATTAACAATTCATTATGATAAATTATTAAATATAAAAATTAATTATTTTATTATAGTTAATAATTAGTAATTATAAATTATTTATTAATAATCATTGGTTGTAACTTTTAAATAATTACCTATCCAAGTTTTCATTTATAAACTATTAACTATAAACTACAGTTTATAAATTATTAAATATAAAGAAGTTTTTTTACAACCTTTTTATTAAAAACGTTGTAAAACGGGTTTTTAACAGCATTTTAAATTCAAACATTGTAAAATAACTGTTGTAATAAGCTGTATTTATTACAAATAGTAAACTTAAAAGGTTACAACAGGCAAAAGAAAATGGTTATGAAAATGGGCATATATTACAACGGACAAAAGAAAATGGTTGTAATAAGCATCTATTACAACGGGCAATTAGAGAAGAGGTATTGATGAAAATTGGAATCTATTACGATAGGAAAAAAATTGTTGTAATAGAACTGTATTACAAAGGGCCAAAACCGTTGTAATAGAGATGAAAACTAGTATCTATTACAAGGGGCCGAAAACCGTTGTAATAGGACCATATTACAACGGGCAAGCTGACAACGTTGTAATAGGTGTACTAGATAGTGAAAAGTTACATCTATTACAACGGGCTTAAGAAAATATTTGTAAAATGTTTATATTACAACGGTTGTTTATGGTCCATTGTAAAACAAGCATCGTAAAAGGATAGTTTTGTTGTCGTGATAGCATTATTCAATTTACGCTATATTATATATATATATATGTGTATCATATAAATACACATATGTGTGTGTGTATGCATGTGTAACATATCTACCCGTGCAAGGTATAAAATGCTCATATATACATGTTGTGATTTAAATCGCAACGGACATGTTAGCTCATCAAACATACAAATATATTGTCTAAATGTATGTTTTTATATATATATACATATATACATATATATACATACACACGATTTTACTTTTATGTATAAAATATTACAATATATATGCGTGTGTGTATATGTATTTGTTTATATGTATGTATAAACTAGAAATTTTATTTGCCTTATTTTGCATGTATATATAAACATCAGTATACAATATTTACAATATGTATATATTTATAAATATATTAATACGTTTAAATAATATTTAAAATATATTATATATAATAAAAAAACTAAAGGCCGAAAACAGTACATGTATAAATATAATTTCTGTTAATATATATATATATATATTAAATACTTATATATTTATGTATAATATTAAATATTTATTAATACATATAAACAATCATAAACTAAATAACCACTAGTCATGCGCAAGCATGTCTTTGAATTTTTTGTTTTATTAAATTTTAAATATATATACATATAGTAATAAAACTATATAGATTTCTTAAAAATTAATTAAAAAATTATTTTTCAAAACTAAATTTGAATTTTAGATTTCCAGTAAAATTTTAGGCGAAAATTTTATAATTCAAAAATATACGACATAATTTTATAATTTACAACAATTTAAAATCTATTTTCTATTTTTTAGTTTATATTTAAATATTTAATAATAAAAATTATTTTTGTTTTCAACCGAGAATATATTGTGTATTAATATAATATAAAATATAAAACATATTTATAATACATATATGAATTTATATAATTATTTATATGATTAATTATTTGAATATTAGTTAAAATTATATATAAATATATAAAGTTATTTTCTTCGTGCCGAAAATATTATGGTTGTTAATTATTATGTATAAAATTATATTTTCATATTTTACATAAGTATAATGTAGTATTTAAATTATAAACTATACAAACACACACACATATTAAATTATTTATCAACAATAAGGAACTATTTAAATGCTAAGCCATGCTGCACGCAGATGTATTTTCATAAAAAAATACTTTAAAACATATATACATATCCATACAACCAATCAAAATTGTAACAATATATTTACATGTTGGAATTGTCACCTAACTAACTAACAATATATAATATTTAAAATAGACATTATAAATGTAGATTAATATTTATTAACATGTTATGAATGTATCTTATAGCCAAAGCCCATGTGCACACCTTGGAAGGATGAGATCTGATCCTCGAACTATTTCCAATTCGGTAGATTGCTAGTCTTCAAACTGTTGACCCTCAACTATCGATTAGCACTAAAACTGGTTTGATTTGAATTAGATACGAAAGAGGAATAAATGGGAGCGTTCTGCTTGAAATAGATAGGCTATAGAGACTTTAAAACTCCTCCAAAAGATGAGGGTAGCAATCTTTATATAGAGGAAAATAAGCAGAGAAGTTTGGATCTACTATTTATTCATTCTCATTCCATCTTAGCCATCCATTTCAAAGCTCTCTAACTGCGTTATTAGCTACCTATAACCCTATATTATAGCCGAATTAACCATCTCCTTTCATAGGCTTTAAACTCATTTAAGGCCCAAACAAATAATTTTGCAATTAAATCTAATTTAACGCTTATTAATATCGTATATCGATTAATATGTTTATAACTATTAGAAAGATATTTAAAAATACCTGTTCAACAAATCAATATCAAATTTTATAATTAATATTTCATAAATATTAATTAATTTATAACAATTACAAATTAACTTAATCGTTTGGTAAAAGAAATATTCATCGTTTCAGTTATGTGACTCATTAGGTCTAAATTTGGTCAGCAATTAATATCGAACTATTCGAATGTTAATGTTCATACGTCACTTAATAGGTGGTGTGATATCTTGACCAAATTTATTGCTTGCCCGGTTTCGGTAAAATCCAATTTTACTTTGTTAAGCGTTACCCAGTTGTGACATTTATTTATACCAATTCTCTTCGTTAAAACTATGTTACTTTGGACGTATGGAATTTTGTAGTGCTCAAAATTCCAATATTTTTTGTATTCAGCTCCATCGTCTAAACACAAAATCCATGGTTTAATAATAAAAATTATCGTTAACTGTACCACTTCAGTTAGATATTTTGACTTTGAGTTGACCGGGATACTTACCCTACATAGCTGAGGAGACGAATCCTCTCTTGAATAGTGTTCACTTCCAATACTTCCACTCGACCCAATTATAGTCACTCGACGGATGTCGTGCATGATTTGACTATAATGAAAGCAGAGCTTTCATATTGAAGATCAACAGTATTCTCAAGTTGGGAGAACTTTATAAATCGGTCACATCGATTTTGTTTGACCTCACTTATATTAACCAATAGAAAACTATCGAGTGAGTCTTTCTATCACTATTCAATAACTATCAGTACGTAACCCATAGGTGCCCCCAGTAGTAATGGGTAATACACTCCCCAATATTTCAAGAGCATTATGTACTCTAGTCTCAATGTTACATCGATATCCAATCTTGATGCTTTTTGACTAGGAACATTTAAAATGACGTGTTTTATAATATTATGATACAATACTCATGATTACAACTATTTGTAATTACTATCACAAACACACCATTTATATATTTTGCATTAAATATATTTTATTTAAATATTTAATTATTTATAACGCACTATAAAAATTATATAACGCATTATAAAAATTATATAACAGAAAGAAAAATACCTTTATTACGAATGAGAATTGATTATAGAGTTAATTAATTTATAATAAATTTCAGAATTGCCCCTAGGGCATATCCCTAACTCTATCAATATTTACTTTGCTTATACTTATATTGATACGTTATTATATTGATTGATGTGACATTATGAGTTTTGTGTGTGTGTTCATGTGTGTGTGAGATGATACTTCAGATTTATAGTATAATATAAAATTCAATATTTTTGTTCACTCGGTTTTTGGTAGTTGGGAATTTTTGTGTGTCTCTAATACTGTATTATTCAATTCTAGAACTCATGTACAATGCATTGCATCGATACTAGATAATTATTCCACGTATATTCAGTTATTGAAACGTATCTGTGTTGACCCAAAGTAGTGTATACAAGAGATTGCTTCTTCCATGCATTGATACAATCTATTGGATGGTAAACTTCCTTTGATGTTTTGGTTACTAGAGCCAGACCCTCACATTATAGCTCTAAAACTTGCCTCAAGCTAACAAAAACCCATTGCTATGTCACTCAATCCAAGAAATAGATCAGAAAAGTGACAACATGGAGAGGGTTGGATATAAGTTTGGTGAAAAGGAAATATCACTAAATTGCATAATAATAAAAATAGCATAATGCGTGGTATTAAACCATACCTTAAGCTGAGTCTTCACCTATATCCAATAAGTTAGCACATTTCCACTATAGTTCTACATAACATGTGAAAAGCCTATGAACTATTAATCATTACGGAAACTAAGTGCAACTTAACAGCTATATGCTAGGCTATTGGTCCTCGGATCTTTCGGTAAAGCCAAAACCCATTTGGTCATCAACGTAATACCAATACCATGACGTTCCAATGCATCATCCACTACCTATAACTGTATGAAACCGTAACCGATATATATATATGCCTAATTGCTTCTGTTTGTTCATCAAGTGGACTTGTGATAAGTAATTTGAGACCCATAACCCTTCTCAATGTAGCCCGAGGTCTATGGCCTTTGTTGTTAAGATATGACGTCTCGCAATCCCCATCTCCACAACACCCAACATGCGCTATCAAGATAATCATGCCTCATGTAACAAATAGTCTATAAATATCAAATCCCAAGGTTGTAGCCAAGGGATGTACTTACTCCATATACACTACATCATATGGAATTTTATATAGTAATACACTAGTTTCTCTTCTAATGATCACTAGAGGACTCTACAAATCCATCATACAAATGGGATAGTAACCCCAACCATCACCATAGTCTTCATATCACTTAGCATTAGCCACACAATTATTGAGACTTGGCATATCGTTCTCAAACTTATATAATTTCTCCTTAGTCGCTCTGGACCTTCCATGCATCTCTTAGGGCTACAAATCGAAGCCAAACTCCTAAAATCCCAAAAATCAAATCCATGCCAAATTGCTAAATTTAACATCTAACCATACATTTGAATGAGGGAATGAAACCTTTGGATTTATATTTAGACACCTAGAACATGAAACCAAAAGTTTTAGTTACCCCTAAATTGCATTATAATACTGTAGAAAACCATATTTCAATGATTTAGATGTTTGAACAGAATTTAGACATTAGAATATTGGATTTAGTTGAGGATGAACTTTAATTGAAGAAATTCCCTTATTGGATATTCATTTCACCTTCTTCTCCTTCCCTCAATCGTTTTTATTTCAATGTTTTCCCCCGTGTCGCTGAGTCATTTTGCACCTACATCTCCCCACTTGGATTTATACCCTTATTATAAGTTATTCGTCATTAAAACAATTAATGTTTTCCTCATATACTTGATTAGTAACTTTGAGGTGGTGAATTCCATTTCAACCAACATATATACAAATATAACTACTCAACTTCCATTAAACAATGTCATTCACTAATGTCTTAACTCATTTTCTTCTCATATGATCATTTCCAAACCAAGCTACAATCTAAACAATCCAGGTCAAAAATCATTATACTACTTCTTTCATTCATACATGTTTTCAATTCATTCATTATGGTCTAAAAATTTATAAATACTCATTCGGTACAATTCTCATCTTTAAATCTTAATTTGGATTCATTCATTGAACCCTAATTCAACCTTTCGCATTATACATGAATATATAGTGTAAATTGTGATCATGAAGCATAGAGAGTAAATATCATTCATCAAATCCAACGAAATCCTAACCTTAAGTTTCCAGATCTACTCTCAAAGTTTCCACTTCATAAGTATGGGTTCAATCCTCTCTAAGATGCCAACTTGAGTACAAAGATATATAGAGAATATTCTAACTTGAATTCAGAGTATTTATTTAAAAAAATTGTTAAGGTATGAGGAAGTAATGGAGAAAAGAATTAGGGAAGTCCTAGTTTCTTAATTGGGAGAAGTGGAAGAGGAATGAAGAAAGTTTTAAAACTCTAACTAAATATTATTCCAAATAAACGAATAATTATTTACATCTGAAATTTTTTGTGAAGGGAAAAAGGAACAACAATTATTATATACACTCATTCAACTAAAAAATCTATTTGAAGTAGCATAGACTATTTTGTATAATTTATGATTCTTGACTTTAATAAACAAATGGAGTTCGCTATAATTGCACTCAATCAAAAGTGTTACTTTGACATATGTGTGTACAAAATTGCATGTAATTTCTCATTGATTTTTCAACATTAAACGATTGAAGCGGACATTGAGACACAAAATAATGCACAAGATTTTACATAATAAATTTTGAATAATGTTTTCTTTATCATTACATGAGAAGTGTAAATCAAAGACTAACCATAAAGATCAATTGTATCAAAGTTTATGTTATTTGTATTGTCTTTAAATAAAATTTTCTATACAGTTGTCAATAGAATCAATCATTTATCATTGCAACAATTCCAAGTGTTTAAATATCAAGTTTTATTTTATTCGTAAAAGTCTAACTTCTTTCTTAAATTAAAAGTATTAAGTGAGATTGGCTAGGAACTGATGCAGTTGGACGAAGGATTGGTTGTGCAAGGAGGAGCACCAGTAGATTTAAGTTTTGATTAATTATCGTCGTTGATTAATCACAATACCAAAATTTGTTATTATAGTTTTGAAGGTTTATTTTCTTATTCAATGGCTTTCATGTACGGGAACACACTAAGCACCAAGAGTGCATATTATAGTGAACTAGAGATGCTTGTACAAATCTCAGTACTGGTTAACTTGATTATGTATATATTAAATATTTAACTTGAACTTTTCTAAACTATAATTTAGTATTTTCTAAAATTTAATTTTTCTTATATATCATTAACTTTTCGGATATATCGTTTGACTCTACTATATTAATGTTACGGTTACCAACATGTCATCAACGTAAACTTCCATATTCCTTTTATTTGGTTTCTAAACATTACATTCATGAGTTGTTGATACGTTAGCCCCACATTCTTCAGCATGAAGGGTATTACTTTATAGTAATACATTGTCCGGTCTATGACAAAGCTTGTATGTTCCTCATCAGGTTTAAACATCGGAATTTGATTATATTCTAAGTACGCATCCATAAAAGACAACAGTTTATACCAATAGTTGCATCCACTAATTGGTCGATTCTGGGCAATGAATAACAATCGTTTGAGTATGCCTTGTTGAGATCCTATGATCGACGCATGTCCTCCATTTCCCATTAGATTTCCTTACTAATACTAGATTTGCCAACCATTTTGGATAAATAAC
Source organism: Allium fistulosum (assembly GCA_030737815.1). Lineage (NCBI taxonomy): Eukaryota > Viridiplantae > Streptophyta > Magnoliopsida > Asparagales > Amaryllidaceae > Allium > Allium fistulosum. Next base: position 340,234,302 of record CM060907.1, read on the forward strand.
CTCTCTTATGAATCCATTCTCCAGTAACATTTTTACCTCTTCCTCCATTGTTGCAGTGCATGTATTGTCAAATAACATCTTCTTCTGTCTTACTAGAACAAATTTTCGGTCAATGTTGAGTGCATAACACATTATGGATGGATCAATCCCTTCGATGTTTGCATGGGTCCATGCAAATACATTTATGCTTAATCATAAGAGTGAGATCAACCTTTCTTTAGTTCTGTAACAACCCGCATATTTTACGATTGTATATTTAAATGTTTTATTTAAATATAACATCGTTAATCGGATTTAAGTCCGAAATGTCACTTTTTGTAAACAGTCGAATTGGGACTCGAGACCACTTCCATTGAGTCCAAAATGGCGTTTACAACTTTTTTGAGTATAAACATCGATATGTTTTGAGTTGAGTAGAATTTGCTATTTTTCTACTTGGGCTTTGGGTTTGGGTTTCAGCCCAATAACCTAACACCCAACCTATCTAATACCCTAACTCCACCCCCTCTCCTCTTCATTCATTCTCATTTCCTAATACCTTCAAGCTCAAGAGAAAATGGGGGAAAAGATTGGAAATAGAAATTCCAAACTCTAGTTTGATTTGGAAACTCTAGTTTGATTTCGAAACTCAAGTTCTTGCTCCAAAATCAAAGAGAAGCTTAGCTAAGCCTCCTCTTCATCTTCTCCATCTCTATCTCTCTTCAATTTCAGAAATTCCTAAACCCTAACTTAGGAAATATTTGCTTATTAGCTTAGATTGGAGCTTCTTGAGTTAAGATTGAAGAGGAATTGGTCTTTCCTTTGTTCTATAGCTTCTCATTTGTTGTTTGGGTTTAAAAGGTGAGTTTTTGAACTCACATCTATGTCCATAGATTTCGTTGTTGTTAGGTATGAATTCCTAACATCTATTCATGTTCATTTGTTTTTGATTTGGATTAATTTGGTGAATTTTCCAATTTTTGTTTTTTGAAGTCCACTTTTGTGAAAATCCTTTTATGGGTGTTTGAACATGTTTACCAGGGTGTATCGAAGAGCCTATTAGGCTGGGTTGTCGCTTGGCATAAATCCCTAGTCGTCGTTGCTCGATCGATCGCTTTCGGTAGAATTTTTCCCCACTTTGAGGGCTAGGCTGATTCTGCTCTGGAAGCAGGTTCAGTCGACTGAACCAGTAGGTCAGTCGACTGAACCAGTAGGTCAGACGACTAAACCAAGGGTAGAAAACATTCTGTCCTTATATCAGTCGACTGAACCTAGGGATAGAAGATTCCTGTCCCCGTATCAGTCGACTGACCACTATGTTCAGTCGACTGACCTGGAAACCGAAAGTTTCCAGGCATTGGGTCAGCCGACTGGCCACCTGGTTCTGTCGACTGATCTGCTTGTCTCAGCCCAATTTGCCTATTTTGAGTGAAATTCCATTGTTTATCAATTTTAGTTGCTCCGATTAGTTGTTATCACTTTTATCGACCTTGATGACTTATTTTCAGGATTTTTGGGAACATCCATTTTGATGGATTTGGTATCAATTTCTTTGGATTTAATTCACGTCTTCGTATGTGAATGTTCGGTGATTGATTGTTTCTACAATGATTTTTATGGCTTGTCACTTTAAAATGAAAAGGTTTCTATACTAGTAGTAAATATTCAAACTCTTTCACAAAGATGATTCCAACTTTATTTTTAATACAAAGCTCGCTTTTAAAACCGTTTTCCAATCTATTAGTATATACAAACCTTACCTCATTCATTCGAGAAATCTAATTAAACGACTTAGCAAAACAAGTGGTATGAAACGCTTGCATTTACTTTGTCGGTTAATTCTTAGACTTGTTCGATTGAAACTCTTGTGACAATTTTCGAGTGGAAATCTACAATTTGTTCGTAAATATTTAAGTTAAGCCAGTGGTTATGGGACATGAAGCTAAACTCATTTATTTACTAGCTTAGTGTAATCGACACTTCTTATTGATCAATGATGATCATTTTATGATTCAGACTAGCAATGTGCGATGTCTCTTTGTCCGCGTGGGGGACTATACCCCGTTATATTGAGCTTTGTCTCATTTCTTTTATGGGCTAGCGACCCATGTTCTTATTTGAGTTTTGGTTCATCGGACGTACCGTTATTGTACTGCGTCGTTGTTCCGAATTATTTGAGTTTTGGTTCATCGGACGTACCGTTATTGTACTGCATCATTGTTCCGAATTATTTGAGTTTTGGTTCATCGGACGTACCGTTATTGTACTGCGTCGTTGTTCCAAATTATTTGAGTTTTGGTTCATCGGACGTACAGTTATTGTACTGCATCGTTGTTCCGAATTATTTGAGTTTCGGTTCATCGGACGTACCGTTATTGTACTGCGTCGTTGCACCAGCTCATTTTATGGATTAGCATTCCATTTGCATTTCTGGATTTCTAGAATTTATGTTTCACCGATTTTTGCGATTGGCATTGATATGTTTGTCAATATTTGTGTTTTGGTGAATAATTTAAAGAATGTGATTCTTTTTGGTGTTTGAGTATATTTGAGATATTGTATGATTTTTGTTGTTTTCTGATGTATACTTGAAATAGTATGGCATTATTGTTATCATATGTTTTTGTGATATCTCTTATCCTACCTCATTTTTATCTGATATTTATAGCTAGACTGATCCGTTTATTATTTTCTTCTTAAATAATACTCGGGTCAGACCGATGTATTTTAGGTGCTCCTGCTTGACTTCTTATCAGGGTCCGTCATCTGATTTTTGGCTAGCTACTTTTGCATAGTAGTTTTTGTTAGTATACATTTGAGATAGAGACTCCTTGATGTATACTTATTCTTTTATCTAACACTTGTATCTATTCTTTTGTGATGTAGTGGATCTAGTTTGACCACTACTTTGATGTACACTTCTAGGTAATATATTCATATTTGTTTCTGCCTTTGTGATATGAATATCTGTGACTGATTTGTGTTATGTTTATTTCTCTATTTGTTTCTGAAGTCCTCCTAGCCACTGTGTGATAGCTTTGAGTTTGTATTTGATATGTCGGATTTCCTTTTGAAATGAAATGTAAGTTATATTATCTGACATATCGGTACTCGCACAAAGTACTTATACAGATGGTCGCTCCTCAACAGCCTTATTCTTCGTGCTAGTCGACGACATTACCCCGTAGTGTCCTTGGCTAGTGTGAGTACAGAGGTGGGCCGTCTTAGATTGGTATCAGAGCCAAACTTCGAAATAATGTAGAATAATCTAGCAAGGATCATTGTTCTAAGTCTTTCTTATGAATTGTGCCATAGGATTTAATTCGGGTCTTCGTACCGTTCTATCCTATTTTCTTTTGTGATGCCTTGTTTTATCAATCAAGTTTGTTTGATATTCATTCTGAGAATAACCTTTTACCTCTTCTTTCTTTCTTAGAGAAGAGAAATGGTTAGACCAGGCCGTCCTAGCGCCGGTCAATCAAGTGCTACTCCTTAGGATGGAGTATTTATGTCTGCTCAACAACTTTTAGATCTTGTGAACAATGCCTAAGCTGCCGGACCCATTCCAGCGCCTACTCACCCTAAATCCAGGTTTGCACGCTTGTGCAGAGATTATACCGCTTTGGGTGGAAGGCCATTCAATTGTTCCGAAAGCGTTATAGAAATCCAAGCTTGGCTTAGATCATTCGATCGCATCTTTTCCCGCATGGATCTTATTGATTCACTTCGTGTCCAAGTGGCTTCTAGCATGCTCCAAGAAAGAGCATTTGATTGGTATGAGCTGTTGATTTCAGAAATTATTGAAGCGGATCTTACTTGGAAGCAATTTCGGGAAAGGTTCGAATTGAAGTTTGTGTCGAAAGCTGAAAAAGTAACTTTAGCTCGGTGCTTTGTTGACCTTGTTCAAGGTGAATCTTCTGTGACCGACTACGTCGCATCTTTTAAATCTCTCTCTAAATATGGGGTCGAATATATTAATACCCCATTGAAGAAAAATCAAAGATTTGTCTATGGGTTGAATAGGAACCTCAAAAAGCCTTTACTTCTGAAACTAGAAGTTTCTTTCGATCAGCTTGTAGATATCGCTCTTTGACTTGAAGAGGCCGATAGAGAAAGTGATGTTGAAGTTGTGCGTGCCAAACAGAACTTCAACAATAACATGAAAAGGCCTATTAAGTTCAAAGGCCCCAATCCCAACAAAAAAGGGAAGCAAGAAACTTCGGTAGCAAAGACTCCTACCACTAGTCGTGGAGGATTCTACAATTGTGGTTCTACGGACCACTATGCAAATGAGTGCCCAAAACCTCTTTTTTGTCGTTATTGCAAAAGTCTGGGTCATCTTTTATCTTCATGTCCCAAACTTCCAAACCAGAAAGAGGGAAGGTTGAATGTTGTGCAAGCCCCTAGTGATACTTCTCTTGGTCAAGGTAATTCTCCTTCTATCCTTAATGATATTAATTTTTTTTTGTGATTATCCTATTCGAGTTCTTTTTGATACGGGTGCATCCCACTCTTTTATATCAAAAGAACTTGTTGATTCTTTTTCTTTAAATATTATGGGCTTGATGACTTCACTGAGAATTGAGAATCCGGTTGGTGGATCCGCAACACTCAGTTTACTTTGTGAAAATGTCATGATTATTTTATATGATTATTCTTTTCGAGCCGATTTGCATGTTATGCGTTACTTAAGCTTCGAAATTGATTTTTGGGAAAGGATTGGCTTGACCATTATTAAGCCCACATCCTATGTCCTGAGTGGACTATATATCTTCGACATCCCCAATCTGTTAAGCTGATTTCTATGGTTCTTAATGATTTTGATTTCCAAATTCGGTGATATCATTTTATTCTTTAAACCTACATGATGTGGAGGATGTTGTCTCTCTCATTCATGTAGTTTGTGAATTTTTTGGTATATTTGAGCTTGTCTTAGGATTATCACCTAAGCAATCTATTGAATGGTGCTAAGGTCTTTTCAGCTCGACCTTGCCACCGGTTTTCATCAGCTACGAGTTGCGGAGTGTAGCATTCCACTTACCTCATTCCACACTCGTTATGATTCTTATGAGTGGTTCGTTATGTCATTCGGTTTGACGAACCTTCTACCTTATTTCATCCATCTTATGAATCGAGTATTCTACGAATATCTCGATGAGTTTGTCCTTGTATTTATTGATTATGGATGAAAACAACAATTTAAAATTAGCAAATCTTTTTAATAAGATATTTATAAGTATGATGGATTTTGTTCTTAAAACGAGCAAAGAATATTTGTAAAATTTTATAAGAGGCATGTTTATCATATAGAAGATGATTTTGTGTTATTTTGCCCATTGAGTGCTTTAAGAATTCTGGTCGGCGCGCTTGATCAACGTTATCGATAGGAATCTCCTAAACGCTATGATGAGACAGTCAGACACAATAAATTGACTTGTAATAAGTAAATTTTTCTAAAAGATGAATATATAAAGTTAATTATAATTTTGAAAGTCTTAGCTTTTCGGGAAAGAGGATCGATTAAAGGAACTCTTTTCTGATGCTTTTATTCTTGTGATTCCCGAAGGGAACCAAGACTTTATTGTTTGTACCGATGCTAGTCGTATTGGTTTGGGTGTCATTCTCTTGCAAAGGGAATGTGTTATCGCATATGCTTCTTGACAGTTAAAGCTTGTCGAGACTAGATATGCCATTCATGATCTGGTGCTCGCGGTTATTGTTTTCGCCCTTAGAATTTGGCGTCATTACCTTTTGGGAGAGAAATTTGTTCTCTACACCGATCATAAATCTTTGAAGTATTTATTTTCTCAAAAGGAACTTAATTTGCGTCAACAACGTTGGCTCGAGTTCCTTACATCTTATGATTTTGGTATTCTTTATACTCCGAAAAAGGGCAACCGAGTTGCCTATGCCCTTAGTCGTAAGCAACAAGCGATTGTTTCCATGATGATATCCGAGTGGAATGATCTCGAGACTTTATTCACTTGTGAGATTCGAGATCGTGAATCCAATTTATGTTCATCTCTTGTTTTATGTAGCCTCGAGGCTCATCCTTCTCTTTTGGATCGTACCTCTTTTGGCTAAACTCCATGTCAAAGAAATTGTTAAATTGCATGGAGTTCCTGCCTCTATTGTTAGCGATCGTGATCCATTATTTTACTAGTGGATTTTGGTAAGGTCTTCAAAAGCTTTGGGAACAAAGCTTAATTTTAGCACCGCTTATCATCGTCAGTCTGATGGACAAACCGAGCGTGTGAATCAAACTCTTGAAGATCTCTTTCGTACATGTGTTCTTGATTTTGGTGGAAGTTGGGAAGATCATATTCTTGTTGAGTTTTCTTCCCATAATATCTTCCAATCTAGTATTGGTATAGCATCTTTCGAGTCACTCTACAAAAGGCCATTCTGATTTCCTTCGTGTTGGCTTGAAGCCGGTGAGAAGCTGGTTTTAGGTCCAGATTTTATTGGTGTTCATTTATGTTTCACCTATGAGAGGTGTTGTGCGTTTCAGTTGATCGGGAAAATTAGCACCTCGATATGTTGGTCCTTTTCCCATCACCGAACGTATTGGTTCCGTGGCTTATCGCCTCTTTTATTACCGGCTCAATTTTCTGCTATTCATGACGTTTTCCACGTCTCTCAAGTACGAAAATACCTTAGGGATTCCGGTTCTATTCTTGAGCCCGGTGTATTTGAAGAAATTGAAGTTTAACCAGATTTGACTTATGAGCAACATTCTATTCGTATCATTGCTTCGGAGTTTAAACGCCTTCGAAATAAAGATGTTCTTCTTGTGAAAGTTCAATGGTCCTCAAATCCTAAGGATTGCTCTTGGGAATCTTGAGAATTCATCGAGCAAACACATCCGAAATTACTCTTTCGTGCTCTTTATGGTGAACTTCTTATTTTAAATTTTGTTTTGTGTTGATATGATTTTATGGTTGTTACTCTTTATTTTCCTCTTAATTATTGCGGGGACATAATTTCTTTAAGGAGAGGAGTCTGTAACAACCTGCATATTTTACGATTGTGTATTTAAATGTTTTACTTAAATATAGCATCGTTAATTAGAATTAAGTCCGAAATATCACTTTTTGTAAACAGTCGAATTGGGACTCGAGACCATTTCCATTGAGTCCAAAATGGCGTTTACAACTTTTTTGAGTATAAACATCGATATGTTTTGAGTTGAGTAGAATTTGCTATTTTTCTACTTGGGCTTTGGGTTTGGGTTTCAGCCCAATAACCTAACACCCAACCTATCTAATACCCTAACTCCACCCCCTCTCCTCTTCATTCATTCTCATTTCCTAATACCTTCAAGCTCAAGAGAAAATGGGGGAAAAAGATTGGAAATAGAAATTCCAAACCCTAGTTTGATTTGGAAACTCAAGTTCTTGCTCCAAAATCAAAGAGAAGCTTAGGTAAGCCTCCTCTTCATCTTCTCTATCTCTATCTCTCTTCAATTTCAGAAATTCCTAAACCCTAATTTAGGAAATATTTGCTTATTAGCTTAGATTGGAGCTTCTTTAGTTGAGATTGAAGAGGAATTGGTCTTTCCTTTGTTCTATAGCTTCTCATTTATTGTTTAGGTTTAAAAGGTGAGTTTTTGAACTCACATCTACGTCTATAGATTTCGTTGTTGTTAGGTATGAATTCCTAACATCTATTCATGTTCATTTGTTTTTGATTTGGATTAATTTGGTGAATTTTCCAATTTTTGGTTTTTGAAGTCCAATTTTGTGAAAATCCTTTTATGGGTGTTTGAACATGTTTACCGGGGTGTATCGAAGAGTCTATTAGGCTGGGTTGTCGCTTGGCATAAATCCCTAGTCGTCGTTGTTCAATCGATTGTTTCCGGTAGAATTTTGCCCCAATTTGGGGGCTAGGCTGATTCTGCTCTGGAAGCAGGTTCAGTCGACTGAACTAGTAGGTCAGTCGACTGAACCAGGGGCAGAAAACATTATGTCCCTGTATCAGTCGACTGACCTCTGTGTTCAGTCGACTGAACCTGAGGACAGAAGATTCATGTCCCCGTATCAGTCGACTGACCACTGTGTTCAGTCGACTGACCTGGAAACCGAAAATTTCCAAGCATTGGGTCAGCCGATTGACCACCTGGTTCAGTCGACTGATTTGCTTTTCTCAGCCCAATTTGCCTATTTTGAGTGAAATTCAATTGTTTATCGATTTTAGTTGCTCCGATTAGTTGTTATCACTTTTATGGACCTTGATGACTTCTTTTTCGGGATTTTTGGGAATATCCATTTTGATGGATTTGGTATCGATTTCTTTGGATTTAATTCACGTCTTCGTATGTGAATGTTCGGTGATTTATTGTTTCTACAATGATTTTTATGGCTTGTCACTTTAAAATGCAAAGGTTTCTATACTAGTAGTAAATATTCAAACTCTTTCACAAAGATGATTCCAACTTTATTTTTAATACAAAGCTCGCTTTTAAAACCGTTTTTCAATCTATTAGTATATACAAACCTTTACCTCATTCATTCGAGAAATCTAATTAAACGACTTAGCAAAACAAGTGGTATGAAACGCTTGCATTTACTTTGTCGGTTAATTCTTAGACTTGTTCGATTGAAACTCTTGTGACAATTTTCGAGTGGAAATCTACAATTTGTTCGTAAATATTTAAGTTAAGCTAGTGGTTATGGGACATGAAGCTAAACTCATTTATTTACTAGCTTAGTGTAATCGACACTTCTTATTGATCAATGATGATCATTTTATGATTCAGACTAGCAATGTGCGATGTCTCTTTGTCCGCGTGGGGGACTATACCCCGTTATATTGAGCTTTGTCTCATTTCTTTTATGGGCTAGCGACCCATGTTCTTATTTGAGTTTTGGTTCATCGGACGTACCGTTATTGTACTGCGTCGTTGTTCCGAATTATTTGAGTTTTGGTTCATCGAACGTACCGTTATTGTACTGCATCATTGTTCCGAATTATTTGAGTTTTGGTTCATCGGATGTACCGTTATTGTACTACGTCGTTGTTCCAAATTATTTGAGTTTTGGTTCATCGGACGTACCGTTATTGTACTGCATCGTTGTTCCGAATTATTTGAGTTTCGGTTCATCGGACGTACCGTTATTGTACTGCGTCGTTGCACCAGCTCATTTTATGGATTAGCATTCCATTTGCATTTCTGGATTTCTAGAATTTATGTTTCACCGATTTTTGCGATTGGCATTGATATGTTTGTCAATATTTGTGTTTTGGTGAATAATTTAAAGAATGTGATTCTTTTTGGTGTTTGAGTATACTTGAGATATTGTATGATTTTTGTTGTTTTCTTATGTATACTTGTCACAGTATGGCATTATTGTTATCATACGTTTTTGTGATATCTCTTATCCTACCTCATTTTTATCTGATATTTATAGCTGGACTGATCCGTTTATTATTTTCTTTTTAAATAATACTCGGGTCAGACCGAGGTATTTCAGGTGCTCCTGCTTGACTTCTTATCAGGGTCCGTCATATGATATTTGGCTAACTACTTTAGCATAGTAGTTTTTGTTAGTATACATTTGAGATAGAGACTCCTTGATGTATACTTATTCTTTTGTCTAGCACTTATATCTATTCTTTTGTGATGTAGTGGATCTAGTTTGACCACTACTTTGATGTACACTTCTAGGTGATATATTCATATCTGTTTCCGCCTTTGTGATATGAATATCTGTGACTGATTTGTGTTATGTTTATTTCTATTTTTTTTTCTGAAGTACTCATAGCCACTGTGTGGTAGCTTTGAGTTTGTATTTGATATGTCGAATTTCCTCTTGAAATGAAATGTAAGGTATATTATCTGACATATCGGTACTCGCACAAAGCAATTACACAGATGGTCGCTCCTCAACAGCCTTATTCTTCGTGCTAGTCGACGGCATTACCCCGTAGTATCCTTGGCTAGGGTGAGTATAGAGGTGGGGCGTCACAAGTTTCTTTTTTCATCCCATTATCGATTTTCATGGTTTTGGTAGAGTTTTAAGAATCTAATTTCACTTCCTCCAAGCTATCCATTGATTACACATTCTCTCACACATCCCTCGAATCTATGTCCGAGATTACTTACTCTAAAGCCTCGTTCTCGTCGTGACTAACTTTATTTAATTTAAAATACTTCCTTTTCCTTACTTTGAATCTAACTTCATTGCCGATTGCTTGATTTGGCGTTGGAGAAAATTTCACGTTATTCGCCTTAGATATCATTTCTTGAGGACTATGTAAGGGTTTTCGATTTTTCTCACATTTATTTGATACGGGTCCATGACAAGAACCTGTCATTTTACTAAATTTCTCAAGTGTGGAAAAATACACTTCGCGAAACTAAACTACTCTCCACGAATAGTTCCTCATCCTATTTTGCAGAAAAACTTAACTGGTAAGTGTTTCGGTGATATAAAAGCATCGTTCTCGTCAAGAGCCGGTCTTTTAAAGGAAGCATTGTAGTGGGAAGGCTAATCCATAATCAAAAATAGTGTCTCAAACATCCTTGAATGCAGAGGGGTGCCTATCTGGACAAACAATTTAATTTGACCCACTGAAGAAAAACCTTTATTATTGAATTCAATGAACGACTCCATACCGGTTCAAGTTTCTCCTCCAAAATTTCCATTTATTTGAAAGCACTTTTAAAGATGACATTCACTGTGCTGCCCGTGTCTATCATAATTTGGACACGAGTGAAAGTCCTATTTAGGCAGTTGTCATAAGGGTCGTTGTTGGGATATCTATTTCCTCTCAGTTCTAGAGGAGTTATCACCAAATTTGTTATCTTGATTGCGCTTTTAAAAGACTTTAACAGTGGGTCATCACTTATTTAGCAGATCCCTATCTTATCCTCTCTCCCATACCTGCTTCTCGATCCCTTACTCAAGCCTGTTATGTGTGGTCCTCCATGGATCACATCAATATGATTCATTGGCTATAATAATCCCGATGGAAGCTCACTTTCCACAATATTGTGTTGTAGACGGGTGGTTTTTCATTATGGGTGGGATTTTGATCGATCCTTATGTATTCTTTGAGGACTCGCTTTCTAAACATATTCTAGATAATTACTGCTAAGATTCTATATTAATCCATTTTATGGTGATTTACCTTATTGTATGCATAATAATCCTCCTTATGTTCAACTATGTATTTGTCTTTGCTTTCAATGGCATCATGTAATCGAGTCCATCCTTTTTAACAGCATGTATATAGGAGACAGACTGATTTATTCAAATAGCATTTTCCTTGGCAAACTCCTCTCATCTCCCTTTTCTATTTGAGACAAAAAAAGTTCCTCTTCTCTTTTTGATTTCTCCTGTTATGGAATATCTCATCCATTAGCACAAACTTGTCCACTTGGAAGTGAAAATCTTGTAGGTCCTTGCACATAGAGTTAGGGGTATGCCCTAGGGAAAATTATGTAATTTGTTACATATATCTAACTCGTTGGCCAATCTTGTTCGAAATAAAGGTATTTTCTTTTTTTATATACTTGATATAATGTGGTTATATAACTAATCAATTTAATGAAAAGTATATTTAATAGGAAATCCATAAATGGTATGTTTTGTGATAGTAGTTACAAAGTGTTTTAATCATGAGTAATTTATCATAATGAAACAAATATGCCATTTTAAATGTTCCTATTCAAGATGCATCAAGACTGGATATCGATGTTTTCGTTAAGACTAGAGTACGTAACGCTCTGTAAATGTTGGGCAGTATATTACTCATGACTTTGGGGGCACCAAGGGATTACGTACTGATAGTTATTAGATAATAATGGATTGACTCACTAGATAGGTTTCTATTGGTTAATATAACTAAGGTCAAGCGGAGAATATCGTTATGACTAATTTACACAGTTCCCTCGACTTGAGAATACTGTTAATCTTCAGTGTGGAAACTCCAATTTGATTATAGTCAAATCATGGCATGACATCCATTGAACGACTATAGTTGGATCAAGTGAAAGCATTGGAAGTGAAACACTATTCAAGAGAGGATTTGTCTCCTCAGTTATATGAGGTTAGTATCATGGTCAACTAAAGTCAACTCAAAGTCAAAGTCTCTGGCCAGAGCATTTCGGTTAATAATAATTGTTATTATTGTGCCATAGACTTTATATTTGGACTATAAAGTTAAATATAGATGATATTGGAATTTTGACCATTACCAAATTCCATAAATCCATAAAGCTATAGTTTTGATGAAGAGAATTGGTGTAAATAATTGTCACTATTAGGTACCACTTATAATAAGTAAAATTGGATTTTACCAAAATATGTGTAAGCGATAAATTCAGCCAAAATGTCACACCACCTGCTAAGTGACGTGTAAACATTAATATTTAAATAGTTTGATATTAATCACTAACTGAATTTACACCTGTAAGTTTCACAACCGTAATGATTAATTCTCTGAAAAACCACATGACTTAACTAATTTATAAAATGTTGTAAATTGATTAAATTAATTGATATTTGAGAAATATTAATTATTATTCATTTGATGTTTGGAAGTTTTTTTTGTAATTATTTTAATACATTTATAAAAGTTATATTTGCACGCATTGATATACGATATCGATGTAATTTAAAGATAATTTCATGAAATGATTTATGAAAATTTTATGCCATACGATGACATGATTTATGGAAATTTTATGTCATTTGATGACTTGATTTGTGGAAATTTTATGTCATTTGATGACATACATTGTAAAAAAAGGATTGGAGAGAGAGAGAAACAATCAAGGGAATTAATTAGGTAAGTTTTTAATCAAAGAATGGAAAAAGTTTCATTCTTTCAAATAAAACATATTCTCTAACTCTTTCCGTACGAGCAATTCATTCTTTCTTTCACTCTCTCCTAACTTTAAATGGCAGGAAAAAAGGAAAAATGAATTTCCAAAATCTTTCAACTCTAAATAAAAAGATCAAATAAAATAAAAAAAAAGTGGTTCATCCATCTCTTGCAAGGATAAGATGTGGTTCTTGAAGATCTAAGGAGATATCATCATTCAAGGTGTGATTTCTATGCAACCTTCCAAGGCGATTCAATCAGATCTAGAAGCATTCTTCATTCAAGGTGCAAATCAAAGGCAACATCAACAAGGTGTGTTTTAAGGATTGGGTAGCAAGGTATGTCATTTTCTATATATAGATAGTGATTTTGCAATGTTTGATGGAAATTTAATTTGACTTTCATAATTTGTATAATATATTACCCGTCTTACTTAATTAAAAAATTATTTATGAAGATTGAATTATTTGAGTGATATGATTTGGTTTTCATTTGATAGATCAAAATTAAATTTGTTTACGTTTTAAGAAATATTTAAGTGTAGATCTATATTTTTAAACATTCTAATTAAAGTGTAATACTTTAGATCTGAATGTTTACAGGTTCGAATTGTTTAGCTGCTTTTCTTTACTTTGTTAAATTGAAACTAAATCTATATATTTTAAAATACAATGTTCTATTTTAATTCTATGTTTTAACATTTAATTTAAATTCCATTTCTTCAAATCTGGAAATTTACAATTTCGTGTTGATTGATTGAATTATATTTAAAGTTAAAATGAAATTTGTATGGAATCAATACAATGTTTTAATTGTAGATCTATGTTTAATCTTTCATAACAAAGTGAAATTTTAGTGTTGAATGTTAATATATGTATGTATGTATGTATGCATGCACGCATGTATTACTTGCAATTTTTATTGCATTAGATATTTACATATGAATAAAAGGAATTTTAACAACAAATCAAAGTTTTGAAATTGACTGTAATAACTATCTAATTTATATTAATAGAAAGCTTTAATTGAATTCCATGTATTCATATTTGGATCTACTTGTATGTGTTCATATAAAATTTATTTTTCTTTACATATATTGTCATAGCTTGAAATCATTTCTCTTTTTTAATTAAGACAATAATGTATACAAACAATTCATTGTTTACCATCTATATTCTTACAATTGTGTACCTATTGGTCATCATTAAAATGTTGTATTAATTAAGTTTACTAAAAGAGAAACTGTATCAATCACCTTTGTCCTCCCTTATTTATTTCCATTTAAATTTCTATGTAATTATCATTCAAATTAAATTTCATGTATACATATCAATTACCACTAACTATGCACACTCCTTATATGTTGCACTTGCATAATATTTACTATGGATATATTTATAGTTCATATCATACTAAGATTTGTCATTAATGTTATTTTATTAATCAATTATTTAATTTAATTAAGAGAAGAATTGAAAAGTCTCCTTCTTCAACTAAATTTATGATTCCTCATTAGTTAAAAGAAAATGAAAAGTTTCATTCTTTAAATAAATTTATGTCCCCACATTATTTGAATAAGCTAAGAGAATGGAAATGAAATATTTCCTTCTCTTGATAAATTTGAAAAGTAAACGTTACAGATAAATTTGTATATAAGAGCATATTCGATATACTTTAACTTACATACCTATTAAATTAAAGTTAAACATTATTTATGAAGTTAAATAAAATATACATTTTACTTAAAAGAAACTTGAGAAAGCTCTGAATGAATTTAGACCGCATAGGCCTACTAAAGATCCAAAATGGCTAAAAAATTTAAAATTCACCATTTCTTTCGCTGTAGGATGGCCTGGTTCCTTCAATGGTATCGAAGCGAGGTTGGTTGAGGCATTCACCTGGCATATTGGATGTCTCAGGTTTGATCCCTACAACTAGCATGATAGGGGGTCTCACGTTATGATCTATGACGAAGCATTGCCTCTTACTCTTACACGTCCTGTGATGGTTGTGCTAGTCGAGAGGCTACATGTAAAACTCGCTCGTGAGGTATCTAGTTGTTACATCTCAAAGAAATTTGGGTCGGAGCTTCAATGGTATCAGAGCTCCATAGCCTATGCGGTCCAAATTACTCATGTTAGGGCTAACTAATTAAGCTTTTGTACTTAGTATGGTGTCTAGAAAGGTGATGTCTAGGATTGGAATCGGGTAATCAAGTACCCTATCCTATCTGGTTACCTACCCGGCCTGAGAGGTGATGTGAGCCCAAAGGTTGCCCTACTAGAAAAGACCCAATTTGAATTAGGCCTTGGGATAATTTTCAAAATAGTTTTGAAAATTAAGACATGATTTCAAATTTAAAATAAAAACATATTTATCATAAAAGGTTATAATATAATATAAATTTTAAATAATATTCGAAAATGTAACGAAAAGTTCAAAATGTTTGAAATTATGTAAATATTAATTTTGAAATTTAAAATTATTAATAAGATTAATAATATAAATTAATTAAAAGAGTTAATTAATGCTTATATGCATGTATTATATATGTTGATTATGTTATATTATTTTAAAGTGTTTAAGATAACATAAGCATACATGTTTGTATATAAGATAAATTTCCGAAATTAAAATAACTTAATTAAAATTGTTTAATTAATAAAGTAATTAAAGGTCAGTTAATCAACCAAAAATATGCATATATAATGTAATGGCCTGGGATTTTCGACCCTCGAAAATCGACACCAGTACATTCACTGTATAGCATGACGAGCAATCGAGTGCCGAAAATACCAGATCATTAGGGGTGAAGAAGAAAAAAATAGAAGAAAATAGAAACAACAATACAGAATCTCACAATCGCAGCGGAACAATATATAATAGATAATAACATATCTTTATACAAAAGGAACTATAACTGTTTTTATACATAACATCATCATAGTACAACAATCAACAAATCAAATCTGGACAGTTATTATAACTTGTCCTCACCAGTGCTGACTATACACTCTACACACACAGTGGAATATAATCAAGTATGTGGAATACGCCTGAGACTTCTCCAATTCATCTCCTAAGCTCCATAGCATCCTAACCTGAATTTGTAGTACTCGGTCTGACCCGAGCATTATAATAAAATAACACCCGAGCCAGTCTGGAAAACCAGCGTGAGAAAAACACACTCAATTTGAATTATTACTGTTATCAAAATCCTTTGAAAAAAAGGTATCTCGTAAGACCACGCCACACATAAATACGGCGGGATTTTACCTTACGATAACCAAAAATTACATCTAATCGTCTGATATTATAATAGTATCTAATTACAAATACTTATTAAAAATAGCCGAAATTGTTACATTAAATAAATTCTAGCATACTAGGCTCTACAATCAAAACCGTAAAGGCTCGCAATGGATATTGGATTCCATACAATGACAGGGCTACTGGGGTACCACCCACCAAAGTACACCTCTAGAAAAATGTACTGAGGACCTCGCCTAGATCCCTTGCTAACACAAGACCGGCCCACCCCTGACCTGGATAGTACCGAATATGTTATTACCCTGGGTGTTCTCGCCCTAACCGAGCGTTCTCTTTTCCATGCACAACCATATCCATAATTATAATATATCCGAGGGTATCTAGGAAAGTGATAGCATACCCTACTTGGGTGCAACCCACTTAGCCTTGCTGCATCTCCCTTGTTTTAGTCATTCCTGGTTGATGAGGCTTGAGGCTATGTTTTACATTTAGAATAGCATTCATACTCGGAATGCTAACACTGCCTTCCAGACCACAATGCAAATGATACCATTCATCCATATAAGTTGTTCTGGGTCTGAACAAACCGAATCTCCAAAATTACCATCTTTATTATCATCACGATGTCACAATTCGTAACGCACAAATCGGATCGAAGTGGTTTTTGGATAATTAAATCTGATCCTAGTCTCTTCGATCAACGAATTTGGCCATATTTGATAGTCGGTTATTTAACTATCAAATTACAAACATAAACAACCAGTAGGCCTAGTTTTATAAATCTTTCAAAAACATTTATTTCAAAAAAATGTTACAAGGGTATATATTCAAATCTCTTTCAATATTTCAATATTTGAAAACGATTTCAAATACTTACATCCATAACCTGATAATTCAATCCATATCAACACTTAGAAATATAATTTTCCAATTCCATTTATAATTCAACACTTTGAAAAATATTTCTATAATAATAATCTCGTTGTTAAAATATTTCAAATCCTTCCAATTCAATACTTAGAAAATATTAATAAGTGTATTTTTCCAAAAATCATTTAATTTCCAATACTTAGGGAATATTCCATTCTATTTCATACTTCTCAAATCCTTTGCAATTTACTTGTAAATCCCTTCTCTCATTTATAACGAATTCTATAATTTCCCAGAATTCATTATTTAATTCCTTTAAAATTCCCAAAATCGATTATACTTGTCTACAATTTCAACTACCCATTTCTAACTTCTTTTATGAATTCTAATTCATTTTCGAAGTTCTCTTATTTTAACGATTTAGAAATTTCCTTAAGTTTCTAGAATTCCGCTATACGGTTTCTTTTATCAAATCACACCCAGTAAATAAAACCCCGTCTAAAAATCTCAAGAGGGTTTATAAATAAATTTCAAAACCTTTCCAAACTATACATATATAAAATAAGTAATTTTAAATGATAATATTTTATTTTTAAAACATGTTTAAGTAGTTATTTAAAATATAAGAACACTTTAAATAAACATCGGTAACTCATTTCAATTCATTTTTAAATAAACTAATTGATTTACAAAGCCTTTTATAAAAATTTGAATTCATTTCAATAAGTACTAAATATTTGAATAATCACTTCCCAAAAAATTTCAATATTAAAACAACTTTAACTGTATAGTTTAATAAATAAAAATCCCATTTTAAACAAATTAAATTTCTCGACAAAAATATATTTTTAAAATTCCAGTAACCAACTTCAATTTATAATCCCCCGCGATTCATAACACATCGACTCCATTCCAATTTCATAGTCATTCTCACATTTCAAAAAGAGAATCCATTATTTCTTCCAAAAATCGATTAACACTTCTCATTATACATTCACTCTTGTGAATTTATATTTTCAATTTATCAAATGGTAATAATTTTACATTTTTTTAAACATAGTTTATACATTTATAAACTCATTCGGATTTCACATGTTTGTAAACATTCTCATTTATAACTTCATTTTTAAATCTATCACATTATAAATCCCATTTATTTTCCAAATCTATTTTAAAAATTGATTTAAAATCCCTTATCCATATTTTCAAAAATATGATTTTAAAATCCATGGTTAGAAATCCCCTATATAAATTATTTTAAAATATCTATTAAAAATCTTTTATGAATAGTTAAGTACAAAACCAAAATCAAACTATTATTTTACCCAACTCAATTTTCTTAAAAATAATCCAAATTCCATTATAAATATTTTTATATCCAAAATCTCCTTTTAATTCCTTCAAATTCAAAATAATATTTATGGTATTTAAAATACCAAATTCAAGACGGGTACTACAATAGAATCCAATAAAATCCAAATCACAACATAATCTATATCAGATTATTCACACATAACATATATCATTATATATGAAATAAAATCAACATTTTTGAGGAATCTAGTTGGATCCCTCCTACCTGTTTCCCAGCATCCATAGATGTTAGATACATAAAATACCAATCCTGCTTCGAGGCGAGATATCGTGGTAATATAGGGTCATCCGCTATTATGCGGGGTACATTGTGTCCCATCCGCTCCAATAGGTGGGAATATATCCAGCTACTACTATATATAATATAACATCCAACTGATAATAATTTATAAATTCATCCAATCAACAAATAATCAATTTTTAATTATTATAAATTAAATCAGTCAACCAAATTGAGTGAAATTTACTCAGCTTGATTTTTAAATTGCCAAACTTCCAGATTTTAAATTGTCTAAAATCCCAGCTGACTTAGAAAAATCTCAAACAAATTTCATTGTGAAGGTCTCGCCATCACGATCGCAACACGGCTTGTTTTGTTTGATTCCAACCTCGTACGAGTTCGATACGAATTTACGAACATTTGAATTAATTAGATAAAATTTAACATAAATAAACAAAATTAAAAACCTAACCCTATCTCCCTCTCAACCACACTAAACACCCATTGCCCGCACGCAAACACCACCAAGGCTGATCATTGGCCTCAACCATTCTCCCTCGATCCTTCACAAACGTTCGTCCGACGATTTCAACCAACCCTGCTCCACGTGCTTCATTGGTCCCTCACCTCAAAACAACGTCCGCACCTCCTCACATTCGCGACATCACACTTCGAGCGGTTCATGTAAATGAACGAAAACCCCCAATCTCCAACCCAGCACCTAAGTCATCGCGCCTCCACCTCAGAGCAAGTCGCGACCCCCCACTCAAGCAAAACGCGCAAGACCCAAACACTAGACTACGAATCCCAACTGCCGCTGCCACAAACGATCCTCGTGCATCACGTCGCCTCCAGTTTGCCGCCATTTGATGTCGCCCTCCTCCCCATATGCATGCACGCGGATCGAGTCGCTTCCTGGCCAGACTTCGATCACGACATTCACTGGTTTTTATATCGTTTTTGAATTGATTTCAAATTGAAGGAAAGTGAAAGGGAACTCATGATTTAAACTAGGGAAAAGCGTCTCGAGTACGAGTATAGGGTTTTACTTTAACAATTCATAATATTATTTAATTACAAAATATCTCATATTATATACAGGGAAATCTTGAACTTCTATTGAGGCGGGCCGCCTAGCGTTCCTAATGTTATACCATATTCTGAACGCAATGAATCAAGTTTTGAGGCCTAATTCGATGGTATGTGGAAGATAGCTTTTTAAATCGACTAATTAAATAAAATTCAATTAAATTATTTCTAGCCGTTTTCGTATCGTACGATCAAACGGTGAATCCAAACGCTATGAAATTTGAAATCTGATAATAATACACTATTACGGATCTAATGGAACTAGTTTCATCAAAATCCGAGACTGCCCCGGATCGCTATTTTAACGTGTCGATTAAATCGACGATTTCAAAAATCGACGAAATTACTTGAAATTCCAGTTTTAAAAACCTATTAATTTTATTCTAATTCAAATAGAATTTTTATCAACATTAGAAATCATTTTGATTCATATTCAACTCAAATTTTAATTATTCACCATTTTCGTATTACGGTAAATTGCTATATTTGAAAATTTAAATTCATTCTATAATTTCAACCAAAATCTTCATATTCAAAAATCAATTTCTATTCCGAATCCAATATTTGAAACCATTCAAATATTTAAAATTAAATGATGGAAAATCCGGGTCATTACATTCCTTCCCCCTTAAAAGAATTTCGTCCCCGAAATTGCTAAGGAAGAAAAATGCTCCAAACCCATTACTTCTCAAAAACCCACTTAATTAAAACTCGATATTTCACTTTTATAATCTTTTAGTTCCAACCCAAAACAATTAGTTTTCCATTTCTAAACCAAAACCCTTTATTTCAATTAAATATAAAAATCAATTTTGGTTAGCAAAAATTTTCCAAAAATTTTCACAATTTTTCTAACACCCTAAATTTCCAAAATTTTTTGGCAGAGTCTCCCTTGTACGGAGAGCCTTTTGCAATATGAAAAATATAATAAAAATGATATCATCGACCCACATGGTTGGAACACAATATATACGAATATTTATATCATTTCTCGCATTTATAGCATAAGCGTACCTTATACTAGCGTTATTAAGGAAGCTCGCTCAATTTATATGCAATTTCACAACCCAAATCTAGCCTAATAGCTTCCTTGTACTTGTACTTAATTTAAACACGTAAGTCCCAAAAACATGAAACTTAATAACATTTCATTCATTTAGATAGTTAAACACATACTTTGCATAACTAAACATGCTAAACATGTATTTTTGAATGTATACACAAATACAAGGTTTAAACATTCAATTATTAACTCCCAATCAACTTATATATCATTTATTCCATTTCAAATGATCCACTTACCATTCGTTTGCTTTATTTATATCTATCCACTTTCAATCAATTCACAAAACAATACATTGTGTCAGCTTTATATTCACATTCTCATTATACTACAGAATCATTCCATTTTAGCTTGATACATAATCAATATATCTTAGTTTCAATCACTTGTATTCATCATAAATTCACATCCAATTTATATTATGTAACATTTCATTTGCATGCCAATTCATTTACATGTCCATTCATAAACATTTCTTAAGTTTATAACTTAATGCCATACAACAATTTATGTTTTATATTATTCCAAACTTAAGTTCAAGTTTTATGAAGCATCATTCTAAAATCATCTTTCATTCATTCACACTTGGGTTGGTTTTTTATTTTGTAATCGAAGTTCGTATTCGATTTGTTCAAGCTCGACACAATTTAAATAAAATTTTAATTTTAACAACAAGTCATTGTAAATTAAATCCCATTCGCATTCACTAATTAATTTAATTAATTCATTTGCTTAATCCACTTCAATATTCAGTCCACAAATTCACTTATCTAATTGTTTTTCTTTTATTTTACAGTTCTACATCTAATTTTTCTTCCAAAAATCACTTTATTTGGTTCGACTTGAGTTCAACTTTATTTTCTAATCCAAGTTGAATTTCCATTTCTTTACCAAAATATCAATTCATTTTCATTTTGGTTTTCCATTCTATTTCTCAATTTAATAAGTTGTACCACTTGTTATTCACAATTTCATAAATTAGATATTCAAGTTTACTCCATTCAAAATTTATAACTTATAGTTATATAATCATTTTACAACCTAAATTTCATATTCAATTCAATTCGATATGGTTTCAAATCCAATCCAATTTTGTTAAACTTAGCTTAAGTTAAATTCCTATTTCACACAATTCATTTTACTTTAATCAAGTTAAAATTTAATTCCAAATTCAATTTTATTTTAAAAATTATTTTATTTAACTTAAGTTGAATTCCATTTAATTTCATATCTCAACTTTTAGATTTTCCTTTCTTACCTATGCTATTTTTCAATTTATAAGTTCAAAAACTCATTCTCTTTATAATTTCCACCCAACACTTGAATAACAGTTTAAAAATTCAAACACCCGGTTTTATTTCAAATCAATTTGAAATCATATCTCATTTGTATATCAAATCCAAAATCTTGAATTATTAAAATCAAAATTTTTATAAAAACCGAGACTCCAATAACAAATCACTGTGGTAGCAATCTATCACTTAGAAACTTGAAAATGGACACCGATGATGTCGCGGTCATCATCGGAATTATTTTCCAGCAACTGAAGTGAGTTCAGTGCTTTATTCTTCCAAAATACTTTTTAAAATATTCTTATTCCAAAAAGATTACACAATAATATTATCATTATTTATTTCAAAACACCTTGGAAAACATTTTTGAAATTTCCGGGATTTAAATTTCCAAATTCTAGTTTGAATCCAATTTTTTTAGCTTTACTCATTTGTATAAATCATATATATATAATTTCTATTTGGTTATATAAACCATTTTGAATTTTATAATCTTGTTTGGATTATAATAATAACAACTAAACACTTCAATATGTATAGTAATTTCCAGAAAATTATTTTCTTTTATATCAAAATATATAGTTTGGGCAAAATTACTTCCTTTACCCACTTCAAAACAATACCGTGTCGAGTTGTTCTGTCCGAGTATTTAGAAACCCTTATCAATAGTTATACAGACTGTGCCGACCAAAATTCATAAGCTACTCAATAAATCAATCAACACAATATAAAATATTTTATATCACTAACAAATACGCACTCATACCTATTAATACACTCAAACTCATTCTAGGGTACTACTGACCCTATCTCTAATGAGTAATCCCCACCAAAGCCAAGGTTCTTGCTTAACCTTCAGCTCTGATACCAAGTGTAATGGCCTGGGATTTTCGACCTTGAAAATCGAGATCAATACATTCACAGTATAGCATGAAAAGCAATCGAGTGCCAGAAATACCAGATCATTAGGGGTGAAGAAGAAAAGAGATAGAAGAAAATAGAAACAACAATACCTAATTTCACAATCACAGTAGAATAATATATATAATAGATAATAACATATCTTTATAAAAAAAGAACTATAATTGTTTTTATACATACCATTATCAGAGTACAACAATCAACAAATCAAATCTGGACAGTTATTATAACTTGTCCTCACCAGTGTTGACTATACATTCTACACATAGCGGAATATAATCAAGTACGTGGAAAACGCCTTAGACTTCTCCAACTCATCTCCTAAGCTCCATAGCATCCTAACCTCAATTTGTAATACTTGGTCTGACCCGAGCATTATAAATAAAATAACACCCGAGTCAGTCTGGAAAACCGGCGTGATAAAAACTCACTCAATTTGAATTATTACTATTATCAAAATCCTTTGAAAACAAAGGTATCTTGTAAGACCACGCCACACATAAATACGGTGGGTTTTTACCGTACGATAACCAAAACATTTTACTCTAATCGTTTGATATTATAATAGTATCTAAGTACAAAACTTATTAAAATAGCCGAAATTGTTACATTAATTAAATTCCAGCATACTAGGCTCTACAATCAAAACCATAAAGGCTTGTAGTGGATATTGGATTCCATACAATGACTGGGCTACTGGGGTACCGCCCACCACAGTACACCTCTAGAAAAATGTACCGACGACCTCGCCTAGATCCCCCGCTAACACAAGGCTAACCTACCCTTGACCTGGATAATACCGAATATGTTATCACCTCGGTTGTTCTCACCCTAATCGAGCGCTCTCTTTTGCATGCACAACCATATCCAGATTTTAAGCTGTCTAAAATCCCAGCTGACTTCTAAAAGTCCCAAACCAATTTCATTATAAAGCTCTCGTCATCACGATCGCAACGCAACTTGTTTTGTTTGATTCCAACCTCATACGAGTTCGATACGAATTTGTGAACATTTGAATTAATTAAATAAAATTTAACTTAAATAAACAAAATTAAACCTTATTTCCCTCTCAAGCACGCTAAACACCCACTGCCCGCATGCAAACACCACCAAGGCTGATCATTGGCCTCAACCATTCTCCCTCGATCCTTCATAAACATTCCTCCAACGATTTCAACCAACCCTACTCCACGTGCTTCATCGGTCCCTCACCTCGAAACAACGTCCGCACCTCCTCACATTCGCGACATCACACTTCGAACAGCTTCTGGAAATGAATGGAAACCCTCAATCTCCAACCCAGCACCTAAGTCGTCGCACCTCCACCCCAGAGCAAGTCGCGACCTCCCCTCAAGCAAAACGCGCAAGACCCAAACCCTAGACTACGATTCCCAACCGCCACTACCACAAACGATCTTCTTTCCTCACGTTGCCTCTAGTTAGTATCCATCTGCTGTCACCCCCCTCCCCATACATGCGCACTCGAATCGAGTTGCTTCCAGGCCAGACTTCGATCGCGACATTGATTGGTTTTTTATATCGTTTTCGAATTGATTTCAAACTGAAGGAAAGTGAAAGGGAACTCGCGATTTAAACTAGGGCAAAGCGTCTCGAGTACGAGTATAGTGTTTTACTTTAACAATTTATAATATTATTTAATTACAAAATATCTCTTATTATATACAGGGAAATCTCGAACTCCTATTGAGACGTGCTGCCTAGCATTCCGTATGTTATACCCCTATTCCGAATGCAATGGAACAAGTTTCGGGGCCTAATTCGATCGTATGTGGAAGATAGCCTTTTAAATCGGCTATTTAAATTAAATTAAATTAAATTATTTCGAGACATTTTCAGATCGTTCGACCAAACAGTAAATCCAAACGCTATAAAATTTGAAATCCGATAATAATACACTATTACGGATCTAATGGAACTGGTTTCGTCAAAATCTGAGATTGTGTCCCAGATCACTATTTTAAGGTGTCGATTAATATCGACGATTTCAAAAATCGATGAAATTACTTGAAATTCCCATTTTAAAAACCTATTAACTCAATTATAATTCAAATAATATCAATATTAGAAATCATTTCAATTCATATTCAACTCAAATTTTAATTATTCACCATTTCTGTATTACGGTAAATCACTATATTTAAAAATTTATATTCATTCTATAATTTCAACCAAAATCTTCATATTCAAAAATCAATTTCTATTCCAAATCCAATATTTAAATCCATTTAAACATATAAAATAAAACGATGGAAAATCCGAGTCATTACATATAAGATATGTGTGTCTTACTATAAAGGTTATAGTAGATATGTCCAATATAAAAGTTTTATTGAAATATTAATTTAAAATTAATTAAAGGTTTAATTAATTAAAATTAATTAATTAAAATTAATTAATTAAAATTAATTAAATAATATTTAATTAATAAAATATCGTACATAAGACTATCATATAAGTAATATGAAATATAAAACTCAAATAAAATAAAATTTATATGATATCAATGTATAAACTAAAGATGGAACATTAAAGACACCCAAATAGTCTTAAGAAATAAATACATATGTAAATGTATGTATACTATGGTTTCTGATGTGTCTGGCACTTGAACCACGAGGATATTTCATAAGACATATGTAATATCCCGGAAATTTAGGGCAATATCAATTTAATAATCTGTTTAAATAATTAAATTGATTGATAATTTTTGATAATAAAATTTGAATTGAATTAATAATCTAATTAAATAAATATTTAATTAGTGAATTTTTCTAATAAAATGATTTCTATTTATAATATATATATTTAATTGTATATATTGTAAATAGATAAGCTTGGATTTAACATTTAAAATAAATAAGATCTTGTTTTTAAATTCTAATATATATTGATAAATTGGAAATTAGGATTAATCAATATAAGCTTTTAAAAGCTATTTAAATAAATAACAATATAGTTTTAAAATACTCAAGGTAACTGTTAATTGATTTAAATTGATTTTAGCTTAAGTTTAAATTTAAATTAATTAGCAAAAAGATTGTTTTATTTTATTTTTGAATATAGCTTTTAAATATGATTTGAATATATATATATAAAGTTTAAAATACAATTTAAATATGAGATGTTAATTCATTTAATAAATAGTAGTAGTTTATAATCTCCTTTATAAATTATTTTAAAATTGATAAATATGTTAATTTCAAACAATATTAATAAAGTATTGTTTTTATAATAAAAAGACCTTAATAAAATAAGATTGTTATTTTCAAATTGGATGTGTTGTTTTAAATTTACTTTAAATTGGATTTTAAATATAATTTGAATTTGAATGTAAATTAGTTTTGGAATTCAAAGATAGATATTTTAAATATTTGGATTTAAAATATATGTATAAACTTTTAATTACAAATATAATTAGTTTTGTTTCTTTTAAAATTATCTCTATATATATAGATAAGTAATAAGTGTTTAATAAATAAAGAAAAAGATTTATTTACACTTAAAATAAATATAAATTAGATAAAAAGACATGTGTAATTCTCTAAATGCTTTGTTATAACAAGTGTTAACTAATTCACCACTATAATGACAAATGTCAAAGTTTGGTATTTTTGTTTTTCTTTTATTTGTTAAATCATTTTAATCTATATAAACATATGTTCTCATCTATATTTCTTTTTCCACTCTTTAATCTAAACTAAGAAAACTTTCAGCCTGTAAACAAAAATTCCCAAAGTCAATAATCAACTCCTCAAACCAAATAAGATCTGTAATTAAATTTTTCCTCTCAACCAAAATTCTCTCAGAAACAAATCTGCAATTCTTCAAACCGAAATTCATATTCAAAAATCAAAGCAAAGGCCTGTTTCCTTATTCAAATCTGGAATCTAAGCAAAGCCTGCAATTTCTTCTCGAATCTGGAAAAAAGTAAACCTGTTTTAAAGCAAGATTAAAGGAAAAATCAAACCTGGAGTCTAAAGCAACATGCATGCAGTTTTAAATTCAATAAGTTAAGCTCCATCAACTCAAGTTTAAATCAAAAGGGAGCATGCAAGTTTACAGTCTTCAAAGGTTAAACTGCCTCTGTTCATCTCCTTTGAATCAAGTGAGTAACATCACAACTTAAATTGTTTAGGTATATAATTATGTTGTAGGTTTACCTCTGAAATCAAGTATGTTTGTGAATGCATCTTTAAGTATGTCTCTGTGCATATATGTGTATGAATATTGGTGTGCATGTTTGATATCTGTTATTTGCTCTGTTCCCAGTTTTTAGTGCAAAGTTTGATCAAGATTCTGTAGCTCATGACCTAGACAATATTATGATGTAGGATATAAACAATAATTGGTTGTTATATCATATATTAGAGTTTAGAATTTTATTTAAGTTAGAATAAAATGAAATTTCTCTGTAAATAAAAAGGACAGGGAAGTTTAAGTTTTGCAAAAAAATTCAAATATGATAATTTAACAATTCAGGATTTTAAACTAAAGCTCTAGACTAAGTTATGATTTTTAGAAGAGAAATCACAATTTTAAAGTTTATAAATAATGAGATATTCTAGTATGAATAAAAATTGGGTTTCTGTAAATTTCTGGCAATCAAATGGATTATAGATTTCGGGGTTGAGGCTAGAGTACGATGGTAGGTCAGTGATCATCGGAAAAATGGTCAGGGGTTTTTAAATCCATCGTGGTGGTGTAGCAAGGTAGAAGTAGGGTTTAAGAATTGATTTTGGTCGACGTGAGTTCCCAGTCGATTTCGTCGTCGTCAAAACTCCGGAGGTGACCGGTATGGGCTAAATCGATGTATCATGACGTGGCGCAGCTTTGGACTTGGTGGCGCAAGTTCAGATGAACGGAGTTGGCCATGCGAAATGGATTGGATGATCAAGTTGGGTTCCAGGTTGTATCAAGTTGCTCGATTTTGAATTCGCAATCGATTCGAGGTTCTGGGTGATCGAAACGTTAGGGGAGGAGGTCGCTGACTTGTCGATGGTCAGAGTATGGATCGGAGATGGCCAGAACGTTTGTGCACGT
Source organism: Allium fistulosum (assembly GCA_030737815.1). Classification (NCBI taxonomy): domain Eukaryota; kingdom Viridiplantae; phylum Streptophyta; class Magnoliopsida; order Asparagales; family Amaryllidaceae; genus Allium; species Allium fistulosum. The sequence goes on from CM060907.1 coordinate 340,262,272, forward strand.
GCACAAGTATCGGTAATGTTTTGTTTGAGTTGAGGAAGAAGACGTTCTCGAGTGAATGTTAGGTTTGGCTCGAAGTCGTTCTCGTGAGAACTGGGTGTTGGCTCGGGATTTCGAAGGGAAGACTCGCGTGGATTAACTGTTTAAAGTTTTAAAACATAACAGTTTTTAGAAAATAAAAGAAGGGAAGGGAACTCGAAGGAGTACTCGGGATTTCTGTAATTTTGCTCGGAGGAATTTAGATAAGGCTAGATTTTGTTTGGCAGTTTTTAAACATGACAGTGTTTTCAAAATCTAAAATGAGTATAAATTTGTAGATTAGGATTTTAAATAAAGCTTTAAAATCAAATTTAAAATATGGATTCAATTTAATTTGAATCCCAGATGTGAAATAAATAGATTGTATTAAAATGTTTAAACCTCTTTAAAAATGTTAAAGTATAAATTAAAAAAAAAGGTTTGAATAAATAAATTAGTTTAAAAATCTTATAAAATTCTTTTATAAATGTTAAGTGTTTCTTAACATTGAATTTAAGAAGATTTTGAAAATTAGATTTAAATTTGGTTAAATTTAAATTGTAATTTATTTTAAATCCCTAAATTAAAATGAAAGATTTTAAAGTAAAATGTTTTAAAGTCTTTGTTAATATTAAAAAAAAAGTGGTTGAAGGATAAATACTTTAATTTTAGTAATTAATTAAGATTTAATGATTTAGGTTCATTAAATTAATAAGATAATTAAAGAATAATTTGATAAATTTATTAATTAATGATTTAGTGTTAATTAATTAAATAATTAGGATATAAGTTAATTAATTAAGTGTTAATTAATTTGGGATTTAGAATCATTTGTTAAATAAGTATGAGTTATTAATAAATGATTAGGAATTAATTAATCAAGTGATTTAAGATTAATTAAATAATTAGAGATTTATTAATTGGTAATGAAGAATTAATTTGTAATTAAATAATAATCCCTAATTAATGAGGGAATTAATGTAAGATAATCACTTGATTATGTGATAAGTATAATTACTTAAATGTAATTAGTGAAGTGAAATTACTTAGGAAAGTAATTAAAGTTAATTAGTGGATGTAATTAACTAAAGATGATTTAATAATAAATGTAACTGGAGTGTAATTACTTTAATATAATTAATCAAGGGATTAATTAAAGGATAATTAATTTTGGAGAAATTAATTTATGGAAGAGTAATTAAGGGTAGTTAATTACTAAATGTTATTAATCAAAGGTGATTAATAAATGTGGTTTAATTAAGAATTAATTATTAAATATAATTAATTTAAATGATGTAATTAAGGATTGATTAATTAAGATTAATTAATAAATAATTAGTGATTAAAGAAATTAATTAATTGTAACTAATTAAGGATTAATGTAATTAAATTAATTAATGAAGTAATTTAAGATTAATTACTGAAATGGTTTAAGTTAATTAATTTGTGAAATTAATTAAGAGTTAATTACTTAAAGTAATTAAAGTATAATTAATCAGGAATGATTAATTAAGATGATACTTAAAGTATGATAATTTAATTGGTTTAATTAATGATTAAAGTAAGCAGGATTTATAAAATGAAGTAATTAATTTAATTAACTTTAAATTAATTAGAGATGATATAAAGTGAATGAATGATATTGAATGCTTTGCATTGTTGATATCTCTGATAAGAGATGTGCTGATCTATGATATAGATGTTTGGTTGGATTGAAATGATAATATGAATTATCTGTTTGGATGATAATATGGATTATCTATTGTAAATTATCTATCTGTGTGTAGTATAGATAAGAATTGAATTGTTTTAACCTTAAAACAACTTGGCCCTTAAAAGATACGTTTTGGTTTTCGATGAGATCGGGATCGGGTTTCCGTATACCGGAATTCCAGGTCTGGAGACCCGAATACCACATCGATCCAAATTAACGATAGGTCGTGAATCTCAAGTGAAGATGAAGATTCAGAGTGCAAGGGTTATTGTCGTTAACTCTGAGGGTGATTCCAATACGAGTGTAACGAGATAATGCCTTCGGTTTCGTTCGAACCCGGAACGAACTTGTATGGATTGAATGCTTTCAACACATCGTCAGGAGGGCGATGAGCATTCTAAGTGATGTGTTCTGATTTAAAGGTAAATCGTAGCCTCAAGCCTCATCAACCGGGAATGGCTAAAACAGGGGAGGTGCAGCAAGGCTTCGTGGGTAGCACCCACTGAGAGTAAGGTCATCCCTGTCTAGAGAGTTCCTTCTTTTATTTCGGCTTAGTGGTGCAGTTGGCGACGGCCATCTGTGGGGTGATTTTATTCGGAATTATCCAGTAAGGGATGGTTCCGGCTTTGTGTTGCAGGGGATTGGGAGTGATCCTCGGTACGGTGATCTAGGCCCCGTACTGTGATGAGCGGTACCCCGGTAGCTCTGCCATTGTATGGAAATCCAAATTCCAATAAGTGATAACGGACTTGATTGTATACTTATGTATGCTGGAATTTAATAATGTAACGATTTCGGCTATTTCATATTTATTTGAAAACCCTAGACCCTATTATAATACAATCGAATTTCCTATCAAATGTTTTGGTTATTGTAAGGTAAAAACTTTTCCGTGTTTATGTGCGGGAAGTCTTACGAGATACCTTTTCTTTCCAAATGGTTTTCAAAGTTAAACAAGTTTAACCTGTTACTCACACCAGACCCATGTCTGACCCAAGTTGTTTATTTCTGTTTTATAAACTCTTGGGTACTCAAATTTTTACGAGTAGCCAAGGGATTCAGGTTTAGCTTTGACGAATTGTGGAGGAGCAATGGAGCAGGAGGCTTCGGCGTTCGTAGATATAGTATTCCGCTGTGTTGATATCTGTGTTAGAGTCTTGTATTGTATTTGAGTTGTAATATCTAGACAGATGTTTATAACTGTCTAGTATGTGTTGTATAGTTGTGTAAACTCTGATAAGTGTTGTATACTTTGTAATAGTTTATGTTATTAATATAATTTATTCGTTCCGCTGTGAGATCGTTGTTGTTGTTTCTTTCTTTCTTCTCTTCTTTTCTATTTTCTACCTCTTTCTTTCTTATTGTCGATGCGTTCTTCTGTGGATAGAAGGACGGGTCGTCACAGTTGGTATCAGAGCTTAGGTTGAGTGAATGCCTAAGCTTTTGGTTAAGTGAACATCAGAGAACTAGGTTGAGTGAATACCTAGGTTCGGAAGGGTTGTTCATTAGAGATAGGATCTGTAGCCACCTATTTTAGTCTGAGTGTATATATATATATATACGAGAGCGCGTATTTGTTAGTTATGTAAAATGGTTTTATATTGTGTTAATTGATCGGTTGAGTGGTATATGGATTCTGGTCAATACGAGTAGCTACCGTTATTGATAGGGATCTCTAAACACTTGGACCAGGCCAACGGACACAATATTGTTTTAAAAAGGGAAGGTGAAATAATTTTACCCAGATATATTTTCTATATATAAAAAGTATCATTTTAAAAGTATATGGTATTTATAATGATTGGTTGAGATGATAATAATTTATCATCTAAGATTAGGAGTCTGAGTGTTGAGGTTGGAAGTATATTTGTCGAGACTGTAAACCTAATACCGTCTCGAGTAAACTTTACTGTGGTAAAGAATTTCATCGATCTCCGAAGGAAACTGTTATGGTTCGGAGTTTATCTTTGTAGTTTGGATGAGTAAAGTTGGAGCTGTCGGTTGGACAGAAGCGAGTGATGGTATCTTGATACTTCTGGAAGAAGTAGCTGCGTGATGAGATGCAGTGACTATGGATGTTCCCGAAGATGTTTTCTTTGGAACAAGTTAATGAAGTGTGTCTGCTTCGGTGTCGAGGCTGAGTTCAGCAAGATGTTTTTGTTCTGTTTGAAGTCCGAATTTCTCGAAGAACTTTGGATTGAGAAGTCTGTGGCATCTGTGGCAGTAGTGCAGCTCGGAGTGTTCTGTTTTCGGCAGAAGTTTTTCTGAAGGTGAAATTCAGAAGCAGCAGAGAGAATCCATTTCTTCGATGGATTGGATAGTCAAGTGTGAACTGTTCTGATTGGTAAAGAGAGAACAGTTTTATTTGGCTGGGTGGATCGCAAAAGTGACTTGCGATAGTTTGAGTATTCTTTTGAGTTATCCGATATTTTCTGGAATGTGTTGTCCAGTCTGTGCTTGTGTTCATCATCAGCATTTTCATTTCTACTCCAGATCAGAGTGGTGCAGCGGGAGCAGTTTGGCAAGTGCTCCTGTTTATCTTTTCCAGATAGGAGAAGTTAGTTCAGTCTACTGATATGGTGAAGTAGAGTTGTGTTTTGGATTATTGGTAGATCTTGAGAGGATCATTGTTGATTGGGTTATTTATGGTCCAGTTATTGCTAGAAGCATCAGCGAAGGTTGAGTTGATCAGGAAAGATCTGTAGACAGCTCAGGATCGTCTGAAGGATTTTGTGGATAAGAGACGATAGAATTTGAAATTCGAAATTGGAGACTTCGTGGTTGTGAAGTTTTTCTCTGGTTAAAGGGAGCAATAAGATTTGGTAAGTCTGGAAAGTCAGCTCCGAATTGTTTTGGATCTTTTCTGTGATCTAATTTGGATAAGTACTTTGATCTATTGGATTGAATTGTCAGTTTGGATAACTGGAATTCATTGTGTTTTACGTATCTCTGAGGGAGTACGTGTTTGATCTATCTCTGGTTTTGGAACCAGCAGTTCTGGAAGATTTGGTTGTTAAGTCAGACTCGTCTGTAGTCTGATATCTTGTTTAGTTCTGTAGATCTAGAAGAGTAGAAGCTCTATAGCTTAGTAGTATTGTTTGTTGGATTCTGTAGAGCGAGTATCCCGATATATATATACCTGGGGAAACTCGAGGAAATTTTATCCAGAATTTTATCTGGATAATTAGAATTGTTTGATTGGGAGAATTGTTTGCTATTGTTGTTAGCATATAGATAATAATATATGCTTGTGATTTAAATAGATTATTAAATTACCTTTGTTTTAAATTTCGGGGACGAAATTATTTTAAGGGGGAAGGAATGTAATATCCCGGAAATTTAGGGCAATATCAATTTAATAATCTGTTTAAATAATTAAATTGATTGATAATTTTTGATAATAAAATTTGAATTGAATTAATAATCTAATTAAATAAATATTTAATTAGTGAATTTTTCTAATAAAATGATTTCTATTTATAATATATATATTTAATTGTATATATTGTAAATAGATAAGCTTGGATTTAAAATTTAAAATAAATAAGATCTTGTTTTTAAATTCTAATATATATTGATAAATTGGAAATTAGGATTAATCAATATAAGCTTTTAAAAGCTATTTAAATAAATAACAATATAGTTTTAAAATACTCAAGGTAACTGTTAATTGATTTAAATTGATTTTAGCTTAAGTTTAAATTTAAATTAATTAGCAAAAAGATTGTTTTATTTTATTTTTGAATATAGCTTTTAAATATGATTTGAATATATATATATAAAGTTTAAAATACAATTTAAATATGAGATGTTAATTCATTTAATAAATAGTAGTAGTTTATAATCTCCTTTATAAATTATTTTAAAATTGATAAATATGTTAATTTCAAACAATATTAATAAAGTATTGTTTTTATAATAAAAAGACCTTAATAAAATAAGATTGTTATTTTCAAATTGGATGTGTTGTTTTAAATTTACTTTAAATTGGATTTTAAATATAATTTGAATTTGAATGTAAATTAGTTTTGGAATTCAAAGATAGATATTTTAAATATTTGGATTTAAAATATATGTATAAACTTTTAATTACAAATATAATTAGTTTTGTTTCTTTTAAAATTATCTCTATATATATAGATAAGTAATAAGTGTTTAATAAATAAAGAAAAAGATTTATTTACACTTAAAATAAATATAAATTAGATAAAAAGACATGTGTAATTCTCTAAATGCTTTGTTATAACAAGTGTTAACTAATTCACCACTATAATGACAAATGTCAAAGTTTGGTATTTTTGTTTTTCTTTTATTTGTTAAATCATTTTAATCTATATAAACATATGTTCTCATCTATATTTCTTTTTCCACTCTTTAATCTAAACTAAGAAAACTTTCAGCCTGTAAACAAAAATTCCCAAAGTCAATAATCAACTCCTCAAACCAAATAAGATCTGTAATTAAATTTTTCCTCTCAACCAAAATTCTCTCAGAAACAAATCTGCAATTCTTCAAACCGAAATTCATATTCAAAAATCAAAGCAAAGGCCTGTTTCCTTATTCAAATCTGGAATCTAAGCAAAGCCTGCAATTTCTTCTCGAATCTGGAAAAAAGTAAACCTGTTTTAAAGCAAGATTAAAGGAAAAATCAAACCTGGAGTCTAAAGCAACATGCATGCAGTTTTAAATTCAATAAGTTAAGCTCCATCAACTCAAGTTTAAATCAAAAGGGAGCATGCAAGTTTACAGTCTTCAAAGGTTAAACTGCCTCTGTTCATCTCCTTTGAATCAAGTGAGTAACATCACAACTTAAATTGTTTAGGTATATAATTATGTTGTAGGTTTACCTATGAAATCAAGTATGTTTGTGAATGCATCTTTAAGTATGTCTCTGTGCATATATGTGTATGAATATTGGTGTGCATGTTTGATATCTGTTATTTGCTCTGTTCCCAGTTTTTAGTGCAAAGTTTGATCAAGATTCTGTAGCTCATGACCTAGACAATATTATGATGTAGGATATAAACAATAATTGGTTGTTATATCATATATTAGAGTTTAGAATTTTATTTAAGTTAGAATAAAATGAAATTTCTCTGTAAATAAAAAGGACAGGGAAGTTTAAGTTTTGCAAAAAAATTCAAATATGATAATTTAACAATTCAGGATTTTAAACTAAAGCTCTAGACTAAGTTATGATTTTTAGAAGAGAAATCACAATTTTAAAGTTTATAAATAATGAGATATTCTAGTATGAATAAAAATTGGGTTTCTGTAAATTTCTGGCAATCAAATGGATTATAGATTTCGGGGTTGAGGCTAGAGTACGATGGTAGGTCAGTGATCATCGGAAAAATGGTCAGGGGTTTTTAAATCCATCGTGGTGGTGTAGCAAGGTAGATGTAACAACCCGGGATTTCACGATTATATTATTATCGACAAAATGACGATTTAATCTAGTTGACGATTGTTATTGAGTTTTAAATCGCATTTAAAATTCTTTAATAAAATTTTTTAATCGTTGATTAGGGATTTTAAATCAAATTTGAAATTCTTTTAGTATTGGAAAAATTCTTTTTATAAATCGTTAAGTGTTGGTGGGCTTTTAAATCTGGCCCTGTTTTATTTTGTTTCAATGCTTTATTATCAGAGGTAAACCCAATTTCTCCCCCCACTGATTTTCGTTCGAAAAACCCCATACGAACAAAAGAAAAAAAAATGGCGGTCTCGTCTCAAATTAGGGCTTTCGAGATTCTTCAAGGTCGCGCTCTTGTTGGTCGATTGGCGGGCACTCGCGAGTAGCTGGATCATTCGCGACTCCTCCTGCTTGGGGCGAGTTCGTCTTCACTTCGAACTAGGGCATAAGTTGTTCTCCGATCGATTCTTGGATATAAGGTGAGTAATTGTTATTACTCACATCTAATTCAAATATGATTCGAGAATTTCGATTTCTGGTTTAATTGAATCTGTCATTTGATTTATCTTGGCCATTTTTATGCTTGGGATTGACCTCTGACTTATTCGAATTACTCGAATAAAATGGTGTCGATTTCTAACTTGTTCGGTATCTTTGCCACTGTGATTTGTTTATTTCAGTTTAGACCACCACTGTTTTGACGATTTTCTCGAATTCGTCCAACATTTTGTTTTGGCCATTTCTTCTTGGCTACCACTGTTTTGATGAGTTCTAACTCGCTCCGTGCATTTCTCGGTTGGCATCGGTCTTGACATTGAGTTGTTTGTATAGTGACTTAGGCATTTACTTGGTTTTGAACTGTTGGTTCTTGACATTTTCATGACTGTTGATTTTGTATTGTCCCTGTAACATTCTCGACTGTGCTCAAGTTCACTTGTGGGTGTGTTTGTGGTTGGTATATAATGTTGTTTTCTGCTTCAACTTGTTTTCGTTACTTGACTTGGAACTTCATTGACTGGTACAATTGTTGTTGCTTGATCTTGTGATGATTGATCTTTGTTCGAACTTGCCACTATCGTTTTGATTCCCTGAACTGCTGTTGATCATTTCTTGAAACTGCTACATGCAGCTTATATTCATCTGGAAGTTTTGTGTTTCCTTGTCTCCTGGCTTTGACGTGTGTGCTAATTCCGTAGCGTTGCAGTTTTGGTCTGCATTGCAGTGTCTTCTGCCATGTATTTCATTGTTTTATTCATGAGTTTGCATACCTAGTGTTGTGAATCTATGTTGACTCGTTCGACTTGTGTACTACTTTGATTTCATGTTACTGTTGGTCATTATGGTTGTTGTTTTAGTGTTGCTTTAAGCTCTGGTCAACATGTTTGGTCATTATCCTGTTGTTTCCTCTTGTCATTGATACTGTCTGGTCTGAAGCTTGGTTACTTGTTCACGTTACATGATGCTTCCTTGACCTCTGGTCCGGATATAGTTCGAACTTGTTTCTGGTTGTCTTCGACATTGGCTTAGATATTGAACTGTACTTCATTTGATACTCGGCTTCGATCATATTTGAATTTTTGGTAGCACTGGCTTGATACTTCACTTTCCAGTTTTTCATCCTTGTTCATTCGCCTGCACTTAACTAGTATGTTTGATACGCTGTGGTAATTTGATTGATTCCATATGCTTATATGTTGACTTGAATTTAGTATCTGGATTCACTGTATATGAGTATTGTTCACCTTCATGGTTCTCCACTGATGTGTAGTCTACAATACTCGGAGATTCTTGGTTTGCATTTGTTCACGATGGGTTTGGCTTTGTAGAGTTCATCATGTAGTTCACTGTCTTGATTCGAAACTGTGTTCATATGCACTTCACTCAGGTTGATTAATTGAGGTTAACTGGCTTGCATCGTGCACTCTTTTCACTTGAGTTTGCATTACTCCATGTATATCCTACTTGCCTGATTCATTTGTTGGTTGGTTGGTTCCACTTGCATCTGCTCTCACTTGATTTCGGCCTCACTCCTGTAGTATCAAATTTTGGAAGTTGTTGGTCTGGTCTTTGATGGTTCATTGTGCTGACCTGAATTTACAGTCTTGCATTCATCTTTTCCACTGAAGTATTTACTGACTCGAGCCTGTTTGCATCGGCAGTGTTATTTCATTGAGTCTGTTATACTTCAGGTTGCCTTGAGTTGCATTGAGAATTTTTGAAGTACTTGAGTATTACCTCAGCTTTGCGTGAGCTTGAATCTTTGAATTTGATTTACTGCAATCTTGCCCTTGTGAACTTATGGTGGCTGCAGTTTGTTGCAGTTTGCCCCTCGTATTCATTTGTGACTGCAGTTTAGTTTTATATGCAGTTTTGCCCTTGTTGGATCGCATTGTAGTAATGCATTTAGATTTGTTTTCGAATTCACTTGAGTTGAATCCGTTATTTGGGTTTGACCTCGTATTCGTTGTAAATTTTCAATGTGTACATACGTGCGCATTGTCCAGGTCTGTCTGCTTTGACCATTGAGGCCATGGCATTGGAATTTGAATCTTCATCTGCTTTTAGTCCGTTGATCTTTGTGCATTTTAGATAGTAGTGGCGAGGCAGTATACGCGTGCGTATACTGCAGCCCTACCAGAGTAGATGGTTTATATCGATTATTTTGTTGTGTTAATTGCCGTTAGGCAATTCTGATGTTATAAGATTATCTTCTTTGATATTCTTTTTATCTATCTTTATTGATGATTTGGATAGCTGATATGTTGTTTAACACTGTTTAGTGTTATATCTGCCGTTATCCAATTCTCGTATCGAGAGTTGGATATACGAGATTTCTAGGATTGTCGTCTATTTGACTATTTGATTATTATTGCTTCTGTGCACTAATAAACTGGTTTGAATTAGACTGACCTGGGTATTATTTTCTTTTGAATGTAATACTCGGGTCAGACCCGAGTTATTTCAGGTTGTAGATTTTCTTCTTTGAGTTGCTGTTCAGGATTTGAAGACTTTTCACATCTTCTGAAGTTGTCAGTGTCACTTTGTAGTAGTCGCGTCATTGTATAGAACGATATGTATTCATGTATATTAGTCGATAATGTACTTGTTTATATAACTTCTGGAGTCGACAGTTGTAGTTGTATCATGTGTATCGTGTCATCTATATTGTAACTGACATCGGTTATATATATATGAGATTATTGTTATTCTGTGTTCCGCATTTATATTATCTGTGTTATTGTTATATCTAATGTCCTAAACTATTATGAACTATCGTGGTTTGTTTTATACTGATAATTGGATATGTCGATGGGGGTAAATAAATAATAGATGAAAAATAAAAAGTATATACCACTCCTATCGAGATAACCAATATTAGTGTAAGGCCAATTACGGATGGTCGCTCCTATCCAGCCTTATTCTTCGTAATAATAGACAGTATTTCTTTTAATACTCTTTGTTATTATGAGCATAGAGGTGGGGCGTCACAGTTGGTATCAGAGCTTGGGGTTTATGGACATAATATAAAACATAACTTGGATGGGACATATGTTACAACTATCGGTCGATGTTTTATTTGTGCTTTGAGTCAAAACTAAAGTTTTGAAATTTTGATGAAATTTTTAAATATCTTTATTTAAAAATAAAAGTGGAATTGTGTTTTGTTGTTTTGATGAAATTGTGTTCTGATGATTTGATTGATTTGTGTTCTGCTTATCAGAGTGCGCAGCGGAAACAGTGAAACTGTCTTCGCTGAGTACAACTGATAATCTTTTTGATTTAAAAATCAAAATACGAAATTGATATGAATTTCAATTGTTGTTTACATACCTGTAATTATTTTGTTTCTTTGAGAATTTCGAATCCGAATTGAGGATTCGAAGAAATTGCAGATATGTGATTTTTGTTGAAATTTCCGCTGGCTTTCTTTTGGTACTAATCATCTATTGATTAGATTTTTGCTGTTTTAAATTATCTTCATTGAAGATACATTTGAATGATTCTTTGTTCATTTTGTAGTACGTGCAAAAATTTAAATTGCACGTTATTGCAATTATTTTACGTTGAACCGATGCTTGGTTATGATACGTATTTTGTTGCCGTTATTTTTATAACGGACTTTTTTTACACCAATGCTGAATTTTTAAGGCACGGTGTTTTGTTGACAATTTTAATAAATGAAAATTCACTGATGTCACATTTTGATGTGAATCCTTTGATGAGATATTTGATGTTTTAAAATTTCTGTCGCTTTGACTTCAGTATCAGCCAAAATTTTAAAAGTGGATTTTCAAGCGGTTATTCCGCAATACTGATTTGTGACCGTTTTTACGGTATTTTGAGAAGTACAATTTCCTTATGGAAATTGTTACTAATATTGTTGTTTTAATCACGTGATTGGAAAATCGTTTTAGAATGAAAATTGTTTTATAAAATTTTAGCAGTTTGCGTTTTCAAAAGAATGAGAAAGCGACTTAAACGATTCAGCAAAATCGAGGATTATGACCCCTTTCTTTTACTGTTTCGCTTAACTCCGGACTTGTTCAGTTGAGAATGCGAATTGTTATTTTTACAAAATAAATAAAATTGTTTTCAAAAATTTTACAGTTTGCGATTTCAAAAGAATGAGAAAGCGATTTAAACGTTTCAGCAAAATCGAGGACTATGACCCCTTTCTTTTACTGATTCGCTTAATTCCGGACTTGTCCGTTTGAGAATGTAAAGTGTATTTTTACAAAATACACAATTTTGCACTTTCAAGGAAACGATGAAGTGATTTAAACGATTTAGCAAAAGTGCGGAGTATGGAACCACACTTTTACTATTTCGGTTAATTCCGGACTCGTTAATTGAATATCTGTTGTTTTGATGAATTTGATGATTTCACACTTTCAAGGAAACGATGAAGAGAATCAAACGATTTAGTAAAACACGTGGTATGGGACATGTGCGTTTGCTATTTCGGTTAATTCCGGACTCGTTAATTGAAACATTTTGATGCTTTCGTGTGCTTTCGAGCCACTATGAGGACCTTCGGGTCATTTGTTGGACCTTCGGGTCAAATACCAGTACTAGACCTTCGGGTCATTTGTTGGACCTTCGGGTCATTTGTTGGGCGCCAAAATTATGTTGAGTACTTGGTAGGCTTCGGCCATTTGTTGATGCACGTGCGGCGAATTAAAAACTCGCCATCTGATGGGATCGATCCAAGCTTTTATGTTGATTTTCTAGTCTTCTTAATTGATTTCTAGATATTTGTTGCTTCCAATTATCTGCAGGTAATTGGATATTTGTTGATATGAGTTCTGATTATCGTTTTTGATAATCAGATATTTGTTGTTTCTAATTATCTCTTGTGATAATTAGATATTTGTTGATATGAGTTCTGATTATCGTTTTTGATAATCAGATATTTGTTGTTTCTAATTATCTCTTGTGATAATTAGATATTTGTTGATATGAGTTCTGATTATCGTTTTTGATAATTAGATATTTGTTGTTTCTAATTATCGCTTGTGATAATTAGATATTTGTTGATATGAGTTCTGATTATCGTTTTTGATAATTAGATAATTGTTGTTTCGAATTATCACTTTAGATAATTCAATATTTGCTGATTGGGATTTAATTATCGCTTTAGATAATTAAATATTTTTCGAATTTAGATTTAATTATCGCCTGAGATAATTAAATAATTGTTGATTTGTTGTTTTAATTATCGCTTTAGATAATTAAATATTTGTCGAATTTAAAATTAATTATCGCTTTAGATAATTAAATAATTGTTGATTTTAAATTTAATTATCGCTTGAGGTAATTAAATATTTTCTGTTTTGAAATTTGATTATCGTTTTAGATAATTAAATATTTGTTGCTTTGAGATTTAATTATCACTGTTAGATAATTAAATATTTGTTGATTTGAGATTTAATTATCGCTTTTGATAATTAAATATTTGTTGATTTGAGATTTAATTATCGCCTTAGATAATTAAATATTTGTTGAATTGAGATTTAATTATCGCTTTAGATAATTAAATATTTGTTGCTTTGAGATTTAATTATCACTGTTAGATAATTAAATATTTGTTGATATGAGATTTAATTATCGCTTTTGATAATTAAATATTTGTTGATTTGAGATTTATTTATCGCTTTGGATAATCGAATATTTGTTGATTTGGGAAATTTGATTATCGTTTGTGATAATCGAATATTTGTTAAATTTAGAATTTGATTATCGTCTTTGATAATTTGATATTTGTGATTTGTTTTCTGATTATCGTTGAGATAATTAGAGGTTTGCTAATTTCATTGATATGATAATTTCTAGTCTCCAATTGTTTCTAGAGTATGCTGATTTTATTGAATCGCTGTTTCTATCTATTTCTGTGAATAATTAGATTTTGTTGATTATGGAATTTGTGCTTTCTAGTTAATTGTTGGATAACTAGATAATTGTAGTTTGCGATTTATGATTTGTGTTTCATAATTATCTTTGTTGATAATTAGGATTTGTTGTTTTTCTAATTATCGTATCGATGATTAGACATTGTTGCTTTATGATTCTCTGTATTTTAATTATCTTATTGATAATTGAATATCGCGGATGATTGCATTTATCCAATTTTGTTGTTTTCTGATTATCTATTGATAATTAGGCTTTGTTGAGAATTTGTAAATTTCTTTTATTAAAATTAAAAGATTTCTTTGGCATTTGGGATTCTTGACCGTTATTTTCTAGCATTAACCAGTTTATGTTAGAAAAATAATTGTAATTGACGACCTTAATTATAAAAAAATTGCGGGGACGCAATTTTTATAAGGAGGGGAGTCTGTAACAACCCGGCATTTCACGATTATATTATTATCGACAAAATGACGATTTAATCTAGTTGACGATTGTTATTGAGTTTTAAATCGCATTTAAAATTCTTTAATAAAATTTTTTAATCGTTGATTAGGGATTTTAAATCAAATTTGAAATTCTTTTAGTATTGGAAAAATTCTTTTTATAAATCGTTAAGTGTTGGTGGGCTTTTAAATCTGGCCCTGTTTTATTTTGTTTCAATGCTTTATTATCAGAGGTAAACCCAATTTCTCCCCCCACTGATTTTCGTTCGAAAAACCCCATACGAACAAAAGAAAAAAAAATGGCGGTCTCGTCTCAAATTAGGGCTTTCGAGATTCTTCAAGGTCGCGCTCTTGTTGGTCGATTGGCGGGCACTCGCGAGTAGCTGGATCATTCGCGACTCCTCCTGCTTGGGGCGAGTTCGTCTTCACTTCGAACTAGGGCATAAGTTGTTCTCCGATCGATTCTTGGATATAAGGTGAGTAATTGTTATTACTCACATCTAATTCAAATATGATTCGAGAATTTCGATTTCTGGTTTAATTGAATCTGTCATTTGATTTATCTTGGCCATTTTTATGCTTGGGATTGACCTCTGACTTATTCGAATTACTCGAATAAAATGGTGTCGATTTCTAACTTGTTCGGTATCTTTGCCACTGTGATTTGTTTATTTCAGTTTAGACCACCACTGTTTTGACGATTTTCTCGAATTCGTCCAACATTTTGTTTTGGCCATTTCTTCTTGGCTACCACTGTTTTGATGAGTTCTAACTCGCTCCGTGCATTTCTCGGTTGGCATCGGTCTTGACATTGAGTTGTTTGTATAGTGACTTAGGCATTTACTTGGTTTTGAACTGTTGGTTCTTGACATTTTCATGACTGTTGATTTTGTATTGTCCCTGTAACATTCTCGACTGTGCTCAAGTTCACTTGTGGGTGTGTTTGTGGTTGGTATATAATGTTGTTTTCTGCTTCAACTTGTTTTCGTTACTTGACTTGGAACTTCATTGACTGGTACAATTGTTGTTGCTTGATCTTGTGATGATTGATCTTTGTTCGAACTTGCCACTATCGTTTTGATTCCCTGAACTGCTGTTGATCATTTCTTGAAACTGCTACATGCAGCTTATATTCATCTGGAAGTTTTGTGTTTCCTTGTCTCCTGGCTTTGACGTGTGTGCTAATTCCGTAGCGTTGCAGTTTTGGTCTGCATTGCAGTGTCTTCTGCCATGTATTTCATTGTTTTATTCATGAGTTTGCATACCTAGTGTTGTGAATCTATGTTGACTCGTTCGACTTGTGTACTACTTTGATTTCATGTTACTGTTGGTCATTATGGTTGTTGTTTTAGTGTTGCTTTAAGCTCTGGTCAACATGTTTGGTCATTATCCTGTTGTTTCCTCTTGTCATTGATACTGTCTGGTCTGAAGCTTGGTTACTTGTTCACGTTACATGATGCTTCCTTGACCTCTGGTCCGGATATAGTTCGAACTTGTTTCTGGTTGTCTTCGACATTGGCTTAGATATTGAACTGTACTTCATTTGATACTCGGCTTCGATCATATTTGAATTTTTGGTAGCACTGGCTTGATACTTCACTTTCCAGTTTTTCATCCTTGTTCATTCGCCTGCACTTAACTAGTATGTTTGATACGCTGTGGTAATTTGATTGATTCCATATGCTTATATGTTGACTTGAATTTAGTATCTGGATTCACTGTATATGAGTATTGTTCACCTTCATGGTTCTCCACTGATGTGTAGTCTACAATACTCGGAGATTCTTGGTTTGCATTTGTTCACGATGGGTTTGGCTTTGTAGAGTTCATCATGTAGTTCACTGTCTTGATTCGAAACTGTGTTCATATGCACTTCACTCAGGTTGATTAATTGAGGTTAACTGGCTTGCATCGTGCACTCTTTTCACTTGAGTTTGCATTACTCCATGTATATCCTACTTGCCTGATTCATTTGTTGGTTGGTTGGTTCCACTTGCATCTGCTCTCACTTGATTTCGGCCTCACTCCTGTAGTATCAAATTTTGGAAGTTGTTGGTCTGGTCTTTGATGGTTCATTGTGCTGACCTGAATTTACAGTCTTGCATTCATCTTTTCCACTGAAGTATTTACTGACTCGAGCCTGTTTGCATCGGCAGTGTTATTTCATTGAGTCTGTTATACTTCAGGTTGCCTTGAGTTGCATTGAGAATTTTTGAAGTACTTGAGTATTACCTCAGCTTTGCGTGAGCTTGAATCTTTGAATTTGATTTACTGCAATCTTGCCCTTGTGAACTTATGGTGGCTGCAGTTTGTTACAGTTTGCCCCTCGTATTCATTTGTGACTGCAGTTTAGTTTTATATGCAGTTTTGCCCTTGTTGGATCGCATTGTAGTAATGCATTTAGATTTGTTTTCGAATTCACTTGAGTTGAATCCGTTATTTGGGTTTGACCTCGTATTCGTTGTAAATTTTCAATGTGTACATACGTGCGCATTGTCCAGGTCTGTCTGCTTTGACCATTGAGGCCATGGCATTGGAATTTGAATCTTCATCTGCTTTTAGTCCGTTGATCTTTGTGCATTTTAGATAGTAGTGGCGAGGCAGTATACGCGTGCGTATACTGCAGCCCTACCAGAGTAGATGGTTTATATCGATTATTTTGTTGTGTTAATTGCCGTTAGGCAATTCTGATGTTATAAGATTATCTTCTTTGATATTCTTTTTATCTATCTTTATTGATGATTTGGATAGCTGATATGTTGTTTAACACTGTTTAGTGTTATATCTGCCGTTATCCAATTCTCGTATCGAGAGTTGGATATACGAGATTTCTAGGATTGTCGTCTATTTGACTATTTGATTATTATTGCTTCTGTGCACTAATAAACTGGTTTGAATTAGACTGACCTGGGTATTATTTTCTTTTGAATGTAATACTCGGGTCAGACCCGAGTTATTTCAGGTTGTAGATTTTCTTCTTTGAGTTGCTGTTCAGGATTTGAAGACTTTTCACATCTTCTGAAGTTGTCAGTGTCACTTTGTAGTAGTCGCGTCATTGTATAGAACGATATGTATTCATGTATATTAGTCGATAATGTACTTGTTTATATAACTTCTGGAGTCGACAGTTGTAGTTGTATCATGTGTATCGTGTCATCTATATTGTAACTGACATCGGTTATATATATATGAGATTATTGTTATTCTGTGTTCCGCATTTATATTATCTGTGTTATTGTTATATCTAATGTCCTAAACTATTATGAACTATCGTGGTTTGTTTTATACTGATAATTGGATATGTCGATGGGGGTAAATAAATAATAGATGAAAAATAAAAAGTATATACCACTCCTATCGAGATAACCAATATTAGTGTAAGGCCAATTACGGATGGTCGCTCCTATCCAGCCTTATTCTTCGTAATAATAGACAGTATTTCTTTTAATACTCTTTGTTATTATGAGCATAGAGGTGGGGCGTCACAGTAGAAGTAGGGTTTAAGAATTGATTTTGGTCGACGTGAGTTCCCAGTCGATTTCGTCGTCGTCAAAACTCCGGAGGTGACCGGTATGGGCTAAATCGATGTATCATGACGTGGCGCAGCTTTGGACTTGGTGGCGCAAGTTCAGATGAACGGAGTTGGCCATGCGAAATGGATTGGATGATCAAGTTGGGTTCCAGGTTGTATCAAGTTGCTCGATTTTGAATTCGCAATCGATTCGAGGTTCTGGGTGATCGAAACGTTAGGGGAGGAGGTCGCTGACTTGTCGATGGTCAGAGTATGGATCGGAGATGGCCAGAACGTTTGTGCACGTGCACAAGTATCGGTAATGTTTTGTTTGAGTTGAGGAAGAAGACGTTCTCGAGTGAATGTTAGGTTTGGCTCGAAGTCGTTCTCGTGAGAACTGGGTGTTGGCTCGGGATTTCGAAGGGAAGACTCGCGTGGATTAACTGTTTAAAGTTTTAAAACATAACAGTTTTTAGAAAATAAAAGAAGGGAAGGGAACTCGAAGGAGTACTCGGGATTTCTGTAATTTTGCTCGGAGGAATTTAGATAAGGCTAGATTTTGTTTGGCAGTTTTTAAACATGACAGTGTTTTCAAAATCTAAAATGAGTATAAATTTGTAGATTAGGATTTTAAATAAAGCTTTAAAATCAAATTTAAAATATGGATTCAATTTAATTTGAATCCCAGATGTGAAATAAATAGATTGTATTAAAATGTTTAAACCTCTTTAAAAATGTTAAAGTATAAATTAAAAAAAAAGGTTTGAATAAATAAATTAGTTTAAAAATCTTATAAAATTCTTTTATAAATGTTAAGTGTTTCTTAACATTGAATTTAAGAAGATTTTGAAAATTAGATTTAAATTTGGTTAAATTTAAATTGTAATTTATTTTAAATCCCTAAATTAAAATGAAAGATTTTAAAGTAAAATGTTTTAAAGTCTTTGTTAATATTAAAAAAAAAGTGGTTGAAGGATAAATACTTTAATTTTAGTAATTAATTAAGATTTAATGATTTAGGTTCATTAAATTAATAAGATAATTAAAGAATAATTTGATAAATTTATTAATTAATGATTTAGTGTTAATTAATTAAATAATTAGGATATAAGTTAATTAATTAAGTGTTAATTAATTTGGGATTTAGAATCATTTGTTAAATAAGTATGAGTTATTAATAAATGATTAGGAATTAATTAATCAAGTGATTTAAGATTAATTAAATAATTAGAGATTTATTAATTGGTAATGAAGAATTAATTTGTAATTAAATAATAATCCCTAATTAATGAGGGAATTAATGTAAGATAATCACTTGATTATGTGATAAGTATAATTACTTAAATGTAATTAGTGAAGTGAAATTACTTAGGAAAGTAATTAAAGTTAATTAGTGGATGTAATTAACTAAAGATGATTTAATAATAAATGTAACTGGAGTGTAATTACTTTAATATAATTAATCAAGGGATTAATTAAAGGATAATTAATTTTGGAGAAATTAATTTATGGAAGAGTAATTAAGGGTAGTTAATTACTAAATGTTATTAATCAAAGGTGATTAATAAATGTGGTTTAATTAAGAATTAATTATTAAATATAATTAATTTAAATGATGTAATTAAGGATTGATTAATTAAGATTAATTAATAAATAATTAGTGATTAAAGAAATTAATTAATTGTAACTAATTAAGGATTAATGTAATTAAATTAATTAATGAAGTAATTTAAGATTAATTACTGAAATGGTTTAAGTTAATTAATTTGTGAAATTAATTAAGAGTTAATTACTTAAAGTAATTAAAGTATAATTAATCAGGAATGATTAATTAAGATGATACTTAAAGTATGATAATTTAATTGGTTTAATTAATGATTAAAGTAAGCAGGATTTATAAAATGAAGTAATTAATTTAATTAACTTTAAATTAATTAGAGATGATATAAAGTGAATGAATGATATTGAATGCTTTGCATTGTTGATATCTCTGATAAGAGATGTGCTGATCTATGATATAGATGTTTGGTTGGATTGAAATGATAATATGAATTATCTGTTTGGATGATAATATGGATTATCTATTGTAAATTATCTATCTGTGTGTAGTATAGATAAGAATTGAATTGTTTTAACCTTAAAACAACTTGGCCCTTAAAAGATACGTTTTGGTTTTCGATGAGATCGGGATCGGGTTTCCGTATACCGGAATTCCAGGTCTGGAGACCCGAATACCACATCGATCCAAATTAACGATAGGTCGTGAATCTCAAGTGAAGATGAAGATTCAGAGTGCAAGGGTTATTGTCGTTAACTCTGAGGGTGATTCCAATACGAGTGTAACGAGATAATGCCTTCGGTTTCGTTCGAACCCGGAACGAACTTGTATGGATTGAATGCTTTCAACACATCGTCAGGAGGGCGATGAGCATTCTAAGTGATGTGTTCTGATTTAAAGGTAAATCGTAGCCTCAAGCCTCATCAACCGGGAATGGCTAAAACAGGGGAGGTGCAGCAAGGCTTCGTGGGTAGCACCCACTGAGAGTAAGGTCATCCCTGTCTAGAGAGTTCCTTCTTTTATTTCGGCTTAGTGGTGCAGTTGGCGACGGCCATCTGTGGGGTGATTTTATTCGGAATTATCCAGTAAGGGATGGTTCCGGCTTTGTGTTGCAGGGGATTGGGAGTGATCCTCGGTACGGTGATCTAGGCCCCGTACTGTGATGAGCGGTACCCCGGTAGCTCTGCCATTGTATGGAAATCCAAATTCCAATAAGTGATAACGGACTTGATTGTATACTTATGTATGCTGGAATTTAATAATGTAACAATTTCGGCTATTTCATATTTATTTGAAAACCCTAGACCCTATTATAATACAATCGAATTTCCTATCAAATGTTTTGGTTATCGTAAGGTAAAAACTTTTCCGTGTTTATGTGCGGGAAGTCTTACGAGATACCTTTTCTTTCCAAATGGTTTTCAAAGTTAAACAAGTTTAACCTGTTACTCACACCAGACCCATGTCTGACCCAAGTTGTTTATTTCTGTTTTATAAACTCTTGGGTACTCAAATTTTTACGAGTAGCCAAGGGATTCAGGTTTAGCTTTGACGAATTGTGGAGGAGCAATGGAGCAGGAGGCTTCGGCGTTCGTAGATATAGTATTCCGTTGTGTTGATATCTGTGTTAGAGTCTTGTATTGTATTTGAGTTGTAATATCTAGACAGATGTTTATAACTGTCTAGTATGTGTTGTATAGTTGTGTAAACTCTGATAAGTGTTGTATACTTTGTAATAGTTTATGTTATTAATATAATTTATTCGTTCCGCTGTGAGATCGTTGTTGTTGTTTCTTTCTTTCTTCTCTTCTTTTCTATTTTCTACCTCTTTCTTTCTTATTGTCGATGCGTTCTTCTGTGGATAGAAGGACGGGTCGTCACAACATACATTATTCCATAAGTTGATATCACTCAATATAATATATTGAAGATTATGAATCTTCAATATAATGTTATCCTCTACCATATATATATTAATAAATTACTTGCATACTTTTTAGTTGTTGAGCAAACTTAAGCTGGGGATGTTATGTGTAGTATTATTAATATATTGAACAAACGAGGTAACATAATTATATGTATTTTTATGAGAAAACTCAAGATACATATACTATACTTAGGCCATCACGATATGGCAAGCAAGAGTGAATAATCTCTTTCGATTTGTTGAGCAAACTCACGGTTGAAATGTGATTAGGACAAGGAAAAATGGGTCAAGAGTTAAATGTGATACAACCAATAAGAAGTTATCCATCATTTGTTGGGCTATGATTTGTTGAGCAAACTCAAGGTAAGAATACAAAGACAGATGAGTCTTAGCACCCACTAGTAAAGTCAAAAGACTTCTATGTTTCATCTTAAGGTTTGAAGAAACATAAAAGACTAGTGGCAGCCTTATTAGAAAAATGAAATGGTGTCATTTAATCTTTTTAATATTGTAAGAACATATGCTAAATAATGTTATAATTTTTTACAATGATCAATTTGTGCATTTAATATGATTGATAAAAATGTTTACCAATTAACATATACAAGCTGAATTGAAAGTTGACAAATGGAAATATAATACCCACTATAAAATTCCTATTGCATGTTAACATTTCAATACCTAAGCAAGATCCTGATTATACAACTAGTGAGTACATTCGTGGTTTGGTCACTTATGTAATAATTTGGTCAAGACCATGTATTTCATTTTATGATTTTCGAACTCTAAAAGCCATAAAGACTACGGATATTTGATCCATATACAATTGCCTATAAATTTTATATGGTGAACGATCAAAGTTTGTAATGTGCAATTTTACGATGAAATTAGTTCATTTGAAAAACCAAATAAACCTTGATGCAAGATCGAGTATTCAATCTTAATGATTACAAAAGGGATCATATTGTGTTAATGTAACGCAAGACCAAAAATCACAAGATAGATCTAAGAACTTGATCGCCGAAATGTCATTTTGATCGGTTTACATAAAGTGCAACATATTTGATGTCCTTAAATGTTAAGGATAATTGAATGTGCTTTTGTAAAGCATTTATTATGATATTGTAGTAAGGTTTTCTTTTGAATAATTTGACCATTTAAAAGGAAAATGAATGTATAAGAATAGATGTAATTTAAGGTACAGTTGGAATGAAGAGAATGAATAGTCACTTCTACTTCATAAAGAAACATTGTAAATGGAAATTGTAATAATAATTGATACTTAATATTAGAATGAGAAATATGATTTCTATTCCATAATGCATTTTCATGTAGAAAATTGTTTTCTATGAGATTTATTTCTTTGAGCTCAAGATGTTTAATCAACAAACTCTCCACTGTAAATAGTTACAGTGTATGAAATAAACAAATTTATTAAGTTAATGATGGACCTCCGAATTTAATACGCTATTATAGTAATGGTGGAAATAGTGGGAGCATGCGATATAACACTTAGTAATTGCATCATAGTATGAAAATTGTTTTCGTAAAACTTACCATACATTATTCATGAAATAATGATTATTTTTTAGTATTGACTGAAAAATAATAGATAAGATATATTTCAATATGAATATTCTTTGTGAAATAAAACTATAATGTGGTATTATTTTTTTATAACAAAAGTGTTACATTCGAAAATACAAATGTATCTTATATTATTTACAGTTGTTTTGGAACTATAGACTAAGTCGTAGTTTTGAGAAATAATTTTATTGTATGATTTTGAATCATATGATACTTGTTAATTATATCTTAAATAATAAAGGGCTATGCACCCATTTAGTGGGAGTATCATAAAAATTGATGAATTCTTCAAATTGATACATATCGATGTATGCAATCATAATTCTATAAATACCAAAACGGCTCCATAAAGTTTGCCATATTCACCGATGAGTTATCGTCGATATGGACATGTGCATTTGATACACATGTAGTATGCCCATGGTAAATTTATATAATAAAAACAGAAGTAAATAAAATAATATGTGATAGAAATGATTTGATTTGATCGAATGAGTGAGTGTATTGGAATGTTCTGAATGTACATAAAATGAAAAAAGATTCAATCTCAAACATACTCCTCCATGTGACACATAATGATGCACCGATATGGAGTGATCGAACTTTGTTGGACAATGTACGATTAATTGTGAGTGAAGTTGAGTTAGTTTCTTTCTATAAGGTAATGTGCTTAAGGGTAGTACACAAGATTAATATTATTTCATCTGAATAGCAGTTTATGAAATTTTACAAGATAAGGGTTTATAAGAAACTCCAACATATCCTAGACCAAGGAGTTGGCAGGTTGTGCGAGTCGAAAGATTGTACATGATATTTTTTGTATGGGATCTTGTATGAATCTTCCCAAAATATTTTTTAGAAGACTGTCATTGGATGACATATTTATGTTTTGAACATAAGTTTTATAAACTAAAACCAAATCAGTTTTATAAGTAAAGAAATTCATAAAACATTTATGAATACCTATTATGTTGCACTGAGAAACAATTGTTGTTTCAAGAAATACCAACTTCATTGTGAAGGAATTTCTTTGAAGAATTACTGATGGTAAATAGAATTGGGTACGATCTATAGATAATACAGATTAGATGAGATAAAATGAAATTAAACAACGTAAATGAACACAACACATTCGAGTGTCTAATCAGCATTCTCGCACATTAAATAGAAACTATGAGTTTCTTATTAATGTCGAAAATATATAATCCTAGATTGTTTAATTAAACCACTGAGAGTATTGACTCTATAAGGTATGATGCATAAATTCAAAAGAATTCCAAGTACGCTATCAAAATATAGATTTTGGTGGTCGCTGAAGGGATATGATCCATCAACCACGACTGTATCTTTATGAGTAAGATTAATTCAGTTACAATGAAATAAGCAACGTTGATAAGAATAATATCGCAAATTTTAATTATTGAAATTGATGTAATAGATTCTGTTCAAGTCAATTCGGACTTACTCACAAAATTATCGCTTGATATGTCCTAGTGTTTTGGTACATATGTATTAAAACAGAAAATTCTAAATAACGATTTAGAGTAAGCTGTTTACATATATTAACAAAAATGTCTCAAAGCCAGTGGGAGCAATATTTAGTTCGTGAGTTTTGGGATATGATCCAAGAAATGATACAAAAGTTTTATTTTATAAGCATCAAGATTGAATAAGTACTTTGATAGAAATATCAAATAGATTGATTTTCAGTCAAAGTGCAGAGGAAGCGTGTGTTCATAAGAAAGAACGTTAAAAGGTACATTGATATTTCTAAACTATAAGTAAACAACACGTTGTTGATTTTAACGATGTACTTGTATCAAATCAGCCTTAGTTGTTTTAATACTCAACGTTGGATTAATAAGTGATATCTTATATAGTAAGTATAAAAGATGTCAGGAATATCCCAAATGATATGCAAGGACACCTTATTAAAATGTTTAATGCGGAACATGTAAGATTGATACCTTTGCATTGGCAATAAGAATTATCATACATGTTATGTTGTCTACGATATCATGATTTGTTTATGTATTTGATACATGAAGCAAATATCAAATATAAATTGATATTACTAAATAGTTGCTTCAAGTGTTCTCATGTATTTTTGAAATAATAGAGAACTGTTTATATAAATAATAAATAAATTCCTTATGAAGGAATGTTCATACTCAAACTTTCACAAGTAATATTTTGTATAATATGTCAATAACAAACCTTTAAGTTGGAAATGTTCCAAATGAAAGACCATGGTTAATTCAATGAAAAAAGGCTAGGTACATTGCTTGAATAGCGCCGTAATAAAACAATGTATATAAAAATGTAAGTGCACAAATTTATAACTGAGCCGATTCCAAATGTTGAGAATCTCATGACATGGTTATATGATAACAATGTCGTAATATAGTTCGTAACAGAACTTAGAGCCCACTTGAAGTCGAGAGACATTCTCCGAATTATCCCAGGTGATAAAGATTTTATCACCGCCGGAGAGTGTTGATCGGCAGAGTGGATAATTAAAACATAATAGCATACCCATTCACAAAGGGACTGACCCAATTGGCTTTAAGAAAATCAATGGAGAAGTTGGAATAAGATTCCATAATTGACCCCAACTGAAAGTGGGAGATTGATAGAGTTATTGGTATGCCCTAGGGGAAATTATGTAATTTGGTACATATATCTAACTCGTTGACCAATCTTGTTCGGAATAAAGGTATTTCCTTTTTATTTTATACTTGATATAATGTGCTTATATTAATTAAACAATTTAATTAAATGTATATTTAATAGGAAATCTACAAATGGTATCTTTTGTGATAGTAGTTATGAAGTGTTGTAACCGTGAAAAATTTATCACAGTGAAACAAATATACCATTTTAAATGTTCCTAGTCAATATGCATCGAGACTGAATATCGATGTATTCGTTGAGACTAGAATACATAACGCTCTCCAAATGTTGGGCAGTGTATTACTCATGAAAGTTTGGGTATTAAGGGGTTATGTATTGATAGTTATTGGATAACTATGGAATGACTCACTGGATAGTTTTCTATTGGTTAACATAAATAAAGTCAAGCAGAGAATATAGATATGACTAATTCACACAGTTTTCTAAACTTGAGAATACTGTTGATCTTCAATGTGGAAGCTCTACTTTAATTATAGTTAAATGTGGCACGACCTCCATTGAACGACTATAGTTAGGTCGAGTGGAAGCATTGAAAGTGAAACATTATTCAGAAGAGGATTCGTCTCCTCAATTATATGAGGTTAGTATCATGGTCAGCTAAAGTCAACTCAAAGTCAAAGTATCTGGCCTAACATTTCAGTTAATGATAATTGTTATTATCGAAACAAAAACTTTGTGTTTGGACTATAAAGGTGAATGAGGATGATATTGGAATTTTGACCATTATCAAATTCCATAAATCCAAAGTGATATAATTTTGACGAAGAGAATTGGTGTAAATAATTGTCACTATTAGGTATCGCTTACAATAACTAAAATTGGATTTTACAACAAGATGTATAAGCGATAAATTCAGCCAAAATGTCACACCACCTGCTAAGTACCATGTGAACGTTAATATTCGAATATTGATCGCTGACTAAATTTACACCTATTAGTCGCACAACAGTAATGATGAGTTCTCTACAAAGCCACATTATTTAATTAATTTATAAAATGTTTTAAATTAATTAACTCAATTGATATTTGAGAAATATTAATTATTATTTATTTGATGTTTGAATTTTTTTAATTTTTTTAATGCATTTATAAAATTTATATTCACGCGCATTGATATACGATATCGATGTAATTTAAAGATAATTACAGGAGATGATTTTTGAAAATTTTATATCATTTAATGACATGATTTATGGAAATTTTATGTCATTTGATGACATGATTTGTGGAAATTTTATGTCATTTGATGACATATGTGTAAAGAAAGAATTGGGGAGAGAAAAACAATCAAGGGAATTAATTAGCGAAGTTTTAATTAAAGAATGGAAAAAGTTTCATTCTTTCAAGTAAAACATATTCTCTAATTCATTATGTATGGACAATTCGTTCTCTCTCATTCATTCTTTCTCTCTCTCTCTCTCAACTTTTCATGGCAGAAACAAAAAAAGGAAAACAAATTTCCAAAATCTTTCAATTTCAAATAGAAAGATCAAATAAAACAAAACAAAAGTGGTTCATCCATCTCTTGCAAGGTTGGGATGTGGATCATGAAGATTTAAGGAGATATTATCATTCAAGGTGTGATTTCTAGGCAACATAGGTGATTCAATCGGATCTAGAAGCATTCTTCAGGTGCAAGTCAAAGGCAACATCAATAAGGTATGTTTTAAGAATCGGGTAGCAAGGTATGTCATTTTCTATGTATAGATTGTGTTTGTGCAATGTTTGATAGAAATTTAATTTGACTTTCATAATTTGTATGATGGTGTACTATCTTGCTTAATTAAAAAACTATTTATGAAGATTGAATTTTTTGTTGAATGATATGATTAAGTTTTCATTTGATAGATCAAAATTAAATTTGTTTACGTTTTAAAACAATATTAAAGTGTAGATCTATGTTTTTAAACATTCTAATTAAAGTATAATCTTCAGATCTGAATGTTTACATGTTCGAATTATTTAGCTGCTTTTCTTTACTTTATTAAATTGAAACTAAATCTATATATTTTAAAATACAATGTTTTATTTTTATTCTATGTTTTAACATTTAATTTAAATTCCATTTCTTTTGCATCTAAAAATTTAAAATTTCATGTTGATTGATTGAATTATATATTTAAAGTTAAAAATGAAATTAATATGGAATCAATACTATGTTTCGATTGTAGACCTATGTTTTAATCTTTCATAACAAAATGTAATTTTAGTTTTGAATGTTAATATATTATGTATGTATGCATGCATGTATTACTTGCACTTTTTAGTGCATTAGATATATACATATGAATAAAAGAAATTTTAACAACAAATCAAAGTTTTGAAATTGACTATAATAACTATCTAATTTGTATTATTAGAAAGCTTTGATTGAATTCCATATATACATATTTGGATCTACTTGTATGTGTTCGTATAAAATTTATTTTTCTATACATATATTGTCATAGCATGAAATATTTTCTCTTTTTTAATTAAGACAATAATGTATGCATATAATTCATTGTTTACCATCTATATTCTTACAATTTCGTACCTATTGGTTAACATTAATATGTTGCATTAGGTAAGTTTACGAAAAGAGAAACTATATCAATCACCCTTATCATCCCTTATTTATTTCCTTTTCAATTTCTATATAATAACCATTCAAACTGTTTTTGTTTATTTTATGTATACATATCAATTACCGCTAACTATGCACACTCTCTATATGTTGCACTTGAATAATATTTACTGTGAATATATTTCTAATTTGTGTCATATTTATATTAGTCATTAATATTATTTTATTAATCAATTACTTAATTTAATTAAGAGAAGAAAATGAAAAGTCTTCTTCTCTAACTAAATTTATGATCTCTCATTAATTGAATAATTTAACAGAAAGGAAATGAAAATATTCGTTCTCTAAATAAATTTATGCCCCTTCATTATTTAAATAAGTAAGAGAAAGGAAATTAAATATTTCCTTCTCTGAATAAATTTGAAAAGTCAACGTTACATGCAAGTTGATATATAAGAGTATATTTGATATATTCTTACTTACATACATATTAAATTAAAGTGAAACTTTATTTATGAAGTTCAATATAATATTGATTTTATTTAAAAGAAACGTGGAAAGGTTCCAAATGAATTTAGACCGCATAGGCCCATTAAAGATCCAAAATGGCTAAAAGTTTTGAAATTTACCCATTTCTTCCGTTGTGGGCTGGCCTAGTTCCTTCACCTGCACCCATGAATGTATATCTATTTCCAGAATAGTGTATTTTCAATTAAGCTAGATTTAATCGCCATTACTTCTCTCTATCGCTCACTCTATCTACTTTGTTAGCTTCTACATTAAATCGCTTCAAATAGACCCTCAGCAAGTCCCCTAGTTTTTGTTTGATGTTAGCCAGTATGCTTGCATAAATTGTAGATTCTTTCGAAGTGTAGAATTGGATGAACTCGTACTAGAATTGTTCTCATGAGTAGATTGTCTTTTCTCTATAACACCGGTACCATTTCACTGTTGCTCCGAAGAAGGTGGTCGGAAATAGTCTACATCACACTATGCTCTTGGTGTTTTACAAATCCATTTGACTTTTGAACACCATTAAGTGAGCATCCGGATCAATGGTGTCATCGTACTTAATAGACAGGACTTTAACATAAGAAGGCAATGGTATAGTCATGATCCTTTAAGTGAAGGTGTTCCCATAAAATTGCTTTGACTTTAGGGCCTGTCGTTCTCTTTCCCTTTAACTCAACCGTGTCGACCTTTGTTATCTAATTCGCTAAGTCCCTGAAATACGTTTCATCATCCTTATAGTTTTATCGCTTCAGTTTATACTAATTCTGCGAAAGGAGCTTGCAGATTGTGGTTTAGAACTTTTACTCTGCTTTCTAATTTGGATACTTTCTTCTTTCTTTTGCATTACTAAATTGCTCTTCCTAACTTTCTTACTTCTTAGGCTCGACTATATTGTTTTCTTAGGTGGAAATTCAACTTCCACTCTCTCCGTCTCTTTTACTCTCTTCGATTAAGATTTTTGTGAAATTAATGCTTCATTAAGCTCATGCATCACTTCTAATTTTCTCTTCATAGCTTGAAGTTCCTCCTTCTCTTTTGACATTTCCGTAAGTGTAAATGGCTGCCTCCTTTTGCATTTTCCATATCAAAATGAGGATCATGTTGTCTTCAAGATTAACATGATGTACTACTTCTTCTTGTGATCAGAATCCAACTTTCTTAGTTGATTTCCCTATAATGTAGGTGCTATCATTTAAATTAACAAGGCCCAGAGTTCGAGCTCTTAATGGAAGCACCACTTAGTGTTAACACTAAATTTAGGTCAAAATAATTTGGAATATCTAAGTAGAGTCGCATATCTAGTCAAATATGTTAATCACAAATTGATGAGTGATAGCCTTGCATTCTTGAGATGTCACTATGCAATTTGTTTATCGTCCAAGTCTTTTTACAAAAAGTTGCAAATCCTCTATGGCGTGGCCGGCCATAAAAGCTCTATGCTCAATATTTTCTTACACAAGGTAAAAAATGAAAAAGAAGAAGGAGATAAAGTTGGAAAATTCCTCCATTTTGAGGGAGTTTCACTGTGTTTATAGAAGAATTCGACCATTGGATTGGTGTCAAATGTTGTCTAGAATGAGTGAACGGTAGAGGTGATCTTTCATAAGAAGAAACCAATGTTCGTGTGGAAATTGGTACGCGATGACTCTAGGAAACATTCATGTTAACTTCTCTTTTCCATTTCAACTTACAAGTTAATCTCGCGATAACTCATATATGACATGAAGACTTTACTTAGTTGACCCATGATGGTTTCATAATGGTTGATTTAGTAATTCATCACTATGACCCTATTACTTTACTTTATGGTGACTTCATGAATTGCGATGGCTAACTCTATGAAACTCTTCGTGATGGTTCTACCATATTGTTTTATTGAAGTCTCACGACAACTTTGGTTTACCATTTGAAGACCGCAGGCAACGACTATGATTAACTTCTTATGATAGCTTCACAAGACTTACCATAGTAACTATAGGATTTACCTTAATTGTCCATATAAACTCTTCAAGATGGCTCATGTGGGACTCTTCACAATAGCTATAAGGGAACGCTCTTTAGTATCTTTTGGAGATTTTTCATGATGACCTTATCTAATATCCCATGATAACTTTCAGTTGGATGTTAGTTAGTGTTGCTTTGTTTGCACGCAATGGTTGGATTGTCTTGATTTGTCATTTAGAGATAAATCAGGAAGGCCTTGTAGCATTACTCACGATGGCTTCTTTTTAACTTATCTAATGATTGCTCCAATAAATAAGCATGATGGCTATGGCATGTTCATTTCATGATGACTCTAATGGATGCCCCATAATGACTTCTATAAATTGTATCGTAGGGACCTCTATAAATTGTCTCGCGATGACACCATTTGTCAAAATGATGGATCTATTTATTATGATAATTCTATGTATGTATGATGGATCTATTATATGCGATGGCTTCAAATATAAGCACGGCTTCGATCAGGCATGATGGCTTCCATCTATACGCGGTGACTTCCATCTATATAACAGGGCTCTAAATAGGACTCGAAGACCTCTAACTACACACGATGACTTCTCGTCTATCAATTGATTTTTGGAATTTTGGGTGTAACAATGGCATGCTACTATAACCATAACCTACTAATTTTTATCTTATTATATATGATAAATTTCTTCTCACATACTTCACAAGTATGGGTTTATTGTAACAACCCACCTTTTTAAACAGTTTAAATCGATAATAAACCACACATGTCAACTTAAACCATTCAAAAGGGAGGATTGTTAATGGGGTAAATTAAGAAAAGTAAGAAAAGAAGAAGAAAACAAACACAGAATCTCACAGCGAAACAAAAAATATAATAATCAAATAAACAGTTCATGAAGCTGTTTCTATTATACATTTGATTATATTCAATACAACATTTATCAGAGTTATATATATACATCAGAGATACTTAAGTAATGCAGCAGACAACATAATGCAGGAATACTAATAGTAATAATAATACCAAATCTTCGTTGTGACGCCCCACCTCTATACCCACGCTAACCAAGAACACTACGATGTAGCGCTGTCAATTAGCACGGAGAATAAGGCTGTGGAGGAGCGACCATCCATGTAACTTCTTTGTGCGAGCACCGATACGTCAGATAGAATAGAATGCATATCTTTTAAGGAGGAAATCCGACATACCGATACAAACACAAAGCTATCACACGGTGGCTATATATAATCTTCGGAAACAAACATAGAAATAATCATAACATAAATCAGTCACAGACATCCATATCACAAAGGCGGAAGAAGATATGAATAAATATATAACACATGAAAGTGTACATCAGAGTAGTGGTCAGAAAGACCCACTATAATACAAAAGAATAGCATCACGTGCTACACAAAAGAATAAGTACATAACATAGAGTCTATATCTCAAAGGTGTACAACCAAAAACTACTAATCTATGTAGTTAGCCAAAAGTCAGAGTAATCCAGAAGAGAAGTCAAGCAGAAGCACCTGTAACATCTCGGTCTGACCCGAGTATTATTTATAAGAAAATAATAAACGGATCAGTCTAACTATAAATTTCAGATGACATGATATAGGATAAGGGGTATGGCATAAACATATAATAACCATGATGGCATACTACTATAAGTATGTAAATGATAATCAACAAGGGATTAATCAATGTCATAAGAATCTTCTCAAAGATCCAAACACATAAAAAAGGTAATGACACACAAATTCACCAATACACAAAAACTGATGTCATATCAGTGAAAACCACAAAAGTTGGTGAAGCACTAAATCCAGAAATCAACACACGAAATCCAGAACAAATCCTAGAAATCAACACACGAAATCCAGAAATCACTAAAAGGGGGAAGTCCGAACACACGGACGAGAAGCTATCTCATGGAAGCTATCCATTTAATTTTTCCGAACACACGGATGGCCCGAAGGCAAGTCCGAACACACGGACGAAGAGACATCGCTCAATCGCTAGTCTAAATCACAAGAATGATCGTCATGATCATAAGGAAGTGTCAATCACACCAAGCTAGTAAATATATGAGTTTAGCTTCATGTCCCATAACCACTTGCTTAACTTAAATATTTACGAACAAGCTGTAAATCTTCACTAGGAAATTGTCACAAAAAGGGTTCAATCGAACAAGTCCAAGAGCTAACCGACGAAGTGAACGCAAGCGTTTCATACCACCCGTTTTACTAAGTCGTTTAAGTCGATTTCTCATTCGAGTGAAGTAAAGGCTTGTATATACTAGTAGATTGAAAATCGGTTTGAGAAAACGAACTTTGATATTTAAAATAGTGTTGAAATCGCTTTGATGAAAGAGTTTTGATATTTACTATTAGTATTGAAACCTTCATATATCTTTAAAGTGACAAGTCATAAAACGATTGTAGAAACAAATCAATTCACATTCGAAGACGTGAGTAAAGTCCAAAGAAGTCAATCCCAAAACCATCAAAGTAGAAATTCTGATAAATGTTTTTCAGACGAGATTGCCTACGCAGAGTAATACGGGGTTTTTCAGGCAAGCGGTCTCGAGAAGCCAAACAACCTAAGGGAAGAATGCCACGCGACTTAGCAGAAGAACAGGTCGAACGACCTAAGGGAAAACAGGTCAAACGACCAAGTACTAACTCGCGAACGACTTACGACTTAAGCCTTGAACGACTCAGTGGAATGAACGACTTAACGACCTAAGCCTTGAACGACTTAGTGGAACGAACGACTTAACGACTTAAGCTCCAATTCGAGCTACGAGATAAGGCTGGAACGACCTAGTGGAGTTAGGTCGGGGACGACCTACGACTTAAGGTCATACGACTTAACAGTTGCGAGCTAGCGGAGTTGGCATGGCCTAGCGACTTAGTAGAAGCAGCGACCTACGACTTAACGATTTAAAAGCCAACGACCTAGGACTTAAGAGCCATACGAGCTACGAGATAAGGCTGGAACGACCTAGTGAAGGCAGAACACCCAGAACGACTTAAGACTTTAACTCGCGAACGACTCAAGCCAGTAACTCGTGAACGACTCATCACTTTAACTCGCGAACGACTTAGCACTTAACTCGCGAACGACCTAGCGAAGGCAGAACACCCAGAACGACTTAAGACTTTAACTCGCGAACGACTCAACGATGGCCAGAAACGACTTAAGGCCAGAAACTCACCAAAACGCCAAAATTTATAGTTTTTCTCCAATCCAATGCAATCCAAAGGCAGATATTCATACAAATGCAATAGAGGATCATTCCCAACAGTCCAAGATAGATATAGGTAAGATGTGAGATCAAAAATCTCACCTTTTCATGGAATTTGATGAAGATGGAGATTTGAGAGCAAAGCAAGAACACCAACAAGCTTGAATCAATGGTCTTCACGTGAATTTGATGTTGAATCTCGGATTTGCAAAAGAATTTGTGTTTGGAGTTTTAATTTCCACTTCCCACCACCATTTTTGACAAAGCTTGAAGTGTTTTGATAGAGTGAGGAAGATGGTTGGGCTGAACTAAAGGGGTGCAGTCCAAACCAAAGTCAAAGGCGGGAAAAAGTGTTGGAAATTTCACTATCTCCAAACATATCGAAGTTTACACTCAAAAAGATCGCAAACGTCATTTTGAACTCAATGGGGGTGGTCTCGAGTCCTAATTTGACCGTATGCAAAAAGTAGCTTTTCGGACTAACATCCGACTAACGATAAAATATTTAAATAAAATATTTAAATATAGAATCGATAAATATGCGGGTTGCTACATTCGTCTTCATCCTCCAGAATAAATCTTCAGTAAGCTGAAAACTCAGGACTGACCCGAGCGTAATGAAAAGAACAAAACATTAGAGTCAGGACTAAAATATCCTTATGTAAGTCAAATCGATATGACATATAACATGAGTGTCATGGCGTCAGAGATGCTTATTCGTTTTCACATCTCCTATCCAGTGTATAACGTGCGTGCAATAACTCAAGAGATGTTATGGGATTTTCCATCTCTTAAGGATCCATCAAAATATTAATATGTAGTAGAATACGCTACATATAAAATGTCTAATCAGTAAAATAAATATTTTTCTTAGCGTTAAGGATTTACATTAATCCCCCTTAACGCGTTTTTAAGCATTGTCGTACAGTTTGCATTTGACACCACCAGTAGCACGTCGATAGTCAGAGATGCGCCGTGATACGACAACACTAAACCAAAATCGTATGGGTCTCGTATAGGGATAAAAGTATGACGAGGCAGTGAGGCAATGCCTAAGGTAGGATACTACTAGTTCGGGTCGCAGGGCTGGTGGTAACGCATCATAGCCATGACCGCCCACAGCGTCCATCCATCCCATATCGAGTCAAAGGGAGGCTATCCTAAATCAAGGTGCACCAATCGAAACCAGCAACAAGAGTAATAATAAAATGGACCAAGTCCAAGAAAATCGAAGAACAGATGTCCGCTCTGGGTAATTAGCCCACTTGTCCCTGTCAAGCCGTCCTGTTTTAGTCATTTCAAATTGGCACCAGTGCTGGGGTCTATCCATCATCATTCTCTTTCTTCAAATCCAGCAATCACCGTCAAATCCAACCACTTCGTTCTGGAGTCTCCTCCGCGTACACAGTTGTTAAAGTGGTTCGGGTATCGACAGAGAGTATGCCCATATCCGGCCCTGGTCTCATTAACAACCAAACGTCATTTTACACAACGGTTGGTACTTTTATATTTTGAAAACAGTTCATACTTGATATCAAAATATCATATTCGCTTCAAAATTTAATCCATTTCGAAATCATCATATTTACTCAAAATATACTATTTCAGTTCAAAATCATTTCGCCTTAATATCTCGATTTCAGTACCAAAATTGTTCCGAATTTCAGTTTGGTTTATAACTTCATTTAACTCAATTCTTATTTAGATCCATGATTTAAAAATAAACATTCCACCCTTGACTAGTTTGAATTTTTGAAAAATAGTTTGAATAAATTTAAAATAGTTTAAATAATTAAAATAATTAAAAATAGTTTAAATAGTTAAAAATAGTTTGAATGGTTAAAATAGTTAAAAATAGTTTAAATATTAAAATGGTTTATATAGTAAAATAATTTGGAAAAGCAAAATAATTTAAATATTTTTTTATATATATTTTAAAACTTCTCAATTCGAATTAACTTCGATTCCAGTTTATATTCAAATCAATTTCAATTTCGACCTCAATTCCAATTAATTCAATGCAATTCCAATTTGAATTAATTTCAATTCAATTCTCAAATTTTAAATCATTTCGATTTATATAAATTGGAGTTCGATTTTCAAAATATCGATTTAAGTCACTTAAATTAAATTTAACTTCAATATTAGATTTAAAATCCAATTTTCAAATATAATTAAATTTCGAGCTCAATTTTGAAATATCGTTTTATATCACTTTTACTTAGTAATATTCAAAGTTCGAATAAAATTTCAATCTTTTAAAAACAAATCAATTTATGAAATTCAATCATATTCCAATTTTAACTTAAAAATCTCAACTTCAATTATTTAACAATTTCTTTTAACCAAAAATTTATTTCAACCTTTCAAACTCGAATTCATGATTAATTCGATTTCTATAAATTGATTTTTATTTCTTTTAAATCAAAACCATTTAAATAATTTCAAATCAAAGGTTTTAAAATTATTTAATTTAACCAATCCGGTGTCCGTATATAATTTTCTATCCTATGGCCAAGTGATCAGTTATTTCAATTTAATTTCAGGGATGGATATATATCATTTCAATCCAAATCACCATGTCATAGGTATATATCATTTCAACCTATTTCTTAATTTACTTGAAATAATTCAATTTACAATTTTATACACTGTAATAATATACAGGGTGATAACAAGATATATAAACAAATAAACATCCAAATACCAACCAATTTGCATCCATCACAATCAATCATACAAACAAACAATATAATTCACAAAAGTTTCATAGTTATTAGCATTGGGTAATTTACTGGCAATTCAATTTCAATTTCAAATTTAACTGTCAATTTTAATTTATAACGGTTAATTCAAATGATAACCAAATTTATCAAACAACGACCAATAAATTCATATCACTTCATAAGTTCAAATTTAACTAGCATAAAAATATTCTAGTATGTTGGGAGCGTTATAAAACACTCACCTTGAGTTTTCAATTTTTAAATCAAATCAAACAACGTTCGATTTAACCTAAAATTTTAACTAGCTTCAAACGACTCCAAAACAACTCCATGATGTAGTGCTCGTCGCCATGATCCCGTCGTCTCTAGTTTCATCCAATTCTGATAAAATATGAAGGAGTTACACAATTTTAAAGTTTGCATACAATTTATAAACAAATTTCTCTTTTTTATTAATATATACCAACAGATCTGGCCGCACGTTATCAGCAATAGAATCAGGGTCGTTCGCCCTTTTTTCTTCATGCATGCGTAAAAACACCAGGCAGTGAAAAACGAACCCAAGAACGCCTCCTTCAATGTCAAAACGCGACCCCATCACTCGCCTAGACGACGATCAGGAGCCACCCTCATCTCCGCCTGCCAATGTCGCGCCATCGCCCATAACAAGGTCGAGCTCGGCCATCTTAGGCTCCAGAATTACCTCTCGAACGCGCGCCCTACATCGCCAGATTCTGTCCTCCACACTCCATCGTTTCAGATCTCCACCGTCCACTTCGTAGAGCTCGACGAACTCTACGACTTTCATGAAGAAAGTTTTCGAAAATATGTCTTGGTGTAACGACTCGGAATTTTCGACTTCCGAAAATCGACATCAATACGTCCACTGTATCAACTGCCGAGTAATCGAATGCCGGAAAACCGAATTGTTATGGTTAAAAAGAAGAGGTAGAAGAAGATAGAAGAAAATGAAAGAAGAAACAACAGAAATAGAACAATATCAGAATCTCACATATCGCAGCGGAACACATATAATAGATAAATGAATAACCTTTAAATCAAGAACTATATCATTTTATACACTACATCATCAGAGTCAATATACACACAATACATCAATGGACAGTTATACAAACTTGTCCTCATACAGAATACACAACGAAATAATAATATCATATACAAATGATACGCCTCGCCATCAAGCTTGCCACTGAGCTCCACAGCATCTCCTGAATATCCAGAATGACCTGATAACCTAACTCTAGGCTGCCCGTGTGGAAAATGATGGGCACCCAGAGTTTAGGAAGGGAACAATAAACTTCAGGTCAGTCACGGGACTGGTGTGAGAACTAAAACAGTTTTTATCTTTAAGACAACAACAACAAAGGAAGTAAAAGACATCCACAATGCTTTTTTGGAAAATGAAACTACCATAAGACCTCCCGCCACACACACAATACAAACGCAGAATTGGAGGAGATTTCTTCTTATGATAGTCAAACATGCTTACTACACAAATTCTTTTGATTTGATATTATTATTAGTGCATAGTGCAGAAAAACATTTCGAAAGTATAATATTAATCTTAGCCAACATACAACCATTATTGTATGCCTACTATAGCTACCATCTAAACAGTGGTGACCACCATAAGTAAATGGCACGTTCTACAATTAATACCGTACAAGGTTCGTATTGGAAGATAGATTGCCAACAAATGGTCAGGCTAAGGAACTTCCTACTGCCACATGGGATCGCCTCTGGCGGGACGTCCCGAGAACTAACTAGCTCTCTACCAACACAAGGTCGGGTTACCCCTTACACTTGGTAACTACTACACGAATATGCCACCCCCCGGTCCTTTGGGACCTTTATCCGAGGCGCCTCGATCACACAACAATCACACAGTAAATGAGATTGGAGTATCTACATAGGTTAAATACCAGGGCTCCATACCTGATACCACCCTTTTCCAGAAGGAAATGACATACCCTAAAAGGGAGCGACCCTCATAACCTTGCCGCATCATTCCTGTTTCGACCATTTCCGGGTTGTGAGGTCCAAAGAGGTCTCGTCCACGAAGCTACGCTTTTTCACAAAGCCACGCTTTGATCAACAAATGATCAATAAATAATCATCACACAGCAACACTCAGCATGCCACACTACCAAATTGGCAGTATATCACTGATAACTTTCAACTACATAACCTCTGAGCTCGTACGTCTAGAGAAGGGTGTTAAGCTAAGAGAATAAATTCTCCTCCACCAACAGAAATGTATTTGAAAGAAATCAGCTTTATATCTCAAAATGTAATGTCAGACATGTAACCATACAAGTCTGTTCCGGGTTCGAACAGAACCGAAGGCACTTTCGAAGAAGCCCTTGCAATCCGAGTATTCACAATCCCGATCGAACTTCCCATCACAAAGAAAATCTCTATACCGTAGCTAACGGTGCAGAGACAATCGATAGGTCATCCTATCGTTTTCACAAATACCCGGTCTTCACCACTGGTCTTCAATACGATCCATATCGTCGTATCACTAATTCGGAATGGGTTATATGACACAAAGGTCTTTTCCCGGCTAACCCAAATAGTGAGCATAATATTTAAAACATATGGATATAGTGATTTCAATTAAGTCACAACTTATCACCCAAATCCTTTCCTTTAAATGGTTTAAACAAATTACCATTTTAAATCTTTAAACAAAAAGATTTACTTCACAAAGTTTACCCAGTTTCGCAAAGATTCATTCACAGATTCCCAAATTAATTTCCCTTTCAATTTTAATTAACACATTAAATCTTTAAATTAAGATTTAACTTATAGCTTTCAAAACTATTCACAATTCAAGTCTTTTATAATATAAAAGATACACCTTTTAAAATCTTCTTTGATTTCAAAATAAAGCTTAATCATCTTCACAAAGGTTAATTCATAGTTTTTCCAAACTATTTACAATTTCATTTCAACTTGAAATGTTTCGATACAAATTGGAAATCTTTTCACTTTATGAAAGCTATTATTATTTGAAAACAGATAGTTTTTGTTTTGGGAAAAACTGATTTCATTTATACAAGTTACGGTCTTTGGGTTAATTCAAATTTCCACAAAAACACTTTTGAAAATGGTTTAAATTCATATAAACACCCTTTTCCACTTGTATAATATTTTAGACCAAAATTCCCAAATTATTGAATTCAATATCAAGATATTGAATTCAAATTTTAAATCAAATGATTTAAATTTAAATTTTATAAAGTTATTTAAAATGACTTTTATTTCTGAAACTCATTTTCAAAAACTTTCAATTCCAATTCCAAAACTATTTTGGATTCAAGATTTCAATTTTCAAAATTGATAAAAATCTGTGACTTAACCGATTTCCACGTGAAATCCACATTTGTGTGTGTATTGTGTAGTCCACGAATTTAACACAGTAGTGCCACAACATTCAACCATCATAGATCAAATATAACAATATATTTGATAAGCGGTATAAAATATAACGCTTATCTTTCATTCACAGATCACAGATATTTATATCATAGATAAATAGATCACAAATCACCGCACAGAACATGATATATCACAAAGCATCACATATCAGAGATGTCAAACAATTCAACATCCAATGTAATCCAAACATCCATAAGTAGGATTAATTTAATTATCTGATTAATTTAAAGCAGATAAATTTCCAAAGTTATTTCCTTTTTAAAATAAATTTCTTTATCTCTTCAAATCTATTTAAAAATCCAACTTTAAAATAAATTCTTCAACTTATAAATAATATTATTAAAAATCCCTTTATTAAGGCTTTTCCCATATTTCGGAAAAAATTCGATAAGACTACAAAAAACAACTTTTTATACTTTTAAATTCCTTCTTTCAAATTAATTCAATTCCTAAAAATAATTTTCCAAAAATCCAATTTTATAAATTTCTGGTATCCAACGATACCAAAAATATATTCGGCTAAATTATAGCCTTCAACAATTTCAATCACAAAGATAATCACATAGAGATTTATAAAAAATCAACACACAACATATGAAACCAATTAAAATGTTTGAGGAATCCAGTTAGATCCCTCCAACCTGTTCCCTGCATCCACAGATGTTAGCACAATACCAATTCCACCTCGAGATGGAATATCGCGGTATATGGGATTTATAAAATACTATCCGCTATTATGCGGCGCAATAGGGTCTCATCCGCTATATAATGCGGGAA
This sequence comes from Allium fistulosum, assembly GCA_030737815.1. Taxonomy (NCBI): domain Eukaryota; kingdom Viridiplantae; phylum Streptophyta; class Magnoliopsida; order Asparagales; family Amaryllidaceae; genus Allium; species Allium fistulosum. Next base: position 340,302,823 of record CM060907.1, read on the forward strand.
ATCAACTCCAAATACATATATAATACCAATTCCACTTCACGGTGGAATATTCGCGGTATATGTTTTTAATAAATAACCTCCGCTTAATATGCGGCGTATAGGGTCTATTTCATCACAATAGATAACAACCATCAATCCAATTCACACAATCAAGCAATTTTAAATCTAACTATTTAAAATTTAAATCGAAACAAATATTCGATTGAGTGAGGAGTTCTCACCTTGAGTTTCTCATATCAGTTGCAGTATTTTATTCTGAATAAAATTAAACGACCGTTTAATTTTTACCCAAAATTATCACTGGCTCCGATTGACTTCAATCTAGCTCCATTGCGTAGTGCTCGACAAAACGAACCCAACGCAAGTTGTTTCGTCAAATTCCGACCTCGTATGACAAAGTTACGGTATTTTAAACATTATATGAATTTATAACACAATAATTTTCAGTTTTATTTTATATTTAAAACCCTACATCATCATCACCGTTCATTTCAAAAAAAGAAGATCTGGCCGCTCACGTTCTTTCTTCCCCCTCACCGGTTTTCGAACGCGAATAACCCATATGGCCACCATTTTTGCCATCAATTACTCGACCACTTCGATCACCTAGCCTCCGCTCAACTACCATCAAACGACAGCCTACACTCGACTCCACCCTCACCTCGAACAGCTCGAAGCTTGGCCATCCACAGGCCTCGAAAAACGTGTGTGAAGGCAGCACGAACGCGAGCCCCTAGCTCTCTCCTCGTCGCGAATTAGACGATCACCACCGTTGAAGACGTTCGTCTCGTCGCGCTTTAGAGTTTTGTAGTTGGTGGTTTCTGATAATTGTTGGTGGATTGGAAGAAAAACGAGGAAGAGTGCGACGAGTTTTCGGCCATTGAACGTTTGAACCGGCGGTTGCAAACCCTAGCTTGGGCTTTAGTGAAAATAGAAAAAGCTAGGTCCTTATATAGAAAATTTGACAAAAACACTATTCACTCCAAAATTTTCGAACTCGAAATCAAATGTGCTGACTGACGTTTCTAAGGTTTTACCCGCGTTTCGAACACAATGGAACGTGTTCGGGAGCTAATTCGGTCATATGTGCGAGTTACGGAAATAAACGATCAAATTTAAATTAAATCGATTAAAACGATTTCTATGCGTTTCAGCTTGCCCCGGACAACCCGTAAATCCGATTGACACGAAATTTGAAACCTTAAAATAATTTAACATTACGGATCCGATGAAACTGGTTTTGTCGAAATCCGAGACTGTTTGAAAAATGACTATTTTCACTAGTCAATTAAATATTAAAATATTCAATTTTCACAATTGAACTTTTAATTCAATTTTAAAAGTTTACCAACATCATTCTCCAATATGATTTAATATAACTTTATAAATCATTTTTAATCACATTAAACCCAATTTCCAATTATTTCCGCAATTTCTAATATTAAATTATCGATTTAATTATCCAATTAAATTTAGATATTCGAATTTAAATTTATTCGACTTACAAATCTTACTTGTTAATATTTAAAATCAATTAAATATCTGAATTTCAAATTACAGAAATTCTGGGTCGTTACAAACTTCCCCCCTTAAAAGAATTTCGTCCTCGAAATTGCAAAGTAAGAAAAAATGCCCAAATCCATTAACTTTTCAAACAATTCGTTCAAATTAGATTTCAAAATCACTTAAGTGTACAACTTCCCCAAAATCCAATAGTTAAACTTTTTCAAAAACTTTACTAAGTTTTTCAAATCTATACTTAGTTATACTTTTCAAAACAAACTATATCATTTAACTTTTAACTCCAAATCCAAAATTTAGTTTTCACAAATTTTCCAAAATTTCCCGAAAATTTTCTAACGCCTTAAATTTTCAGAAAAATTCACCATAGCCTCCTTTGCGCAGTTCAATCGTAGTAGGATCGCAATAGACATAAATATATATACATCGACCCACACAGTCGGAAAAGCAGAAAAACAGTTCATATTTCCTATTTTTATTGCGTAGGCGTACCTTTTTAGCATTTTTAAGCAAAGTAGGTATTTATTAAGCATTTTAGCGCGACCCAACTAACCGAACGGCAGCCACGGCACCTGTACTTACTCAATTTAAACACGTAAGTGACATACATATGAAATTATTAACATTTTACTCTTTTAAACAACTACAACACATGCATATTAAAAAAATGCATACTAAACAAGGTTTATAAGCAACTTATATAATTTCAACATCACTTGTAATTGTTTACAACCAATTCATATACAACGACATTCATTTATTCATTTTCAATTAGTTTACATTCACTAATTTAAATTCAAGTTGGTTCACTTTCAATTTAAATCCAATTACATAGCTTTCAATTTCACTAATTCAATTTCATTAACACTTAATGAATTATTCTATATACAATCAACCAACAATCATATAACAACCAATGTATATTCAACATAACCAAATTTATTCAATTTACTTTACTTCACATTCAATTTGGTTCAACACATTTAATTAGCTTTAATGAATTAACACTTACATTCATTATTCCATATCAATTCATTTACATTAGATTGATTAACATTCAATTCATTTGTTAATTCAATTGTTAATTCATTTTACAAATAAAGTTGAATTTCCTTTATATAACTCAAGTTCACCTTCACTTAATTCACTTTGTTATTTCACTTCGACACCAAAATCAACTTCATTCAACATTACTTAAGTTATATTTCATTTCAAATTTCCACTTACATTTGCTTTCACTATACAACTTAAGTTATATTCCTTTTAAACATTATTTTTTTAGCTTAACTTAAATTTCCACTTATAAATCCAATTCAAATTTTGTTTTTCTTAAAAAAATTGTTTAACCATTTTATCATTTGGTTTCACTTACCTTTTACCCGTTCTATAAGTTATACAACTTATATATTTAACTGCCAAATCTGATTTAATTTATTTAACTTCCTTTAGTTAAATTTCAAATCATATATTTGGTTATGCTAACTCAATTTCATTTCAACTTTACCAAGTTAAAAATCTTTATTTCATATTATAAGTCTAAAACTCGTTTCACTTATATTTATCAATTTCAATTTGGATTTTAATTTAAATTTTGTTTATCACAACAAAACTTCAATTTTTCAATTTATTAGGGTAGCAAATCCATCACACAGAAACTCGAAAATGATACTGATGATGCTGCAGTCATCATCCTTATTATTTCCCAACAATAGTAGTGAACTCAGTGCTTTAAATTCTTTCAAAAATTTCCTTTTATTTATAAATCACAATTATAAATCTTTACTTATATAATTTCACTATTTTACTTTACTTATACAAGATTATTTCACAACTGCAAATCATATTAATTATAATTCCATACTTACAATTCATTTTCTTATATAAGTTATTCTTTTACAATTGTTGTTTTTATTTAGATTATTCAAACAACTTTTATTACTTATATATATTCTTACATTTTCAACAACCAAACAATTCAATTTATATACACTTTAATAATCCTGAAAAATTATTTCCTTTATATACAAAATATAATCGAAGTAAAATTATTTCCTTTACCCAATTTAAAATGATGCTATGTCGGTTTATCTCGTTTAAGAGTTTAGAAACCCCTATCGATTACACTTAGCTAGACTGCACCGACCAGAATCCATAAACAATCAACCGATAAGTCAACACAATACAAAACAATTTCATATTCACTAACAAATACGCACTCATATCTATTATTACACTCACACTCATTCTAGAGTACTACTGACTCTATCTCTAATGAGTAACACCCAACAAAGCCAAAGTTATCGCTTAACCATATGCTCCGATACCACATGTAATGACTCGGAATTTTCGACTTCCGAAAATCGACATCAATACGTCCACTGTATCAACTGCCGAACAATCGAATGCTGGAAAACCGAATTGTTATGGTTAAAAAGAAGAGGTAGAAGAAGACAGAAGAAAAAGAAAGAAGAAACAACAGAAATAGAACAATATCAGAATCTCACATATCGCAGTGGAACACATATAATAGGTAAATGAATAATCTTTAAATCAAGAACTATATCATTTTATACATTACATCATCAGAGTCAATATACACACAATACATCAATGGACAGTTATACAAACTTGTCCTCATAGAGAATACACAGCGGAATAATAATATCATATACAAATGATACGCCTCGCCATCCAGCTCGCCACTGAGCTCCACAGCATCTCCTGAATATCCAGAATGACCCGATAACCTGACCCTAGGCTGCCCGTGTGGAAAATGATGGGCACCCAGAGTTTAGGAAGGGAACAATAAACTCCAGGTCAGTCATGGGACTGGTGTGAGAACTAAAACAGTTTTTATCTTTAAAACAATAACAACAAAGGAAGTAAAAGACATCCGCAATGCTTTTTTGGAAAATGAAACTACCATAAGACCTCCCGCCACACACACAATGCAACCGCAGAATTGGAGGAGATTTCTTCTTACGATAGTCAAACATGCTTACTACGCAAATTCTTTTGATTTGATATTATTATTAGTGCATAGTGCAGAAAAACATTTCGAAAGTATAATATTAATCTTAGCCAACATACAACCATTATTGTATGCCTACTATAGCTACCATCTAAACAGTGGTGACCACCATAAGTAAATGGCAGGTTCTACAATTAATACCGTACAAGGTTCGTATTGGAAGATGGATTTCCAACAAATGGTCAGGCTAAGGAACTTCCTACTGCCACATGGGATCGCCTCTGGCGGGACGTCCCGAGAACTAACTAGCTCTCTACCAACACAAGGCCGGGTTACCCCTTACACTGGGTAACTACTACACGAATATGCCACCCCCCGATCCTTTGGGACCTTTATCCGAGGCGCCTCGATCACACAGCAATCACACAGTAAATGAGATTGGAGTATCTACATAGGTTAAATACCAGGGCTCCATACCTGATACCACCCTTTTCCAGAAGGAAATGACATACCCTAAAGGGAGCGACCCTCATAACCTTACCGCATCATTCCTGTTTCGACCATTTCCGGGTTGTGAGGTTCGAAGAGGTCTCGTCCATGAAGCTACGCTTTTTCACAAAGCCACGCTTTTATCAACAAATGATCAATAAATAATCATCACACAGCAACACTCAGCATGCCACACTACCAAATTGGGAGTATATCACTGATAACTTTCAACTACATAACCTTTGAGCTCGTACGTCTCAGAGAAGGGTGTTAAGCTAAGAGAATAAATTCTCCGCCACCAACAGAAATGTATTTGAAAGAAATCAGCTTTATATCTCAAAATGTAATGTCAGACATGTAACCATACAAGTCTGTTCCGGGTTCGAACAGAACCGAAGGCACTTCCGAAGAAGCCCTTGCAATCCGGGTATTCACAATCCCGATCGAACTTCCCATCACAAAGGAAATCTCTATACCATAGCTAACGGTGCAGAGACAATCGATAGGTCATCCTATCGTTTTCACAAATACCAGGTCTTCACCACCGGTCTTCAATATGATCCATATCGTCGTATCACTAATTCGGAATAGGTTATATGACACAAAGGTCTTTTCCCGGCTAACCCGAATAGTGAGCACAATATTTAAAACATATGGATATAGGGATTTCAATTAAGTCACAACTTATTACCCAAATCATTTCCTTTAAATGGTTTAAACAAATTACCATTTTAAATCTTTAAACAAAAAGATTTACTTCACAAAGTTTACCCAGTTTCACAAAGATTCATTCACAGATTCCCAAATCAATTTCCATTTCAATTTGAATTAACCCATTAAATCTTTAAATTAAGATTTAACTTATAGCTTTCAAAACTATTCACAATTCAAGTCTTTTATAATATAAAAGATACACCTTTTAAAATCTTCTTTGATTTCAAAATAAAGCTTAATCATCTTCACAAAGTGTAATTCATAGTTTTTCCAAACTATTTACAATTTCATTTCAACTTGAAATGTTTCGATACAAATTGGAAATCTTTTCACTTTATGAAAGCTATTATTATTTGAAAATAGATAGTTTTCGTTTTGGGAAAAACCGATTTCATTTATACAAGTTACGGTCTTTGGGTTAATTCAAATTTCCACAACAACACTTTTGAAAATGGTTTAAATTCATATAAACACCCTTTTCCACTTGTATAATCTTTTAGACCAAAATTCCCAAATTATTGAATTCAATTTCAAGATATTGAATTCAAATTTTAAATCAAATGATTTAAATTTCAATTTTATTAAGTTATTTAAAATGACTTTTATTTCTGAAACTCATTTTCAAAAACTTTCAATTCCAATTCCAAAACTATTTTGGATTCAAGATTTCAATTTTCAAAATTGATAAAAATCTGTGACTTAACCGATTTCCACGTGAAATCCACATTTGTGTGTGTATTGTGTAGTCCACGGGTTTAACACAATAGTGCCACAACATTCAACCATCACAGATCAAATATAACAATATATTTGATAAGCGGTATAAACTATAACGCTTATCTTTCATTCACAGATCACAGATATATTCATATCATAGATAAATAGATCACAAATCACCACACAGAACAGGATATATCACAAAGCATCACATATCAGAGATGTTAAACAATTCAACATCCAATGTAATCCAAACATCCATAAGTAGGATTAATTTAATTATCTGATTAATTTAAAGCAGATAAATTTCCAAAGTTATTTCCTTTTTAAAATAAATTTCTCTATCTCTTCAAATCTATTTAAAAATCCAACTTTTAAATAAATTCTTCAACTTATAAATAATATTATTAAAAATCCCTTTATTAAGGCTTTTCCCATATTTCGGAAAAAATTCGATAAGACTACAAAAATCAACTTTTTATACTTTTAAATTCCTTCTTTCAAATTAATTCAATTCTTAAAAATAATTTTCCAAAAATCCAATTTTATAAATTTCCGGTATCCAACGATACCAAAAATATATTCGGCTAAATTATAGCCTTCAACAATTTCAATCACAAAGATAATCACACAGAGATTTATAAAAAATCAACACACAACATATGAAACCAATTCAAATGTTTGAGGAATCCAGTTGGATCCCTCCAACCTGTTCCCTGCATCCACAGATGTTAGCACAATACCAATTCCACTTCGAGATGGAATATCGCGGTATATGGGATTTATAAAATACTATCCGCTATTATGCGGCGCAATAGGGTCTCATCCGCTATATAATGCGGGAAATCAACTCCAAATACATATATAATACCAATTCCACTTCACGGTGGAATATTCGCGGTATATGTTTTTAATAAATAACCTCCGCTTAATATGCGGCGTATAGGGTCTATTTCAGCACAATAGATAACAACCATCAATCCAATTCACACAATCAAGCAATTTTAAATCTAACTGTTTAAAATTTAAATCAAAACAAATATTCGATTGAGTGAGGAGTTCTCACCTTGAGTTTCTGATATTAGTTGCAGTATTTTATTCTGAATAAAATTAAACGACCGTTTAATTTTTACCCAAAATTATCACTGGCTCTGATTGACTCCAAGCTAGCTCCATTGCGTATTGCTCGACAAAACGAACCCAACGCAAGTTGTTTCGTCAAATTCCGACCTCGTATGACAAAGTTACGATATTTTAAACATTATACGAATTTATAACACAATAATTTTCAGTTTTATTTTATATTTAAAACCCTACATCATCATCACCGTTCGTTTCAAAAAAAGAAGATCTGGCCGCTCACGTTCTTTCTTCTCCCTCACCAGTTTTCGAACGCGAATAACCCATATGGCCGCCGTTTTTGTCATCAATTACTCGACCACTTCGACCACCTAGCCTCCAATCAACTACCATCAAACGATAGCCTACACTCGACTCCACCCTCACCTCGAACAGCTCGAAGCTCGGCCATCCACAAGCCTCGAAAAAAGTGTGTGAAGGCAGCACTAACGTGAGCCCCTAGCTCTCTCCTCATCGCGAATTAGACGATCACCACCGTTGAAGACGTTCGTCACGTCGCGCTCTAGAGTTTTGTAGTTGGTGGTTTCTAATAATTGTTGGTGGATTGGAAGAAAAACGAGGAAGAGTGCGACGAGTTTTCGGCCATTGAACATTTGAACTGGCGGCTGCAAACCCTAGCTAGGGCTTTAGTGAAAATAGAAAAAGCTAGGTCCTTATATAGAAAATTTGACAAAAACACTATTCACTCCAAAATTTTCGAACTCGAAATCAAACGTGCCGGCTGACGTTTCTAAGGTTTTACCCGCATTCCGAACACAATGGAACGTGTTTTGGGAGCTAATTCGGTCATATGTGCGAGTTACGGAAATAAACGATCAAATTTAAATTAAATCGATTAAAACGATTTCTATGCATTTCAGCTTGCCCCGGACAACCCGTAAATCCGATTGACACAAAATTTAAAACTTTACAATAATTTAACATTACGGATCCGATGAAACTGGTTTCGTCGAAATCCGAGACTGTTTGAAAAATGACTATTTTCACTAGTCAATTAAATATTAAAATATTCAATTTTCACAATTGAACTTTTAATTCAATTTTAAAAGTTTACCAACATCATTCTAACTCCAATATGATTTAATATAACTTTATAATTCATTTTTAATCACATTAACCCCAATTTCCAATTATTTCTGCAATTTCAAATATTAAATTATCGATTTAATTATCCAATTAAATCTAGATATTCGAATTTAAATTTATTCGACTTATAAATCTTACTTGTTAATATTTAAAATCAATTAAATATCTGAATTTCAAATGACAGAAATTCTGGGTCATTACACTTGGATTGAGAGATCAATGAGGAAGAACAGGGGACGATTTCGACCATTAAATTATGTGGAGGCGCGTTAGCTCGTTTCTAGGGTTTACCGTTGGATAATACATGTATTTATATACGTACACGCAATATTTTATTATTATATTCGCCATTCACATTCTTTTTCGGGCGAACTCCAAACGAAGCATGCCGCTAGGCTTTTGTAATGTTTTACCCCTATTCCGAACGCAATGGAACAGGTTTACAGTCCCAATTCGATCGTATGGAGAAGATAGCTTTTTGAATCGAATTAAAATATTAAATTTTCGATATTAATTTCAACGCGTTTATGTCCCGTACGACCAAACGATAACTCCAAAAGCTACAAAATTTGAAATCCGATAATAACACACTATTACGGACCCAATGGAACTAGTTTCATTGAAATACGAGACTGTGCCCCGGAAGGCTATTTTAACGTCTCGATTATAATATAAAATTTCCAATTTCTAAATTTTTTTCACCTTTAAATCCAATTTTAAATGTTAACGATCTTCATTGTTGTTTGAATAAAATCTACATCAACTTCCGATATCATTTACAATCATATTAAATTCAGAATTCAATTATTCAAATAATTTCCAATATTAAATTTAAACAATTTAATTTTCAATATTCAACAAATTTCAATATTAGATTTTAAATTAATTTTAGTTATCCATAAATTACTTTATTTATATCTAATGAATTCAACACTTATTATTTAACCCAACTATTGATTGTAAACACATTCAATACATAGCATTTCCTTTTAATGCTTGTTATTACTTAAATCTTCGAAATTAGTTTATTTCAAAATTGTATTCAAGTTCATATCCAATACTTGCATTCAAAATCATTAAACTTTTATTTTTAACTATCTTTATTTAATAATTACATTAAATTTAATAACTTAAAATAGCTTAAAATATGGGTTGTTACATCGATCCTCTCTAAGATGCCAACTTGAGTACAAAGATCTCTAAAGAATCTTCTAGCTTGAATTCAGAGTACTTATTTAAAATTTTATGTTAAGGCTTAAGGAATCTATGGAGAAATGAATTAGGAAAAACATAGTTTCTTACTTTGAAGAAGACAAAGAGGAATGAAGAGAATTTTAAAACTCTCACAAAAGATTATTCCAAATACACCAATAATTTTATACATCTGATTTTTTATAGGGGAAAAATGAACAAAAATTGTTATATTCGCTCATTCAACCAAAAAATCTATTTGAAGTAGCATAGACTATTTTGTATCATTTATGATTCGAGACTTTAATAAACAAATGGAGTTCACCATAATTGTACTCAATTAAAAGTGTTATTTTGACATATGCGCATACAAAATTGTACGTAATTTCACATTAATTTTTTCACATTAAATGATGGGAGCAGATATTGAAACACAAAATAAAGCACAAGATATTACAAAATAAATTTCAATCAATGTATTCTTATCTTCCCATGAGAAGTAGAAATCAGGGACTAACCATCAAAATCAATTAACAACAAAAGGCATTTCCATTAGCGACGGCTAAAAAGCGACGCAAGTCGTCGTTAAAAGGCAATGTAAAAACAGTTGACATCAATAGGTTTAGCGACCGCTTTAGCAACGACGTCGTCGCAGATTTAACGATAGCCAACGTCGCTAGGTTAAACACGTGGCAAATCCAAAGTGGGTGATATGTTATCGCTGACCGACGCAAAACTGGGTAAATAGGCCGTAGCAAGCCGTTGCTAGTTGACGCAAGCCTGGACAATATGACCGTCGCTAGTTGTCGTAAGCCATCGCAATACTGGGTATTTTTCTAAAATCTGCAGCTTCTATTTGAGCCATCCAATGGCGCAAATATCATCATATCCCTATATATCTCATTTACAGCGCATATAAATAATATTTCACAACTACAACCATCACATATCACCCATACGTAAGTATATAATGCAAAAATCAATATCTACTTCAACATTCCATCAAACAACGTTTATAGTCCAACAAATAACGCATCCATAAATTCTTCAAACAACACAATCATACCGACAAATACTCATGTCCATAAAAAGACATCCACAAAACCATCAAGCAACACAATCATAAAACCAGTATCAAATCCATCAACACATGCCAAATAAATAAATAAACAAAACGAACAAAATCTATCTAACACCACAGTCATACCTATTGATCATGGTCTCTCGACCCATCCTCCCCGGGCGTTCTCCTGTGGCCTACTAAATATGCCGCCATCTGCTCATCTAGCAGCTACACCAATACTCTGCTCTTTCGCCATCATTGAACTTTGTCGTCTACTACTTCAGCTGAACTATCTCCTCCTTTGCATGGGATCTTCTATAAGCCGTCTGGGTCATTATCACCTGTAAAATAGTTAATAGCGAGTTATAATTTATACTCAATATTAAATAAGATTTATTTATTAGGTAATGAAGTATTTTACCTCTTGATTTCCATAACTGTAATGTCTATTTCGCCAAGGAGGGTCGATCAGGGCATCCCATATACGGTTTGGTTCCTCCAAGGTCAACTCATGACTAGTAGACTGCGCTACTCGAGCTTGCTCCACTTCATATCTTTTCTGCGATGATGAACATAAGTTTTCTACAATAAATATTCAATTTAAAACTTATAAAATATGAAGTAAAAAAAATTAAGCATGTTTACTATTAAGAATTGAGATTTATCATCCATCCAAACATATGAAATGTTGTCATCCTCATTTGTCTGCTCAATGGAATGCTTGTGAGTGAAGACCTCTACCATTATACTCTCACGATTATACTTCTTACACTGAAATTACATATATGAATAATAATTGTTACCAATACGATTAAATATCAATAATCTATTTACCGTCGTAATTTATAAAATCACCAATTTCTTCTGATGTTGTTGGAAGAATTTAGAGCCACCGCGGTGTGTAATAGGATTTTTATTCCTATTTGCATGGTTCCGAGACGATATTTCCTATAAATTAAAATATATTATTAACTAAAGTAATGAAACTAATATACGAAATTTAAACAAATTATAATAGCAATATAAAATTAAATAACTTACTTTAAATTCAGGAGTATCTCAGAGCTGAAGATATTCAGTCCAAACATCAGCGCTCATCCAAGCGGGTTTTTATTTGCATTCTTTGCCTTTGAGAGAATGTCCCTATAATTTTTCTGTATCCTTATGTTCCGGTGATTTCTAAAAATATCCATCTTCGGATCAACACATACCGCAGCCTGCATATTGAAATTAATTTGAATTATATATATTATATTAACTTTCAAATGAATTATAAATTTATACTTATCATCAAGTTGGCCCATAGAGCGTGCATAACATGTCCCAACGAGATTAACATCCCGACATATGACTCTTGAATGCCTTCTTGGAGATTTGAAGAATGTAGTCTGAAGACTCCACCTTGAACCCCTATATAGTTTTGATTTAGTCATTTAATAAATTTTAAATAATATACATGCAATAAATTTGAGACTTACCCTGCATTCCTCAGAACGTCCTCCACTACTGGTCGTAAATCTGGCGCCATGCCGATGGTACCCGTGCCAGGAGAAGGAGAAGGCCATGATTTGCTGGAATGTCTCCTATAAGACATAAATATCTGCGTAAAACATATCATTTCATATAATGAAAAAACATATCAATTTATTATTAGAAAACATGTTTGATCAATCATCACATAAAATTTCCACTAAAACATCATAAATGAAACAAGATATCCTGAATACATATATAGAATAAACAAAACCGAATAATACATAGCTCATAACATAGTCATCATTATTAATAATAGCAGAAACTCAGAATATACATTTTACAATAAGCATTATATATTTTAAGAATTATCAGTCTTCGTCGTTTTTTGATTCAGACTCGGTCTCATACTCTATTTTATTTTCTTATGTACTCTCAAATGCTTCTATTAAAACATTTGATTCATCATTCAACGACCTTAAATCAATATCATCAGTTTTTTTATTCAATTATTTGGCTCAAGATCCACTTGATATGCCGCTTCGTCTGGAATATTAATTCCGTCAAACATAAATATTTCATTTGTTTTAAAAACAGTTGGCCAATCCGCTTTATCTCTTTTTAGGGATGGATATGGAGCAAAATAAACTTGTAATACTTGAGATAATAAGAAAGGATCATATTTATAGCAATCTGAGGTATGCTTTATTTCAATAAGCTTATAATCTTTATGCACGTTGCTTCCTGAACTAGGAACATTGCTGAACCAATTGCATTAGAATACAAAAACTTTTTCTGCGGGTTGTATATAATATGTCAATTCTAAAACCTGCATTAATGCGCTCTAAAAACCTTTTATATGATCATTTGGATCATCACTACCTTTGACAAATACGCCCTTGTTGTATGTTAATTTTTCAGCACCATATTCATTTGTGTCGAACTTAAATCCATTGATGAAGAATATTGGATAACTCTTAACATTTCTTTTTGGTCCGAGTGCAAGATGTTGTAATCCTTCATCAATGAGACAATTTCTTGGATCATAAATGTATTTCGAAAACCATTTAGCAAGTGCTTTACTAAGATCGCCAGATGGATGTTGTGATTCATAAATACCGCAAATATATATAATATGTTCCATCATAATTAATACATAAGTATACTTGAAATAAATATAAATTTATTATTATCTAACAAATGGTGCAACTTCCACACAGTTAAGAAGAACATATGTCTATGCTATATGGTAATCTCTATCATCTAACTATATTTTCATACATTTTCCAATAGGTTGGCCATGTTGTCTAAAAATAGATAACATTGTTCGAGAAGAATCTTGTTCAACAGCTTCATCATTACGAGGAACAATTATAATGATAAGTTCACACGGTCACCGAAGTAATGAAAGAAAAAGAATGAAGCTTCTTCTTTAAGATATGATTTGCTAATCGAACCTTCAACTCATGCTTTTTGTCTAACTTTTTCCTTCAAATGATTCAAGTACCTATTGCAAAATCAATTCAATTTAAATTTACTTATGTAAATCTGAATTTTAAACTAAAATAAATATTACAAATATTCAATACTACCTCTCAAATGGATACATCCATCTTTATTGCATAGGACCTCGAAGAAGTGCTTTGGATGGAAGATGAATAGGTAAATGCTCCATTACATTAAAGAAACCTGGCGGAAATATTTTCTTTAGTTTGCAGAGTAGTATAGATATTTCTATTTAAAGTTTACGTATACGGTCGACTATTAATGTGGTCGAACAAAGCTGTTTATAAAATAAACTTAATTCTTTTATAACACTCCATACTTTTACGGGAAACAGTTCTTTGAAACCATAGGTAATAAATATTCCATCATGATATGATAATCGTGACTTTTCATCCCACTCAATATATTGTTTTTAAAGTCAACACTTCTACGGAGATTAGAAGAAATCCCATCAGGACACCTTAGTCCTTCCAACCACTTTAGCATGAGTTTTACTTGCTTACTGTCTAGCTTAGCATGCTTTGGGTTTTTTTACTGTCATTGGGCTTCATCTGAAGTTCGAGACGTTTACAAAAGTGTGCTATATCAAGTCTTGAATTCAGATCTCCTTAGTTTTCCTCTTTATACTTAAAATTGTATTAAACATGTTATCAAACACTTTTTTTCGTTGTGCATCACGCCAATATTATATCGAAATAAGAGATCTTTTCAAATAAGGCAATTCTCAAATTATACTTTATTTGCACCAATTATGAATGTCCAATTTACGTGGAATTTCAATCTGTACTCCAGTTTTTTGTATCTGGATAATCCTTTACAATTTCATATATATTTCTTCGCTTAATCAAATCTTTGGTAGTACCATTCTATCTTCTTTGTTAGCTTTAAAGTTTTTCTTACCTCCTCTAAAAGTATGATTGAGATGGGAAAACACTGATGACAATCGAACCATGGAATTTTCTTCACATACCATAAAGAAAATGCTTATGTTTCTTCCATGCAATAAGGACAATCCAGACGACCGGCGGTACTCCAACCTGAATGCATTCCATATATAGGAAAATCACTAATAGTCCATAACAAGGAAGCGAACATACAAAAATTCAATTTTTTGAAAAGTCGTATGTTTCAACTTCTTTATGCTGCAATGTTTTTAACTCTTCGATCAATAGTTGTAAACAAACAACGATTCCTTGTGTCGGATCATCAGGGTCAGGGATGACAATAGTGAAAAACATATATAGAATTTTCATACGCATGCACGGAAGTAAATTATAAGAAGTAAAAATAATAGGCCAAGATAAATATTTACTACCAAACTGAGATAATGGTGAAAATCCATCCGTACACAAACCAAGTCTGATATTACGGCTCTCTGTAGCAAACGCGGGATAAGTTTTATCGAAATGTTTCCATGTTTTTCCATCAGATGGATGTATCAAAGTTCCTTTTTCAGGTGTTCCCACACTATGCCTTCGCATATGACATGCCGTAGCTGAATGCGCATATAACTTTTGAAGTCTAGGAGTGCTGGGTAAATAATGCATTCTCTTATATGGAACTTTCTTTCCTTTCTTCTTTTCTTGATTTGTATATTTCCTCATTGCATATTTTACAGTTTCTAAGATTAATGTCATCTTTCCAATACAACATGCAACCTTTTATACATGTATCTATCTTTTGGTACAGCAGACCGAAAACCGACATAAGTGTTTTCACTTTATAACGACTATCCCACATCAGATTATTGGGTTACATATGTCAATTTGCATCTTGTACAACTGCTGTAATTTCAACTTCTGTGAAGTTGAATTTTGATTTCATAGTGATGTATTCAGCGGTTACTGATAATTCGGTTACGCTTTTACAACCATCTCACAACGGCCTCTTAGCAACGTCCAATAAATCATAAAAAAAAATTACTCCCACATTCGATTCTTTGTCGATATTTACGTTTTCATCCTCAACTTGAATGGTAGGGAACATTGATCATGCTGCATGTTACACCATATCTTCTATTGGGTTCGTCGTAACATAATCATTCTTTGACACTACAAGATTAAGTGTAGGTGCAACAAGTTCTCTGTGACGATCCCACAAATAATAATTTGGCACAAAATGTGACGCCCCACCTCTATGCTCATAATAACAAAGAGTATTAAAGGAAATACTGTCTATTATTACGAAGAATAAGGCTGGATAGGAGCGACCATCCGTAATTGACCTTACACTAATATTGGTTATCTCGATAGGAACGGTACATACTTTTTATTTTTCATCAAATTATTTATTTTCTCCCATCGACACACCCAATACTAGTATAAAACGAACTACGACGGTTCATAATAGTTTAGGACATTAGATATAACAATAACACAGATAATATAAATGCGGAACACAGATAAAAACAAAAGTCTCATATATATATATAACTGATGTCAGTTAATACATAGTTGACACAATACATATGATACAACTACAACTGTCGACTCTAGAAGTTATATATACAAGTACATTATCGACTAATATACATGAATACATATCGTTCTATACAATTACACGACCACTACAAAATGACACTGACAACTTCAGAAGATGTGAAAAGTCTTCATATCCTGAACAGCAACTCAAAGAAGAAAATCTACAACCTGAAATAACTCGGGTCTGACCCGAGTATTACATTCAAAAGAAAATAATACCCAGGTCAGTCTAATTCAAACCAGTTTATTAGTGCATAAAGGCAGTAATAATTTAAATAGACGACAGTCACAATAATTCCCGTCTATCCGATTCTTTAAACAAAGAAACCGGATAACGGTCCATAAAACACTTAACAGTGTTTAACAAAAATCAGCAGATTTAAATCATCAACAGAGATAATAAACAATTTATCAAATCGACTAAATCAATCTAAAGCTGTCGAATCTGATAGGGCTGCAGTACACACACGCGTGTACTGCCTCGCCACTATCGCAGGAGATACACAAAAGCTCAATGAAAGTCACAATGATCGCAAGGTCAAACCCCGAAATCGGGTTCAACTCAAGTAAATTTGAAAACAGACCCAAATGCATTAATGTAATGCAAAACAACAAGAACAAAACTGCATATACAACCAACTGCAGTCACAGCTGAATATAAGGGGCAAACTGCAACAAAATGAATGCACAAAGGCCAAGGTTCTAACAAGGACAAATGTACCAGAGGAACATATGGGTGAAGGCAGGACGAGTGATACAAGTAACATGTGCAGATTATACAAAAGTGAAGACCACAAAGGCACATGTACCAGTGAAACAGGGTGATACCAAAGCCAACATGTATATAACCAGTAACTCAAAAGCCACTGATCAAAATAACAGGCAGTGCAGACATGCTAGCAAGACCACAAATTCAAACCAAGTGAAACTACAAAGACCATGCAAGTGTAGACAATTATGATCACATTCATACTATGTGATTTCAGGTAGACCAGGTAACTGCTGATAACAAGGTACACAAATAATACCAATGAGACTCAATGAAGTACGTGAAATCAGAAGCTAAAAGGTTCAAGTCACTGCTACAATAACTCGGAGCATATACAGGAATGCTACTACTATTTGGTGAATGGCGACAAGCATTGCGTCAGTGAACAACTCAACAAATGCATCTTAAACAAATGCAGACAGAACAGTGAGGTACCCATATTAACTTGGATGCACATTGCAATGTATATGCAACCAAATAGGGTAACAGAAGTGAATGCAGTTAACATCGAGTGAAGTGGAAGAACAGTGCAAATTCGAACAAGTCAGGTATGAACATTCTCAAAGTTCAACAACCATTGTACTGTAATTAAACAACATAACACTATAAATCACTGAAGCGAACTAGTTCAAGTACTACAAATATGGCCGAGGTCGAATGCCAGAAATCATCATCAGAGTCAAGTCAGTGCCAAAGCTAGGGGACACAAAACAACTCAACACATAAAATAGTGAACTGGAGCAGTATGCAAATTGAATGTAAGTCAGCAAAACAGTGGCAAGTGCAAATACATCACTGAAACAGGTTCAAGTGAGGAGGCAACTACGACACAACAAAACAGTAATGTGCAATGTAATTGAATTCATGAGGAACAAATAAATCAAGGCTGTGAGTACCACGTACAATCAAAAACATCCGAAGTGACAAATCAGTATTTATCAACATGACCGAAGTCAAAGTGGGACATCAAGTAAAAATCGAACAGTTCAAAATCTCGTGTATCAAGCTAAAAGCAACCAAGTTCTCAAGGAAACAATCAAATGAACAAGGTCGAACCATCAACATCATAAAATTATCAACATAATAGGTCGAAACCAATCAGGGAAATTCACTAAATCAGCAATAGTCCAAGCAATGAAGTCAATACTCAAGGAAACACATAATCGAATGACCGACCAACAAGGGACGAATTCAACAATCACACAAACGAAAATAGTAGGATTCGAACGCTAATACACTCGAGGTAGGAATTAGATGTGAGTGAAGTACTCACCATTTTCGACGAGGCAAGCACGAATTGTAGAGGGTATCGATCGACCGCTTTTCGATCGAGTAATCATGGCCGCGACTGGAAAATCTCGAAGCCCCAAATCCATATCCTTAGCGAAACTCACAAGCCCTAATTTTATTTTATTTTTTGTGGACGAACGAGGTAAACGAGGCGCCACCATTTTTAATTCTTTCGTTTGTTTTGCGGTTGCCAAACGAATGAATCAGGGGGAACAATTATGCCCTAGGTAATAACCACGGTCAGAGCAAACAAACAAAATGGACCCGTTTACATCTAAAGGCCCAAACAATTCTTTTAACAAATTTTCAAATGAATTTTAAACTTGAATCTAATCTGCATTAGCAGTTAAAAAAGATTTAATCGTCATTTAAAAACTGACGCGAAAAACTGGGTTGTTACAGACTCCCCCCCTTAAAGAAATTGCGTCCACGAAATCATAGGGAATAAATGGATAAAAGGTAACAACCAAAAGAGCATGGCAATGTCGAATGTATAAGCAAAGCAAGTGTCAGCGGGGAGGTATTAGATAAGAAATCGAAAGGTTCGACTGCTTCAAATCAAAAGAATCAACATCGTGGGAATCAGGGATCAAAATCAGACGACTAACAAAAGCAAGAACAATCGAGTTCCAGCAACTAAAAGAGAAGGAAAAATAGAGCAGAAATCCCATACAGAGCACGAATTGAATGTGAGTAAATCAAATTACTCACCTGAATCGCCAGAGAAAAAGACGAAGCTCAAATCTCAAAAATCGCAAATATTCAATCATCAAAAACGATAATTAAATCTCAAACCAGCAAATATTTAATTATCAAAAGCGATAATTAAATCTCATATCAACAAATATTTAATTATCTAAAGCGATAATTAAATCTCAAATCAGAAAATATTTAATTATCTAAAGCGATAATTAAATCTCAAATCAGAAAATATTTAATTATCTAAGGCGATAATTAAATCTCAAATCAGCAAATATTTAATTATCTAAGGCGATAATTAAATCTCAAATCAGCAAATATTTAATTATCTAAAGCGATAATTAAATCTCAAATCAGAAAATATTTAATTATCTAAAGCGATAATTAAATCTCAAATCAGAAAATATTTAATTATCTAAAGCGATAATTAAATCTCAAATCAGCAAATATTTAATTATCTAAAGCGATAATTAAATCTCAAATCAGCAATTATTTAATTATCAAAAGCGATAATTAAATCTCAAATCAGCAAATATTTAATTATCTAAAGCGATAATTAAATCTCAAATCAGCAAATATTTAATTATCTAAAGCGATAATTAAATCTCAAATCAGAAAATATTTAATTATCTAAAGCGATAATTAAATCTCAAATCAGAAAATATTTAATTATCTAAAGCGATAATTAAATCTCAAATCAGCAAATATTTAATTATCAAAAGCGATAATTAAATCTCAAATCAGCAAATATTTAATTATCTAAAGCGATAATTAAATCTCAAATCAGCAAATATTTAATTATCTAAAGCGATAATTAAATCTCAAATCAGCAAATATTTAATTATCAAAAGCGATAATTAAATCTCAAATCAGCAAATATTTAATTATCAAAAGCGATAATTAAATCTCATATCAACAAACATTTAATTATCTAAAGCGATAATTAAATCTCAAATCAGCAATTATTTAATTATCAAAAGCGATAATCAAATTTCAAATTCAACAAATATTCGATTATCAAAAACGATAATCAAATTTCAAATTCAACAAATATTCGATTATCACAAAACGATAATCAAATTTCAAATCAACCAATATTTAATTATCTAAAGCGATAATTAAATTTCAAATTCAACAAATATTCGATTATCAAAAGCGATAATCAAATTTCTCAAATCAACAAATATTCGATTATCAAAAACGATAATCAGAACTCATATCAACAAATATCTAATTATTACAAGCGATAATTAGAAACAACAAATATCTGATTATCAAAAACGATAATCAGAACTCATATCAACAAATATTCAATTATCACAAGTGATAATTAGAAACAACAAATATCTGATTATCAAAAACGATAATCAGAACTCATATCCACAAATATCTAATTATCACAAGCGATAATTAGAAACAACAAATATCTGATTATCAAAAACGATAATCAGAACTCATATCAACAAATATCTAATTATCACAAGCGATAATTAGAAACAACAAATATCTGATTATCAAAAACGATAATCAGAACTCATATCCACAAATATCTAATTATCACAAGCGATAATTAGAAACAACAAATATCTGATTATCAAAAACGATAATCAGAACTCATATCAACAAATATCTAATTATCACAAGCGATAATTAGAAACAACAAATATCTGATTATCAAAAACGATAATCAGAACTCATATCAACAAATATCCAATTATCACAAGCGATAATTAGAAACAACAAATATCTGATTATCAAAAACGATAATCAGAACTCATATCCACAAATATCTAATTATCACAAGCGATAATTAGAAACAACAAATATCTGATTATCAAAAACGATAATCAGAACTCATATCAACAAATATCTAATTATCACAAGCGATAATTAGAAACAACAAATATCTGATTATCAAAAACGATAATCAGAACTCATATCCACAAATATCTAATTATCACAAGCGATAATTAGAAACAACAAATATCTGATTATCAAAAACGATAATCAGAACTCATATCAACAAATATCTAATTATCACAAGCGATAATTAGAAACAACAAATATCTGATTATCAAAAACGATAATCAGAACTCATATCAACAAATATCCAATTACCTGCAGATAATTGGAAGCAACAAATATCTAGAAATCAATTAAGAAGACTAGAAAATCAACATAAAAGCTTGGATCGATCCCATCAGATGGCGAGTTTTTAATTCGCCGCACGTGCATCAACAAATGGCCGAAGCCTACCAAGTACTCAACATAATTTTGGCGCCCATCAGATTGACCCGAAGGTCCGCAGAGTGACCCGAAGGTCTAGTACTGGTATTTGACCCGAAGGTCCGCAGAGTGGCCCGAAAGCCCAACAAATGACCCGAAGGTCCAACAAATGACCCGAAGGTCCTCATAGTGGCTCGAAAGCACACGAAAACATCAACTATTTCAATTAACGAGTCCGGAATTAACCGAAATAGTAAAAGTGTGGTTCCATATTCCGCACTTTTGCTAAATCGTTTAAATCACTTCATCGTTTCCTTGAAAGTGCAAAATTATGTATTTTGTAAAAATACACTTTACATTCTCAAACGGACAAGTCCGGAATTAAGCGAATCAGTAAAAGAAAGGGGTCATAGTCCTCGATTTTGCTGAAACGTTTAAATCGCTTCCTCATTCTTTTGAAATCGCAAACTGTAAAATTTTTGAAAACAATTTTGTTTATTTTGTAAAAATAACAATTCGCATCCTCAACTGAACAAGTCCGGAGTTAAGCGAAACAGTAAAAGAAAGGGGTCATAATCCTCGATTTTACTGAATCGTTTAAGTCGCTTTCTCATCCTTTTGAAAACGCAAACTGCTAAAATTTTATAAAACAATTTTCATTTTAAAACGATTTTCCAATCACGTGATTAAAGCAGCAATATTAGTAACAATTTCGATAAGGAAATTGTACTTCTCAAAATACCGTAAAAACGGTCACAAATCAGTATTGCGGAATAACCGCTTGAAAATCCACTTTTAAAACATGACGGTTACTGAAGCCAAAGCGACAGTATTTTTTAAAATGTCAAAATCACATCAAAACAATTTACATCAAAATGTAATATCAGTGAATTTTCATTCATCAAAACGCCACAAAACACCGTGCTTCAAAATATAGCATTGGTGTTAAAATCCCGTTATAAGAATAACGGCAACAAAATACGTTTCATAACCAAGCATCGGTTCAATGTAAAATAAATGCAATAACGTGCAAATTTAAATTTTTGCCCGTACTACAGAATGAACAAAGAAATCATTCGAAGGTATCTTCAATGAAGACAATTCAAAACAGCAAAATCTAACCAATAGATGATTAGTACAAAAGAAAGCCAGCGGAAATTTCAACAAAAATCACATATCTGCAATTTCTTCGAATCCTCAATTTGGATTCGAAATTCTCAAAGAAACAAATAATTACAGCTATGTAAACAACAATTGGAATTCATATCAATTTCGTATTTTGATTCTTAAATCAAAAAGATTATCAGTTGTACTCAGCGAAGACAGTTTCACTGTTTCCGCTGCGCACTCTGATAAATAGAACACAAATCAATCAAATCATCAGAACACAATTTCATCCAAACAACAAAACACAATTCCACTTTTATTTTTAAATAACGATATTTAAAAATTTCATCAAAATTTCAAAACTTTAGTTTTGACTCAAATCACAGATAAAACGTCGACTAATAGTTGTAATATATGTTCCATCCAAGTTATGTTTTATATTATGTCCTTAAACCCCAAGCTCTGATACCAACTGTGACGCCCCACCTCTATGCTCATAATAACAAAGAGTATTAAAGGAAATACTGTCTATTATTACGAAGAATAAGGCTGGATAGGAGCGACCATCCGTAATTGACCTTACACTAATATTGGTTATCTCGATAGGAACGGTACATACTTTTTATTTTTCATCAAATTATTTATTTTCTCCCATCGACACACCCAATACTAGTATAAAACGAACTACGACGGTTCATAATAGTTTAGGACATTAGATATAACAATAACACAGATAATATAAATGCGGAACACAGATAAAAACAAAAGTCTCATATATATATATAACTGATGTCAGTTAATACATAGTTGACACAATACATATGATACAACTACAACTGTCGACTCTAGAAGTTATATATACAAGTACATTATCGACTAATATACATGAATACATATCGTTCTATACAATTACACGACCACTACAAAATGACACTGACAACTTCAGAAGATGTGAAAAGTCTTCATATCCTGAACAGCAACTCAAAGAAGAAAATCTACAACCTGAAATAACTCGGGTCTGACCCGAGTATTACATTCAAAAGAAAATAATACCCAGGTCAGTCTAATTCAAACCAGTTTATTAGTGCATAAAGGCAGTAATAATTTAAATAGACGACAGTCACAATAATTCCCGTCTATCCGATTCTTTAAACAAAGAAACCGGATAACGGTCCATAAAACACTTAACAGTGTTTAACAAAAATCAGCAGATTTAAATCATCAACAGAGATAATAAACAATTTATCAAATCGACTAAATCAATCTAAAGCTGTCGAATCTGATAGGGCTGCAGTACACGCACGCGTGTACTGCCTCGCCACTATCGCAGGAGATACACAAAAGCTCAATGAAAGTCACAATGATCGCAAGGTCAAACCCCGAAATCGGGTTCAACTCAAGTAAATTTGAAAACAGACCCAAATGCATTAATGTAATGCAAAACAACAAGAACAAAACTGCATATACAACCAACTGCAGTCACAGCTGAATATAAGGGGCAAACTGCAACAAAATGAATGCACAAAGGCCAAGGTTCTAACAAGGACAAATGTACCAGAGGAACATATGGGTGAAGGCAGGACGAGTGATACAAGTAACATGTGCAGATTATACAAAAGTGAAGACCACAAAGGCACATGTACCAGTGAAACAGGGTGATACCAAAGCCAACATGTATATAACCAGTAACTCAAAAGCCACTGATCAAAATAACAGGCAGTGCAGACATGCTAGCAAGACCACAAATTCAAACCAAGTGAAACTACAAAGACCATGCAAGTGTAGACAATTATGATCACATTCATACTATGTGATTTCAGGTAGACCAGGTAACTGCTGATAACAAGGTACACAAATAATACCAATGAGACTCAATGAAGTACGTAAAATCAGAAGCTAAAAGGTTCAAGTCACTGCTACAATAACTCGGAGCATATACAGGAATGCTACTACTATTTGGTGAATGGCGACAAGCATTGCGTCAGTGAACAACTCAACAAATGCATCTCAAACAAATGCAGACAGAACAGTGAGGTACCCATATTAACTTGGATGCACATTGCAATGTATATGCAACCAAATAGGGTAACAGAAGTGAATGCAGTTAACATCGAGTGAAGTGGAAGAACAGTGCAAATTCGAACAAGTCAGGTATGAACATTCTCAAAGTTCAACAACCATTGTACTGTAATTAAACAACATAACACTATAAATCACTGAAGCGAACTAGTTCAAGTACTACAAATATGGCCGAGGTCGAATGCCAGAAATCATCATCAGAGTCAAGTCAGTGCCAAAGCTAGGGGACACAAAACAACTCAACACATAAAATAGTGAACTGGAGCAGTATGCAAATTGAATGTAAGTCAGCAAAACAGTGGCAAGTGCAAATACATCACTGAAACAGGTTCAAGTGAGGAGGCAACTACGACACAACAAAACAGTAATGTGCAATGTAATTGAATTCATGAGGAACAAATAAATCAAGGCTGTGAGTACCACGTACAATCAAAAACATCCGAAGTGACAAATCAGTATTTATCAACATGACCGAAGTCAAAGTGGGACATCAAGTAAAAATCGAACAGTTCAAAATCTCATGTATCAAGCTAAAAGCAACCAAGTTCTCAAGGAAACAATCAAATGAACAAGGTCGAACCATCAACATCATAAAATTATCAACATAATAGGTCGAAACCAATCAGGGAAATTCACTAAATCAGCAATAGTCCAAGCAATGAAGTCAATACTCAAGGAAACACATAATCGAATGACCGACCAACAAGGGACGAATTCAACAATCACACAAACGAAAATAGTAGGATTCGAACGCTAATACACTCGAGGTAGGAATTAGATGTGAGTGAAGTACTCACCATTTTCGACGAGGCAAGCACGAATTGTAGAGGGTATCGATCGACCGCTTTTCGATCGAGTAATCATGGCCGCGACTGGAAAATCTCGAAGCCCCAAATCCATATCCTTAACGAAACTCACAAGCCCTAATTTTATTTTATTTTTTGGGGACGAACGAGGTAAACGAGGCCGCCACCATTTTTAATTCTTTCGTTTGTTTTGCGGTTGCCAAACGAATGAATCAGGGGGAACAATTATGCCCTAGGTAATAACCACGGTCAGAGCAAACAAACAAAATGGACCCGTTTACATCTAAAGGCCCAAACAATTCTTTTAACAAATTTTCAAATGAATTTTAAACTTGAATCTAATATGCATTAGCAGTTAAAAAAGATTTAATCGTCATTTAAAAACTGACGCGAAAAACTGGGTTGTTACACAAAATTAGATTTATACAAACGTACTTTAACTGTATATGGTTCCAATGCTTTAAATGTTGGCGTTTACTATAAAGGCAACGAAGTTCTTCGTTATTTCGACTATTAGATGTGGTGAATGTATTAAATTCGCGTACACCATTGTAGAAATGTTTCTTCGTCGAATCTTTCATACCAGTTCTGACTTTATATATCCAAGTACGGTCGATAAAATAATCGAACATTGTTCTTAATTTAAAAATATACGATAGTAATTTTGACAACGCCTAAATTTTGTCTAAAACAAAATTAAAGCCTTTTGAGACTAAAGACATCATACACCGCACTTCTGTCTAATTTCGACATCACTTTACTTTACTTCTCTTCTACGCATAACTTTGCATCTAAGGGGTATATTGTTGTTATTGTATTTTCTAAAAAAAATTAAAGCTTTTAGGGAACTAAGGCTTTAATTTGTTGTTTATGTATTTGTTAAAATAATATTTACCGCTTCATTTCTTAGTTTTTTTAAATCGATTTTAGCACAATATTTGTTTCAAATTTTTTTTATTTCAAACTAAATTTTATTATTTCTTAATTTATGATTTCACTCCACTTCATTTCTTAATTTTATAATTCATTCAACTATCTAAATATTTTAGAACTAAATTTGAAATTTTAATACATATTTTACAAGTCATTTAACTATTAAAATTCTGAATCGAATTTGTAAACTTAAATTTGAAGTTTGCACTAATTTTAATCAATAATTATACACTAATTTTTGCACTTATTTTAATCAATAATCGTACAATAATTTTACAACATAATTTACAATTCATTTAACTATCGAGTAGCATATTAATCGATAATTAAACACTAATTTTTACGCAAATTACAACAAAGATTGTTTTAAACTTACTAAACATTCGCGTAAACTTATTACTAAGCATATTAATCAGTGATTATACACTAGTTTTTGGATTTTAAATCAATCTTACTTTTTGGTGCGAAAGAAAGAAAAGTTTTCAGGTTCGCCAGTTCTTGATCTGTGTATGCAGATCTCCGTCGACTAGCGTTGGCCGCTTATTCTAGCCGTCGTTGGTCGATGCAAAAGGCTAGCGTCGATTTCAGTAGAATATTTGTTTTAAAAAAAATTATTATTTCAAACTAAAATTTATTATTTTACTTCACTTCATTTCTTAATTTCATAATTCATTCAACTATATAAATACATTATTAACTAAATTTGAATTTTTAAAACATATTTTACAACTCAATTAACTGTTTAAAATTTTAATTTATCGATTTTGTGAACTAAAATTTGAAGTTTTACCATACTTGTACAAATACTTGTTTTACAATACTTAACAAATCTAAGTAATAATTGAATTACGTGTTTTACAATACTTGAACTTTTCAAACGTATCTTCTTACCCCTTTTTTATTATTTTCCGGAGTTCTTTCTTCCTAAAATAACGATAACTTTCCTACTATTTCGTATTTACCTCACTATATAAAGACTCTGACATCTGCACAAGTTCAGTAAATTTTAAGCCGTCTTCCTACTTTTAATACAGAACATGACTAAATTAGAACCAGCGACTTCATTCAAGCCTTATGTTCTTTTTCCAGAAAAGAAGGAAAGGGCAAGACTGTGCAGCGATTGCAGCATTTCGTCTATATTGGGCGACTATCTTTCGGAGATATTAGGGGATTTGCAACACTGGAATAACATCTTCGACTTTTCTGCCATTGATTCCAAGAATTCTCATGCTCCCAAGCCAAGCGAAATCCCAACCGGCAATATTTTTGGTATCGATATTGTCGGAATCTACTATCCTCCCTTTATCACATCAGCTGATATTTCGCGTTGCTTTAAAAATCTCATGCTGAGTAAAGATGGAAGCGCCAAGTTTGAAAATTTGATTAAAGATTGGGTTTTGCATCACAAATATTATCTGATCGATGAAATAATTTTAGACAGCGCACTACTTTTCACTGCGGCAACAGACATCTATGGGTACTGCTATATCTATTTACATCTGTGCCCCTTGATCCTATTTACGTATATATAATTTTTAAGTATATTTGTTTGTTTTTGCAGAGTTCAGTCCGTGGTGATACTGATCGAGAATGCGAAGAACAGCCATTATCTATCAGATATGCTGGCTTCCAGTTTTAAAGAAAACGCGCTTGAAATTTTGATGCATCCTGTTGCTTTTCAAATTGTAGCTTGTTGTCTCCAGAATCTCGGCTATGATCACAATAAGGTGAGATTAGCACTGTTATATCTTAACAAACTGTAATCAGACATATACAGTTGATTTCCATAATTCGACTCACAATGTATCTTCTTTTTTGTTTCAGTTTTTATTTAAAGCGGCGTTGAAGCACTGTGTGAAACTAGCTAAGAACAGGATTGGAAATGAATCTCTCAAACAAATCATCTTGGGTTCAGCCAATTATGAAAGGGAGGATATTTTACTGAAAATTGCTGATAATTCAGTTTATCTTGCAAAACATCCCAAAGGGTATATATTTTGAATCTTTATTAATTAACTGTTAACTGCTATGTCACTATTTTATATGTCTATTTTTATTTTAAAATGCAGAAACCATGTGATACAATTTGCTTTGGAAGTTTTGGACAACTTGCCATTCAATGAATATCTATGTCGTTGCTTGGAAGAGCACTTGTTTGAATTAGCCGTAGATCAATATGGAAGTTACGTGATTCAAAAGTGCATGCAATCATTTGGAGGAGAACTGCTAATTGAAAGACTAGTGTGGAAATTTGATTTGAGTAAATTTGAAAGACTTGCTACTGATGCATATGGAAACTATGTTTTTCAAACTGCTATTGGAAAGAGCAAGGTATATAACTTCTTGTTTTCCTTTTATTTTTATTAATTTGCTTGGTTTAGTTTTGTTGCATGTACTCATTTCTGCATGCACATTACACGTTATTGTCAGTCCTACTACAGTGCCTGAAAGTTCCTCTTTTTTTTCCAACTTCAGGGGACTTGGCTACAGTATGAGTTGGTTGAGGCCTTGAAACAGCTTCCGAAAGAATTGAGTACCCATGCATACGCAAGCAACGTATTCAAATTCCTTAGAAGACACTATGACAGAAACTTTGAAGACTAAGTAGGAGAAGCTGCAGGAGGTCTACTTTTTTGAGACAGAAGTATATCTAGCATTGTATGAAAGCTTTGAAGAAAAGATTGTTAAGTGTTTTGTGAATATTATGTTTAGATTTTTGAATCTGCAGTTTTTTATATCATAAAAAGTTTGGGTGTGTGGTAGGTTTGAATAAACTTGCTTTACAAATTTGAACTCAATATGTTTTGTTTATAATAATATACTTTGATTGAATGAAACATTGTGATGTTTTATCCTTAGAGAATCTAAAGTTCAATATAATAGATTGATATATCTGAATGTTGATGATCAATATTGATTCAGTTCCTACTAATTTTATGTTTTATATATATTTATTGATTGGTACCTTAATCTTGTGTGTCACGTACTAGAAAGATTGATAGTATTTGCAACTGTACTAGTTTTGAGATATTGGAGTACATATATAGGCATACATATATACATATATCAGGAATCATGTCCAAGCTAAGTTAACTCCACTATATATAGTATAGGCATACATATATACCATCTACTAAGTCACATTCTTTGACTAACGTTATGGGAACAATCGGATACATGGATCCAGACTATGCACATACTTTTTAGAGTAGTTGATATCTGTGCAAACTTGTATTTGATGTTCACCGCATTATCAGTAGTTACTCGGTGTAAACATGAGGCGGTTTAACACAGAAACGAACAAAAAACACGTGCAAAAAGATTCTAAGCATATCAATTTTGCTTTTGAAATGATTTGTTAAAATAATTGTCTGAATAACACGTGCATGGCTAGTTGTATAATCCACGTCAACTATTTTTTTTACACCCAGCATATATGATAGCATTGAATAATCAACCCAGAAAAAGAAAAAAAGAAAAAAAAAAGTTCAATCCAAGCATACATAGTCCCCATTTGAAAATCAATCAGACGATATTTTGTGAAGTAAGAAGCAATGTGGGCATCATACTTGGTGCACATTAGCATATTTGAAGAAGAAAACCAAAACAAATATAGTTTAATGGAAATAAAGCTGTGACCAGGCATCTCAAGTTTAGAATATGTTGAGATTTTAGCAGATTTGTGATTTGAGTTTGTTGTGTGATTGAATAAGCACAAAAGTGTTGAACAAATGATTTGAAATGAAGCAGAATACTTCGATTAATTGAATGATTTCGTTACATACATGTTTGTGATATTCGGCTGATATATATAATACAAATTTGAGTTATGGGCTGAGCAACAAGGCCCAAGACCCGAAACCCATTCTGCAAAAAGGAGGTAACATAATACAACATGTTACACCGCACAACATATTCTCATTTCAATACCCCCTCGAACCGACATTAGGGTTAGGGCAGAAAAATGGCAATTGCGATGTCCATGGTGCCGCTGGCTGAAATTACTTCGTTTCTTTCCAAATTTGAGTTATTCTTTCTTCTTTTGTGCCATTCTCAACTTCTTTGTTCCTGTTATTGTAGTTCATCACGGTCTTTGTTATGGTTGAGTAACGTCGGTGACTTTTCGCCTTGAAGTCCAAGTTGATGACTTCCCCCTTTGTAGCTTATCAACTTCATCGGATCTGATCATATTGGCTGAAATTTCTTCAACTTTTAGATCGCTTCTGAATTTGATGAAATTTGGCTTCGATAGAACCTTGGTAAGCGTATCTGCACGCTGGTAAGTGCCTGGTAAGAAGTTTACTTGAAGCTTTCCTCTCTGAACTTGTTCTCAGACAAAGTATAAGTCAGTTTCGATATGTTTTGTCCTTGATTGTAGAATCCGGTTTGCAGACATGTACAAAGTACTTTGATTATCACACCATAATGTCGGTTTGCACTCTATTTTGATATGTAATTCTGCAGTTGCACTTGCAGTGCTTCTGTATTCAGCCTCTGTGCTAGACCTTGATATGGTTGATTGTTTCTTTGAGCACAAGGATACTGAATTATTGCCTATGTATATGCAGTATCCAGTGGTTGATCTTATGTCATCTGGATCCGTTCCCCAGTCAACATCATTGTATCCGGTTATGTTAAGATTACTGCATCTTTTTATTGATATGCCATAGTTTGTAGTTCTTTTAATATATCTTAGAATTCTTTTAACTGCCTTCCAGTGATCATCCATTGGTTCCTACATGAATTGACACACTTTATTAACACTAAAAGAGATGTCTGGCCTTGTAACAGTTAAATATTGTAAAGCACCAACAACACTTCTGTATTGTTTAGTGTTTGTTATGTATTCTCCTCTGTTTTTAGTTAGATGCTGATGGCTTATCATAGGAGTTGGTTATGGCTTTGCATCATTCATCTTAGCTTTAATTAGTAGTTCTGAAGCATATTTCCTTTGACTGAGAATTACTTCTGATTTTGATTTTCTCATGACTTGTATGCCCAAAAATTAGTTCAGTTCCCCCATATCTTTGATTGAAAATTCTTTATCCAGAGATTGTGCCAGCTATTTTATTTCTTCTTCATTATTTCCTATAATAACAAGATCATCAACATATATAAGAACATATATACTCAACTTTTTATCAATTTTTATAAATAGGGAGTTGTCGGATTTGGTTGGTTGATAGCCTAGTTGGCCTAGAGTTGCTCTCAACTTATCAAACCGAACCCTTGGTGCCTGTTTAAGATCATATATAGCATTCTTTAATCTGCAAACAAGGCTTGGATTCTGTCTATACCCCTGTGGCTGTTCCATGTATATTTCCTCCTATAGAATACCATTTAAGAATGCATTGTTGACATCAAATTGTCTGATATTCCATTGATTGTGTAAAGCAATACTTAATACAATTCTTATTGTAGCGGGTTTGACTACTAGAGAAAAAGTTTCATTGAAGTCAAATCCATATTGTTGAGTATAACCCTTAGCAACCAATCATGCCTTATATCTGGCCACAGTCCCTTCAGGATATTTCTTAACTTTGTATGTCCACTTGCATCCAACTACATTCTTGTTGTCTGGTGGGCATACCAAGTCCCATGTTTTATTCTTTATTAAGGCATTGTACTCTTCATCCATAGCAGTCCTCCAATGTCAGTCTTTTGAAGCTTGTTCAAAAGTTTGTGGTTCACTTTCTAATTATGATATTGCTGTGTATATTTTTGGTTTGAAGATCCCCCTTTTTGACCTTATTACCATTGGATGGCTAGTTCTTATTTGTGATGAGCCTTTTGCTCTTATCTGGCTATCAATGTTTTTAGATTGCATTTGATCACTGGTTGAACTTCCTTCACTAATTGATTGATCTCTTGATTATGCAGGGGATTGACTGTGATAGCGGAGTGGTTCAGGTGATTCATGACCTGGTTGTCTGGACATTATGGGTTGTGGATCCTGAACTTCAGCAGTCATTTCATATTCCTCCAGATTCTGATCATCATTATATACAGGTATACTGGGTATTGATGTCTTTGTGTTATATATTTTCTGAGTTGTTTTTATGCCTGCATTGCTGAAAGAAAAAATATATTCATTGAAAACAACATGCCTGCTTATAAAAACTTTCACAGTGTCATCAAGACATTTATAACCATTCTAATTTATTCCATACCCTATAAATGTATAGGGTTTTGATCTGAAACTTAATTTATTTGTATTATATGGTCTTGTATAAGAAAAACATAGGCACCCAAAACTTCTCAAACTCTGATAGTCTGGTTTGAACCCAATATAACTTCTCTAGTGGACTAACTCCTTTAAGTACTTTTGTTGATAGTCTATTTACTAAATAAACTGCAGTATTAAAGGAGTCAGGCCAGAATTTTAAGGGTAGAAAAGATTGTGCTAAAAGGGTCAAACCTGTTTCTACTATATGCCTATGTTTTTTATCAATCAGACCATTCTGTTCTGATGTATAGTGATATGTAGTTCTATGAACTATTCCCTTCTTGTTAAAAAAATTACTGAGTGTCTTGTACTCAATGCCTCCATCTGACTGTAAAATTTTAACCTGATGACCAATTTGTTTTTTTGCCAAGGATATGAAAAGTATAACTGTATTATAAGTTTCTGACTTGTTTTTCAAGAAATATATCCATGTATATCTAGAGTAGGCATCAATAAAAGATATATAGTTTCTGACTTGGTTTGTGAATCATTGAATGCTAGTTTGTGACTTTTACCCATATGGCAGTAAGTACAAACATAGGGTAAAGAAATATCATGACATTCAATCTTATTTTCACTAGGTACTTGTTTCACAACATTTATATTTGGATGACCAAGTTTATAATGCCACGAGTCAATTACACTTTTATTTCCCACTGGTTGAGCAGTTTCTGCTATATTACAACATTTCTGTTTTCTTCCAACATTGGTATATTTTTAAGATTGAATCTGTATAGCCCTTTAACTGCTTCACCCTGCAAAAGATTTTCCTTAGTCAGTATGTCTTTAACCAAACAGTGATTAAGATAGAATTCAAAGTATTCATTATTATCTTTTGCAAGCTGTGAAACACTTATAAGATTCTTTCTTATTTTTAGTACTCCCAATAAATTATTGAGATATAACTGTCTTGAACTACTTATATAAGCATTACAGTATGAGTAATATTAATAGACTCACCATTCCCCATGCATATAGACTGTTTACCTTTATACTCCTTGTTGCCAAGATTTAAGTTGTCAAGATTGTTTGTTATGTGATTGGTTGCTCTAGAATCTGGGTACCAGCTATCATCTTGAATGTGTTCTGGTCTTGTTATAGTGTTTTGATTGATAACTCCATTACCATCTGTTTGAGTAGTTGAATCTGGTTATGTTTGTGCCACATTGACACTCATATTGCCACTTCTCTGATTATTTAAGTTTTGATTTGGCACAAAGTTAACATTAAATCTGAAATAGCGCTTCATTGCAGTGTGACCAGTTTTCTCACATATTTGACACTTTGGTCTATTACTGTTGTTATTCCACCTTCCTCTGCCCCTTGATCTGTTAGCATATCCTCCTCTCTGATTTGATTGACTTTGTTTGCTAGAATTCTGGCCTTTATTCTTAGATGAGTAGTTAACGGATAAGTCTGCATCATGTGGTTTCTTGTGATCTATTCTTGCCTCATGTGCAAGAAGAGTTGCATAGACATATTGCATTGGTGGCGGAGTTGGTTGAGATGAAATAACTGCAACAACAGATTCATATTCTTCATTGAGCCCATTCAGTACACTCAACACTTGTTCTGTTTCTGATATTTTGTACCGTGCAGCTTCAAGCATATTTCATATGTTGTTTGCTTGTGACAAATAGTCTCAAATTGCTTGATTGCCTTTATTGATATTCTGTAACTGTCTTTTATAATACATAACTTTTACAACAGATTAGGTATTAAAAATTCTTTCAACAGTTATCCAAATATCATTTGCTGATTTGCAGCCTATAACTTGAGACAGTAAGCTTGTATTGATAGATGATAGTAGCTAAGAACTTATCAACCTGTCTTGTCTGTAGAATCTTGTATACTCTTCATTACTGACTATTTTATGTTGTGCATCAGTGACGAACTTTGGTGGGATTGGGATTGTGCCAAAAATGAACCCTTCTAGGCCATATCCTTGTATTGCAGTTTCAACTTGCAATTTCCATAGAAGATAATTGTCATCTTCAAGATGAATGGTGATCAACTGGCTCTGTAGGCTAATTACAGTCTTGATTAGTTTCTCTATGGCATTAGTGACTTGCTGTTAAAAATTGGCAACATTTTCTAAAGTTGCTGAAGTATTATCTCCTTCAGCCACGATGATACAGCAGTTTGAACAATAGTCTTGAGAATTCAGAAAAAGACGATGGTTCAAGAAAGCTTCAGCAGTGCAAGAGACAGGTCAATTGCAGCTGATCCTGAGTGATGACAATGTTCTGACAGGTTCTTGGCACGGCAATAACTTTCTTTCTGCTTTTGAATGTTTTCTTGATTTCTGTTTTGAGTTCTTTCTGGATTTTCTTGATTTGAGAATTTGTTTTTTTTCAAAAACTTGTTGCAGCTAGGAATTGATTTGAATTCCTTGGCACGACACCTGTTTTATGAGCAAATTCAAATTTATAAAACTCAAGTGATGATAGAATACTTGATGGGTTGCAAGAAATCAGGTGATGAAAACAGTTCTGATGATTTCTTGATTTGTGAAAAAAAATCTCTGATTTTCGAGTGGATTTCAGCCAGGCTTCAATTCTGTTTTTGCAAGAGCTTTTAGAACTGCTCCTGAATTGGTGAATGCAGTTCAAATGGTTTTCTTGAATTGAGATGAACAAACTCTGATTGATGAGTGTCGTTAGGCTTGTTGAATCAGCTCTGATACCATGTTGAGATTTTAGCAGATTTGTGATTTGAGTTTGTTGTGTGATTGAATAAGCACAAAAGTGTTGAATAAATGATTTGAAATGAAGCGGAATACTTTGATTAATTGAATGATTTTGTTACATACATGTTTGTGATATTTGACTGATATATATAATACAAATTTGAGTTATAGGCTAAACAACAAGGCACAATACCCGAAACCCATTATGCAAAAAGGAGCTAACATAATACAACATGTTACACCGCATAACATATTCTCATTTCAATAGAATAGAACGACAACAAAAGGCTTAACAAAATAATGGTATTTCAAATGCACTTTAAAAGGACAAAATGATCTTATATGCACTTCAAGGTAGAACTCTAAAAAGTCAAGGTAGAACTCTGAAAAGCCTTGAAAGCTCGTTTCCTTTCTTACTTTTGCAGCAAGAGTTTGGCATATTGAAGTTTCCTTTATACCCCTATGTTTGTGTTTTATCTTTCGATATAATAAGCTTATAAAAGATTGATGACATTATCGATAAATTCAATTTGAAGACCGAGTTTTGTGCAACATGTCACGACTGCATAATTGTGCTAGATCAGAAATAACTCGCTCATTGCAGTAACCCATCCCCAAAAAATGTAGTTAAGAAAGTACATATTGTAAGCTATGTAATTATCTTTCAGCGCATGTTTAGCTATTCTTAGGTCACATACAATGAATATTGGCAGTCAACAACCTATAATTGTAGTAGTCACCGAGACCATGCACTAACCTATTTTTTTTTTGAACACCATGAGAACCATTCAAAGCGTATAAGTCTAATCTACTTTCTAGTTATAGAAACTATATGTTAGTAAGTATGCATGTATTAGTACATGTTCGTCAATTTTATTAAATGCACTATTAAATATTCTCAGCCCATATCCATAGCTAAAAAAGTATATATCTACACATAAAACATGTGCATCTTTGCAAGTAGAGGAATGTGTTATCATATCTGTAAAAGTGTTTGGCAAGAAAAAAAATCAAAAATACGTAAAACAATATTAGTTGGTGGTAAATTAAGAGAATAGACAAAAATAGTTCAATGCAAATAATATGTAATAGTATTATGTATTTGATGCAAGTATATTGCATGGAAGCAAATTCGATGGATTGACAGTAAAAACTTTCCTTACTGGCCAAACGCTGAAAAATCAGAAAACCATGAAAAGAGCAAAGTCATTAAAGCTAAAATATAAAATAACAAATATATTTTGGCTAAATATGTTAAATATGTACCTTCAGGTGAAAATTTTTCTTCATCACCTATGCGCCAAATTTATTAAAATCCTGACACGACTTCGATAGTAGTAATAGTCCAGGCATATTGGCATGTAAATCCTGACACGACTTCATCAGTTTATGTACACTGAAAAAGAGGAAAAAAAAGTATTTAATAATCACCAAGGATGTGTGTACTAAAGAATAAATAATAGCAAAAACAATTATATTAGTGTTGCGAATTAACAAATGATTAGCATAAGCAATCAACCTATTTGTTCAAGTATAAACCAAGACTTGAGATCTCGATTTCAATCATGTTTCGGTTTTTCGTAATTTAAGAATTTCGATTTAATTCGTAAATTTTGGGAACTTCAATTTTAGTTTTGGTTTCAGATTTCGTTAATTATTTTCTATATAATTACACATATCTGTTTAGTTTATTGAAATAAAATATTAATTTTATATTTAATTAAAAAATAAAATATAACCAAACAAAGATTAATTATAAATATTTATACCACTAAAAATATCATCCCTCGATTTTAGTTCAAGTTATACTTAATATTAAAGCAAGGTTGAAACATGTTTAGACTTAAAGATATGGAACTAACTAGAGAGCCGGTATATGTGGATATGATATCTACAACCAAAAAATATTGTGCTATTC
Source organism: Allium fistulosum (assembly GCA_030737815.1). Classification (NCBI taxonomy): domain Eukaryota; kingdom Viridiplantae; phylum Streptophyta; class Magnoliopsida; order Asparagales; family Amaryllidaceae; genus Allium; species Allium fistulosum. The sequence goes on from CM060907.1 coordinate 340,339,916, forward strand.
AATATTAGTGCAGAACTAACTCTAAAATGTTTGTTCTTATATACTGACCTCTTTTATTTGATGATCTTAAAGGTTTATGCTTTGTTGAACACCATTCTAGTTAAAAGTGCTATTTTAACACTAAAAAAGGTTTAATAAACAATTAAATATGTAGGAAAAATAATAGAGCTATTTTATTTCTAAAAAAAGCTCACTTGATTCCACCGAGTATTGGTAAATTGAGCATGTTGTTAAAACAATATTGTAAGAATTTTTTTCCCATAATCTAATCTCTCTCCGTCCTCTTTATTTGAAGATCTAAGTCTTAAAATCACCTATGCAAAAATTAAAAGTAGAAAAGAGAACTAGATAATGATGTCTTTTTCTAAAAATCAATCAATCAATTTGACGTAGTATCATTTGATCTACTGGATTCAAAATTTATGGAGTTTCTTTATCCAAAGGGTTTTTAATTAAGTTTCCATTTTACATCTTTTATGATATAAAAAAGTGTCTTGTGTAAGCTAATTAAAAATTGACATATAAACTTGTGTTAGCAAATTAAAAAGTGGAGACTTTTAGTTTTTTAGTTGTTACAAAACCAACGATGGGTGGAGCAGCCTTTATTTTGAAATGTTGAATAACATCGATGGCTTTCTATTTTTTTGTTTTCATGTTTAAATAATGGATGGATGGATGTGGACAAGGTTTTAAATCTCGGTAGTCTCGGTTAATATCTCGTTTTGAAGTTCAAATGATTCGAAACAATAAAATTTGGATATATCTTGTTGGAGTTGAATCTCGGTCGAAATATTCAAGTCTCAGTCGAAATATCGACTGATATCTATTTACGAGATCTCGGCCGAAATGGTGTATTTTGAAATTTAATTTTATAATAGGCTAGGCCTATAATATCTACCTTATTGTCCAGACCCAAAATTCTTGTGTTATTTGAATAAAAAAATTGGTCTCTATTTCATTTCTAATCGTTCCTTTTGTTCTACTCTCAGATTGCCAAAACATGCCTATGTTTTTTCCTTCTAATTGGAAACATCGATTCTCTTAGTGAAACGTCGTTCATTTTCAATTCAGTAAGTTTTTGTGTTCAGCTCTTTTCTTTTAGCACAATTTTCCTGAACCCTAATTCCCTAGTTCTCTTGTTCTATTTCCTTCCGTTTCGCTTCCATTCAAATTGCTATATTTTTTAATTCTTTATTTCATTAGATTTTGGTATAAATTCACTTCTATTAACATCCAATTTCATAACAAATTCGAAATTTTGTACTTAACCGAAGCTTTACTATTAGACCTTGGTTTTTTTTACATAATTCTATGTTTTCTAATGTGAATTTGTTTTTTCTTCCCATATTTAACCTGAAATGCCATGCCTCTTACCGATTCAAATTATTTTTGTTTAAGAAATGTTGAAAGGTCTAACTTTTATTTATCATTTTTGTTCAACGTTATCAACCAATATTCTGCTTAAAGCAGTATATTGCTTTATCATAATTTTTTAGCTTGCTGATCTAAGAATAATATTCAATTTATTTGTTTGACTGTAATGAAACCGAATTATTTTCTTTTAATTTTCAGAATGGATTCATCGTTAGGTGCATCAAATGTTCCACTAACAATTGAAACAACCGACAAAGTTAAAGGCGACCCATTTCGGGTGTATGGAACTAAGGTCGACGGTAGAAAGCATTCTATATGTATGTTTTGCAATAAAGAGTTTAGTGGAGGAATGCTCGATTGAAACAACATTTAGCTAGTATACATGGTGATTGTGGTTCTTATTTAAAAGACTCAACGGAGGTAAGGCAAAAAGCAAGACTCAATAACTACTAAAAAAGCAAAAAAAACCCAAAAGAGGCGACAGACAAGCAATTCTATATAATGTATCGATCAATGGAGGTGAAAATATCGAAATATAAGTTCATATGATCATAGAGGTGGAAGCTCAAATGCTAGAGGACCTACGGACACATTTGCATATCCTTCTCCCAGTGAAGCCAGAAAAAATATGGATCAACCAAGTCTTAGCGAGACAAAAAGAGAGAGCGAGAGTGAGAGTGAGAGTGAGAGAGAGATAACATATATGTGTGCATTGCAAGGTTTCTTTTTGATGGAGGCATATCTTTAATGTTGTTAATACGACTTCATTTGAAGAAATGGTACAAGTAATTGACTTACATAGTGCACACATGAAACCACCATCGGTTCATGAGATTAGCGATAATTTTCTCCCACTTGAAAAGGGTAAAATGGATGAAAGCTTGAGTTCATTCAAAGAAACTTGTAGAATTCAAGGATGTAGTTTAATGACGGACTGTTGGACAGATCAAAGAGGAAGAAGCATTACTAACTTGGTAGTTAATTGTAATTCAAAAGCTATTTTTATGCAATCCAAAAATGCTTCAATAGATATTCATAATGCGAGATATATTTATGATTTTATCACAGATAGGATTAAAGAATTGGGTGAGATAACGTTGTTCAAATTGTTACCAATAATGCATCTAATAATATAGCAGTTACTAAACTATTATCTCTAGAATATCCATGAATTTTTTGGACAAGCTGCGCAGCGCATACTTTGAACTTAATGTTGAAAGATATTAGAGCCATTAAACCTATTCATGGTGCTATATTAGATGGACAATGTGTAAATGTTTATATCTACGGGCACACAAATATTCTTGATTTTATGTGGTGTATACACAAAACAAAGTGAGTTGATAAGACCTAGACTACAAGGTTTGCTATATCATTTTTATCTTTGCAAAGTCCACTTGATTGTTAGACAAATTTTTCGTCTGAATAACACTTCAAAAATTTTAGAATCTTGTTTCGAATGGATGTGGATAAATTGAATGAACACCGAAACTATGCAAATAATAAACTCCAAAAGGTAAAGAGACATAGATTTGTAATGCTAGTTCCTGAGATGATGGTTTTGATGACAACAACCTTAGGACTTGTTATAAAATATAAATACTAAATATTCTTGTCTAGATATATATATATATATATATATATATATATGCATGTGCAGGATAAGTATATGCAGGTACTGAGAATGAAGACTGTACAGTATAGTGATTCAAGATTGACGAATTCAAGATAGTAGAAATCAAGACTGAAGACTCATGAGTATCAAGATTATCAAGAGTTCAGGATATCAAGATAAGTAATAGAGTCTAGATTTATGTTAAAACTTCATAACAGTACTAAAATCTTTATTCAGATTTTAATTGTGGAATGTAATCCACCTTCTCGCTTTAATAGTGGGATGGAACCCACGACCTCTTTAGTGGGATGGAACCCACGACCTTCTCTAGTGGAATGGAATCCATGAAATTTTCAAAATGACTTACTTTTAGATTTTTTTTCAATACTATCTTTTTAAAAAGACATCTCTCTCTCTCTCTCGGTTTAAATATTTTATCCTTAATTCAAAGTCTATTTTTAATCATATTAATTTCAAAATCATTTCTTGTTTTTAAACTATTTCCTAGTTTTAATGTTTTAGCTTTGATCTAAAAATATTTATATATTTAGTTTTTATTACTTTTATATTTTGAAAGATCACTTTCAAAGGTTTTTATAATCATAAAGTATATTCAAAATAGTTTACAAAGTTCTAAGATTGTTTCGACAAACTTTAGAAAGAAACTCTTTTGTTAAAACAAAAATTAATTTTCAAAACATACTAGGAAATGTCGACATTCCTATACCCCCCATGTCGACATGGTAGCCGTAGATTTTAAAATTCAAATTTTCAAAAGAAGTGTCTATTCGTCATAACATTTCACGAATGGACATGGCCGTTATTCTCCTATATATACCAGTAGTTTTCAACGAATTTTCACTCAAGATTTCTTTGTTTTCTCTCCACTTTCTCTTCCATTCTTATTTTCAAACATTCATAACAAAACTCTGCGGAAATCCTAAGTGAATCAAACTCGATCGTCTCTAGTTTGATTCTCTGCCACCCTCTCTTAAAGATCTCAGTGCTATTCAGAGTTATAGGATCATTTGTAATCAAAGATCGAAAGATCGAAGTGTATCGAGTCTCTCTTTATCAAAGTGTGATTGGAAACAATGTGATTATGGCTTGTAAATCAATTGGGTGTGATTGTAGCCCGTAAATCAATTAGGTGATCTTGTAGCCTGGTTAAATCAAGAGAGTTTTCCCTGGACACGGAGACAGGAGAGTGTATCTCGTGGCCTTGAAATCGAGGTTGTAATATCCACATTATATTTGAAAAGAAATCTGCACAAGAAATTGTGTGAGACTGGATGTAGGGTAACTTCAAACTAGTACAAAATTTCAATGTGTTCTTTCCTTTACTGCTTTTATTTACTATTTTCTTCTATGTCAGATCCTGTGATTGTCTCTGTGTTTGTGAATTGCATCTGTTTGGGTTTAATTTGAAAAGATTTCAAAAATATTCATAAAATTAATTAAACACTATTCACCCCCTCTAATGTTAATTCCTTAAGATCCGTAATCTGCATTTCTAACATTTGGTGTCAGAGCATTAGTTTTCAAAGTTATCATAATCAGATTTTTGAAAAGGTTTAAAATGGAAATTTAGAGATTCTGTTAAAACTAGTTCAAAATTGTCCAAATCATCATTGTCTTATAAGTTTGCATATTGTTATTATAGAAAATCAAGCTATCTACCGAATTGGTGTGTTGTGCAGGAACATATGTGTTATATGGCTTTTGAAGAATCAACACTCAATGGACAAATGGTGCAAATCAAGAAAAACAAATAGATACTTGATAGTGGATGTTCATGACACATGACTGGTGATCCGGAGATATTGAATGACATAATTTATGAAGATGGAGGAATGGTCAACTTTGGAGACAATTCAAAAGGATATGTGATTGACATCGGCAATGTCGGTATCTCTAAAACTCCTACTATTTCTGATATTCTGTTAGTTTGGAATCTAAAACACAACTTACTTAGCATAAGTCAACTATGTGACAAGGGCTACAAAATTTAATTTGAAAAGGATAAGTGTCACATCGAAAATAATAAATCAAATATTATCATTGAAGGAATTAGGAAGAAAAATATTTATATTCTCAGTATGAAAATCTCAAATGATAACCTATGTCTTTTGGCTAATACAAGTGACCCTTGGATTTGGCATAAAAGATTTGGGCATTTGAATATCAAATTCTTATCTAGACTTTCAAAACTTGATCTAGTAAGAGGTCTTCCTAAAATGGATTTTAAAGTAGATAGTATATGTGATGCTTGTCAACTAGAAAAACTTAGGAAGAGTTCATTCAAATTGAAAGATATGATTTCAACTTCAAAACCTCTTGAGTTACTTCATTTAGATCTGTTTGGTCCATCTCAAATTCAGTCAATAAATCACAGTAAATATGTTTTTGTAATTGTAGATGGTTATTCTAGATTTACATGGACAATATTTCTGAAACATAAAAGTGATGCTTTTGATTTATTTAAAACTTTTGCAAAAAGAATTCAAAATAAAATTTATTTAAAAATCAAAATTATTCGTAGTGATTACGGTGGAGAATTTGAAAATGAAAATTTTGACAATTTTTGTAATAAAAAAGGAATAACTCATAATTTTTCTTTTCCAAGAACTCCATAACAAAATATAGTGGTAGAGCGTAAAAATATGACGATTCAAGAGTGTGCAAGAACTATGCTTTCAGATAGTAAATTACCAAGAAATTTTTGGGCTGAAGCAGTCGCTACAGCTTGTTACATTTTGAATAGGATTTTAATTAGACCTCTAACAAATAAAACTCCATAACTTCTTTTCAATAAGAAACCAAAGGTATCTTATTTTAAAGTTTTTGGAAGTAAATGCTTTATTCTAAATACAAAGGACAATTTGGATAAATTTGATCCTAAATCCGACAAAGGAATCTTTATCGGATATTCTAATAGAAGTATAGCATACAGTGTTTTAAATTTAAAAACTAACACCATTGAAGAAACAATGCATGTATCTTTTGATGAAAATTTTAAAGATTTTGTTCAAATAAATGATGAAGATGATTTTGTTACTTTAAATAATGAATCAAATGAAACAAATTGTGAAACTGTTCATCCTAATAAAAGGATCAGTCTTTTAAAAGATCATCCTATAGAAAATATACTAGGAAATATTGAATCTGTTGTTAGAACTAGAATCAACTAAACAAGACGAGTAATGTAGCTTTTATATCAACCATTGAACCTAAAAATCCAAAGAAAGCATCATCTGATGATTCATGGATTCTTGCTATGCAAGAAGAACTGAATCAAATCACCAGAAATGATGTATGGGAACTTGTTCCTAGACCTGAGGACAAAACTATAATAGGAACTAAATGGGTTTATAAAAATAAAATGAATGAACAAGGAGAGATCGTTGCACCCGTCGCGTAAGGTTATTGTCAAGAAGAAGGAATAGATTTTGATGAAACCTTTGCACCCATAGCAAGATTAGAAGCCATTAGAATTCTATTGCTTTTGCAAACCACAACAATTTTAAATTATTTCAAATGGATGTCAATAGTGACTTTTTAAATGGCATTGTCAAATAGGATGTTTATGTTGAACAACCTCCGCTTTTTGAAGAAGAAAAGTTTCCAAATCATGTTTATAAATTAAAGAAAGCTTTATACGGTCTGAAACAAGCTCATAGAGCCTAGTATGATAGACTAAGATCTTACCTATTACAATCAAATTTTGAAATTGGTAGAGTAGATAATACTCTTTTTGTTAAAAGAAACAAAAATGATATCCAATTAGTACGATTTATGTAGATCATATCATTTTTGGATCAACAAACAATGAAATAAACAAAGTTGTTTTCTGAAATAATGACAAAAGAGTTTGAGATGAGTCATATGGGTGAACTTACTTTCTTTTTAGGATTGCAAATAAAACAATTAGATAGTGGTATTTTCATTAGTCAAGAAAAGTATGCTAGGGATCTAGTTAGTAAGTTTGGTATGACCACTGCGAGTGGAAAACCCACTCCTATGGCAACCAATTAAGCCTTGAATAAAGAAGACATGTCAAAAGATGTTGATCAAAAACTATAAAGGGGAATGATTGGATCGATACTTTATATAACTGCGAGTAGGCCTGATATCATGCATAGTCTCTGTCTCTGTGCAAGATACCAATCTCAACCCAAAGAAACCCATTTAAAAGCTGTTAAACGTATCCTAAGGTATGTTAAGCACACTTTAGACTATGGCCTATTTTACCCTAAAAATGATTCATTTGATTTAATCTCATATTGTGATGCTGATTATGCTGGTTGTAAATCAGACCGAAAAAGTACAAGTGGAACTTGTCACTTTTTAGGACATTCTCTGGTTTTCTAGTTTAGTAAAAAGCAAAATACTGTCTCACTATCACAACTAAAGCAGAATATATCTCTGCTGCTTTAGCTTGTTCACAAGTTATCTATATGCAGCAGACCCTTAAGGATTTTGGATTAGATATTTCAAAATCACCAATTTATTGTGACAATACAAGTGTAATAAATTTATCCAAAAATTCTACTCATCATGCCAAAACCAAACATATTGATATCAGACATCATTTTCTTAGAGATAATATAAGTAAAGAGATTATTTCTCTTGAATTAATCAATACTGAGAATCAAATAGCTGATATTCTGACCAAACCCTTGAATCAATCAACCTTTACTAAATTAAGAAGAGAACTAGGTATTTGTTCTATAACTGAGATATAGAATATAGATATAGTAACATATATATTTAAATAAATAGAGAAAAACAAAATTGTCAAAATTTTCAAAGGGATCTTGACATGCCCTAACCCCCCATGTCGACATACAACAGTCAGATTTGAAATTTTGATTTTTCCTCTAAAATCAGTTTGGTGGTTATATAACCACAATATTTCGAATTTATCTGTCTTCTCACTTCATTTTCTCTATAATAAACTTCCAAAAATACAAAGTAATGGCCTTCTCTTCTAAATCAAACCAAAATGCAACCATTTCCTTCCCTTCTCCTAATTCTGGTCCATTCCAATGTACTACATTGGCTCGAGTAATAAAGATCAAGGAAATTATAAAGGATTCTCTGCAAATGCTGACTGAATTACAAGTCATGCAAATAAGGATGGAAAAGGAACAAGAGAAGCAAGGCAAGATTCTTAGAAATTTGCAAAAATTTCTAATGGATAATCATGCAAACCCTATTGTGATCGAAGATGATTCCTCTAACATACGTATTCATAATCTATTAGACGACGAAGAAGAAGAGGAAGAGGAAGAAGCGCAAATGGACGAGCATGATAATGTTGTTTGCGTTGGAGAAGTCTGTTTTGACAAAAATGGTAATTTGGTCGAACAACATGGAAACTTTTGTCTCCTTTACCCTAATTGTTCGATTCACAAGTCACCAATTGTCAAGGACTCTCGTTAGATTGTTATTATATTACTGTTTTTATATTTTGTGTACTTGTATATATTTGTGTCTATGTTTCATATATATATATATATATATATGTATAATGTAACATCATATATAATAAAATTAGATTTATGTTTCGCTTATTATACTACGTTAGTATTAGTTTAAGAGGGAGTTATGTAGTTTAGGGTTAGTTTTTGTTGATGACAAAGGGGGAGAATTATAAAATAGGATAGTTAGGCTTAGATTAAGGAGGAGTTAGTAGATTAAGAGAGAGTTGTTGGAATAAGGGGGAGTCAGAGTAGAATCAAAGTTTGGTGGAGTATATTTTATAAACATAGTTTGTCATCATCAAAAAGGAGGAGATTGTTAGTTCCTAAGATGATGGTTTTGATGACAACAACCTTAGAACCTGTTATAAAATATAAATACTAAATATTCTTGTCTAGATATATATGTATATGCAGGATAAATATATGCAGGTAATGAGAATGTAGATTGTACAGTATAGAGGTTCAAGGCCGACGAATTCAAGATTGTAGAAATCAAGACTAAAAACGCATGAGTATCAAGATTATCAAGAGTTCAAGAGTTCAAGATATCAAGATAAGTAATAGAGTCTAGATTTATGTTAAAACTTCATAATAGCACTAAAATCTTTATTCGGATTTTAATTGTGGAATGGAATCCACCTTCTCGCTTTAATAGTGGGATGGAACCCACGACCTCTTTAGTGGGATGGAACCCACGTACTTCTCTAGTGGAATGGAATCCACAAAATTTTCAAAATGACTTATTTTTAGATTTTTTCAAAACTATCTTTTTAAAAAGACACCTCTCTCGGTTTAAATATTTTAACCTTAATTCAAAAACTATTTTTAATCGTATTAATTTAAAAATCATTTCTTGTTTTTAAACTATCTCCTGGTTTTAATGTTTTAGCTTTAATCTCAAAATATTTATATATTTAGTTTTTATTACTTTTATAGTTCGAAAGATCACTTTCCAAAGGTTTTTATAATCATAAAGTATATTCAAAATAGTTTACAAAGTTCTAAGATTGTTTCAACAAACTTTAGAAAGAAAATCTCTTAAAGAAAATCCCTTTTAAAATATAAATTAATTTTCAAAAAGTACCAAGGGATGTCGACATGCCTATACCTCCAATGTCGACATGGTAGCCGAATTTTCAAAAGAAGTGTCTATTTGTCATAACATTTCATGAATGGACATGATCGTTATTATCCTATATATACCAGTAGTTTTCAACGAATTTTCACTCAAGATTTCTTTGTTTTCTCTCCTCTTTATCTTCCATTCTTATTTTCAAACATTCTTAACAAAACTCTGCCAAAATCCTAAGTGAATCAAACTCGATCATCTCTAGTTTGATTCTCTGCCACTCTCTTAAAGATCTTAGTGCTATTCAGAGTTATATGATCATTTGTAATCAAAGATCGAAGTGTATCAAGTCTCTCTCTATCAAAGTGTGATTGGAAACGGTGTGATTATGGCCCGTAAATCAATTGGGTGTGATTGTTCCCCCGTAAATCAATTAGGTGATCTTGTAGCCCGGTTAAATCAAGAGAGTTTGTCCTGGACTCGGAGATAGGAGGGTATATCTCGTGGCCTTGAAATCGGGATTGTAATATCGACATTATGTTTGAAAAGAAATCTACACAAGAAATTGTGTGGGACTGGATGTAAGGTAACTCCGAACTAGTTAATTCCGGTATGTTCTTTCCTTTACTGCTTTTATTTACTATTTGTTTCTGTAATTGTCTCTATGTTTATGAATTGCATCTGTTTGGGTTTAATTTGAAAAGATTTCAAAAAGATTCATAAAATTAATTAAACACCATTCACCCCCCCTCTAGTGTTAATTCTGCCTTCAAATCCATAATCCACATTTCCTACATGTAACATCCATAATTTTTATTAACATTATTCAGGAGATTTAATTAGAATAAATTAATTAGAATAATGTAGATAAGGAGATTTTAGGTTGATTAATAAATATGTAGTGGCCGTGCCTATTAAATTGAATGGACTTATAAATGGTTAAGTGTTAACTTAATAAACCTAGGGCATTAGGGTAAATTGCCACCCATATTCTCACCCTTTATTATTTCCTCTTAGTCATATACGTTCATTTATCATAAGCAAAACTAAAAGTAAACAAGAAAGAACAAGGCCGGCCATTAGGAAGAAAGAAGAGAAGAGAAATTCAAGTAAAGCTTAGGATTCAAGCTAGGAAAAATCAATCTCAGTCAATCTTCAATTTTCTTATCCAATCTAAGGTGAATAAAAATCACTACGTCTCTATTTTTGGTTTTATGATCATATGTTTTTGGATTTAAGGGATAAATTCATTTTATGATATATTGGATGATGATATGCTAGATTTATAAATTGTTTGGTTTAAACAAGGTAGTTTAAAATAAAATATACACGCTTTTAGGGTAAAACCGAGGTTTAATGGTTTTTAAATGCCATGGAAAAATTATATGTTATGGAAAACATGATTTTGGAAGTGGGTTTCAATTTTTATAATTTTCCAGGCCGTGGAGAATTAATTTTGAATTTTTAAAGGAAAATATGGTTGTTTGGGTTTATAAATTTATTTTGGAAAATATATTGAGAATTTGGGTTTGGAATTCTGATATGTTCGATAATATGATTAAAGTGAATTTTTGTAATTTTTGGGGATTTTTACTAAGAGATTTAGTATGGAAATTAAATTATTTTGAAAGGAGGACCTAAATGATTTAATTGCTTTGATAATAGGAAGGGCTTATTTGTTAAATACTACTTGGTTTTAGATCTGAGAAAAATGAAGTAAACATTATCTAAATTATTTGAAAGTTTACGATAGCCAATCAAATGTTTACAAATGGGCAAGTTTGTTACAAAAAGTTTACTTTATTTGGTAAAATCAGCCTTTTGCTCAGAAAAAGGGGTTCCACCTCCTTTAGAAGGACCATTCGACCAAGAGCTTTCGCCTTCAACACAGTCGAAACCTTCTACCTTGAAACCAATACACATGGTATCACTTGGCTGATACATAGTGGATTGGAGAAAGGTGAAGGACAGGGTGTCAAAACGTAACTTTCGAAGGGGTTGGTTCCTTTGTTTTATTTTGTTTTGAAAGAAAAGCGCTTGCCTGTTTATAAAGGGGTTTCAAAGTAGTCGAAACCAATGGTTTTGAAGGGGTATTTCAATATATGCTTTCGAAGGAGAACCGTCGCCTTTGTTTTAAAGAAGTAGCTTTTGAAGGAGTTACTTAGATTTATTTGAAGCTTCCGGAAAGGGTAGTTTCGACCAAGTAGAAACCCTTCTGTGGTTTGATGCCTTTCGATGCTATTGAAGATATCAATTCTATCGAAAGTTACTATTGTTTTTATAAATGTAAGCCACTTCCTACTTCTTTCGAAAGGGTTTTGGGGTTTCGAAGGCAATGGTTTCGAAAATGGGTTTTGAAGCCAACCTTCAACTATTTTACCCAAATGTTTTAATGCTTTCGAAAGGATGGTTTCGACACCATCAAGTTTCTCCAATACCTTTTGAAATAAAGAATTGTTTTGAAGGAGATGCTTTTGCTTATGTTCACTTTGACCCAAAATGATGTTTTAAGTATATACCCAATGCTTTCGAAAGGGGGCCTTTCTATGGTTTTGAAGAGTAATCTTCAATGGTTTCGAAAGGGATACTTTCAAATAGTTTCGAAGTTATGCTTCTATACTTATATGATAATACTTTAGCATGGTCGAACAGTTTCGAAAGAGATGTTTTAAAGCATTTGAAAGGCCGGAACCTAATGTTTTGAAGATAGATTTTAAATGCTTGCGAAGGAGATCATCTTGTGAGGTCGAAAGCAAGGTTTCAAAGGAGTCGAAAGGTTTTAAAACCCAAACTCATTTTTAAAGGAAAAACCCATGGATAAATAAAAGAGTTTTAAAAGAATTACAAGTATGTAAATATGAAGAAGTTTTCCTTGATAAAAGTATAAGTTAAAGGGATTAACTATGAAAAGTATTTCAAGGACCTTAAACCCACATGGGTGGAATTGTTTTACAATTATTTTGCTTCTTCAAATATAAATATATTCATACGATAAAGGACCCATAACTATATTTTGGAGATAAAATGGTAGAAGAACGTGCTAGGTTAAACCAGTAGTAAATATAAATTGATTAAACTCCTGAATGATTAGAATTACATCCAGGGAGTCAAGGAGACCAAAATATAGAATGCTTAAACCTTGAAGTTGTTTGGGAGATAGGTTCATAGTAAACCCATGAAAACTATGATAAGGAAGTTATTGGGATTAACCAATAGGTTCATAGTAAATCCATGAAAACTATGTATTAAGGATAGTTATTAGGGGCCAATTGGTTTGTAGTGAACCCATGAAAACTATATCCGGATTAAGAATTGACATCAGTCAAAAGGTTCCTAGTCAACCCATGAAACTAGGATAAAAAGGGAGTTACTGGATAAATCCATAAGTACCTAATCAACCCATGAAAACAAGGATAAGAGATGAGCTATTGGAATGACCAAAGGTTCAGGGGAACCCATGAAATAATTAAGTTAATTAGCAGGGGTCAATAGGTTCTTAGCGATCCGGTGAAAACTATGAAATAGGACAGGGTGTAACGACCCGACTTCCTATGCCCAGAAAGTCGCATCATTATGAAGAAAGAAAGGGGGTGAGAAAATAGAAAAGAAGAGAAGAAAGAAACAACAACAACGATCTCACAGCGGAACGAATAAATTATATTAATAACATAAACTATTACATAGTATACAACAATTTACAGAGTTACACAGCATATACATCACTTACTAGACAGTTATAAACATCTGTCTAGATATTACAACTCAATACAATACAAACACTTTCACAGATATCAACACAGCGGAATACTATATCTACGAACGCCGAAGCCTCCTGCTCCATTGCTCCTCCAGAATATTCACCAAAGCTAAACCTGAATCCCTTGGCTACTCGTAAAAATTTGAGTACCCAAGAGTTTATATAAACAGAAATAAACACTTGGGTCAGACATGGGTCTGGTGTGAGTAACAGGTTAAACTTGCTTAACTTCAAAACCTTTAGAAAGAAAAGGTATCACGTAAGACTCCCCACAAATAAACATGGGTAAGTTTTTACCTTACGCTAACCAAAACATTTGATAGGAAATCTGATTTTATTATAATAGGGTCTAGGGTTTTCAAATAAATATGAAATAGCTGAAATTGTTACATTATTAAATTCCAGCATACTAGCCACAAAGTGGGTTATACAATCAAAACCGTAAGGGCACGTAGGAAGAATGGGTTTCCATCAATGGCAGGGCTACTGGGGTACCGCCCGTCACAGTACGTGGCCTAGATCACCGTACCGAGGAGTACGCCCGCTCCCCTGCAACACAAAGCCGGAACCATCCCTTACTGGATAATTCCGAACAAGATAACCCCGTAGTTGGCGCGACCAACCACACACTAAGCCGAATAAAAAGAAAAGGGACCTCTAGACAGGGATCTATCTTGCTCTCAGTGGGTGCTACCCACGAAGCCTTGCTGCACCTCCCCTGTTTTAGCCATTCCCGGTTGATGAGGCTTGAGGTTACGATTACATTTAATCAGAACATATCACTTAGAATGCTCATCGTCCGCCTGACGATGTGCTGAAAGCATTCAATCCATACAAGTTCGTTCCGGGTTCGAACGAAACCGAAGGCATTATCTCGTTACACTCGTTTTGGAATCACCCTCAGAGTTAACGACAATAACCCTTGCACTCTGAATCTTCATCTTCACTTGAGATTCACGACCTATCGTAAATTTGGATCGATGTGGTATTCGGGTCTCCAGACCTGGAATTCCGGTATACGGAAACCCGATCCCGGTCTCATCGAAATCCAAAACGTATCTTTTAAGGGCCAAGTTGTTTTAAGGTTAAAACAATTCAATTCGTATCTATACTACACACAGATAGATAATTTACAATAGATAATCCATATTATCATCCAAACAGATAATTCATATTATCATTTCAATCCAACCAAACATCTATATCATAGATCAGCACATCTCTTATCAGAGATATCAACAATGCAAAGCATTCAATATCATTCATCCATTCTTAAGTAATGATTTATCATATCTAATTAATTTAAAGTGAATTAAATTAATTACTTCATCCTATAAATCCTGCTTAATTAATTATTAATTAAACCAATTAATTAATCATTACTCTAAGTATCCATCTAAATTAATCATTCCTGATTAATTACCCTTTAATTACTTTAAGTAATTAATATTTAATTAATTTCACAAATTAATTATCTTAAACCATTCAGTAATTAATCTTTAATTACTTCATTAATTAATTAACTACATTTAATTACATTAATCCTTAATTAATTACAATTAATTAATTACTTTAATCACTAATTATTTATTAATTAATCTTAATTAACCAATCCTTAATTACATCATTAATTAATTAATGATCCTTAATTATTCTTAATTAATTATCTTATTTAAATTAATAATTAATTAGTCACATTTATAAATCACCTTTGATTAATAACATTTAGTAATTAACTACCCTTAATTACTCTTCCATAAATTAATTACTCATTAATTACTAAATTAATTTCCTAATTAACCTTTAATCACTTGATTAATAAATTTCTAATCATTTATTAAAAATCTATACTTATCTAAATAAATGATTTTTAATCCCAAATTAATTAACCTTAATTAATTAACTTATAATTCTAATTATTTTAATTAATTAACACTAAACCATTAATTAATTAAATTATTTAATTACTCTTAATTACCTTATTAATTTAATGAATCCTACATCATTAAATCTTAATTACTTCTAAATTAAAGTATTAACCCTTTAACTACTCTAATTATCATTAACAAAGACTTTAAAACATTTTACTTTAAAAGTTTCTTTTTAATTCATTTTAAATTTAAGCTTTAAAATAAATTACAATTTAACTTTAAAATAAATTACAATTTAACTTTAACCAAATTTAAATCAAATTTATAAAATCTTCTTAAATCCAAATGTTAAGAATCACTTAACATTTAAAAGAACTTAAAGAAATTTAAACCAATTCATTTAAAATTCAAAACCTTTTAAATTATACTTTAAACAATTTAAAGATGTTTAAATATTATAATAAAACTTATTTATTTTCACAACTAGGATTCAAGTTTAAATTTAATCCATACTTAAAAAAAACTGATTTAAAACTTTTATTTTAAATCCTGCTTTAAATTTTAAAACTAAATTTAAATTTTAAACATTGTCAGGTTTAAAACCTGAGACACTGAACCTACCCGAGACAAATATCAAAATACCCGAGTAAAAACCCAATTTCCCCGAGTATTCCTTCTAGTTTCCTTCCCCTTTTCTTCTAAACCTTGTTATGTTTTAAAATCTTTAAAAACAGTTATACTACACGAGTCCCCCTGAAAACAACTCGAGCCAAAACCTAACTATCACGAGCACGACTTCAAGTCAATCCCGTACCCATCTCTTCTTCCCCAACTTCAAATTTTCCAGATGTACGAAACGTACATGTGCACGTGCACAGGCGAGTCGATCGCCTCCGATCATCGCTGCCCACGCCAGCATCTCGACCACGACTGCCACTCACGATTCCGATCACCAGATCATCGTTCATCTCCAAAAATCGAATTCGAGTGTTATTCCCAAATCTGGAACCAAACTGAAACCATTTCTTCCAAAACCTGTCAACGCCTTTCCCCTGAAGCTCCGACCACCAGTTTCCTTGCCGTCGCGCCTGAGTCTCCCCTCACATTTCCCCCACCTGCGATCGATTCCGGTTCACCATCGACATCGCATTAATACGAAATCCCAAGTCGACCAACTCTGGTGATTAAACCCTAATTCGCCAATGCTAGACCACCACGGTGGTCGAGAAACGTTCTGACCATTTTTTCCATGATCCCCGATCTCCCAGTAAACTTCACCCACGACCCCGAGACAACAGGACCTCGCGATCGCCAGAGATTGGTAAAATTCCAATTTCCGTTCATACTAACATATCTCAATATTTACAAACTTAAAAATTGTGATTTTTCTTCTAAAAATCATAATTTGGTTTAAAGATTCAATCTAAAATCCTGGAATGCTAAATTATCATATTTGAATTTTATACAAAACTTAAACTTCCCTGTTCCCTTTTTATCTACAGAGTAATTTTCTTTTTATTTTACTTACTAAAATTCTAAACTGTAATCCATGATTTAAACAAAACAAATATAGTTCGAATTCTAAGTCCTATCAGAGATTAGATAAAAAGAAAATGAATTTTGATCATGGTATCAGTTTAAAAATTTAGAACAGATAAGAACAGGCAAAATAGCAACATGCATCTGTACATCCATACAAACAATTTTCACACATACTTTCAAATATTCATCCCATACAAACAAATTATAATAGATTTAAAACCTTATAAAGGGTTTACTCACTTGATAAATAACAGAGGATAGGTTTTTATATGTAAACAGACAGGCTCACACACATATTTATACCAATTCATATAAATTCAAATTAAAAACTTCAATACCAGCCAATATCATCACATGCAAACATATATCATATACTTAAGTTTTAAAAATGTAAGTTACTCACCTTTTTAAAAGTGAACAGAGCTTGAAACAGATACTTGAAATCTGGAATGCTACTTGATTTTAAACTTTAATACTTTCTGAAGAAACTTGCATGCATGCTTTGATTTATAACTTGAATTGCCTCTTTGTTTTGATTTGAAACTGCATGCTAACTTGTTTGTTGAGATGTTGCTTTAAAACAGGTTTTCTTGCTTCCAGACTTGAATAAAAATATGCAGGCTTTAATTCCAGGTTTAAAGAAATGCAGACTTTTTGTTTTTAGATTGAAGAAAGGTTTACATGCTTGGTTTGAAATGAATTACGGTTTGAAGAATGTTGATTTCAGATTTTCTTTTGAGAGGAGGATTTAGTTTGAGGAATTTGTTACAGATTGTTTTGAGAGGAGGATTTGAATTACAGATTTTGTTATGAGAAAATAGGCTGAAGTTTCTTTCTTAAGTTTTGAAAAGAATGAGATAGGAAAAAAAAATATGAAGATAAGAACACATGTTTATATAGATTAAAATGATTTATCAAATAAAAGAAAAACAAAAATGCAAGACTTTGACATTTGTCATTCTCATTGCTTTATTAGTGTACACATGTTATTACATGGCCTTAAAGATTTACACTTGTCTTTTTAAGTAATTCATATTTATTTAAATTGAAATAAAAAGCCTTTCTTATTTATTAAATACTTATGTATATATATATATAAAGTATTTTAAAGAAAATAAAACCAATTATATATATATAAAAGCTTGTCCATATATTTTAAAATCCAAAACTATTTAAAATCTTACCTCTTTTGAATTTCAAATTTAATTTAAATTCAAATGCAAATTATATTTAAAAATCCAATTTAAAGTTAATTTTAAACAATACATTCAATTTGAAATAACAAATCCTATTTTATAAAGTCTATTTATTTAAAAACAATACACTATTAATATTGTTTGAAAATAACTCATTTATCAATTTTAAAATAATCTATAAAAGAGATTATAAATTATCACTATTACTAATTGAATTAACATATCATTTGTAAATTGTATTTTAAACTTATATATATACTCTTAAATCATATTTACTAAGTAAAATTCAAAAAGAAAATAAATTAACCTTATTATTAATCTTATTTAAAACCATATTTGTTATTTGTTTAAATAGCTTTGAAAATCTAATATTAAATAAATCCAAATCTCCAAACTATCAATATATATATATTAGAAATTTAAAAACAAGATTTTATTTATTTATTATATTTCAACCCAAAGCTAATCTATTTACAATATATATATACTTATATATATATACATTATAAATAGAAATCATTTTATTAGTTTTAAAAGATAAATTCCACTAATTAAATATTTATTCAATTAGATTATTAAACTAATTCAAATTTTATTATCAAAAATTATCAATCAATTTAATTACTTAAACAGATTATTAAATTGATTATTGCCCATAAATTTCTGGGATATTACACAGGGTGTCCATGAATTATGAAAAGGTTAATAGCGACCCTAGAAACTATAAATATGATAGGGAGTCAATTAAACTGGGGATGAGAAATCTAAAATGTTTATATGTATGCATATTATCATAATATTTTGAAATGTTATGTTTTAACCATTGTGAATGCAGGAGCACAGTATATGGTTTTATAAGGGTTTTAGGATACTAGTGAGGGGATAACCTGTTCCGCTAAGCGGTGTGGTCTCACTAGGTATCTAAAAGGATTGAGATGTTAGATTCTTATTCATACCAGGCTTTATGTCTTACTCGAAGTTTTTGTTTTCCCCTTAAACTCTCAAGTACTCAATTGATTTTGAGTAGTTTGAGGTTTAGGGTTTTCAGGTTCTCTTATTAGACGAATAAAGCTTCTGAAGGCATGCAGGAGGTAGTTAGTTATTTAGAGTTGTCTTTTCCGCTGTGTATTTTGGATGTAAAGGCAGATTTATTAGCCTTACTATATACTCTGATCAATTAAGGGGGCATCTTTATATGTCGCTCTTGGCGTATGTGTAGTAATTATATTTTCTTGAACGTGGTTAACATTTCTAGGATTATGTAATGAACATGAAATGTTTTGAATGGAATGTGGATGTGTTTTAATTTGTTAATTTTTTCCATATTCTTGTAATCTGTGTATCAATGTATCTAGCACCTCCATATTTGGTCGCCGAAAATTAATAACTATGGATGTCTGCAGCATTCGTAGCCATTAGTTTTGGTCCTCTAGTAGGGGGATGTTACAAGATTTATAGTGGTTCGGGACCGAGATCCCTTTGTCCACTTTGAAGGTTCTACCGTGAGCTTTTATTCCTCAATTTGATGTATAAGTACTTCTATTACAAAGCCTGCCATTAATGATCTTTTGATTAAAGCTTTCTAAATAGAGTAAGGAATATGGAATGATTGTACAATGTCATAAAATCTCCAGTCAGCCCCCCTTCCAGTAGCAAACGGCTCTCTATTTATAGAAAATTTAAGGTTCTTCCATTGGTGCAGTGGATTTCTCATGTTTTGATGACCTGGCTTGCTATAGGCGGCTTAGATTCAAACACTTGTCATCTTGTTGAGAGTACTTTGACGCGGATTGATGATATGTCGTTTTTATGTATATTTCCATTGATTCATTTCGTTTATCTTTACCGTTGATCTCGGTCCAAGGCTATTTGAGCCTTTGATTGTTGATACCTGTTGAAATGTCTTTGGTCTCGGTAGTTGCCGCTCGCGGCTGAGCTTGTTGTCTTAATTGGACAATGATTTTGATCTTAATCGACGTCTTTTTCTTGCTTTCGGATCTTTGGTTCTTGGATATTGATCCTGGTGTTTAAGCTCTCGAAGGAAAACAAATAACGGGTCTTGGAATTACAAGTCAAGGAGCTTTCCTTTTGAACATTCATAATTTGTATTAGGTATAAATTATGGTGTAACATATGCACCCCAAAGTTCACCTCATACGGTTGGTATGAGGTGGATTTTGGAAAGAACGATGTCATATCGTGCTTAGTATTTGGTTTGTTAGTTCCGTTCCAATTATAAGGTTGACTTGAGCCTTTGTGTGATTATCCTGAGAATTTTCTATAGTATTACTTTACCGGGAAAACTTATGAAGATCTGACCTTGTTTCGAAAACATTTTGAAATCCAACCTCATCTAAAGGGTTTTGAAAATAATTTGAAATTCAATCTCATTTAGAGGATTTTAAAAGAAAAAAAACTTGAAATCTAACCTCATATAGAGGATTTCAGAAAACGACATGAACTTTAACCTCATTTAGAGGATTTTGAAAAATGACTTGAAATCTAACTTCATTTAGAGGATTTCGAAAAACAACTTGAAATTTAACCTCATATAGAGGGTTTTGGAAAATAATTTGAAATGAGTGTCTAGAGGCAAAAATATTTCAATACTATGCTCCAGTCATCTAGACTTAGTCTCACATAGGTATCGGGTTTTAGAAAACTACTAGTGGCGGCATAATGCCTATATTTTGCATGCGGTTGATGTGACTCACTATACAGCACCATGCATGGTACTTTTTACCATGACCCATTCTTTACATGACACGATTCAGCTATGGCTCACTCTTTTGCGCAACACTTCGGTTGTGGCTCACTCAGTGTGTTCGGTGTGCTCGACTTCCCGTGATTCACTCTTTGCACAACACAGTCGGCTGTGGTTCACTCTTATTGGGGATCTACCCAACGCATAGTTTTTCTGGACCATGGCACACTATATTGGGAATTTACCCAATTTCTAATGTTTTTGGGACTCTATCCAACTTACTGATCTCTTTGGAAATCTACCCAATTTCTAACCTTTTGGGAGTCTATCCAACTTATTAATTTTTATGGGAATCTACTAAATTTTTTAATCTTTTGGGAATCTATCCAACCTATAAACCTTTTGGGAATCTCAACTTTATAATCTCTTTTGGAATTTATCCAACTTACTAATTTTTTGGGAATCGACCAAACTTATTAATCTTTTCGGGAATCAACCTAATTTTCTAATCTCTTTGGGAATCTACCTAACTTACTAATCTTTTTGGAAATCTACCCTATTATGAAACTAAGTAATTTCAGTGAGGCTAATTTATTTTCTTGGCGAAACTAAGTAATTGTTGTCAGGAAAAATCATTTACTTGGTGAAACTAAGTAATTGCCGTGAGGCGGAACCGTTTACTTGTTGAAACTAAGTAATTGTGGTGAGGCGAAATTATTTACTTGGTAAAATCTAAGTAGTTGCCATGAGGCGAAACCATTTACTTGTCGAAACTAAGTAATTGCCTTGAGGCGAAATTATTTACTTGGTGAAACTAATTAATTACCATGAGGCGAAATCATTTACTTACCGAAACTAAGTAATTGCCGTGAGGCGAAATAATTTATTGGTGAAACTAAGTAGTTGTCGTGAGGCGAAATAATTTATTTGGTGAAACTAAGTAATTATCATGAGTCGAAATCATTTACTTGCTAAAACTAATAAACTGACATGAGGCGAAATTCTTTACTTGGTGAAACTAAGTAGTTGCCGTGAGGAAAAATCATTTACTTGCTGAAACTTAGTAATTTTTCGTGAGGAGAAATTATTTTCTTGGTGAAACTAAGTAGTGACCGTGAGACGAAATAATTTACTTGCCAAAACTAACTAATTACCATAAGGCGAAATCATTTATTTGGTGAAACTAAGTAGTTGTCGTGAGGCGAAATCATTTATTTGGTGAAACTAACTAGTTATCGAGACGAAATCATTCACTTGACTAGAGGCGAAAGCATGTCTTTGAAACTTGCAAGGTGCTACTTGATTAGAGTGGTACTATGATTAAAACATTTTAATGTACTTTCAAAAGTTGCATGATATTACTTGATCACGGCAATAATCATGACTAAAATATTTTAATGCACTTTTGGCAGTTGCTTGATATTTCTTGATCACATACTTTTGGAAGTTGTATGATACTGCTTGATCACGACAATAATGTAGACTAAAACATTTTGATGCAATGTTTGAAATGCTTAAGACTTAAAGTAAACTAGAGTCTCACGCACCATACCTTGGTTACGGCTTTATTTTCTCGAATTTTTGATAGTCTTTATTCAGATAGCAACCTCTTGTTGTGAGAATGTTTTAGATGCTCAGCATTCCAAGTTCGAGGTATTATATTGACATTCAGCCTCTTTAATCTATATTTTTCTGGAGGGATGATGTCATGAATTATTAGGGGTCCTTCCAGTTAGGCCCGAGAGGTCCATCTACCGGGTCCTTGGTGTTTGGTATTAAATTTTGGAGGACGAGGTCTCCTTTCTCAAGTTTTCTAGTCCGAACTCTCTGGTTATAATATCATACCATCTTTCGAATATACTATGTTGTTCTTAAAGCGCCTTGGTCTCGAATCTCGGGTAGCAAATCTAATGATTCCTCTTATAGCTCTACATTCTGCTGCATATTATAATAATACCTTCGGCGAGAGGCAATTTCTAACTCAACTGGGAGCATGGCTTCGAAACTGTAAACTAGAGAGAAGGGAGTATGTCCTGTCGAGGTTATGAAGCTTGTTCTACAAGCCCATAGAACGAAAGGTAACTAATATGCCCAGTTTCAATAAGCCTTTATCAATTTTACCCCAAACAAGTTTTGATAGTTTTGTTGGCTGCTTCCACTGAACCATTTGCTTGCGGATGGGCTACTGAAGAAAAATACTGATGGTACTATGATCCAAGCGATACTCTACAAACTCTCAACTCTTGAACCGAGTGCCATTATCTGTAATGATCTTATGTAGAAGACCGAACCTAGATACAATATTCCTCATCACAAACTTTATTACTTGATTGGAGGTCATGGTAGATAAGGGTGCTGCCTCGACACATTTTGCAAAGTAATCAATTGCCACTATAGCATAACATCTTGCTCCTCCTTTAGTAGTTGAAATGGGACCAATAAGATTGATGTCCCACATATCAAAGGGCCATGACTCATCATTGGGGTGAGCTCGCTGGGAGGAGCTTTGGCTCTTTTGCATAAAATTGGCACTTATTGCATTTCCTTGCATAGTCTAATGCATCTTGGTTTAGTGTCGGCCTGTAAAAGCCTTTCCTGAGTATTTTCTTTGCCGACTTCTAACTACCACAGTAGTCTCCACAAATCCCATCATGGGCTTCTCCCAGTAATTATTGACCTTTTGAGACTGTTACACACCCAGAGAACGTAGTTAAGAATCCCATCCTATAGAGAACTCCATCTATAATGTTAAACCTTGGAGCATTATATTTAATCTATCTGGCTTCGGCAGGTTCCAAAGGTAGAATATCCTCAGTCTGTGGTGACATCCAATTTTCTTCATTTATTGCTGGTGTTGTGGTTTGATTTCGGGTTGCTTGAGCACGGGTTATAACTAACACTCTCTCTGGTACCTGTATGCTAGGTTTCTATAAGATTTTGACTAGGATGAAATTAAACTCCCTCACATCCTTTGAGCTTGCATATTTTGCTAAGGCATCAGCCCTAGTGTTTCGGTCTCTCAGTATGCTTTCTATATGATAACTCCTGAAAGCTTCAAGTAGCTGCTTTACTTGTTTAGCATAGAAAGCTAACCTTGAATCTCGGGCTTGGTAATGGCTAAGAACTTGACTGACAACTGTCTGAGAATCACTGTATATCCAGATCTCCAAGTCCCTGATGGAGATAGCCATTCTTAACCTAGAAATCAAGGACTCATACTCGGCTGCATTGTTGGTTGTCTAGAAGGTGAGCTTAATTGCGCAGTAAATCTGATGATTGTCCGGGGTTACCAAGATATAATCGACACCTGCCCCTTTCTCATTTGAGGCTCCATTTAAATAAATTTTCCAAGAGAGTTGTTTATCCTTGCAATCTTCTTTTCCAATTTCGGCTTCGAAACCCGTGCACTCGGTAACGAAGTCGACTAACGCTTGACCCTTGATTATTGTCTTAGGCACATAAGGTATCTCATACTGTCTGAGTTCTATTGCCCATTTAATTAATCTTCCCATGGTTTTGGGTTTACTAAAAACTTGTGAAGCAGTTGATTTGTAAGGAATTTAACGGATAGGGCCTGAAAAATGGCCGAAGTTTCCTTGCTGTAAATACTAAGCTATAGGCGAGTTTTTCGATTACCGGGTAGTGCTTCTCGGTTGAATAAAGTCTTTTGCTTACATAATATACTGGTCTTTGGATTCCATCTTCATCTCTAACTAAGACTGAACTTATGGCTTGGTCCGAGGTGGCTAAATAAAGGAAAAAAAGTAAGCAGTAAAATAGTGAACGCTAACACCCGGTGTGTGTAGTAGAATTGTGAAAGCACCACCCGTGTGACGGGAACAAGAAGTAAGCAGTAAAATAGTGAAAAAAGCAGTAAAAGACAGAAGTTTATAGTGGTTCGGCTTGAGATCGAGCCTACGTCCACTTTGAATCTCTTTATTACTGAATCCGGTTACAAGACGATACAATACACTTATCAAAACAATACAATTTGATCACAAAGACAATCTCGACTACTAGCTCAAACTTCGATGATGAAATCCGATGAATCCGTGTTGGATGTAGGAAATTCCTCCCGAAGCTTGTTGTAGTGTCTCGAATGTTTGAAGATCTTCAATTGTCGAATGAGTTAAGAGTTCGGCAGAGTAACGATGCTTTGAGAAATGATCGGCCAAAAGTCCCCCACTTGTTGGAGTTTGGGGGGTATTTATAGAGAGGATTTCTGAGCAGAATTTTATCAAGTGATAAGTCGGCCACGACCTAGGGTAGGTCGTAGATCGTAAGTCGGTGACAGTATAGGGGATCACTTCGGCTGCACTTGATTCTTCTGAACGAGTTGATAAGTAGCGCGCGACTTAGTATAAGTCGTAAGTCGGCAGCGACCTAAAAGATGCGGCATGGAACATGTCTTCACTTTGCTTTAGCTCGTTAAGTCATACATCCACTTAGGTCGGTAGGTCGTAAGTCCTTTTAAGTCGTTAAGTCCTTAAGTCGGTCCACATCTTAAGTCGGTATGCTCCTTTCAGTAGTTAGGTCGGTTAATTGTTAAGTCGGGGATCTTTTAGGTCGTAGACTTCCTTAAGTCATAACCCATTGAGTCGTAAGCCTCTTTAAGTCGTATACTGCCTTAGGTCGAAACCTTCCTTAACTCGTAAACCGTTAAGTCGGACCATTCCTTAGGTCGGAGCCTGTTGAGTCGTAGGCCTCTTTAAGTTGGTCCTTGTCTTAAGTCGCTTATTTTTCAACTCGTTAGGTCGCGAATCGAAAGAGGGTTAACATTTGCCCCTTGAAGTATGCGCCTAAGTCGTAGGTCACGTGCTTCGATCTCCTTAACTTACCCTCTGATGAGCTTCTTAGGTCGTGAACGACTTAAGATAAGTCGTTGGCTGTTTGTGGCGATTCACATTTCACTGCCCCAGCGTATAAATAGCTTAAGTCGTTCCCTCTTTTCCTTCACCTGCTCTTATCATTTCATTCCGCCATTAGCAAGCATTCAAATTCTTCGAAGACGAAATCAATTACTCGATCACCAGTTATCCTTATCGTTATACCGCGTAAGTGAATTCATTTTTCTCATTCAATCCTCGACTGTCATTGAATTATGAATCCCACTTTTCTTATGCCATGCTCCACTGCAACTCTCGTTTCAATCGACTGCTGATAGATTCAAGATGATTTGTCCTGACCTTGGATAATTGGTAAGAACGAAACGATGGACTATGACACTTCAGTTTGACTGATTCGTGGTTTGTGATGGAACGGCATTGCATCAGATTTGTGGTGATTTCGGGGTGATTCAATGGCATGGGAAGATGAAGATTTTTGCTGATAGAGAGGCTAACGGGTTAACGGGTTAATGGGTTAGGAGTTGGGCAATTTTGATGTATTGAAAAAGATGAACGACTTAAAGCCTTAGAAATCTCGACTTAACTTTCGACGACCTAAGTGTTGAATTATGTACGGCCTAAAGTAGGTCGTGAGTCGGCAACGACCTAGGACTTTGCGACTTTTCTTCATTCTGACTTGAGACCTTTCTTTGCAGTGCGACTTAAGGAACTGATGACTTAACTTAAATCGTAGCCTGTCCCTTAGGTCGTGGGTGAGTTAATACTTGCATATTGTAACTTGAGGGATTTCCGACCCATACTAAGTCGTGAACGAGTTAGAACTTAGCATATTTTTCACTGCCTTGAACTTTAAGACTTGAATTGCCTGAACTTCTTTGCAGATTATTCCTAATGCTATCAACCTGTTAAACACAATATTCGCAGAAAACTGGGACGAATATACTGTCATTGACTGCCCACATCGAATGACAGATTAGTCGATAAAGAGAAAATCAACTTAAATGAACTGTATGAACGAAATGCTGTACAATAACCAATTCAAGTGAAGTATTAAAGAAAAATTGTAATAGTCAACTGAAACTGATTTATTTGCACTAACACTGCACTTGAATATTAACAAGTTCTGAAATCTTGTAATCAATTGATCATTACTAAGTTTAATTCCAGTTATGTTTGCTTTTTATTTTCATTAGTTTTGCACAACACTCCACACTTTTTAGGAAACGTGTACCTTCACATTTGAACATCCAGTTGATTGTGTAGAATGTCTTCTCCACAAGAAGAAATAGAGCAAGTTGAAGAGATTTTTCCAGTTGCTGTTCCGTTGAGTGATCCTCCAGAATGGGTCTCGACCACTTTGAACTACAGAACC
This sequence comes from Allium fistulosum, assembly GCA_030737815.1. Lineage (NCBI taxonomy): Eukaryota > Viridiplantae > Streptophyta > Magnoliopsida > Asparagales > Amaryllidaceae > Allium > Allium fistulosum. Next base: position 340,366,749 of record CM060907.1, read on the forward strand.
TTTAACCAGTTGTGTATTCAATTCGGAATTGCTGAAGCATACGCACAACTACCCGGGAAGCCTGATAATGCTGATAGACCTCCTCGTGGTTTTGTTGCGGTAAATCGACAAATGTGCCAGAATGGAGCTATCCCTCCTTTTAATGACTTCTTGCGAACACTTCTTCTACGATTAACCATCTCCCCTTTCCAGCTGCATCCCAATGGATATGCTATCTTAACGGGGTTATGCGTGCTCTTTAGGAGGACACTCGATCGTCTTCCAAGCTTCGACGAAATTTTTTATTTGTGCACTTTCGCTAAAAACAAAGACCATCCTTCTATCACAGTTGTGAGAAGTGCTAGAAACCGTAAGTTGATCATCGGTCTCCCTGACAGTGTTCACAGTTTTCTAAGCCAGTTTTTCTACGTTCGCTGTCCTCCGGGATTTTACACTATCTGGAGAGTAGGAAGTAAGATCACTTGTCTCTGTTTCTTATGTTTTTTCGAACTTGCCGAAGTCCGAGCTATCAAGTGTTAACTTTGCCCTTTTCTTTTCCACACTTCCTCCTCCTTCTAGAGATCCCGGTCACAAAGCGACTTTTGAGAGGCTTATGGCGGTGCCAGTTGAGGAGAGGAGTATCCAATTCCTGCTGACAGACAAATTTTTACATCAATTCGGGCTTTTACACTCTTCCCGCTTTACTCAGCCTCGTGAAGTTTCTAATTTTCCAGCACAGACATCAGATGCCCCAGCTTCAACGGAAGAGATGGCTCTAAAGGAGCCAACTGCAGACACTACATTAGTAAAGTGTTCTACTCCTATCGATGTTGCGGGGTCATCCAACAAGTCAACGCTTTCCCCAGTTATCGAAGAGGAGGAAAATCCTCACATTTCTGAGAAGATGGCCGACATGGAAGTCGAAAAAGAGAGTTCTGCTGGGCATCACGGCGATGATGTTTTTGATAATTTGAGTGATATAATGATAAATTCTCAGGAGCTTTTTAAAGATAATATCGCAAAAGTGATCTCTCCCGTTGTTGAAGCGACTTCCTCTTTGAAACAAGCTTTGACACCTTCTACACCAGTCGTCTCCGTTTCCACATTAAAGCGTGGTTTGTAGTTTGACGCACGTAGTTTGCACGCCGCACTCACTTAGGATTTTTCAGCGCTTATACGCACTTATCCTCTTTTTTGGAAATTTCTAAACTTCATTCTTTTTCCATTTTCAGATTCTCCGATGGGGCGCACTGGCTCATATTACGACAAATTTCAGCGCTATGGAGGCCGCGGAGCTTATGATTTTAGGCAATACCTCGATGCCCCGAGGGAAACGGACGAAGAAAGAGCTATTAGGAAAGCTCGAGAGAGGCGGGACTATGAAGAGCGCCGCAAAAGAGAAGATGAACAACACTATGGGAGTAGGGATGAGCGATACGACTCATCCCGCAGAAGTGACGATTCTCAAAAAAGAAAATCTTACGACGACAAGGGGAAGAGTCACATTGCTGATGGTTCTAGCAAGCGGACCAAACTTAGCGAAAAGGACACGTCTGCAATTTCGGAAAAGATCGATGCTCCCATCTCTCCTAATATTCCATCCGGCTCTCCTGCTTTAAAGAAATCTGACATCCAGGCGATCATCAGCAGATCTTAGTATCAGGTTAAAGATGCTCCTCCTATTCTTCAAAGCCGATTTCCGAATTGGTGCTTAAAAGGGGTGCGTTTTGACCTTGATTTGGTTCCGATTGATAAATCGGATATGCTGCGTAGCCTAGATGCCGTCAAACTTAACATTGAAAGAGTGTCCGGATGACAAAAGCTTGTCGATGAGCTGCAAAGAGTCAACCGTGCAAATCTTGAGGCCATGCTAACCATGGAGAATGATAAATCCGAGTGGGATAAAATTTGCAAACAGCATGATGCCGAGATGACGAGCATTGCTGATGATAATGCGAGACTTGAGTCCGAGGTTAAAAAACTCAAGGAAGATCTCGCCGCTTCTTCCGCTTCGCAATCTCAAAAAGAAGAAGTGTTTCAAAAACAAGTGCGGGATGCGCACGCTGCTCAAAGAGATGCTGAGATGAAATTTGCGGCTGAGTAGTTCGTTATTGAAGAATACCGCAAAAATAACACTCAGTTGCGGGAAACAGTTAACTCCCAGAACGTGTAGATCGAATTGCTAAAGTTTCGACTTGCTAAAGCTGAGAAAGAGCGTGATGAGGCTGTTGCTGGTCGAGTTGCAGCCGTTGCCGAAAAGGAAGCGGCCGAGCAATCGCATGAGGCAACAAAAGCTAACGTCAGCTCTACCTTATTCGACTTTTATTTACACAGCGTTCTAGGTCATGGAAGTCTTTCTTTTCTGGGTCCTGAATATGAGATTACCCTGGCTGAAGTGTGGGAAGCCGCCGTTGATATGCTTAGCGGTGCCGGCTATGATGAAGCAGGACTTGAGGCGCGTTACCTTGACGATGAAGCTCGTGCCGCTCTTGCTAGAGGAAAAGAGCAACTTGCCAGAGTGCGAGCTGAGTCTACAGGAGATGAACACCCGAAAGAGGAAGCTCCTTCAACTGCCCCTGTTCATACTTCAACTTCAGCTGACGTCAATATTATAGATTCCAGTGCCCATTCTTCGCTTCCTACTGAAATTGTGACTACTCCTACTGAGGACGAAGCCCTGGAAGATATTGAGGCTGAGAAATTCGAGATTAATTTTACAAAACCGACTTCTTCAGGTAACTTTGGCGTCGACCCGGATCCAGTGAATCACTTATTTGATTTAACCGAGTTTGATGAACTAATAACTTCTCTTTTCTCGGAGAATACCGATTTTAACTTCTTTTCTTCTGCAGCGGAAGTTCCGAAAGCTATACCAACTTCTCCTTCTCCAGCTGCTGTTCCTCCTCCTTCCCAAGTTACTCCTCTTTCTGTTTCTCAACCAGGATCACAAGAAGAGAAAATTGAAGCCCTCAAAGACTTGGATGATCCGGTTGTTTCGCAGGAGCAAAAGATTGGAGGACTTGAAGAAGGCGAAAAGACCCCGGAGCGAACTCATGATGACGATACAAAACTTTCTGAGTTTCTTAGTCCGGGAAGCGAGTCTTCTTCCAAGAGGAAAGGGAAGCGCGCGATGAAGAAGAAGAAGAGCGCTTCGGCTGATGAGAAGAATATTGAAGAAGATCTGGCTGCCCCTCCTTCTCCTCCTTCCCCAACTCATCCACAACGGCTTTCAAAACTGATTATCAGGCCGGGAAAGAGTTCCAAGGGTGGTCGGAAGAAGGAATGATAAGCTAGACCTTATGCTTCTTGTTTTGCTTTTTTGGATGTATTGACCGGAGATTGTGCGGGTACCGGTCCCTGCTTTTGCCTTTTTGAGATATCTGCACATGTAAAGAACTTTCATAGTATTGAATAAAATAGTTCCTTCACTTGTACAAATGCTTATGTATGTGTGAGTATATTTATTTCACATTTTTAGTGTAGAATAAACGATTCTTTTTACTTGTACAACCTTTTTTGTCTGTGTTTGAGAATGCATTTATTCCACATCTATTTTTCGTTATATTGCAATGAATTTGTGGTATGTTGCTTGCGTGTTACTTTTATTAATATAACTGAATTGTATAGTATTGCCCCCATACCACAAGTGCATTGCAACATTTCTAGCTTTTACAAGACTGATATTCCTGTTTCAGAGAATTACTATTCCGCTTTTAAGGGAAGAATCACTCTGCTTTTAATAGATTATATCTCATTTTTGGAGAAATTTTTACTTTCTCTTTCTTCCTTGAAGAACACTTCAACTTTCAGAGATGATCACTTTTATTTGTTAAAAAGTGGATTTCTCTACGCAGTGAAATGAGCTTCTGAAGAAGGTTTTGATTTTGTGCCCCAGTAAAGGGCTTATTTTTGGTACTTCGAGCATGGTGAAGTATGCCTCCGAAGAGGTCCTTTTGTAGCATTTCAACTTTTTTAAGGTGGAACTTTTTTGAGATGAATAAGTTAACCTTCCTTTGAGAGTTGAAATGTGCTTCCGGAGAAGGGTTTTTTGTTTGAGCTTCTATTTTGGGACATGCCTCCGAAGAGGGCTCCTCCGAAGAGTTGTGCCTCCGAAGAGGGCTTGTGCCTCCGAAGAGGGCTTGTGCCTTCGGAAAGGGCTTGCGGTGCCTCGGGAGAGGGCTTTTGCCTCCGAAGAGGGCATGTGCCTCCGAAGAGGGCTTGTGGTGCCTCGAGAGAGGGCTTTTGCCTCCGAAGAGGGCATGTGCCTCCGAAGAGGGCTTGTGCCTCCGAAGAGGGCTTGTGCCTCCGAAGAGGGCTTTTTGATTGACTGGAAGTTACTTTCTCATGGTTGGATGGATCCACGGGGCGGACGCAAGTTGTTTGATTGGATGTTCGTTTGCACAAACGATCGCAATCAATTAACAAGGGCCATGTTTCTTCAGTTTGGGAAGGTGCCCCTCCGGTGGTTCCACCAATCTTTTTTATTGAGAGAAGCACTTTCATTTTTTGGCGTGCCTCGTTAGAGGGCTTTGTTGACCTTTGGGAAGGAGCATTGGTTGGTTGGTGTGCCAGGAAGGTTGCGTCTCAGGGGCGAGTAGATCCACGGGACGGACGCAAGCTGCCTGATCGGATGCATCACGATTAGTTAGCAAGGGCCTTGTTCCTTCTACTTGGGAAGGTGTCCCTTCGGTGGTTCTACCGGCCCTTTTATTAAGAGGCATACTCCCTTTTGGCTGCTTCTGTGTTTGCTTGGCCATGTTCTCTCATCATCTGCTCATTAGCGATCTTTTATTATCATTTCCAAGCGCATCTTCTTTCCTTTTGCAAGTAAATTGCCTTATCCGAAGAAGTGGACTTCACGGTTGAATAACTTCACGGGACAAACGCGAGTTACTTAGTTGGATGTCTGTTCATATCGACAATCACAACTAGTTAACGAAGGCTTGCCACAGTGGAGTCGCCAACTTTTTATGTGAAGTTCTTCTTGTATAGGATTTGAATTTGGAATTTTTGTCGCTTGGTATTTGCTTAGTAGGTGATTTATAGAGGTCGCTTGACTTTGTGACGAGCAAGCCTTGTTTTAATGTCCTGCAATTTTGAATCGACATTTTAGCAATACATTTAAAGTATTTACATATCGAAATGAAACAGGCATTATGAAATAGTAAAGAAAACAAGATTTATAGTGGTTCGGCCAAGAATCGGGCCTACATCCACTTTATAGCTTTTATTAACTTGCACTGATTTACAATGTCTTTCAATACAACTGATACATTCATCACTATTTTACAATTTTGAGCAAAGCTTTTTTCAAGTAAAATAAGGACGTAAGTGGTTGCTGTTCCAAGCTCTTGGAATTGGATCTCCTTCAACAGTTATGAGTTTGAAAGTGCCATCAAGAAGTTTATTGCCTATAACATATGGCCCTTCCCAGTTTGGCCCAAACACCCCAGTTGTTGTCATGATCCTTTTCAAGACTAAATCTCCGATCTCAAAGCTGCGTTGGCGAACTTTAGAGTTGAAGTGCCTGGCTATCCTTTGCTGATAAGCTGAAACTCTGAGCCTAGCTTCTTCTCTTTTTTCATCAAGAAAATCAAGTGCTTCAAGTTGCAGCTTTTCGTTTTCAGTTTCGTTGAAATGAATTCTCCTGTGTGAAGGAACTTCTACTTCCACTGGAATCATTGCTTCTGATCCGTATGCCAGTGAAAATGGAGTGTGCCCAGTCGCAGTTTTGTGAGTAGTTCTGTATGCCCATAGTGCTAATGGAAGTTTATCAACCCAACCACCTTTTGCTTTTTCGAGCTGCTTTTTGATGGTTGACTTGATAATTTTGTTCACCGCTTCCACTTGCCCATTTGCCTGCGGATGAGCCACTGCTGAGAAGCTTTTTCGAATTCTGAACCGTTTGCAAAAGTCTTGGATTCTTCACTTTCAAACTGAGTGCCGTTGTCTGTGATTATTTTCTGCGGCACACCATACCTGCAAATGATATTTTTAATTACGAAATTTATCATCTTTTTAGAGGTAATAGTGGCCAAAGGTTCTGCTTCAGCCCACTTAGTGAAATAATCAACGGCAACAACAGCATATTTGATTCCTGATTTAGCGATCGGTAGTGGTCCAATCAAGTCTATTCCCCAAATGGCGAACGGCCATGGGCTGACCATTTGCGTGAGTTCGGTGGAAGGCGCTTTTGGGATTTTTGCAAATCTTTGGCATTTGTCGCACTTTCGGGAGTAAATGGCAGCATCTCGATTAATGTCAGGCCAGAAATACCCATATCGGAGAACTTTCTTGGCTAGAGTTTGGCCACCTGAATGATCCCCGCATTCTCCTCCGTGTACCTCAGCTAGAATTGTCTTGGCTTCCTCCTTGGTTACACATCGAAGTAATGGCATTGAGAATCCCCGTCTATATAATCGGTCATCTTGAATTACATATCTTGATGCTTTCCTCAACAGTTTTCGGCGTTCTTTATAACTTTCTGGCAGGGAACCATTGAGCAGGTATTCTTTGATTGGAGTCATCCATGATTCATGCTCTTGAGACACAGCCATAATCCAATCAACATCCATTTCATCAATGCTTGGAGCTGACAGAACTTCCACAGGAACTAATCCCAGTAATTGAGCTTCTCCAAAACTTGAGTACTTTGCTAGAGAATCCGCTTTCATGTTTTCTACCCGAGGAATATGACTTATCGTATAATGATCGAAATCTTCGAGAAGTTCACATGCCTTTGACAAGTATGCGGGAAGGTTTCCACCTTTAGCTTGAAACTCTTTCTTTACCTGGCAAACAATAAGTTGAGAATCACTGAAGATCTGTAACACTTTGATGTTTAGTTCCTTGGCAATTTTTAAACCAGCAATTAGAGCCGCATACTCTGCTTCATTATTCGTTGAAGGAAATTCCAGTCTCAATGCATAACACAACGATCGTCCTTCGGGGGTTTCAAGCACAACCCCTGCCCCAGAACAGTAATCATTTCTCGATCCGTCAACATACAACTTCCACTGGATTGGAATGCCATCAGTTGTTTCATTCTCACTATCACCTTTGTCAGTAGATTCTGCGATGAAATCTGCTAAAGCTTGTCCATTGATTGCTCTCCGGGGATGGTAAGTGATATCATATTGGCTGAGTTCAATGTTCCATTTCAAAAGATGGCCTGAATTTTCAGGACGAAACAGGACTTGCTTTTGAGGTTGATCGGTAAGGACCTTGATAGGATGAGCTTGAAAGTATGGCCTCAACTTCCTAGAAGCAATTAGCAAACAATAGGCGAGCTTTTCTATCTTCGAATAATTCATCTCTGCCCCAGTGAACCGTTTGCTGATGTAATAGACTGGACATTGTATTTTCATATCTTCCCGTACAAGCGCTGCACTGAGGGCGTGAGATGAAATTGCTAAATAGATGAAAAGGTCTTCACCATCAGTAGGCTTGGATAGAACTGGAGGCGTTTCCATATGACGAATTAGTTCATCTAAAGCATTCTGGCATTCGGGAGTCCATTCGAAATTTTTCTTTCCTTTCTTTAGAGCATCAAAGAAGGGAATGCATTTGTCTGTGGCCTTGGAAATGAAACGACTCAGAGCAGCAACTTTTCCATTGAGGCTTTGCATTTCTTTCTTTGTTTTAGGGGCTTTGACCTCTCTTAGAGCTGTGATTTGAGTAGGATTGGCTTCGATGCCCCTGGCGCTCACAATGAAACCCAAGATTTTCCCGGACTCTACTCCGAATGAACATTTCAATGGATTGAGCTTCATTCCGTACTTTCAAAGAATTGCAAACATTTCCTCCAAGTGACCCATGTGGTCTACAGCTTTCTTTGACTTTACCAATATATCATCAACATAAACTTCCATGGTTCTACCAATCTGAGGTTTGAACATCGCATTGACGAGCCTTTGGTAGGTTGCCCCAGCATTCTTCAATCCGAAAGGCATAACTTTGTAGCAGTAGAGACCCACATCTGTGATAAAGCTTGTGTCTTCCTGATCCGGCTCATGCATCATAATCTGATTGTACCCGGAGTAAGCGTCCATAAATGATAACAACTCATGCCCAGCTGTTCCATCTACCAACTGATCGATTCTGGGCAGTAGGAAGCAATCTTTGGGGCAAGCTTTGTTTAGGTCCGAAAAATCGATGCAGACTCTCCACTTTCCATTTGCCTTCTTAACCAGTACTGGATTTGAAACCCAATTTGGATAAGTGGAGTTTCTGCTGAAGCCGTTTTCCATGAGCCGATCGACTTCCTCCTTTAGTGCTGTCGACCTTTCTGGGCCTTGGGTTCTACTTTTCTGTTTCACTGGTGTGAATTTTGGATCAATGTTCAGAGTATGTACAGCAATTTCCGAGGAGATCCCACACATATCAGCATGACACCAGGCGAACACATCCAGATTGGCTTTTAAGAATGATATCAGCGTGTTTTGAACTGCTATGCTTAGCTGTGAACCCACATTGAGTACTTTGTTTGGGTCTTTTGAGTCAACAGATATTGGTACCATTACTTCCACGGGTACCACTCTATTCTCCCCTGTACTGGCTTTCCTGGGGTCTATTTCTTTCCTTGCATTGCTGTGTTCGCCAGTATAGGGGCCACCCCGTAGCTGCTACAAGGTTGGTTCTTTGATGCGGAGTGGAGCTGCCGCATCTTTTCCCATTTCTCTTTTCCTGGCCTCTCGGAGCTCTACAAGATAACATTCTCGCCCCGCGTTCTGATCTCCCTTAATGACATCAACCCCATTATCAGTGGGAAATTTCATTGTTAAACACCACGGAGCGAGGACGGCCCTGAAAGCAGCAAGAGTAGGCCGACCCAAGAAAGCATTATAGGCGAAGAATCCATCAACAATTACAAAAGTTTGCTTCCGAACACACTTCTTATGTCCTTCGCCCATTTCAACAAACAAGTCCACCGTTCCAATTGGCTGTTTCAGCTCTCCTGTAAATCCGGCAATCTTGTGTGAAGAAGCTTGTACGTCTGTCATTGGAATTTTCATTTGGTCAAATGTCTTTTTAAAGAGTATGTTGCACAAGGCACCACTATCAACCAGCACTCTTCTGACAATAGCCGGCCCAATACCGACAGAGACAACTAAAGAGTCCTCAGTAGGAGCTTCCACATCAATAGAATCCCTGGTTCTGAACATAATATCATCATGAAAAGTCTTCTGCTGCTTTAGAGGTGCAGCATCTTCCAAGATTAAGACACTTTCTTCAGCTGGGGCATACTTCAAAGCTCTAACATACCTTTCCATTTCACCCCAACTCCTGCCAGTCGGATGAGGTCCTCCTGTGATCACATTGATAACAGGTCTTTCCTTTTCAGCAGGCCTCTCTCCTGAACCAGATGGATGAGTTGGGGGTTGTTGCCCTTGGTTAGATGAAGACGGGTCTTTTCTATTCCTTTTAACGTACTGCTGCAACTTATTCTCTCTTAACAATTCTTCAATCAGGCTTTTCAAGTGGCGGCACTTGTTGGTATCATGGCCTGGTTGGTTATGAAACTTGCAAAATCTTCCGCTTTGAGCAGCATTTTTCCCAACTTTTACTACCGGTGGTTTTGGAAATTCAACAGCATCCTTAGTGGCGATGAAAATATTCTCCGGTGTATCAGTCAGAGGGGTAAAATCCGAAGGTTTGAGGAAGCGGGGCTTTTTGAGATCTTTCTGCTTCTTTCCACCATTACTCTCCCTTTTCTGATTTGCAGATTCTTTCTTGTTCTGAACTGTAGCATTATTTTCCACCACTGTTGTCACAACTTTAGCTGACGCGGAAAGATTCTCTAGGCGCATGAACTCATCAGCCTTTTTGTAGAACTTTTCGAGTGAATTTGGTTCCTTCATTTTTAACCATTTTCCAAACTCGCTTGACTTGTCAATAGCCCGCATTAAGTAGGTTAAGATCATTTGCGGTTCCACGTTATCAACTTCTGCTAGGGCTAAATTAAAGCGATTCAGGAAGGATTTGATGGGCTCTCCAGGATTCTGTTCAAGACTCGAGAGAGACATTATATCCTTTGCTCTTGAAATGAACAATCGGAATTGTTCCTTGAATTTTCGGGTCAGATCGGAAAATTGGTCAACATATCGCACAGGAAGCTTGGTAAACCAAAGTAATGCCACTCCTTCCAAGTATACCGGAAAATATCGGCATTTAATCTCATCAGTTGCTCTGGCGCCAGTCATATGCCAATCATATACGTACAGGAATTGATTTGGATCACTTGTTCCTCGATAAGGAGGAATGGTAGGAGGAACGAATTTTCTGGGAAACTCAGCCTTTAGGATCCTTTCTGTAAATGGAGTTTTACTCGGAGCGAATCCCCAATCATTCTCATCTTCGTTTCTCTGCATGCTTTCTTTCATTATCTGCCGAATCATGCCGGAGAGATACTCCTCATTATTTAGTGACTTTGCAGAATAGGCTTCGGCCATTTTCTCAGAGGTTTGTCTGGGCAAACGTTCGGGGAGAACTGGCGATGGCCTGGATCCTTCAGCTTGGGGAGGTGCCCCTTCAGCGGCACCGGATCTGTCCTGAGGAATATTTCTCCCTTCGGAGTTGGAAACAGCATCAGCAAAGTTTTCTTCATTGTTTACTGGTCTTTGATTAGCCCCGAGTAGAGCATTCAATTTTTCCATCATCAGATTATTCTGAGTTTCAATCTGCTGGTACAGTCCGGACACAGCAGCATCTAATTCTTCTCGCGTCACCCCGACGCTTGGAGCTTCCTGACTTGGAGAAAGAGAAGTGGCAGTATTGTCGCAGTCATCATCAGATCTGACAGACTTACGTTTTCTTCCAGGAGCCATTATGTCTGATAGACTTCTGGTCTTGTAGGAAATTCTTTCAACAAACTTCCATGAAGCAATGGTGAATGATCGCCTGAGTTGGGTTCTCAGTGAAAGCACCAAAATGTTAACGCTGAAAAGTGAACGCTAACACCCGGTGTGTGTAGTAGAATTGTGAAAGCACCACCCGTGTGACGGGAACAAGAAGAAAGCAGTAAAATAGTGAAGAAAGCAGTAAAAGACAACAGTTTATAGTGGTCCGGCTTGAGATCGAGCCTATGTCCACTTTGAATCTCTTTATTACTGAATCCGGTTACAAGACGATACAATACACTTATCAAAACAATACAATTTGATCACAAAGACAATCTCGACTACTAGCTCAAACTTCGATGATGAAATCCGATGAATCCGTGTTGGATGTAGGAAATTCCTCCCGAAGCTTGTTGTAGTGTCTCAAATGTTTGAAGATCTTCAATTGTCGAATGAGTTAAGAGTTCGGCAGAGTAACGATGCTTTGAGAAATGATCGGCCAAAAGTCCCCCACTTGTTGGAGTTTGGGGGGTATTTATAGAGAGGATTTCTGAGCAGAATTTTATCAAGTGATAAGTCGGCCACGACCTAGGGTAGGTCGTAGATCGTAAGTCGGTGACAGTATAGGGGATCACTTCGGCTGCACTTGATTCTTCTGAACGAGTTGATAAGTAGCGCGCGACTTAGTATAAGTCGTAAGTCGGCAGTGACCTAAAAGATGCGGCATGGAACATGTCTTCACTTTGCTTTAGCTCGTTAAGTCGTACATCCACTTAGGTCGGTAGGTCGTAAGTCCTTTTAAGTCGTTAAGTCCTTAAGTCGGTCCACATCTTAAGTCGGTATGCTCCTTTCAGTAGTTAGGTCGGTTAATTGTTAAGTCGGGGATCTTTTAGGTCGTAGACTTCCTTAAGTCATAACCCATTGAGTCGTAGGCCTCTTTAAGTCGTATACTGCCTTAGGTCGAAACCTTCCTTAACTCGTAAACCGTTAAGTCGGACCATTCCTTAGGTCGGAGCCTGTTGAGTCGTAGGCCTCTTTAAGTCGGTCCTTGTCTTAAGTCGCTTATTTTTCAACTCGTTAGGTCGCGAATCGAAAGAGGGTTAACACCAAGCTATAGGCGAGTTTTTCGATTACCGGGTAGTGCTTCTCGGTTGAATAAAGTCTTTTGCTTACATAATATACTGGTCTTTGGATTCCATCTTCATCTCTAACTAAGACTGAACTTATGGCTTGGTCCGAGGTGGCTAAATAAAGGAAAAGAGTTTCTCCATATATCAGCTTTGACAATACTGGAGGAGAACTTAAATGCTTTTGCAGGTCCTCATATGCCTTCTGGTATTCGTTGTCCAGTTGAAACTAACTTGCTTCTTTAAGAGGTTGAAGAAGGGATGCACTTGTCGGTTAATTGACTTATGAACCTGTTTAAAAGTAGCAATCTTTCTGTTTAAACTCATTAAATCCTTCTTGTTAGTTGGAGCATACCTATTTTTATAGCTTTTGCCTGATCCAGGTTCATCCCTATTCCTTTAGCACTTGTAAAAAACCCAAGAATTTCCTTGATCGTATTCCGAAGGTACACTTCTAAGAGTTAAACATCATCTGATATTTCCAAGAGCCTCGAATGTATCGGTTGGATCCGAAACATAACTTTCTAACGGCTTAAATTTTAACCAATATGTCATCAACAAACACTTCCATGTTCCGACTTATCTAATTGGTGAACATTTGATTGACCATTCTCTGATATGTTGCCCCTGCATTCTTAAGCCGAAGGGCATTAAGCTGAACCATAAACAAAAGAAATTGGTGCCTACTGATAGCATTTTCTAACTAATCAATTCTTGGTAGAGGGAAGCAATCCTTTGGGGAAGTTTTTTTTAAATTAGTGAAGTCAATATGAGTCCTCCACTCCCGTTTGGTTTCTTTACAAACACCAAATTAGCGATCCACTCCAGATAATATACATTTCGGATGAAGTTATCCTTTAGTAACCTCTCGACCTCTTCTTGTGAAGCCATATATCGGTTCTTGTCCAGGGGTCCCCTCTTTTGCCTTATAGGAGTAAATTTCAGATCTATATTCAAGTAGTGGCAAATAACCGAGGGATCGATTCTCATTATGTCATCATGAGTCCATGCGAACGCATCTTAGTTATGCTTGAGGAAGGAAATTAGCCCTTCTCGGACAACTGGATCTTGACTGTCTTAGACTTGTCATTTTCATCGAGGCACACTTCTTATAGGGTCAAGCTCAATTTCGTCTTCTTCTCGTACAATTTGAACAAACTTTCTCTTTCTCCCAGAAGACTTACAGTTGGAACTGGGCCAGTCCACAGCGGAAGAAATTCAAATTTTTTTACCATTTTGGATTTTAATTAAGCCTATGAAGCCTAAATGTACATTAGATCCAATCTAATAAAACATTAATAAAGTCTTATTTTATTTAAAGTTAGTTAAAAGGAAGTTTAAAATTAGCTTAGTTTAAAATTATAGTGCATCAAATACACTTAACAATTGTTTATAGGAGTTAATTTAGGGAAGGAAACCTTTCATTTCTTTCCCTAAAAACAGGTAATTAATTGAGAGTATAACAAACATTATATAAAGAGAGAAACCTTCCATTTTCTCTCTCTAATTAAATTGATTGGGTCATTAAATGATATTAATTGGCAATTTATTCATGGCATAAAATGTAACTATTGTCCAAATGTACATTACTGTAAATTATTTAAGTGCAACAAATCAGGTAGTGTATAGAGATGATATTTCCTAAATATGTGTCTTTATTGTCCATAGTATCATTTAAAATACATATACAAGCATATATTTACGTTTATATACAATATACATATAAATGAGAGAAAATTAGGTCACTTTTATAACTCCAAAAGGTCAACAATTTTGAACCTAGTTTCAAAATTGAAAGTTTTTAAGATTAAAAATTATGACTGCACATAAAAGTACATCGCATAAATTCAATTCAAAATATATATACATACATATAATATATATATATATATGTGTATGTATGTATACACATGCACATAAATTTGTGTATATATAAACACATACAAAATTCACTGCAAATAATGTTTTAAACTTAATACGTCTTTATGTGAAAATTTATAATTTAGTATATGTTCCAATATAAAGTAACAAATAGAGCCTAATTTTAATTTTAAAAGAAAATCCAAGGGTTTATGATATTTTACAATAAAGTCCAGTTATGTTTATAAAGAAAACTTTCTTTTTAAACTTTAAACAGAAGTATGCAAAAACCAAAAGATTGAATTTGAAATATTGAACATAAAACATACATGCAAACATAAATAAATTACATATGTTTTCTATTTGAATCAATAACAGAAATATTTCATTAATTAAGACTTATATTTTAATCAAGTGTTATTTTAAATAACAAACTTGAAACTACAACAAAATAATGTGACAAGTCAGACACATATGTATATGTTGCAAAGGTTTCGGATCTAACAATTAACCAATACGAAAAATAATTAAATTTGGGATCATATAATGTAGATCTAATAATGACAATATGAATTGGAAAACAATCAAAATACATCTTAGAATAGATTCAAATTAAAATAACATGGTGAACATATATAATTAATTAAGATGTAGCAAAAGGGATCTAGTGTATTTGATCAAATAAACAGATACACGGATGAGATTAAATAGCAGATGGATATAAATTACACAAACAAGTTGAACGATGAATATATAAAATTAGATTAATCACCTTTAGATGCTTCCAAGAGAATGCACCTCGAATGATGAATCAAAAGCTCTTAGATTCCACAAATCAATCTTCCAATTTTGCAAAAATTAAGAGATTTGAACCACCTTTTGTTATTAATTTTATTTGATAATTATTTTGGAAATAAAGAGGTTAGGAAGCCATGAAAATTCGAAATTCTCTGATAGAAGAGCAAGAGGGATGATAATGATAGGAAAAATAAATCAATCGTATAAGAAAATAAAGGGGGATGTGTTTTAATGGAATGATAGAAACATTTCCTATTCCTTCCTTAAAACTTTTCCCTTTTAATAACTTTGTAAATGTTAATCAAATCCCCTCTCTCTTCTACATGCATGGCTAGCCATAGATGGTGCCACATGGGCCCTCAAAAATTTCCAAAATCTCATTAGCATCAATCCCATTTAAATCAAATTCAAATGTGCGCACGCCTATTACTTTTATATACGCACACCATTAAGTGCTAATAATATTCAAATAAATTAAAATAAAATAATAATAATTAATATTTCATATATTAATAAATTTAATTTATTTAAAGCCCACTTTTTAGTATTTATCATGTTTAAATCAAATTTAAACACTCTAAAGGTACCATATATCAATATGCACGTTTATAACTCATATATATACGCACTTTACTAAATGCTAAGGGCATTCAAACAAATTAAATAACACATTAGTAATTAATATTTCATAAATATTAACTAATTTAATTAATTTACAACAATTATAAATTAATTAAATCATGTGGTTCATTTAGAGCATTAATCATATCGGTTGTGCGACCCAAAGGTGTAAATTCAGTCAGCGATTAATATTGAACTATTCGAATATTAACGTTCACACATTACTTAGCAGGTGGTGTGACATTTTGGCTGAATTTATTGCTTACACATCTTTTAGTAAAATCTAATTTCAATTTTTATAAGTAGTACCTAACAGTGACAATTATTTACACCAATTCTCTTTGTCAAAACTATATCACTTTGGATTTATGGAATTTGGTAATGGTCAAAATTCCAATATCAACCACATTCAACTTTACAGTCCAAACACAAAATTTTCGGTTCAATAATAACAATTATTATTAACCGTACTACTTTAGCCAAAGACTTTGACTTCGAGTTGACTATGATGCTAACCTCAAAAAACTGCGGAGATGAATCCTCTTTTGAATAGTGTTTCACTTCTAATGCTTTCACTCGACCCAACTATAGTCATTCGATGGACATCGTGCCATGATTTAACTATAATCAAAGTGAAGCTTCCACATTGAAGGTCAACAGTATCCTCAAGTCAAGAGAATTATATAAATTAGTCAAATCGATATTTTCTGTTTGACCTTAGTTATATTAACCAACAGAAAACTATCAAGTGAGTCGTTCCATAGTTATCCAATAACTATTAGTACATAACCCATAGGTGCCCCCAGCAGCCATGAGTAATACAATGACCAACATTTGGAGAGTGTTACATACTCCAATCTCAACGGATACATCGATATCCAGTCTTGATGCATCTTTACTAGGAACATTTAAAATGGTATAGTTAATCTTATTGTGATAAATTACTCACGCTTACAACACTTTGTAACTACTATCACAAAAACATACCATTCATGGATTTTCTGTTAAATATATTTTATTTAACATTTTATCATTTATAACACGTTATAACAAATATATAACAGAAAGAACAAACACCTTTATTTCAAACAAGAATTGATTTCAGAGTTATTTATTTACAATAAACTACAGAATTGCCCTTAGGGCATACCCCTAACTCTATCAATCTCCCACTTGCACTTGTGGCCAATCATGGAATCTCAATCCCATCCCTTCAATCAGTTTCTCGAGAACTAACCGAGCCAGGCCTTTAGTGAATGCATCTGCTATGTTGCCTTTGGTATCTACCCTTTGAATCACGATTTCTTTCTTCTGAACGAATTCTCTAATTAGGTGGAACTTTCGAAGATCATATCATGACTTATTTTGTGCTCTTGGTTCCTTTGCGATTTGTATCATCACATTGTTGTCATAAAACAATTCTGTAGGATTCCTGGTATCATGAATCACTCCAACCTCACTCAAAAACTTGCGCATCCAAACTGCCTCTTTTGCTGCTTCATTGAGGGCAATGTTCTCGGGCTCCATCGTGGAATCAACAACTGTTTCTTGCTTGGAACTTTTCCAGCTAACAGCTCGACCATTCTGTGTAAATATATAGCCAGACACTGATTTACTATCATCTATATCACTTTGAACGCTCAAATCTGTATATCCCTTCATAAGGAGGTATCAATTTCCATATTTGAGGAGTAAGTCCTTATTATTTCTCAAATACTTAAGTATAACTTTAACAGTTGTCCAATGTTTTGCACCGGGATTAGACTGGTATCGGCTTACACATTCTAATGCATATGCCACATCCAGTCTAGTACATAGCATAGCATACATTATAGATCCTATGGCTGAAGAATAGGGAATTCTCTTCATACACACTTTCTCCTCATCAGTATGAGGAGCATCCTTTTTAGAAAGGACAATTCCAGATTACGTTGGAACACTTCCACGCTTGGAATTCTCCGTACTAAACCTTTTCAGTACGGTGTCTATGTACAGGGATTGAGACAATCCCAACAGCCTCTTAGATCTATCTCTATAGATCTTTATACCAAGTATATAGGCTGCTTCTCCCAATTCCTTTATGGAGAAGTTTTGGAAAGCCAAGCTTTCGCTTATTGTAATAATGAAGTGTCATTGCCAATCAATAATAGATCATCGACATAGAGTACTAAGAAAACAATAGCATTGCCCTGTTCCTTTTTGTATATGCACGCTTCCTCCGTGTTTTGATAAAAACCAAACTGTTTGATTACTTCATCAAAACACATTTTCCAACTCCTTGAAGCTTGTTTGAGTCCATAAATGGACTTTAAAAACTTGCAAGCTTTGCCTTTACTACCACTGACCACAAAACCCTCTAGCTACGACATATAAACGGTTTCTTCTAAATCACCATTTAGAAAAGTCATCTTTTCATCCATCTGCCATATTTCATAGTCATAGAATGCAGCAATGGCTAATATAATCTGAATCGATTTAAGCATAGTTATGGGTGAAAAGGTTTCATCACAATCAACACCTTGAATTTGATGAAATCCTTTCGCAATTAGTCTTGCCTTATAAGTCTCCACTTCCCCATCTACATTTAGTTTTTTCTTAGAAATCCATTTGCAGCCGATGGGTTTTATCCCTTCGAGTATGTCTAACAAAATCCAAACTTTGTCTTTCGTACATGGAGTCCATTTCGAATTTTATAGTTTTAAGCCAGAGTGCACAGTCTTTACTATTCAATTAAATTTGGAAAGTCAGAGGAGTGTTGTTATTTAAGACACAGTCCTCCTTTTCGCCATCAACAAGAAAACCATAGTATCTCGCTGGTATGCAAGATTCTCTACTAGACCTTCTAATAGGTTGCATCTTTTTGTATACGGGTTAACTTGTTTCTCCCACTGTTTTGGCCTGAGTGTTAGTTTCTCGGATCTCATCCAAGTCTATAACTGATAGACTTAGTGGTATGCCCTAGGGGCAATTATGTAACTTGTTACATATATCTAACTCGTTGACCAATCTTGTTCGAAATAAAAGGTATTTCTTCCTATTATATACTTGATGTAATGGGATTATATTAATTAATTAACTTAATTAAAAGTATATTTAATAGAAAAATCCATAAATGGTATATTTTGTGATAGTAGTTACAAAGTGTTATAACCGTGAGTAATTTATCACAACGAAACAAATATACCATTTTAAATGTTCCTAGTCAAGATGTATCGAGACTGGATATCGATGTATCCATTGAGACTAGAGTACGTAACGCTCTCCAAATATTGGGCAGTGTATTACTCATGACTGCTGGGGGCACCTAGGTGTTACGTACTAATAGTTATTGGATAACTATGGAACGACTCACTTGATAGTTTTCTATTGGTTAATATAACTAAGGTCAAACAGAAAATATCGATGTGACTGATTTACACAAGTCTCTCGACTTGAGAATACTGTGGATCTTCAATATGAAAGCTGCGCTTTGATTATAGCCAAATCATGGCATGGCGTCCATCGAGTGACTATAGTTGGATCGAGTGGAAGTATTGAAAGTGAAGCACTATTCAAGAGAGGATTCGTCTCCTCGGTTATATGCGGTTAGTATCACAGTCAACTCAAAGTCAAAGTCTCTGGCCAGAGCATTTAGGTTAATAATAATTGTTATTATTGAACCAAGGACTTTGTATTTGGACTATAAAGTTGAATGTGGATAAGGTTGGAATTTAGACCATTACCAAATTCCATAAGTCTGAAGCGATATAGTTTTGACGAAGAGAATTGGTGTAAACAAATGTCACAACCGGGTAACACTTATTAAACTAAAATTAGATTTTACCGAAAATGAGTCAGCGGTAAATTTGGCCATAATGTCACACCACCTGCTAAGAGACGTGTTAACGTTAACATTAGAATAGTTTGATGTTAATCGCTGACCAAATTTACACCTAAGAGTTACACAGCCGAAATGATGAATTCCCTTAAGACTGAACGATTTAATTAGTTTATAATTGTTATAAATTAATTAATATTTATGAAATATTAATTATAAAATTTGAATATAATATGAGAAATAAATAATGTTATATATATATATATTTATAACAGTAATAAATATATTGATCGATATACAATATCGACAAGCGATTAAATTAGATTTAATTACATAGTATTTTGGCTTAGGCTTAGATGGGTTTAAGGCCCATCATTAGGGCTGCAAAGTTTCGATTTTGGGAAGGTCTAGGGGTGGTTAAAACATAGGGAATTGGCTTGGAGATAATGGGTTGAGATCAAGTGAGAATGAGTAAAAAGGTTTTCCTCGTTTCTCTCTAATACAACCCTATATATACACACACACATATACACACACACACACACACACACATACATACATACATATATAATGACTAACCTCTTTTGGCCGCCATTACCTTCTACATTGCTGGTTAAAACATAGCTCTCAATCCACTCCAAAATTCTCAAATATTTTTCAATTAAAATAATACTATTCGATAGTTAGAGGCCGGTGATTCCGGACTTGCAATCTGACGAATCAAAAAAGTAAAAGGAAGGGAAGTCATTGCTTCAACGTGGATTCAAAGGCATCATTAAGTTGGTAATTTTAATTCATATTACAGTAATTAAATTATATTATATGATCCTATAATGAACAATTTCATATCTGTTTAAATATATTGCTGCTATATGTTTAGTTAGGTGAGATTTTGTAAGTAGATGTAGTTGTCACAAATCAGTTTGGTTATGTGCATAATTTGTTTATTATACAATTTGATTTATGTATAGACAAATGTTGTTTACTATACAAAATCAATTTTTGTCATTAATAATTGTTTTATATATATTTATTAATAAATTCATATATATATATATATTAGTGTATATTTCTCTCTCATAATAGCATATATGCGTATATAAGATATATATGATTTAAAAAAATTAATACACTTATTTATATATAATATGAATTTACAAATTCGAAAATTAATTACCATACATATATTCATATTTTTAAAATTAACATTTATTGAATTTTGAATTGTTTATTATATATAAAATAATTATTACATTTAAAATTCAATTTTATATTTTTGAAAATATTATATGATTTCAGAAACGTATAGAAAAATTTTAGGTATTTTTCAATAGAGTTTATTATTTCAATAATTAATTTTATTTTAGAAAAAGTATTTATGATTTATTATAAATAACAATTTAATTGAAAAATTCTTTGTAATCTTTCATTCATGGTCCTAGAATTTCTGAAATTTTAAATTTGAAATTTTAATAATCTATTATTTTATATTAAAAAATTATTCTAGAAATCAATGTATTATTTTTAAAATAATAATATTCCAACTTTGAAAAATCTCTGGTTTTTTCTAAGCTCTATTTTATGATCCTAGATTTTCGAAAATTGTAAAATTTGAATTTTCATCAATAGTTTATTTTATGTTAACTATTTATGGATAAAACATTATTTTATTAATATACACAAATTAAAAT
The DNA here is from genome assembly GCA_030737815.1 of Allium fistulosum. Classification (NCBI taxonomy): domain Eukaryota; kingdom Viridiplantae; phylum Streptophyta; class Magnoliopsida; order Asparagales; family Amaryllidaceae; genus Allium; species Allium fistulosum. The sequence goes on from CM060907.1 coordinate 340,387,480, forward strand.
ACTAAAATTATTATGTTTGCAAAACTAAGTTAATTTTAAATTATTAATAATTATTCTCTCTCTTTCTATATATATATATATTTATCTATATATAAATGTTTTATGTTCATATATTATATAAAATATATTTATACATACATAAGTGTGTGTGTGTGTTTTGTAACATATATACATGCACATATTTGGACACCATACATGACATATAAAATGAGCTAATATGTCTGTTGCGATGTAAATCCCAACATCTACATATGGGCATATTATACCTGATTATTATATTACACATACACTCACACATATATGTATATGATACATTTATGTATAAACTAAATCAAATAAAATTAATGTAACGACCCGTAAATTTTAATAATTTTTATAACGTAATTAATTGAATTTTTGTGAAATTTTAAACAATAAAATTTGAAATAAAAAAAATTAATTATTATTTGGAATACGTTTATTTAATCATAGCAACTGGTAAATTTTCATCTGATAATATTGAAGTTTATTTTATTGTATAACTTTATTCAAACTCAAATTAGTTAAAATTTGATGGTAATAAAATGTTTCCAAACTTGAATATTTTCCTATGGAAAAAAAAATTGTAAATCATCTTCTGAGCAAGGCGTCATCTTTCGTTTTTCCAAATTTGGACTTCTACTGCTCTGTTTATCTTAATTCTGGAAAAATAGCAGCATTTCTGGTACCGATTATCGACTTTCAATCAGATGATCGTACCACTAGTATTTGTATACCGTTTTGATAGTCACGTCATGCTGATCTCCATGGTATATTCATTTGCTTGTTTCGGCGTCCGATGGACAACGGAATCTGTAAAACAGTTCACCGCATCGGTACGTTTCGAGCCTTTTGTTAGTTGGGTCCATTCAGATTTCAAACAGCAGCCACTAGCTGTTATTTAATATTTATCTCATCACATACTAAAATTGACCGTTGCCATCCCATCTCTCTTTGAAGAAGTGTGAACATACAAAACTGGTATACGTTTTGTATTTATTAATTTTAAACGGTTCATTGGTTACGTCTGTTCATTCATTTTAATTTCTTTTATCCCCCTCCTCACCTTTTCATTTTCTCGGCCATTTGATATCCACACTAGATATCCACGCGAAACTCATTCTCATGGCCACAGGAACCCTTCCTCCTCCCTCACCTTGAATGGCCACGCAACCCAATCTCGGCCTGGCACCGACCCACACGCGCCTAGGCCTCCACCCGCGTCTCCTCAACCCTGACAGTGACCATCACCCTCCCACAGTTCCACTCACCATTTCTCACCCCATGAGCCTTCCTCCCAATCCCTTGCTTCCCTCCAGCCCAGTCTCGGTTCAACCGATCCTGTCTTCGCCCATCCCCTGCTATTCACCGAAACGCCTCGCCCTTCCTCTTCACCACGCCCAAATCCATACCCACGCTAACACCTCAGCACCCGCCGTAGCCTTCGTCCTCCCCTCTACCGTGACCAACACCACCGGCCGCCGCTTATTCCTCCGCCCTCTCCTTTCCAGCAGCAGCCCGTGGCCGCTCCTCCAACCTGCCGAGCATCTGCATCCTCATGTTTTCTTTATGCAAGGTATAGTGTATATATGTTTAATATACACTGCTATTTCATGGGTTTTACGTATGCGTTCATGCTGATTTTAGAGATTTTGCTATTTGTATTTTATATATATCACAGTGATGATACATTTATGTTAAAGATGTATATAAATATTTGTTTTGCAGTGCAAGTTTTATATAAACCAAATGTTAGTATATACATAGATAAGAATATGTAAGTGATATACCTTTGCTTATAAAATCTCGGTTTTAACAGACTATATGTATATTGTTATTTGTTTACTGTTAGAATTTCATGTTAGTCCATCTATTTATACAGTTAGTATATAAGCTGTAGTGATGTTAGTTAATATATCAATACCAGTTTATATAGGTACTATTATATATATTAGTTTGTTAAATAGTTAGTTAATATATGTATATATATCTCAGTTATCTTCTGCTTCCTAGTTATACTTTACCAGATAAAGCTATGTTATAATTTCCTCGGTTTTGCATGTAAAAGTTTCCAAACTATATATTATGTATGTCATATGGTTTGTTGAAGAAAGAAGTATATTAGTTTATACGTGTATATATGATTTACAGTTTATATTATATATTAGTAGTTTCGGCTATAAATATGCATAGTAAGTTGATTTGCCTAGAATTTTTTTTTTACTGGATACGTGTATATGTTTTGATATATCTTTATATATAGTTTATTTTATCTTATTATAAAGTATATATGTTAGTTTTATATAAATAATGATATGTTTAAGGGTTGTATATTATATAAGATTTATATATATACTAGTACTTATATTCTGTTGGTTTAACTATAAAGGGTAATAGTTTACATTCATAAAGCTGTTTTGTACAGTATAGTGTAATATAATAGTATAGGCAATGGGCTTTATAAAGATATATCTTTAGGTGTTATAGTACATTGTATATAAAAGGATATAGTTGCCTATTTTTATAAGTGACAACTCTATAAGTTACATATTATATGTATATACAATCTGTTCGATTATTTTATAATAGATTTGAAAAGATAAATGTTGTTTATAGGTGTGTAATTTAAAAATATATATGATGTATATATGTTGATTTTATGTGTTTAATTAAAACAATGATTTTAATTATATATATATATAATAATATTTGTTTTAAATTAAATATTGATTTAATGGGAATGATAATAATAATAATTTATATATTCTATTTCTGTCTAGATGATTCTGATTCTTTTCCATCAATCCCTATCGTTCAGCTTTGCCCATCAAATCCACTTTCAGCTTACTTTGCTTAAGATTGTTGTTTGGATTTGTTCGATTGTCTAGATCGTGATCCAATTCATAGCTTACTGTGTATCAAACTCCTCTAGCCTCGAAAGGTGAGTAATCACTCACGATTTAGCATTCTTTTATTTATTAAATTCGATTTCAATTGAAACGACAATTGAAATATGTTGCTGTAGTTATTTAAATTGTTATATATGCTATTATCTATAACTGTTCACCTGTGGGATATGACACCATATCCTATTGTTTATGTTATATTGTTATTGATGATATATGCCTGTTGATATATTTTATATTATATGTTATCACTCTGCAAGTTCCCTGTTAGTATAGAATTCACTATGGGTTGAAATGATACATACCCGAACAGACTTTAGAATAGGAGAAAATCGTTATGGGTTGAAATGATAAACCCAAGCGATTTTCATTTGAATTGAAATTGGGATTACGGGTTGAAATGATATCTACCCGTATATTACGGATTGAAATGATAAATATCTGTATCACTTGACCATATGATAGATATATATATACAAACACCGTTGGTCCATATATATAAATATTTTGAAAATAAATCCTATGGATTTGGGAAGAAATATATGGGTTAAATAAATGTTGGTTCTTAAATTTATTATATATAAATGGTAATGATATATATATATATATAGATTTAATTTTAATATTAAATTTAATTAAGATTGATTGAATACATATAATACGGTTAAGTACTTATATCTCTATTTCAAAATAGATTTTGGTAAAAATTTGAATAAGTTAAGGTTAGGAAGATAATTTGAATTTAGTTAAAATTGATTTAATGAAGAATTTTATTTAATTAAACCGATTAGAAACTTATTGAAATTGAGATGTAAGATATGATTTATACTTGGGTTTGATTTAAGTAATTTAATGAATATTTCTTATTTAAATAAAGTTTAAGGAAATATTTAGTAAAATGTGATTTAAGGCTAGTAAATGATATTGAATCTATTAAGTGAATATTCCCTGATTAAATAATAATGAAGTTAAATCAAGAGCTATATGAAACTGTTAAATTTAACTTTGAAAATGTTGAATATTAAAGCCTTGAAATATATTGAAAATTTAAATGGTATATTTAGAACTGAATTGAATTGATGAATGGAGCTTGAATAAATTTGAATTTGGAATTTGAAGTTGATTTGAATCGATTTGCAAGACTTGAGAAAATTAAATGCTTTACTTTATAAATTAATTAATATACATACTATCTTGGAAAATAGTTATATTTTAAAGGAAATGATATTTGGGTTTTGAAGTATAAATTAAATTGAAATGACCACGATGTTATAATGTATATTTTCACCTTGTAGATAGTTCTGAAGATCCTTAGAGGATGGTTATCCCAAACATCCTTTAAGTTACTTGTATTTCAGTTGATATTTCACTTGAGTTGGATTTATTTATATAAGAATGTTAATCCTAACTCGAGTGTTTTGTGTTTTGCTTTACGCTCGGGTCAGACCGAGTGATACAACATTTGAGACTCACCCTTGGAGTTTGGAGCTTCCTTTGGAGATCCAACTATCGCCTCAGCTTTCAGCTCTTCTAGTTGATTTGTTCAGAGAAGTCATCTGTTGTACTGGAGACTTCACTGCATTTGAGATATTCTGTTGTATTTTATTTCTAACTCTGATGTTTATATAGTAGCTTCATGAACTACTATTTTATCTATTCCGCTGCGTATTATTGTATTACTCCGTGTCTGTGATTCTGTGATTGATTTATTTACTACATATGTTGAGTTTTGCCAAATTTAAATTAACAATCTGATATTTTGAATTATTCAAGTCAGACATGTGTGGATTTATTGTCGATTTGAATGGTCCAAAATAGCACGTCGTTACAGTTGGTATCAGAGCTTTGGCTCTAGGCAAAACTTAGCATGTATGGTAAATTTATTATAGAATCATTTTCGTTCGAGTTTGAATCTTTTCCTTTTGACTCGACTTCCTTTGAACTTTGGACGTTCCCTGCGGTTCCAAAATTCATTCTTGTCTCTCCCTATTTGTATTCTTTTGATTCTGGAGTATCCCACGACTCCACTTCGAATGATCTCTATGAGAATAGGATCCCACCAATCTTTAAATGATTTGTGAAGGGGTGAAACTCCTTCACAATTGGCATTGATTCACCGGAGATTTCTATATCTTTGGTTTAGATGCCGCTATCTCTTGCGATCGAATGTTGATTTTTCTTGGAATTCTGCATCGATCTTGTTCCTGAAGTCACGGTTGACCCTAGGGTCATCCGCGATTTATATAAGTATATTCATCTTCTATTTTGAAATTTAATTATCTCATCTTCGTTCGAGCTTATCTTCGAATCACAATTCTATTTGATTAAGAGTTCCTCTAATTTGAATCTCTATCTTTGTTGAAATCCATTCCTAAATCATCCTTTGAAAATCGGGTTTATTCGTATTTTGGAAATTGTTTTATATATCAAAATTTTATAAGTATGATTATATTCTATATATAAAAGTGAAAATGTTTTCGATAAGGATTATATATACCTTTTAAAAATAAGAATTTGAATTTTTGAAAGGATTTGAAATTTTGAAGTTATATAAGAAATTGATTTATAAAAAAAATGATTTGTAACTAAAGGATTTTAAATTTGAAATTCGAGAATTGAACTCCGGTATTTTGAAATTGGTTTTTAGATTTTGAAATATATAATAATAGTATGATTTAAAAGTATTTTTTTTCGAATAAGAAATGTTCCAATGATTTTAATGAGTTTCGAATGATTTCGAAGAAATTCCAAAAGAAGTTGAGAAAATAGAAGTCCAGAACTCACTTATGTCGCTGCAAAATAATTTCGGTGATGAGTGCACGCATCATCGACATTGATTTTCGAGTTTCAGAGTGAGGGATATGCCACTTTAATAGCTTTGCTATGGGAGTGATTTTGTGAAACCATTTTCGATTTCAAATTCCGAAGTATGATTTGATATTCGAAAGATATATGTAAATGTATTTGAAACGATTTGAAATGAACCGATGTTCAATCCTCGAGTTTTGGATTTGATATAACCCTATCTATTAAAATTGATTTACTGATTTGTTGTTGATTTCCAACTCCTGAATTTGAAAATGATTTCTTCAACTATTTTGAAGGTTCGAGCACTTCCAAATCAAGGTTAACTTTTCAAAGCTAAGAAATTTCGAAAAGTATAAAGTATATAAGTTTGGTATGAATGTTTAAAGTATGTAGTAATATGATTTAAATAAGCTAAAACTGTTTTGTTAAGTAAATGAATAAGGCTATTTTGAATTTTTCTAATATGAAATTTAGATTCGAAATGCTTTGAAAAGAATTTGGTCTTCAAAATATTTGGAATAAAATTTAGTTTAAATGTTTTAACTTAGTAACATCTTTATGAAACTATATATTTAACAAGTTGGAATAAATATATAAGTTGTATGTATGCTGTTTTATTCTCATAATTAATTTGATCCTAGTTTGAGTACACAATTTCGAGGTGGATTACACCATTTCTTGTTAGGATTTTTAATTCGATTCTTGATGGCGAATATTTGATATGGATTTTGGGCTCGATTCTAGAATTCTCTATCATAGTATATGGCTATGTAAGGAGACTGATGGCTTCTACTCGAGAAACCATATCGAAGTCCGCATTAGGGAAGTCGAATGGACAATACTAGTTCGAAAGCGAACTTGTGTGATCGAGCAGCGATCAAATGTGATTCTGCGAAATGATGACGTATGTACATCTTATATTCTAATATCATTGATATATTTTGACGCTGAAATTGAAAGCTGTCGGGTTAGAATATCTTTGCTTACTAAAAGAAAAATTCCAATTTAAATTACAAAGATATATAACCCATAAAAGCAAAGATATTCGATCCCATATAGCTCTTCATACAACGAAATTTATTTTTTTGAAGTTTTGATCCTGATATAAGATGGACCTTATGTAAATATAAGATGATTTTGAAAACCATTGATTTTGGAAATGAATTATTTGACTTAATTATATTGATTTGGAAATTCGGATTTATTTCCTAAATTTATTATTTTGGAACTTTGGAACTGAAGATATTTGAGTTGAAAGAATAAATTGGTGAAAGCGTATATGATTTTGAAAAATACATTGATATTGAAACAAATTGAATTTGAGAACCTTATTTTTACTAAATACCTTATTTGGAAGTTATCGAACTTATATAAAATTGATTTGTATGAGTATGAAATTGATTCGAAAACTATGGATTTGAAAAGGGTACTCAATTTGAAAAGCAAAATCTTATATAATTAAAGTCTATATAAGTATGATTTGATATACTTTTGATTTTGGAAAAGTATTTGATTTGAAAATTAAATCTTATATATAATGGATTTTATATAAGTATGATATTTGAAAGTGATTTGAAAAGGTACTATATGATACATATTTTCGAAGTAAAGATAGGGAAAGTGCCTTCTGCTTGATATTCGATTTGTGGCCACATCTTGGATTCATTCTATCGATATTATTCTCTCTAATTTTTGGTTTTTCGGATATGATACTCGAGTGTCCTTCGAATTCCATGGCGTTACCCATGGTCTTACGAGCGCGACTGCATAGCGCAACTGCCTGGCTGAGTCTTGCCTGGGGGTATGGATTGTTTCCTGGGGGATCCAGGCGTAACCATTGTGTATCCTGCAATCTGTGTAGGTCGCGAATAGTAGCGCAACTGCTTGGCTAAGTCTTGCCTGGGGGTATGGATTGTTTCCTGGGGGATCCAGGCGTAACCATTGTGTATCTTGCATTCTACTAGTCATCATGGCGTAACTCGCAGGGGTGAGAAAGCTTACGGATATGGATTGTTTCCTGGGGGATCCAGGCGTAACCATTGTGTATCTGCGAACCATGGTTAGACAAAGGTTTTGTTTGTTTTTGTTTGGATTGTACTTTCCATATCTGTTTTAAAAAGTTTTTCCAGTATTTTCACTGGGTGTTGAAATAGGTCTACTAAGTACCTGGAGAATTCTAGTTTTGCGCCTGATCAACGCACTACCAGAGTCTACAGGAACAAGGATAAACTTATTGAGACATCGAGTTATAAAAGTATTTTCGAAAGGAAAACTTGTTTCGATATAAAGGTATTTTATTATAAAAGTACTTTCAACAAAGGAATTCTGTATTAATATTTGAAATTGAAATTCTTATGGTTTGAATTAATTATTCATGCCCGATACTATTCTTTTGAATCTACCTTATCTGCCTAGCTTTATTTATTCACCTAAATTCTGTCTTTCCAAGTCCTTCTTTTCCTTGTTGACTATATCCTTTAAATATTGTTTATTTATATACTACATGGTTTAATAGAAATTTTAGTGTTAAATATTTTAGAAGTTATTAATTAAATACAACATATTTAAAGAAAAATGATTATTGACTTATTAATAATGTTTGAAAAGTATCTTGAGATAAATTAATAAATTTATGAATTATGGATTTAATGTTTTCAAATAGCTTCTGTGTAAATATAACTAATGATGTAAATAATAGTTTTCAAATAGTTTTCATATATTATAAAGGTGTTATTTAAAAATATAAACGGTATTTATAAAGGAAGCAAAAATTTTACAAATGGGTTTGAAAAGTTTTAAAGTATTAAAGATAAGTGAATTGCAAATGAAGTTTTCAAATGAATATTTCAAGTAAAATTTATATAGTTTCAAATTAATCGTTTAATTTTGACTTTCAATCTATTTTTCTTTCTGGTTGTTCCTATTATTCTACCTCCTTTCTTTTCGGGGACGAAAAGTTTTGAGTGGGGGAGAGTGTAACGACCCGTAAATTTTAATAATTTTTATAACGTAATTAATTGAATTTTTGTGAAATTTTAAACAATAAAATTTGAAATAAAAAATAATAATTATTATTTGGAATACGTCTATTTAATCATAGCAACTGGTAAATTTTCATCTGATAATATTGAAGTTTATTTTATTGTATAACTTTATTCAAACTCAAATCAGTTAAAATTTGATGGTAATAAAATGTTTCCAAACTTGAATATTTTCCTATGGAAAAAAATTGTAAATCATCTTCTGAGCAAGGCGTCATCTTTCGTTTTTCCAAATTTGGACTTCTACTGCTCTGTTTATCTTAATTCTGGAAAAATAGCAGCATTTCTGGTACCGATTATTGACTTTCAATCAGATGATCGTACCACTAGTATTTGTATACCGTTTTGATCGTCACGTCATGCTGATCTCCATGGTATATTCATTTGCTTGTTTCGGCGTCCGATGGACAACGGAATCTGTAAAATAGTTCACCGCATCGGTACGTTTCGAGCCTTTTGTTAGTTGGGTCCATTCAGATTTCAAACAGCAGCCACTAGCTGTTATTTAATATTTATCTCATCACATACTAAAATTTGACCGTTGCCATCCCATCTCTCTTTGAAGAAGTGTGAACATACAAAACTGGTATACGTTTTGTATTTATTAATTTTAAACGGTTCATTGGTTACGTCTGTTCATTCATTTTAATTTCTTTTATCCCCCTCCTCACCTTTTCATTTTCTCGGCCATTTGATATCCACACTTGATATCCACGCAAAACTCATTCCCATGGCCACAGGAACCCTTCCTCCTCCCTCACCTTGAATGGCCATGCAACCCAATCTCGGCCTGGCACCGACCCACATGCGCCTAGGCCTCCACCCGCGTCTCCTCAGCCCTGACAGTGACCATCACTCTCCCACAGTTCCACTCACCATTTCTCACCCCATGAGCCTTCCTCCCAATCCCTTGCTTCCCTCCAGCCCAGTCTCGGTTCAACCGATCCTGTCTTCGCCCATCCCCTGCTATTCACCGAAACGCCTCGCTCTTCCTCTTCACCATGCCCAAATCCATACCCACGCTAACACCTCAGCACCCGCCGTAGCCTTCGTCCTCCCCTCTACCGTGACCAACACCACCAGCCGCCGCTTATTCCTCCGCCCTCTCCTTTCCAGCAGCAGCCCGTGGCCGCTCCTCCAACCTGCCGAGCATCTGCGTCCTCATGTTTTCTTTATGCAAGGTATAGTGTATATATGTTTAATATACACTGCTATTTCATGGGTTTGACGTATGTGTTCATGCTGATTTTAGAGATTTTGCTATTTGTATTTTATATATATCACAGTGATGATACATTTATGTTAAAGATGTATATAAATATTTGTTTTGCAGTGCAAGTTTTATATAAACCAAAGGTTAGTATATACATAGATAAGAATATGTAAGTGATATACCTTTGCTTATAAAATCTCGGTTTTAACAGACTATATGTATATTGTTATTTGTTTACTGTTAGAATTTCATGTTAGTCCATCTATTTATACAGTTAGTATATAAGCTGTAGTGATGTTAGTTAATATATCAATACCAGTTTATATAGGTACTATTATATATATTAGTTTGTTAAATAGTTAGTTAATATATGTATATATATATATCTCAGTTATCTTATGCTGCCTAGTTATACTTTACCAGATAAAGCTATGTTATAATTTCCTCGGTTTTGCATGTAAAAGTTTCCAAACTATATATTATGTATGTCATATGGTTTGTTAAAGAAATAAGTATATTAGTTTATACGTGTATATATGATTTACAGTTTATATTATATATTAGTAGTTTCGGCTATAAATATGCATAGTAAGTTGATTTGCCTAGAAATTGTTTTTACTGGATACGTGTATACGTTTTGATATATCTTTATATATAGTTTATTTTATCTTATTATAAAGTATATATGTTAGTTTTATATAAATAATGATATGTTTAAGGGTTGTATATTATATAAGATTTATATATATACTAGTACTTATATTCTGTTGGTTTAACTATAAAGGGTAATAGTTTACATTCATAAAGCTGTTTTGTACAGTATAGTATAATAGAATAGTATAGGCAATGGGCTTTATAAAGATATATCTTTAGGTGTTATAGTACATTGTATATAAAAGGATATAGTTGCCTATTTTTATAAGTGACAGCTCTATAAGTTACATATTATATGTATATACAATCTGTTCGATTATTTTATAATAGATTTGAAAAGATAAATGTTGTTTATAGGTGTGTAATTTAAAAATATATATGATGTATATATGTTGATTTTATGTGTTTAATTAAAACAATGATTTTAATTATATATATATATATAATAATATTTGTTTTAAATTAAATATTGATTTAATGGGAATGATAATAATAATAATTTATATATTCTATTTCTATCTAGATGATTCTGATTCGTTTCCATCAATCTCTATCGTTCAGCTTTGCCCATCAAATCCACTTTCAGCTTACTTTGCTTGAGATTGTTGTTTGGATTTGTTCGATTGTCTAGATCGTGATCCAATTCATAGCTTACTGTGTATCAAACTCCTCTAGCCTCGAAAGGTGAGTAATCACTCACGATTTAGCGTTCTTTTATTTATTAAATTCGATTTCAATTGAAATGACAATTGAAATATGCTGCTGTAGTTATTTAAATTGTTATATATGCTATTATCTATAACTGTTCACCTGTGGGATATGACACCATATCCTATTGTTTATGTTATATTGTTATTGATGATATATGCCTGTTGATATATTTTATATTATATGTTATCACTCTGCAAGTTCCCTGTTAGTATAGAATTCACTATGGGTTGAAATGATACATACCCGAACAGACTTTAGAATAGGAGAAAATCGTTATGGGTTGAAATGATAAACCCAAGCGATTTTCATTTGAATTGAAATTGGGATTACGGGTTGAAATGATATCTACTCGTATATTACGGATTGAAATGATAAATATCTGTATCACTTGACCATATGATAGATATATATATACAAACACCGTTGGTCCATATATATAAATATTTTGAAAATAAATCCTATGGATTTGGGAAGAAATATATGGGTTAAATAAATGTTGGTTCTTAAATTTATTATATATATAAATGGTAATGATATATATATAGATTTAATTTTAATATTAAATTTAATTAAGATTGATTGAATACATATAATACGGTTAAGTACTTATATCTCTATTTCAAAATAGATTTTGGTAAAAATTTGAATAAGTTAAGGTTAGGAAGATAATTTGAATTTAGTTAAAATTGATTTAATAAAGAATTTTATTTAATTAAACCGATTAGAAACTTATTGAAATTGAGATGTAAGATATGATTTATACTTGGGTTTGATTTAAGTAATTTAATGAATATTTCTTATTTAAATAAAGTTTAAGGAAATTATAACGACCCCGGATTTTATATATATTTAAATTAATAATTAAATTAATTTTTGAATAAAAATTGTAAATTTGATTATAAATGGGAGCGAGTTTCCTCGATTCAACTTGAAAAATATATAAAGTCATTAGGATTTGAAAATTTGTACATATATGTGAATATATGTGTATATATTGAATTTGAGTAATCTCAAGTAAATGGTTTAAAAATAATTTTTAAATATAAAACCTTTGACACAAGTATAAAAGTAAGTATAATAAATATATATGTTAGAAATAAAAATTTGAGTAACACTTAAATAAAAATTTTGATAACAAATTTAAAATAGAAAATAAATAAATAGATGAACCACAAAAAAAAAGCAATACTTGACTAGAATCTATCCAAAAAAAGCTTTAATTATAAAGTAGTATTATAAAGACAAATCACTGATATCTAAGAATAAATGAATTAGATAGATCTGATAATACAAAACAAGTAAAGGATAAATATGAGCAAAACAAATTATATAAAGATAAGTATGCACACTTGTAATATGAAACAAAACAGCAACATACATTCATAAGTATGAACACTTGAAAACAAATAAGAAGACAGTGATACTCAAGTATGAAACAAATATAAATATGTATGTAGTAGCTTGCAAAATGAACAATGTGAACACTTGAATAAGAAGAAATAAGACAAAGCAAAAGAAGACAGTAAAGTATATTCGTGTACAAGCAAAGAATATAGTCAAGTAGGTATAAACTGAAATGTAAACATGTGAACCTGGAAGAGAAACAAGTAAACAAAAATATTTATTAACTTGCAAAACAAGATAAAGCAATTAATGCTTGGATCTTTAGCCACCACAACATATCACTTCAGCCACCAAAGAGCTAAAGGAAATCGGCATAATTAATGAAACAAGGAAAATATCCCTGTCTTGTGTTGTACAAACCCAACATAAAATATATCACTTGTACAAAGAAATTATCACCTGTACATTCAATTTATATGTACATCCCCTTTGTTTCATTCTCGTTCTCAAGACTAAGCAAACCAGAAAAAAAATAGCATATATATATTCTTCTTCAACTCAATCCGCTGCATACATTCAAGTTTGAAATCATCTGCATGCATTCTTCATCTGAGTTTCAAGTGTCAAACCAAAGTTCATCAGCAATTACAGTTTCAAGTTCAAAACTGCTTTCAAAAACACTATCTCTGTTCTTCTTCCAAAAACATCCAGGTGAGTAAACTCACCCATCTATATGTTTTGATATCTGAGTCATGCTTAAATTTATTGTGGAATGTGATTGTTTGATTGATAATTCTGTCTGCATGTTTATATATATATCTGTGCATCTGGTATCTTGACAGGATTAAGAACAACAGATTGAAAAATATATATCTTCCTTTTTAAACAAAATTAAGCTTTGTCATTTCTAAAACATGATTTGGAAGGTGAGTAAACCTTTGATCTTATCAATCATTTGTTGTTGTATGAATGCCTGAATGATGTTTGCGCATAGACAAGTTTATATGCTTATGTTTTCTTTTGCCCGGAATGTTAAGACTGGGATTTTCTTCCTGTTCTTCTGTTCCTTTAAACTCTCTATCTTACAGAGTAAACCATGTCAATATCCAAATCTCTCTTCCTCTCGTTGCTTTTGAAATTGATTTTTAAAACAAGTGAAAGCATTGTTAAACCTGTATTTTATTTTCAGTAATGAGTTAAAACAAGTTCGTATATTTTTTCTTCTTTGGGAATCATGAAGCAAAGTCACCATTCAAATTTTTCAAGAATTCGAACTTCATGAACTTTGGTTTCAGTAATACTATTGGAATCACCATCGGAAATAATGATTTTTGAAAGTGAAATCTAATTTTTTCATGAAATTTTTACTGAGGAAAGGTGGATGATTGGAAAAATGGAATTTTGCCAAAATCAGATGATTCAAGCGATGGTGGCTCTCGAGTTTGATGTCGTTGATAGCTTGAGCATTATAGATCACTAGAAAAATGCTAGAAAAATTCAAAGATCATTGAATCTTTGATTCTCATTGAATCTTTGATTCGAGGTCAAAGTAGGGTTTAAAGAACCCAATTCGTTCACAACCAAAATGATGGTGTTGCCCCATCTATATGCGACCGGACTATGTGGCGGCGGTGCAGATCGATGCATCGAGTGATGGCGAAGCTAGGGTCAAAATTTGGTGGCCGATAGTGGACTGGGGAGGCGGCGCGAGGCGATTTGCTGGCGACGTTCCTGGAGATGGTTTTGGGCTGTGATGCTCGATTCGTGATTTTGAAATAAGATGGAGGTCGGGGTGTTCGTATCGTTCTGGGGGATGGAAGGTGACTTGTGGGTGGCCGCAGTACCCACCAGCGACGGCGAGGGTGGCCGTGCACGTATACGTGCTCATTGCGTGTCAGTGGAGGAGCTTGGGAAAACAAGGGGGAAAACTCGAAGGAATGCACGGGTCGAAATTTGGGAAGACTCGAAGCAAGTGGGATAAAACCCCGGGAATGATTCGAAGAGCTCGGGGAAAGTTGACGTACCAGGCTGTGAATTGTTTACAAATAAATCTTTGATTTCTCAGATAATTCATATGAAAAAAATTAAGTTTACAAGGAAATGGAAAATGGTTAATAAAGATAAGAAGGCTCATCTTTGGGATTAACAAATAATTTTGTAATTTACTTAAGTAATAAATGATTTACTGAAGATAAACTATTTTAAAAAAAAATTGACTACTTAAGAATTAATTAATAGAATAATTTACATTTAATTAATTAGCAATGAAGGATTAAGTAAGGGAGTTAATTAGGAAAATAATTAATCAATCAAAATAATTAAGATCTAATTAATGAACAATTAAGAATAAATTAATCATAATCAGATATTAATTGATTCTACTTATGAATGTTTGGATTCTATTGAATGTGAATTATTTGATATCCCTGATTTGTGATGCTTTGTGATACATCCTGATTTATGTTGTGATCTGAAATTTCTATTTCTGTGATATATTACTATGTGAATATGAAAACCCTTGACCCGTAAACGACATTTGAATTTCGATGCGACAGGGAGTCGGATTCCAGTTGGTTATCCGAAACCCACATCGAATTGTAATGATGAATCTTTGTGACTGATAAATTTATTTTATCTATGAATCTGTGAATGAAGATAAGCGTTATCGATTTTACCGCTTATCGATATATCTGTGATGATTGATGTTGTTGCACTATTGTGTGAAACCCCTGGACTACACCATACACACACAAATATGGATTTCACGTGGAAATCGGTTAAGTCACAGATAATTTAAATTTGATGTTTTGAAATTGAAATTTTAATTTCAATTGATTTTGAAATTGGAAAGTTGGGTTTAAAGTGAAAAGCTTTTGAAATGGAATTTCAAAGATAAAAGTTATTTCGAATAACTTAATCGAGTTTTGAAAATTTAAATAATTTGATTTAAATTTGAAAATTTGGAATTGAATTCTATGATTTGAAACTAGGGATTAAAGATGCTATACAAGTTATATATGGGTTAACCCATTTAAAGGTATTGATTTGGGAATTTGAATTTAATTCAAGGGTTTTAACTCGTGTAAATATAACTGGATTTTCCTGAAAACGAAACTATTCGTTTTCAAATAGTAAAAGCTTTCACATAAGTAATGAACTTCCAAATTATGTTGAACGGTTTCAAGTTTGAAATAGAATTGAAATGTTTTGAAATTTATGAGATGAGTCTTTGATTCAAAGACCGAATGAGTTAATCTAACTTGAAATGGAATTGTTTTTGAAAGGCTATGAATGAATCTTTGAAAACGAGTTTTGAAAGCTATAAGTTAAATCTTGATTTAAAGATTTAACGATTTAACCAAATTGAAATGGAAATTGTTTTGAAATCTATAAATGGATCTTTGTGAACGGGGTAAACTTTGTGAATTGAATCTTTTTGTTTAAAAGATTAAAAGTGTGGAAATCGTTAAACCATTGAAGGTTTTTGAAATAAATCTTTTATTTAAAAGATTGGAAATGGTAATTTGTTTTACCATTCGAATGAAAAGTTTTGGGCTTTAAGCTGTGATTTAACTGAGACCCCAGTATCCATATGATTTTTAATTGCGCTCGTTATTCGGTTTAGCCGGGAAAGGACCTTTGTGTCATATAACCCATTCTGAATAGTGATACGATGTAAATGGATCGCATTTGAAGACCGGTGGTGAAGACCGAGTATTTGCGAGAGCGATAGGATGACCTGTCGATTGTCTCTGCACTGAGTAGCTACAGTATAGAGATTCCCTAAGTGATGAGAAATCCGATCGGGATTGTGAATACCCGGATTGCAAGGGCTTCTTTGGAAGTGCCTTCGGTTCTGTTCGAACCCGGAACAGACTTGTATGGATGTGTGTCTGACGTTACACTTTGAGATGTAAAGCTGGTTTCTATCAAATACATTTCTGTTGGTGGCGGAGAATTTATTCTCTTAGCTTAACACCCTTCTATGAGACGTACGAGCTCAGAGGTTATGTAGTTGATGGTTACTAGTGATACATTCCCAATTTGGTAATGTGGCATACGAAGTGCTGCTGATCAATTTTTGATTGAAGCGTTGCTTTGTGAAAAAGCGTGGCTTTGTGAAAAAAGCGTAGTTTTGTGGACGAGATTTCGTCGAGCCTCACAACCCGGTAATGGTCGAAACAGGAATGTTGCGACAAAGGTTTATAGGGGTAGCGCCCCTAGGGTATGTCATTTCCTTCTGGATAAAAGGTGATATCATGGTATGGAGCCCAGATATTTTACCTATGTTGATTATATTTTGTGGCTGTTGCTTTATGATCGAGGTACCTCGGATAAAGGTCGGTGACGACCGGGGGATGACATGACTTGTGTGTTAGTTACCTAGTTACAGCTGTACAGCGTGAGGTAGCGTCAGTGTGTTAGTTACCTAGTTACAGCTGTACAGCGTGAGGTAGCGTTGGCCTTTTGTTTGCAGAGATCCGGTTAGGATCCGGGGCGTCTTTCCAGAGGCGTTTCTATTTCGGTAAGGAAGTTCCTTTGCCTGATCATTTGTTGGAAATCCAAAGAAACAATACGAACCCTGTACGGTTTAAGTTGTATTACCTGCTATGGAATGTGGCGGTAACCTGCTATTGAACGTAGTAGCTATAGTAGGCATACGATGAAATGTTGTATGCTGGCTAAGATTTATATTATATTTTCGAAATGGTTTTCGACACTATGCACTAATGATAATAATATCAAAAGAATTTCTTTTGCGTAGTAAGCATGTTTGACTATCATAAGGAGAAATCTCCTCCAAGTCTGCGATTGCATTGTGTGTGTGGCGGGAGGCCTTATGGTAGTTTCATTTTCGAAAAGCACTGCGGATTTCAATGTTTATAAGCCTTTTGTGTTTGTTTAAAGATAAACTGTTTTGTTTGCTCATACTAGTCCCATGACTGACCCGGAGTTTATTGTTCCCTTCCTAAACTCTGGGTGTCCATCATTTTCCACACGGGCAGTCTAGAGTTGGGTTTTTCAGATATTCAGGTTTAGTAGATTATCTGGAGCTAGTTTAGTTCTTGGAGTTCATGGACTGCACTTGCTTATCTTTGTGCCTCGTTTTTGGGAGTTCGAGCTATTTCTGGATTGGTGCTTTGAAGATGGAGATTATCCGCTGCTGATGTTATCGTTTTCTTTCCACTGCTATTTCTTGTATCATATTGATATCATTGTTGTATATCATTCTGGATATTGTATTCATTGGAGTTGTATATGATATCATTGTTTTCTTTTTCTTCCGCTGTGTTATTTACTTAATTGTGTTATAAGATCCGGCGACTCGGATTTGAACGGTCGAATCTACGGCATTCGAGTACGATGTAAAGTATGGATGTTGATTTTCGAGCGCGAAAATCCAGTTCGTTACAGAAATATTTAGTAAAATGTGATTTAAGGCTAGTAAATGATATTGAATCTATTAAGTGAATATTCCCTGATTAAATAATAATGAAGTTAAATCAAGAGCTATATGAAACTGTTAAATTTAACTTTGAAAATGTTGAATATTAAAGCCTTGAAATATATTGAAAATTTAAATGGTATATTTAGAACTGAATTGAATTGATGAATGGAGCTTGAATAAATTTGAATTTGGAATTTGAAGTTGATTTGAATCGATTTGCAAGACTTGAGAAAATTAAATGCTTTACTTTATAAATTAATTAATATACATACTATCTTGGAAAATAGTTATATTTGAAAGGAAATGATATTTGGGTTTTGAAGTATAAATTAAATTGAAATGACCACGGTGTTATAATGTATATTTCCACCTTGTAGATAGTTCTGAAGATCC
The DNA here is from genome assembly GCA_030737815.1 of Allium fistulosum. Taxonomy (NCBI): domain Eukaryota; kingdom Viridiplantae; phylum Streptophyta; class Magnoliopsida; order Asparagales; family Amaryllidaceae; genus Allium; species Allium fistulosum. The sequence continues at coordinate 340,406,017 of CM060907.1, forward strand.
TTAGAGGATGGTTATCCCAAACATCCTTTAAGTTACTTGTATTTCAGTTGATATTTCACTTGAGTTGGATTTATTTATATAAGAATGTTAATCCTGACTCGAGTGTTTTGTGTTTTGCTTTACGCTCGGGTCAGACCGAGTGATACAGCATTTGAGACTCACCCTTGGAGTTTGGAGCTTCCTTTGGAGATCCAACTATCGCCTCAGCTTTCAGCTCTTCTAGTTGATTTGTTCAGAGAAGTCATTTGTTGTACTGGAGACTTCACTGCATTTGAGATATTCTATTGTATTTTATTTCTAACTCTGATGTTTATATAGTAGCTTCATGAACTACTATTTTATCTATTCCGCTGCGTATTATTGTATTACTCTGTGTCTGTGATTCTGTGATTGATTTATTTACTGCATATGTTGAGTTTTGCCAAATTTAAATTAACAATCTGATATTTTGAATTATTCAAGTCAGACATGTGTGGATTTATTGTCGATTTGAATGGTCCAAAATAGCACGTCGTTACAATTAATTTCATATCTTAATATATTTGAATTTAAATAAAATAAATGATTTTATTTAAATGAAATTTAGAAATGTTCTAATTCAGTTAGACTTCATAGGCCCAATAAAGATCCAATAGGGTAAAAATTTTGAAATTCACCCATAACTTCCGCCGCGGGCTGGTCCAGTTCCAACAATGGTATCGGAGCCCAATAGCTTGTGCAGTTTAAATTACTCATATTACGGCTAACTAATTAAGCCTTCCCACTTAGTGCGGTGTCTAGAAAGGTAATGTCTAGGATTGGAACTGGGTAATCAAGTACGCTATCCTACCTGGTTACCGGCCTGGCTCGAAAGGTGAAGTAAGCCCAAAGGTTGCTACTAATAGAAAAGGCCCAACTTAATTTGTGCCTCGGGCTAAATTTTAAAATCGTTTTGAAAATTAATGTTAAAGATTTTAAATTTAATAGTTAAATTTAAAATAAAACATGTTTATTATAAAAATTATAATACTACATAAGTTTTCAAATTTTTTAAAAGGATTATGATATTTTCAAAATGTTTGAAAATATTTATATAATAATTTCAAATTTTAAATTTATTAATAAGATTAATAAAATAAATAAATTAAATATGTTAATTAATTAATGCATATATGCATATAGTATATATGTTGATATATGTTATGTTAGTTTAAAATGTTTAAGATAACATAAGTATACATGTATGTATATAAGATAAATTTCGAAATCAATAAATTTTAATAAAAATTGTTTAATTGAATAAATTAATTAAAGGCTAATTAATTAAATAAAATAGACATATATATGATATATGTGTGTTACACTATAAAGGTTATAGTATACACTATAAATGTTATAGTAGATATCCAATATAAAAGTTATGTTGGAATACTAATTTAAAATTAATTAAAGAGTTAACTGATTAAAATTAATTTGATAAGATTTGACTAATGATATATCATACGTAAGGCTATCATATAAGTAATATGAAATATAAAAGTTATATAACAATAAAACTTATATGATATGTGTATAAACTAAATGTGGAACATTAAAGAAACCCAAACAGATTTGAGAAATAAATACACATGTAAATGTACATATACCATGATTTTTGATGTGCCTGGCACTTGAATCGCTGGGGTATTTCATAAGAAATATATTATTCTATAAGTCGACGTCACTCAATATATATATTGAAGATTATGATATCAATATAATGTTGTCATGTCCATATATATTAATAAATTACTTATATTAATAAATTACTTACATACTCCCTAGTTGTTGAGCAAACTCAAGCTAGGGATGCTATGCGTAGTATTATTAATATATTGTACAGATGAGGTAAGATAACTATATGTATTTGTTGAGCAAACTCAAGGTACATATACTATACTTAGGTCATCACGACATGGTAGGTATGAGTGAATAATCTCTTTCGATTTGTTGAGCAAACTCAAGGTTGAATGAGATTAGAACATGGAAAAATGGGTTAGGAGTTGTATATGATACAACTGATAAGGAGTTATCCATCGTTTGTGGGGCTATGATTTGTTGAGCAAACTCAAGGTTAGAATACCAAAACAAATGGGTCCTAACACCCACTAGTGAAGTTGTAAGACTTCTATGTTTCATCTTAGGGTTTGGAGAAACATAAAAGACTAGTGTGAGCCTTATTAGAAAAATGAAATGGTAACATTTAACCTTTCTAATATTGTAAGAACATATGCTATATAATGTTATAATTATCTACAATGATAAATTTGTGCATTTAATATGATTGATAAAACGTTTATCAGTTAACATATATAAACAAACTGAATTCAAAGTTGTCAAATAGAAATACAATATATACTTACTACTAATTCTAGTTGCATTTTATATAATGTTTCTATACCCATGCAAGTGCCTAATTTCAACTATTTAATACATTCGTAAGTTGGTAACTTATATGTTTATTTGGCTTAGACCGTGTATTGAATTTTATGAGTTTTTGAACTCTAAATGCAATTCAAGACTATGGATATTTGATTCATGTACTTTCACAGATAAATGTTATGTAGTGAACAGTCATAGTTTGCAGGGTACAATATTTCAATGAAGTTAGTTCATTAGAAGTAAGCCAATAAATAGTATTCTAAGATCATGTATTCGACTTGAATGATTTCAAAAGGATCATATTGTGTTAATGTAACACAAGACCATAAACTACGAGATGCATCTAAGAACTCGATCGTTGAAATGTCATCTTGATCGGTTTACATAAAGTGTAACATTTTTGATGTCTTAAATGTTAAGAATAATCGAATGCGCTTTTGAAAAAGTTTGTTATGATATTGTAGTAAGGTTTTCTTTTGAATAGTTTGACCATTTGAAAGAAAAACGAATGTATAAGAATAGATGTAATTTAAGGTAAAGTTGGAATGAAGAGAATGGATAGTCACTTCTGCTTCATAGAGAAACATTGGAAACAAGAATTGTAAATAATTGACACTTAATATTGGAATATGAAATATGATTTTTATTCCAAAATGTATTTTTATATAGAAGATTGTTTTCTCTAACATTTATTTCTTTGAGTTCAAGATATCTGATCAAAGAACTCTCCACTGTAAATTAGTTACAGCATATGAAATAAGTAGACAATATTAACAATTTTAAGTGAATGGTGGACCTCTAAATTTAGTACGCTATTATAGTAATAGCGGAAATAGTGGGAGCATGCCATATAGCATCTAATGATTGCATCAAATTATGAAAAAAAATTCGTAAAATGTACCTAACATTATTTGTGAAATAATGTTTATTTTTTGTATTGATTAAAAAATAGATATAACTATATTTCAATATGAGTATTATGAATATTCATTATGAAATAGAACTATATTATGGAATCTGTTTTCATAGTAAAAGTGATGCAACAAAAATACATATGTATCTAATATTATTTACAGTTGTTTTGGAATTATAGACTAAGCCATAGTTTTGAGAAATAATTTTACTATATGATCATGAATCATATGATACAGGTTAATTATATCTCAAACAATTAATGGCTATGCACCCATTCAGTGGGAGCATCATAAGAGTTGATGAACTCCTTGAATTAATACATATTGATGTATGCAATCACAAGTCTATTAATACCAATAGGGTTCCACATACTTTTTTATATTCATCGATGATTTATTACTAACATGAACATGTGTATTAGATACACATGTAGTAAGTTTATGATAAAATCATAGAATATAAAAGAAAAGTAAATAAAATAACATGAAATAGAATAATATGATTTGATCTGGTTAAATAAGTGAGTATATTGAAAAGAGTTCCAAATGTACCTAAAAATGAATATAGATTCAATCTCAAAAGTCACTCCTCCATATGATACATAATGATGCATCAATAAGGAGTAATCAGACATTGTTGGAAAATTTACGATTAATTGTGGGTGAAATTGAGTTAGTTTCTTTCTATAAGGTCATGTACTTAAGAGTAGTACACAAGGTTGACATTGATATTATTTCATCTAAACGAAAGTTTACAAAATCATACAAGATAAGGGTTTGTAAGAAATCCCAACATATCCTAGGCCAAGGAGTTGGCAGGTTGTGCGAGTCGAAAGATTGCAAGTAACAATTGTTCATGAGGTGTTTCCTGGAGATTTGACCAGGCAACTAGTACTCGGAGAAGTACTCGGCATCCATAGTGCTCGGCATCCGTAGTGCTCGGCATCCAGAAGACTCGGCGTCAAGTAGTGTTCGGCGTTCGGCGTAATACTCGGCATCAGTAGTACTCGGCATACAAAACTACTCGGCGTCAACTGGCACTCGGCGTCAACCAATGCTCAACGTCAGCTAGCGTTCGGCATCAATAGAACTCGGCGATAGGAATACTCGGCGATAGGAGTGTTCGGCATAAAGCAGAACTCAGCAGCAGGAGTACTCGGCAACGGGCATACTCGGCATCCAGGAGACGTTCGGTGTACATTACTATTCAACATGACACTATCGTTCGGCCAGCATGCATCATTCGACCAAAAGCTTCAGATAGAGTTGCGATCGGCTTCAGCTGCAACCATCCTGCACTTCTCACACAATCGAACGAACCATCCAGCACAGAGAGGACTGTTCGGCATGGAAGGGACCGTTTGGCACGGAAAGGACTGTTCGGCGTCAAAGCGTTTGGCATACCTGGTTCGGCATGCAGCGAACACTACACCTGGGCTAGAGCGTTCGGCTACCAAGCCCACTTGGGAAGTCCAGCCCATCTTTGTCTATAAATAGAGGGGCAGGGTCACAGTGAAGAGGATCCTTTTTTGGAGAGAACACCGGGGAGACTCTGCCATTTTTGAGACTCATCTTCTCTACTTAACAACTTCATTCAAGCATTTGATTCACGAATTGTATTTGCAATCAACAATAAGGAAGATCAATAAAGTTTAATCTCAAAGTGGACGTAGGCAATTACGCTGAACCACTATAAATTTGGTGTTCTTACTTTCTGCATTTAAATTAGCATTATCTTCTCTGTTTAATTTATCTTCATCAATTATATCTCTACATAATCTTTCTCTACGAGGTTAGTGACCAATTTTGGTGCTAACACTTTGGTGCTTTCACTGAGAATTGAATTCTCAGACCTCAAGGATCTGCTTTGAAGTTACTGGGTTGAACAAATCCCCCAAAGAAGATCCGACTCACTGATAGGACATCCGTTGATTCTACTCAGAGTTCATACCAATAACTCTACAATGGTAGGACCACGTACCAGGTCAGCTTCTCATAATGCGGATGCCCGCGAGACTGCTAGCGTGCAACAAGCAGGACCTAGCAATCAACCAGCGATTCCGAGTGCAGGAATTGCCGCTCAAGAACAGACTCCAGTTGTCACCAGAGTAGAGTTCAATGACTTGATGAGAGAACTTAGGGAAAGCAGGAGACAACTAGGAGAGCAGATGCAAGCTAACGCCAACCTGATGGCACAACTCACTCAACAGCAGCAACAGAATGCTGGGGGCAATCCCGCTCCTTACTCTTCATCTGACAGCTCAACTTCCTCTGATGAACCTCCCAGGCGCAGACGACGTAAGACTGAAGCTGCACAAGCAGAAGCTGATGTTCAAACAGCTGGGGACCGTAACCAAGCAAGAGCTGGAAACTTCAGGACCGGAGTGCAAACGGAGGATGGAGGCCCAGGCCATCAAAACGCTAACGATGTCAAACCCCAAGACGCGCGACTGGAAGATCACCAGGAGAGGAGGCATCAGCATGGACAGGCACGTAGAACAGACCTTAACCTCCCGCCTTCCATACAGACACCAAATCTGACAACCATGATCAGGCAATTGATGAAAGAAAATCAGGGCTTATCGAATGATGACTGGGGAGTGCCAAGAAGTCATACTCCATTCACGGATGTTGTGTTGCAGGCGGTGTACCCCAGGAAGTTTAGTATGCCTACTATCCCTGCGTATGAAGGGAAGACTAACCACAGACAACATGTCATGAGGTACGAATGGATGATGGATTCAGCTAGAGCAAATGATGCCACCAAGTGTAGATGCTTTCCGATTACTCTCTCTGGGATCGCTACTATGTGGTTCACCCGACTTCCTCCGCGGTCCGTATCAAATTTCGAAGAGTTGGCAAGGAAGTTTATTGAGCAGTTCAGAATACACACTACACGCCCAAAAGACGTAATGTCTCTGTCAAGTGTAATCCAAAATCCCGGGGAGTCATTGAAGGAATATTTACAGAGATTCCACGTTGCGACAACTGAAGTCAGTAACCCCAATGACCATGCAATTCTGATGGCTGTAATGAGAGGTGTGGATCCAGATTCTGAGTTCGAAGACTGGTTGGCAGGAAAACCTCCAACTACGCTAGAGCGTTTCTACTCAAAGGCACACCAATTCATAAGAAGAGAGGAAGCTAGGTGGGTACGACGAGATAAGGCAGTAGGACCTGTCCAAGAATCTATGAAGAGCAACATTGCTGTGAAGCAGTCCGGAGACAGCTCGGGAAAGGTCCAAGTCAATGTCCAGAATAAGCCTGGGCAGTCTAAGGAGTCCGGAGGAAGAAATCAAGGGAAGAAGAGAGAAGCGAGGAAGTGGAAGTCGAGAATTCCAAGCTACAGCGAGTATACTCCGCTGAACGCACCGCTTGAAAACATTTACCTATCCACCTGCAATACTTTTCAATACAGAAAGCCACGTCCAAAAGAATCAACCGAGGAACAGAAGCGGACCGGGAAATATTGTCGCTTCCATGAGACTTATGGGTACAATACGGAAGAGTGCAGACACCTGCACGACGCTATCGAGAAGTTGATCAGGCAAAAGAAGTTGCAAGAATTTGTGAAGGATCCACAGGAAGGAGGACAGGGAACGTCCAACCCAGGTCGTGCACCAGCTCCGCGTCGTCCCGAGGAGCCTGCCCGAACCGTAGGTAGACTAGTCATAAATACAATTATCGGCGGACCTCACCCCGCAGATAAGAATTGGCAAGAGATGGAGCGATATGCAAGTTCCCTGAAGCATGCCGATTTTGAGTGTTGTTCGAACGTGGAGGATGGGACCCCTGCTAAGCAGCAGCGCGTAATGACAGACGATATTGTGTTCAGAAACAGAGACGCTGATCAAGTAGAGGCTCCACCATTGACCCGATGGTCATATCTGCAACGATCGGACCAGCATATGTAAAAAGAATTCTGATTGATTGCGGGAGTTCTGTCAACATAATCTTCAAGAAGGCTTACGACCAAATGAAAATGGAAACAAAAGACCTGAAACCATCCAAAGCTCGTATTCATGGCTTTAACGGCGCTGCGACCGATGCAGTGGGATATGTCGAGTTGCCAGTTGAACTGGGATAAGGCGAGCGTCGGAGAGTGCGAATTCTACCCTTTGTAGTTTTGGATGTGGATTCTCCATATAATGTTTTCTTGGGCCGGACGGCCCTGGCTGAGTTTAGGGCAGCATTAGCCCCGTGGTGTTTAACTTTGAAGTTCCCAACTGACAAAGGAGTAGGTATCGTCCATGGCGATCAAGCAGCTGGTCATTCCTGTTATGTGGCTGAGCTCCGAGAGGCCCATCGGAGGGAGAAGGGAAAGGTTGCGGACAATCTCGTTCGCATCCTTAATACGGATAATTGACAAGTAGTGCCCGAGCCCTGGCTCGGGCATAGTTCTCGGATATTCGGAGATATAGATCCGAGAGACGACGATGAGAAACCCAGGGAAGAGAAGGCGGCGCCGGCTGAATTAACAGTTGACATTTCAGTTAGCCGTGACGACCCCTCGCGAATACTGAAGATCGGATCACAGCTTGGCCCCGCGATGACTGAAGACCTTAGCGATTTCCTCCGGGAGAATCTTGATGTTTTCGCCTGGATGCATTCCGATATGTGTGGGATTTCCCCCGCCATCACGAGCCATATGTTGAACATAGACCCGAAATACGTTCCAGTCAAACAAAAAAGGAGAGGAATGGATCCGGAGAGGTCCGCCGCTCTCGGAGAGGAGGTGGACAAACTCAAAGCAAATGGGTTCGTCCGCGACGCCCTCTACCCTGAATGGGTATCCAACCCCGTGCTGGTGAAAAAGGCGAATGGGAAATGGAGGACTTGCGTAGATTATTCCGACTTGAACAAAGCATGCCCTAAGGACAGTTTCCCGTTGCCTAGGATCGATCAGTTGGTCGACTCCACCGCAGGACACGAGCTGTTGTCATTTATGGATGCGTACTCAGGGTACAACCAAATCCTGATGCATATTCCGGACCAAGAACACACCAGCTTCGTGACAAATGTCGGACTGTACTGCTATGTAGTGATGCCCTTTGGATTGAAGAACGCAGGGGCAACTTACCAGCGTTTAGTGAATCGAATGTTCAAGGACCAGCTGGGTAAAACGATGGAAGTCTATGTGGATGACATGCTCGTGAAGTCACGACGGTCAAACGACCACATTCGAGACTTGGCTGAAATGTTCGACATACTCAGGTTTTACGGGATGAAGATCAACCCTCTGAAGTGTTCCTTCGGCGTGGCATCGGGGAAGTTTTTGGGATTCATCGTCAATGCTAGGGGAATTGAAGCCAACCCAGAGAAGATCCAAGCTATTCGAGATGTGCAAGCGCCCAGGACTATAAAGCAAGTGCAGAGTTTGAATGGAAAAGTAGCTGCGCTAAGTAGATTTATATCCAGGGCAACTGACAAGTGCATCCCATTCTTTGATATAATAAAGAAGGGGGAGAGAAATTTTGAATAGACGTCTAGTTGTGAGGAAGCATTCTAGAATCTGGTGAGGCATCTGGAGAGTCCACCAATGCTGTCAAAACCAGTTGACCACGAAATGTTATATGTATACTTAGCTGTATCCCCACATGCGATAAGTGCGGCTTTGGTTCGTGAGGAGGATCGAGTCCAGAAGCCGGTGTATTATGTTAGCTAGCGTTTAACGGGGGCAGAGAGGAATTACCCTAAGATCGAGAAATTGGCTTATTGCTTGGTGATTGCATCACGTAAGCTGCGCCCATACTTTCAAGCACATTCAATCGGTGTTTATACCAATCAACCCCTGAGGCAAGTACTCCAACGGCCGGAAACTTCTGGAAGGTTGCTAAAATGGAACATCGAGTTGAGCCAATTCGATATCGCCTACTTACCACGGAGAGCCATCTGAGGGCAAGCGTTAGCAGATTTCATCGCTGAGTTTACCATACCCGTCAAACCGGATGATCACGACATCATTCCCCCCGTTCGATGGAAATTATACACTGACGGTGCATCAAACGACCGTTGCTCCGGCGCGGGCATAGTTCTTATAACTCCGGAAAACCGATCAATCTGTTATGCCCTGAAGCTTGATTTCCCGGCTACAAATAACGAAGCAGAATATGAAGCACTGATCGCTGGCTTAAAGCTCATCAGGGAACTCGGGATCAAATCAGTCGAAATCTTTTGTGACTCACAGTTGGTGGTTTACCAAGTACGGGGAGACTACCAAGCAAAGGGACGAAAGCTCGCTCCGTACCATGTTCAGGTCCAAGAACTACTTTCGAATCTCGAGCGTTATGACATTTCACATGTCCCGCGCGAACAGAACAAAGAAGCCGACTTGTTGGCTAAGTTTGCGAGTACCGGTGATGCGCAGCAAATGGGATTGTATCCCGTTGAAGCCTTGCATGCCCCGAGCATAGACGAGATGAAAGTCGATCGTGTGTTGGAAACGGAGATCGAGAAGGAATCGTGAACCCCATTCAAACTGTACCTAACGATCGGAGCCTTACCAGAAAAAAGAAGCGAAAGACGGCAAATCCTTCGAAAGGCCGCGCGATACGTAATGCAGGATGGGTCAATGTATCGAAAAGGATTCTCGGTCCCATTATTACGATGCATCGCTTATGATGAGACAAAGCGGGTCTTAAGAGAAGTTCATGAAGGGGAATGTGGTGACCATACTGGGGGGCAAACGCTAGCAAAGAAGATCCTCCTCTATGGATATTAATGGCCAACCATAAACCGGGACGCCGCAAACTACGCGAGAAAGTGTGACAAGTGTCAAAGATACGCGAAAATTTCGAGGACTCCATCAACGGAACTCACGCAAATGGTTAGTCCCTGGCCGTTTGCGATCTGGGGGATCGACATAATCGGCTCTTTGCCTATATCCAAAGGTGATGCGAAATACGCGATAGTTGCAGTCGACTATTTCACAAAGTGGGCTGAGGCAGAGCCTTTGGCCACAATCACCTCTAAGAAGGTCATTAACTTCGTTGTACGAAACATTATATGCCGTTTCGGCCTTCCTCGCACCATCATTACGGACAACGGGACGCAATTCGAAAGCAGAGAGTTCAAAGAGTTCTGTTTGAAGTACGGTATCGAGAAGAAGTTCGCCGCCGTTGCACACCCGAAAGCTAATGGAAAAGTCGAGGCCGTCAACAAAATAATCAAGTCCATACTGAAGAAGCGCCTGGAGAAGGTTGGAGGCAGGTGGGTAGATGAACTCCCGACAGCATTATGGGCATATAGAACTACCTACAAGTCCGCGACCGGCCACACTCCATTCGCCTTGGCATACGGCTCCGAAGCTGTTATACCCGTGGAACTTGAAGTTCCATCACATCGGGTGACATAGTATGATCCCAAGACGAACCAGAATCTCTTGTTGGAATCACTGGACTGCATCGACGAAAAGCGTAAAGAAGCTGAATTAAGGGCGGCAGCGCATAGACATCGAGTCAAGCGTTACTACGACGGTAGAGTCCACCCAAGGATCTTTGATGTGGGTGATCTCGTTCTGAAACGAGTCTTCCCGGTACCATCACGTATGAATCCCAGCTGGGAGGGTCCGTATGCCATTGAACGGAAGCTTGGAGAGGGAACATTCAAGCTAGCGACCGTCGATGGCACGACACTCCCCCGAGCATGGAACAGTGAACATCTGCGGCACTATTACATTTAGCATGTTTTCTTTCTTGTCTTAGGCACTGTTATTTCCTGCATGTTTCCATTCAGTCATAACTTAGTTTTTTTTAAAGTTGTAATCGAGCAGTTTAGTTGATTTTCATTAATAAAGGCTTGAAGCCGTATTTTCCATGAATCATTAACGTTTCTATATCTCATAATTGAATGACGAACTACATTATCTTGTACGACGTATGGACTCGTATAAACAATTTCAAATCTCTGAATCCCCAGAGCGCGGATCGGAGTACTCTAAGTCCCCGGAGCGCGGACTAGAGTATAAACGATTTCAAATCTCCAAATCCCCAGAGCGCGGATCGGAGTACTCTAAGTCCCCGGAGCGTGGACTAGAGTATAAATGATTTCAAATCTCTGGATCCCCAGAACGCGGAGCCAAGTACTCTAAGTCCCCGGAGCGCGGACTAGAGTATAAACGATTTCAAATCTCCGAATCCCCAGAGCGCGGATCGGAGTACTCTAAGTCCCCGGAGCGTGGACTGGAGTATAAATTATTTCAAATCTCCGGATCCCCAGAACGCGGAGCGGAGTACTCTAAGTCCCCGGAGCGCGGACTAGAGTATAAACGATTTCTAATCTCAGAATCCCCAGAGCGCGGATCGGAGTACTCTAAGTCCCCGGAGCGCGGACTAGAGTATAAACGATTTCAAATCTCTGAATCCTCAGAGCGCGGAGCGGAGTACTCTAAGTCCCCGGAGCGCGGACTAGAGTATAAACGATTTCAAATCTCCGAATCCCCTGAACGCGGATCAACTTACTCTAAATCCCCGGAGCGCAGATTTAGGGAAAAGTCCAAGTACACGAGAGATGTAGAACAAGAAATATGCCATGTCTGGAGATGTTCGAACATCACGAAAATGGACCGGGAGATGATGCGACTCATAAGAACATGAGCTGCGACTACAGTTAATCAGCAGACAAAAGAAAAAGCAAGAGAGTCATTCAAACAAAAAGAAACTAAACTTCATTTCAGTAGTTCAAAATGGGGTTACACAATTACTCCTACAAAACTCAGAGTTGAGAACTTATCTATACAAGCTACAAGACCTAAGCAAGAAGCTCGTCGAACGAGTGTATCGATTACTTCTTCGTTTTCTTCTTCTTATCTTCCTTTGTTTTTTCCGACGACTCCTCTCCCTCGCGCTTTTTCTTGGATTTCTTGCTTGCCAAAGAAGCGGAGTCGGGAGTAGGGGACGGAACATCTAGTGGTTTGGACCTGCCCGGGAGAATGATTTTCAAAGGTCTGTTCCGTGGGTCGGTAAGTTCCAGGATTCCAGGTTCAACTTTGACCTCAGCCTTTTTCTTCTCCTCTACGGTGAGGCGGTCCTTCATGCTCATCTGTGAAGTATGCTTAGAGGCGCCAGTGATTTCAATTTCATCACTACCTTCGGCAGGAGATGAAGTGTCAAGCTTATCATCATCTAGCGCCCTAATCACTTGAGCATCGGGACCAGAAATTACTCCCGCATGGACAGCGTCGCTAGTTTTCTCTGCCTCCTCCTTGGCATCATCGCTCCTTGGAGTCGGCTCGGCGTCAGAACAGCCTACATGAAAACATAAAGAATGAGCGTTAGAACGAATAACCACTGTTGAAAAATGACGGGATCTTTCAACTTCTAGAAAAGAAGAGTTTCCTACTGGGCTCTGGTTGGCTATCGGTTGCGCGTGGGGTTTCACCCTCCAGAATAGGAGATAGCACATGAACACCAAGCCCGGGATCTTCAGGGTCGTAGCCGGCGTGCTGCTCGAACAGGTCAAGTGTCGGCCGACCGGCCGGTTGAGCAGTAGGAGGAGCAGTAGTGTGAGGAGCCATAGTCTCAGCCCCAGACGGGCCAGCTTCATCATTTTTCTCTTTTGGAAGGGGAGAGCCTTTGCTATAAAGCGTCAATGCTGCGAATAAATCCGCTGGCTCATTCCCCCTAAGGAACTCCTTCACCAAAGCATCCTCATCGACCTCTTCAGAGCCCGACTCGATTTTCCTGATCTTTATCAAAGTTTCCCAGGCCTCAGCTAGGGATTCGAGGTAGCCGTCGCCCAAGAATGTTAAGTCGCGATGCATAAGGACGCGGGCTCCATATTCAGCGATCAACGGGTCAAACATGCTTTTGACCTCTTCCCTACCGGCCTCTGCGGCCGCCTCGAGGTGAGAATCAATCTCCTCCGCAGCCTCTCTTTTGCCCTCCTCACGGGCCTCATCCTTCATTTTCTCAACCCCGGCAAGTTCGTCATCGAGCTTCGTTTTTAGGAGACGAGTAGCAACGATTTCATCACAGTATCGCTGTGATTCTTCTTGAGCAGCTACCTTGTCCTCCTTCTCCTTGGAGAGTAATTATTTCAGCTCTCTGACTTGCACAACGAGCGCATCCCACTCTTTTTGGACAGAGTCTTTTTCTAGGGCAAGGGCACCGCTGCGCTGGATTGCCTCATCAAGCTCCTTCTTGTAAGCCATCTCTAAGCGAGTAACTGCCTCAGCAGTATCTTTTGCGCTTTGTTCAGCGGCTTCCAGCTTCGACTTGTACGAAGCGAGCTCTACGTCTTGGTGCTCGATGATGTTTTTGTCGCAGCCAGCCTCCAGTTTCAGGCGATCAATCTCCTGTTGACGCTCAACGGACACCTCCGAGATCTTCTCCACCAAGTGCACAAACGCGTCATGTTGAACATAGACGTCGTTATTGCAGGCAATGGCACTCTACTTCACGTGCCCAGGAATATGGTGAATAGCTGGGAGGAACTTCAAACCGTCAAAGCAAATTTTCGGAAACTCGGCCCGAAGATCGACCATCTTTTCCGCGACAGTTGGATCAACCGCGGGAATAGGGGGAGGAGGCTTTGGAAGTTCTCCCCTTTTTCGTGGTTCCCAAACTTGCCTCGTACTCGATGAACCGGAGTGTTGTTCTCGAGGAGCATCAGAGTGGTAACCCTTCTGTGAAGTTTTCTCTTTATCCGGCACAGTTGGAGGAAGAGGATCACGGGACTGCGAAGATTGAGAATATGCCTTCTTGCGGTGAGACGACTCACGGGGACGATTGTCTCTATCTTCATAATCGTCTCTGCCCCTGCGTCTGCCTGAACCAGAGTCCTGTCCAGAGTGATGAAATATGGAAGAGCCATGAAGGCGATCGAGTCCGTGAGAATGCCCCATATCACATGCAAAGAATGGAGATAACAACGAGTTAAGAAAAATCCGTGAGATAAGAAAAAACTTGAAGTGTATGATGGAATGCGTATGTGCGTGTGTGTCCCAGTGTTCCCCCCGACGGACCCGTTCGTTTATCTTTACTAATCGGAGTGTTGTCTCCTTGGACCGGGAGTTGAACTCCCGCATTGCCTTTAACGGGCGAAGAAAACTTGAGGGCTTCAGGATCATCAAACCCGTAATTGAGAATATCATCGGGAATAGACAGGTTCGACAGGCCCCTTAGGGAACTTTCCAGGTGCTGAGAGGAAGCCTCTTTCTCAGGCGGGATAGGCATGACTTTTGAAGTGCCACCAACTTTCTCCTTCTGAACTTTATATTTTAACTTCCTCTTTCCCTTCGAAGGGGAGGATGACGTCTCAATATCTTGAACTTCGACTGCCGGATTCCAAGCGGGACCGACATTCTCGCCTTGAGTCTCAAGAGCTTCGTCTTCTTTGCGCTCGCCTTCTTCGTGCGTATCGGGAGTGCGGCGCGACGACGATTCGGCCTGTTTTTTCCCTTTACCGGACGAAGGTTTGGGAATGATGACACTTTCTGGAAGGCTGATCCGACGACCAGGGGCTAGCAAGCCAAACCCCGACAGTGATTCATTTGAAATGATAGTCCGGATGTCTCGTTCCTCGGCAGGAAGAGCTCTAATGGCTTCAACAGCCTCAGAATATCCTCGGCCTTCCGGACGCGGGTTGATACCTGAAAAGATGAAACAAAGAGTTAGGAAAAGCATGACTCCGGTTAAATGCGAATATTGACTCGGCAGAGAGACTTACTGCCTTCAACCCATCTCCTCGCAAAACCAGGAGGACAGCGCACATAAAACCATTCCTGTTTGTACAGAGCGAATTTACTGCATGCCCCTGTCAAGATTTGGCATTTGTGGTACGGCTCGAGGAACATAAAGGAAGGACTGTCTTTTCGTCTCTTGATCATATAAATATATATGATATCGCCAGCGGTTGGAGGTCTAGAGAAGACGGCCATGAAAAGTAAGTAGGTCCCGTATAGAAACGCATGGCCGTTCGGGTGCAGCTGCGACGGAGCTATGTCAATATACTGCAATACATCCCGGAGAAATAAATTGAACGGAGGCACGCTGCCCATCCAACACATGAACTTGTTACAGGCGGTATACCCGACTGGAGGCAGATGAGGACGATCGTGTCGCGAAGGGACCAACACGTCGGCGAAAGGGATCCCATGAATGGAGCACATCCGTCGGAGAGCGGCTTCGTTGATCTTCGAAGCTTGTGAATCGATCGGATTGTCTAGAAGAATTGCTGCTTCCAAGGCATCAGGTGCTAAGTTGTGAGCAGGAGAAGTCGACGGATTAGAAGTATCAGCAGCTTTTGGCCTTGATGACGGCCCAGGCCTGTCGGATATAGTGGCGGAGCTAGACTTTCTTGACATCCTCAATAAATAACGAACCTGGCAAAGTGCTTGAGAAAACTATACTTGATAAACGTTGAACGTTAGAATTGGCAACACGAGTTTTCCCCCCACGTGGTGTGTGAACTAGTGCAAGCAATTGTGTACAAGCAATAAAAATCTAAAGATTTCAAAGATATAAAAATGTGCTTCGAATCGTCGCCTTCGAAGACCGTCATCGCTGACCATCTCAAAAAGCCCGTTAAGTCTACTAAAAGCTAGGGAGTTAATGATCCGGGTCAGTTCCACATGTTGGTGTGCTTAGATCTTTGTCCTTGTATTGATTAGGCAAGGCAATTGTTCGTTCGGCATTTTACAGTGTTCGGCCTAGTATGTTTGTTCGGCAGGTCGGTTATTCAAAACGAATACTGTTCGGCATTTAAATGGTATTCGGCAATTTTATCGTTCGGTCTAAGTTCTATTCGGCATGTGCGTCTGTTCAGAAATTGTACTGTTTGGGCTAAGTTCTATTCGGCATGTGCGTCTGTTCGGCATTTGAGTGTTGTTTGGCCTTAGTTCGTTCGGCTAAGTCATAGTGGCATTTTAATAAGTGCTAGGCCTGGGTTCGTTCGGCCAAGGTAGTGCTCGGCAACTTCCCATTCCACCGTCCGGCGCATGACGACATACGCCGGAGCAGCGCTAAGCCGACCAACACCTTTACCTCCTCCAACACCTTCTTTCTTTTTTCTTCCCTTTAACTTTGGTTTGACACGAGGAAGCTAAGCCCATAGGTGAACCTGATCATTCCTCCTCGCATCATCGTTCGGCAGTGAAGACGCGGTAAAGACGACCTACTCAAAGGCCTTCTACGTGACACACTCGGCCATCTCATTTGAAATCTACTTGAATCGTACGAGAAAAGATACCTAGTTTGCAGATTGGAGATTAGGATGGAGTAGTTAAGTTTTAAATCCGGACGACTGAATAGAATTGAAAGTCTTCGAGGAACGGCAGAAGTAAAAAAGTAAAGGGGAGAAGAAGGAAAAGACCTGGTTTTATAGAGAAGGGAGGTGGAAGTCGAAGGGGCTATACCCGGTAGAACAGGTCAATACCACAGTGTTCGGCATCAGAGCAAAGTGTCGTTCGGCACATGAGGATTGTTCGGCTTCGAACGTATCGTTCGGCGTCCAGGCCACGCTCGTCACACACCTCCGTTACAGGCATTCTCGAGAAGGCATCACCAAGGAAAGTTGAACTAGATTCAAAGCGCATCACGTTCGGCCACGCGATACACTTTGGGGGGCAAGTGTTTCCTGGAGATTTGACCAGGCAACTAGTACTCGGAGAAGTACTCGGCATCCATAGTGCTCGGCATCCGTAGTGCTCGGCATCCAGAAGACTCGGCGTCAAGTAGTGTTCGGCGTAATACTCGGCATTAGTAGTACTCGGCATACAAAACTACTCGGCATCAACTGGCACTCGGCGTCAACCAATGCTCATCGTCAGCTAGCGTTCGGCATCAATAGAACTCGGCGATAGGAATACTCGGCAACAGGAGTGTTCGGCATAAAGCAGAACTCAGTAGCAGGAGTACTCGGCAACGGGCATACTCGGCATCTAGGAGACGTTCGGTGTACGTTACTATTCAACATGACACTATCGTTCGGCCAGCATGCATCATTCGGCCAAAAGCTTCAGATAGAGTTGCGATCGGCTTCAGCTGCAACCATCCTGCACTTCCCACACAATCGAACGAACCATCCAGCACAGAGTGGACTATTCGGCATGGAAGGGACCGTTCGGCACGGAAAGGATTGTTCGGCGTCAAAGCGTTCGGCATACCTGGTTCGGCATGCAGCGAACACTACACCTGGGCTAGAGCGTTCAGCTACCAAGCCCACTTGGGAAGTCCAGCCCATCTTTGTCTATAAATAGAGGGGCAGGGTCATAGTGAAGAGGATCCTTTTTTGGAGAGAACACCGGGGAGACTCTACCATTTTTGAGACTCATCTTCTCTACTTAACAACTTCATTCAAGCATTTGATTCACGAATTGTATTTGCAATCAACAATAAGGAAGATCAATAAAGTTTAATCACAAAGTGGACGTAGGCAATTACGCTGAACCACTATAAATTTGGTGTTCTTACTTTCTACATTTAAATTAGCATTATCTTCTCTGTTTAATTTATCTTCATCACTTATATCTCTACATAATCTTTCTCTACGAGGTTAGTGACCAATTTTGGTACTAACATGAGGGATCTTGTATGAATCTCCAAAAAAAAATTTTTGGAAAGGTCTGTCATCAAATGACATATTTATGTTTTGAACATAATTTTTTAAACTAAAATCAGTTCTATAAATAAAAAGGTTTATAAAGCGTTTATGAATCCCTATTCTATTTGCACTAAGAAACAATTGTTGTTTCAAGATATATCAACTTCACTATGAAGGAAATTCTTTGAGAATTTTTTGGTAGTTAAATGGAATTGGATCCGATCCATAGAGAGAAATGATTATATGAGATGCAGTGAAATTAACTAACCTAAATGAACACATAGCATTAGAATGTCTAATAAGTATTCTCATACATCAAAGAGAAACTATGAGTTTCCTATTAATGTCAAAAATATACATTACCCTTGGTTGTTCAATTAAACCATTAAGATTGTTGACTATATATGGTATGATGCGCAAATCTGAAAGAATTCCAGGTACGCTATCAAAATACAATTTTGGTGGTCGTAACCAAAGAGATGTGATCCATCGGCCGAGATTGTGTCTTTATTGGAAAGACTAATGTTGTTGGAATTAAATGAGTAATGTTGATAAGAATAATATCGCAAATTTCAATTGTTGAAATTAGCAAAACAGATTCGGTATTCAACATGCTCAAGTTAATTCAGATTTACTCACAAAATTATCGCTCGATAAGACTTAATGTTTGGTACTTATGTATTGAAACAAAAAATTCTAAATAATGATTTAGAGTAAGCCGTTTACACATATAAACCAAAAATGCCTCGAAATCAGTGGGAGCGATATTGGGTTTGTGAGTCTTTGGATATGATCTAAGAAATGATACGAATGTATCATTTTATAAGCATTAAGATTGAATAAGTATTTTGATAGAGATATCAAATATTTTGATTTTTAATCAAAGTGTAGAGGAAGCGTGTGTTCATAAGAAAGAACGTTAAAAGGTACATTGATATTTCTAAACTATAAGTAAACAACATGTTGTTGATTTAACAATATTATTGTATTAAAATCAACTTTAGTTTTTTCAATACTAAATTTTGGATTGTAAATGATGTCTTCTATGGTAAGTATAAATGATATAGGGATTGTCCCAAAATGATATACAAGAGCACCCTATTAAAAAGAGAACATGTAAGTTGATTCCTTATGCATTAGCAATAGGAATTATCATATAGGTTATGTTGAGTATGATATTGTGTTTTGTTTATGTATTTGATACATAGAGCAAATATAAATTCCAAATTGATATCACTAAATGGTTGTTTGAGGTGTTCTCGCGCATTTATGAAATTCTTGTTTATAGAAACAACGAACTCGTTATGATGGAATGTTTGGGCACAAAATTTTATAAGTGATATCGAGTATAACATGTTAATGATAAAATTCAAGTTAAAATTTTTAGTTTAAAAATGTTTCAAAATAAAAGTGATTGTGGTCGATTCAATGAAACGTTGAGAACATTAACTTGAACAGCGCTATAGTAAACCAATGTATATAGATATAAATGCACAAATTTATAATTGAGCCAAAGGAGATTCCAAATGTGGAGAATCCCATAATATTGTTATAAGATAAAAATATCATGAAATTGGTCAAGATAGAACTTAAAGCTCAGCAGAAGTTGAAAGGCATACTTCGAATCGTTTCACATGATAAAAGCAGTTTATTAGTGTTAGAGAGAGTTAAACGACAAAGTGGATAATTAAAACATAATAGCATACCCATTCACTAAGGGGCCAACCTAATTGGTTTTGAGAAAATTGATTGAGAAGTTGGAATTAGATTCCATAATTGACCCCAAGTGCAAGTGGTAGATTGATAGAGTTAGGGGTATGCCCTAGGGGAAATTATGTAATTTGTTACATATATCTAACACGTTGACCAATCTTGTTCGAAATAAAAGGTATTTTCTTCCTATTATATACTTGATATAATGTGATTATGTTAATTAATTAACTTACTTAAAAGTATATATAATAGAAAAATCCATAAATGGTATGTTTTGTGATGGTAGTTACAAAGTGTTGTAACCGTGAGTAATTTATCACAACAAAACAAATATACCATTTTAAATGTTCCTAGTCAAGATGCGTCGAGACTGGATATCGATGTGTCCGTTGAGACTGGAGTATGTAACGCTCTCCAAATATTGGACAGTGTATTTGTAACAACCCTGGTTTTGGTGATTACCTGTGATATTAAATTATAACGGTGGTTATAATTTAATAATGGAGAAATAAAATAATTTGGAGATGTAAATTTGTTAAAATCGTTTATTTTAAATAAACAAGAAGTTTTGGAATCAAATTGTTGAAAATAAGGTTTTAAAAATTTATTTTGGTTGTTTGTGATAAAAATGAACATTGTACGTTTTTAATTTGGTAAAATGCAATAATTTTGCAAATTATTGCCAAATGTGATTTTTATTAATTTTAAAAGAAGCATTTGAATTTATTATGATATATTTTATAAATAAAAAGGTGAAATTTTGTTATAAAATAATTTTTGGGTGTAAAAATGTTGTTAATAAGATTTGTTGTATTCAATTGGACAAAAAAATGTTTTTTGTGTAAATTTTAATGTTAAAAATAGTGTTTTATGTAATTAATGGTGTAAATTGGAGTATTTAATTAAAAATGGAGTTTTAATAATAGAAATTGATTTTATGGCTAAAATAATTTTTATTTATGTTGTGAAACATTTTTGGTAAACATAAACATTTGTTGAATAAAATTTATTTGGTTTAAATATGTGTAAATATATGAAAATATGGTGAATAAAAGTGCTTACATAGAATAACTTAGTTTATTTTTAACTAAGTATTTACATATGTGCTATTGGGTAGTTTTCAGTCCAAACCCAAACCCAATAACACAATTTTTCTTTCTGGTTTTGAGAAAAAGAGTACGTACATTACTCAATTCTCTTCTCCTTCCTGAAAAAAAGAAAACCATGGCTGCTTTGTTTTAATTTTCAAAATCTCGCATCCAAATTAAGCAAAATCAAGGGAAAATTAAAGGGGAAATTAGCAAATCAAAGAGAATAATAATTAATTAAAACCAAAATCATAAAATCATTTCATCAATTTTTTTGTTTTGAGAAGTTGTTGTCTGTAACATCCTTTTTCCTTTGTCTGCATGTTCTTTTTCTAACTTCTACAGATCAGTGAAGCTTCTTTGGACCAGAAAGACATCATCTTGCTACTCAAACTCACTCAAAATCATGCTAAGGTGAGTTACAACTCACAAAATCAAGCTTACACAAGTTGTATGCTGATATATATATTGGTTTTGGCTTACTGCAAATAAAATTTCTTGCTTGAAAGTTTACAGTGAAAATCTGTTCTAGAGTGCTTCTTTTTGTCCTCATATCTCTTTATTCTTGTCTTGAAATCATGATGAAATTTCTCCGGATTGTAATTTAAGTGTTTCTGTTTTGGCATGTTAAGTATCATGCCCTAAACCATCTTGTAATTACCTGAAATCTATGCTCAAAAATCGAATCGAGGAAGGCAGAATTTCCTATAGAAATCGCGACTCAAAGTTCGACAAGGCAACCATGGGGGTCGACCTTAGGGTCGACCCAGGTAAGAGATAGGTTGACCTTAGGGTCGCCTATGCAGTAGAAGGGTTGACCTTGTGATGCCCCACCCCAAGACCCACACTAACAAAGAGTATTACTAAGTAATATTGTCTGCTAATGCAGAGAATAAGATTGTTTAGGAGCGACCATCCATAGTCTTGTATTAAATAAGCATTAAGTATGTCGATAATGTGCTCTCTTTTTTTCATTTTTCATTTCATTTTAAGTGGTTCGACATACTTAATTCTTATCTAATACAATACTATGGTGGCTACAGGATCTATTCAGAACATAACACAATAGAAATAATAAACACAGATCATATTACAGCAGACACAGTCATATATACATATACATCAAGTATAATACATAGTGTTGTACGTGGTGATACAACCACAATACATATACATCAAGTCCCCACAAAATAATATATACACAACCAAGTCATGATATCACACTACAAGATGAGCTACACAAAAACTATGCATATGATCCAAAAAGGTCGATAGAAGGGTCCATAGAGAACAACTAACCAAGAGCCAAATAATCTAAACTGCAACTCAGTCTGACCTAAGTAATAAGTACACAGATCAGCCTAACTTGAACAAGATGATTAGTAGATGATAGATAAGATATAATTTCTCATAAGGGAACATTCCTTTAATAAAAAAGGAATGAAATAAACTCAGATTTACACAGATTTCAAGTAATGGAAACCACTGAAATACCTCAAGAATTAACTCATGAATAACACCTACTCAATATGGATGTTTCCTTCTTAGAAGGTTGCTCGTAATATATATATATTCTGATAAAAAATCATAGAAAATCTCAGAAAGAAACCACATAAATATCATAACTCGTAGAACTCAGTTAAGAGTTCAAAACTCAGAAATGAAATCACCATATACGTATAAATTCTCATATAGCTCTAAGCTATAAAATACATAAAACAATCATCTATAAATGGTGAAATCATAAATATAACTCAGAAAATTACTCGGATTGGATCCAAATCCTAGATGGCAAGCCGAAGCCATGCCGCACGAGCAAATCTCGTGTCCAGTACTAATATATGTATAAGGTACTTATCTCGTGATGACCCGAAGGTCATAAATGCCTCGTGGTGACCGAAGGCCACAATATCTCGTGATGACGGAAGTCATAAATATTTTGTGGTGACCGAAGGCCACAAATGTCTTGTGGTGACCAAGGTCATAAATATCTCGTGGTTACCGAAGGCCATAAATGTCTCATGATGACCCGAAGGTCTAGTACTGGTGATAACTCGTGAATGTGTCACAAACTCTCAGATAGGAACCCGAAAAGTGGTAACTGTGCGTCACATACCGTGCGTTCTCACTTAACGGTTTACTAACTGTAAGTCAATGCCACACTAGAAAACAAAAACATTTAATTCACAATAATTGCCTCATATCATCAACATATACAATAGCCAATTTAATGGCTTTCCTCAACCATAACTCCTAAGTAGGAGATCGCAAATCTCAAACAAACGCCAAAAGATGGCAATCATAAATAGCTCCTGAAAAGGAGATCGTAAAATCTCAAAATATGCCAAAGGATGGCAATCACAAACTCGTCCTCTTGAAGGGTACAAAAACGTGTATTTTATATAGAAAATAATTTGCTTTGACAAAACTAGTTTTTAAAACAATTTTTGAAATCGTTTGGAAAACAAACCTTTAAAATATCTCTACATTATAGAGAATATATAGTATTAATAGCTTTAAAATAATTTATAAATATTGTAAAATATTTATTTCAAAATCCATTTTAGTTATAAAAATCATTTCAAAATTGTTTTAGAAAACCCGTGTTCGAAAACAAAAGAAAACATTGAAAACACTGAAAATCAACATATGAAACCATCTTAAAAAATCATCAATCCGGAGTACGGATCAACCAAAATATTGGCTTACTTATTGATAGGTTTTATGCCCTTTGGAAGCACTCCAAAATATCACAAAGCAGATCACAATAGTTGCTGGAATAAGCAGAAGAAAACAACATAACAGATGAAAGAAGGCTGGAAAACAAAACACTGCACAGGTTGACCTATCGGTTGACTTTCTTATTGGATAGGTCGACTCTCGACATATCAATTGCTTGGGTCGACCCTAAGGTTGACCCCTATGGGTTGTTGGTCGACCCTTAAATCGCGAATTCTACAAGCAGTATTCTGCCTTCTTCGATTCAATTTGTGAGTAGTTCCAAGATGAATTAGACAGTGAAATTTTGCATGCACAAACCACTGCATTTAAACAATACTCCGGAACAATTCCGACAGGGATTCATGACCAGAATTGGGAAATATGAACACAAAATGAAGGACTCTAAAACCACTGCTTACTGTAATCACTCAATCAACAGATATAATTTTACAATAAGCATAAATCAACCAATTACAGCTTGCAAACATGTTCTAAGTTAAAATTTGTGAGTTGTAACTCACTTTAGCACGCTTTTGAGTGATTTCGAGTTGCAAGATGCTGACTTTCTGGTGCAAAGGAACTTTACTGACCTGTAACTGAGAATAGAAAGACATGTAGCAAAGAAAGATAAAGTTACAGACAACATCTCTTTCTCAAAATTAAAATTTGATGAAATAATTTTATGATTTTGGTTTTGATTACCTGTTATTCACTTTGATTTGCTAATTTATCTCTTGATTTCACCTAATTTTGAAGCTAGTTTATGAAGAGTTAAGTGGAGGCCATTCTTTCCTTTTCTCAATTTTTTTGGAAGAAGAAGTAAAATGAGAAAGAAGAGGAACGTACAGCATCACCAGAACATTCTAGAAATGTACTTTGGGATTGAACCCAATATCCATTAGCCTTTATGTTAATACTTAGACTAAATTAACTAAGTAAATTCATATTTCCACTTTATTTACACAATATTTTCACATATTTACACATACTTAAACCAAATAAATTTTATACAACAAATGTTTATGTTTACAAAAATGTTTTGCAATAAATAAAAGATATTTTAGCCATAAAAATTAATTTCCATTTTTAAAATCCATTTGAATTAAATACTACAATTTACACTATTAATTACATAAAACACTATTTTTAACATCAAAATTTACACAAAAATTATTTTCTTCTCCAATTAAATACAACAAACCTTATTAACAACATTTTTACATCCAAATATTATTTTAGAACAAAATTTCACCTTTTATTTACAAAATAATCAAAATAAATTCAAACGCTTCATTTAAAATATATAAAATCACATTTGGTAATAATTTGCAAAATTATTGCATTTTACCAAATTAAAACCATAAAATGCTCTTTTTTTTCCAAACTAACATAATAAAGTTTTTAAGACTTTATTTTCAACAATTTACATACAAAACTCCTTATTTATTTAAAATAAATGATTTTTAACAAAATTACATCTCCAAATTATTTTATTTCTCCAATATTAAATTATAACCACCGTTATAATTTAATATCACTGGTAATCACCAAAACCAGGATTGTTACAGACTCCGCTCCTTATAAAAATTATGTCCTTGCAATTTCTAGAGAAGAGCTGTATTCAACATGATTTATTTTACCAAGCAAAGGAAAATAGATAAGCTTGAGTTTAAAATTCTCACCTTCGACACACGAAGATAGAAAACCAGGATAAGATCGCTCGATAAATTCTCTGGTTTCCCAAGTGTAGTCATTGGGATTAGAGGACCATTGAATCTTCACAGGCGGCACATTCTTGTTTCGAAGGCGCTTAACCTCTAAAGCAAGAACACGCACAGGGCGTTGCACAAAAGATAAATCAGGAGAGACCTCAAGCTCCTCTAATCCACGAGTATCCATCACAGAATCAGAATCTCGTAAACACATTCTCAACTGAGAGACGTGAAACACGTCATGAACTCTAGAAAACCGATCAGGAAGTGCTACTCTATAATCCACAGGACCGATACGCTCTATGATAGGAAACATACCTATATGTTGGGGTGCCAATTTCCCAGTCTGGCTAAAGCGTACCACTCATTTCAAAGGAGAAGCTCTGATATAGATATGATCACCAACAGAAAAATCAAGAGGCTTCCTACGGTTGTCCGTGTAGGATTTTTGGTGAATCTGTGCCTCTTTCATTCTTTCTCTAATAAGAATGATCTTCTCGGATGCTTCTCGAATAGATTCAGGACCTAATATAATTTTTTCCTCGGACTCGAGCCAACAAGAAGGAGAACAACACAGTCTTCCATATAAGGCCTCAAAAGGAGCCATGCCGATAAAAGATTATTAGTTGTTATTATAAGTGAACTCAACCAGAGGAATGCGATCTTCCCAACTACCATAAAAATCAAGAATGCAAGCTCGAAGTAAATCCTCAAGAATACGATTCATCCGTTCAGTCTGTCCATCAGACTGCGGATGATAACCGGTGCTAAGATTAAGCTTCATGCCCAGAGCTTGCTGAAGACTCTGTCGGAAGTGACTCGTGAAGAGTGGATCACGGTCGCATACTATAGAACTAGGAATACCATGCAATCTCATGATCTCTTTTATGTAAAGCTTCGAAAGATGAGATGCCGTCCTATTAGACTTAATAGGAATAAAGTGTGCAGACTTAGTAAGACGGTCCACAATAACCCAGATGATGTTATGACCTGACCTCCAGCGAGGTAAACCATCAATAAAATCCATAGAGATTTGGTCCCTCTTCCACATCAGGACCTCCAAAGGCTGAAGGAGACCACTGGGTCGCTGATGCTCTGCTTTCACGAGCGGACAAGTCATACAGTTGCTTACATAACTTGCCACGTCTCGTTTCAAACCTTCCCAGTAATATAAGCAACACATGTCATTATACATTTTGCTACTTTCTGGATGGATAGTGTGTTTAGAACAGTGACACTCAACTAGAATGTCCCGTCTAAGATCTGGAATAGATGGCACAACTAATATATTCTTCTTACAAAGACAGTTGTGGCTGTCGATGCTGAAATGCCTCATCTCAATATCATGGTGGGTTTCAGACTTACACTTCTAAATAAGAGAAGAAATATCAGAATCTTGCCTCTGAGCCAATCTGATCTAATAGAGTTGGTCGAGCATCCATGCTATATAATAAAATAGGAGATTTTGAAGTAGAAGCATGATCTTGGATATCACAAATAGATAGAGTCTCAAAAGCTTTCCATTCTGCAAGCATCATGGAAACAACAACATTGCTTATGACTCAAGCATCAGCAACTCGATTCCCCTTGCCCGGAGTATACTGAATGTCGAAGTCATAAGAAGCAAGGAATTCAAGCCAGTGTTGTTGTTGCATGTTGAGCTCTTTCAGGGTGAATAAACACTTGAGTGACTTGTGGTCGGTATAGAGAATAAAGTGCTCGCCCAATAAATAATGGCACCATATCTTCAATGCGAAGATGATGGCGGCTAGCTCCAAATCATGGGTAGCGTACAGAACCTCGTTTGAACGTAATTGCCTTGAAGTGTAGGCAACTACCTAGTCCCTTTGCATAAGAACAGCACCAAGGCCACAATGACTAGCATCGGTATAGGCAATAAGATCTTGGTTCCCTTCAGGAACCACAAGGATAGGAGCATTAGTGAGAAGTTCTTTCAATTTCTAAATAGAAGCTTCACACTTATCAGACCAAATAAAACGAACGCCTTTTCTAGTAAGGCCAATGAGAGCAAGGACAATGCGGGAAAAGTCCTTGATGAACCGACGCTAATAACCCGCCAATCCAAGGAAGCTGTGAATCTCAGAAACATTCTCAGGCCTCTTCCAGTTCTAAATGGCTTCGATCTTAGATGGATCGACTGAAATGCCCTCCAAGGATACTACATGGCCTAAGAACTTGACTTGCTTTTCCCCAAAAAGGCACTTAGAAAATTTTGCTTTGAGTTGATGTTGTCGAAGTGTACTCAAAACAATTCTTAGATGTTAGGCATGATTAGCTTCAGTCTTAGAATAAACAAGAATGTAATCGAATAATACAAGAACAAACTTATCGAGATATTCCCGGAATACTTGATTCATAAGGTCGACGAAGTATGCGGGAGCATTCGTCAAACCGAATGGCATGACGGGCCACTCATAAGAACCATATCAAGTGCGGAATGCTATGAGAGGAATGATGTCCTCTGCAACTCGAAGCTGATGAAATCCTGTGGCGAGGTCCAGTTGAGAAAAGACCTTAGCACCACTCAACTGATCGAACATGTTGTCGATCCTAAGCAATGTACACCGATTCTTGATGGTTAACTCGTTAAGCTTGTGGTAATCAACGCATAGCCTAAGAGTCCCATCGGATTTCTTCACGAATACCACCGCGGCTCCCCAAGGCGAAGAACTAGACTGAATAAATTGCTTTGCTTCAAGTTCTAAATGCTACCTTTTGAGTTCCACATTTTCTTTAGTCAACATCCTAGTAGGAGGACGACTAACTGGATGTGCTCTAGGGATGCGGTCAATGAGGAACTCGATGGTCCACTTGGGTGGCAAACCCGAAACAGGCTCAAATATATCAAGAAAATCACGCACGACTGGAATCCGAGATATTTCCTCCTCATCTCGGGACTCAAGAGCAAATAAAGACACCTCAGAATCATGATCAATATTCCGAAGGATAAGAGAGAGCTGAGCTGACGAATCGGGATGTCGAAGATATAAAACTCGCTCAAAACAAAGGATCCTAGCCTCGTATCAAACTAGCCAGTCCATACCCAAAATCATATCAAAAACAAGGAAATGAATCACGTGCAGATTCACACGGAAAGGAAAACCACAAATAAATAACTCAACAACTTCGCATAACATGCTAAGGGTCGCGGATCCCCCGATAGGATTCGCGATCCTCAAAGAAGTAACCAGGCAAGAAACATCCAAAGGAATAGCATCAACAAGTTCCTTCGATACAAATGAATGCGAAGCATCTGTATCGAATAGAACTTGATTAGAATGATCATGAAATAAAATAGAACCCTCCAGAATAGAAGAAGATGTACCTCGAGGCTGAGATGGACCACCAGCTCGCCACATTATGATTTCCCGAACTAGAACCCTTTTTCCTATTAGGACACGAAGAGATCAAATGCCCTTCTTGCTTGCAATAAAGGCACCTACAGGGTTCAGGACAGTCTCTAGCAAGATGATCTCGAGATCCACGGTTGTAACACTCCAAGACTTTAGCTGAATGGGTTGCTACATGAGAGTGCGAACTAGAACCGCCCTGCTTCTTCTTCTTACTCGGCTGGAATGATTTTTATATATGGAAGGGAAAGCACTTCTTGTTCGGATTTCTCCGAACCTCTGTCTCAACATCACTATCCTTCTCATTCTCAATCGCTTCGAGATGAAGGGCCGCATCAACAAGCTCTTCAAAAGATAGCTTAAGCTGAAGCATAAGAGATTTCATCAGATATTTATTGAGGCCAGAAACAAACTTGTGATTCTTCTTATATGAAGTGCAAATATGCTCGAGACTGTATTTGGACAAGGCCTCGAAAGATGCAACATACTTTGAAACAGACGACTTCCCTTGCTTAAGGTCAAGGAAACGTCGAGCTGGAATAGCCTTCTCAGACTCAGGAACGAACTTGAGCTCGAATCTTTCTTTGAATTACTCCCACTCCAAAGTAGACTCAACAATCTATGCCATGAGAAACTCATACCAATCCAACGCACGTTCTTGCAACATACTAGATGCGACAAGAACGCGGTTATGGTTAGAAATCTCCATGCGAGTAAAAATGCGCTTGCATGTACAAAGCCATGCCTGAACCTTTAAAACTGACTCTGAGCCCTTGAATGGCTTGCCTCCTAAATGAGTGAAGTCACTACACATGCGCGCAAATGTGGATTTGCGGGGAGGAGAAGAATGGGATGGAGTTGGAGGCTGAGTGATCTAAATAAGCTCTAGAATCTGATCAGGTTACATGTACACAGCTTCGGGACGTGAGCCACTAGATGGCTCAGCCCCCGAAGTGCGACCTCTTCCTCTTCCATCCATGAGCTGAAAGTTAAGATAAGATTGAATTATTCATAGGGGTAGATATTATCAATTGAATTCATTAAATAAGGAATACTACATAATTT
Organism: Allium fistulosum; assembly: GCA_030737815.1. Classification (NCBI taxonomy): domain Eukaryota; kingdom Viridiplantae; phylum Streptophyta; class Magnoliopsida; order Asparagales; family Amaryllidaceae; genus Allium; species Allium fistulosum. Next base: position 340,435,542 of record CM060907.1, read on the forward strand.
CAAAATTACATTCCTAGCCGTATTCCCACTTATCTAACCCCAAAGGACACGAAAAAGGTTAAGGGCAAGATTAGAAACAACTTCGATTAGGGACGATGTTTTCACTCATACCATACTTAAGGTATTGTAGTATGTATATTGTTCTGTGTTTATCACATTTTGTTCTGAATTTAGCTCTGATACCAAGCTATGACGCCCCACCTCGAGACCCACACTAACAAAGAATATTACTAAGTAATATTGTCTGCTAGTGTAGAGAATAGGGCTGTTTAGGAGCGACCATCGATAGTCTTGTATTAAATAAGCATTAAGTATGTCGATAATGTGCTCATTTTTTTTCATTTTTCATTTCATTTTAATTGGTTCGACATACTTAATTCTCATCTGATACAATACTATTATGGCTACAGGATCTATTTAGAAAAAAACACAATAGAAATAATAAACACAGATCACAGAACAGTAGACACAGTCATACACACACACACACACACACACATCAACTACAATACATAGTGTCGTACGTGGTGATACAACCACAATATATATACATCAAGTCCCCACAAAAGAATATATACATAACAAAGTCATGATATCACACTAAAAGATGAGCTACACAAAAACTGTGCATATGATCCAAAAAGGTCAATAGAAAGGTACATAGAGAACAGCTAAGCAAGAGCCAAATAATCTAACCTACAACTTGGTCTGACCCGAGTAATAAATACACGGGTCAGTCTAACTTGAACAAGATGATTAGTAGATGATAAATAAGATATAATTTCTCATAAGGGAACATTCCTTTAATAAAAAAGGAATGAAATAAACTCAGATTTACTCAGATTTCAAGTAATGGAAAACACTGAAATATCTCAAGAATTAACTCATGAATAACACTTACTCAATATGGATGTTTCCTTCTTAGAAGGTTACTCGTAATATATATATTCTGATAAAAAATCAAAGGAAATCTCAGAAGGAAACCACAGAAATCTCATAACTCGTGGAACTCAATTAAGAGTTCAAAACTTAGAAATGAAATCACCATATACGTATAAATTCTCATATAGCTATAAGCTATAAAATACATATAACAATCATCTATAAATGGTGAAATCATAAATATAACTCAAAAAATTACTCGGATTGGATCCAAATCCCAGATGGCAAGCTAAAGCCATGCCGCACATGCAAATATCGTGTCCAGTACTAATATATGTATATGGTTCCTATCTCGTGATTACCCAAAGGTCATAAATGCCTCGTGGTGACTAAAGGCCACAATATCTCGTGATGACCGAAGTCATAAATGTCTCGTGGTGACCGAAGACCACAAATGTCTCGTGATGACTGAAGTCATAAATATCTCGTGGTGACCGAAGGCCACAAATGTCTCATGATGACCCGAAGGTCTAGTACTGGCGATAACTCGTGAATGTGTCACAAACTCTCATATAGGAACCCGAAAAGTGGTAACTGTGCATCCCATACCACACGTTCTCACTTAACCATTTACTAACTGTAAGTCAATGCCACACTAGAAAACTAAATCATTTAAATCACAATAATTGCCTCTTATCATCGGCATATACAATAGCCAATTTATTGGCTTTCCTCAACCATAACTCCTAAGTAGGAGATCGCAAATCTCAAATAAATGCCAAAAGATGGTAATCACAAATAGCTCCTAAAAAGGAGATTGTAAAATCTTAAAATACGCCAAAGGATGGCAATCACAAACTCATCCTCTTGAAGGGTACAAAAACGTGTATTTTATATAGAAAATAATTTGCTTTGAGAAAACTAGTTTTTAAAACAATTTTTGATATCGTTTGGAAAACAAACCTTTGAAATTTCTCTTTATTATAGAGAATATATAGTTTTAATAGCTTTAAAATAATTTATAAATATTGTAAAATATTTATTTCAAAAGCCATTTTAATTATAAAAAATCATTTCAAAATCGTTTTAGAAAACCCGTGTTCGAAAACAAAAGAAAACATTAAAAACACTGAAAATCAGCATATGAAACCGTCTCAAAAACACGGCAATCAGGAGTACGGATCAAACAAAATATTGTCTTATCTATTGATAGGTTTTAAGCCCTTCTGAAACACTCCAAAATATCACAAAATAGATCACAATAGTTGTTGGAATAAGTAGAAGAAAACAACAGAACAGATGAAAGAAGGCTGGAAAACAAAACAATGCACAGGTCGACCTATAGGTCGACCTATCAATTGCCTGGGTCGACCCCTATGGATTGCTAGTCGACCCGTAAATCGCGAATTCTACATGCAGTATTCTTCCTTTTCGATTCAATTTTTGAGCACTAATTTATAACAGTTCCAAGATGAATTAGATTGTGAAATTTTGCATGCACAAACTAAACTACTACACTTAAACAATTATCTGGGACAATTCCGGCATGGATTTATGACATGAATTGGGAAATATGAACATAAAAAGAAGGAGTCTAAAACCACTGCTTACTGTAATCACTCAAGCAACAGATATAATTTTACAGTAAGCATAAATCAACCAATTACAGCTTGCAAACATGTTCTAAGTTAGAATTTGTGAGTTATAACTCACCTTAGCACGATTTTGAGTTGCAAGATGTTGACTTTCTGGTGCAAAGGAGCTTTACTGACCTGTAACTGAGAAGAGAAAGACATGCAACAATGAAAAAGAAATTTACATACAACATCTCTTTCTCAAAATTAGAATTTGATTAAATAATTTTATGGTTTTGGTTTTGATTACCTGTTATTCACTTTGATTTGCTAATTTATCTCTTGATTTTACCTAATTTTGAAGCTAGTTTATGAAGAGTTAAGTGGAGGCCATTCTTTCCTTTTCTCATTTTTTTTGGAAGAAGAAGTAAAATGAGAAAGAAGAGGAACATACAACATCACCAGAACATTCCAGAAATGGACTTTAGGCTTAAACCCAATATCCATTATCCTTTATGTTAATACTTAGACTAAATTAACTAAGTAAATTCATATTTCCACTTTATTTACACAACATTTTCACATATTTACACATACTTAAACCAAATAAATTTTATACAACAAATGTTTATGTTTACAAAAATGTTTTGCAATACAAAAAAGATATTTTAGCCATAAAAATTAATTTCCATTATTAAAACTCCATTTTTAATTAAATACTACAATTTACACTATTAATTACATAAAACACTATTTTTAACATCAAAATTTACACTAAAATTATTTTCTTGTCCAATTAAATACACCAATCCTTATTAACAACATTTTTACATCCAAATATTATTTTAGAACAAAATTCCACCTTTTATTTACAAAATAATCAAAATAAATTCAAATGCTTCATTTAAAATTTATAAAAATCGCATTTGGCAATAATTTGCAAAATTATTGCATTTTACCAAATTAAAACCATAAAATGCTCATTTTTTCTCCAAACTAACATAATAAATTTTTTAAAACTTTATTTTCAACAATTTACATACAAAACTCCTTGTTTATTTAAAATAAATGACTTTTAACAAATTTACATCTCCAAATTATTTTATTTCTCCAATATTAAATTATAACCACCGTTGTAAATTAATATCACAGGTGATCACCAAAACCAGAGTTGTTACAGACCTATAGGTCAACCTGAGCCTATGTCTTTTTGCAACCTTTTTTCCTTTGTTCTGTTGTGTTTTGCTACTTCTTCCAGTGACTTTTGCAACCACTTTTTGGTGATATTTTGAGATTTTTTGAAGGGCTTCGACCTATCAATAGGTAAGCTAATATTTTGGTTGTTTCGTACTCCGTATTGACGAGTTTTTGAGATGATTTCATATGCTGACTTTCAGTGTTTTCGAGCACAGGTTTTCTAAAACAATTTTGAAATGATTTTTATAATTAAAATAGCTTTATAAATAAATATTTCACAATATTTAAATTATTTTTAAGCTATTAAAAATATATTTATTCTCTATAATAAAGAGAAATTTCAAAGATATGTTTTCCAAACGATTTCAAAATTTGTTTTAAAAACTAGTTTTCTCAAACTAAATTATTTTCTATATAAAATACACGTTTTTGCACCCTTCAAGAGGATAAGCTTGTGTTTTAAATGATTTTGTAAAAATGTGTGGCATTGACTTAAAGTTAGTAATCCATTAAGTGAGCACGTGTGGTATGGATGCACAGTTAACACTTTTCGGGTTCCTATTTGAGAGTTTGTGACACATTCACAAGTTATCGCAAGTACTATACCTTCAGGTCATCACGAGACACTTATGACTTCGGTCATCACGAGACATTTATGACTTCGATCATCACGAGACATTTGTGGCCTTCGGTCACCACAAGACATTTATGACCTTCTGGTCATCACGAAATAGGTACCTTATACATATATTAGTACAGGTACGACTTCGGGCTGTCACGAGATTTGCACGTGCGGCATGGCTTAGGCTTGCCATCTGAGATTTGGGTCCAATCCGAATAATTTTCTGAGTTATGAGTTTTATTTATGATTTCACATTTCTAGATGATTGTTTTATATATTTTATAGCTTAGAGCTATATGAGAATTTATACGTATAAGGTGATTTCATTTTTGAGTTTTGAACTCTCAACCGAGTTCCATGTGTTATGAGATTTATGAGATTTCTATGGTTTCCTTCTGAGATTTTATATGATAGTTTATTAGAATTTATATTACGAGTAACTTTCTAAGAAGGAAACATCCATATTAAGTAGGTGTTATTCATGAGTTAATCCTTGAGATAATTCAGTGTTTTCCATCACTTGAAAACTGAGTAAATCTGAGTTTATATCATTCTTTTTGGATTAAAGGAATGTTCCCTTATGAGAAATTATATCTTATTTATCATTTACTAATCGTCTTGTTCAAGTTAGACTGACCTGTGTATTTATTACTCGGGTCAGACCGAGTTGCAGGTTAGATTATTTGGCTCTTGCTTAGCTGTTCTCTATGGACCCTTCTATCGACCTTTTTGGATCATATGCATAGTTTTTGTGTAGCTCAACTTACAGTGTGATAGTGTGACTTGGTTATGTATATTCTTTTGTGGGGACTTGATGTATGTATATATTGTGGTTGTATCACTACCATGTACGACACTATGTATTGTAATTTATGTATATGTATATATGACTGTGTTTGTTGTTCTGTGACCTGTGTTTATTATTCATATTGTGTTTTGTTCTGAATAGATCCTGTAGCCACCATATTTTTGAATTAAACATATATTGAGTACGTCGATCCACTTGAAAAAGATAAAAGAGAAAAAAATTAGAGCACCCAATCGACGTATTCAATACATGGTTAAGACAAAGCAATGGATGGTCGCTCCTAAACAGCCCTATTCTCTGCACTAGCAGACAGTATTACCTAGTAATACTCTTTGTTAGTGTGGGTCTTGTGGTGGGGCATCACAGTATTACTCATGACTGCTAGGGGCACCTAGGGGTTACGTATTAATAGTTATTGGATAACTATGGAACGACTCACTCGATAGTTTTCTGTTAGTTAATATAACTAAGGTTAAATAGAAAATATCGTTGTGACTAATTTTCACAGTTCTCTCGACTTGAGAATACCGTGGATCTTCAATATGAAAGCTCCGCTTTAATTATAGCCAAATCATAGTATGGTGTCAATTGAGTGACTATAGTTGGATCGAGTAAAAGTACTGGAAGTGAAGCACTATTCAAGAGAGGATTCGTCTCCTCAGTTATATGCGGTTAGTATCACAAATAACTCAAGTCAACTCAAAGTCAAAGTCTCTGGCCAAAGCATTTTGGTTAACAATAATTATTATTATTGAACCAAGGACTTTGTATTTGGACTATAAAATTGAATATGGATGAGGTTGGAATTTTGACCATTACCAAATTCCATAAGTCCAAAGTGATATAGTTTTGACGAAGAGAATTGGTGTAAACAAATGTCACAACGGGGTAACGCTTATTAAATTAAAATTGGATTTTACAAAAAATGAGTAAGTGATAAATTTGGCCATACCACCTGCTAAGTGACGGGTGAACATTAACATTAGAATAGTTCGATGTTAATCGCCAACCAAATTTACACACAAGAGTTACACAACTGAAATGATGAATTCCCTTAAGACCGAACGATTTAATTAGTTTATATTGTTATAAATTAATTAAATTAATTAATATTTATGAAATATTAATTATAAAATTTGAATATGATTTGAGAAATAAATAATGTTATATATATTTATAACAGTTATAAGTATATCGATTGATATACAATATCGACAAGCGATTAAATTAGATTTAATTGCATAGTATTTTGGCTTGGGCTTAGATGGGTTTAAGGCCCATCATTAGGGCTAAAATTTTTGGTTTTGAGAAGGTCTAGGGGTGGCTAAAACATAGGGAATTGGCTTGGAGATAATGGGTTGAGATCAAGTGAGAATGGGTAAAAAGGTTTTCCCCTATATATACATACATATATATATATACATATATATGTATGTATGTATGTATGTATTTGTAAAATAATGACTAATCTCATTTGTCTGCCATTACCTTCTAAATTGCTGGTTAAAACATAGCTCTCAGTCTACTCCAAAATTCTCAAATATATTTCAAATTAAAATAATACTATTCGATAGTTAGAGGTCGGTGATTCCGGACTTGCAATCTGACGAATCAAGAACAGTAAAAGGAAGGGAAGTCATTGCTTCAACGAGGATTCAAAGGCATTATAAAATTGGTAATTTTAATTCATATTATAGTGACTAAATTATATTCTATGATCCTATAATGAGCAATTTCATATCTGTTTAAATATATTGTTGCTATATGTTTAGTTAGGTGAGATTTTGTAAGTAGATGTAGTTGTCATAAATCAATTTGGTTATGTACATAATTTGTTTATTATACTATTTGATTTATGTATAGACAAATGTTGTTTACTGTACAAAACCATTTTTTTCATTAATAATTGTTATATATATATTTATTAATAAATTCATATATATATATATATGTTAGTGTATATTTCTCTCTCATAATAGCATATATGCATATATAAGATACATATGATTTAAAAAATTTAGTAAAATTATTTATATATAATATGAATTTAAAAATTCAAAAATTAATTATCATACATATATTCATATTTTTAAATTAACATTTATTGAATTAGGAATGGTTTATTATATATAAAATAATTATTACATTAAAAATTCAATTTTGTATTTTTTAAAAATATTATATCATTTCATAAACACATAGAAAAATTTAGATATTTTTCAATAAAGTTTATTATTTTTTAAAATTAACATTATTTTGGAAAAACTTTTTATGATTTATTAAAAATAATAATTTAATTGAAAAATTCTTCAATTTTTTTTGTAACCTTTCATTCATGATCTTAGAATTTTGAAATTTTAAATTTTGAATTTTTAATAATCTATTATCTTACATTAAATAATTATTTCCGAAGTCAATGTATTGGTTTTAAAATAATAATATTTCAACTTGGAAATATCTCATGTTTTTTAAGCTCTATTTTATGATCCTAGGTTTTTGAAAATTATAAAATTTGAATTTTCATCAATAAATTATATTATGTTAATTATTAATGGATAAAAACATTATATTATTCATAATATATACAAATTAAAATACTGAAACTATTATGTTTGCAAAACTAAGTTAATTTTGAATTACAAATATTTTTTAATAATTATTCTCTCTCTTTCTATATATATATATATTTATCTATATATAAATGTTATATGTTCATATATTATATATAATATATTTATACATACATATATGTTTGTGTGTATTTTGTAACGTACATACATGCACAAATTTAGACAACATACATGACATACATTTTGAGCTAATATGTCTGTTGCGATGTAAATCCCAACATCTACATATGAGCGTATTATACCTTTTACGGATTATTATGTTACACATGCACTCACACATATATATGTACATGATACATTTATGTATAAACTAAATCAAATAAAATTAATTTCATATCCTAATATATTTGAATTTAAATAAAATAAATAATTTTATTTAAATGAAATTTAGAAATTTTCTAATTCAGTTAGACTTCATAGGCCCAATAAAGATCCAACAGGGTAAATTTTTTGAAATTCACCCATAACTTCCGCTGTGAGCTGGTCCAGTTCCAACAACAACTTCGCTGTTAATTTCTTTTAACAAAAACTCCTTTTCTAAAAAGACAGTGTGTCGAGAAACAATGACCTTTCGTTCCTTGGTATAGTAGAATATATATCTCATCGAGTTTTTAGGATATCCTGTAAACTTACACAATACCGATCTTGCCTCTAGTTTATTTGGACCAACGTTCTTAACGTATGTCGGACAACCCTATACTTTCAAATATTTGAGTTGGGGTTTCTTACCAGACCACATCTCATATGGTGTTTTGGGCATAGATTTAGTGGGTAACAAGTTCAACATATATGCTGCTATTTTTAACAGATATCCCCATTAGGACATAGGTAATTCGGCCTTACCCATCATGGAACGAACCATATCTAATAGGGTTCGATTTCTTTGCTCCAACACACCATTAAGTTGTGGAGTATAGGGTGGAGTAACTTGAGAGATAATTCCATTATCTTTTAAGTATTGTTGAAAATCCTGTCCAACATACTCACCTCCTCGATCTGATCGAAGAATTTTAATCTTACGGCCCGTTTGATTTCTGCTACATTTTTGTACTCAACAAACTTCTCATAGACGTCGGATTTGTTTTTCATAAGATATATATATCCTAGTCTTGAGAAATCATCAGTGAAGGTAACAAAATAAAAACTGCTATCTTTGGTAATTATAGGCATTGAGCCACATACATCATTATGTATCAGCTCTAAGAGTTCATCAACTCTTTCATTACTCCAACTGAAGGGGTGCTTGGTCATTTTACCTTTGAGACACAAATCATAGGTGTCAAATGATTTAGAATCAAATGATGGAAGAAAACCTTTAGTTCTCAATTTGTGAAGTCATTTCTTACTGATATGACCTAGCCTACAGTGCCAAAGATAATTTCTATCTATATTGTTAGAAGATCTATTCACAAAACACACATAATTAGTAATGACCACATAAATGCCATTTTCAAGAACACCAACACATATCTTATTTCCATTCAAACTAATGTTCATAACATTGTTCACACAATGAAAAACATTTCCAGTCTCAGACAATCTAGACACAGGTACAATTCCACAAATAAAGTCTTTTACAAAATAGCAATTATTTAATACCAATACTAAACCATTAGGCAAAACTAAATGATAATCTCCTTATGCCATTGCATTTACAATAGATCCTTCAGCAACTTGAAGGCTCATTTCATGCCATGCGGCTCCAGTTCCTAAGCCCTTGTAATGAAATACATACATGAGTTCCAGATCCAGTATCTAAAATCTAAGACATTTTATTGATTGCAAAACAATTTTAAACCATAAATGTACCTGATGGAGCAGCAGAACCATTTCCCTAACAATCTTTAAGTACCAGGACAGTTCCTTTTCCAATGACCTTTCTTGTGGTAGTGGTGACATTCAACCTTGTAATCGGTCTTCTTACATTTCATTTTCTTACCATCTCTTTTCCGCTTATTTGAACCTTTCGAAGATGACGCATTACCTTTCACAGCAAGTATGACATCTTGATCCTTAGATGCAGACTCGGCTAACCTCAACATATTGAGGAGATCCATGAGATACACATTTAATTGGTTCATGTTGTAATTCAATATGAACTGTTCATAGTGAGAAGTGAGAGAACCACGAATCAAGTCTACATGCATTTCGCTGCTTATTTCTACGTCTAATTGTGCAAATCTATCAATATAGCCTTTCATCATTAGAACGTAATCATCCACTTTCCGTCCCTTGGTCATTTTGGTGTTGAACAGTTTCTTCGAAAGTTCGTACCTTGCGGAATGCGATTGTTCACCAAAAAGAGCTTTAAGACTATTAAAAATCTCATGGACAGACATGTTTTCGTGTTGCCTTTGCAACGAATTGTCTAAGGTGGTAACACGAAAACTTGGACGATCTCTAGGTTTGATTGCCACTTTAAATAAGCAAGTCGTTCTTCAGGGTCTGCGTCATTAGCGGGTTCGGTTTTGGGTTCACATGTAATAGATGTCCAAAGCCGCTCATAAGTTAACGCTATCTTAATTGATCTTAATCAGTCTGTATAGTTAGGTCCAGTGAGCTTGTCACTTTTAGAAAATAGTTTTGGAGTTGATATTTACTGCAATTTTATATGGTAGGTTATTAGGGCAAATCATAGTGGATTTTGTTATAATATTGGTAGGGTCAAACTTTATGTTTCATTTTACTAATAAGCTACCACTAGTCTTTTATGTATCGCCAAAACCCTAAGTTGAAACGTAGAAGTCTTTTGACTTTACTAGTAGGTGTTAGGACTCGTCCGTCTTGGAATTCTGACCTTGAGTTTGCTCAACAAGTCATAGCTCCATCGACGATGGATAACTCTTTATCGGTTGTATCATATATAACTCCTAACTCTTAGTGCCATATCCTAATTTCACTTCGACCTTGAGTTTGCTCAACAAATCAAAACAAAAATTATTCACTCGTACCTACCATAACATGATGGCCTAAGTATAGTATATGCACCTTAAGTTTGCTCAACAAATACATATAGTTATCTTACCTCATCTATTTAATATATTAATAATACTACACATAACATCCCTAGCTTGAGTTTGCTCAACCACTAAGGAGTATGCAAGTAATTTACTAATATATATATATGGTAGAGGACGATATTAAATTGAGAGATATTGACTTATATGAAATAATGTAATTCTTGTGAACTACCCTCGTGATTCAAGTGTCAAACACATCTGAAGTCATGATATACGTACGATTACGTATATAATTATTTCTTAAGTTGTTATGGGTTTCTTTAAGGTTCCACCTTTAGTTTATATTAATTAAATCATATTTAATTAATTTTATTGATTAACACTTTACTTAATTTGAACTAATAAAACATTTATATCCATGAATAATTATACTTTATAACTATTATAATATAACACATGTATCTGTACATATGTAATTTAATTAATTAACCTTTTAATTAAATTATTTAATTAAACTATTTTAATTAAATAATATTAATTTCAAACTTCAATTCATACACATACATGTATACTTATTTTATTTTAAGAAATTTGAAACAACATAACATATATCTCGATATATAATACATGCACATGTTCATTAATTAATTAACTTGTTTACTTAATTTAATTCTATTAATCTTTTTAATAAATTCAAAAACTGAAATAAATGTGAATAGGTTTTCAAACATTTTGAAAAGTTATGTTATATTATAACTTTTATAATAAACATATTACATTTTAAATTTAACAATTAAATTTAAAATCCTTAACTTTAATTTTCAAAATGACTTTTTGAAAATTAGTCCAAGGCCCAATTCAAGTGGGGCCTTTTCTATTAGAAGCAACCTTTGGGCTCACTTCACCTTTCAGGCGAGGCTAGTAACCAGATAGGACAGGGTACTTGATTACTCGATTCCAATCCTAGACATTACCTTTCTAGACACCGCACTAAGTGGGCAAGCTTAGTTAGTTAGTTATAATAAGACTAATTTAGACTGCATATGCTAATGGGCTCTGATACCATTGTTGGAACTGGGCCAGCCCGCAACAGTAGAAATGGGTGAATTTCAAAAAAATTCACCATTTTAGATTTTTAATGAGCCTATGAAGTCTAAATGTACATTAGATCCAACCTAATAAAACAATAAATAAAGTCTTATTTTATTTAAAGTTAGTTAAAAGGAAGTTTAAAATTAGTTTAATTTAAAATTATAGTAAACATTATATGAAGAGAGAAACCTTCCTATTTCTCTCTCTAATTAAATTGGTTGGGTCATTAATTGATATTAATTGGCAATTTATTCATGGCATAAAATGTAACTATTGTCCAAATGTACATTACTGTAATTATGTAAGTGCAACAAATCAAATAGTGTATAGAGATGATATTTCCTATGTATGTACCTTTATGGTCCATGGTATCATTTAAAATACATATACATGCATATATTTACATTTATATACAATATATATATACACACATATAAATGAGAGAAAATTAAGTGCCACTTTTATAACTCCAAAATGTCAGCAATTTTGAATCTAGTTTCAAAACTGAAAGTTTTTAAGATTAAAAATTATGATTGTACATAAATGTCCATCACATAAATTCAATTCAAATTATATATACTAGTATATAACGCAGGTATGTGCATCTAATATCCAAAGATGTTTACTTTGAATTGATGTGTTTTAAGTGCAAATGTTTTTGTAGTCACAAAACATTTCAAGTTGATTTGTTGGTGATATCGAGAATAAATTGATAGTAAAATATCACCTTGATGGGTAGTCGGCAAGAGCAGTAAGATTCTATTAACAAAGAGGGGTAATTTTGAAATTTCAAAAAGACGCCTGTAAATCATGTTGATTGAATTTTCTTTATTAATATTAGAGAATTAGAGATTAGCATTCAGCCCTTTTTTATCCAAACAAACAGCTTTAGTTTTAGTATACATAAATTTGCATTTTAATTAAGGTAGAAGCAGTTTAATTTAAAATTTAATTGAGATATAATTGATTGACTTGATTTTAATAGAAGACAAACTTTCATTTTAATTAAGGTATGAAAAGTTTCCACTTTAATTAAAAGATAAGAGCAATTGATCAAGTAATGAAATGTAAAATTTTGAATTCCAACTAAGTTGGGAGTGTATCTACATATGTTAAATGTAATTTTAATTTAAAAGTACATTTTGAAAAGATTAAGTTTATACCCAAAAAGTGCAACACTAACAATGTTAGAAGTATTATTTAAGAAACTAAAATCCCAAACTGATTCCAATTTCTTATTTTCTTTGATCCGCTTATTAAAGGCTGATGATGCTGTCTGATAGCAATAACGCAACAAATTGTATGATGATAGCCAATTGATACCATTGTTGGGTAGGTAGTAGCTATTAATACTCACTTCAACACTTTTTTTTAAATCAACAACTCTCTCATGGCAACTAATAAAAATTGATGAAGCAGAATGAATAATTCAAATCTCATTCTTCACTAAATGCTGAAACTAATAAATTTGTCTCATCACATAGAATTCAAGTTACTTTTTTAAAGACATTTTTCTCCAGTTTCACTACAAAAAAAAACTATTTTTAAATTTCAGAATATTTACGAAAAACTCCACAAATATTTATATGTTTAAAAAAAATGCTTTAATCGTTGAAATATACAAATAATGTTCAAATTTAGTTTTCAAAAAATAATATTTTTTTACCGAAATTAAAATTGAAAATGTAATTTAAAACATGTTTTTAATAGAGTTTTTCACGTATAAAATCTTAAAATGACATACATAGCTAAATTTCCAGTGGAATTTATTCAAAATTACCGTCTTAATAAATTTAGCATAAAAATCAATATAAAAGGCTCATTAACATCTCATTGCATATGGATTTCTCATCCATCAGGATGATATTTCAAATGAAAACTAAAAATTTAAAATGTTCCATTAAGACCTCGCCACCTAGATAATGATTCCTTTTTTTTTCTTTTTTATTGTGCTTTTGAAGAAAATACATGAAAGAATTATAACATTTGGTCTAGTAATGCAGAAAATGCAAATAGGACCATGACAAATTGATTTTTCAGACAAAACATAACTCGTTCTCATTTTTCTTCAGCTCACACATAGTTCATACTGTACATAATAGTACATCAGCACAACAATGAGGATAAAGATGCAAGGGTATTATTGGTAATCCAAAAAGACACGGTTGAAATTAGTTCATGGAATTCTCATTATTAGTAGTAAAGATATATATATATATATATATATATATATGTATGTATGTATGTATGTATACACACACACATAAATTTGTGTATACATACAAAATTCACTGTAAATAATGTCTTAAACTTAATACATCTTTACGTGAAAATTTATAATTTAGTATATGTTCCAATATAAAGTAACAACTAAAGCCTAACTTTAATTTTAAAAGGAAATCCAAGGGTTTATGATATATTGCAATAAATTCCAGTTATGTTTATAAAGAAAACTTTTTTAAAACTTTAAACAGAATTATGCAAAAACCAAAAGATTGAATTTAAAATATTGAACACAATGCATACATGCAAACATAAATAAATTACATATGTTTTCTATTTGAATCAATAATAGAAATATTTCATTAATTAAGACTTAGATTTTATCAAGTGTTCTTTTAAATAACAAACTTGAAATAACAACAAACTAGATAGGACAAATCAGACACATATGTATATGTTGCAAAGGTTTCGGATCTAACAATTAACCAATATGAAAAATAATTTATGGGATCATATAATGTATATCTAATAATGACAACATGAATTGGCAAATAATCAAAATACATCTTAGAACAAATTCAAATTAAAATAACATGATGAACATATATAATTAATTAAGATGGAGCAAAAAGGATCTAATTTATTTGATCAAATAAATAGATACACGGATGAGATGAAATAGAAGATGGATCTAAATTACATAAATAGGTATAATGATGAATATATAAAATTAGAATAATCACCTTGAGATGTTTCCAAGAGAATGCACATCGAATGATGAATCAAAAGCTCTTAGATTCCACAAATCAGTGTTCGAACTTTGCAAGAATTAAGAGATTAGAACCACCTTTTGTTATTAATTTTATTTGATAATTTGTTTTGGAAATATAGAGGTTAGGAAGCCATGAAAATTCGAAATTCTCTAATAGAAGAGCAAGTGGGATGATAATGACAGGAAAAATAAATCAGTCGTATAAGAAAATAAAGGGGATGTGTTTTAAAGGAATGATATAAACATTTCATATTCCTTCCTTAAAAATTTCCCCTATTAATTCCTTTTTAAATGTTAATCAAATCCCCTCTCTCTTCTACAGGCATGTCTAGCCATATATGGTGCCATATGGGCCCTCAAAATTTTCCAAAATATCATTAGCATCATTCCCATTTAAATCCAATTCATATGTGTGCGCATCTATAATTTTTATTTACATACACCATTAAATGCTAATGATATTCAAATAAATTAAAATAAAATTTTAATAGTTAATATTTCACAAATACTAATAAATTTAATTTATTTAAAGCCCCCCTTTTAGTATTTATCATGTTTAAATCAAATTTAAGCACTCTAAAGATACCATATATATCAATATTCGCGTTTATAACTCATATATATATGCACTTTACTAAATGCTAAGGGCATTTAAACAAAGTAAATAAAATTAGTAATTAATATTTCATAAATGTTAATTAATTTAATTAACTTACAACAATTATAAATTAATTAAACATGTGGTTCATTTAGAGCATTCATCATTTCGGTTGTGCGACTCAAAAGTGTAAATTCAATCAGCGATTAATATCGAACTATTCGAATATTAACTTTCACACGTCTATTAGCAGGTAGTGTGACATTTTAGTTGAATTTATTGCTTACGCTTCTTTTACTAAAATCTAATTTTACTTATTATAAGCAGTAGAGTTATTTACACTAATTATCTTCATCAAAACTATATCATTTTGGATTTATGGAATTTGATAATAGTCAAAATTCCAATATCATCCACATTCAACTTTACAGTCCAAACAAAAAATCCTAGGTTCAACAATAATAATTATTATTAACCGAACTGCTCTAGCCAGAGACTTTGACTTTGAGTTGACTTCAGTTGACCATGATACTAACCTCATATAACTAAGGAGACAAATCCTCTCTTGAATTGTGTTTCACTTCCAATGCTTTCACTTGACCCAACTATAGTCGTTCGATGGACATCGTGCCATGATTTAACTATAATCAAAGCGGAGCTTTTACATTGAAGGTCAACAATATCCTCAACTCAAGAGAACTATGTAAATTAGTCACATCGATATTTTTTATTTGACCTTAGTTATATTAACCAATAGAAAACTATCAAGTGAGTCGTTCATAGTTATCCAATAACTATCAGTACGTAACCCCTAGGTGCCCCCAGCAGTCATGTGTAACGACCCGCTATTTCGAACCATTCAAATCGACAACCATCCACACATGTCAGACTTGAATTGCTCAAAACAACAGATTGTTAATTTATATTTGGCAAAACTTAGCATATATAGTAAATAAAATCAATCATAGAATCACATACATGGAGTAAAATAACAATAAGCAGTGGAAATAGATAAATAATAGTTCATGATGCTACTATAGAACATCAGAGTCTGAAACAATATACAATTGAAATCTCAAATACAAAGTAGTTTCTAATACATATGCAAACAATAAGTCCGACTATAAACAATTGGGAACAACCGAGATAACTGCAAAGCTGAATATATAAGAGACAATCTTCAAGCAAAGCTCCGAACTTCAAAAGTGAGTCAAATGCTATGACACTCAGTCTGACCCGAGCATAAAGCAAAACATAAAACACTCGGGTCAGGATTAACATTCTTATATTAGTAAATTAACTCAAGTGAAAGGTCAAGTGAAATACAAAGTAACTCAAAGGATGGTTGGGATACCCATCCTCCAAGGATCCGTTAAACAATCTACATACATAGTATGATACGCTACATAGATAATGTCTACAGTAAAGTAAAATATTAAAATAGCATTAAGGCGTTACCCATATCCCACTTAACACATTTATATAATGCTGTAGTCTATACAATACTGTAAACTCCACCAAACCGGTGGGCTATCAAGGAGCACTCCATAGGTACAACACAAATTAAACTTGTAGAAGGCGCGATAAGGCATATGACAAGGCACGCGAGGCAATGCCTAGGGTAGAATTCTACCTTTTTGCAAAACCGGGCTGGTGGTAATGCATAGTAGCTACTACTGCCCACCTCGAGACACACTCCCAAAAATCAAAGGTTCACCCAATCAAATCACAAAGTAATAGAATGGTATTGAAGAAATGTGCTCGATCGGAGGTGCGACCTCACTTGGCCCAGGTATAGCTCCTGTTTTAGTCACATCAAGCTGACTCGTGGGAGTCAAGGCTGCGTTAATACCTCATATAGGATCATTCGCCAAACCATCCTACTTTGTTTTGGAATCTCCACCACGTACACAGTTGTTAAAGTGGTTTTCGGCATTGGCAGAGAGTATGACAATACCCGATCCCGGTCTCTTTAATAACCAAATGCTTATTCACACCGTGGTCATTTTATATTTCAAACAGTTTATACTTCATATCAAAATAACATATTCATTTCAAAGTCATATCACTTTTGAAATCATATTACTTTCAAAAATCATATCACTTTAAAAATCATTATTCACTTTAAACCATTTTCATTTCCAATAATCATAATCACACAAAGTTTATATATTAAAATAGTTTCAAACTAGAATTGGTTTCTTCCAATTTTACATATCAATTCAAATCAACTTTTAGTTCTAAATTCAATTTAAATCAATCCCAATTCAAATTCTCATTAAAACCATTTTAATTTATCGATTTAAAATCCAGATTTTAACTACAATTTTAAACCATTTCAATTTCAATAGGTTTCAGAGTTAAATATTCAAACATTTACAACGACTCAATTTGATAAGTTTCATTTATTTTTCCAAGTTCAACATTTAATTTTATTTAAAGTTTAAATTATTCTCTAAATCATTTTTAATAACATTTAAGTAAATTTCACATTATAAATTTAAATAAAATCAATAAATCAAATATCTAACTTCAATTATATATAAAATTCTAAAATATTCACCTAGTCGCCTTTTATAAGCATTTAAATAAATTTTCCAATTACAAACTTAAACCAAAATTTAATATTCAACTTTATTTAAATTTGACAATATTCTTTTAATCATCTTTAATTAAATCAAGTTGTAAAATCATACCTTTCAAAATCTCAAAATAAGTTTATAATTAAATCTTATTTATATTAAATTCCTAAATGGATTAAATCACAAATTAACTTAATTTATCTTCCCAACATTTATTTTATTAAAGTTAATACAAAATATATTTTCAAAATGTTAATATTTTGTAAATAAATATTAAAACATATTATATACATATTAGTTTAACTAATTTCTTGTTAAATTTTATTATATTAATTATTATTATATTAAATCTTATTATTATAAAATCTATTTTAAATCTTTTATATATTTAAAAATAATAATAGAATTATAAGTAAAATCTTAAAATTTATATTTTCAAAACTTAACTTATAAATTTAAAATTTCCAAAACATATAATTTAAAATCTAAATTCTTTACACATAGATTAAAATTTAGATATCTATATATTATATTTTAAAATCAATATTTATTAAAACCTATATATTTCTTTTTAAACCTTTGGAAATTATTTTTCAAAATATACCAACAGTGTACGTATATAGTTTTCTATCCTATGGTCAAGTGATACAGATATTTATCATTTTAATCCACAATTATAATTTAATATTTACGGGTACATATCATTTCAACCCGCAATCCCAAAATTTCAAAATCAATGAAAATCGCTTGGGTTTATCATTTCAACCCATAACGATTTTTTCCTAATCTATAAGATCATTCGGGTATGTATCATTTCAACCCATAGGGATTCCTAACTAACAGGGAACTTGCAGAATGAGAGAAAATAAATAGCAGCATAAATAACAGAGTATATCAATGGCAAATATGATCAAAATTGTCAAATTAAATATGATATCCACATACTAACAGGTTTTTGGTGTCAATAATGTCAATTATGATAGGTGAACAAATGCAAATATTATCATATCATATTTAACAATTTAACTTCTAACTGATTACATTTAACAACATATTTCAATCGTCATTTCATGTGAAATCAATTTACTAAATATGAGAAAGTTAATCGTGAGTGATTGCTCACCTTTCATGGCTAGAGAAATTTGACAATGAAATGAGCTATGAATCCAAGCACGAATTCCAAAGCAAAGCACGATGGACACGAATTCGACGAACGAAGCTGATAACTTGAAATCGATGAAAACAAAAAACCAGCTTGATATAAACTAAACAAGATACATTATATATATATATATATATAAAACATTCAATTTAAAACACATATTTAAAATAAAATCGTTATATGTATATTTCAAATCAATATTTAATTTAAACACATATAAAATAATATATGTATATAATTCAAATCATTACACCTTAAAACAAAAATTTAAAATAAAACCCTTATTTTATATTTGAAAACCAAAACTCATGTACTTATATATATAAACTAATATATACACTTTAAAACACATATATTTAAAATCGAAACATATATATTATATTTTTTAAAATCAATGATTAAGATCCACACTTTTTTTATATATATCGAATCTCAAATATAATATATATACATATGAAATATACACATAATATATATATATATGAATCAAGCACTGATTATGCAAAATTTAACAAAGCCAAGCTGCTAGGGTGTTGACTGGAGATACGGTCTGTTCGGTTGCAGGTGTGTCGTGCGGAGTGGAGGCGTAGCTACGGCTACAGGAGGTGGAGGAGGTGTTGATGAGGCGGTTGACAGGGGTAGTTCGATGATGTGCCAGGTGGACTCGGTTATGGGTGGAGGCTGGGTGAAGGTGCCTTGGGGTGTGGTAGTGGTCGCTGATTGGACGTGTAAGGGTGGACGTGGGTGGAAGCCTTCACGGCAAGCGATGGAAACTGATGCATGGGAGAAGGCTTCACGGAAAGTAGGTTATGGTGATAAGAAAGTACAAGAATGAGTTTATATGCTCATATGCTCACATATTTTCAATTTTTTTAAAAAGGAGGCTGCCACGGTGGAAAGTGGCTGGAGCAAAGGTCGGGTGAGGGAGGAAACTGTCGGGTCACAGGTGGCGGCTGTGTGTCGGAGTCTGATGGGCTGAAGGCTTCGGTTACGTGACAGGCTACAGGTGGTCAATGTTTGCTGGAGGTGGGGAATGGAGGATGGGACACGTGAGGAGAATGGAAGAGGTAGAGGCCATTGGTTGTTGCAGAAGGAGGTGGTTGCGTGGCTGACACGCATAGGGTGGAGAGGTAAAAGGGCAGAGGTATGGGAATGGTGGGAACAGCCGTGAAGCAATGATGGATGTGCAGGCTTCCATTTGATAATAATGCAAACTAATGTTATATCTTCACTTTTGTATATAACAATATATATTATATTATATTTTTTCTTTCAGAACGAACCATAATATCTAATTTTCTTTGAGAAGGAAGTGGAGATTGAAAGGACGAAGCAGAAAAATAATATATTGGAACCACTGGGAATGGCAAAAGTCAAAAGCTGAATTCGGGGAATAAATGATAATGAACATTGGTACAATATGGTGGCCAAATGAATGGACATATGGAAACCAAAGAGGCCCAAACGTGTACTGATATGGATAACCGTTTCGTGGATTTCGCCGCGTACTGGACTCCGAAATGCACAAATGAATATACTGTGGAGATCAGCACGATGAGACGAATAGAATGGTAGACATATATTAGCGATACGACCATCCTATCAAAAGTTGACATTTCGCTGCCAAACTGCTGCAAATTCATCGAAAATAAGATAAACGGGATTAGAGAAGTTCAAATTTGGTGAAACGAAGTATGACGTTTTACTCAGAATATAGTTTACATTTTTATTATATAAAAATATTCAGATTTTGAAAACATTTAATTTCCATCAATTTTAATTGATTTAAATTGAAATTGAAAATTACACAACAAAACTAGCTTTCATATTTTCTGATGAAAATCTACCATTTGCAATGTTTAAATAGACGCATACTAAATATCTTCATTTCAAAAATTTATTATTTATTTTTCATGAAAAATTTAGTTAATTACATTATGAAAATCGTTAAAAATTACGAGTCGTTACATCATGAGTAATACACTGTCCAACATTTGGAGAGCATGTGCAGATGAAGCGTGTGTTCATAAGAACGAACGTTAAAAGGTACATTGATATTTCTAAACTATAAGCATCAAGATTGATATGCAAAGACACCTTATTAAAATTGATATTTCTAAACTAAAAGCGTGTGTTCCAAGAAATGGTATGAAAGTATCATTTTATAAGCATTAAGATTGAATAAGTATTTTGATAGAAATATCAAATAGTTTGATTTTCGATGAAAGTGCAAATTAAGCGTGTGTTCATAAGAACGAACGTTAAAAGGTACATTGATATTTCTAAACTATAAGTAAACAACACGTTGTTGATTTTAATGTCGTACTTGTGATAAAATCAGCCTTAGTTGTTTTAATACTCAACATTGGATTAATAAATGATGACTTTTATAATAATTATAAAGGATACTGGGAATATCCCAAATCGGTATGCAAAGACACCTTATTAAAATTGTTTAATACGGAACATGTGAGATTGATTCCTTTGCATTAGCAAAAGGAATTATCATACATATTGTGTTGTCTACGATATCATGATTTGTTTATGTATTTGATACATGAAGCAAATATCAAATCCAAATTGATATCACTAAATGGTTGTTTAAAGGGTTCTCCTGTATTTACGAAATACTAAAGAATTGCTTACAGAAACAAAAACTCCTTATGAATGAGTGTTCGAACTCAAAGTTCATAAGTCATACTGAGCGTAGTTAGTCAATAATAAATTCAAGTTAAGATCTTTAAGTTGGAAATGTTCCAAATAAAAGACTGTGGCTTATTCTATGAAAAAAGGCTACGTACATCGCCTTGAATGTTTCCGTAATAAAAATAATATATATAAAATTATAAGTGCACAAATTTATAACTGAGCCAATTCCAAATGTTGACAATCTCATAACATTTTTATATGATAACAATGTCACGATATGGTTCGCAATAGAACTTAGAGCTCATTAGAGGTCGAGAGACATACTCTGAATTGTTCCACATGATAAAGTAGTTTATCACCGTCGGAGAAAGTTGACTGACAGAGTAGATAATTGAAACATAATAGCATACCCGTTCACAAAGGGACTGACCCAACTGGTTTTGAGAAACCAATTAAAGAAGTTGGAATAAGATTCCATAATTTACCCCAAGTGCAAGTGAGAGATTGATAGAGTTAGGGGTATGCCTTAGGGGCAATTATGTAATTTGTTACATATATCTAACTCGTTGAACAATCTTGTTCATAATAAAGATTTTTCTTTCTATTATATACTTGATATAAAGTGGTTCTATTAATTAATTAATTTAATTAAAAGTATATTTAATAGAAAATCCATAAATGATATATTTTTTATAGTAGTTACAAAGTGTTGTAATCATGAGTAATTTATCACAATAAAACAAATGTACCATTTTAAATGTTCCTAGTCAATATGCATCGAGATTGGATATCGATGTATCCGTTGAAACTAGAGTATGTAACGCTCTCCAAATGTTGGGCAGTGTATTACTCATGACTGCTGGGGACACCTAGGGGTTACGTACTGATAGTTATTGGATAACCATGGAACAACTCACTCGATAGTTTTCTATTGGTTAATATAACTAAGGCCAAACAGAAAATATCGAAGTGACTGATTTACACAGTTCTCTCGACTTGAGAATACTGTGATCTTCAATATGAAAGCTCCACTTTGATTATAGTCCAATCATGGCATGGCGTTCCATCGAGTGACTATAGTTGAGTCGATTGGAAGTATTGGAAGTGAAACACTGTTCAAGAGAGGATTCGTCTCCTCAATTATATGAGGTTAGTATCATGGTCAACTCAAGTCAACTAAAAGTCATAGTCTCCTGCCACAACATTTTTGTTAATAAGAATTGTTATTATTAAACCAAAGACTTTGTGTTTGGACTATGAAGTTGAATGTGGATGACATTGGAATTTTGACCATTACCAAATTCCATAAATCCAAAGTCATATAGTTTTGACGAAGAGAATTGGTGTAAATATTTATCACTATTAGGTAACGCTTATAATAAGTAAAATTGGATTTTACCTAAAAGATGTGTAAGCGATAAATTCGGCCAAAATGTCACACCACCTGCTAAGTGACATGTGAACGTTAATATTCGGATAGTTCGATATTAATCGCTAACTGAATTTACACCTTTGAGTAACACAACCGTAATGATGAATGCTTCAAAAACCACGTGATTTGATTAATTGATAATTATTATAAATTAATTAATATTTATGAAATATTAATTATTAAAGTTTTGTGTTTTTTTATTTTTTCTAATCCATTAGTATTTAATAAAGTACGTACATAAAAGTTATGTATGTATGTATCAATATAAGATATTCATAAAGCATTTAAATTAGATTTAAATAGATTAATTACTAAATGGGTTTGGGAATATTTTAAGGCCGATATAACCTTATTTATAGAAGGCATAAGAAAAAAGGCTTAAAATCCACTAGTTGGATCTAGAAAATGAAGGGAGGAGGTTAAGAAATGATCCCTTTATAAATATATGTTATCTTCCATTCACTAGGCTCTCTTTATCACTCTCCTTCTTAACCCTAGCCTCCATCTTCATTTTTCTACCTTCTTAGCCAAAATTTCATGGCTTCTAAGCTACAAAAATTCTCAAAACAAATAAAATAAAATAAATTCATAAGTGGTGCTTCCCATTGTTGCAATTTCTAAAGGTGATTCAATCAGATCTAGAAGCATTTACCATTCAAGGTGCGAATCGTAGGCAACATCAAACAAGGTAAATTCTATTAGTTATTTATTTATTCCATGATATTATATATCTAGTAGTTAATTCATTTTGAAAATTTTATACATGCATTTGTTGTCCCTTATAAGCATGCAATTATAAATCTTAAAGTTGTATAACTTGTTATCATTAGAATTGGTTTTCATTTGAAATTGATAACTTCTATTCATGATTTTCTATTTTAATTTATATTTATTTTGATCTAAATATAGATTTGGCGATTAACTTGTTATTCTAATTAACTTTATTGTATTTAATTGTTAACAATAGTTTACATTGATTCCAATTTTGTTTTCTACTTCAAGATTCATACATATACATAAATGTGTATGTATATGTATATATATATATATATGTATGTATGTATGTATGTGTATGTTAAAATAATTTTGTAATATTTTAAAAGGTTTTAAGAATTTTTTTTATTAACATATACATATAGGTTATATTTAGATTTATTGATTAAGATATGTTATCATGTTGTTTTACTAAATTAGATTACTACATGTTTGGTAATAAATCTTAAATTGATTATAATTGATTTGCTTGAGTTGATTTATTATTTTTAAAGGATTCGTTACATATATAAATATTTTTAAATATATATATATATATATATCTGTGTGTGTTTGTATACATGCACACACCTACATATATGTATACTGTATTTATGTATAAATAAACATGAATCAACATAATATTATTATTATACAAAATATACTTTGGACAATTTTTTTTATAATAAATATCTATGTTTGATTCTACATTAAATTATTAACACATATATATTGGTTACATTTGGATTATTGATAAGATCTATTTTCAAATTGATTTACTAAATCGGGTCACTACATGTTTAGTAATAAATCTTGAATGGATAATAGTTGACTTAGTTGTATTAATTTATTATATTTGAGGATTCATTAAATAATACATATATAAACATATTTAAACATATATACACACATAAAATTAGTTAATAATACATACATACTTTTGTTGTTGACTGTTTACATCCTTATATCATGATGCCAGTTGATTATCATTTATATGTTGCATTAATTATGTTTACCAAATGGGAAATTAAATCAATCATCTTTGTTACTCTTTATCTACTTCCTATATTTCCTTTATGCGTTTAACTATCCATTTATTTCTAGTTATATGTCTAACATTGTCATCAATTAATAGCACCTATCGTATGTTTCTCTTATAGAATTTACACCATAATATATATTTATTTATACTCATATTCATGCCATATATACATACACACACACACACACACATATATATATATATATATGTTGCTAATTAATGACATTTATATAATTAATCAATTTAATTAAAGAGAGATAAATGAAAGGTTTCTCTCTCCATATAAATAATTTGCCCTTCATTAATTGAATAAGTTAAGAGAAGGAAATGAAGAGTTTCATTCTCTAAATAAATTTATGCCCCCTCATTAATTCAATAACTTAAGAGATAGGAAATGAAAAGTTTCATTCTCTAAATAAATTTAATAAGTTAAATTACACCCAAATATGTACATAAGAGTATATATGCTATACTCTAATTTACATTCACATTAAATTAAATTTTAAACTTTATTTTTAAAACTAAATAAAATAAATATTTTATTTAAAAGAAAACATAGAAAATTTCTAAGTATTTTTAGACTTCATAGGCTGATTAAAGATCCAAAATGACTATTTGAAATTCATCCATTTCTTTCGCTGTGGGCTGGCCCAGTTCCTTTACATATAACTCAATTTTGTTAACTACTAACATCATGGGGTCATACTAATCTACAACCATTGGGTGTCGTGGAAAGGTAATATACATAAAACATAATGTACCACGCATAATGCAAACATGGAACTACTTATACAATCAAGTATACTTATACTGCTCTTAAATTTTTAACTAAAAGAATAACACACCATATTAACGTACCTAGACTAACACATGTTAATGTGATTTTTCGTTGGTGCAAGTCTTTGTTATGCTTACAACATGTTAGCGCTTGAAGGTAACCACAAGACAAACTAGCTAAGCAAATTTAGCAATCTGATATGATATCATATAAATAGCCAGTATACTATGAATAAATAACACGTAAAGTAATACATAGGTGGCCCTACCAAAAATGATCCTTTGATACATTTTGGGTTATGCAATGGAGGTAAATCGAGCCCAACAGTAAAAATATTTCTACCTCAAGGAATCGAACTAGAGCTTAAGTCTTATTTGTGTTCTGTTATCTATAGTCTTATGGAGACATATTTGAAATGAAGTTCTTATGTTGTCAACAATCTTCCAAACTACATATTGTAAATGAACTCAATATACACTGATTGCAAATTGCAATGTTGGTACTTAAAATCCTAATTGGCATTTTAAACCATTATAGAAAAACATTGTATTATAAAAAAATAACCATTTAACATTACTATATAAACAAATAACACGTCATTTTGGTTATACTGTACAAAAAAAATTAGCAAATAAAATTAATTACCTCGGGCAGAATTAGGGTTGATAGCCTCAATATAGTGTATCTAAATAAGACCTCATTGAATTTAGTAGATTGCACCTAACTAGCGTTAGATTAGCCTTGAATTGTTGCTTCCAAAGAACTAATTGAAGAAGTAGACCAAGGACATGAATATGATTACATTAGTGGTGATGAGTGGGGTGACAGAGAGGAGTGGAGCGGTAAGGGAATGCAAAGGAGGAAATGATTTAGGATTTTGGGGGATAGAGAATTATGTTTTAGAAGTGGGAAGGATTAGGGTGGCAAGTGATGAAAATAATAAAAATCAAAACGGACAAGGAAAAATTCTCATCTTTTGAAAATATTTGGCGGGATTAATATAGTAGCATTTTCTCTTCTATTTTATTTTAATTTTTGCATCAACGGTTGCACCTGGTTATAAACGCTACTATTTATTGCAACAAATAATATATTTTCTTGTACTGGTGGTTCAACATCGGATTTAAAGAAAACGGTTATTCGAGTATTAAGTTTGACAACTAGTTCATCCAGATGTGAAAGAGCATGGAGTACATTCGAAATAGTAAATTAAATTATCAATAATTTCTGTATCCAAAATATTTTATTAACAATCAACAAAACTTAATAGTAATTATCACATTCACTGCATTAAATAATAAACATACGTTTTTATCCATTGTTCTGTCATAACTTTTTGTAACGTCATTACTGCATTAAACAGTTAGTCGTATGAAGCATCTTGCATAAACATCACATTGTGTGTCATTAGTACATTAGAATCTTGTTTTATACATATAATTTCTGTCCATATTGCTCGGGTTATGATATGATATTTCATTGGTGCATCTTAGAACATGTTGTCCTAAATTTATACAAACAAGAAAACATTATTTTTTATGAATTTTTAGTCCCTAGCACTATTTATTATATAAAACAGGAAAGTAATTAATATTTTCTTAATATGCAAACCTACTTTAACGTATGTGGTTGTATATATTTTTAAATGATTGCAGATTCATTCCAAAAAGAGAAATAGACCATCGACAGATAAACTAAGAGATTTGGTTTTCGTCATGTTTAATTCTCAACTTAAATCGAAGTTCAATACTAAGACAAGAGATGTTATTTTGGCGTCTCACCACCATGAAGGGTTGGTGGATGAATGGCTTGGTACTTCTAAAAGATTGAACAGTAATGTTATAGGTTTGGATGATGACAAAGGTGAAGAACTATTTTTGGGTGAGGCACCAACATTGGCTAAAGTTGCTAACGCTATGGATAGCAAAGTGAAAAAAAATATAAGAGCAAAGAAAAAAGCTAAAACATCTCATGTGTTATCATTTGAAAGGGAGAAGATCAACTTATCGAGGATGATAGGATAGATATGTTGGATAAAGATACTTCTTCAACATCTGATTCTGTTTCTAGAAACGAAGAATAGACTCTAGACATGAAGAATAGACAGACTTTTGCAAAAATAGTTGCTTTTCTAATTAATATATTATTTGAACTAGGCCAGCCCAAAACGAAAGTTTATGGTGAATTTCAAAAAAAATTCCCTTAAGAATCTATAATAGGCCTATGAAGTCTAATTTATTTAGAACATTTCTAAATTTAATTTAAATAAAATATATAATTTTATTTAAATTTATAAATTATATACAGTTTTATTCAAATTTATATTATGTACATATATATATATAAATGTACGCATATGTATCATATACATATACGTGTATGTGTGCATGTGTAAAATGATAATCCAAGCAAGATATAACATGCCCATGTATAGATGTTGGGATTTGCATCGCAACGGACATGTCAGCTCATCCAATATGTTTGTATGTGGTCCAAATATATGTATGTATTTAAACTTATTATTAATATAAGTATTATAAACTATGTAAATATATATATATATATATATATACACATGTATATATATTACTTATATGTAAAATATTAACAATTTGTACACATATTAATGTATTAAATAATAAATTATACATACATACATACATATATATATATGCACACATAATAAAGTTTTTTTTGAATCAATGTACATGCATTTATAACAGTAACACAATTAATCTTTTTAAATATATATAAGCATTTTTATAGTATCTAAATATATATGTATTTATATATACATGAATATTAATTATGAAATTAATAAAATAAAATTTTAGACTTTCCAGATCGTATGCACAACAAAGAATTTTTTTAATTATAAATTTATTGCATTAAAAATATTTATATGAATTAAATAGTCGAAAAAACAATAAAATAATAATAAATAATATTTTCATAACATATTATTCAAATTTTAAATTCTCAAAAAATTAAGTGTGATATTTTAAGTTTAAGAAAATTTTTCCATAACTTTCTAAGGCAAAAATTATTTTTAATGAATTAATTAATTTCAGCCTAATATTAAAATGATTTTTAAAAAATTTTAAAACTAACTTTTAAATTCTGATTTTCTGCCAAAAGTTTATATGACGATAAATAATTTTATAAAATTTAAAATTTAATTTTTGAAATTTATTTTGTTATATGAATTATTTAATTAGTATTTTGACTTAAATAATATTAAATAATATTATTGTAAAAAATTAATTTGCAATTGTCGAAAATTATAATCAATGTAAATATGCATTTATAAAATATAACCTCAATTATTAGTATAATATGTTGATTAAATTAAGTGATACACATACACACACATATATTAAATGATAATAATTAAAATAAAAATGTATTTGGCAATGCACATGAAATCTACATGAAAAAAAATGTTTTTTATTAAATAGTTAGACATATATAACTAATCTAATATGTGAAAACATCAATAGAATGTTATTCAGAAATTGTAGACCATAAGTATAGTGAATACATACCTAAACTAATGCCTTAAAGCACATCTAGTAATGATGACTTCTCTCTCCATTGAAATCTTTTCAATTCGGCAGACTGCTAATCCTTGAACTGTGGAACTTTGATTATCCAATAGTTTTCATCTTTTGAATAGATTTGAGTTGAATTTGTTGAAGCTCCTGGATGATGACATCGACTAGGCAATGGGAAAACAGTGGTAACCTAAATGTTCTAAAACAATTGGGGTTGGGGTCATTTTATAGTGATTGAAATAGAGAGAAATATGGACCACATCTCATACCAATTCTCATTATATCTAAGCCATCCATTTCAAAATATCCCTAGCCTTTTTACCCACTCCCTGTAAGCCATGTTGCTGCCGAAATCATCATTTAATTACCATGGGTTAATATCCCATTTAATCCCAAAACAAATATTATTAGTTATATCTAATTTAATTGCCTGTCGATATTACGTATCAATCAATATATTTATAACTATTAAATATATGCAACAATATTTATTCCTCAGATTACGTTCAAAATTTTATAATTAATATTCCATAAATATTAGTTAATTCAATTAATTTATAACAACTATAAACTAATTAAATCATTCGGTCAAAAGAGCATCATTTCGGTTGTGTGACTCGTCGGGTGTAAATTTGGTCAGCGGTTAACGTTGAGCTATTTGATTGTTAATGTTCACACGTCACTTAGCAGGCGGTGTGACATTTTGGTCAAATTTATCGCTTAATTGTTCGTAACATCCAATTTCACTTTATTATGCATTACCTGGTTATGACTTTTGTTTATACCAATTCTCTTCGTCAAAACTATATCACTTTGGAATATGTAATTTGTTAACGAACAAAATTCTTATATCGTACATATTCAACACTATAGTACAAACACAAAGTCCTTGGTTCAATAATAACAATTATTATTAAATGAACTGCTATAGCTAGAGACTTTGACTTGAGTTAAGTTGACCGTGATACTAACCCCAAATAACCGAGGAGACAAATCCTCTCTTGAATAATGCTTCACTTTCAATACTTCCACTCGACCTAACTATAGTTATTTGACAGACATCGTTTCATGCTTTGACTATAATCAAAGCAGAGCTTTTATATTCAAGATATATAGTATTTTGAAGTCGAGAGAACTGTATAAATCGGTCACATCAATATTTCATGTTTGATCTTAATTATATTAACCAACGGAAACCTATCGAGTGAATCACTCCATGGTTATCCTATAACTAGCAGTACGTAACCCTTAGGTGCCTCCACTAGTCAAGAGTAATATACTTCCCAACATTTGGAGACTATTACGTACTCTAGTCTCAATGGATACATCGATATCCGGTCTCGATGCACCTTGACTAGGAACATTTAAAATGGTATATTTGTTTTCATTGTGATAAATTACTCACGGTTACAACACTTTGTAACAACTATAAAAAAATATAGCATTTATGGATTTTCTATTAAATATACTTTTAATTAAATTAGTTAATTAATATAACACATTATACCAAGTATGTAATAGAAAAAACACTTTTTCGAACAAGATTGGTCAACGAGTTAGATACATGTAATGAATTACATAATTGCCCCTAGGGCATACCCCTAACTCTATTAATCTTCCACTTGTATTTAGGGTCAATTATAAAATCTTATTCCAACTTTTCAATCCGTTTTCTCAAAACCAATTGGTTCAGTCCCTTTATGAAAGAGTATTCTATTATGTTCCAATTATTTACTCTGCTAATTAACAATCTCTCTCTGATGTTGATAAACTACCTTTATTATGTGGAATAATTAGGAGTATGTATCTCGAATTCTAGTAAGCTCTAAGTTCTGTTATGAACTATATCGTACCATTCGTTATATAAAAATGTTATGAGATTCTCAACATTTAAGATTCACCCTCGACTCAATTATAAATTTGTGCATTTATGATATATATACATTGTTTTATTGTGGTGCTATTCAAGTCAATGAAGCATCCACAATTTCTTCTATTTGGAATATTTCCAACTTAAAGATTCTTAATTTATTATTGACATATTATACTTAATATCATTTATGAAATTTGTGTCCAAACATTCTTCATAAGGAGTTTACTATTTTTGTAAACAATTCTTTAGTATTTCATAAATATACAAGAACACCTCAAACAACCATTTAGTGATG
Organism: Allium fistulosum; assembly: GCA_030737815.1. Taxonomy (NCBI): domain Eukaryota; kingdom Viridiplantae; phylum Streptophyta; class Magnoliopsida; order Asparagales; family Amaryllidaceae; genus Allium; species Allium fistulosum. The sequence goes on from CM060907.1 coordinate 340,467,020, forward strand.
TCAATTTGTATTGATATTGCTTCATATATCAAATAGATAAACAAATCATAATATCATAGGCAACATATACATAACATGTATGACCGTTCTTATTACCAATGCATAAGGAATCTGTCTTACATGTTCCGTATTAAATATTTTAATAAGATGTCCTTTCATATCGATTTGGGGCAATCCTAATATCTTTTATACTTACTATAAAAGACATTATTTACAAATCCAATATTGAGTATTAAAGTAATTTAAGCTGGTTTTAACACAAGTACCTTGTTAAAAATCAGCAATGTGTTGTTTACTTATTATTTAAAAATATCTATGTATCTTTTAACGTTTTTTCTCATGAGCACACGCTTCCTCTGCATTTTGATTGATAATTAAACTATTTGATACTTCTATCAAAACATTTGTTCAATTTTGATGCTAATAAAATGATACTTTCTATCATTTCTTGGATCATATCTTAAAGGTCACAAACTCAATATCGCTTCCACTGTCTTCGAGACGCTTTGGTTGTTATGTACAAATAGTCTGGTCTAAATCTATATTTAGAATATTCCGTTTAAACACATATATACCAAAACCTAAAGTTGTACTATGCGATAATTTTGTGAGTAAATCCGAATTAACTTGAGTATGTTAACATTAATGCACTAAAAGCGGCAATAAATGATATTTATTAGCGTTGAACAATTACAAAGCGACTAAATAAGGTTAACGTAAATCAAATCAGATGGAATAAAATTAGTCGCATGAAATAAAAGAAAAAAAATAATTGCTTAACATCATGGATTTAATAAATTAAAATCTAATGGATGAAATTGATTCGTGCTACTATAAATACAGGCCCGGTCTTACTTTTCTTCTCATACATTCTAAATGAAGGAGCGAAGCTCCGCCAGTTTACTTTTCCTTCAGATTCCAAGAAATGTAGAAATTATAAATTTGTATATAATATATATATATATATATATATATATATATATATGTGTGTGTGTGTGTGTGTGTGTGTGAAGAATAACAAAAAGAAGAAGAAGAATAAGCGATGAATCAATTCTACGAAGAAGAGGTAAATCTAAATTCAAATCTAAATTAAATTAAAATCTCTTCGTAGATCTAGATTTCTAATACATATGTATATGCTTACGTACATATTATGTTAGGGGAAAAAGGGAGTCAAACTAAAATAGCAGCGTTTAGATCTAGAGATTTGGAAAACTAAAAATGTGACCGTTAGCTAAGAACATCTACTATTACGACTTATTCTCAGTGGATTTGCTGCCCTCAGGTCGACCGGTAGCGGTCGACCAAGGGCCTAGGGCGGTTGATTATTGGTTGTGTAAAATTGTAAGCAAAGCATGGCCGCACGATACAGATTTAATATAGTTTAATCCGGTAGCTGACATTGATTTGAACCCTTATAAATATAGACTTAGACCCTCACTTTCAGTCTCATATTTTGGAGCGATGCTGGAGTCTTCATAATAGTTATAGATTATATGTATATACACTGACAGAATTGTAGAAGATGATTTATGAAGAGAATAATGTCAAATCAAATCGCCAAAGCCAAGGTAAATCTGGATTCAAAATTGAAATTCAAAATTTGTCATTCACGCTAAAATACTGAATGTTGGTTCTTGAGCCTAAAATGCTGATAAATTTTGTACTTGCCCTATTTTCCCCTCGCTTAAAAATATGTACTCACATTTACCTATTCCCAAACACATTTGGACCGCATAAAATTTAATTTAGGGTTTTCTCTTCCTCACCAAAATCAACGTCAATTTCAACCACTTCCTAAAGATCAACGGCGACTTCAATCACTTCCTATGCTGACTTCAACCATTTCAACATCGATGCCGACTTCAACCACTTCAAAACGACGTTTACGTCGACTTCAACCACTTCGTTAATAGGTTAGTCGACTGGATTGACATATCGCGGCCATTGTTCTCGCGGTAGTTCTTGCAGCAACTGGATCGACGGTTCAGGCTCGACATTAACGACATAAATTGCTCAAAACTACAGGCGATTCAGGCGACCGGATCATGGTGTATCATTCTTCAAACTCGACAACGACAATAAGGTTTTTTCTGTCAGTAAGCTATTTATTTGCTAATTTCAGATTTGTGGGTGCAATTTTGCCAAGTCTATCGTTGCTTCAAGATTGTATTGTTTGTGATTACAATAGCAATTTTTTTGTAATGTTTGTGGACTGTAAATGTGATGAAGATATAAATGGTTTGGTAATTATATAGAGATATGTTGCATAGTGGATTGTAGCTAGGAAAAAGTAATTATATGGGTTTGTACCCATAGTTTGAAGGAGCAACACACCAATCTAATTTGACTATCGGAGTCGTCTTTGTAAAAGGCATTTACATTTTAGCATGATGGTGAATGTAAATAATGAAGAGAATGAAGTGCCCGTGGCCCGACACCCAACTAATAATTGAATTTGACATATGAACAATTTTTAAGAGATTAGACGGTCTTTTACCAAATGTAATCTTTCATTCCTTAGTTTTAAAAAATACAAGCTGGCAAATATATGTTTGTACCTCATTTTCCCTTAACTATATCTGAAACATGGTTACATAAAACTTAAATAAAATGTAGCTATTTCTAATTATCCTGTTAAATCAATAAATACCTGATTACTATTTTTATATGAAAATATGTTTTCTCATTTGATTTTTTGGGTTATCCAAATAATGCATTCAGATTTCTACACTAAAAACATATCAAATGTTTACCTTTTTGTTAAGTTTACTTATAAAAGGGCCTTAAAGAAGTAGTATGTCTGAATTGCTTTATTCCATAAATGAACCCATTCAATTTTGATTTGCTTCTATTCAAGTTAAGAATATGCACATACATAATGCCACAATTATGGCTGTGATTTTCTTCTAAAAGATAGGAAATTCAATTATGCCACAATTATGTTTGAAATTAACATGATATGTAAAAGTTGACACGTTTCCAATCTTTTAGAATAAAATCAAAGCCATAATTGTGGCATTATGTATGTACATATTCTTGACTTGAATAGAAGCAAATCAAAATTGAATGGGTTCATTTGTCAATATTTTCGTTTATATACAAAAGTTGTATTATAGTAAACATTCAACTTTAATGATAAAGTCATAAATTTTTACCTTAATTGTCTATGATGTTTATATTTCATGTGAGTTTCCTTTTTGTTAATTTTTCGTGAACATGTATATATGTCTAAAGAATGGAATTCTAGAACTTAATGGCTTATAATCATTGGTCTTTTTTTCCTTTTTCATTATCAATTTTCATGTATTCGATGTCCATAATATTTTTTAGAGCATAAATTTCATGCTTCAAATTTTTTAACTTAATATAAACACAATAAATACCTTATCAAAAAAAAGTCTACCTGATTTTCTATAATAAATCATAGTTTATTTAAGATTGGCTAGGTTAACATATATTAGCTGAAAAATAAGAGTGGAGCACTTCTATTATTTCCAAATTAAGTTTCTCAACGACTGGACTGTGATCGATGGATCATTGTTTTCCTCTATTGCTTGACAACAAGAAATCTCACATTCTAATTTCCAATTATAAAGGAGATTATATAAAACATGTAAACTATAAGTGGAAGTGGGTATATTGGAGATAGAGCAACAGGCTGGTGCTGAATTGTCGTTGAGATTGGCTGGTGTAGTGTTGCAGTGGGCTTTGAGTGCTCCAATGCAAGCAGCAGCTAGACATTAAGGATTTGCAATAGTACAGTAGCTGCATCAAAACAAGTTGAATCATGAGCTCAGTTGAGACTTCTACGGCAGTTATGAGGTAATGGCAGTGGTGCATATTCATTAGGCAATGTTTGTTTGAGGCAGTACGACTGTGGCGATGCAAGTTTTTGTACAGAAGTGAGGCCATGAAAGTGCTGTACAGAGCATCCATGAGTAGAGTGCATGCTAACAAATAAAAGTTAACTGTTGCTGTGGCAAGTGAGGATGTTAGGCTGGTCTTAGTGTCTGCTGAATAGAGACAGTTCCATTTGGTGAGTTGAAGTTGTAGAGTGTTTTGGTATGGGCAGAAAGCAATAGCTGACTGGTGTAAGTAGAAATGATTATATTCAGACGACGTTTAAGAAGCATGCATGAAAATAACTTGTTGCATTAAACTATATCATAGGTAGTAGCTGGTAAATATAAAGAGCTATAATGTTATCATTACTCCTAATGTGCTTGACTTATAGTAAGTATTTTCAAAAGTTATGCATAATTTGTTGTTACTTTGTCTTAAAATTGCTTGACTTTGAAGGCAATGATGTAACACAATACATTTTGATATTCTTGCATTGCTAAATATCCCAGCCTCCTTTTACAGGTAGTCGCTCTGACATCATCACCCGTCTTCTCATTTACATCAGGTAAGATGCACAATCACATTCACTACTGATGGTTTCAATCCATATGGAGTTCTCTGGTATAATGTAATACAATAAAGATATTTATTTCTTATACATGCATTCGTTGGTATGGAAGTCACTTTTGTATAATTAATTATTTATATACTATTTTTAAAAGAAAAACCGTTTAATTTTTATTTTGCTTCTTTTGGTACAGTAGTTAAAACCTGATAACTCAATTGCTTATTTTTTATAATAATGGCTGTTACATTTTGTTTTCTATGTTGGTTGACTCTTTCTGATGTTATAAAAACTATGCCACTCTTCTTCTCCTTGCTCCAATCCAGATTAAAATATACACAAATTTGTTTGGCAAGCATTGCCGAAGATTTTGTACGAGGTGATATGGGAAAAAGAGAAGCCCAGTATATATATGTGATGGAAAACTTATAATATGGATTCACAATTCTTAATTCTATCGGTTTAATTTATACTATTTAGCTTCTCTCATGCAGCCATGCTAACATGTGTATGTAATTTATTTATTTGTAGGATAAAGGATATGTGGATGCAAAATCAGTTATTACTGCTTTAAAAAATAAAGGCCTAACTTCGGTAGGAGCTATAGGCTATTGCTGGGGCGGTGAGTTACAATTTAATGAAATTCCCTCTCGTATTGTGATTGTAGCTCACAATAATATGAAGTATGATATCATCTTATCCGTACGCCCTCTGAGCTTCCCTAATTGATATCGTAGTTAGTTTTGGCGTTAATGTAGATACCTACTATGCATTCTCTATATGTCCATATATTATGCTTTCAGTTCATTTTTCTTCATGTTGCACATCTAAGGTTGTTGTGGAACAGGAAAAATCTGCTGATATACAAACTGGTGTATTGTTGCATTCTTCATTTGTTACTGTTGATGATATTAAAGTTAATTTGTTGCTTCATTTCTTTTATCTATGTAACTGAATATGGTATTTAAGCGTTATATGTTGTATGCTTCTTCTAGCGGTCAAGTCTCCATTAGCTGTACTTGGAACACAATCACCTTTCTCATTCATCACTTGTTAAACAATTCGAAGATATTTTAGCAACAAAATCGGAGGTACTTCCAATTTTGTAACTTTAAAATTTTGTAAGCTTAGGTTATAGTGTTTAGTTGTAACCTTAGCTTTTATCATTTTTATTATATCTTAAATGGAGCATTTTGGTGGTATGCATATTTGATTTATCAAGCATTTTGCTAAAAAAACATACGAAACTAAATCAATTTATCTATTTTTATTGAAAAAATAATAAATAATGTTTAGTTTATAGTAATGTATGACGAGTAGAATTAATTGTAGATACGTTCACAACATAAAAAATTTGCACCTTGGGATATTTACCTGATCCTAAGTTCTTAACAGTTTTTATGCATGTTGATCCTAGGTTCATGTAGTGTTTTTTGGTAATTGGGATATGACAGATGCTAGCAAGAATTGTGCTGCACATGATGCTTTAAACAACATTTGGAGAGCATCCAAAGGTATAACTGAACAAGAAACTCCACAGATCTTAAGATGGTGAACATGCTCCTTGGGAAGAAGTCTTGGAGATGGCTAATTATCTTCTAAAAAGTTTGTACATATGCTAGTTATTATTTATTTGTTGGACATATGAAACTTTATCCGATTGACTCAATTTTCTTTAATTGCCGAAGTACGATACACTGTTTCAATAAAATGCTGCAAGTAAAAGCTTTTGTCTTCAACCGAAGGTTCATAGAGCAAAAGAAACTTTAGAAGTTGTAGACCGTGGTGATGCTCCTAATTGGATGCATGAATTTTTAGATGAAGCTTTCTTATATGGATTATATGGATGGAGTTTCATATTCGGTATTTACAGGCTTTAACCATGAACCATGCCATGAGTTTTATTGTTCCAAACTGGTATTAGAATGTAATCAGTAGCCTACGTGTTGAATTCGACAACTTATGTGTTGAACTATTCGTATGTTAGTTGATACTCTGTTTTGTTACCATGAATTTGGATTTTGTTTCTTGATAGTGATTGGATTATAATTTGCTATCTTGAGATGATATTATTTCTAGATGCATATTAAATATAGCATATGCTACGAGCATGCATACAATATTAATTATTGTAATGGCTATAAATGCTAGGAAATAGAAATTACCAAACGCTTATTAATATTTCTATTTTGTTATTGCCCACGCTTATATTTGTTGTTACTATAGATTTTGCAAATCATATACATATTACAAGTGCTTATTTCCGTTGGAAAATGGAGTTTTGTAATGGATGTAAGTGTTGCAAATATGATATTACCAATGTTTACATCCGTCGGAAAACTTGTTTTCAAATGGTTATATCTAGTGGGAAATCTTATTTTCCAACGTTTATAAGTGTTGGCAGATAGAATTCTGTAATATATACAAGCGTTACATTTAAATGCCCATGCTCCTATTGCAACACAATAAGTGTCACTAAAATTACTGGCAACAGTTATACTCATTGTGAATCCTCTGTATTGGTGTAGTATGCTAAATTTGAATGCATAAAATAAAATTATAAACCATGCCTACATATTCTGTTATTGATAACTTGAATTGTATGTTGCTTGTGTAAATCTGGAAATTTTGGGGTATTAGTAGTCCCAGAAATTTGTAGAATATGTGATAGTCAGATTTGTAAATTTAATATGACTTGTACAATAACAATGTAGATTGAGGATCATCATAGTAAATTGTAAGGATTTAAGTAGTATTTTAATTTATTGAACTATATACCATGTTGCAATGTGAATTTGTATACATATTAAGTTTTAGATTTGTAAATAAAAGTGTGACGGTTGAAATAACAAGGAATCCACCGAAAAGAAAGAGATGTGTAAAATAGGGATATTTACCTAGTTTATTATTATCTATTTCAATAAAGATAATTCTTTGTAATTTCAAATGTAACACAAATTCCCTTTTTGGATAAAATATAGAAATTTACAGTGTTAATCATTCTATTTGAGAGAAAAGTAATTCTAATATATTAAAATACAAAAATTCCTAAGGATAAATTAAAAAATCATAATGCGAAGTCTAAGAAAAGAATATGTGCATATAAGTAACACATAAGCGAAATAAAAAGAAATAAAAAAATAGATAAGTCATAATTTTGAAATAAAATGGGTGGAGGTAGTCCTTTAAAATAAGATAGGATTTAGGGGTTAAAAAGGAATAGGGATGGAAAGTTAAATAACGAAGGTATGGGAAAGTAAATAAGAAAAGATATGTAAAAGGAAGCATTAAATGACCTTAAATTAATTAAGATATAAACGCATAGAAAAGTAAAGAAATATTTTTAATAGTGAACAATAGAGGCATGGTGATTAAATGAGAACGAGCAAAGTATATATAAGCATATGTACACACACAAACATACGTCACCTCAAGTATGCGTCTATGGCATGTGGAATTACATAAGGATGTAATAAAATAAATGGATAAGAATGACATAGCAGGATTCTCAACCATGTCATTGATGGGACATGACTCACCCCCCACAGAGGGGTGAATTGCTCATTTTTTTGGTTTCCTTGGCAGCTAACAAGGTTGTTAGAGCAACCTTATAGATTAAGGGTATAATCTGCTTTTATAAAACCGGATATAATTTGCACGTTTTATAAAAGCCGGTTATACCCTTAATCTTTAAGGTTGCTCTGGCAACCTTGTTAGTTACCAAGGCAACCCAAAAATGAGCAATCCACCCATCCTTGACCTAGCAACAGTAAAAAAAAATAACCGTTGTTATAAAGCCAACTTTATGCAACGGTCGTTTTCTTTCCATTGCCATCCATTCTTACCCTCTTTTATATATATTCACAATTTTACAATACTAATTACACCAATTTCTTCAACTTTTTTTAATCTCTTTAAATAATTTTCTACCCGTGATGTCAAAAATCAAAGAGGAAAATCTCAGTAATCTTCATATCCCAATTCTCCATCACAATACAAACCCGATAATCAAAATTCTCCTCAAAACAATCAAAATACGTTTCGTTCTCAACATAATCAAACTCAATATCATTCTCAAAATTCTCAACAAAATCAAAATTCAAATTTGGTTTTTTCACAACAAAGTCCAAATTCATATCATTGTCCACAAAATCAAAATTCATATCATTCCCAACAAAAGCGAATCATTACCAAAATTCCCAAAATTCAAATTATTCAAACAAATCCTTATTCTAACAAAATTAACTATGACACAAACAACATGTCTCCCAATAACCAATAACGATCACCGGTGCCTTACCAAACCAGAATGTGACAAGAAATTTGAATAATCAGTTTGGGGGTTACGATTGTGAAAACCAAGGATTGCAATTCAAGGATGATGAAACCGTCGAAGAAGATGTTTATAGGATCCCTAATTCGTCTACTGCTTAAGGAAGGAAAAGGTAACCAACGGGAATCAATATTAATAAATCCTCGAAGCCAGAAACTGCAAATTCGCTGCCAAATTGCCCTAAACCATGGAAATGGTCATCAAATGAACAATCCGAGTTAGTATTCTGATGGGTTGAATGTTCTAAAGATAAGAAGAATGGTAAGAGCCAATCTAAAAGTTCTTTTTGAAATTCCATTTGCACTTTATCCAACTTTTGAAGTCAAACTAATATTCCAAGAACCGTTGATTCATTAAAAACTCAATGGAAAAGTATAAATTCCACTTGCCAACATTGGAGAGAAATAATGGCCGGGTTGCATGCAAGAGAATAAAGTAGGTGAAACGACATGGATTTGGTATTGATTTAAATTTTTAATTCAAATTCTTAGCTACTTCTCGTGTTTCATGTTTTAATAGTATTTCACCATCTACATCTTAGTCAAGCTAATGCATTGTATATGACTAAACATGATAATCAACCATTCAACCTACAATACTGTTACGACTTACTCTCAATCGAGGAAAAATGAAGTCAAGTGCGATAATGGAATATCATTTTTTTGAAATAAATTCACTACTTCAAATTTCATAGCAAAATTCGAAATTTTATACTAAATCCTTTTTCGAGTTTTGGCCTTGGTATTTTCTACTTAATTCTATGTTTTTTTTAACCGTGAATTTGTTATTTTCACAATTTACTTGAAATGCTAACGCCTCTTGCTGAATCAAATCATTCTTTTTAAGAGTCGTCAAAAGGAGTTGTTGTTAGGTTATTCTTCATTCTTGTTCAACATAGTTGTCATCGGATATACTTTATATTTACTAAAACATATATATATATATATATATTCTTGTCTAAATGAATGATATTAGTGATGTTAGTCTGGTTAAAACAATTTACTAATTTACTATTAAAAGAAATTGAGTAACGAATTCAATATTTTAGCTTTACACATGCACGCGTGTATGTGTATATATATGTATGTATGTATAAAGATTGTGCTTGCTTGCTTGCTTGAATGTAAACCAACATTAAAAATATTTAATAGTCCGAGATTGAAAATCAAATAAGTTAAATCATTTTTTGTAATTAGTATTTTAACTTTAGTTGCATACTTGAATGTAAACCAATATTAAAATGTCAAATAGTCCGAGATCGTTTCGATATGCACTTTAGGGTCCAAGAAATAATTCTGACATGAACATCCGATATCATTTACCTCGGCCGAGATCTCATCCGATACGAGAACGAGTCCTTAAAACCTTCGAGATGAAACATGATAGAAATCCGAGATTTAAAACCTTGTTCATGACACTATGATAGCTTGGAAATGATATGTTTTTAATTATTATTGTTGTTGTTGCCATTGCTGTTGTTGTGGCGGTGATGGTGGTCGTCGTGATGGTTAATGATTGATTTGAAACGGTCATTTGCATGAGTAACTAAATTTAGGTAAAGATGATAAAAATGGATAAATTAGAGACATTAGGAATTTAGAAAGTTGAAAACCGACTCTTTGGTTCCAATCGATGAACCCTAGACTTTTTGAGTGTTTTTATGTTTTTAATTTAATTTATTTTATAATTTTGGCATTATACCATTATCACATAAGTGTTTTTTGAATCAAAGCTTTTATTGCATTATACATTATGAATCAGTAATGGTCATATACACTTATCAAGTGCAAAATATAAACCAAATCTTAGCTTAATGAATTGCATTTCATCACAAAATGTAAAATTGTGAAAAATGAACAATTATGCCCTTGTCATCAATTCATACTAACAAGTATTATTTTATCTTTCTTGTCCTACGTCTATAGAAACCCCTCCCCCCCACACACACACAAAACACATAACACATATGTTGGTGTGCGCTTATGCGGGTAACCATGTATATTTATATACATATATGTGTGTGTATGCGTTTTGTTTAGTTGGAATTCAGTTAATTTTATAATTCTTTTAAGGTCATGCAATTGTTGGGATGTTTGAACAAAAATAAATACATGAACATTTGTCATGTCGGACATGCAACTGTTGAGCTAGATTAATAACAACAAATACGTGAATATTTGTCATGGAAAATACATGTCGTTTAACACACAATATTATTCATATTTTATGACATTTATTTAACACCAAAGGTATTTTAGTAAGGTAATTTTTTTATGGTAAGCAACTATAACTGCTAAAAGTGTATCAAATCATATGTCTTTTTAGTTTTGTGTATGAAATGATTGTTGCATAAGCTCAAACTTTCATATTTTTGTGATTATTTTACAAGTTGGATTTAGGGTTATTAAATATTTGTACCATGGTCTTTAAAAAGTAACAAATTAGCTTATAAAACGAAAAGGAATGGGTGGTCTATTTTGATATCGGAGTAGATTAATTATTAAACAAGTAACAGTTATAATAAATACATTAGAAGCTTTGTGATTTGGATGTGGACGATATTGTTCACTTGGATTGATCCAACGAGGAACACATCTTGTAATATAAAATGTGTTGAAAATTCAAATATGGGATGCATGCTAAAGTAAACAGATAAGAACCATAAAGGCTATATGTTGACAGTTGGATCGTTAGTTAATAGTTTAATGTTTAGTTTATCCATGCTTAATCCATCTATAATATTCAAATACGTATCCTTTTAGTCTTATAATATTCTTGGTACTTGCTGTTCTTCTTGTTTTGAGCTAAGCAACTTTATATATATGCATACACATTGGTTCATTGTAATATGGAAATGCAAAGAAATGTTTCTAAAATCTGTCCCACAAAAATGATGTTTTCCTGCATGCGATCGTCTACTACTAAAAAAAATACAATGAAATGTATTGATGTCCTTTTGATCGTAAAAGAAATGAAAGAAATAATAAAAAAACTTTGAATTTAGACTAAATACAAATTACTAAACATCTTCAAAAGCATTTAAAGCAAAAAAGCCCTTTTAACGCCACGCACTTCATGCAACTTTTGCATTTTTTGATATTCATAACATGGCAGGCCTCCAAAAAAGTATAAGGGGAAAATGAAAACCACCATTGATTACACCGCACACTATGAAACTATTGTTGAGCCAATGGCGGCCACTAAAAATTCAAACAAAATGTACGTGGAGACAAAAGAAACGAAGAGGCTTGGGAGGGAAATGGATAGACAACGACGTCATGCTGAGAAACAAAAATTAAGAGTTAACGAGATGGAGTTAAGAAACAAGAATTAGCTCGACAACAAAGAGCTAATGTTGTGGCTCTTTTCAATTGCAACCTAAATGAACTCAATCGAATGCAAATATTGTATATGGAGAAGCAAATTGGGGAGTACCATAGACTTTGAGGAGGCTTGTAGGAAATTATGTTCTTACTTTGCATCTTGTTATTGTATTTTGTATTTTTTACTGTTATTGTTATTTTTATTGACATTGTTATTTTTTGTTTTAGTTATTGCTATTGTTATTGCTATTGCTATTGATATTGTTATTGTTATTGTCATTCACATTGTTGTTCTTACTGATGTAACTAAATAACATTGGGGCACTTTTATGTTTATAGTACAATATATAATAAAAATTCAAATAAACTAACAACACGCTAGCAACAAATAAAGGTAGATAAGTGAAAAGTACAACAAGATAAGCAGATAGAACGGTTAATCCAGACATCACTTCTACTAATGGTTTCATATATGTTCCCAGTAGTGTTCCATCGGTTCTTCTCTTAAATCAAGATGAGCATGTGAATCTCGTATGTCTTCGATTCTTTGCATGTATTCGGCAAAAGTATTTGAGTATTTGTAAGGTTTTTGTTTTTGAAATGCCATAGCAATGTCTAGATAGTTTTCAGTTGAAGCTCATATCCACCACGTTCTTTTTCGACAATCTTGTTATGTAAAATAGTATAACAGTATATGATATCAGATAATACCGCGGGATAGTGGTAGTATACCACTTTTCTTAAGATGTGAAACCTACCTTAAAGCATTTCAAATGCTCGTTCAACATCTATATTATTTGATAACAATCGCAAATATAATTAACTGTGGTTCTCCTTAATCACAAGTTATTAATATCACATCATATAATCATATAATAGTAATTTGATCAACTACAAAAATTTAAATTAAGGCCCAGTGATACCTAGTACTACCCATGACTCAATATATCAGGAATCGAATAAATAGCCGGTGATAATGAATATCACCTATGAATCAGCATTGTAGGTGCAACCACACGATTTACAGTATTATACATGACTTTCCCTGGTCTACCCTAGCCTACATGAAAATAGTCCTTTATCCATCGTCTTATTTAAGTCATGTAGCAACAACACCCAATACCCATACAACAAATCGTCGGACTAGTGACATCGAGGAAATGATGCCACACTCAGGGTGCTACCCTGAGTCAATCCTGCTAGGATGAATACTAGCTCTATCTGGTATAACACTAATTGATAAATTTATAATATTTAACATTTTTCACAAGTGTATATACTAAGGTTTGAGAACCCAGTTTCGATCTCAGTTTCGGTAGTTTGAAATTTTCTTTACTTTGGCCAGTATCGAAGATTTCAAAAGTTTTGGTTTTGCTCTTAGTTTTGGTTCCGATTTCATATTTTAGCATTTTTTGATGAAAATGTATAGTCTAGATCAATGAGTGACTATTTAAATTTCATCATTCAATAGTTTTTTCTCTTAATCTCATATGTTAACTTTTATAATTATATAATGTAATACACCCTAGTATTTTTTCTACCAATAGCAGCAAAGAAAACTTTATTGTCTATCAAATACCAAATAATATAAAATGAAATGAGGTATTGTGCAAAATTAGATTTAACAGTTGGTCCAATACAAACCAGCCCAATAAAAACCTGCCTAAACCAAATAAAACAATATGTTACGATCTAAATTAGAATAGCGGTCTTGATAATAGCTAGGGTTTCCAAATTAAAGGAATACCGGGGTTTCCAGGATAAGGGAAAATTAGGTTTTTGTTCGGATCGCATGATCTGCAACAACGTTTTTGTAACTCGATTCGGTATGCAAATCCATTGCCTATTTCTTTTCTATCGTTGTTCCTTCTCTCTATTTTTCTACTATCTTTATTAAGTTTTTGGCTGTTGTTTGGCCGAAATTGAACTTCCTCTCGAATCTCGTACTGGCTTCGAGCGACATTAGGACGAATTGAGTGGGATATCGAGGTCCCGGCCGAAACCTCACACCATGGTATATACGACAATAATCCCACCTAACTATCGTGAATGCGATATCACTAAGGAGTTTAATATATTCAAATTTCAATCTAACACTAATCCCACATAACCGTCATTAAGGTTTGCAAGTTTAAATCACAATATTCTTACTTTATTCAAATAACACACTTGATCAACTATTCATAACAATATATGTAAATAATTAAGCATTTCATAGAATATTTAAATATGCGACGGTGGCAGAGTCTACCTTTGAAAAAATAAAATAACCGAATGCTATGGTAGTAGAGCCTTCCCTTGCAAAAATAAAATAATAGAATGTGATGGTGGTAGAACCTTCATTTGCAAAAGTAAAACAACAGAATGCGATGGTGGCGGAGCCTACCCTTGCAAAAATAAAATAACAAAGTGCGAGGGTGGCCGAGTCTACACTTGCAAAAGTAAAATAACAGAATGCAGTGGTAGTAGAGCCTTCTTTTGCAAAGGTAAGATAACATAATGCGGTAGTGGTAGAGCCTACTCTTTCAAAAATAAAATAACAGATTGCGATGGTGGTAGTGCCTACCCTTGCAAAAATGAAATAAATAATAACATAGCAAAACAAGATATGACACACTACAAAATCCTATGGTTTATATTTTAATTCAATTATGCCGATGTTTTTATGCCTTTACATAGAAACAGAAATAAGGAAGGAAGTAAACAATAGAGGTGAGAGAAGTTTACTCATTGAATGACGCTTTCGCTTGATCTTTAGGTGGAGTGTTTCAATGGAGATAAGGTGGAAGAGGAAGGAAATGAGTGAATGAATGATATGAGAGGATGGGGTAATAGATTTATATACAAGTAAGGTGTAATCATACTATTTTGTTTTATTAGACAAGTAATCATACTATTTTGTTTTATTAGGCAAGTAAGTATACTATTTTGCTAGTATCCGAGGAAAAAAATCCAAATTATAATTTTCTTTTATAATGAAATTTCAAATTACTTTCAAAATATTTTTAATCTAAAATTACAATAATGCCAAATTTCAGGTTGTTATAGATCTTTAACGGCCTATGTAGTCTGATTCATTTAGAACTTTCATAAATATCCTTTTAAATAAAATCAATATATTTGAATTTTATAAAAGAAATTTATTTTATACAATTTGTATGATATTTCATATATGTGTATCATATATACATATACATGTGCGCTCACTTGCAATAGGATAATGTGTGCAAGGTTTGACATGCTCGTGTATATATGTTGGGATATACACCGCAACAGACATGTTAGCTTATATACTAACGTAATGTCTAAATATACGTAATGTGCATCAAAACTATTGAACAAATAAATATGCATACATACATATGTATGCACAAATCTAATTATATATTTATTATAAAATATTGGTTATAAATTATTTATATAAATTATTTATGAAATATATGTGTGTGTGTGTATATATAATATAATCAAATTTCAAAATTATTTAATTATTAGTTTGTAAGATAATTTAAAACCTTTACCATATATTACGAAAACAAAAATTAATTAATTAGTTATATATATCTGTATAAGGAACATATAGCTATTTAATTAGATTATATATATGTGTGTGTGCGTATAATATTTTTTTACTTAATACATATACTTGCTGCTGCTCACAGATTAAAAAAATTCATTTTTCATTTTTTTGGTTTAAATGATATTGAATAATATATACTTTAAAATTAAATCCATGTGAATTTAATAATAAAATGTATCTAAAAATATTTTTAATATCCAAATGCATATTTTATATTATATTTTTGTTATAGAATATTATATTATCTATACGTGTATTATAAATATATTTTGCTTGTTTAACTAATATTAAATCAAAAAAATATTTTAATATTTATAAAATAAATAATTTTTGATACTACAGAGTGGTTTTTAGGTGTGTACAAAATTTTTAAACACATCTATCATATGAATTAATTAATTAGACTTTATTGATAAATTCATTTAATAATGATATTTTTAATATTAAAAAATTAACTAATTTTATATTAGTCCTAGATCAACAATATGATATCGTGTATATGTATATAACCATCGATATATAACAATACAATAATATATTGATTCGCGATATGATCTATCTAACTAACATATGATCAATAATTAACATAAGTAGATTAATATACTAATTAATCTGAAGCATAAGACTTAACAAGGCCTAGAGATCACACTATGATATGATGAAATGGCTCCTTGAATCGAATTCTAAGTTATAGAGTTGTTTGACTTCCGAACTACTTTAACATTCACTATCGAATTGAAGAGTTTTGATGTGATTTGTGCTTGGTTATTTTGGGGTTCGGAAGGGGATATTTCAGGCTGAAATTTACAGGTAGGAGGAGGATTAAAAATCTAAAAAGAATGAACAGAGAGTGGCTTATCTAATGGGAGATAGAGTGAAAAAAGGATCACAATTCCTTTACCTCTTCTACCATTTCACCTCCTCTTTCCATTCAAATTTGCCAAACCATACATATACGGCGACCCCTTATGCAAGCATCATAGCCAGAACTCCATGCCCCTTTTAAGCCTACAAAACAATTCCATTTCGAACGATGTCCATTGCATTTAAATCTAAATCTAAACACGTACCGATATCATATATCAATCAATATATTTATAACTATTATAAATACATAGCTTTTTAACACATTAAATATAAAATCTTATATTAATATTTCATAAATACTATTTAGCTTAATTAATTTATAATAATTACAAATTAATCAAATCAAGTGCAAAAAAGGAGTATCCGTCGTTTAGGTTTTGTGACTCTTAGGTGTAAATTTGGTCAGCTGTTAATACCAAACAATTAAAATCTTAACAGTCACACGTTACTAAGCTAGTAGTGTGACATTATAACCAGATTTATTTCTTACTCGATTTTAGTAAAATCCAGTTTTATTTTATTAAGCGTTACACAACAGTGACAATTATTCACACTAATTCTCTTCATCAAAACTATATCACTTTGGACTTATGGAATATGATAGTGGTCAAAATTCCAATATCATCCATATTCAACTTTGTAGTCCACAAAGTCATTAGTTCAATAATAACAATTATTATTAACTAATTGCTCTGGCCAGAGGCTTTGACTTTGAGTTGACTTTAGTTGACCGTGATACTGAATTATATAACTGAAGAGACGAATTATCTCTTGAATAGTTTATCACTTCCAATGCTTCTGATCAACCCAACTATAGTCGTTCGATGGACGTCATGCCACGGTTTAACTATTATTAAAGTAGAGTTTCTACATTGAAGCTCGACAGCATTCTCAAGTAGAGGAAATTGTGTAATTTTGTCAGATTAATATTTTTTGTTTGACCTTTGTTATACTAACCAACAAAAAACTATCGAGTGATCATTCCATAGTTATCTAATAACTATCAATACAGAACCTCTTAGCACCTTAAGTAGTCATGAGTAATAAACTGTCCAACATTTGAAGAGCGTTACGTACTCCAGTCTCAACCGATGCATTGATATCCAATCTCGATACACCTTGAATAGGAATATTTGAAATGGTATATTTAATTTCATTGTGATTGGTTACAATGTTTTGTAAACTACTATCAAAAAAGAAACAATTTTTGGATTTTCTATTAAATATATACTTTTAATTAAATTGATTAATTAATATAACACATTATATTAAGTACATAATAGAAAGGAAACACCTTTAAATTTCGAATAAGATTGGTTATCGAGTTGGATATATGTAATAGTTACATAATTTCCTCTAGGGCATATCCCCAACTCTATCAAGTTCATCTAAAGATAAGATGGAGCTAAGATGATCCAAGCAACTATAAACATGTTTGATGATCGGTTGTAGGAGGAGTCGTTACATGAATTTGAAGTAGGCAGCTTTAATTTGGAGTGTATATTGTCTGCTGAGTTATATTTATGATGTCTATTAAGTAATCAATGTATCAAACTTTCTATGATACACACATACATACATACATAGATACATACATATACATACATACATATATATATAATCATTTCGTTGCGATATCGATATATATGTCATCATTTACTTATATGTGTTCTTGATATGTGAGTTATTTAATTCTAGAACTCCTGCAAATTACCTCACATCAAGACGAGATATGTATTATTTTAGATGTATTCAGGCATTGAAACGAATCCATGTTGACCTAAAGTAACGTGTCGAGAGAATGCTCCTTCCGCATCCATTGATCCGAGTTAACAAACGGTAAACCACTTCTAATATTTCATTTAAAGTATGGGTGTCACACTAAAGGCCATTAATTTTCAATAGAAACAGAGATTAAGGAGAAGAGCAAATGACTGAATTATTAATCAAACATTTAAAGGAGGCAATAAAAGGCAACTAAAGTTATGTATGATTCACATGCTT
Source organism: Allium fistulosum (assembly GCA_030737815.1). NCBI lineage: Eukaryota > Viridiplantae > Streptophyta > Magnoliopsida > Asparagales > Amaryllidaceae > Allium > Allium fistulosum. Next base: position 340,485,538 of record CM060907.1, read on the forward strand.
TAATTATTCTTTAGCCTTTTCGATTCAAATTGAAAACTCTTCCTCCCCCCTTGGTCGGCCATACAATGAGGAAAATCTGGTCGCTAAATTTTTCAAACCCATTTAGTATTTATTCTATTTAAATCCAATTTTAATATTATAAGATATCGTATATTGATATGCATATGCATAATTTTTTACATAGATACACATTTCATTAAATATTAATGGTATTCAAACATCAAATAAAATTTAATAATTAATATTTCATAAATATTAATTAGTTTAATCAATTTAAAACGATCATAAATTAATTAAATTGTGTTGCTTATTTAGAGTATTCACCATATTGGTTGTGCGACTCAAGGGTTTAAATTTTGTCAATGTTTAGTATTGAACAATTTGAATATTAACATTCACACGTCACTTTTGCTAGTGGTGTGCCATTTAGCAGAATTTATCGCTTACACCGTACTTTTGTTAAAAATCCAATTTTATTATGATACGCGATACCTAGTAGTAGTGATTATTTACATTAATTCTCTTCATCAACATATATCATTCGCATTCAGCTTTCTTTCTCTAACCACAAAGTCCTTTATTTAATAACAACAATTATTATTAACCGTATTACCTAAGCCAGAGACTTTGACTTTGAGTTGACTATAGCTAACCGTGATAGTAACTCGATATAACCGAGGAGACGAACCGAATAGTTTTTAACTTCAAGTGTTTCAACTCAGACCCAACTATAGCCATTTAATGGAAGTCATGCCATGATTTAACTATAATTAAAGTTAAGGTCCACATGGATGTTCAATGGTATTCTCAAGTTGATAGAACTGTGTAATATCGTCACTTTAATATTCTCCATTTGACCATAGTTATATTAAACAACAAAAAAACTCTTGAGTGAGTCCATAGTTATTCAAAATAATTAGTACATAACCCTTAGTACCCCAACAGCACGAGTAGTAGAATACCCAACGTTTGAAGAGCGTTACATGCTCTAGTCTCAATGGATGAATTGATATTCTTTCTTGGAACATCATGAGTAAGAATATTTAAAATAATATATTATTTTCAGTGTGATAAATTTCTCATGATCACAACATATTATAGTTACTATCACATAACATTAAGGATTTTTTATTTAATATACATAAATTAAATAATAAATTAACATATCACAAACCAAAAAGCATATAATAGAAAAATACACATTTGAACAAGATCCATTATCAAGTTAGATATATACAATAAATTACATAATTGCCCCTAGGGCATACCCTAACTCTATTGCAACTTTTATATATGCATCCTAGAATTACTAGTGCCACATAGAAAATACTAATAAACATCAAATACATCAAATAATTAATTAATTAACATTTTATAAATATTAACTAATTTATAACAATTTATAAATCAATTAAATCATGTGAATTTCAAGGAGTTCGCTCATAAAGTTGTGCAACTTAGAAGTGTAAATTCAATCAGCGATAATATCGAATTATCTGAATAGTTAACATCCACTCGTCACCTTAACTAACAAAGTGAAAGTTTAGCCGAATTTATCGCTTATACATTTTTATCGGTAAAATATAATTTAACAATTTAATCGGTACCTTTTGGTAATGATCATTTACATAGTTTTCTTCATCAACGCTATATAACGTTGGGAATTATAAAATTATGTTTTAGTTAAAATTCCAGTATTAGTCATATTCAACTTGGTTAATTCATAAACAAAATCCTTTGTTCAACAATAACATTTATTATTAGCCGTTCTAATTTGGTTAGAGATTTTGACTTGAAGTTGACTAAAATTGATCGTAATACTAACCTCATACAACTAAGGAGTTAATTCTCTATTGAATAGTTTTATCACTTCCAATGCTTCAACCTAGACCAAATTATAGTCCATTGTTGGTCACCATACCAAGATTTTATTACAATTAAAGCGGAGTATCGACATTAAAGCTTAACAATGTTCTCAAATCGAGAGAACTGTGTAACATCGTCGCTTGAAGATTTCCTTTTTGACCCACTTGTTATTAACCAATGTGAAACACTTGGGTGGGTCATTCTATGGTTAACTAATAATTATTTGTGGTACCCCCCAGCAACTATGAGTGATACGCTACCCGACATCTGGAGAGTGGCGCGTAGTCTGGTCTTAACAAATATATCAATATCATTTCCTAAAACATCCTGATCTATAATATTTAAAATAATATTTCATGATTACAACTCCTTGTAATTATTATCATATAAAAAACAATTTAAGGATTTTCTAGTTAATAACTTTAAAATAATTACTTGATTAATCATAATATAGCAAAGTATATAATAGAAATTTAACATCTTTATTACGGACAAGATTAGTTATAGAGTTAAATATATGTAATGAATTACATAATTTCCCCTACGGCATAACCCTAACTCTCTCATCTCTATGGTTTAACCATTTATAAATAATCATTCAATATAATTATTCTCATCTCTAAATCTTAACTTGGATTTATTCATCCGACCCTAACCCAACCGTTAGCATTATACATAGACATATAGCATAAATGGTGATTATAAACCATAGTGATTAAATCTAATTCACCAAATCCAAAGAAAATACTAATTTCTTATTTTCAAATAAACTTTTGAAGTTTTCAATTCACAAACATGGTTTCATTCCTATTTAAATTGCCAACTCGAGTATATAAGATTTGTAGAGAATCTTCTAACTTTTTAGAGTATTTATTTAAAATATTATGTTAACTAAGTAAGGGAAAGTTATGAATAAAAGAATTAGGAAAAATCTCATTTCTTACTTTGGAGAAGAAGAAAAGGAACAGACAAATGAAAAAAAAAGCTTTATTTCTAAATTATAATGAACTAAACTCTGATTCATTTACAATTTCCCGGTAGCTCCTTTTTTCGTCTCTTTTATTTCATTATCCAATTTAATGAACTTTATATATTTTTCATATGTAAATGACATTAAAAATGCAATGAAATGAGCCTCGATTCGGAATTTATTTATCTATAAAAATATCATCCTTAAATCATTCATTTGATTAAGTCGTTTGATTCAATTAAACCAACTTATTATTTTATTTACTAAGTGTCACAAATATAAACTTTTACCAGCGTCTTTTACCATACTCTAGAACTCTAACTAAAAGTTATTCCAAATACATGCCGATAATAATGTATGTTTGAATTTTTTTTTGATAGAGAAAAGGAACAACAATGGTTATGTTGATCATGTTTAACCAAAACAACTATTTTAAATAGCATTAGCGATTTTGTATCATTTATGATTAGTGAATTTAATAAACAAATAGAGTTCACCATAACTGTACTCAATTAAAGTCCTTTTTTGACAGATATGCGTATAAATGGCACTCAAGTTGGCATTGATTTTCCCCATATTAAATGATGGGAGCAGGTATTAGAACATAAAATAAAGCATGAGATTTTATACAATAAATTTTTCATTATTGTATATCATTATATAGGAAGTGTAAATCAAGAAAGATCTAACCATCGACACACATTGTATAAAATTTTGAGTTATCATTTTGTTTTTAAATAAAATTTTCAATATAGTAGCCAAAAAATTAATCTTATAATTAACAATTTCAAATATTTAAATATCAAGTTTTATTTTATTGGCAAAAGTCTAACATCTTTCTTAAATTACAAGTGTTAAGTGAGATTGGCTAGGAAGCGATGTAGGGTTGTGCTAGGGAAGGAGCATCGATTGTGCTAGAGGAAGGAGCACCAAAAAATTTAAGTTTGGGATTATCTCTCGATGTTGGTTAATCCCAATACCAATTTTTTTATGATAATCTTTATGGTTTATTTTCTTATTCAATGGCTTCCATGTATGGAAAAACATTAAGCAGTATGAGTGCATATTGAACTGAACTATAGACACTTGTAGTTTTCTAAACTTGATCACGTGTTTTTTAAATATTTTTCTTGAACTTTTTTAAGCTATAGTTAAGTAGCTTCTTAACCCTTTTTTGTCATTTTATAAAATTTTAATTTTCCAAATATATCGCTCAACCTTCCTGATATATCGTTTAACTCTACTGTATAATGAGGCTGGCAATTGCACATGTTCAACATTTCTTAAGTCTTCCTAATTTAATTTGAAACATGCTAAATTAGAACCAGCTACTTTGTTCAAGCCTTATATTCTTTTTCAAAAAAAGAAGGATAGGGCAAGTCTGCGCAGCGATTCTAGCATTTCATCTATTTACCACTATCTTTCAGAAGTATTAGGGGATTTGCAACACTGGAACAACATCTTTGCTTTTTTCTATTGATTCTAAGAATTCTCATACTCCCAAGTCAAGTGAAAACACAACTAGCAATATTTTTGGTATTAATATTATCTGAATTTACTTTCCCTCCTTTATCACATCATATAATATTTCACAATGCTTTAAAGATATCATGTTGAGTAAAGATGGAAGCACCAAGTTTGAAAATTTGTTAAAAGATTGGGTTTTACATCGCAAACATTATCTGATTGATGAAATAGTTTTAGACAGCGCATTACTTTTCATTGCGGTAATAGACAACTATAAGTATTGTTAAATTGTATCTTTGATCATCCATCTCCTTTTTTCAATCTATTTGTATGATGTTAATTGTAGAAATAATAATAAACAATGATAATTAGTGCACACAGGTGCATATATTTCATGCAAAAAGATTCACAAACACTACACAAGAGTGCAGTGATAACAATGTAGTAGAAAGGAGAAGATAAACAGAACTATATTGTTCGAACAGATATTTCATTTATTATCTGATATATATGTTTACATAATAATGCTTTACATTTTTAATCAGTTCATTTGAGGAAAAGGTTCAAAAAGATATGTTATAAAAGGATGTTAGTGAGGGGAAACCCGTTACGCTAAGCGGCATGGTCTCACTTAATGTTAAATAACCGAGATGTATGGTATTATTCGCACCAGGCTTTATGTTTGACTCGAAGTTTATGTTTTTCCCCTTGACATATCAGGTGCTCAAAATTAATTTGAGTAGATTGAGGGTTGAGTTTACATATTATTAGTAGGTTGGCGAATAAAGCTTCCAGAGACGAACTGGTGGCTGACGGATAGCTATTTAGGAGTTGCTGTTTTATTTTGATTGATTACGCTGTGTGTAATAAGTAAATTATGACTATATAGTACTCTGGCCAACCAGGGGGCATCATCATATTTCGCTCTTGGCGTATTTATGTAATAATTATATTTGTTCTTTACTTGGGAAACTTTATGGAATTATGTAACTTGAGTATAGAACATATGTTTTGAAACGTAATGAAAATTGATGTTCTGAAATCTATGATCAAGTGCTTCAGATATTATAGATACTATTAACATAGCCGTATTTAGTCACCGGAAGTTAATACTAGATGACTGCAGCATTTGTAGCGCTTAGCTTTGGACCTCTAGATAGGGGATGTTACAGCTTCCATCTCTATGATTATATGAACTTATATTATCATCAATATTTTCACCTCCATTGATTGATGCATTATATAGAATTGCTTGTCTGTCAACTCTTTGGGTATTTTTTTGCTTATGTAATAGTTATTTAGCCTTTTGTCTTACCTCCATCGAAACTTTTAAACAGGCACCGCAATCACCTTGTATACCATGGCTAAATGTTGTTTCAATTGAGCATTCCTCCACTAAACTCTTTATTGCAAAAGAGACATATAGAAGGCTTTCTACCGTCGACTTTAGTTCCATGCACCCAAAATGGATCGCCTTTAACTTTGCCGGTTGTTTCAATTGTTGGCAGAACATTTGATGCACCCAACGATGAATCCATTCCGAAGACTAAAAGAAAATAATTTGGTTTCATTAACATCAAACGAATAAATTGAGTATCATTCTTAGATCAGCAAGCTAAGAACTTATGATAAAGCAGTATAATACTTTAAGCAGAATGTTGGTTGACAATGTTGAACCAAAAAGATAAATAACATAACAGCTAGACCTTTTAATGTTTCTTAAACAAAAATGATTTGAATCAGTAAGAGGCAGGACATTTCAAGTTAAATGTTGGTAGAAAAACCAAATTCACATTAGAAAACATAGACTTACGTAGAAAAAAACCAAGTCTAAAAACGAAGGTTAGGTTAAGTGCAAAATTTTGAATTTTCTATGAAATTGGATGTTAATAGCAGTGAATTTATACCAAAAACTGATGTAAAAGAAGTATTAAAAAATATAGCAATTTCAATGAAAGAGAAATAGAAGGAAATAGAACAAGAGAACTAACGAATTAGGGTTCAGGAAGATTGTGCTAAAAGAAAAGAACTAAACACAAAAACTTACTGAATTTGAAGACGGACGATGTTTCACGAAGAGAATCGACTTTTTCGATTAGAAGGAAAAACCATAGGCATGTTTTGGCAGCCTAAGGGTAAAACAAAAGGAACGATTAGAAATGAAATAGAGACCAATTCATTTTTCAAATAACACAAGAATTTTAGGTCTGGAGAATAAGGTAAATATTATAGGCCTAACCCATTATAAAACTAAAATTCAAAACACATCATTTCGGTCGAGATCTCGTAAATAGATCTTGCTAACAATATTTCTTGTCAACACTCCAAAGTTATGCTTGTAAACGAGAATTATCCTTTATGTAAGTAGAGTGGAAAGGAAGGTATGAATCCTTTTTGAATTTCCTCTTGAATAGGCTTTAGTAGGCAAGAATTATACAGACCGACCTTGCGACCGTGTCGAAAGGGTTGGATTCTGTGTTTAATGACCATTTGACTTCGTTGAGATGGATTGGTATTTCCTTCTGAAGCCTTCCTTTTGAATCGATGGAGGTATCTTAGAAATTTTTTCCTTTGCTGGTTACGACTTTGTCGAAGGCCTTGATGATTGTGTAGCTAGGACTAATTCCAAGAATCTGATGCAAAGGTTCCCACCTTGTCAGAAGCAAGGTGTTTTTGGTGATAAAGCTTGAACTAGGAATCTAGGGTACGGTTTCGACCTTGTCGAGAGCTTTAGATTTTAATGTCTTTGGGATTCATCTAGTAATCTCAAGTTATAAAGTATAGAGATGGGTTCCAACTTTTTCGAAGGCTGGGTCTTTATGCTCTTTGTGTTAATTGAAGGTTTAAGTATGTTGTGACTTGGTTTTGAGTTTGTCAAAAGAAATGGCTCTGGGGGAGGATAGCTAGAAGATAGTAACTAAAATTGTTTGAATCTGCAGGGTTTCGACTATGTCGATAGTGGCCTTAAAATGCAAGCGAAACCTGAAACACAAGAGTGAACCAACAAAAGCTTTGATAGAACAGTAAAGTAATCCAGACTATTGAAGACATCCCTTTAACAAGCTAAGAAATCTTTTTTTCTTCATATCCCCAATCAATTTTGAAATTAGGGTTACAACACTTTTCATTAAGAAAATACAAGCTTAGAGTGGAAAGAATCTAATACCCAAAACGTGACCCCTCGGGTCTTATTTATTAATGCAGGTCAGCACCTTTCGACCCTAATGCTTTCGACCAGGTCGAAAGGTGGCGCCAAAAGACTCAAGTATGTTGCCGCCTTTGTCGAAAGGTATGGTTGCACCCCTCTTCTTTGAGTTGCCTTCTAAGTGCTTCTGACTCTATCAATATCCCTTGTTCAATGGTTTCGATGATATTGAGGTGCGGCTGTGCTCTTGTTTTTTGATTTGATGTGGAACCCTCCTAGACCACATTGGTTTCGACCGACTCGAAAATCTTACTATAGCTTTTAAAGGGGTTGCTCAGGATAATACTTGCTTTCTAGCAGTTTGAATGAAGGCGAAACCATTGTTTTTGAATGGTTCGGTGCCTGTTCAAAGAGCAATTCTTCATTGTCTTTGGTAGATATGGCTCCGACTTAATCGAAAAGTCTTCATTTAGTCGAAAGGTTATTAATGAAGGCGGAAGGGTGCTTTCGGCCCCTTCATCTCCTTCGACGGGTATGAACCCACTGGATTTTAGTTGTAGAAACACTTCGACACCTTTGAAAGGTTCCAGATCTTCTAGACTTTGTCGATAGCATCCATTCGACTCTTCCTTAAGGTCTAGCTGGAATTCCTCTCTTTTATTCTTTGCTTAATGAGGCCCCGACTCAGTCGAATGAATATTTGGAGTAACATTTGCCCTACCCCCCCATCCCCATGATGGGATGCACTTGACTTTCTAAGTCAACTTTGTCGAAACCTAGAAACTTCCCGCCTCTTAGTCTTCCCGTGTAAATCTAATCTAGTGGCTGATAGCTCTGTGTGATTTTTCTTATAAAGTACGCTCTTCTTCTTCTTTTTCTTTCCCTTTCACTTTTCTGCAATTAAAAATTCAAGCATGAGTAACGGAATTCCAAAAATCTCAAGCTTTCTATTTTCTTTCAAAAATCAAAGTAAACACCAAATCCAATCTGTAAGTTTAGATTCATCTCTATTTTGCTAGTTTTCTTCTCTATTGTTTGTGTTTTAATCGAGTTTTACTTTTCAGATTCCAAAATTGAGATTCGATTTTGAAATGTTCGAATCTTGATTTTTTGAGAGTAGATTTGATCTGATGTACTACGAAAATTTTCTAATTCAGTAGAATTTGTTTCTCGTTTGGGATTTTTATTCCAATATCGAAAATTTCTATTCTTCTTTATAAAGTCTGGACTTTTTGTTTGATTATAATTTTTTATATTTTCAAAAGCGAAAAAGATTGATCTTTGTTAAAATTCATTTTCTTAACAGGTTTAATTTATTTATTTTAAGAAAAGTTTGAAACCATGGATTTGCAATTGGGTTTGGGGACAACCGTGGGACCTGCTTTCTTTGCCCGGAAGTTCCAAATGTACGAATGAAAAATTGGTGCCACAAAATGATCTTTCTACCCCTTCAAAAGTGGTTGAGGCGGCAACATTGGTTTTGCTTCCTTAGCCCCTTTCGATGGGTTCGTAAGGTGTTGTAGTGCCAATTTGATCAACTTTGTTGAAACGATGTGTAATTAAGTAGAATGTAGTCATCCCTTCGAAAGCAAAATGTCGAAACCTTTTGTGTCGATTGCAATCCATTCTCTTTAGTTAACCTTCGGAATCATCATACCCCTTCGACCTTTCGACACAATTTAAATCTAATGATTCGAAACCCTTTAGAGTTATCTTTCTCCAGCATTGTCGAAAGGTTCTAAGTGCACATAAGTTTACCTTAAGACCTTTCGACCCAATGAATATGTAAGGTTTCGACATTTGTATTTTTCTTAAGAAACCTAAGTTATTGGTTTCGACTGTGTCGAAGGGTCTTGTTACCTGGTTTATGGAATGTTTGTAGCGTATATTTTTGTTAAAAAATTTTAGTTGATTTTATCTGTTTCTATCTAACAACTTTGTTTCTGTGAAGCTTTTGATATTGTTAAAAGGTGCCACTGTGCATTCCCATCTTTACTTTCAACCCTGTCGAAATCTCTATGATTATTCACATTTATGCTTTCGACAATGTCAAAAGGTTGTGGCTTAATGTTAACCTCTTTTCACTTTGGACTCTACCGAAAGTTTCATTAATACTCTTATTTAGGATTTTAACATTATCGAGAGGTATTTGCTAAGTGTTGATATCCTTTTCCTTTTGACTCTATCAAAAGCCCGATATCTTTGACTTTTGGCTTAGACATTTTTTCAAAAGTTTGAAGTTTCATGTTTAAATTTTGTTTAAGTTATTTGAGTTGGTTTTTTGACTAATTCTTGAAAGAATATTATGTTCATATTAAACTTGAAAATTGTAACTGAAACATTTTCACCTAGCAGAATCATGAGCTCTCTAAAGAAATTTGACTCCATCTTGAAGCATTCTTTGGTATCTTCCCAGGATGAGGTAGATGCCATCCTTAAGAGCTTTGAGATTACTGGTGTGTAGATTAATCGACCTAGGGACACAAACACTATCAACAACCCTTATGAAGGGTTCTTTGCTTATACTGCCATCCACATATGGCATGGAGGATTTCTGCCCTTTCCTGAATTCTTGTCCAGATTTCTTTCTCTCCTTGGGATTGCTTCAATCCAGCTATCTCTAAATGTCTAAAGTTACCTTTTATCTCCGGAGCTAAAAGCATTAGAGTCAGGACTTCCCTCCCTAAATGCTAAATTCTGAACTACTTGACTCGATTAGCCAAACTTAGCAATCTTAATCATCAGATCTTCAGGGCTAACTCCACGAAGAAGCTTATATCAGAGGGGGTCAATAAATTTAAATATAACTGAGAAAACTAGTATTTCTTTGTCCGATGTTTCCCAGACATTAGTGGGATCTTTTCTTCCCCCGTAAGTTCAAATTTTCATTATCTTCCTTCTATTTTATTACTTCCTTTGGTTAATATTAATCTTATACCAGGTTCTCCTGTCAAGGAACTTAATGAAGAAAACATAAGAACGGTGGAGTCTCTTATTACAACTTCTGTTAAGATAGAAAATCGACTGAAGCTGTTGATACCATCGAACTTGAGAAAGCATTCCCTTCTCCTCCCTGGACAAAGGGTTTTGGTACTACCCCCTTTGATTCAGCATACTTCAAAAGGAAAATGCTTCCTGTCCTTGGGAGATTTCCAACATTTTTCTCCTATGTCACCCATTTGCTTAGACCACTCCGGTAAATTATAAGCACAATTTTTGCTTTCCATCCCTGTTGCTTTCTGAATTATTTCGCTAACTTTTAATCTGTTCGGGACCCTTATAGCCGCTTTTCAGGTTCTAGTGCCTGTTAGTAGTGCTGTCCCTCTTCCATTGACTTTTGGTGCGCCATCAATTATCGAATCCTTTTTTAAAACCAAGTAGGCTTTCAAAAGAAATTTGATGGAATCGTCTAAAATATAGTCATCGAAGAAGGCTGCTAATGTTATAGATATAGAGGAGGAGGAGCATTTATCTCTTGACAAAGCTCCAAAGAGGCCAATTATGGAGGCTCCCAAAGAAAAACAAATGCAAACCCCTATTGTGATTGATCCCCTATCACGCATTTCCGTTTCAGACTCTCCAGCTGCTCTCGCCCAAATGCAACTGGCTTTGGATATGCCTCCCACTCCAAAGCGCACTCCTTCTCAACCATCATCTTCTTCTCCTTCTGCCATCAACTTCGAAGCTATAGTTGAGTCTATCTTATACTCCGAGTTCTTCACTTCCATTCACCGCCTTCTTCCATTCCAGATTTAGCAGGGCACTATCGCCCTCTAATAGAGCAACAATTTCTGGTATGTTTCACTTCAATTGATCTTATCATAACTGGTTTTGTCTAAATCCCTAAATTGTGTTACATTTCTTCTTTCAGATTTATAGGAGTTGGTTAACTCTTCATGAGCATGCATCCAACTCTTCCCTTGAATCATCTAAGTCCGAGGAGCAAATCTCGTCCCTTAAGGATCAAGTGTCTACACTTTCTACGGCCAAAGATGAAGCGACTTCAGAATTGGAATGACTAAGAGCTTCTCTTACCCCAAGCAGAAACTGATCTCTTGACAAAAAGAAAGGCTTGTCAACTCCTCACTGATGAGAAATTCGCTATGCAGCTTACTTTAAATATTCAGATGACGAGAAAGCCTCTTATCTACAAAGAACATTTATTTGAAGGAAAAGTTTAAGAAAACCCGGGCTTCATTGAGACTTGCTGTCAATGCCATCTCTAATGCTAAGCAGCGACTATCTCAATTTACTGGTACTAGTTTTGGGCAAATGTTGCTGAACTCCTATGATGAAGCCCTCATGCTCACCTATGCTGACAACTTTAAGAATTGTCCTAACTTCGGTTTCCCCTCGCTTGACTCTGCCTTGGTTGATAGAGTAATGGGAAAGGTAAACCAAATGAAGTAGGGTATTGAACCTACAGAAGAGAAGGAAATCGATGCCTCTAAGATGCTTTCCTTTGATGTCCCCTCATTTGAAATTGAATCATATTCTGAGGACGAGGGTGACAAAAATGATGTCGTAGGGAAGAAGGCAATGATGATGGCGATGCCAATGATAATGATGACGATAACCTTGCTAGCGGCCAAGGTTCTGATGGAGACAAAGAGGGCCATTCTGGAACTTCTGAAAAGGATGGTGGTGATATGCTGAAGCTCCTGAAAAAGAGCCATCTTTTCAAAAGGATGTTCCGCCTAAATCCATCGGGACTTCTGCTCCTCTAGAGGATGAGCCTGCTTCCGCTAATGTTGAAGAGCCTAAAGGGAAAGACCAGGCTTCCTAGGCTTTTGTCCCGGTATTGCAGGTATGGGATTCTCTGTTTAAATAGCTTTCACTTCGAAGATAATAATAGTGCAAATCATTTATTTTAGAAAAGGAAGAATCCCATCTTCCCATATAAAATAAAATTTGAAAGAAAACAAGCTGAAATAAACAAGTTATATAGGGAGTTAGAAAAGAAAATAAGAGAGCATAATGTACTCTCTGAAAAGTATCATAGCTTGATAGGAGTGCCATGGTGTTGGCGTCTTTTAAACATCATAAGGATGCCCTTATTAAAGAGAGCGCGCCTTCGATACGACACTCTCTTAAAGGAAAATAAGGAATTACTTACCTTATTTTGGATGCTTATTGAAGAGAGAGACATTTTGGCTAACTTTTTATATAAAGATTATTCTAGACATTCAATGATTGATTTGTCGTACTTAGGCGAATTCAGTGGGGGTCTACTTAGACGTTTTCAAAAGAGATACTTAGATGAATTTAGATTCGACCCGCATCCTGGAGCTTGTTGGAACTTACCACGGGTCAGGTCGATTCCTCAAGATCTCTTCCTAAGAAAGCTTAAGTACTATAAAGATAAATTTGTTTCTGAGTCATTTTTTAAGTCTGCTTTGTATGAACCGGATGAGTGATTATAAATATGTAATAGTTTGTTGATTTATAAATATATGTTTTAGCCTTTCTTTTTATGCTTAGCTTCTCTTCATTGTATTATTACAGAATGACTGTTCATTAGGTTGACTCGTTTCTAGAGACCATTTAAGTCAATATGTTAAACTAAGGAGATTTTATCTCGAAAAGGCATCAATTTTAAAGTCTTTGAAATTAGCAAGGTGAGATTTACAAAAAATCTACTTGGAATATCCTCGCCTTTGCTTTGACTTACTTGGTGATGAGAAAGAAACATTTCTTAAGGAGATCATAACATTTCAAACCAAATTAATTTGCGGTCGCGATAGTCCTCCAACTGGGAAGTGGGACTATAACAAAATGCCCGCCAGTCATTACTCTAGAAGGAGTCACTATTCCTTTTAATTAAATAGTTATGCTTTCCGCTAACTCATTAAATAAAGTAAGAAAAGTAGTTTCTCAGCTTTAAATGTAAACCAATTGTTTATTGTATCTTTCAACTTCATTGTTTTTTGAGTTGTAATCCGTTATTATAATAATAAAGAGATTTTTCATCCTGATTTTGACTTTATTTTCTCTTTTTTCTTAAATAAGAGCTACAATTATCTACGATTTCTCTCCCTCATAATATATCATCATGCATTGCTAGCCTTAGAGGGAAATTGTTGCAAGCATGTGGAAGGAGTAAACTTAGCGATGATATCTTACTAGAACGTTTCGGCACAATACTGAAGCTTTGAAGTGACATAAATGATATTTTCTTCAGAAAACCATTGTTGGTAATCTGAAAGATAACGTCGCCTATCTCGAAGCCGAAGTTAAAAGCAAGGATGAAATAATTTCCGCACTTAAGCGACAGGTAAAGATGAATCCCTCAATTGACTTCGATCACAAAATGTCAGAGCTTATTCAACAAATTTGTGACTTGGAGTTGAAATTGAAAGATAGTTAGGTGTAGTGCGAATCACTAGAATTCATTATGGGGGAGAAGATTTCAAGCATTGATTTACCGGTTCCCCACATTGCTACTTCGACTACTAAACACACAAGGTCATCACACCATGCGGCTCAGAAATTCCCTACTATAATCTACCCTCCCCTGGGATGAGACGAGAATGTTATAGGAAATTGGTGCCCGAGAGTTAAATTTGAGATAGCTAAGTATTTTGACGAGCAACAGAAAGCGAAATATTCTCAGACTATTAATGAGTATGCTGCTAAAAATCAAAAGCTCGAACACGATAATTACTTCCTTCAGAAGCGCACCGCGGAGTTAGAAAGGGATAATAAGACCCTTAGGGCTACAAATAGAGCTTTCAGCAGCGCTCTGAACACTAACATTGATGCGATCGATGATGAAAACAGAGTAAGGAGGAAAGAAAAGAAACTCAAAGAAGTTCTCTGTGCTACGATTCATCATGCAGTGGACCCTTCTATCGTTGAGACTCTCGACAAGGCTGCTAAAGACTTGTGATTTATTTGTATGTTTGTGTCATGATCCAAATTTCAGCATTCGAAAATCGACACCCGTACTTCACTTGTACTCGAATGTCGCAGATTCAATCATTGAAATTCGACTCGTGCCGGAGCTTATAACACAGTAAGTATAACAACACAGCGGAAGAAAGAAATGACTGATATCATATACATCACAAATGATACAATATCCAGAATATGATATACAACAATGATATCTATATGATACAAGAATATCAGAGACAAATAATGATGTTTCAGAGGAAACAACTGAAGTGATAACTCCAAATGATCTGAAAGAGAGGATGAATCCAATAATTCCAACATCAAGCTCGATCCACCATCACATTTCACAAAGAGAAGCAAGAGCGGTCACTCGTGAGTGAACTCCAAACACTGAACTAGCTCCAAATAGTCTACTAAACCTGACTATCTGAAAACCCCAACTCTAGACTGCCCGTGTGGAAAATTGTGGGCACCCAGAGTTTAGGAAGGGAACAATAAACTCCGGGTCAGTCATGGGACTGGTGTGAGTAACAAAATAGTTTATCTTCACAAAGAAAATAAAAGAATTTTTCAATGCTTTTGGAAAATGAAACTACCATAAGGCCTCCCGCCACACACACAATGCAAATGCAGAATTGGAGGAGATTTCTCCTTATTATAGTCAAACATGCTTACTACCCAAAAAACTCTTTTGATATTATTACTAATGCATAGTGTAGGAAACATTTCGAAAATATAATATTAATCTTAGCCAGCATAGGTACCATTATATTATGCCTACTATAGCTACCATTTTAAATGGCAGGTTCTACAACTAAAACCGTACAAGGCTCGTATTGTTTCTTTGGATTTCCCAACAAATGGTCAGGCTAAGGAACTTCCTATGCCACGTAGGAACGCCTCTGGAGGGACGCCCCAAGAGACAACTTCTCTCTGTCAACACAAGGCCGGTTATCCCCTTCCCGGGTAGTAAACCTGAGATATGCCACCCCCGGTCGTTTGCGACCTTTATCCGAGGCCTCGATCACAAAGCAACAATCACATAGTAAATGAGATTGGAGCAACCACACAGGTAAAATATCTGGGCTCCATACCATGATACCACCTTTTTCCAGAAGGAATGGACATACCCTAGGGGAGCTACCCCTGAAACCTTGCCGCATCTTTCCTGTTTCGACCATTTCCAAGTTGTGAGGTCCGATGAGGTCTCATCCACAAAGCTACGCTTTTCACAAAGCCATGCTTTGATCAACAAATGATTAGCAACACACAACAACACTTAGCATGCCACACTACCAAATTGGGAGTATATCACTGATAACCTTCAACTACATAACCTCTAAGCTCGTACGTCTCAGAGAAGGGTGTTAAGCTAAGAGAATAAATTGTCCGCCACTAAACAGAAATGTATTTGAAAGAAATCAGCTTTATATCTCAAAGTGTAATGTCAGACATACAACCATATAAGTCTGTTCCGGGTTCAAACAGAACCGAAGGCACTTCCAAAGAAGCCCTTGCAATCCGGGTATTCACAATCCCAATCGGACTTCCCATCACTTAGGAAATCTTTATACCGTAGCTACTCAGTGCAGAGACAATCGATAGGTTATCCTATCGTTCTTGCAAACACCCGGTCTTCAACACCGGTCTTCAAATGCTATCCATTTCGTCGTATCACTATTTAGAATGGGTTATATGACACAAAGTCCTCTCCCGGCTAAACCGAATAGTGAGCGCAATATTTTAAAACATATGGATATTGGGATTTCAGTTAAATCACAACTTATTACCTCAAAACTTCTCTTTCAAATGGTTTAAACAAATTACCATTTCCAATCTTTTACAAAAAGATCCATCTCATAAAGTTCACCCAGTTTCACAAAGATCTATTCATAGATTTTCAAATCGATTTCCATTTCAATTTGGATTAACTCGTCCAATCCTTAAAACAAAGATTTAACTGATAGCTTTCAAAACAATCCCATTTCGACATTTTATACGAAAGGTACACCTTTCCAATTTCAAAACAAAGTTCAACAATCTTTCACAAAGATTTATTCATAACTCAGAAAACCATTTCCAATTCAAACTTGAAATTCCTTTAATTTAAATTGGAATTTCATTTCTTATATGAAAGCTTTTATCATTTGAAAACAAACAGTTTTATTTCGGAAAAATCCGATCTCATTTATACAAATTAAGATCTTTGAGTTAATTCAAATTCCCAAACAATACTAAAAAAATGGTTTAAAACCCATATAAACTTGTATACCCTTTTTACATCATAATTTCTCAACATAGAATTCAGTTTCAAATTTTTGAATTCAAATTTAAACCAAATCTTTAAATTTCAAAGTTTTATTAAGTTATTCAGAATAACTTTTATCTTTGAAAACACCTTTTCAAAAACTTCCCATATTTAACCCGATTCCATTCCCAAACCATTTGAATTCAAATTCAACTTTAAAAATCATTGCAAAAATCTGTGACTTAATCGATTTCCTCGTGAAATCCATATTTGTGTGTGTATGGTGTAGTCCAGGGGTTTTACACAATAGTGCAACATCTTTCAATCATCACAGATTCAAATACAACAATATATTTGATAAGTGGTATAACCTATAACGCTCATCTTTCATTCACAGATCACAGATATATATAAATTACAGATAATAAATTACATTCATCCCATATAAATAACTACATTACAGATCACACATAAATCAGAATTTATCACAAAGCATCACAGATCAGGGAATATCAACAATTCAACCATTCAATCAAATTCAAACATCCACAAGTAAGTTTAATTAATCAACTGATTAATTTAAATCAGATGTATCAATTATTAATCCGGGTTAATTATCATAAGTTAATTATTCTTCAATTAATTAAGTAATTAACTCTTTAATTACTTTTGTTAATAAATCATTAATTTTAAAAGATAAACCTTTTTATCCTAATTAATCACATTAATTAATCTCTCCTTTAATTTATCTCATAAATCGATCATCTTCGGATCATTAAGTAATTACACTTAATTACTTTTATTAATAAGACCTCAAATATTTAGGATAAATCATTTATTTCAACTATCACTTAATAATTTAATTTAATTAAATGCTTAACATTTACAAAATTTCTTAAGAATCTTTGGTTAATCAACTCTTGATTTCGCCATCATTATATTTGGTAAAACTTGGAGATTCATTTAATCAACTTGACAAAATTATTACAAAATCAAATTAATAAATTTTAAACGAACCTGTAATGTTAATTAATTTCAATGCTCAACTTAAATTAATTACTTAATTAAAATAATTAATAAATATTAACTAAAATAATTAAACTTGTATTAAAGTCTTAACATAAAATTGTTAAACATTTATTAACTCGACAATGCTTAACTTGTTGAAACATAATTTGCTTAGCTTTACTTATATAATATTGCAGTTCTGAAAACCCGAGAACTTCCCCTGTTTTACTAGAGTTAAACTCGAGTTTCTCCTGTATCTTTCCCACGACCTTCTTCTTTTTCACATACAAAATACTCACGCAAAAACCAAGAAAAAGAACACGAGCCAACTTCAGGAAAACACGAATTCCCCTTCGAGTCTCCACGAACCAAAATCTTCTAGATATCAATTCGTCACCGTGCACGTGCACCTTTGCCGCGATCACCTCCGACCATCATCGCCATCACGGACAAGTCATTGACCATCTCCACTCTTGATCTCAACCACCCAAAGCCCAAAGCAAGCTCGAAATCAAAATCGAGCTCATCGGTTCCCACCAGGAACCCAATCATCACCAATAAATCGCCTCGCATTCCCACATCAAGTCGTTGGCGATCACGAGACTTCATCCACGGCTGCTTCGATGACCACCGAAGCCTCTCCCTCTGGTCCGATCCCACTCGATGCCACGATGACGTCGCGGCGATCTTATCTTTCCCCTCGACCAATATGGACCTTTAAACCCTAGAATGCTCTCGTCCCATCAATTTGTACAATGGAAAAATCATTCAACAATTTTCCCATTACTATCAATTGCCAAACTTGCTTCAAGCAAAATCTCAACATTCAAAATTTGTTCGATCATCAAAAATTGATTAAAATGCATATTTTGTTCAAATATGAACTCCACTTGGAATACTTAATTAAAAATCATCGTATTAATTTTAAAAAATCCTATCTTTGTATGTTTATTCAAGTTATATAATCAAATCCATAATTTAAACTACTCGAATAAATCATATGATTTCTTATTTAACTGAAAAACTGAGTTTACAGTGTCAAGTTCTTCATTTTCAAGCTTAAATAATTTTCTGGGCCATGGTTTAAGTTTAAACAAACTTGTTTCGTTTGATACCTTAAGCCTAACTAAGGTTGAATGATAATATTTTAGATTTTGATTACAATTTCAACTCTGTAACTAAGAACAAGGAAGAACAGACTATACAAAAATTAATACCACAATCCCATATGCATAGGGTTTCTAACTTAAAAATATACAGCAAAGCACAAGTCATTCATGAATCAAATACACCAGTTTAAAGGCTTAAAACAGTATGTTTACTCATAGGCATTTCAAAATAAAGAGGGTGAAGTTTGCTCACAGGTAAAAGAAACAAAGAAATCTAGTTTAAAAAGAAGGTTTACACACCTTGTAAAAGCAAAGACAGAGAACTCAAGCCTAGAATTTTTGAACAGAGACAGTACTTTTAGGTTTTAAATCTGAAAACTTTGAATCATTGCTTGTATATTGAGTTGAAACTTTGCTTGATGAATTTTTTTTCTTAACCTTAGCTTGATATTGATTTGATCTTCATCTCCAGGTTTTGAACTGAAGCTTGACCTTGTATTTTATTTGCATTACTCTTTTACAGGTTTACGTAGCTTTACATACACGAAACTGAGATGAAGAAATGATGTAGATAAAGAAGCTACAGGTGATGTTATTGATATAATTTCTTTGGTACAACATATCAGAGATTTTTCTTGTTTGACTAAAGATTTTTCTACTTTGTTGGCTGATGAAAACATCTTGGGTGCTGCATTAATTGCTTTGTTGACTAGCCTGATATTCCTTTGCAAGCTTACATATATGTCTTACGTCTTCATTTGTAGCTAATGGATATTTATATACCTTCTTTTGTTTGCTTCATATTTTATATAACTATAAATCTATTTGAAATATTTTATTTAACATCATATCAAAAATCCAAATACAAATTTATTTTCTAAGATATTTAAATTTAAATCCCAATTTCAAATTCTAATTTAAATACATTTTTCCAGTAATTCATAATTTGACTGATATTTTATATCAATTACCAATTACTTTCACAATTTTTATTCAAAATTTATATTTATTAACAAATTTAAACTTAATAAAGTTCGGGATCGTTACAGTTTGATATGTATAAACTCATTTTATACACATGTGAATAACTTCATAGTTTTGTAAATAATTTCATGACTTATGTAAACCATATAAACTTTGTAAATATCGCCTGATTTATAATCCTTTTCTATAACGTCACTTTTGAAGTGCCTTTTGACTGCCCATACGTTGATTTCTGTACTATTGAATCTTTCGTTATTCTTCGCTGCACTGATTTCCTAAAAAGCATGAAGCAAATAATATTTCTAATTGTTAGCTTGAGAACGACATACCAGTCTATGTATCGCTTAGATTAACAAATCATCTTGTTAATTGCATGAAAAGTAGTTAATATTAAATGTCTAAATCTCATCTTTAACCGTGATAAGAGATAATCGAGAATTTAACTTAACATTTAGCTGGAATATCTAAAATTTGTTGATAGGAAATTCCACCCTATCACAAGGGAATAAATGTTGAAATATACTCTTCAAGAGATATTTAATAAAGAACAAAATCCAGAAATCACCATTTGAATTTCGATAGTAGAAACCCATCGACCCATTCATTGATATCAATGGGACTTGAAAAATTAAGAGTCAGATTCGGAAACTCTTAACAATGATCTCTATGACAATATTCTTTGACCCAGATTCGGGCATTTGTGATGGATAAATAGAAATCCATTATTGAAATCTCACACCCACATTAGGGCTTAAATAAGTAATAGTCTTGATACCCAGATTCGGGTATAATAAAGTTAGTGATTTATAAAGACCCGAAACCCAGATTTGGTATCAATAAATTATGTTTTGGAATGAAAGTCCCGAAACCTAGATTTGGGTAATAATAAGCGAGTTCTGTTCCACTCCTTTGCTTCTATACTCTTTGACATGCATGAACCCTTCAGGTTTTGAATATATAGAAATAATCTGATTAGTCACCTCCTGAGCTTGGACGTCTTAGTCCATGATCGGATATGCCATTTCACCGGCTTGGACATCTTAATCTTTTAGAGATATGTCGTTTTCTCAGGCTTGGACATTTTAGTCTTTTACCTTATGAGCCTCCTCTGGGCCTTGGACATCTTAGTTCATTATATGATGAACCTCTCTTGGGTTGGACATCTTAGTTCGTTGTTGATTTAGCCTCTTCTTGGGCTTAGACATCTTAGTCCATTGTTGATTGAGCCTCTTCTTGGGAATGGCCATCTTAGTCCATTGTTGTTTGGTGCTCTTGGTTAGCTCATCTTAGAGGCTGGAACCAAGGACTTACCCAACCTCCCTCTAGGAGACCCTCACCCTGTCCCTTTTGTGGCACGGACATGGTCTTGTTCAGTGCTTTACCCTGGCCATCTTATGGCGCGGATAAAGGCTTACTACGTCATCCCTCCAGGAGGTGCCTTACCCTGGCCACAATGTGTCACTGATAAGGGCTTGTTCAGTGCTTTAACCTAGCCATCTTATGGCGTGGATGAAGGCTTACTTGTCCTCCCTCCAGAAGGTGCCTTAACCTGACCAGAGGCATAGCCAAGGGCTTGTCTGGTGCTTTAACCTGGCCATCTCATGGCATAGCTAAACGCTTACCCTCCCTGTAACGACCGTGATTTTATTACCATCGTAATAAATATTTTTAAATAGAAATTTTAAAAATTAAAATTTAAAAAAAAAATGATGTAAAATCTGTTGCAAAGACAGTATATGCTTGCAAACGGTTACACGTTGAAAGGAAATGCACCTTTTGCCTTCATGTGAAAATTAAAGTCAATTGGAACATTTTTGTTTTACACCAATAATTTTGTTGAAGCATGTTGCAACTAAGTTTGAAGCAAAGGTTGAAACATTTTACTTTGTTCGTCACGCACCCATTTTTGCAAAGAAAATTTTGAACCTTTTTCTTTCTTTGTTGCCATCATTTCTAGTATAGGCTAGCCTTGTCCTTTTCTTACTTTATGCACGGTGCCTTAAATGCATTTGTACCCAAGGAAGTTTGCCAGCTTTTTTTTTCTTGTCTTGTACACATTAATGTGAAAAGAAAAATAAAGGCAACACTCTTCAGTTGTTTCAAAGTTCCAAGGGCCTGCATCACTTTCTTTTTGCTCATTTAATCTTCAGTTGCTTGATGAACGCATTAATGGCTGTTCGAATTGTTGCTTTTTCTTGGATCTCGGCTGTCAATTTATCTGTGACATAATAGAGGTGAGTATTAAATCTCACATTTTCTAATTTATACCTTTTCTGCATTTAATGGCGTGCGTCCCATTTTTGCATGCAATAAGTGAAGCCTGAAATCTGTTTGGCAAAGAATGTTTAAAACTAATTTGGCCTGAGTTAGAAATTGCAATTCCTCACCGTTGCTCATATTTTCTGAAATATTGATGCTTGAGAAAAACCCCGCCTTAAAACTTGTTACATCATTTCCCGTTTTAATTGATTCACGAAGTTATCCTTTCCTTTCATGCATACTTTGCACAGCCAGATGGTGTTTTATCCATGTATACGTTATTTGTACTAGTGCTACACATAAATGCCCAGAACCTTCTTGCGTGCATGTGGTAACATATTGGTCCTTCACATGTTTATTTATAACATTGCGTGTGTGTGTTTATGTTTTTTTTGTATGAGTTCGTGTCCACTTTAGTGCATTTAGGCGAATAGTTGGTTGTATAGCTTGCTTTAGGCTCTTGTATTTTTATTTTCGTGTGACAGTGTTTTGCATGTGTAAGCAGGTTAGTTTGTAATGAACTATCATGCAAGCCTGTTATATAAGAAATATGAGGCAAGTGTATCAGGCTAGTATAGTACTTATATAGTTGCGTGCTCCAAGGTGTTTCAAATTTATACACTTGCTTTGAAAATATATCAGGCTAGTATAATTATATAGCTTGCCCAAGATTGTGTTAGTTCACTTTAAAATTATTTATTTACGTGCATGTAAAAATTTAGTAGTGCCAGAACATTATATTACTTGCATGCAAAAGGGTGAAGTTAGAAAATAAGTCACCTAATAAGTTCAAGTTATTTATAATGCCACTTGCGTGCGTGGTAAAAAAAAAAATAATAATTCCAATTCCAGGTTACTTTATAAATGAGTGCATTATTTTTGGAACGTGCATCATACATTTTCACTTCATTTATTTGGCGTGCAAGTAGAGTATAGTATAGAAGTCAGGTTATTCTTTTGCACACTTTAACGTGCCAGCATGCGAGAGTGTATGCAATGTAGTTTGTTTAGTGTAGTATTGCCAGGTGATTATTTTGTTGCTTGCGTACATAGTGGAATATTGACCAGATCTTTATTTTATATTCATTCGTATGTGCGTGCAAGTTAAATTGAATGAAACGATTTAAATGCCAGTGTTTAATTTGCATTGAACCGGTGTTACGTTGTAAAACGTGATTTATTGCCGTTATTTTTATAACGGAATTTGTACGCCGGTACTATATTTTTGATATGTGTGTTTTGGTGACATTTTGACGAATAAAATTTACTGTTGTTTTGACTTCAGTAACCGTCAATTTTTAAAGTGAATTTTAAAGCGGTTATCCCGCAACGCTGATTTGATATCCGTTTTTATGGTGTTTTGTGAAGCGCAATTTCCACATCGAAATTGCTATAGTTGTTGCTATTTTAATCACGTGTTTTAAAAAAAAAAATCGTTTTAAATTGAAATTGTTTTCAAAAATTTTACAGTTTGCGCTTTCAAAAGAATGAGGAAGCGATTTAAACGTTTCAGCAAAATTGAGGACTATGAACCCTTACTTTTACTGATACGCTTAATTCCGGACTTGTCCATTTGAGAACGTAAAATGTATTTTTATAAAATACACAATTTTGCACTTTCAAGGAAACGATGAAGAGATTTAAATGATTTAGCAAAAGTGCGGAGTATGGAACCACACTTTTACTATTTCGGTTAAATCCGGACTCGTTAATTGAAATATTTGTTGTTTGATGATTTTGTGCGCTTTCGAGCCACTATGTTGGACCTTCGGGTCATATGTTGGACTTCGGGTCAAATACCAGTACTAGACCTTCGGGTCATATGTTGGACCTTCGGGTCATATGTTGGGCGCCAAAAATTATGTTGACAGTACTTGGTAGGCTTCGGCCATATGTTGATGCACGTGCGGCGTAGCTAAAACTCGCCATTTGTTGGGATCGATCCACTTTTATGTTGATTTTCTAGTTGTCTGTTTTGATTTCTAGATTTTGGTGAATAGTTGTTTTGAATTCAGTTGTGAATTTGAAAGTTGATTTTGATGGAGTTTGATGTGATTTCTTCATTTAACTATGTTGATTTCTTATGTTGAATAGCCTCATTCGAGACTATTATTATTTTGCTTTGATGTTATTCATGATACATTCACTTCTAAGAATAAATTAGACTGATCCGTTTATTATTTTCTTTTAAATAATACTCGGGTCAGACCGAGTTATTTCAGGATAGATGCTATCTCTGATTCAGTAGCAGCTTCAGCTTTTGGGATTTCGCATCATCTTTTGTCTAGCCTTCGAGGAGTTCTTTTGGCTATTTGACTCTCATCTTATGTATGTATTGATGGATATGTATATGTATCAGTTCATGTGAACCATCGATTGTTGTAGCATGTATTCCAGACTAATCTTCCGCTATATATCTGATATTTCTGTTCTGATGTGATTATACTATCTGTGTTATTATTATTATGAGTTGTTCTGGATTTTTCTTTAGCCACCGTAGTTTCGTTTTAGATTTGGATTGAATATATATCTTTGGGAGTAATTTACACAACTCCTATCGATGAAATCAATACTCGTCTAAGGCATAACTTACGGATGGTCGCTTCTAACAAGCCTTATTCTTCGCAATAACAGACGTTATTCCTTATAATAACCTTTGTTATTGTGAGTATAGAGGTGGGGCGTCACACTCCCTCCCTCCAAGAGGTGCTCTGCCCTGGTCAACTTGGCATGGACAGAGGCTTTTCTACCATTTTAGGTAGACAACCATAGTATCCAAATATGATGAGAATTTCACTTTTAATCATGTAGATTTTTATTTGAAAAGTAACTCTTTATTGATTCTTTCTCAAATTTGGTTTACATATTCTTTGATCTGTCCTTGATGGAAGAAGTTGATGATCATCCCCTCCAGGGCTCTACAATGGTTAGTTTCATAACCATTCATCATGTGGTAGTAACAACAGGATCCTTTCAGATTCCTTTCATATTTTGGCCTCTTTTTTGTGATGGCCAGTAATTAAGCTCATCCTTAGTTAGCAAGTAGACATTCTCCATGGACGTTGTTAAGTTGCATTCTTTTGGAAGTTTGGACTTGAAGCTTGATTCTTGTGAATGGCTTTTTGACTTTTTGCTTATTGGCCTTGTAGTTTCATACTCTTCCTTTTCTTTTCTTTTTTCCACCCTTTGAATTTCTTGAGTTGGAAGTGTTCTTGCTGTAGTTGATTGCCACTTATGTACAAAGGCATTGCGATCATCCATTATCTTTTTCTCAAAGATTGTGCCTTTTGAATATCATTGGATTGTTCTTCTCATTTGATTGAAGACGTTGTCACTTCCATTTGTTTTCTTTCCTAGTGCAAAGATAAGGGTGGGGCCAACATGAAAAGGATTTAAACTCCATTTCTCAGGATCATAAGATTCCGCTTTCTTTTGGTTTATTATTCTTAGGGCTTCTAGCCTTAGCCTTTGCTCTTCATTTTGATTGGAATGCTTGGTGAAGTTTGCGGGGAACTTTATCTCGTGTGGCTCAGAGGAACCTTGTTCTAATCTTATAATTCTTCTAGCCATAATGAAACCAAAGTTGATAAACTTGAGATTAAGTTAGTGGGGTATAGTAATGTTGGTGGTTTTACAAATTCGAAGGTTTGAGTCCTTCTTCTAGCGCCAAAAATGGTAACAAGATTTCTTGTCAATACCCCAAAGTTATGCTAATGAATGAGAATTATCCTTTGGATGAGTAAAGTAGAAAGGAAGGTATGAATCTTTTTTGAATTTCCTCTTAAATAGGCTTTAGTAGGCAAGAATTATGCAGATCGACCTTTCAACTGTGTCGAAAGGGTTGGATTCCGTATTTAATGACCTTTTGACTTTGTTAAGATTGATTGATCTTTCCTTCGGAAGCCTTTCTTTCAAATCGATGGAGGTATCTTAGAACGTTTTTCCTTTGCTAGTTACGACCTTGTCGAAGGCCTTGATGATTGTGTAGCTAGGGCTTATTCCAAGAATCTGATGCAAAGGTACCAATCTTGTATGAAGCAAGGTGTTTTTGGTGATAAAGCTTGAATCAAGAATCTGGGGTAAGGTTCCGACCTTATCAAGAGCTTTAGGTTTTGATGTCTTGGGATTCATCTAGTAATCTCAAGCTACGGAGTATAGAGATTGGTTCCGACTTTGTTGAAGGCCAGGTCTTTAACGCTTTGTGTTAGTTGAAGGTTTAAATATGTTGTGACTTGGTTTCGACTTTGTCGAAAGCAATGGCAATTCCCCCTACACAAGAGTGAATCCAACAAAAGCTTTAATAGAAACAATGAAGTAATCTAAAATATTGAAGACTTCCCTTTAACAAGATAAGAAAACTTTATTTCCTCAAATCCCCAAATCAATTTTGAAATTAGGGTTACAATACTTTTCATTAAGAAAATACAAGCTTAGAGTGGAAAGAATCTGATCCCCAAAACGTGACCCCTTGGGTCTTATTTATAGATGCGGGCCCGTACCTTTTGACCCTGATGTTTTTGTCTAGATAGAAAGGTGGCCGCCGAAAGACTAGTATGCTGCCGCCTTTGTCAAAAGGTATGGTTGCACCCCTCTTCTTTGAGTTGCCTTGTAAGAGCTTCCGACTCTATCGATAGTCCTTGTTTAATGGTTTCGATGATATTGAGGTGCAGCTGTGCTCTTGTTTCTGATTTGATGCGGAACTCTCCCAGACCACATTGGTTTCAACCGATTCAAAAGGTTTATTATAGCTTTCGAAGGGGTTGCTCAGGATAATACTTGCTTTATAGAAGTTTGAATGAAGGCGAAACCATTGGTTTCGAATGGTTTGGCGCATGTTCAAAGAGCTATTCTTCATTGTCTTTGGCAGGTATGGCTTCGACTTAATCGAAAGGTCTTCATCTAGTCGAAAGGTTGCTAATTAAGGCAAAAGGGTGCTTTCGACTCCTTTATCTCCTTCGAAAGGTATGAACCTACTGGGTTTTGGTTGTAGAAACCCTTCGACACCTTTGAAAGGTTCTAAAACTTCCATACTTTGTCGATAGCATCCCTTCGACTCTTCCGAAAAGTCTTGCTGGAACTCTTCTCTCTTGTTCTTTACTGAAAGAGGTCTCGACTCAATCGAAAGGTGAATATTTGGAGTAACAGATCTCAGTCAAGATTTCGACCGAGATTTGAATATCTCGGCCGAGATTCAACTCTAACGAGATATATCAGAATTTTATTGTTTCAAATCGTTTGAGCTTCAAACCGAGATCTCAACTGAGATTTAAAACCTTGCCTCCATCCATCCATTTTTTGAACATGAAAACTAAAAAGCTGAAAAGTTATCATTATTGTTCAACATTTCAAAAATAGGGGCTGCTCCACCCATCGTTGGTTTTGTAACAACTAAAAAACTAAAAGTCTCTACTACTTTTTTAAATTTCACTTTGGCTAATTCTATTTATACACATGATACTATGGGGTAGCCTTTTTATAAAATTGCCTTTATGCCATTTATCCATCTTTTGACCTTTCATCCTATATTTCTTTTTATATTTCTCTTCTCCCTAATTTAAAATTAAGTAAATTCTCAAATATTGTGCTTGAATCGATGGATTGTGATGATAATAATACAAATCTAATAGAATCGAAAGAGGCGAAACGTGAATTTCATGTTGTTTTGAATTTTTTTAGTTTGAAAATTTGTTGTTCGTAGTTGGGGTAAAACTTGAATTTTATGTTGTTTTGTAATTTTGTAGGATGAATCACTCCATGATGGACTTTTTACGGATTTGATTTTTTGTAGAGAAGGACAAAAATGGAACATTTAACAATAAGATGAGTACAGAAAAAACATGTATATAACATTTTTTTCAATTCTACTGGGACTATTCAAAACTTTCTAGGTTCAAATGTAATTCGCCTTTTATTTTCTCTATCCACAATTACCTGCCGAGCCAAATAATTTCCCTTTCTTCCAGATCTAGGGTTTCTATCTAAGAACGGGGGGTATGCCGATTTTATCTACTATATGGTGATAATAGGAAAACTTCCTGCTTACGTTAACATAATTATGAATTTCATCTCCTACTTTGTCTTCTTAAAGCCCAGATTTGATAACTACTGCCTTATTCTTCCTCGATTATATAATCGACTGTTCAAATCTACAATTCGTACCCTACAAAAGAGTTGAGGGTCACTAAAGGTAAGGCGATTTCATTTTGTTAGCGAAAACGTTTATGGATGAGTACGATGACTAGGCAGTTTAGGTCTGCATTAAATTACATAAAATCCTAGAAATAGAGGAACGTGAATTTTTTGGTGAATGATACAAATATGATTTTATATGCATGTTCACGTGCCTCAAAAAGAGTTTCTACCTAATGTGGAACTAAGAGCGAGAAAAGCTTGATGCATACTATTGACTCCATGCTCTGAACTACATTAGCTAGTGCTCAGGTTATTTATGAAATGTTACTTCCATCACAAAATTATATTCAGTTGAGTGTGTAATACCATTTATAAGGCGATTGAAAACCCTATATTAGTTTTTCCATTGTGCTATTTTCGTCTTGACACAATGATATATCGTATTTGAAGCGCCCATACAGACTTAACATCAGTACTTTTTTTAAGAATCATTTTTATCATTGTGTAGTGTATAGTGTATCAAATTAGCTGAAGTGAAAAGTTCTAGATTATCTTGATTTCAGTCCATTTATTTTGAGCTACATGTAATCCTTTTCATTTTTACTTATTTCATTGATTTCCTTGGTATACAAAGCTAAAAGTTTGATTTCCAAAAAAAACTGTAGAACCTTGACAAGATAAGTTTAATGGCCTCATAGATAAGGATGCATAAAGTAAGCAAAAAAGAACAGTGCCAGGTGTTTCTTATGTTTTAGGTTTCGAACATATTTCATCAGAAAATAGTTGAGAGTTGTACATAATACAAAATATCATTTATTAGATAACAATTTAAAGTTTAGTCCTATGTATTTATAGTTAGAGCAACATTGGTTTATTAACGTGAAAGAGGAACATAATATCTCATATTAGGTAATAGTCTTAAATTTGAACATATGCATATAAGTTAAAACTTAAAACAACACTATCATAAAAATAGTTGCATACATCTATTGACTAAGGGTAAGATAAAATTTTGGTGCAATTTTGTTTATATAGATCTTAATTCCTTATGCCAAAATAATTTTGTATGCTGTAAGTCTTAATTTGCTAACACAAGTTTATATGTCAATTTTTAATTAGCTTACACAAGAAACTTTTATATATCAGAAAAGATGTAAAAGAGGAAACTGAACTTAAAACCCTTTGGATAAAGAAGCTTTGGAAATTTTGGATCTACTAGATCAAATGATACTACGTCAAATTGATTGACTAATTTTTGAAAAAAGACATCATTCTCTAGTTCTCTTTCTACTTTTAATTTTTGCATAGGTGATTTTAAGACTTAGATCTTCAAATAAAGAGGACTGAGAGAGATTAGATTATGGGAAAAAAATTCTTTCAATATTTTTTTGACAACACGCTCAAGTGACCAATACTTGGTGGAATCAAGTGAGCTTTTTTTGGAAATAAAATAGCTATATTAATTTTCTTACATATTTAATTGTTTAATTTAACCCTTTTTAGTGTTAAAATAGCACCTTTAACTAGAATGGTGTTCGGCAAAGCATAAGCCTTTATGATCATCAAATAAAAGGTCAGTATATAAGAACAAACATTTTAAAGTTAGTTCTACACTAATATTGAATAACACAATATTTTTTGGTTGTAGATATCATATCCACGTATACTAGCTTTCTATTTAGTTCCGTATCTTTAAGTTTAAACATGTTTCAACCTCGCTTTAATACTGAGTATAGCTTGAACTAAAATCGAGGGATGATAATTGCAATAAAAATAAAAAAATTGAAAATGAAGTAATGAATAAACATTTTTAGTGGTATAAATATTTATAATTAATCATTGTTCACTTATATTTTAATTTTTAATTAAAAATAAAATTAAGATTTTGTTTCAATAAAGTAAACAGATATATGTGTAATTATATAGTTAATAATTAATGAAATCTGAAACCGAAACTAAAATCGAAGTTCTCAAAATTTACGAATTAAAGCGAAATTCTTAAATTAAGAAAGACCGAAACCATGAGTAAAACCGAGATCTCAAGCGTTGGTTTATACTTGAACAAATAGGTTGATTGCTTATGCTAATCATTTGTTAGTTCGCAACACTAATATAATTGTTTGTGCTATTATTTATTCTTTAGTACACACATTCTTGGTGATTATTAAATACTTTTTCTTTTCTCATTTTTGGTGCACATAAACTGATGATGCAAGCTTGGATGATTTTTGTGTCGATTTACGTGCCAATATTCCTGGACTATTACTACTATCGAAGTCGTGTCAGGATTTTAATAAATTAGGCGCGTAGGTGATGAAGAAGAATTTTCACTTGGAGGTACATATTTAATATATTTAGCCAAAATATTTTTATTATTTTATATATTTTAACTTCAACCATTTTGCTCTTTTCATGGTTTTCTGATTTTTCAGCGTTTGACAGTAGAGGAAAGTTTTTACCGTCAATTCATCGAATTTTCTTCCCTGCAATATATTTGCATCAAATACATAATACTATTACATATTATTTGTATTGAAATATTTTTGTCTTTTCTCTCGTAATTTACCAGCAACTAATATTGTTTTATGTATTTCTGATTTTTTATTTTTTATTTCCCTGCCAAACACTTTTACAGATATGATAACACATTCCTCTACTTACAAAGATGCACGTGTATATGTGCATATATACTTTTTAGCTATGGATATGGGCTGAGAACATTTAGTAGTGCATTTAATAAAAGTGACGAACATGTACTAATACATACATACGTACTAACATAAAGTTTCTATAACTAGAAAGTAGATTAGATTTACAAGCTTTGAATGGTTCTCCTGGTCTTAAAAAAAAAGGTTGGTGCATGGTCTCGATGACTGCTACAATTATTGGTTATTGACTGTCAATCTTCATTATGTGTGACCTAAGAATAGCTAAACACACGCTGAAAGATAATTACAAAGATTACAATATGTACTTTCTTAACTATTTTTTTTGGGGATGGGTTACTGTAATGAGCGAGTCATTTTTGATATAACACAATTATGCAGTCATGACATGTTGCACAAAACTCAGTCTTCAAATTGAATTAATTGACAATATCATCAATCTTTTAAAATCTTATTTATTAAATAATAGTAAAGCATAAGCATTTCAAGCTCTCTTATTAATTCTAGGAATTCTATCTCCTCTCCTTAATTCCCTCTAGATATTTAATTTTTAAACCCGTTTATTCATTATTATTAGAATTATTATATCATTATTATAATTATTTCAATGCTTCTATTGGTTCTTTCTTCTATCACTTTTTATTTAAACACTAACACTTAATAATTTTATACATTTATTCATAGACCTCTCACATGTTTTCTTCTATTATTTTTCATTTAAGTCCTTATGTTAAAACTAATTAGGTGGCTTTAAATTTAAACTTTATAAATAAATACAATAACAATATCCATTAGTTGATCTAATAAATTCTTTAAAAATTGGCAATTCAATGTGTTGCCATATTCATAATATTGCCAAAAACGGAATCAATTTTTCATTCAAGTCCATATAGTTTAAAATTTTCACAGTATAAAATTGCATTGTTTTACGAATTTTCTTCCTTATCATTTTACATTTAAATACCAACACTCAATAGTTTTTTCAATTATATACAGATTTCTCCTAAGTTTTCTTATATTGTTGTACATTCAAGTCTATGTTAGAACCTCAATTGTTGGATTTTAATGACAACAACTATACAATTATGTCAAAGAATCTCTAAGCTATTTTGCAGGTACATGAGCATCAAAAAGAGATAATCAAATACGTTCAAAATGAAGATACACAGTACAAAAGGATGAAAGAATGTATATGGAGATACAAGAAGAGATATATACGATAGAGACAAGACGAAGGTGACAAACAAAGTATTATTAGTCATAGAGTGTCTTGTCTAGAGTTTACAAATGTTAAAATCTTCTCAAAATGATATACACACATATACATTAATATTTTAAATGAAAAATCAAATTTTCAAAAATTGCATGGAGCGGGACTCGAACCCGGGTCACTAGTTCAGAAGGCAAATGCTCTAACCATTTGAGCTATGGTAATTTTTAGTTACAGGCTAAATTCAGACGTCTGAATAACTTCATTCAGACGTCTGAATGCTGAAACCTGAATATTGTTTCACAATATTCAGACGTCTGAATGAAAATATTCAGACGTCTGAATCAGGTCAAAAATAGCCTATTTACTCTCTGTTTTGCACGCTTCAAATTTCAGAAGTCTGAAATTTATTTTCAGACGGCTGAATTTATACAACTGCTATTTTTCTGAAAAGACACTTCTCTTCACCAAAGAGAAACTCTTTCAAAATCAATGGTTGCAACTGTTCTTTTCAATATAACTTTTCATCTATAGTTGCAACTCCTTATTCACTATAAATAGATTACAGAATTCAAAAAACAATTAACTGAATCTAATTTTTATGTTCTTGAATTCTTATCTATTCTATATTTTCAAACTGCACTCAAACTGAATACATTCTCTGATCGTTGATCACTCTATCTTCCATTATTCTCAAAGCACATCACACTATATATCATAAAGGAGAAGATTATAGGAAGGTTGTACTATCAAGAGACAAATCCGTGTTATCAAGAACACACTGTGTCAAATACTCTTTGTATAAGTTGAAGTCCTGTTCTGCTGCTCAGGCGTGTGAAGTCCTCTTCGGGTGTTGAGGCAAAATCCTGTTCTGTTGCTCAGGTCCCTTGTTCAGCTGTTCAAGGGTTGTTGTAAACCTGTTCCTCCAGGTTAAGTGAGGATTGTTGTTAGTGAAATTCCAGAAGGAATCTGGGACTGGACGTAGAACGGGAAGTTCGAACCAGTATAAAAATTCCTGGTGTGCTCGTTTATTATTTACTATTATCTGCTAATTGTTCTTTTATTCCGCACTGCTTTTATACTATTCTATATTGCACGATCCGCACCGAACTTTCATTTGGTATCAGAGCAAGGTCATCATATAACCGTAACACAGTTATCTGATAATCTAATAACCTGGTATTCTAGAGATCGTAACAACATCCTAGAATAAATGGCTACAAAGAGATCTAGTCAAGGCAATAAGAAGAGGAAGAGCAATAAAGAAAAATCAAAGGAGCAAACAATCAAATGCTTCATGGCAAAAGATAATGAGGTTAGTGATCTAACTTTTGATGATATGATAGAAATAAATTCAGAACTTCCAGAAACTTTAAAAAGTCTCAAAAGAAAATATAAGGAAGCTCTGGAAAATCAGAAGAAAGCAGAATTCGACAGAGATATGCTTAAAGACGAGAAGAAAATATTAGAAGAAGAACTTGAGAAAATTCAAGATTCACTCTCTGACAATTCTCAACTCGTTCTATTAAGTCAAGAAATAGAAGCTCAAAAAGAAAAGAATAATGCTCTAGCTTCTGAGAATCATGAGTTAAAAACAAAAATTAAAATTGTTGAGTTAGATAACACTAGTCTCAAAACTAAGCTTGATGACATTACTAAAAATATTTCCAATTTTAATAAAGGGAGAGAAAATTTATCCAGGATTATTGAAAATTCTCGACCTACTTCAAATAAGAAGGGATTAGGTTATGTTAAGAATTCAAAAGCTCACAATGATAAAAGTGGTTTAGGATATAATAAAGTTGATCATAGAAATAACACTAGATATGCTTTCATGTATAGTAAAAATGTTAGTGCTAGTACTAAATTTCGAGTAAAGTCCTCTTCGGCTGTTGAGGCAAAATCCTGTTCTGTTGCTCAGGTCCCTTGTTCAGCTGTTCAAGGGTTGTTGTAAACCTGTTCCTCCGGGTTAAGTGAGGATTGTTGTTAGTGAAATTCCAGAAGGAATCTGGGACTGGACGTAGAACGGGAAGTTCGAACCAGTATAAAATTTCCTGGTGTGCTCGTTTATTATTTACTATTATCTGCTAATTGTTCTTTTATTCCGCACTGCTTTTATACTATTCCATATTGCACGATCCGCACCGAACTTTCATTTGGTATCAGAGCAAGGTCATCATATAACCGTAACACAGTTATCTGATAATCTAATAACCTGGTATTCTAGAGATCGTAACAACATCCTAGAATAAATGGCTACAAAGAGATCTAGTCAAGGCAATAAGAAGAGGAAGAGCAATAAAGAAAAATCAAAGGAGCAAACAATCAAATGCTTCATGGCAAAAGATAATGAGGTTAGTGATCTAACTTTTGATGATATGATAGAAATAAATTCAGAACTTCTAGAAACTTTAAAAAGTCTCAAAAGAAAATATAAGGAAGCTCTGGAAAATCAGAAGAAAGCAGAATTCGACAGAGATATGCTTAAAGACGAGAAGAAAATATTAGAAGAAGAACTTGAGAAAATTCAAGATTCACTCTCTGACAATTCTCAACTCGTTCTATTAAGTCAAGAAATAGAAGCTCAAAAAGAAAAGAATAATGCTCTAGCTTCTGAGAATCATGAGTTAAAAACAAAAATTAAAATTGTTGAGTTAGATAACACTAGTCTCAAAACTAAGCTTGATGACATTACTAAAAATATTTCCAATTTTAATAAAGGGAGAGAAAATTTATCCAGGATTATTGAAAATTTTCGACCTACTTCAAATAAGAAGGGATTAGGTTATGTTAAGAATTCAAAAGCTCACAATGATAAAAGTGGTTTAGGATATAATAAAGTTGATCATAGAAATAACACTAGATATGCTTTCATGTATAGTAAAAATGTTAGTGCTAGTACTAAATTTCGAGTAAAGTCTAAATCCAATTTTTATAGAAATTCAAATACTGCTATGACCAATAATGTTTATAATTCTAGAAGTACAAAACCATTGACTGGAAATATGAATAAAAATTATCTAAGTATTTGGGTTCCTATTAATTGGAAAAATAGAGAAAAATATATTGATGATTATTTTGATATGGTAGTTAATAATGAAAATTATATTTATAAAGGATCAACCACACCCAAATGGGTATGGTTTCCTAAGACCTAACCCCCCGGACCCTAACATGATAAGAGGGCACCGAAAATGATTATTATTTTTTGCAGGTACTCGGAGAAACAAAAGGAAAAGAATAGATTTTGGAATTTTAAAGAATGTTCCATACGTTTAATAGAATTATGTGTTTACAATGAAATATGGACTTCGGCAAATATGGTAAAATCTATTTTATTTTTCCTTCATAATTAATAATAAGTTTATCTCGTTATTTACAAGATATTTTATATAATTTATTATATTCCTTCATTATTTTTTATAATGACAAAGGGGGAGAAATTCATATGCATATTAATAGAGGGAGATATTATACTTAGGGGGAGATGTTATACTTAGGGGGAGCTTTAAACATATTAATATTATTTTTTATATAGAATGAATATTTTTTAAAATTGTATAGTTGTCATCATCAAAAAGGGGGAGAATGTTAGAACCTCAATTGTTGGATTTTAATGACAACAACTATACAATTATGTCAAAGAATCTCTAAGCTATTTTGCAGGTACATGAGCATCAAAAAGAGATAATCAAATACGTTCAAAATGAAGATACACAGTACAAAAGGATGAAAGAATGTATATGGAGATACAAGAAGAGATATATACGATAGAGACAAGACGAAGGTGACAAACAAAGTATTATTAGTCATAGAGTGTCTTGTCTAGAGTTTACAAATGTTAAAATCTTCTCAAAATGATATACACACATATACATTAATATTTTAAATGAAAAATCAAATTTTCAAAAATTGCATGGAGCGGGACTCGAACCCGGGTCACTAGTTCAGAAGGCAAATGCTCTAACCATTTGAGCTATGGTAATTTTTAGTTACAGGCTAAATTCAGACGTCTGAATAACTTCATTCAGACGTCTGAATGCTGAAACCTGAATATTGTTTCACAATATTCAGACGTCTGAATGAAAATATTCAGACGTCTGAATCAGGTCAAAAATAGCCTATTTACTCTCTGTTTTGCACGCTTCAAATTTCAGAAGTCTGAAATTTATTTTCAGACGGCTGAATTTATACAACTGCTATTTTTCTGAAAAGACACTTCTCTTCACCAAAGAGAAACTCTTTCAAAATCAATGGTTGCAACTGTTCTTTTCAATATAACTTTTCATCTATAGTTGCAACTCCTTATTCACTATAAATAGATTACAGAATTCAAAAAACAATTAACCGAATCTAATTTTTATGTTCTTGAATTCTTATCTATTCTATATTTTCAAACTGCACTCAAACTGAATACATTCTCTGATCGTTGATCACTCTATCTTCCATTATTCTCAAAGCACATCACACTATATATCATAAAGGAGAAGATTATAGGAAGGTTGTACTATCAAGAGACAAATCCGTGTTATCAAGAACACACTGTGTCAAATACTCTTTGTATAAGTTGAAGTCCTGTTCTGCTGCTCAGGCGTGTGAAGTCCTCTTCGGCTGTTGAGGCAAAATCCTGTTCTGTTGCTCAGGTCCCTTGTTCAGCTGTTCAAGGGTTGTTGTAAACCTGTTCCTCCGGGTTAAGTGAGGATTGTTGTTAGTGAAATTCCAGAAGGAATCTGGGACTGGACGTAGAACGGGAAGTTCGAACCAGTATAAAAATTCCTGGTGTGCTCGTTTATTATTTACTATTATCTGCTAATTGTTCTTTTATTCCGCACTGCTTTTATACTATTCCATATTGCACGATCCGCACCGAACTTTCAGTCTATATATTTGAATTTATAATGTGATCCTAGATTTAAACCTTCTAAATAAATGTAATTAAAAATAATTATTAACCGATCTATAAAATTATAAAAAAATAATTATTCGGTATGTATATCACATTCCTATTGACAGAATGGAAAACTATTTTTTCATTAATTTTAAATTTTTACAATTATATACAAAATTGTCTTTAGTTATCTTATATTATTCTACATTCAAGTTCATAAAATTTCTTTATTTCTAAAGTTAATATTTCAATAGAGAGAAATATGCACATTATTATTTCTTTCTAAAATTGGTATATCATTACAAATATAACATTTTTTCTTATAGAAAATTTATACATTAAATGAATTCTTTGCCAAAAATAAAATTTATTTCTGTGAAGAATGGTACTACAATTAATGATAAATGGTAAATGTTTGCATTCTATAACGTTGAAAAATAATTAACATTTTCAATTACCGTCCTTTACGTTAATCGATGGACACAAACCATACCATACTTTGATTAGAATTACTGTTCTTTTGTATTTTTTAACCTTTTAGAGGTAAATGTTAAATATTTCTTAAAACTTCTTATTAGAAATTGAAATTATTGAGGTATGAAACATTAGATTAAAAGTCATTATTTTGTATAATTAAAATGATAATGTGATTTGTAGCATTTAGGGTCTTATTTTCAATAAATATTTCTTTTAATAATTAAATAAATATTTCATTTACCACTTTGTTCATGTTATATACTTATTTTTTCTAGTATGTGTCAGAAGAACTTTAAATACATAAAAATATATTGATTCAATAGAAGTACACTACTACCATTTTTAGGTATTTTCGTTGATTCTTAGGTGATACTTGAAATTCGGTCTATACATCATTTATCTTTTTAGCCAAATGTATCAAAAATTTCGTTAATTTCAAAATCTATATACATGAATATTTATCTATAAAAATTTATAAAAAAATTAATTTCATAATCAATTTAGAATACTAATTATCATTTATTTGTATAAAAATATTGAATCCTAAAAAAATTTAATATGTAACTTAATTTTATCAACGAAAATGATAATTTAATTTATATTCAAATATAAAAATACATAAATCTCCCAACAAAAATTATACACTTAGAAATATACTAAGTATGATTTATAACTCATTTATCCTAACAAATTCACCATATATTGCATAATAAATTCTATTTTTCAAAATATTTATAACATTATTTTTCTACAATATACCGTGTATAACGCACGAGTTATAAACTAGTTATATCGAAAGATGAAATACAAACATGATCCATCATTAGTTGCGATATCTTGCTAGAAATTCAGGACAATTTTAACTTTAGAAGTTGACTATCATATAGCCAAAAATTGCTATGTTTGACCATTAGCATGTTAGAAGTTTATTTGTTCCTATACGTACTTTTGATAATACAGCCATTCTCATTTAGAAAATATTATGCACATCTTTTGCATAAGTTTAAAATATGTTATGCATGCATTCTCATGATCAATTTTAGGAATGGAGCATGTTCAGTTATACAAAAACATGAAGATACTGAATGATTATGATAACCAAATGTGATTGTATTTAATTCTTCTGAATGACTAACATATCATGCAATTTGTAGGTTAAAATTGGCAATCTACATTAAAGGTTCAAATTTCCTTGATACTAGAGATTCAAAATGCAATTTCCACCTTCTCTAAGCAGGATTTTATAATAGAAGGGATGCTCAGACAGGGGTATAAAGGAAACTTTAATATGGCCAAGCTCTTGCTGCAAAAGTAAGAAAGGAAGCGAGCATTTAAGGCTTTTCAGAGTTCTATCTTGAAGTGCATATAAGATCGTTTTGTCTTTTTAGAGTGCATTTGAAAGACCATTATTTGTTAAGCTGTTTGTTATCATTCTACTCTAAGCTTGAGATGCCTGGTTACAGCTTTATTTCCATTAAACTGTATTTGTTTTGGCTTTCTTCTTCTTCAAATATGCGAATGAGCAGCAAGTATGATGCCTGCATTGCTTCTTACTATACAAAATATTGTTTGGTTTATTTTCAAAATGGGGACCATGCATGGTTGGATTGATTGATTGATTTATTATTATTATTATTATTATTTATTGCTATTAGGTTGATTATTCAATGCTGTCATATATGCTGTGTGTAAAAAAAAAGTTGACGTCGATTATAC
Organism: Allium fistulosum; assembly: GCA_030737815.1. Classification (NCBI taxonomy): domain Eukaryota; kingdom Viridiplantae; phylum Streptophyta; class Magnoliopsida; order Asparagales; family Amaryllidaceae; genus Allium; species Allium fistulosum. Next base: position 340,524,580 of record CM060907.1, read on the forward strand.
AGCTAGCCATGCAGGTGGTATTATTATTATTATTATTATTATTATTATATTTATTTACTGCTATTAGGTTGATTATTCAATGCTGTCATATATGCTGTGTGTAAAAAAAAGTTGACGTGGATTATACAGCTAGCCATGTAGGTGGTATTCAGATAATTATTTTAACAAATCATTTCAAAAGTAAAATTGATGTGCTTAGAATCTTTTTGTATATGTTTTTTGTTCGTTTCTGTGTTAAACCTCCTTATATTTACACCGATTAACTACTAATAACGCGGTGAACGTTTAGATACAAGTTTGCACATAATTTAACGACTCTAAAAGTATCTGCATAGTCTTGATCCATGTATCCGATTGTTCCCATAACGTTAGTCAAAGAATGGGACTTAGTAGATTGTATGCTCTTGGCTAGAGGTAGCTCAGCTTGGACGTATGTGTGTGTATATATAGACACACACATACATACACACACTCACCCCTCTTCACAGTTAGTTATTAATGCAAAATTAGTTCAAAAGCTAACCTAACATGAATATCATAACCAAGTATTGTTTGCTGTGCTGATATATTATAACTAGGTCTGACAATGAGTACCCGAAAATTCCGAAATCCATTCGTATCCGTATTCGAAAATGCGAAAAATATCTGATATCTGAAAAGCAGATATGGATATCCGATATTCGAAAATATTTTCGAATACGAATACGGATATGACACTATCCGTATCCGAAAAATATATGTCCGCTGTGGAATTAAATATTCATTTTTTATTTTCAAATTATACTTAATTCTTCAACTAACCAAATTAAATAATTATAAAACCAAATATTATTTCCAGCCATTGGATTCTTATTATCAACATCCTGCCCGTTATCAAACCCTAGATCCAATAACAACACAAAACAGCCGCCTCTCATTTCACGTTTATTCAATTAAAACCTAATTCAGAAAAAAAAATGGCGTCTTCTTAGTTCTTCCTCTGCCGACATTGAAAACTCCTCTCGTTTATCAGACCTAATTTCAGTCTTTGCTTCAAGCGGCGACTGAACTATTTTGATTTCAAGTGACAACTCAAGCTATTTCAAGCGACGATTCCAAATATCTGCAGTCTTCTTCAAGTTCAAGCAAAATCGACGACTTTTCAAATTCAATCTACGACGACAGCTACTTCTTCTTCGAGTTAGTGGTATGAATTCAAAGCTATTGTTTGATTATTTGGTATTACACTGTTAATATTAGTTGGTTACTTAGTAGAGACTGTTTGGTTATTGATATTTGTTAATACACTGTTAACATTTGTTTAATTATTTCAAAGCTATTGTTTGATTATTTCACATCTGTTATATAAATATTAGTTGATTATTTGGTATTCCACTGTTAATATTCTGTTACTTAAAGAGAATGTGAAGCAATTGATTCCTCGTTCTTTCATTTTCAAGTAGTACGTTTGTAGTTTGATTTTTATGCCACCCACTGGACATTCTTTCACTGGAAATTCACTGGTCTTTCACTGGTCGTTCTTTCATCAATTTAATCCTCGTTCTTTCGCTGGACATTCACTAGTCATTCGCAGTATCACACTTCTTTTTCTCACCCACAAATTCTTGTCATGTCAACTATGTTGTTTGATTTTTATGCCACATTCTTAGTTGTTGTCAAACTGGTCATTTATATTTATTAACTATGTTATTGTAGATACTTGAAAATGACAAACACGTCTTCAAGTTGTAGTAGTAAATCTACTGCATGTGCTTCCAATGCTAGTGCCAACGATAATTTATTTAAATCCGTTGTGCAAGAAGAAACCCAAAATTTAGACACAAGTGTGCAAGCAGAAACCCAAAATCAAGATATTTCTATAAATTTGGATAAACCAGCACCTCAAAATGCAAAAGCTTTGAAATCTGAAGTTTGGAAAGATTTTGATAGAGAAGTAATACTAGAAGGTGGTATTAAGGCAACTTGTAAACGTTGTTCTAGAGTATTTAATGGAGCTACCACGTTAGGAACAACTCATTTGAAAAATCATACAAAAACTTATCCAAGAAATCCTAATTGTAAGAAAATATCTGGACAAAAACTCTTGACTACCAAAAGTTCTCCAAACAAACCGGTCAAATTAACGAGTTGGAGGTTTGATCAAAATAGAACTCGTATGTGTTTTGCACGTATGATTGCCAAACACGATTATCCCTTTAATATGACTGAACACGTGTATTTTCAAGAATATGTCAAGAGTATAAATCCAACAGTTAAGTTCTATTCAAGAAATACTGTTAGATGTGATGTTTTGAAACTTTATACCGACATGAGAGGTGAATTACAAGAGATATTTGATAGTTTGTCATGTCGTGTTAGTCTTACTACAGACTTATGGACATCTGAACATCAAAACATAGGTTATTGTTGTATAACTTGTCATTATATTGATGATGATTGAAAATTGCAAAAAAAGTTATTGCTTATCATGAATTGCCTCCTCCACACACTGGACTTATGCTTAGTGCTTATATCAAGTCAAAAGTGTTACATTGGAATATCGACAAAAAACTATTTGCAATTACTGTTGATAATGCTTCAAATAATGATGTTATGATAACAGACCTTAAAGAATGGTTAGTTGGTAAAGGTGTTTTGCCTTTAAATGGCGAATTATTTCATATTCGTTGTTGTGCACATATCTGAATTTGATAGTACATGATGGGTTAAAAGTTGTTCAAACTCTCATTGAAAAAATAAGAGAGCGTAAATTTTACGAAGTCATCCCAAAGGAGAAAACAAAATTGGGGAAGTGCGTTAGCTCAAACTAGATTAACCGGAAAAGGTGTTTCTTATGATGTCGCTACACGATGGAATTCAACGTATCTCATGCTTGAAAGTGCACTTGAAGTGCGTCCGGCATTTGAGCGATTAGTTGATTTAGCTAGTGATTACAAATGGTTTCCATCAAATGAATAATGGGAGATCGGTCAAGAAATTTGTGAATGTTTGAAAATATTCTATGATGTGACACTTAAATTTTGCAGTGTGAAGTATCAAATGGTTAATTTGTATTTTAAGAGTGTGTGTGATGTTTATGAGAGTATTTTAAGTTAGGAGAAAAATGAACATGACTATATCTGTATTATGGCAGAAAAGATGAAAGTTAAGTTTGATAAGTATTGGAATACGATCTAATGATGAGTATTGGTATGATATTTGATCCCCGATATAGGATGGCTTATATTGAGTTTTTCTTTGGGTTGATTTATGGTGAATTCACAATTTCATGTTAGAAAAATATATAATTCTTTGAAAAATCTATTTTCTTTATACGAAAAAGAAAGCACTTCCTCTGCAAATGTCTCTACCTCTACTTCTTGTGATATCTAGGAATCTTTTAACAGTGGTCCTAAAAAAAGAACAAAAATTGATCTAAAGTGGAGAAACTACGTCGAGCAAAAAGTTGGAAGCTCACAAGTTTCAAAGACGGAACTTGATAAGTACCTAGAAGATGAATTGTTGCCAATGGGTGAAGATGAGGATAACTTTGATATTTTGATGTGGTGGAAAACTAATAGTCCTACTTTTCCGATTCTTGCTAGAATTACTCAAGATATTTTAGCAGTTCCAGTATCTACCGTAGCATCTGAATCGACTTTTAGTATGGGAGGTAGGTTGATAACGGAGGGTAGATCATCATTGTCTTCAGATATAGTGGAATCATTGACTTGCATAAAGGATTGGCTGCCATCAAACATTGGTTAGGATTTGTTAACATATTTAGATATTTGGTTGAATATAATGATTGTTTTATATAATTAATTTTTATTCTTTGAACAGGTCATAATGTTGAGTTTGTCGATGATGCTTCAGCTCCACTTTAGCTTCCCTTCATGTAAGCCAAGGTATGTCTTGCATTTTGATATAATTTATCTAAATTAGCTCCCCTTCCTTTTTGTTTTACTTCTAAAATGCATCTTTCCTGCTGTGTGAATGGTGCATTTGTTTTACTGCTAATTAACACAAATTTTGCACTCATTTCTTCATCCTGGAAACCTTGCTAAATAACAAGTATTAGAAATTAGCTTATGCATATAAACGTCCTTACATACAATTTTAAAGAATATACTATAGCTTCTAATTAAAAAATAAAAAGTTCTACGTTTAAAAATAGTGCTATTCAAACGTTAAGTTACATAAACAGAAAAACAGCTTGTGTTATGATACATATAGCTCACCATACCTCAGTTCAATCTAGATCTATTTAGCTCATTCTCTAAACCATTGGCCATCCTTGCATTACCAGGCATGCATCAACTATCCCATTACAATTATTATATGCATCACTATTGCTACATGCACTAATTGCTATGATTTACATCAATCGAACATATTCCTTTCAGTTTAAATTGTATGTATAGGTGGGTGGTTATAATTGTTTGTTGCAAACACTTTTATGTACGTGTATATTTTCTGTCTTTTGCTAATGATGTACAGTTTTTAATAAGCTATTTCAATGTGTATTTTTATAGGTGGGCTGCGTTTGAAGAAGAAGAAAGAATATGAAATTTGAGGAAGAATGCTCTATTTTTATTTGCTTTGTTGTGTGTGTTATGCAATATGTTGTATTTTCTTTTTCCTTGTTTATTCATCACAATAGATTGTAGTTGCTGTGTATGAAGTTCAAGTGATTTTCATCTCAAAAGCACTTTTAGAAAATTGGATAAATGGAGCATGTCATTATGTCTTGTAACTTGTTCATGATACCCATTACATTGTGTTGTTCATTGGTACTATTTGATTATATTATTTCTGTAAATATCATAATAAAAATCATATCTATATTGACGGATGCGGATACTTTCGGATATTCAAAAGTATCCGCATCCGCCAAAGCGGATGCGGATATTTTCGGATATCCAAAAATATCCGTGGATGCGGATACGGATATTCTTTTTAAAATATCCACGGATAACGGATACGGCTACGGATGCAGATTTTATTTTTCGAATACGGATACAGCACTATCCGCGTCCGTTTGCATCCGTTTACAGCCCTAATTACAACATAAGTTGGCATCTGCCAATTTGAATATACAACTACACTGAATGGGAAACACGCAGTACTATATATAATAATGTTATTTAACACTGAAAAGGCGATATAAAATCTTTAATAACATAAACCATAGTTTTAAAAACCGAATCGTGGATCGAACCGTAATGCTTCAGGATCGAAGATTTTAAAGGTTGGATCGGTCGAACCGTTAAAACCGTGTTAATCTACTTAGTCATTTTATACGCGATTTTATATTTAATTTACCTTAAAATTGATATATCTATTGAGGTAAACAAAAATATATCACCACTCAAAATACACATCCACATAAAAATGATAAAGTCTAGCAAAGTACAGCTGTGAGTGCTAGTTAATGATGATGGAAAGCTTAGTTTAAGTAATATATGTCTACTCAAATCAATTATAATATTGAAATATCTTTCTCTCTCTACTGCGTCTTCTCTTTCTTAGCCCGTTTTTCCTGAAACCCATCATTAAAGACCTCCAAACATTCGATTTTCACAGTTTGAAACATGATTTTAGCTTGAAATTCAAACTCGTTTCTCCTTTATACGGCTTGGACAGGTCTGAAAACCACGGTTCTCAGGTTCGATCGCGGTCAGAAAGTGATTGAGGTTTTAACCAACTCCCGACTGTGGTGGCTGACGGCCTACGGTTAACCGAGGTCTGACCGACGGTTGGGTCCGGTTATTAAAACAATGACATAAACAACCATGAAAGCGCAGTGGTAATTTTCTCACTTTTGTACCCTCTCTAATATCTATTGACCTTTTGTACTTTTATATATTCTTTTTATACTCGCATATAAAAGGATGATCATAAGAGATTGAAAAAGAAACACCATTAACATCAATCTTTCCAGTACGTAACACACAAGATTAAGGTATCAATTAATAAATATATATAAAACATAAAATTAATAGGAACTGAATCAATATTGATCATCAACATTCAAATATGTCAATTTATTATATTGAACCTTAGATTCTCTAAGGATAAATCATCACAATGCTTCATTCAATCAATGTATATTATTATAAACAAAACATACTGAGTTCAAGTTTGTAAAGCAAGTTTATTCAAACCTACCAAACAACCGAACATTTTATGATATAAAAAACTGCAGATACAAAAATCTAAACATAATATTAACAAAACACTAAACAATCTTTTTCTTCAAAGCTTTCGTACAATGCTAGATATACATTTGTCTCAACAAAGCAAACTTCCTGCAGCTTCTCCTACTTAGTCTTCAAAGTTTCTGTCATGGTGTCTTCTAAGGAATTTGAATACGTTGCTTGCGTATGCATGGGTACTCAATTCTTTCGGAAGCTGTTTCAAGGCCTCAACCAACTCATACTGTAGCCAAGTTCCCTGAAGTTAGAAATAAAGGGAACTTTCAGGCACTGTAGTAGGACTGACAATAACGTGTAATGTGCATGCAGAAATGAGTACATGCAACAAAACTAAACCAAGCAAATTAATAAAAATAAAAGGAAAACAAGAAGTTATATACCTTGCTCTTTCCAATAGCAGTTTGAAAAACATAGTTTCCATATGCATCAGTAGCAAGTCTTTCAAATTTACTCAAATCAAATTTCCACACTAGTCTTTCAATTAGCAGTTCTCCTCCAAATGATTGCATGCACTTTTGAATCACGTAACTTCCATATTGATCTACGGCTAATTCAAACAAGTGCTCTTCCAAGCAACGACATAGATATTCATTGAATGGCAAGTTGTCCAAAACTTCCAAAGCAAATTGTATCACATGGTTTCTGCATTTTAAAATAAAAATAGACATATAAAATAGTGACATAGCAGTTAACAGTTAATTAATAAAGATTCAAAATATATACCCTTTGGGATGTTTTGCAAGATAAACTGAATTATCAGCAATTTTCAGTAAAATATCCTCCCTTTCATAATTGGCTGAACCCAAGATGATTTGTTTGAGAGATTCATTTCCAATCCTGTTCTTAGCTAGTTTCACACAGTGCTTCAACGCCGCTTTAAATAAAAACTGAAACAAAAAAGAAGATACATTGTGAGTCGAATTATGGAAATCAACTGTATATGTCTGATTACAGTTTGTTAAGATATAACAGTGCTAATCTCACCTTATTGTGATCATAGCCGAGATTCTGGAGACAACAAGCTACAATTTGAAAAGCAACAGGATGCATCAAAATTTCAAGCGCGTTTTCTTTAAAACTGGAAGCCAGCATATCTGATAGATAATGGCTGTTCTTCGCATTCTCGATCAGTATCACCACGGACTGAACTCTGCAAAAACAAACAAATATACTTAAAAATTATATATACGTAAATAGGATCAAGGGGCACAGATGTAAATAGATATAGCAGTACCCATAGATGTCTGTTGCCGCAGTGAAAAGTAGTGCGCTGTCTAAAATTATTTCATCGATCAGATAATATTTGTGATGCAAAACCCAATCTTTAATCAAATTTTCAAACTTGGCGCTTCCATCTATATTGGGTAAAATCTTGTGTTTTATTTTGTGTTTTAACATCCGCTCCTATCATTTAACGTCGAAAAACCATTGAGAAATTAAGTATAATTTTGTGCGTACATATGTCAAAATAATACTTTTGATTGAGTACAATTATGGTGAACTCCATTTGTTTGTTAAAGTCATACATCATAGACGATACAAAATAGTCTAAGCTATTTCAAACAAATTTTTTGGTTGAACAAGTGAATATAACAAGTGTTGTTCCTTTTTTCCTTCACAAAAATTTAAACGTACATAATTATTGGTGTATTTGGAATAACCATTGGTTAGAGTTTTTAAACTCTCTTCATTCCTCTTTGTCTTCTCCAACATAAGAAACTAGGTTTTTCCTAATTCTTTTTTCCATAGCTTCCTCATACCTTAACATAAAATTTTAAATAAATATCATGAGTTCAAGTTAGAAGATTCTCTATAGATCTTTACACTGAAGTTAACAAAGGATCGACCCTATACTTATGAAGTAAAAACATTGAGAGTTGATCTGGAAACTTGAAGTTAAAAGTTCGTTGGATTTGGTGAATGAGATTCTATGCTTTAGGATCGTATTTATACTATATATTCATGTATAATGCTAATGGTTGAGTGATGAATGAATCCATGTTAATATTTAGAGATGACAATTATATTGAATGAGTATTTATAAATTATTAAACCATAATGAATGTATTGAAAACACTTATGAATGAAAGAATGTAGCATAGTGATTATTGATTTGGTTTGTTTAGATTGTAGCTTGGTTTGGAATGATTATATGAGTAGAAAATGAGTTAAGACACTAGTGAATGACATTGTTAAATATACATACGATTTGGAATGGAAGTCGAGTAGTCAGTTATATATATGTTGGTTGAAATGGAACTCACCACCTCAAATTTACTAGTCGAGTATAGGAGGAAAACATTAATTGTCTTGATGACGAATAACTTATAACAAGGGCATAAATCTGAGTGGGAGATGTAGGTACAAAGTGTCTCAATGACATAGAGAAAAACATTGAAAAGAAGAGATGAAAACGAATGAGGCAAGGAGATGAAGGTGGAAGTTCTTTCACTTAAGTTCATCCTCAACCAAATTAGGTATACAAATGTGATGCAGCGCAATTCCAGAATCGCGAAGCTACCTTAAATCGAGACCATCAAGCAGTAAATCGTGAGAGACATACCTTAAGCCGAAGCTCCAGATTCATTAGGTCGCGAATCGCTTCTGAATTCCTTAGGTCGTAAGTCGCTTCTCCCTAAGTCGCGAGCTCCATCAAATTCCGACCTAACCCTAAGTCGCGAGCTCCATCAAATTCCGACCTAACCCTAAGTCGCGAATTCCTTAAGTCGAACGAAAGTAGGCCGCAAGCTCCAGAATTCCTATGCCGCAGATTGCTAGGTCGTGCGCTCCTGTTTGGGTCGCGAAGACGAAGGTCGCTCCAGGAATTCGTATGTCGCGAGCGACATAACTTAGGTCGCGAGGACGAAGGTCGCTCAAGATCTCCAGTAGGTCGCTGTGCCTTATGTCGCGAATGACCTAAGCCAAATTCCAGTAGGTCGTGAACGACATTTCCCTTAAGTCGCTTCCAGTAGGTCGCGAGCATATTCCGGTAGGTCGCGAGCATATTCCAGTAAGTCGCGAATGACATTTGTTAGGTCGCTCCAGTTGTTTGCCGCAAGTTCTTAGGTCGCTGTAGATGATAAAGTCGTTCCTAGATGCCGAAGCTTTATGTCGCTGCCGTGTTGTATCTGTTTAAGTCGTATGTTGTTAAGTCGCGTGATGTTATAAATCGTTTGTTTGTATTTCTTAAGTCGTTTGTGATTTGTTTGTTAAGTCGTTTGTTGTTAGGTCGTTGATTATTAAGACGTATGTGTTGTAACTTGTTAAGTCGTGTGTGTTGTATTTTCCCTATAAATAGGGTTGTGTTGTCATTTGTAAAAGGAGTTGATTTTTGAATAAAATTTTGTTGAGAGCTTTGTGCCTCCATTAAAATTGGAAGTAGAGTGTTATCTCCTTTCTCCATCTTCGGATATTCGAGTGCGCTCGAATAAACGAACTTGAAGCCAATTCACAGAATCTCGTGCGCGAGATCAACGTCGAAGAATCGTAGATCTTCTAACACGCACTACACCATTATAAGCTATTAACAACGGGTAAAAACCATTGTTAAGTCCAAAAGCGACGAGAGAAAACCGTCTTCAACACAGGAGTGGTTGAATTTAGCGACGGAAGAAAACCGTTGCTTTATGTACAAAACGCAGCGGGTATAAACCGTTGCAAATTGGGCCAAAGGCAACGGGTATAAACCGTTGCTTTATGGACAATAGGCAACGGGTATAAACCGTTGCTTAATGTACAAAAGGCAACGGTTACAAACCGTTGCTTAATGGGCCAAAAAACGATGCTTTATGTCCAGTAAAAAACGGTTAAAAACCGTTGCTTTATGTCCAAAGTCACACATAAAGCAACGGTTAACACCCGTTGCACATAGTGTTTGCTCCTGCTCCTGCTCCTACAAAATCATATCTGTAACTCACTACTGCGTTACACGCATATCTCAGACTATAAACATATCGCACATATACCATACATATAAAATTATCAAACTTATAATTACACTATTGTTTTGCAAACAGAATGCTACCGTGCCGGAATATCATACTTATTATACTACATTGTTTATTACACTACACTACAAAGATTTCATTAATTACACTACATAACCTCCGGCTAAAGATATCGTATCAAACCCTTTTGATGGCTCACATAACCTCCGGCTCCAACCTCCCTAAAGGTCTCGGTAAATTGTCGACAAATTTTGGCGGTTAGCTCATCCGGCAATAAAATTTTGTCCAACAACACTTTTTCATATGTGGGTGGTATTGGTTTTCCATGAATTACTAATGCTGTGGAATCTCGACATATAGTACCTGTTATATAAGCATTTCTGGAGTGAATATATGGAATCACATTTACAGAACTAACATTACAGTTACTGTTATATAAGCATTACTAATGCTGTGGAATCACATATATGGAATTACTTTCAGCCAAGTAAGAATTTAGTGAAGGTTGTGCCCACCAGAACTTATCCATGTGATCATTGTTATTGATTTGCTAAAACTACTTAAAACTGCTTAATTTGCTCTATCCTATGGTTAAAGCATTATAAATATTGCTAAATATTCTCTTATATCTTATGATTATGTTAATTTGGATTTGAAAATGTCATATATACCTCTTGTGAACCTAATTATGACGTACATGTCAACAAACGTGAACCTTTGTTACCTAACCTTTTTTTTTATAACAAAAGATAATTTGGAATCTATAAATACACATGCACTAATACTCATTAATTTGTTTATATGCACAATAACAGAGAGCAGTAAACTCGGTTGAAGCACAAAAAGACTGATTGGTCGATTAAAATAATACCTGTTGCAATTACTTCGTCCTCGAAGTTTAGGATTTCACATCTTTGGTCGATTAACTGATTGTTCGGAGTGGCAAACTGAGAAGATGCGATTTCACTGCCTACTTGACGATTATCTTGGGCTATGCTGAGAAGACGCTCCAGTTTATCATCCATATTGTCCAGCTTCATCAATTTTTGCTCCACATTTTGCAGTCGCTGCTCATATACTCCTTGGGCCTGTTTGAGCCGTTTGCATGGAATGGCAGCACTCTTAACTTGGCTAGGAGCTATATTGGTCCCAATACTTCGGCTCCTGCCCTTTACATCTTTACCAAACACTGATATAAAGACGGCTTCATCACCACCACTCGTCGTTTCCTTTTCTTTTTCAATTTTGTCCTAAAAAGTAAATACATATATATGAATAATGAAAATTTAATTTAGAGGCATTATTATTTGTTTAACTTACAAAGTAGGAAGATGTTGCATCTGACGTGCTGCCATCTTTTTTCTTATGCGTTTTCTCCCATACTTGAAGACGTGATACTTCTGTTCCCGGACTACTTGAATCGACCTGCATACAATGACCTAAAATTATATTTGGAACTAATGGTATATGCAATGTGATGCACCAATTCAATGACACATACCATTTCTTGAGTAATCATAGCGTGACTCTTACGTCCCGAATGATGACCATATTCGAGCATTGATCTATTTTGTTTGCCTTGCTTCCTTTTTTCTTTCGCCTCGGGTTTTGATTCGTTTCTTATGAACTCATCCCAATCATCTTGAGCAATTTTCGGTGGACAATTTCTCATTCTTTCTTCGTCAGTGATGAAATGGTCATAATGATTCTTGCGCAAATCATTCTTGTGTCTCCTAAAAGCCTCAGACATTTTTTTCATAATAAGATCCTTTGATAGAGGATCGAGCTCATAATATTTCTCCATAACAAAAAATGCTTGTAAACCATTTTTTATTTATGTATTGGAAGCATTATAAATGAATTTAAACCATCTAAGTTCATGTACACAGTTTACATTTCAAAGTATATGGATTTTTACATTTCAACGTATATAGTTTCATCAGTCTCTATGAATAAAGTGATCAATCTAAATATCCTATAAATATCATAAAAGAATATATCTTGAAACAGAAATAGTACATAAATATGGTCTCATATGAACCCTCGCTCATTCAGGCCTATTTTACAATCAGAAACAGAAATAGTACAGAAACAGAAACAATACATAAAAAGGGTGCATATTACAATCAGACGACTATATTTTACAAACAGAAACAGTACATAAAAATGGTTATGAGATTGGAGAACTTACCTCCAATTGATTCCACACGTCTTCCTTGTAATTTGGCGGAACTTTTTTCCAACTTGGATATGAGATTGGCACATGATTTCTTACTAGTTTACCAATCTTCGTAGCGACCTTTGAATCATTTTTTCCGACTGGAGAACCGTAGTTGTCTATATCAATTTTCTCCCGTTTTAAAGTGAATGATTGTGAAGTTGTATCATTTGACGGTGGTGTGGCATCTTGTGACATTATGTCCTGCAAAGTCTAAAATCCTAAAATAATCCCAACAACATTATGACGTACATTTCTTCCCCTTCCAACCCATCCCTATGATGCCCGATTGCTGTCGGCCAAATTATTGCACGGAGTCCCCTCCATAACGTCCCCTTATTGCTGCTGTACATCTGATATATGAACCAACGTCCCCTTCTGATTTGTCTGATCCCACCAGTTTCTCACCACAATAATCGTAATGTGATGAGAACTTGGTGGGATCAAACAAATCAGAAGGGGACGTTGTTTACTATATCCGTTGTACAACAACTTACTAGTAATCGCTTGGAGCAATTTTATTAAGTCATATAATGCGTTTGATCTTGTTATGGAGGGGAATCCGTGCAATAAATTGGCTAACAGCAATTGGGCATCACAGGGATGGGCGGGAAGGGGAACATTCACTTTTATGCGGCAGTGATAAAGTCTTCCTACATCACCAGAATTTTAAACTTAAGCGGATTCAAAACAATATCTAAAATACTGACTGAAATAAAGGATGCAAATACAAAAATATATTACCTTAGCACTGCTGAACTAAAGGGTGCAAATACAATATCTTGAACTGCCTGTCTACCTACAAACACAAAGAAAGAAAGAATAGTCAAGCTGATCACACGTATGTATGTGTACATGTGTGTATGTATGTGATCATATGTAAGTACCTACAACTACAAACACAAAATGAACTCTTGCAATATATCCATCCTTATGGATCCATCAGGATATTATAATGGCACTAATAAAAAATATAATGCATCTATTACTATCATATAACACACCATTTTACATTTTACACCATTTTAAATAAATATTTTGTTAAGGTACAATAACTGCTCTGAAATACAAAGTTAACATATGCATTTGATAAGATCTTCTAATTTTTCATTGTCTTCAAAAGCTGATTGATAAACGGTGGGAAACTCAGTGTCATCCACATTTATGGTCAACCGTTTTGGTGTATGCAAAACCACAAACCATCCGTTATTTTTTAAATCTTTTGAGTAGAACACTTGACTCGCTTCCGATGCAAGAATAAATGGCTCATCATTCACGCTATCTTTATTCTTCAATTTTCCCAAGTTAACTGTGATCAAGCTTGAAATAGAATCTATTTTACAACCATTGATCTTATCTTCGACCTTTACCCAATCACAATAAAAAACTGTTTGTTTGAAGTCAATGTAATCCAACTCAATTATCTGTTGAATGACTCCGTAATAAGTTGTTTCTGCTTCCTTAAAATTTTTATCCTTCCCACTCGCTCTAAATTGTGTAATTGCTCTCATGCATACACCACTATCCTGTGTTAGCTTTTGCTTTTCATAACTCTTCGGAGAAAATAAAAACCCATTCACTTAGTACTTCATATAACTACGGGCATCAAACTTCGGCCCGTTAATTAACCGCCAAAGAGTTGAGTCAACATCGACGGTCTTCAACAACTACAACAAACACAATAAGTAAAAAAACATTGTCAAGAAGGTGTATGGTCAACTTGAAAATACGTTAAATATTTAATACATATACCTCCTCACGTAACCAAAAAGTGAAATTTTTAATAGCTTCCCCAGATGTACCCCCGCCTCGAGTTTTAGATTTGGTGCTTTGAACATAGGAGTTATACCTCCTACGAAAAACACACAATAAATACTATATATATGAATTGATTTACAATAATAAGAATTCAGAACAAATTCATGAATTTACTTCTTCCATTCATCCAATCCGTCGTACTTATCAAGAACCCATTTACGCACTTGTTGAAATTGCACTTGAGTTAACGTTATATCTTTACATTATCTAGTGCTATTTCATCAGCAAACTCATCATCCTCGTCTAAAAATGCTTCACGGGTATGTTTATGAGTGCCAGCACCTCCTTTTGGCATATACTCCATGTAGTAAAGACTAGCTTCTTGTACAATATATCCTTCTGCAATACACCCTTCAATATATCTTTTGTTGCGCATATATCCTTTATATGTTTTCATCAACCTATGAAGATGAATAATTGTAATATGTAGACATCAATAGCTATTTAAATCGAATAATTATGTACATAACTAAAATTAGTAATTTATCGTTCAAATGGGTACATCCACCTATATCTAACAGGACCATAAATCAATGCTTCATCGGCTAAATGAACCATAAGGTGAATACTGATATAAAAAAATGCAGGCGAAAAATGTTTTTCAATAACACACATTGCTTCTACCAAACTAGCCTTTGCTTTTAGAAGATGTTCCTTGTTGATCACCTTTGAGCACAAAATGTTATAAAAGAGACTAATGCGGTGAATAGCATTCCGTAGATCCTTATGTTGCGGAAAACAATGTTGAAGCAATACCGGAAGTAAATGTTGCATTATGACGTGGTAATCATGTGACTTCATATTTTTTAGTTCAGGAGGGTTGATGCTCACATTATTATGGAAGTTCGAAGAGAATTTGCTCGGCACTTTCAAATTTTTCAAAACGGTGCAAAACCGTATCTTTTCTTCTTTGCTCAAAGTGAAAGTCGCATTTGGTATGGTTACTTTACTTGTTTCAGGATCTTCTATCACCCACAACTTTTGTTTTATACCCACGATTTTCAAATCCTTCCGTGCATTGATCCCATCTTTTGACATGTCTTTATGGTTCATAATTGTGTTGATCAAATGTTTCGTGACATTCATCTCCGTATGCATAACATCAATATTATGTCGGGTCAAATTTGTTTTCCAATATGGCAAATCAAAGAACTTCGACCTCCTATACCATGCAGGAACTTCTTCATCGATCGTCTTTTTCCGTTTTCGACCAATTTGCGGTATGTTTTTACCAACTTTCATTTTTATATTTGCTACCTTTTTTTCAACTTGATAACCAGTCAGTGGTTTTGGAGGACGCTTAAGTTCTTGCTCATTGTTGAAATTTGTCTTATCGTATCGAAACTTGTGTCCGGACGGAAGAAATCTATGATGTCCCATGTAACCAATCTTCTTACTTTCAGGGAGATAAACAGATGTAGTTTCTTCTCCACAAATAGGACATGCAAAGTAGCCGTGAGTTGTACATCCCGATAAAGTCCCAAGAGCGGGATGATCATGGATTGCCCACAACACTCTAGCTCTCATTATGAATTCATATTTCTTAAATGAATCAAATGTAACGACTCCTTCCCATAACTGCTTTAACTCGTCTATCAAAGGTTCTAAATAAACATCAATATCCTTCCCCGGTTGTTTTGGCCCAGAAATCAACAGTGTTAACATTGAGAACTCTCTTTTCATGCACAAAGACGGAGGAAGGTTATATGGTACTACAATTACTGGCCAACAGCTGTAAGGGTAGGTTAAAGAAGCATTCAGACAGAAACCATCTGCTACTATTCCAAGCGTGATATTTCGTGGTTCAGTAGCAAACGAAGAATCAAAAGAATCTGTAGTTTTCCATTGAGAAGTATCACGCGGATGACGCATTACGGTTGTACCGGACTTGGCACGACCATGCCAAGTCATCGCTTCTGCTATCCATGGTACAGTATACAGTCTTCTCAATCTAGAAATTAAAGGAAAATGTCTTAAGGTCTTTTGAGGTACTGTGGTAGCTTTTCTCTCTTCGTCGAATGATGTCTTATATCTTGGTGCGTTGCAATTTGTACATGAAACTTTGTTCGCATTATCTTTCCAGTACAAGATGCAGTCATTAATGCATGCATCATAAGTTATGTAATTCATCCCAACTTGCTTAATGATCTTCTTCACGTCGGGGTACTTTGACGGTAGCGTGTTACCTTCGGGGAGTAACTCCTTTATGAATTCGAGTAGTGCAGTCACACCATTGTCTGAAAAGCCATATTGGATCTTCAAGCTATTCAGTTTCACAATGGCATACAACTTTGTAATCTCTTTTGGACAAGAAGGATACAATGGCTCTGTTGCAGTTTCACTATCAAAAAATGATTTATCCGTAAACTGCTCACCAATATTAGCATTATCATGCAACTGACTTGTAGGTTGAAAATGATGGAATCTATCTGCATCATTGATCAAA
Organism: Allium fistulosum; assembly: GCA_030737815.1. Classification (NCBI taxonomy): domain Eukaryota; kingdom Viridiplantae; phylum Streptophyta; class Magnoliopsida; order Asparagales; family Amaryllidaceae; genus Allium; species Allium fistulosum. The sequence goes on from CM060907.1 coordinate 340,541,206, forward strand.
TCCTTCATCCTAATATGTTCGGACTCATCAGTATTTGTGGCATGACTTACCAGTTGTTGTTTTGGCTTCTCCGGTATTCTTTCCCCGTGAAAACACCACACGGTATATGATTGAACAATACCATATCTAAGCAAATGAAAATGAATGTCATTTAATTTGAATGTATCTTCATTTTTGCACCGCGTGTAAGGGCACGAATACTTTTCCTTATTGCCACCATTTTCAGCAATAAATTTAACGAAATTTCTCACACCTTCCACATATTCTGTATTTCTTCGATTAGATTGATTCACCCATTGTTTGTCTATACTAAAAGACATACTGAAAGAAAATAACAAGAGCTAATAAGAAATCATGGGTAACAATATCTTATGGCTTTCCACCAAGTTCAACTCTGATATTAACTAAACAGATGTATATTCTTCTGATTTCACTTGAAATTTAACATTAGCATCAAACTGTTTCCAAAAAAATTTCTATTACAACGGCGCCATTTTGTAGCACCAGAGTAATGTCTATGCGTTACCCCTCTCCTGATACTTGAAATTTAACATTAGCATAAAACTGTTCCATAAGCCATTTCCAATACCCTACATGAAGCACTCTATATTTACTGTAACAGTACATACAACGTCCTACCCTTGTCATAATAACCCTAAAGAATAGCTTGTGCAATCAAAGAACTAAGACAGCAATAAAAGAAAAGGTAGAAACCAAGAAGGATCTTAATTATAGCTAGCTCTATGACAATGTATGGACAAAAAAGCAAGGGTGATATTTGAAATTGATTTGGATAACCTTTTCTTACATTTCTTTTTTTGTGGACTAAACCATAAACAATAATGTGCTTTTTTCAGAATAAAAGGGAATGTGGCAAACAACATAATAATGATTACAAATCAAGACTCCATATTATATAAATAATCATGAGTGAACTTTTCTGTATATGTTGATGATTCAGAATTCAGATATTGGAGTGAAAGAGCGATAAAATAAGATAGAATAGTCTGTTGATTACATAGACAAGGCTAAAAGTGGGCCGCAAGTATGTGACGAGAGAGGTCGATCAGCACCACTATATTTTTGTTATAATTGAACATATATATAAATTTATGTATTGGGGCGGTGGTGGACATGAATTTTTTTGATATAGCCAAACATGGAATGACACGCCTGTCTTCAACAATGACATGCATGGCCGGATTCATATCTGATATCTAATATCTAAGAGGTGATCAAGATTTTCCTTTTAATATTCATGTTTGCACAGACTTTTTAACCTTGGTATAGGAACATGTAAAACATAATGTTAATTATGCACTGAAGGTGATGCATGATCTGTATCTGATATCTATATATCCACTTGTTATATCATCTACAACATGTACCTTATATATCTTACCTAATCCTTAGTTCACTAAAAGTGAAATAATAAATAAGTAGTGATTTTACCTTCCTATCTCAAGTGGCAATAGCAACTGATGTGATGGATCACCAAACTAAAACAGCAAACGAGAATGTGCACAATATCAGTTCTCTATAGACATTCCTAGACAAATATGAAAAGGAGGTTAGCAGTTCAAACCAGAATTCAAACACAATTTTAATATCATAGTAGCAATACATTTTCTCTCCCCACACAGCAGCAATTAGTAAAAGTATAATACAAAACAACCCGGTTTCAAGTGAAAAACATAACTCAGCACTATCTAATAATGCCTGCTCAACTCAAGCAGCCATAGTCATAGATCACACAAACCCTATACAACCCATTCAACACTCTGATCAGACAGAGTATCAACCAAATATTATAGACCAAAGCCTATCTCTCCCTATTGATAAGTCCTCAAAAATACCCTGCATTGAACATGATAAATGCAGCTCCTCGACATCCTCGGTCAGCAATAACCGAAAGCATTAATGCACATACAAACTTGATAGAATGCATTGGAACAGCTAACCTCTTTGAGCCACAAGGGATAAGGAATTATTATACATGGCATGGTGGGCCTAATCTATTGACTCACAGCAAAATCGATAGATGCTTTATTAACTGGGAATGTTTCACTAAATTCCCATGTTTCTCGATTCTCTTTGCTAATCATTCCTCGAGCAATCACACTCTAATAATTTTCAATTTTGATACCCAACAGGAACATGCCAAAAACATTCCTTTCAAATACGGCAACGGATGGCAATATAAATCAGGATACAAGCAAATAATTGAAGAGGAGTGGAATTATTCTTATATTGGAAATCCTTTACTCCAACTCCTAACAAAGCTAAAAGCAGTAAAAACGAAACTAGAAAAGTGGAACAGATAGGAGCATAATTCTCAAAACAAAGTTGACGATCTAAGGAAGGAGCTGGACTAGTCCTACAATCACCTAATCATCCACCCGAATGATGAACATATTAATAGACTTTGTAAATAACAGTTTGATAGTCTAACCTGAGAGCTAAACAAACAAGCTACAAAAATTAGACAAAGATCCAAAATGAAGTGGCTAACGAAAGGAGACAGAACAACTCAATTTTTCCACTTAAATGTCTCCTATCCAAAGACAAATCAAAGCAGGAAACTGATGATGGATTCACTTAGTACATTTTTTTACAAATGCAGGCCATAAAGTAGATAAGAATTTTCTTATGGCTACAATGACCTCCAATATGCTTATAGCTCCAAATGTAACGCCAAGTAGAGAAAGTAAAATAAATAGGACCAAACTTTTGCTTTTAGAGTTCTTGTAGTATTGAACAAAAGAATGAAATCAATGAAACTTGAAAGCGGTCCAACCTACTACTACCTACACATACTACAATATCAAGAAAAAGACACTACAACTGACTTCCTACACATTCATAGTTTGTTATTTCTGGATTTATTAAACACAACCAGGTATTCTAGATTGGTTAGTAGATATAGAAATTGTAATAAATGTTGCTCAAACTGATGTGCTCTACAAGCTGTCGAAGTCAGTGACCATGAGTACGACATTATTTAAGCATATAAAATCAAAATGTATTGAGTGTGTATAAATTACTTGCTCATAACACAAATCTGACTTTACTGGAAGCCCAATCATATAAGATTTGCAAGTTGTAACTACAGATGAGAACTCAGATTACTGAAGTGAACCAAATTGAAGAATCAAAATCAAATTGCAATCTAACAAGACTTAAATTTAATTCAAAAACTCTTATATAACGAACCATTTATAAGGAATAAAAATTAAAATCGAACCATTTACAAGGAATAAAAGTCGAAACCAGGAAAACTATTATATTCGAAAACTATCATGTACTGAACCATTCATTCGAAAATAGGAACCAAATTGATGATTTAAACATAACGAACCATTCATAAGGAATAAAAATAAAAATCGATTCGTATTAAATACCTTGACCGGATCGACTGGAAAATGTGATCACCAGATTCTTTTTGAACTGCGTAGATAATCGATACCTTTGCCTCAATTGAGTGCAGTATGTCAGTGTTTAACAATTGATGGCTTTCAGGAGATTAAAATTTGGCGATCTGAACATGAAATTAGAGAAAAGTACGGGGACGATATTAGGGCAAATGGTAAAGGAGCGTGCTATTTTGGGAATAAGGGGTTACAGAAGTGGCAACGAACTAAAAAAAAATCACAACGGCTTTGATCCGTTGCAAAAGTAAAACGGCCTTTAGCCGTTCTTATTGATTTTACAACGGCTCGAAACCATTGCTGTTTAGCAACGGCCCAAAACCGTTGCTATTCTTCCGCATGAGGGGGTTGCGAAACTACCAATATGGTGTAGTGGCGGTATCGTGTGCGATCAACGCGTTGAAGATAGCTAGAATCCGGTATCTCGAGAGATCAACGGATTTGGGCATTTGGGTATCATCAATTCATCGATTATACTGTTTCATCGACTATTATTCCGCAATTCATGATTGTATCCCGAATAGATCTAACCGCTGGTTCAAATCTACTTCCGTGCTGCGTCATTTGGTATCGGAGCTAGGAGACGAACTTTTTCAAGTTCGTTGGGTGTGAAGTTTCGAGATTTGAAGTTTGTGGAGTTCGAATTGAGTTGTTTGTTTATTTGGGTGTACGTGAAATTTCAAACAAGTTGGGAGTTTATAAATCTCGAATCAAAACAGATTTTTTTTTAATTATTTTTGGATCGAAGTGAAGTTTGTGTTTGTCTTTGTTTGGATTTGTTGAAGATTTGATCATGCCTCCGAGACGTGTTAACCGTCATCATAATGTTGTAGATTTGTATGGGAGAGAAGATGCTGAACAGATGGGACAACGTATCAATGAAAAGTTCAATGAGGGTATTGAAAAATTGGAGAAATTAATGATCGACATAAATCGAAATCAAAGGAGAGTGTCGCCACATTATGATAGAGATAGGAGAGAACCATCCTTGTCGATTAATTGAGATCGTGGATTTCAAGACAATCATGATTATCGGAAGGAAGAGAGAAGAGCTTATCGTGGTTACGAGCATGAGCCATATTGTGATTATGAAAAAAGTCGAGTAGAGGAAAGAAGAAGTAGAGGGGCGTACATGGTCATAGAAGAGTCAATGTTCAGAATCGACATCGAAGCTCATCTAATTTTGAAGAAGATAGTTATGGTAATAGTGTTCACTTTCGATATCCAGGTCAAGGGCAAAATCGATATAAGAATGTTGAAGAGAACGGTCATACACGGGAATCAAGGAGGGACACAGAAATTCCAGAATTCCGAGGTGGTCTACAAGCAGAGGAATTCTTTGATTGGTTATCAAAGGTTGAAAAGATTTTTGAACTCAACAACGTGCCTGAAGATCGTCAAGTTAAGTTAGTTGCTACAAGATTGAGAGGAAGAGCTATGAATTGGTGGCAACAAACTAAATCAACCAGAAAGAGAATGGGGAAATCCAAAGTTGTCATGTGGGATAAGATGAAAAGGATGATGAAGGCAAATTTCTTACCCTATAATTATTAAGCTCGTATGAACCAACAGTTGCAGAAGTTGAGTCAAGGGAGTCGAGGAAAGGGTGTGGTTACAAGCCCCAGCAATCAGAATAATGATGTTAATTGCAGTATAAATGTTTCTAAAAGAGTCAACGAACCAGTTGTACATGGAATCACTAAGACAAATGTTGATGACCGAATTAAGCGCTATCATTATCAGGAGTCTGACCATAGAAGTATTGAGCCCAAGAAGAAAACCTTAGTTGTAGAAGAATGTGAAAACGAGGATGTGGATGATTCTACTGAAAGCGAGCTGGAAAAGGAAGAGGAACCGACTAGTCCATTATCTTTCAGCGAAAGTGTTGAAGAAGCGGAAGGTAGTGCTGAATCGTTGGTTAGGTATGAGACAAGTGAAGAACTTAAAACTCCTGAGGAGGTTAAACCAATGTCAGAAGAGTTTGAAGAGGTCGGTCCTACGGAATCGTACGAAGAATTACCACCAAAATTTGACAACGAAGATGAAGAGGTCGAGTTAGAGAACGATGAATGTAATTTGTTGATGGAATTTTTTTAACGTCAAAGTATGTGGATGTAGAAGTTGATTACTCTTCACCGCCAAAGATTGATGTCGATAGTATGGAAGAAGAAATTGTGTTCGGAGTTAAGGGAAATAACTTGATGATGGAGGATTCTTGCTTAACACCTGAGCTTATGGATGAGAGCCAGCCAAGTGTAAAGTCCTTAGTTTCCGAGAAGCCCGAACAAAGTGAAAGTGAAATAGAAGAGAAGGCAGAATCAGATAGTTTATTATCTTTGAAAGAGTTCGTCAATAAAATGAAAGATAGTGATGAATTATCAATGTTGATTGAATTTGGAGAAAGTTCTGATTTTGAGAAACCTGAAGAGGTTGAAGTATTTGAAAAGTTTGAAGATGAGATTTCTGAGGAACTGCCTAAAGAAACTAGTCATGTATTTTTGGAAGAGTCTATTGAAAAGGTGACAAGTAGTAATGAATTGTTTGTGTTGACCGGGCAAGGAACGAGTAAAGATCTTGATGTTTTTGAGGAAGTTGGATCAGAATTTGATGAGTCTGAAGTCGAATATCCTGCGGAATTACCCGAAGAGTTACCACCACTACATGACATTCAACATCAAACTGAACTAGTACTAGATGCTATTTTACTGCGGGGATTGTATGATCTTGTGAATCTGAAAGAACATGAAGAGTGGAAAAGACAAGAGGAAGAGAATGATTGTCAGTTGGAGTTGCCTGATCATGTCCGTACTGCTGACATTGTCAACGTCAACTGCTTGGAACCATTTCATGAAAATAAACATGTCAAAGAAGAAGAGAGTGGGAATTCATTTCAATCAGGGGAAATTGATGCAACACATCAAGGGAAGATTCTAAATGATGATACATCTGAACGAGATAAGGAAAAACAAGGATCTGGGCATGAGTCATCACACTTCTTCAGTCGTAACTTCCTAAGTCGCTCCGCGATTTTAAACTTCCTTATATCGTCTCGCATTTTCGTCACGATTTGGTTCTATATCACACCTTCCTATTGGCACAAGCATCATGAGGTCATCTCCCTCAGATCACTTCCTTATGCCGCCTGCCTAATGCCACGTCTGCTTTATGCCATGTGTTCCTTATGTCGAGCCGCAGCTTCAAAGGGTCAAGACAAGATCAATCTCAAGAGTGGTTATCACCAAAGCCGCATCAAACCAGATAATGAATGGAAGACAACGTCTCGAAGAAGGAGAAAGTGTGAATTCGGGACGAATTCTTTTCAACCAGGGGAGGAGGATGCAGCGCAATTCCAGAATCGCGAAGCTACCTTAAATCGAGACCATCAAGCAGTAAATCGTGAGAGACATACCTTAAGCCGAAGCTCCAGATTCATTAGGCCGCGAATCGCTTCCGAATTCCTTAGGTCGTAAGTCGCTTCTCCCTATGTAACGAACGCGAATCGCTTCCGAATCCAGAATGAAGTAGGATGGTGGCGACGATCCTATATGAGGTATATACGTGGACCCGACTCCCGTGAGTTGGCATAAGGTGGCTAAAATAGGAGTAATCGACGGGCCAATGAGGTAGCTTCTCTGATCGGACACACTCCTTCGATACGATTCTATTACTTTGTGATTGATTGGGTGCACCACTCGGATTTTTGAGAGTGTGGCTCGAGGTGGGCGGTAGTGGCTGCTATGCGTTACCACCAGCCCGGAAGTGTAATTGGTATATCTATCCTAGCATTTCCTAGTTGTGCCGTGTCACCTAACCTAACGAGCCTTATACGAGTTTGTTTAGTACCATACCTATGGAGTGCCCTCTGACGACGCCCAGTACGGGGGAGATTACAGTACTGTATAGACTATGAGAATATATAAAATGTGTTAAGGTGGAAAATGTAAAGCCTTAACGCTATTTTAATAGTTTACTTTACTTTAGATATTATTATAATAGCGTATATTACTACATAGTAGATAGTTTAACAGATCCTTAGAGGATGGTTATCCCAAACATCCTTTGAGTTACTTGTATTTTAGTCGATATTTCACTTGAGTTGGATTTATTGATATAAGAATGTTAATCCTGACTCGAGTGTTTTGTGTTTTGCTTTACGCTCGGGTCAGACTGAGTGTACCAGTATTCGAGACTCACCTTTGGAGTTGGAGCTTCGCTTGGAGATCCAGCTATATCGATTCTGCTTTCAGTTATTCAGTTGATTCCAGTGATGTATTCAGATCTTGTATTTGACTATTGTATTGAGACATCTATGTATTCGAGACCTCTGTTGTATCTTATTTAACTTTGTTATATATATAGTAGCTTCATGAACTACTATTCTTTGTTTCCGCTGCATTATTGTTATATTACTCTGTGTCTGTGATTCTGTGATTATTTTCTTTACCGTATATGCTGAGTTTTGCCAAATATAAATTAACAATATGATATTTTGAGCAATTCAATTTCCAACATAGGTGGATGCGAATGGCTGAAAATTTCAGGCTGTTACATGTTAGAGATAATGAGCATAATAGAATGAGCAGCCGGCATATACAAATTCACAACATGATGCGGTGCGAATACTATTGTTTTCTAGACCTTATGTTTAGCCCACTTCAATATATATTCTGTTACATTTTATACCGTGTATCACTTGTATATATAAGATATCAAACTGATGTACAAATGATTCATTCATTCTCAATAATACAAAAGCAAATCATTTTACCTCTTTTCAATATTTCTCACAGCCTGCTCACACCTTTATTTCCATTAAACTGTATTTGTTTTGGCTTTCTTCTTCAAATATGCTAATGTGCACCAAGTATGATGCCTGCGTTGCTTCTTACTTCACAAAATATCGTTTGATTAATTTTCAAAATGGGAAGTATGTATGCTTGGATTGACTTTGCTTTTTTTTTTTAGTTTGGTTATTCAATACTGTCATATATGCTGTGTGTAAAAAAAAGTTGACGTGGATTATACAGCTGGCCAATGCAGGTGGTATTCAGATAATTATTTTAACAACTCATTTCAAAAACAAAATTGATATGCTTAGAATCTTTTTGCATATGTGTTTTGTTCGTTTCTGTGTTAAACCACCTCATATTTACCCCGAGTAACTGCTGATAATTCAGTGAACATCAAATACAAGTTTGCATAGAATTGTACAACTCAATCTAACTTCGTTATAAAAAAAACTAGTGATTTTTCACAAAATAATTAACAAATATTAGACTACTAAACACGCCTATTTAGGTGTAAGTAACTCAATCACATGTACTAATCCTGTGCGGAGGTAAATTTCGATACCTTTGAAACAAGACAAGGGAGAAGTGACAAAGAATACAAATACATTACCACCTACCACTAAACCTTGACAAGCCAATTTGCCATATAATCTGGGTTTAATACTGTCTTTCTATGAAAAAATGTTTCAACCGTATATCGTTCAGGTCTTTTTTTTAAACATTCAAGTTTTTCCCTACATAAAAAAAACAATATTTTTCACCTACATGCAATCCCAATATCATTAAAATCTTAACAACTTACAAATTGAAAAAAAAAAAAAAAACAAACAAACAACATCTAACTAGCTAGTACATAAGCACGATTCACATAGCTTACAATTATAACCTATCATGCACCATCCACTGTCCAATATCTCAAAACTGGTACAGTTGTAAATACCATCTGGAAAGTTTCCTCTGATATCATTTCTCCTCACATCAAAGTACCATAAACCATTCAGTTGACAAATATGAAGCAAAATATTAGCAGCATTACTAAATGATGCTTTAGCAGACATCAACACCTCTCCACCTTTAGAAACAGAAGAAGATGCAGAAACCAATATAAACCTACCAAACACCCAAACTTTTTATGATATAAAAAACTGCTGATACAAAAATCTAAACATAGTATTCACAAAACACTGAACAATCTTTTTCTTCAAAGCTTTCATACAATGCTAGATACTTTTGTCTCCACAAAGTAGACTTCCTGCAGCTTCTCCTACTTAGTCTTCAAAGTTTCTGTCATAGTGTCTTCTAAGGAATTTGAATACGTTGCTTGCGTATGCATGGGTACTCAATTCTTTCGGAAGCTGTTTCAAGGCCTCAACCAACTCATACTGTAGCCAAGTACCCTGAAGTTAGAAATAAAAGGAACTTTCAGGGCACTGTAGTAGGACTGATAATAACGTGTAATGTGCATGCAGAAATGAGTAGATGCAACAAAACTAAACCAAGCAAATTAATAAAAATAAAAGGAAAACAAGAAGTTATATACCTTGCTCTTTTCAATAGCAGTTTGAAAAACATAGTTCCCATATGCATCAGTAGCAAGTCTTTCAAATTTACTCAAATCAAATTTCCGCACTAGTCTTTCAATTAGCAGTTCTCCTCCAAATGATTGCATGCACTTTTGAATCACATAACTTCCATATTGATCTACGGCTAATTCCAACAAGTGCTCTTCCAAGCAACGACATAGATATTCATTGAATGGCAAGTTGTCCAAAACTTCCAAAGCAAATTGTATCACATGGTTTCTGCATTTTAGAATAAAAATAGACATATAAAATAGTGATATAACAGTTAACAGTTAATAAAGCTTCAAAATATATACCCCTTGGGATGTTTTGCAAGATAAACCGAATTATCAGCAATTTTCAGTAAAATATCGGCCCTTTCATAATTGGCTGAACCCAAGATGATTTGTTTGAGAGATTCATTTCCAATCCTGTTCTTAGCTAGTTTCACACAGTGCTTCAACGCCGCTTTAAATAAAAACTGAAACAAAAAAGAAGATACATTGTGAGTTGAATTATGGAAATCAACCGTATATGTCTGATTACAGTTTGTTAAGATATAACAATGCCAATCTTACCTTATTGTGATTGTAGCCGAGATTCTGGAGACAACAAGCTACAATTTGAAAAGCAACAGGATGCATCAAAATTTCAAGCACGTTTTCTTTAAAACTGGAAGCCAGCATATCTGATAGATAATGGCTGTTCTTCGCATTCTCGATCAGTTTCACCACGGACCGAACTCTGCAAAAACAAACAAATTTATTCAAAAATTATATATATGTAAATAGGATCAAGGGGCACAGATCTAAATAGATATAACAGTACCCATAGATGTCTGTTGCCGCAATGAAAAGTAGTGCGCTGTCTAAAATTATTTCATCGATCAGATAATATTTGTGATGCAAAACCCAATCTTTTAACAAAATTTCAAACTTGGTGCTTCCATCTTTACTCAGCATGAGATTTTTAAAGCAACGCGAAATATCAGCTGATGTGATAAAGGGAGGATAGTAAACTCCGACAATATCGATACCAAAAATATTGGCGGTTGGGTTTTCGCTTGACTTGGGAGCATGAGAATTCTTGGAATCAATGGCAGAAAAGTCGAAGATGTTATTCCAGTGTCGCAAATCCCCTAATATCTCCGAAAGATATTCGCCCATAGACGAAATGCACAGTATTGCCCTTTCCTTCTTTTCTGGAAAAAGAACATAAGGCTTGAATGAAGTCGCTGGTTCTAATTTAGTCATGTTCTATATTAAAAGTAGGAAGACGGCTTAAAATTTACTGAACTTGTGCAGATGTCAGAGTCTTTTTATAGTGAGGTAAAAACGAAATAGTAGGAGAGTTATCGGTATATTAGGAAGATAGAATTTCAGAAAATGATAAAAAAAAGGGGTAAGAAGGTACTTAATTATACGTTTGAAAAGTTCAAGTATCGTAAAACACTGATCAGTCAATTATTACTTACAGTACACGGAAGTCGTTGAATAAGAAAATAAAGCCCCAAAATTATAGTAACAAGTTTTTGTGTTGGGATTAATCCACGGCTGAGAAATATTTCAAAATTTGACAAAATTGATCTTGATGGTTAGTCCCTGATTTCCACTTCCCATATAAAGATAAAAAATGCACTTGTCAAAATTTATTGGGTAAAATCTTGTATTTTATTTTGTGTTTTAACATCCGCTCCTATCATTTAACGTCGAAAAACCATTGAGAAATTAAGTATAATTTTGTGCGTACATATGTCAAAATAATACTTTTGATTGAGTACAATTATGGTGAACTCCATTTGTTTGTTAAAGTCATACATCATAGACGATACAAAATAGTCTAAGCTACTTCAAACAAATTTTTTGGTTGAACAAGTGAATATAACAAGTGTTGTTCCTTTTTTCCTTCACAAAAATTTAAACGTACATAATTATTGGTGTATTTGGAATAACCTTTAGTTAGAGTTTTTAAACTCTCTTCATTCCTCTTTGTCTTCTCCAACATAAGAAACTAGGTTTTTCCTAATTCTTTTTTCCATAGCTTCCTCATACCTTAACATAAAATTTTAAATAAATATCATGAGTTCAAGTTAGAAGATTCTCTATAGATCTTTACATTGAAGTTAACATCTTAAAGAGGATCGACCCTATACTTATGAAGTAAAAACATTGAGAGTTGATCTGGAAACTTGAAGTTAAAAGTTCATTGGATTTGGTGAATGAGATTCTATGCTTTAGGATCACATTTATACTATACATTCATGTATAATGCTAATGGTTAAGTGATGAATGAATCCATGTTAATATTTAGAGATGACAATTATATTGAATGAGTATTTATAAATTATTAAACCATAATGAATGTATTGAAAACACTTATGAATGAAAGAATGTAGCATAGTGATTATTGATTTGGTTTGTTTAGATTGTAGCTTGGTTTGGAATGATTATATGAGTAGAAAATGAGTTAAGACACTAGTGAATGACATTGTTGAATATACATACGATTTGGAATGGAAGTCGAGTAGTCAGTTATATATATGTTGGTTGAAATGGAATTCACCACCTCAAATTTACTAGTCGAGTATAGGAGGAAAACATTAATTGTCTTAATGATGAATAACTTATAACTTATAACAAGGGTATAAATCTGAGTGGGAGATGTAGGTATATATAAAGTGTCTCGATGACATAGAGAAAAACATTGAAAAGAAGAGATGAAAACGAATGAGGGAAGGAGAAGAAGGCGGAAGTTCTTTCCTTTAAGTTCATCCTCAACCAAATTAGGTATACAAATGTCTAAAATTCCGTTCAGACATGTGAATTGTTTAAATCTGGTTTGCCGCAATATTATAATGCAATTTAGGAGTCACTAAAACTTCTGGTTTCATGTTCCAGGTGTTTGAATATAAATTCAAATGTTTCATTCCCTCATTCAAACGTCTGGTTAGTTGTTAAATTAAGCAATTTGGCCTGGATTTTATGTTTTGGGATTTTAGGAGTTTAGGTTCGATTTGTAGACCCAAGAGATCCATGTTTGATTATGGTGTTGGGTATTCGGAGTAAGTCCATCGCTTGGGTATAATCTTGGGATTTGATATCTATATCCATTTGTTACATAAGGCATAGTTATCTCGATAGAGCATGTTGGGTGGCGTGGAGATGGGGATTAGGTGACGTCCTATCTTGATACTTGATAGCAAAGGCTATAGACTTCGGGCTACTTTGAAGTAAGGGTTGTGGGACTCAAGTTACTTGTCCTAAGTCCTCCTGCTGAACAAATGACAACAATTAGGCATGTATGTATTGGTTAGAGTTCGATATAGTTATAAGTAGTGGATGATGCATTGGAGCATCATGGTATTGGTGTTACGTTGATGACCATACTAAGGTTTGGCTTTATTGGGGGACCTGATGCCTGCTAGCCTAGTGTGTAGTGGTTAAGTTGCCCTTGGTTTCCATGATCAATAGTAGTTCATAGACTTTTCACGTATTACTTAACATAATAGTATAAATGTGCTAACTTATTGGATGTAGATAAAGATTCAGCTTGAGATATGGTTTAGTGCCTCGTATTATACTATTTTTTATTATACATGATATATTAATGTATTGGTAATTATGCAATCAAATGGTATTTCCTTTTCACCAAACTTTATATATGACCCTCTCTATGTTGTCATTTCCTTAATCTATTTCTTGAATAGGTTGAAACAGTAGAGGGTTTAGCTCGAGGTGAGTTTTAGGGCTATAATGTGAGGCCCCGACTCCATGACCAAAATATCAAAGGGAGTTTACCATCCGATAGCTCGTATCAATGGACATGGAAGGAACAATCTCTTGTATATACTGCTTTTGGTCAACATAGATACGTTTTGATAATTAAGGAAATCTAAAATAATAATTATCCCATCCCAATGCAAGGCAATGTACATGATTTCTAGAATTGAATAATACAGTATTAGTGACAAAGAGAAAAAATTTCCCAACTAATCGAATTAGAGTGAACAAAAATAATGAATTTTATATTATATCTATAGATTTGATACATCATCTCATACACATACAGAAATCCTAACATCATATCGATCAATACAACGACTTCTTAATATAAGTATAAGCAAAATAACCACCATCGTCATCTGCTCCAACTTCAGCCGCCATTTCTACTGTCACTCAAGCATCTCGCCTTCAACCTCCTCACCCACCATGTCGCCTTTCTGCCATACACGCATTACTTCGCCCAACCATTGCTTGGTCAAGCAGTAGATTGTAGCATCGATCTCCCCCATCGCTCTTGCCTAATCCAATGCCGCCATAATTGCGCATCTTTTTTTTGTGATTTTGAATGATAAGTGGTTTAGGGCTAACACTACAAGAAAATTTTCTTTTAACGGCAATGGAGAACAGCGTATATATGTTGATTGCTATTGTGCAACCTTTTATAGGTAGGAAAATCTGAAGACAACATAGGAAAACACTGAGATTTTTGTTCAGCAAATTGCGAAATGTCGTTCCCTCTGAAAATTTCATTACTGCATATAATTAATTTTCCTCTTCTACCTAAAATAAGCAACCCTAAATCACCTACGCCTCCAAATCTTAATTGCTTCCTCTCTACAAATCTTTTAAAACGACTCCTTTCCAAATTTTAATTTCCTCCGCTCAGTGAATTCTTTAAATACTACTCCTCTCTATCAAGACTGTTGCTCACAAAGCCATGGCTGCTTGGCTATGCTTGTATCGGAGAGAAGTCATTCATTGAGTCGGCCAATCGCATCGCTTGGAGCTTAGTCACGTCGCTCTCGCCACCCTATACTCTTCATCGCTGCCATCGGTAAGCGGAGAACTGCAAATTCGAGCTCCAAATTAAATTAGTTCAAATTCAATTAAATTTTGAATTCGAACTTTGATTTTCTTTATTTAATTGTTAAATTTAATAGTTTATTACACTTGTTATTGAACCGAATAACTGATTTTGGGAAAAACTGAAATCACTATGTTGGTGTGTGTTTCATTTATCTTCCTACTGCTAAAGTGTTTGATTCATGTTGTCTTGTAATGAATATTATTACATAGACATTCGAAGAATTAAAATGCTTCATTTGATTACTAAATAAATCTTTTAAATCTGATGTTTGTGTTGCATTGACACCTGATCAAAGTCTAGATTTTAATTTTGGTGGATTAGCAAAGGCATGCTGCAAACATATATTTGATGTATTACTTTTAACTGAGAGTGGAGTATTAAATTATGTAAGAATTGAGCATTATTTTTCAAGATGCAATTGAAAAGCCTCTCTGATTAAAATTATTGGGAATTTGAGAGCCATAAATCGTATCCTGTCTATTCTCTCTATTTATGCGAGGTGTCACAAGAGACTTTTTTAAAATGTATTGTATACCATCACATCCATTTGAGGAAATGCATCACCAATAGAACACATTATCTATCCTAATACCCACCAATGAAAATGATTTCTACACAATATCATGCACTAAAATAAAAAATGCAATTGTTAGTTATCTAATTCAGTTATCGAATTGATTTCTGCATAATATGTGAGTCATTTTTTTAATATATTTGTCAATTGTATAGTAATCATTTTGCATAATGCTTTGTAAAAGTTCAACCAATTGTTAAAAATGTAAAATTTCTTAGTATGCATCAATTCTGATAATATTTTGCTCTAAAATCTGATGTTAATATTACTGACTAAAATGTTGAATTTTGATTTCTTTAGGTGGTCACCGGGGCTATCATGTATGAAATGCTTATTGGTTTTCCTCTATTCCATTCCAATAATGCTCTCACAACATGTAGAAAAGCAAATAGAAAACTGAAACTGAATCATACCTTGGAATATTTTTAAAATTATTTTACCTTCGAGTTTAAAATCACATGTGTTATTCATTCGAACAAGATATTATGGAATAGAGTACATGTTGTTGAGCCCTTTATATAAACTTTTTTTAAAACATTGTTAAGAAATGCACATGGCCACATGCCAATACTAGCGACTGTAAGGATATAATTTTGTATGATTCTTAGAGAGAAATGGCCTAACCTAGAGTATGTGAAGAGAAAAAAATAAGTAGTCATCACTGTACAACATAGCTTTGTTAATTAAGGTGAAACCATAATTTTGATTTGATATCATATACTTCAAAATTAATTATTGAATATTTCAAACAATATGCAGGTCAGGGTATGTTGGGAAAAGTCAACTGGCCATGTTTATGCAATGAAGAAGCTAAACAAGTATGAAATTGTTCGTCATGGACAAGTTTTTATATATAATAATTCTTCTATTGTACCCTTCGTTTTGCTTATCAACCTCTATAATTTGGTTGAAAACTTCGTAACATAATTTTGATCTATGATGATGTTACCTATAGTTATACCCATTACTCATGAAAATTATGGAATGTATTGGCAGACACTTTGTGCTATATCTTTATCTTTTTTGCACATTAAATAAATTAAGGGTGTCAAATAAATGAAGGAAAAAGTTAGTAAAGTGGTTCAGCTATGCTAGAAATTACACTTATAAAATTTCAACATTGAGATTTTAATCCTCTCTAATACACATGCAACATGGAACTCCAATATTGATTGACATCTCTATCAAAGGTTTAGTATTGTTATGTAATATTCAGTTTATAAAGCCTTAGCCAAATACATTATTGCAGGGTTGGTGTTATGTAATCTCAATCTTGCCCTAAAGCGAAAAGATGCATACTATCATTATGCTGTCTACTATGAATATACATCCATTTTCAACTTACAGCTTACTTTACTTACATAATTCTATAATGTCATGAATGGCATAAGTAACCATAAAGCTTCAATCAATTCATGAATGGCATAAGTGACCTCAGAAGAAGGTGAGCTGGACAAAGGCCTCACAGCAATGTTTCTCATATCATGATTGGCAGCTTTTCTCATACATCAATGCAATGTAGATATTTTTATGAAGGTTTCCTTCCAATCTGGCAAATGCTACTTTGTTGTAATGTATTAATAAAGTGAACCTACATTGTCTATTATTTCTGCTTGCCTCTTTCTTATTTTTTAAAAATACTTATTCCCATTTTTTGTTAGCCATATATGACATTTATTAAATGGGTTGTTGTACTTTTTTCTATAACCAGACATTGCCGATAATGATTGTTTGATGGCTGTAGGTACTGAACCTATTTTTGAAAGTCAATTTACATGCTGTCGTACGTGACACCTCGACCAAAAATAGGTGTTTTGCCCTCGGTTTAGAGAATACTACAAACCAGCTCTGAATTATTTGCCACCAAAGCCTGACCTGACACCTTACTGTGAATTAATAGGTAAAAAAGTAACACTTACTATTTTAATTACAAATTACAGTGCTGGTGTGTAGTTATGGTATGGTTGGAACAAATGTTCAATTATCATCTATTTCAAAATTAAACTATGTTGCTGTGCAATTTATGATGGATTTATGATGTTGATATTATACACTTCTGCCTTGCATGATATATATTTATATATCATTATAACTAAGATTAATAAAAATCAACTAAGATTTATAAAAATTAACTAAGATCTATAAAAATTAAATAAGTTTATAAAGTTAACTAAGATTTATAAAAATTAAATAAGTTTATAAAAATTAACTAAGTATTATAAAAATTTAACTAAGTTAACTAAGTTTATAAAAACTAACAAGTTTATAATAATAATAAGTTAACTAAGTTTATAAAAACTAACAAGTTTATAATAATAATAATAATTAACTAAGTTTATAAAAATTAACTAAGATTTATAAAAATTAAATAAGTTTATAAAAATTAACTAAATATTATAAAATTTTATCTAAGTTAACTAAGTTTATAAAAACTAACAAATTTATAATAATAATAATTAACTAAGTTCATAATAATAATAATAAATAATAAAATATTAACCAAGTTAACTAAGTTTATAAAAATTAACTAAGTTTAATTTGGTTTTCCTATTTAGGACATTCTGTTGTAAAAATCCTTCGAAGAAAATAATAATTTGGTAGCATAGCTAGTTTTTTATCTGCCTTACCTCTTAAAAAATTGAAGCAAGCAGTGTAATTATATTATATCAAAGTAACTTTTCATGCTTTATTGTACACTAAGCAGAGTAGATGATAAGTTTTGAGTTATGTAGCAGCTCATACGTTTTTGTACTGAAAAACAACAGCAATAAAGAGCACTGAATGTGGCAGTTGTAAATACAAGCAACAGAAAACTTGTATAGATAAAAGCAAACATAGTTTTATATAGCAAAAGCAAAAGAAGTTCAGAGGTCAAAGAAGTACAATGCTAGAATGAAAGACAATGTGTATACAAGTCATGACCTAAATTTACAAATAATGTATGATTATTGTCATTACCATACATGTTAGTTTGTCGCATTCTCTGTTGCCATGAAAGTCATACCTATTGAACTGATAATTATGATCATCAAATTTGTTTCATAACAGTACGGATCTCGAATTCAAGCAATCATCACTCTGATAATCACATGCGTCTCTTGAAGTTCCCATTGTTCTTCACACCACACCTTTTCTCTCTTAACCGTGTTTTCTTTATAATTGTCCATGAAATAAGAAATGGCAACAGCATGGTCTATTATTAAATATGAGGCTATTAATTGAATTTCATATTAATGAATTTCTAAGTATTTATTACTGTAGTTATCGTCTAATATTCTTTTTATGTCCAACTTTATTTTCTTAGTTGAAATTCGCTAACAAGGGTATTCACATTTTGTCTTTAGAACATATATACTATTTCTATCATCTGTAACTAGTTAGTAAAAATATCGAACTTAATAAAAATACCAAAGGAAAATAATAAATTGATATTTATTTAAGCATTTGATGTCTAATAAAATGATTTAGTGTCATGTAATGTTCTCAACTTTTATACATTCTTAAACTAAAAACCTCTTATTTAAACAATTTATTTTGGATCAAGTAAATTGGATATGATTTATCATGGACATAAAAACATGAAAATTTAAATAAGCTTTATGTTCTCCTCAGATGGATTAATATGCTTTATTGTGTGTTCAATATTAGTTATTGCACCATTAATATCGAGGGGAAAAATACAGTAATAATGCAAATGAAGGCGGTGTGTTAAATGCATAAATATAAAAAGTAATTGGCTAGTCCATTTATGCATGTGTCACTAACTTTTAATATTTTACTATTCTTTTTAGATAATGCGACCTTAGGTGCTGGCACCTGAATTATGCATTCACTATTATAACTAAAATCTATAACAACAAATATTCTACTGATGTAAAATATATCTCTGTGCTGCCAATGTTTTGCATCACTTGAAGACAATTTGGCATATTAAAACTGAATTAACTATTATTGTTGTAGTTATTGCATTCATATTATTATTAACCCATATGCTCGATGTTTTTCTTCTTTAATTTACTCATATAGTTTTCTCACATAAAATAACATAAAAGGTCATATTAGCAAGCAAATATGATGGAAAGGTAATTGTTATTTAAAATGTGGAGTCCTAAAGTGAAGCATGACATGTGATATTCAGTAAGGAAAAAATAAAAGGTGAAGATTTCATAATCATTTCTTTATCTAAGCCATCTGCCAAATGTATGTAAGAGTAATATTTTTTTCTCATTTGCCCAGATTGCCAAATTTTCCATTTATCATTTATTTATTATTTCAGTTATTTCATTAATTAATGAATGAAATGAGATTTTTCCATGTGCATTTACTGCCATGTATATTTATGTCCGTGGTCTGATACTAATATTTTATTCAAATATTAGAATGTCAGATTTATTATGCGTCCTAATCTTCTATAACTTCAGTGATATGTGTTCTGAAATCTCCTACATATTTTTTGAAACAAGATACAAGCAAAAAGTCGCCAATGAAGTTCCACTACTAAAATTTGATGGTCGCACCATCACTTGTGAAGGAGGTATGTCACTACCCCAATTTCTACAATTGACAATACTTTATTAATGTATATGATTTTTTTTGAAACCATGAAATAACTACACATTCAACCACCATAAATTGATCTAGTTATAGGAGTTGAGTTTGGGTTATGGGAATACAAGCCAGATTGTGTGTGGATTGGATATTGGCTGGTTGCATGGGAATAAAAAGGGAGTTTGATTGTTTATTTTGAAAAACAATGAGTTAAGTAGGCCTGTCAACGGATGCAGATATGTCCACATTCAAAAATTTAAATCTGCATCCGAATTTGCATCCAGTATTTGCGGATGTCAAAGGATTAACATTCGCACCCGCATCCATGGATTTTTTTCGGACATCCGAAGATATCCATATCCATAAATGGTAAAAGTGAAGTGCATGAGAAAGTCCCAATAATGAACATTATTATGGATGATATAGCTCCAACAAAATAATTAATTAACCTGAAAAAAAATTCAATTTATACTTATTTAAGATTTGATGTAATAATTAACAACTGATTTATTTTTCAAAATTTGTTTGCAAAAGAATATTTTGCTCATTCATTTATAACTGCCCTGGAAATCATTATCCAAGCATTCCATAGTTAACCTATTATTAAAACATCAACTATAATTTATTTTCTACAATTTGAAAAGACCTAATATCATCTATAAGCTTTATTCAACTTTAGCAAATTGAATTGAACTTGTCTGAATTTAATGCTGAAGTAATCCAACTACATAAATAAATAAGTTCACTTATATAGGGCAGTTGACTTCATAATTGAAGCTTAATCAAACAAGTATAAGTGAAGTTTCCATCATAACTAAAGCACCATAGTAAGCACTTGAGTTGTGCTTACTGTAATAGCAGCACGGGCAGCACGGTCGCTGCTGCAAACGACAGCTTTCTAGCTGCTGTTGCTATTGCTGTAAACAGCAACCACAGAGCTTTTGTAAATAGCAGCACCAGCAGTGCTGATGTTATAGCGGCTATGTTGTTGCTTTTGTAAACAACACCATCAGTAGCTAGTGTTGCTGGCGACAGCAACATTGCTACGACCATTAATAATTGACTACAGTGTGTGTATCGACACCCATAGTGTGAGTGCATGCACAGAGGTATTTAATATTTTCCAAACATCACAATTAATTTCATTTACGATGTTGGAACTGGGGAGAATATTAATAACTAAAAATTATTTATGTATTTGATGATGGTTAAACGTTAAAGACTTTATAAATCATATAATAATAGTTCTCTTTAGTATTAATAGTATTATATTATGGTGTTTAGGATAGTCACGGTTCTTGTGTTGTTGACGATGATGGTGGAAAAACCAATATTGATGTGTGTAGATGTGAGATGGATGTATTGTGGTGAAATATTCATGCATGTGCTTGAAGGTTGAGTAGTGAAAAGTGGTTGTGGATCTGATAGTAGCAAGATGCTCTGGTTTATAGATGTGTTAATAAGGGGAATGTATTGTACCTGCTAATTTCTATAATAGCCCTCAACTAGATAACTGAGCAAATACCATTCTTTCACCTTAAATAATTTCAATGATCAAAAGTTCGGATTTTGAACAAAACATAGAGATTTCATTTTTTTTCCTTTTCAAAATGCGAAAATTGTGATTTGGAGAACAAAGAAAATTCACATGTATTGCAAATAATGGTTAGAAACACATTATATACTAGTTACTAACACGGAGTCTAAGACTCTAAAATCACATTAATGGTACAATGGATAACTGATAAAACAATACACATTGAATTATATACTGATCAAACACAAATGGTACAAGTTCATATTGTAACTGACCTTGTAATTAATAATAGCAAAAAACAAGTATAAGGAAAAGTTTCAAGTTTATTCTTTCACATGTTTGTTTTATAAAGCTTAAAATGACTTGAGAATTAGCTACTTAATGTTTTCGTCTTTAAATCCTAATCAAGTACGTATAATAAAGAACTTTTCCATTGCAGGTGGATAGATATATTTGACGAAAAAAACACTAACCTACCGTAGCAAGTTATGGATTCGAAGTTACTTTTGATGCCATAACTACATTTTGTTTTGTATGTTTATATGTATTACTAATTTTGTTCACTAGTTGCTGCTTGTTCTACGTTGAAATATTATGAATTTATTCTATTTTGATGTAAGAATATTGCGTATATTTTATTATGTAATGTTTCATGTTAATTGTAAGATGTGTGATTAATATAATATATATTGATTATAAAATGTGCGATTAATGTAATATATGTTTGTTATGAAATATATGTGTTTATATAAACTGTGATATACATAAATTGTGGCTGCATATAGAATTGAAACCTGCTATATATTGGGTACGAATTGAGAAAAATACGATAGCGTTTATTAAATGCTATGAAAATAGATTAACAACGTTTTCGAAACGCTATAGAAAGTTTTAACAGCGTTTTCAGAATGCTATAGAAACGCTATACAATAACAACCAAGCATTCCCGAAAATGCTGTAAATAAACATCATAGCAACAAAAGAAATGCTATAAAAAGAAATCATAGCAATGAAAAGAATGCTGTAAAAAGTACTAATGATATCAAAAAACGCTATGAATACGTGGATTCTACAGCGTTTTCTATCTTGCCATGGTATATGTCTGACTTATAATGGCATGTTAATATACAACGTAGTTAAAAGCGCTGTTAAAGGTTTTATAGCGTTTTTGAAACACTGTGATAGGTATATTTTGTTGTAGTGTGAGTAAGAATTAAGGATATAAGAGAATGGGTTTTGGATGTGGATAAGAATGGGGTTAGCATGGTCCAATAAGAAGAAAGGGGAATTTCAAAAAAAATAGTTTTAAAACTAATTTGAATAATAAGCTTTGAACATGACTGCCAATTCGCTCGTTGCTTTCTCAACGTCGCTCACTCAATCCTCTTCTTAGAGCAAGTGCTCCACTTCACTCCCATTCCCTCCCTCCATGTCTAGCACAAAATCCAGCAATGCTATGATTCAAACTGATGTAGTGTCATCGACGTCTTCGAGATCTGGACGTATTTTCAATTCGAGTTCTATTCCGTCCATTCTGCTGGCACACAGCATTCCTCCATATATTGCTTCGCCACTATTAGCCTCTAATCCCTTTAGTGCTTTAGAAGCATCGCTGCAATGTTATAATATGATCTTGCCTCCATTATCAGGTTTAACACTTGATGCTATGAATTCCCCACCGTCCCATTTGCTCGCCGCTAGTTGTAGGGCAAGTGCGTGGCAAAAACCGATACATCTGTTGTTGTTGGCGATGAGTTGGATATAGCGGATGTGGAGGGGCTGGTTAAGGTTAGAACTAGTTTGTGCATGCCGGACGTTTGTGTTGACGAGCAACCCAAAATTTTAACTGCTTCCAATTTCTCAAAACATGCTACAGTTGTGCATCCCTATGCATAAGCTTCCTAGATTGCTCATCAATCAAACATGAATATCAGCAGTGCTAAAGTTCTCTCGCCCAAGGGTAGTACATAGTCTTCTCTATTTCGTTCATTACCGAGGAATGCTGGCAAATTTCTCCTCGGTCTTTTGAAACGACTGAAGTTGATGGTGTGATGGTCTCCCCTCTAGAGGTAATTTAGGCAGATATTGGTTTTTGGTCAAAATATTTGGTTTGTTTTTTTCTAGATTCCAACGCTGCTTATTATGCGGTTAAAGAACATTGTCAATAATTTTGGAAGCTTAGGGGTGGTTTGCAAGTGCACTTTGGCAACTCAATGTTTTATTTCAGGTTCTCTATGCCCAATGAGAGGCTTTGTGTTCTCGAAGCCGATCCATTTTTCATTGAGGGAAAGCCTTTTGTTATTACCACTTGGAGTGCGTCCATTGATGTGTCAGGGAGTAAGTGTTATCTATTCATGTTTGGGCTCATTTCTCTCACATTCCTTTTGGTTTGCAACCGATGGCTGTTTAGACTGGATAACAAGCCTTGTGGGAAAACTAAATTGTTTTGATGTCAATATAGTTGCTTGAAAAATGCTTGTTTATGCTAAGTCATTGATTGAAATTACTCCAGATAGGCCTCTTCCTTCCAAGCGTTGAGTATGACCGGCTCCTGGCCATGTGGCAATAGTTGATGTTCACTATAGTTGGAAGCCTAATATTTGCACGATGTGTTGCTCCTTTGGCCATATGGCTAATACTTGTAAGCATGGTAGTTCTGATACTTCTCCACCGGTAATTGATGCAGCTCTGCCTTTACTGCTAAGGTCCCTCTTTCTCATCCTGTGACTAGAATTAGGTTCCAAAGCATAGATCCATTGAGGAGGTTGATCCCGAGGTGCCCGTGGCCTCGTCCTTTATTACTCCTTCGATGGTATTTCCTTCTGTGCTACCTCTTTGTGTCAGTGTTGCTAAAATCTTGGTGGATCCGCTGGTGGTTCCATCCTCTCTTGATTTTTGTTGGAGCCGTTCCAAGATAGCTTGGGTCCATGTGCCTTCGAAAATGAGATATGAACCATCTAATGGACAAAATTTCAAGTACGTAGGAGTTGAAGGTGAGGAGAGACGCCTTTTCTATCAAGTGGATGATGAAGTGCTTTCTCTATGTGTTATTTAAATAAACAATTTGGTCTCTATTTAATTTCTAATTATTCTTTTTGTTTTACTCTCAGGTTGCCAAAACATGCCTATGGTTTTTCCTTCTAATTGGAAACATTGATTCTCTTCGTGAAACGTCATCCATCTTCAAATTCAGTAAGTTTTTGTGTTCGACACTTTTCTTTTACCACAATCTTCTCGAACCCTAATTCCCTATTTCTCTTTTTCTATTTCCATCTGTTTCTCTTCCATTCAAATTGCTATATTTTTTAATACTTCTTCTACATCAGTTTTTGGTATAAATTCACTTCTATTAACATCCAATTTCATAGCAAATTCGAAAATTTGTACTTAACCTAAGCTTCATTATTAATCCTTGTTTTTTTCCTATGTAATTCTATGTTTTCTAATGTGAATTTGTTTTTTTCTCACATTTAACTTGAAATGTCATGCCTCTTACTGATTTAAATCATTTTTGTTTAAGAAATGTTGAAAGTATCACTGCTATGTTATTTATCACTTTTGTTCAACATTGTCAGCCAATACTACTTAAAGCAGTATACTATTTTATCATAATTTCATCTTGCAGATATATAAATGATACTTAATTTATTCTTTTGATGGTAATGAAACTGAATTATTTTCTTCTAATTTCAGAATGGATTCATCGTTAGGTGCATCAAATGTTCCACTAACAATTGAAACAACAACAAAGTTATTTTGGGCGCATTTCAGAAAAAGTATGGATCAACAAAATCTCAAGAGACAAAAAAGAGAGGTGGGGAGAGAGGGATAACACATGCATCTACATTGCAAGGTTTCTTTTTGAAGCAGGCATATCATTAATGTTGTTAATATGACTTCATTTAAAGAAATGGTACAAGCGATTGACTTGCATGGTGCATATATGAAACCACCATCGATGCATGAGATTAGGGATAAATTTCTCCCACTTGAAAAGGGTATAATGGATGAAAGCTTGAGGTCATTCAAAGAAACTTGTAGAATTCAAGGATGTTGTTTAACGATGGATTATTGGACAGATCAAAGAGGAAGAAGCATCATGAACTTGGTAGTTAACTGTAATTCAAAAACTATTTTTATGCAATCCAAAAAGGCTTCGATAGCTATTAATAATGTGAGATATATTTGTGATTTATCATAGATGGGATTAAAGAATAGAGTGAGGTAATGTTGTTCAAATTATTACCGATAATGCATCTAATAATATGGTAGTCGCTAAACTATTATCTCTAGAATATCCATGAATTTTTTTGGACAAACCGCGCAACGCATAATTTAAAGTTAATGCTGAAAGATATTGGAGGCATTAGACCTATTCATGGTGCTATATTAGATGGATGATGTGTAACTGTTTATATCCATGGGCACACAAAGATTCTTGATTTTATGGTATGCACAGAACAAAGTGAGCTGTTAAGACCTGGACTAACAAGGTTTGCTACATCATTTTTATCTTTGCAAAGTCTGGTTAAGTGTTAGACAAATTTTTCATCTGAATAACACTTCAAAGCTTTTAGAATCTTGTTCCCTTAGCTCGTTGAGACATATGTTGATCACTATATCTACCATCAGCAAATGTTGAGACATATGTTGAGCTTGATGAAGAAGCTGAAACATTGCTATCCATTCACAAATCACAAAATACTTCAAGTCGCCTCCCTACATTAGCATAGATAATTGAGGGATTATTATTATGTTTATCTATTGTTAAAGACTATCACTAAGAACAACCACTGTAGACGAGAAAAAAATTATGCATAGCAAAATTTGGTTTAAAAGTGACGAAAACAATCTCATCCAACATATCATGATCAAGAATAGAAAATTAGAACCGAAAGCAAGCAAAAGCCCAGTCTAAAGTAAATAAGATATCATATTAACTATGAATACATGTAGACTATCATAATGCTGATTGCAAATAACTGAAAGTAAATAGCTCATGATGCAATCCCTTAGCTTCGTCACTGTCTAAAGTTAATTTTCCTAAAATCCAACTCTCATTATACTCATGAGAGTATCTTAGTGATGTCAATGAAAGTAAGACAAGAAAACGCATTTGAGGAAAGTTCAGTGTGATAGATTTTAACCAAAAACGTAATATATAATCCAATGTCTGCATATAATGGATTTACAAGTAATCAATACTCATACATGATACTCGTGTCAAAGTGATAATGAGACAACCTATTGTACCGTATGTATATTACTCCTACATACACAGATGTAAGTACATATAACTCAATTACTTCAACTACTAACATCATGGGGTCATAATAATCTACAACCCTTCGTGTCGTGGAAAGGTAATATGCATAGAACATAATGTACCATGCGTAATGCAAACATGGAACTACCCATACAATCAAGTATACTTATACTGCTCTCAAGATTTCAACAAAAAGAATAACACACCATTTTACCGTACCAAGAGTAACACATGTCAATGTGATTTTTCATTGGTGCAAGTCTTTGTTATGCTTCCAACATGTTAGCACTTGAAGGTAATAACCAGACAAACTAGCTAAGCAAATTTAGCAATCTGATATAATATTATATAAATAGCCAATATACTATGAATAAGTAACACGTAAAGTGATACATAGGTGGCTCTACCAAAACTGGATCCTTTGATACATTTTGGGTTATGCAATGGAGGTAAATCGAGCCCAACAGTAAAAATCTTTCTACCTCAAATCGAACTAGAGCTTAGATGTAGTCTTATTTTGTGTTATGTTATCTATAGTCTTATAGAGACATATTTGAAATGAAGTTCTTATGTTGTCAACAATCTTCCAAACTGCAGATGGTAAATGAACTCAATATACACTCATTGCAAATTGCAACTTTGGTACTTAAAATCCTAGTTGGCATTTTAAACCATTATAGCAAAACATTATATTATGAAAAAAATAACCATTTAACATTACCATGTAAACAAATAACACATCATTTTGATTATACTGTATAGAAAAAATTAGCAAATAAAATTAATTACCTCTAGCAGAATTAGGGTTGATAGCCTCGATTTGGTGTATCTAAATAAGACCTTATCGAATTTAGTAGATTGCATCTAAATAAGACCTCATCGAATTTAGTAGATTGCACCCAACTAGCATTTCTATTGAAGAATGATTAGCCTCGATTTTAGATTAGCCTTGAATTGATGCTTCCAAAGAACTATTGAAGAAGTACAACAACAACATGAAGAGGATTAAATTAGTGGTGATGAGTGTAGTGGCATAGAGGAGTAGAGTGGTAAGAGAATGCGAAGGAGGAAACGATTCAGGTTTTGGGGGATAGAGAATTATGTTTTAGAAGTGGGAAGGATTAGGGTGGTGAATGATGAAAATAATAAAAATGAAAGCGGACAAGAAAAAAAGATTTCCGTCTTTTGAAAATGTTTGGCGAGATCAATATAGTAGCATTTTGTCTTTTATTTTAATTTTTGCATCAACGGTTGCACTAAGTTATAAATGCTACTATTTACTGCAACAAATAACAGATTCTCTTGTAGTGGTGGCTCATCATCGAACTTAAAGAAAATGGCTATTCGAGTATTAAGTTTGATAACTAGTTTATTTTGATGTGATAGAGCATGGAGTACATTCGAAATAGTAAATTAAATTATCAATTATTTCTATATCCAAAATATTTTATTAACAATTAACAAAACTTAATAACAATTATCACATTCATTGCATAAAATAATAAATACATTTTTATGCATTGTTGTGTTAATAACTTTTTGTTACATCATTACTACATTAAACAGTTGGTCATATGAAGCATCTTCCTACATAAACATCATGATGTGTGTCATTAGTACATTAGAATCTTGTTTTATACATATAATTCTATCCATATTGCTCGGGTTATGATAAGATATTTCATTAGCGCATCTTAGAACCTGTTGGCCTACACCTGTACAAACAAGAAAACATTATATTTTATGAATTTTTAGTCACTAGCACTAGTTATTATATGAAACAAGAAAGTAACTAATATTTTCTTAAATATGCAAACCTACTTTAACTTATGCGGTTGTATATATTTTTAAATGTTTGCAGATTCATTCTAAAAGGAGAAATAGACCATCGACGGATAAAGTAAGAGATCTAGTTTTCGTCATGTTTAATCCTCAACCTAAATCAAAGTTCGGTACTAAAACAAGAGATGCTCTTTTGGCGTGTCACTGCCATAAAGGGTTGGTGGATCAATGGCTTGGTACTCCTAAAAGATTGAATAGTAATATTATAGGTTTGGATGATAGCAAGGGTGAAGAAGTATTTCCACGTGAGGCACCAACATGGGCTGAAGTTGCTAAAGCTATGGTTAGCAAGGTGAAGAAAAAAAGCTAAAACATATCGTGTGTTATCATCTAGAAAGGGAAAAGATCAACTTATTGAGGATGATGGGATAAATCGGATGAAGATAATTCGTCAACATCTGATTCTGAATTTTGAAACGAAGAATAGACTCTTGAAATGAAGAATAGACAGACTTTTGCAAAAATAGTTGCTTTTCTAATTAATATATTATTGGAACTAGGCCAGCCAAAAAAATTCCCTTAAGAATCTATAATGAGACTATGAAGTCTAATTTATTTAGGACATTTCTAAATTTAATTTAAATAAAATCTCTTATTTTATTTAAATTTATAAATTATATACAGTTTTATTTAAACTTATATTATGTACATATAAATGTACATATATGTATCATATACATATATGTGTACGTGTGCATGTGTAACATGATAATCCATGCAAGGTATAATATGCTCGTGTATAGATGCTAGGATTTGCATCGCAACGGACATGTCAGCTCATCAAATATGTATTATATGTAGTCCAAATATATGTATGTATTTAAACTTATTATTAATATAAGTATTATAAACTATGTAAATATGTATGCATGTATTATATATTACTTATATGTAAATTTTTAACAATTTGTACACATACATATTAATGTATTAAATATTAAACAATATATATATATATATATGCACACTTAATAAAGTTTTTTTGAATCAATGTACATGCATGTATAATAGTAATTTTTTTAAATATGTATATATAAGCATTTTCATAGTATCTAATATATATGTTTATTTATATTTACATAAATATTAATTATGAAATTAATAAAATAAAATTTTAAACTTTCCAAATCGTATGCACAACAAAGAAATTTTTAATTATAACTTTATTGCATTAAAAATATTTATATGAATTAAATAGTCCAAAAAAGAATAAAATAATAATAAATAATATTTTTGTTAACATATTATTCAAATTTTAAATTCTCAGAAAATCAAGTATGATATTTTAAGATTAAGAAATTTTTCTAAGGCAAATGTTTTTTATTAATTAATTAATTTCAACCGAATATTAAATTGATTTTTTAAAAATATTAAAACTTACTTTTAAATTCTGATTTTCTACCAGAAGTTTATATGATGATAAAATAACTTTATAAAATTAAAATTTAATTTTTGAAACATATTTTATTATATGAATTATTTAATTAGTGTATTGAGTTAAATAATACTAAATAATATTATTGTAAAAAATTAATTTGTAGTTTCCAAAAATTATAATGAATGTAAATATGCATTTATAAAATATAACTTCAACCATTAGTATAATATGTTGATTAAATTAAGTGATACACACACAAATATTAAATGATAATAATTAAAATAAAAACGTATCTAGCCGTGCTCATGAAATCTACATGAAAAAAATGATTTTTATTAAATAAGTAGACACATATAACTAATCTAGTATGTGACAACATCGATAGAATGTTATTCAATAATTGTAAACCATATAGTATAGTGAATACATACCTAAAACTAATGCCTTAAAGCACATCTAGTGTGACGACCCAGAATTTTTGGATATTTGAAATTGGAATATTTGATTGATTTGAAATATTTGAATGTTAGTTTAACTTGAATTTCAAATATCACTATGAATTTGGCAATTAAATTATTAAATTTAATTATTGAAGTTGGGTAAAATATTGAATCTTTAGTTTTATGCTTGTTAAAAATATTTTAAAGGCTTAGGAAATTTATATTGATAATACTGAAGGTAATAGAACTTTTAAAATTGAATTTGAAAGTGATTTGTTCAGTTTTGAATTTATATCGTTTAAATTGATATTTAAAAATAGCCTTCCGAGGCACAGTCTCGGCATCGATGAAACCAGTTCCATTGGATCCGTAATATTGTATTATTATCGGATTTCAATTTCGTAGTGTTTGGAGTGGTTGTTTGACCGTACGATAAGTAAACGCGTTGAAATCTATATCGAAAATTCAATATAATAACTAGGTTTAAAAAAAGCTATCTTCTCCATACGATCGAATTAGGACTCGAAACCTTTTCCATTGCGTTCAGAATAGGGGTATAACCTTATGAACGCCTGGCGGCATGCCTCGATAGGAGATCGAGATTGTGTGTTGTGGAAATGGAGACGATTTGAATTTGAATTTAAATTTAAATATAAATAATATTGTTGCATTAAAATATTGTGTTAAAATTTTTTTAGCACGTGTTCCCTTTTCTTTGTAATATTCAACACGCGTTTGTTTTTAAAATATAATAATTAACGTAACAATTAAAAGAAAACCCGGCTCTTCTTTTATCTTAGAACCAAATGAAAATCAAATAGAATGGCTGCTCTTTTTCAAATCTTCCCCTCCTCAGGAATTCGAACAAAACTGTTCGTCAAAATAAAAAAATAATAATACGAAATCGAATTGATTCAAATCGATTCAAGGGAGGTGGTTCGCGATCGAACCCGACTTCGATTGGGGGCGAATCGAGCTCGTGGGGTTTGGCCGTTGTCAACGAAGGAGGAGGCTCGTTTCAGTCAAGTCGCAAGTGCTGTCAGCGGAGGTTCATCGCGATGGGTTCAAGCTCGGTGGGGATACCCGAGGAAGTCGACGTTAGGGATGAGGTCGCGATCTGAAAGAGCTTAGTGGGCTTCATGACTTCACGATGGCACGAAGGTTGTTCGATGCCGGCTCAAGATCGTGAATCTCGGCAAGGCAAGTAATGTGAGGTCAAAAATCATGAAAACAAGCTGGAATGGAAATGGATTGCAAAACAAAAGCAAAGGTGAGAACTTCTCACTCAATCGGATTACCCGGTTTAATTTAAATAGTTAAATTTAAATTATTGGTTGTTTGCTTGGATTGATAATTGTTATCAGTTGGATTGGTATGTTGTATATAGTGTGTGTATATATATATATATATTGGAGTGATTGATTTCCCGCATTATATAGCGGATGAGACCCTATGCGCCGCATAATAGCGGATGATATGATATGAACCCATATGCCGCGATATTCCACCTCAAAGTGGAATTGGTATTTTATATTGTGCTAACATCCGTGGATGCAGGGAAACAGGTTGGAGGGATCCAACTGGATTCCTCAAATGTTTGAATTTATTTCATATGATGTGATATGATTTATTGATAATCTGTGATTGATTATATTGGTAATTGAAATTATTAAAGGCTATGGTTTAGCCGAATATATTTTGGTATTTTAAAACACTAGAAATATAAAAATTGGATTTTTGGAAAGGAATTAAAATAGAGAATTTTAAGTAAAATAATTTTTGAGAATTGGATAAATTGAAAGAAGGAATTTGGAAAGGATAAAAGTTGATTTTTGAAATCCTATTGAATAAATTCAAGTATGGGGAATTTTGTTTTTATAAATGGAAATAAAGGGATTTTGAGAACTTAAGTAGTATTGTTTAAAAGTTGAAGAATTTATTTTAAAATTCAGATTTTAAATGGTTTGGGAGAAATAAAGGAATTTATTTTAAAAATGGAGTTAGTTTTGGGAAATCGATTTGAAAACTAATTAAATGTCTGAAACTGTGTTTTGAAAAGAAGATGAGACTAAAGAATTTATAAACTGGGTTTTATAAAGTGAAATAAGATATCAATGGATATTTGGAAAATATAAATTCACGGTGGGAATTTATAAATGAATGGGTAATTTGTTTTAAAAATAAATAGTGGTTTATTTTTAAAAGGTGTGAGAGAAAAGCGTATTTCCTTGAAAAGCCAAGTACGTTTTCAAAGAGATTTTAAGTATAAATTAAAAGTTTAAAGCTATTTTAAAAGAATGTTTTGAGAAATTATTTATTTAAGTTGTTTAGAATTTTAAAGTTAAATATTTATTAAATTAGTTATAGTAATAATTATTTTCAAGGCTAATTGGTTTTATGATTTTAAAAAGATAATTATTAATCTTTATATTTTATAAAGTAGTTTTATTTGAAACATAGTTTGGCTAAAGTTTTTATCTGAAAAACTGGTATAGAATTCAATAACCTTTACTTTTAAATTTGTTTTGGCTTAAGTTTTACATGAAAAATTATTATTAAATTTCATAACTGGTATTTTAAATAAAGTGTTCTAAATAGTTTTTATTCTAAGTATTTTAAAGCATATATATTTTTAGATAAAGTGATTTAAATTACTTTAAAATCTAAAGCATTTAGTCTTGGTGATTTTCAGTGGAAATAAACAATGTTTGGAAATTTATTCTGCGAGAGGAAAGTGATTTGAAAACTGTTTTCAAAAGGGTTGAAGTGTAGAAAAATTTATATCTTGCGAAGATATTTTGAAATAAATAATTTGGAAAATTATTTAAATCTGATGGTTGTTTGTGGATGTTGTTTGATAGTTAAATAACCGACTATCAATATTGGCCTTTAAGACGGCATTTGAATTTCGATGCGACCGGGGGTCGGATTCCAAATGGTTATCCGAAAACCACATCGAATCTTAAGGGTGGATCTTTTGTTTAAAAGATTAAAAATGGAAAATTTGTTGTGACTTAACTATGATCTGAATGTTTACACTTGTTTTTAAAATAAGCGCTCATTATTCGGTTAAGCCGGGAGAGGACATTAAGTCATAAAACCCATTCCGAATAATGATACGACGAAATGGGATTGCATTTGAAGACGGTGGTTGAAGACCAGGTATTTTCGAAAACGAAAGGATTGCCTGTTGAATGTCTCTGCATCGAGTTGCTCCGGTATAGAGATTTTGATTACCCTATGTGATGGGGAATCCAGACGTGATTAGGGAATATTCGGATTTGCAAGGACTTCTTTGAAGTGCCTTCGGTTCCATTCAGACCCAGGATGGACTTGTATGGACGTATGTCTGACATTACACTTTGAGATATAAAGCTAGTTTCTATCAAATATATTTCTGTTGGTGGCGGAGAATTTATTCTCTTAGCTTAACACCCTTCTTTGAGACGTACGAGCTCAGAGGTTATGTAGTTGATGGTTACTAGTGATATATTCCCAATTTGGTAATGTGGCATGCTAAGTTGTAACGACCCAGAATTTTGAACGAATTAAATTGAGAATATTTAATTAATTTTAAATATTTAAAACGATGATTTAATTTGTGTCTCCGATATAATTTTGAAATCCACAATTAAATGATAAAATTTAATCGATTGAAACTGGATAAGATTTTGAATCTTTAATTTTAAGCCGAAGAAAAATATTTCAAACGCTTGTAAAATTTATATTGATAACACTGAAGATAACCGCAGCTTCAGAAATTGATTTGGAAATAATTTGTTCAGTTTTGAAATTATATCGTTCGAATCGATATTTGAAAATAGCGTTCCGGAGCACAGTCTCGGAATTCGACGAAACCAGTTCCATTGGGTCCGTAACGTTGAATTATTGTAGGATCTCAATTTTCATATTTTTCGGAGCTGTTTCGTGACCGTACGATATGCGAACGTGTTAAGAATAAAATGAAATTTAAATTTAAAATTTTAAAATATATATATTTATACATCAGCATGTTCTCTCCCTAGAATCACGCCTGCGATCACGAGAATAATCGTGCACCCCATCACGTATACTCGTCCCTTTCCCCTTTCGTTCCTTAAACAAAGAAATCATCTCGTTCAATTTAAAAAAAATGGCAGCTGAAAATCAAAATCGTTCGTTCCCCCTCTCCTCTCATTTCTCAACTCGTCTAAAACCAAAAAAGAACAAATAAATGGGCACTGTCTTTCGTTCAAAAACGAAATCAAATTAGGGCTCGCGCGCGTGTACAAGTAGGAGGGATCGGCAGGCCGTAATGGCCTCGGTCGCGTGTGCGACTGGCTTTGGCGAGGCAGCCTAGGGTTCGTCGCAAGAGCGCGTTGTAGTGGCAGAGGGGCGTGTCTCTAGGGGATGTCGAACGAAGGCGGCAAGCATTCGATTTGGTGGCGAAGGCGCCGTACTTGAGCGTGGTGATCTCGCGACTGTCTTCGTGGTCGCGCGCGTGAATGGAGTTCGTTTGCATGGGTTCTGGTGCGACGAAGTCGATTGGGCTCGAGTTCGCAGTGGAGGCTCGTTCAGGCGCGCATGAGGGCAGCGCGTGCGTTCGAGTGGCGCTGCAGGCAGCGCGATGCGATGGCGACGTGTTAAATCAATGGTGGTTCGCGAGGCGATCGAAGCTAGGGTTCGTGGTGATGAGCGGAGCTGGGCATGGCGAGGGTGTAAAGCTGCAGTCGAAATGAAGAACAGTGAAGTCTGGTGGTCGTGATTTGGTATTGAACGAGCATTGTAGTGTCGTGATTATCTGGGTTCGTCGAGTTATCAGGCAGCAAGGTATATTAATTTTATCATTAATTTAGTTCAATACATATATATCTACATATTGAGAAAAAATTGATAATAATAAATAAATTTGTTAAAGAGAATTTGTTCAAAATTAAAAGTATTGATTCAAACTGGAATTTTTAAAAGAACAAAATAAATATGCATCTCTGTGATTTATTCGATTTATAAACTTATCAAATTTTTTTTTTGTTGCTTAGGATAATAGTTTATTAATGGAAATTTAGTTTAGATATAAATTTTTGTTAAATCAAATTGTTAAAAAGAATTTGTTAGTCAAAATAAAATCACAAGTTAATTGAATTTTTAAGTGGAAATTTATTTGTTCGATTTAATTCGAATATTAATAAAATTATATAAATTGTTTATACAAGGTATAAAGCAAGAAAAAAATCAAGTCATGTTGGAAATGGATTGCGAAATAAATGCTAAGGTGAGATTTTCTCACTCAATTGAAAAGTGGAATTTTCAGTTATTTATTGATTTGATTGATTGCTATTGAATGTGCTATTAGATATGATAGGATATATCTATTTATATATAGCAATATATACATATTGGCATATGTATATATTGGATTGATGATTTCCCGCCTCGTATAGCGGATGAGACCCTATTGCGCCGTTAGTAAGCGGATTTATAAAAACCTATATACCGCGATAATTCCGTACTGGAGCGGAATTGGTATTGTGCTAACGTCTTTGGATGCAGGGAAACAGGTTGGAGGGATCCAACTGGATTCCTCAACTGTATTTATTTAATTACAGATATTGTGATGTATTCTGTTATCATATGTTGAGATATGATATTGACTGTTGTGATTGACAAATTGATGAGTTGCATCATCGGATTCAAATTTTGAAGTTTAAAAATAACGATTTTTAACTTTAAAAAGAGATTTTAAAAGTGATTAGTTGAAAGCATACGTTTTATTTGAATCTTTGAATTGGTTTACTTTAAATAAATAAATGTTATAAATTTAAAGTTATGGAGATTATAATGTTTGTGAAATATAACCAAAAGATGATTTTTGAAGTAAATAGTTAAGTAATTTATAAGATAGTTTTAAATTTGAATTTTTGGATTATTAAAATCGATGTCTATAAAAGATGTACAAAATTGATATTTATCAATTAAAATTATTGGAATTTTAAACGAGTTTTTATAAGTGTTAAATTGTAAAGATATGAAATTTATAGATTTATAAATTTTGAAGTTAAAATGAATGAGATTTATAGATTTATAAATTGTGAAGTTATAAAATGGATGAAACTGTAGAATAAAAGGTTTATAAGAGATTAACTTATAAAAGGGGATTTTTGCCTTTAAATGGAATATTTATCGAATTTTTAATAAAGGAGATTTATTAAATTGAAGTTGTTAGGAAATAGAATTTATAAACGTGTTTATAAATTCAAAATCAGTTGAATTTGAGAAATTAAATATAGAAGATTTTTAAAGAAGATATATTCGCGATTTTGGATAGCGAATTTTTATTGAGATAAAAATGTGTAGAAATGATCGAAATTGGGTTAAGTGAATTATATTCACGATTTTGGACAGTGAATATATTATTAAATAAATGGATTTATTTTTGAAGAAGTGATATTAAAAAAATGAAGTTAACCATTTTAAAGATGTTTTAAAATGTATTATGAATCGAAAACATGGATTTCAACATTTTTATTGTTGAGATAGGCGTTTTCGAAAATATAAGGAAATAATGGACTATAACACTGTTGTTATAGTAAATGATTTCCGAAAGGAAATGTTTTTATGTAGTATTGGGATTTATATATCTATCTTAAATTCGAATCCCTATACTAGTGATTTCGAGTCGTCGTAACGATGTTTTACGCAACATTCGTTTTGACTCAAATAAATGTGTTAAAAGAATATTTTCCTTAAAGGATGAATATATACTTAATTTGATTTAAGTATATCGAATATTTTCAAGTGTTGAAAATGAATAGATTTGTGAAACACTTATTTTTAAATAAGTATGGAAATGCTTTTCCAAATAAAATGAACGTTTTGAGAATTTATCTTTTTAAAGATAAATTGAAATTTAAATATTTGAAAACGATTGAAAATCGTATATCAGTAGATATTTTGAAAGATATAAATTCACTATGGAATTTATAAAAGAAAGCGAAGTCGTTTGAAAATAAATATTGATTTATTTCTGAAGTGTGGAAATTGATTTGAAATTGTTTTCAAATGGTTAAGCGTGGAAAATTTTATATCTAGTAAAGATATTTTTGGAAAATGAAATAATTTGGGAAAATCATTTGGAATCTGATGATGTTGCGCATCTTTATTGATAGTTAAATAACCGACTATCAATAATTACCTTTAGATAGGTATTTGTTGTGAATTGGATGAATTTGAATGCCACACTTGTTTTTAAATAATCGCTCACTATTCGGGTTAGCCGGGAAAGGACCATGGGGTCGTATAACCCATTTCGAATATGTGATACGTCGTTATGAATTGCATTTGAAGACCGGTGTTGAAGACCGGATATTTTTGAAAACGGAAGGATTACCGTCGAGTTACTCTACATCGGCTGATCTCCGGTTTAGAGGTTATTATCACCCTTAGTGACGGGAAGTCCTGACGTGATTGAAAATTATCCGGAATTGCAAGGGCTTCGTGAGAAGTGCCTTCGGTTCTGTTCGATCCCGGAACAGACTTGTATGGATTGTGTGTCTGACGTTACAATTTGAGATATAAAGCTGATTTCTTTCAAATACATTTCTGTTGGTGGCGGAGAATTTATTCTCTTAGCTTAACACCCTTCTCTGAGACGTACGAGCTCAGAGGTTATGTAGTTGAAATTTATCAGCGATATATCCCAATTTGGTAACGTGGCATACTGAGTGTTGCTGTGAAATGATCAGTGTTTGATCATTTGTGATATGATCATTTGTTTGATCTTATATCTTGGTGATCATAGGTTGATCATTTTGTTTGACCCGAAGCAGGGCTTTTTAAGAAAGCGTAGCTTTGTGGACGAGACTTCATCGAGCCTCACACCCCGGAAATGGTCGAAACAGGAAGGATGCAGCAAGGTTCTAGGGAGTAGCGCCCCTTAGTGTATGTCATTCCTTCTGGATAAAGGTGGTATCATGGTATGGAGCCCAGATACTTAACCTCTGTGGTTACTGCATTATTATTATCTATGTGGTTTGTTGCGAATCGGGGATCCTCGGGAAGATCGGTGACAATCGGGGGATGGCATACGCGTGTCAGTAGTTACCTACTTTTGCAGAGGTAACCCGGCCTTGTGTTGGCAGAGATCTAACCGTAATGTTAGGTTATTTCTCGGGTCGTCTATTCCAGGGACGTACCCATCGTGGATAGGAAGTTCCTTAGCCTGGCCATTTGTTGGAAATCCAAAGAAACAATACGTGATTTGTACGGTTTTAGTTGTAGAACCTATCATTCACTTATGGTGGTCACCACTGTTTGGATGGTAGCTATAGTAGGCATAAGTGCGGAATGCCTATGCTGGCTAAGATTTATATTATACTTTCGAAATGATTTCTACACTATGCACTAATAATAATATCAAAAATGATTTGATTTTGCGTATCAAGCATCTTTGACTATCATAAGAAGAAATCTCCTCCAATTCTGCGTTTGCATTGTGTGTGTGGTGGGAGGTCTTATGGTAGTCTCATTTTCCAAAAAGCATTGCGAATTTACTTTAAAATTTTTCTGTTGATTATTTTAAAGAATAACTGTTTTACGATCTCACTCTAATATATATTGTTCCGCTGCGATATGTGAGATTCTGATATTGATTTCTGTTCTGATGTGTTTTCTGTTGTCCTTCTTTCTTTCTTCTCTTTTTCTTCTATCTTCTTCTTCTTCTACTTTTTCTTTTCCTTAAAACCCTCACTATTGGAGTTTCCGGCACTCGATTGCTCGGCAGTCGATTAATTGAGTATCGATGTCGAATTTTCGAAAGTCGAAAATTTCGGTATGTGACAAAGTGGTATCAGAGCATATGGTTAAGCGACAACCCTGCTCTGTTGGGTGTTACTCATTAGAGATAGAGTCAGCAGTACTCTAGAATGAGTTTGAGTGTAATAATTGATATGAGCGCGTATTTGTTATTGAATATAAAAATTGTTTTATATTGTGATGGTTGGTTTATTGAGTGGTATATGGATTCTGGTCAATACGAGTAATTAACGATCATTGATAGGGATCTCTAAACACTCGAATAGAACAATTCGGCACAGTATTGTTTTAAAATAGGGTAAATGAGATAATTTTGCCCAAAACTATTTTTGTATAGAAAAGAAATGGTTTTCTATGAAGTACTATAGTATATGGTTGCATGGATGTTAGGAAAGTGATGATATTGAAATGTTATCATTATTATATGAAATTGAATAAGAAATTGAAATCGTAACTCCAAAGTTAAGAAATAAATTCACATACGAATGAAATTTAAGAATGTAAATTATAAATGTGAATGGTAATTTGAAACGGAATTCCAGAGAAGTTTTTGGAAATATTTTGAAAAGAAATTGAAAATTTTGAGGATTTGGAAGTTTAAATCTGTTTGATTTGAAAATGAATTTCAATGGTTTTGAAAAAATATTTTGAAGAAATGAAAAGCTCTAAACTCTTTTCGGTCGCTAGAAAATAATCCTGATGATGGTGGCCACATCATTAGAATTCATTTTCGGGTTTCCAAAAGAGGAATTGCTGCCAAATTGTTTTAAATGGAAGTTGTTTGGAAAATTTGGATTTTGTTTTGGAGATTCGAAGGATAATTTGAATTGTTTTCAAATGATTTTGAAATGTTGAAAAGAGTCTGGAATTGAGTACTGAATTATGAAAATAAATGAAAATTTTGAATGAACGAATAAATTTGCAAGTGAATCAATTAAATAAAATGAGATTGAAAATTGAAATTCGTTTCAAATTTGTAAGAAATGAATTGAATTGAATAATTATAAATGAAAGATGAATAAAAGATAAAATTCATAATGGAATGTAAATAAGTTAATAACTTATAGAATATTTGGTAATTTGATAGAAATGAGATTCAAATTGAGAATGAATGAATAATTTGCAATTGTAAATGAAATTGAAGACAAATTTGAAATTGTAAGTGAATTGGAATTTGTAATGAGTTAGTAATTGAAACTAAGCTAAAAGAGCAATTATGAATGAAAGTTGTTTGGTTAATAGGATAAACCGAATGAAAATATGAAATGCAAATTAAATTGAATGGAATCAATTGCAAATGAAGTAGAATTAAAACAAATTGAATTTGTATCAATTTGAATTGGTTATAAACTAGAATGGATATGAATTCATTTTGTTTAAAAACGAATGTAACTTCAACCGTAAATATATAAGCATATATTGAAATTTTTGTAATAGAATTTGCAAATTGGATTGAATGCTGTAACTAGATATAATGGCTAGTAGATATACAGGTATAAAGGAATTGGATTTGATTTTCAAAGATGAATTTGAATTGCTCGAAAAAGGTACGTATTTGAATTCCAATATGAGTTTTTGATGATTTCTCTCTAGCCGCTTGGCTTTTTCTTTTTCTTTTTGAAATCTGAGAGTCCGTAGGGACGTTTTGTAGTCGTGCCGTATTAGCCGCGCAAAGGAGACGCTGGCGAAATTTTTCGAAAATTTCGAGTGTTAGAAAAATTTTGAGAAATTTTGAAAGTTAAAATTTGAATTTAAACTTAAATTTGAATTTTGAAGTAAACAAAGTTGTTTGAACTTATAATTGAAGTTAGAAAGTTGGTTGAATTGATAACGAATCTTCAGTAGAAAGATTTGTTATGAAAATTTGATAAAACTATTGAATTGTGAAAAATAGTAGACGAGTTAAGGACCATTTTTCCTAACTTGTAATTTCGAGGACGAAATTCTTTTAAGGGGGGAAGTTTGTAACGACCCAGAATTTTGAACGAATTAAATTGAGAATATTTAATTAATTTTAAATATTTAAAACGATGATTTAATTTGTGTCTCCGATATAATTTTGAAATCCGCAATTAAATGATAAAATTTAATCGATTGAAACTGGATAAGATTTTGAATCTTTAATTTTAAGCCGAAGAAAAATATTTCAAACGCTTGTAAAATTTATATTGATAACACTGAAGATAACCGCAGCTTCAGAAATTGATTTGGAAATAATTTGTTCAGTTTTGAAATTATATCGTTCGAATCGATATTTGAAAATAGCGTTCCGGAGCACAGTCTCGGAATTCGACGAAACCAGTTCCATTGGGTCCGTAACGTTGAATTATTGTAGGATCTCAATTTTCATATTTTTCGGAGCTGTTTCGTGACCGTACGATATGCGAACGTGTTAAGAATAAAATGAAATTTAAATTTAAAATTTTAAAATATATATATTTATACATCAGCATGTTCTCTCCTAGAATCACGCCTGCGATCACGAGAATAATCGTGCACCCCATCACGTATACTCGTCCCTTTCCCCTTTCGTTCCTTAAATAAAGAAATCATCTCGTTCAATTTAAAAAAAATGGCAGCTGAAAATCAAAATCGTTCGTTCCCCCTCTCCTCTCATTTCTCAACTCGTCTAAAACCAAAAAAGAACAAATAAATGGGCACTGTCTTTCGTTCAAAAACGAAATCAAATTAGGGCTCGCGCGCGTGTACAAGTAGGAGGGATCGGCAGGCCGTAATGGCCTCGGTCGCGTGTGCGACTGGCTTTGGCGAGGCAGCCTAGGGTTCGTCGCAAGAGCGCGTTGTAGTGGCAGAGGGGCGTGTCTCTAGGGGATGTCGAACGAAGGCGGCAAGCATTCGATTTGGTGGCGAAGGCGCCGTACTTGAGCGAGGTGATCTCGCGACTGTCTTCGTGGTCGCGCGCGTGAATGGAGTTCGTTTGCATGGATTCTGGTGGCGACGAAGTCGATTGGGCTCGAGTTCGCAGTGGAGGCTCGTTCAGGCGCGCATGAGGGCAGC
Organism: Allium fistulosum; assembly: GCA_030737815.1. NCBI lineage: Eukaryota > Viridiplantae > Streptophyta > Magnoliopsida > Asparagales > Amaryllidaceae > Allium > Allium fistulosum. The sequence goes on from CM060907.1 coordinate 340,583,245, forward strand.
GCGTGCGTTCGAGTGGCGCTACAGGCAGCGCGATGCGATGGCGACGTGTTAAATCAATGGTGGTTCGCGAGGCGATCGAAGCTAGGGTTCGTGGTGATGAGCGGAGCTGGGCATGGCGAGGGTGTAAAGCTGCAGTCGAAATGAAGAACAGTGAAGTCTGGTGGTCGTGATTTGGTATTGAACGAGCATTGTAGTGTCGTGATTATCTGGGTTCGTCGAGTTATCAGGCAGCAAGGTATATTAATTTTATCATTAATTTAGTTCAATACATATATATCTACATATTGAGAAAAAATTGATAATAATAAATAAATTTGTTAAAGAGAATTTGTTCAAAATTAAAAGTATTGATTCAAACTGGAATTTTTAAAAGAACAAAATAAATATGCATCTCTGTGATTTATTCGATTTATAAACTTATCAAATTTTTTTTTTGTTGCTTAGGATAATAGTTTATTAATGGAAATTTAGTTTAGATATAAATTTTTGTTAAATCAAATTGTTAAAAAGAATTTGTTAGTCAAAATAAAATCACAAGTTAATTGAATTTTTAAGTGGAAATTTATTTGTTCGATTTAATTCGAATATTAATAAAATTATATAAATTGTTTATACAAGGTATAAAGCAAGAAAAAAATCAAGTCATGTTGGAAATGGATTGCGAAATAAATGCTAAGGTGAGATTTTCTCACTCAATTGAAAAGTGGAATTTTCAGTTATTTATTGATTTGATTGATTGCTATTGAATGTGCTATTAGATATGATAGGATATATCTATTTATATATAGCAATATATACATATTGGCATATGTATATATTGGATTGATGATTTCCCGCCTCGTATAGCGGATGAGACCCTATTGCGCCGTTAGTAAGCGGATTTATAAAAACCTATATACCGCGATAATTCCGTACTGGAGCGGAATTGGTATTGTGCTAACGTCTTTGGATGCAGGGAAACAGGTTGGAGGGATCCAACTGGATTCCTCAACTGTATTTATTTAATTACAGATATTGTGATGTATTCTGTTATCATATGTTGAGATATGATATTGACTGTTGTGATTGACAAATTGATGAGTTGCATCATCGGATTCAAATTTTGAAGTTTAAAAATAACGATTTTTAACTTTAAAAAGAGATTTTAAAAGTGATTAGTTGAAAGCATACGTTTTATTTGAATCTTTGAATTGGTTTACTTTAAATGAATAAATGTTATAAATTTAAAGTTATGGAGATTATAATGTTTGTGAAATATAACCAAAAGATGATTTTTGAAGTAAATAGTTAAGTAATTTATAAGATAGTTTTAAATTTGAATTTTTGGATTATTAAAATCGATGTCTATAAAAGATGTACAAAATTGATATTTATCAATTAAAATTATTGGAATTTTAAACGAGTTTTTATAAGTGTTAAATTGTAAAGATATGAAATTTATAGATTTATAAATTTTGAAGTTAAAATGAATGAGATTTATAGATTTATAAATTGTGAAGTTATAAAATGGATGAAACTGTAGAATAAAAGGTTTATAAGAGATTAACTTATAAAAGGGGATTTTTGCCTTTAAATGGAATATTTATCGAATTTTTAATAAAGGAGATTTATTAAATTGAAGTTGTTAGGAAATAGAATTTATAAACGTGTTTATAAATTCAAAATCAGTTGAATTTGAGAAATTAAATATAGAAGATTTTTAAAGAAGATATATTCGCGATTTTGGATAGCGAATTTTTATTGAGATAAAAATGTGTAGAAATGATCGAAATTGGGTTAAGTGAATTATATTCACGATTTTGGACAGTGAATATATTATTAAATAAATGGATTTATTTTTGAAGAAGTGATATTAAAAAAATGAAGTTAACCATTTTAAAGATGTTTTAAAATGTATTATGAATCGAAAACATGGATTTCAACATTTTTATTGTTGAGATAGGCGTTTTCGAAAATATAAGGAAATAATGGACTATAACACTGTTGTTATAGTAAATGATTTCCGAAAGGAAATGTTTTTATGTAGTATTGGGATTTATATATCTATCTTAAATTCGAATCCCTATACTAGTGATTTCGAGTCGTCGTAACGATGTTTTACGCAACATTCGTTTTGACTCAAATAAATGTGTTAAAAGAATATTTTCCTTAAAGGATGAATATATACTTAATTTGATTTAAGTATATCGAATATTTTCAAGTGTTGAAAATGAATAGATTTGTGAAACACTTATTTTTAAATAAGTATGGAAATGCTTTTCCAAATAAAATGAACGTTTTGAGAATTTATCTTTTTAAAGATAAATTGAAATTTAAATATTTGAAAACGATTGAAAATCGTATATCAGTAGATATTTTGAAAGATATAAATTCACTATGGAATTTATAAAAGAAAGCGAAGTCGTTTGAAAATAAATATTGATTTATTTCTGAAGTGTGGAAATTGATTTGAAATTGTTTTCAAATGGTTAAGCGTGGAAAATTTTATATCTAGTAAAGATATTTTTGGAAAATGAAATAATTTGGGAAAATCATTTGGAATCTGATGATGTTGCGCATCTTTATTGATAGTTAAATAACCGACTATCAATAATTACCTTTAGATAGGTATTTGTTGTGAATTGGATGAATTTGAATGCCACACTTGTTTTTAAATAATCGCTCACTATTCGGGTTAGCCGGGAAAGGACCATGGGGTCGTATAACCCATTTCGAATATGTGATACGTCGTTATGAATTGCATTTGAAGACCGGTGTTGAAGACCGGATATTTTTGAAAACGGAAGGATTACCGTCGAGTTACTCTACATCGGCTGATCTCCGGTTTAGAGGTTATTATCACCCTTAGTGACGGGAAGTCCTGACGTGATTGAAAATTATCCGGAATTGCAAGGGCTTCGTGAGAAGTGCCTTCGGTTCTGTTCGATCCCGGAACAGACTTGTATGGATTGTGTGTCTGACGTTACAATTTGAGATATAAAGCTGATTTCTTTCAAATACATTTCTGTTGGTGGCGGAGAATTTATTCTCTTAGCTTAACACCCTTCTCTGAGACGTACGAGCTCAGAGGTTATGTAGTTGAAATTTATCAGCGATATATCCCAATTTGGTAACGTGGCATACTGAGTGTTGCTGTGAAATGATCAGTGTTTGATCATTTGTGATATGATCATTTGTTTGATCTTATATCTTGGTGATCATAGGTTGATCATTTTGTTTGACCCGAAGCAGGGCTTTTTAAGAAAGCGTAGCTTTGTGGACGAGACTTCATCGAGCCTCACACCCCGGAAATGGTCGAAACAGGAAGGATGCAGCAAGGTTCTAGGGAGTAGCGCCCCTTAGTGTATGTCATTCCTTCTGGATAAAGGTGGTATCATGGTATGGAGCCCAGATACTTAACCTCTGTGGTTACTGCATTATTATTATCTATGTGGTTTGTTGCGAATCGGGGATCCTCGGGAAGATCGGTGACAATCGGGGGATGGCATACGCGTGTCAGTAGTTACCTACTTTTGCAGAGGTAACCCGGCCTTGTGTTGGCAGAGATCTAACCGTAATGTTAGGTTATTTCTCGGGTCGTCTATTCCAGGGACGTACCCATCGTGGATAGGAAGTTCCTTAGCCTGGCCATTTGTTGGAAATCCAAAGAAACAATACGTGATTTGTACGGTTTTAGTTGTAGAACCTATCATTCACTTATGGTGGTCACCACTGTTTGGATGGTAGCTATAGTAGGCATAAGTGCGGAATGCCTATGATGGCTAAGATTTATATTATACTTTCGAAATGATTTCTACACTATGCACTAATAATAATATAAAAAATGATTTGATTTTGCGTATCAAGCATCTTTGACTATCATAAGAAGAAATCTCCTCCAATTCTGCGTTTGCATTGTGTGTGTGGTGGGAGGTCTTATGGTAGTCTCATTTTCCAAAAAGCATTGCGAATTTACTTTAAAATTTTTCTGTTGATTATTTTAAAGAATAACTGTTTTACGATCTCACTCTAATATATATTGTTCCGCTGCGATATGTGAGATTCTGATATTGATTTCTGTTCTGATGTGTTTTCTGTTGTCCTTCTTTCTTTCTTCTCTTTTTCTTCTATCTTCTTCTTCTTCTACTTTTTCTTTTCCTTAAAACCCTCACTATTGGAGTTTCCGGCATTCGATTGCTCGGCAGTCGATTAATTGAGTATCGATGTCGAATTTTCGAAAGTCGAAAATTTCGGTATGTGACATAAGTGCTGATCATTGGTTGATCGAAGCATGGCTTTTGTGAAAAGCGTAGCTTTGTGGGACGAGACTTCATCGAACCTCACACCCCGGAAATGGTCAAAACAGGAAGGATGCAGCAAGGTTATGGGGGTCGCGCCCCTCAGGGTATGTACATTTCCTTCTGGATAAAAAGTGGTATTCTGGTATGGAGCCCAGATATTTACTTATGTGGATAAAATAAAAAGTGGTATTCTGGTACGGAGCCCAGATATTTACTTATGTGGTTGTTGGAATTCGAGGCGCCTCAGTAAAGGTTGGTTACAACCGGGGGATGGCATACTCGTGACAGTTAGTTACCAAGTTACAGAGGTAACCCGACCTTGTGTTGGCAGAGATCCGGTTAGGTTCTCGGGGCGTCCCTCCAGAGGCTTACCCATTCGAAAAGAAAGTTCCTTAGCCTTGACCATTTGTTGGAAATCCAATCACTCAATACGAGCCCTGTATGGTTTTAGTTGTAGAACCTACCATCTAACATGGTAGCTATAGTAGCCATACTATAATGGTACGTATGCTGGCTAAGATTAATATTATACTTTCGAAATGTTTTCCACACTATGCACTAATAATAATATCAAAAGGATTTTCATGTATCAAGCATGTTTGACTGCTATAAGGAGAAATCTCCCCCAAGTGTGCGATTGCATTGTGTGTGTGTCGGGATGCCTTATGGTAGTTTCATTTTCCAAAAGCATGAACGGATTTCTTTTTCTTTTCTTTTGTCACAAATAACTATTTTTAGTTCTCACACCAGTCCCATGACTGACCTGGAGTTTATTGTTCCCTTTTCTAAACTCTGGGTGCCCATAATTTTCCACACGGGCAGCCTAGAGTCAGGTTATCAGTAGATTCTGGATGGATTGCTGTGGAGCTTAGGAGACGAGCTGGATTGCGAGACGTATTTCCATATTTGATTATTATTCCGTTGTGTATTCAGTTATGGGGACAAGTTATTATAACTGTCCGATTTATTGTGAAACTGTTGTACTTTGATGATGTAATGTATAAACAAATATAGTTCTTTTGTTTTAAAGATTAGTCATTTATCTATTATATATTGTTCCGCTGCGATTGTGAGATTCTGATATTGTTTCTATTTCTTCTTTTACCTCTTTCTTCTTTAACCCTAACGGTTCGGTTTTCCGGCATGTGATTGTTCGGCATTTAATACAGTGGACGTATTGATGTCGATTTTTGGGCGTCGAAAAATTGGGTCGTTACATCTAGTAATGATGACTTCTCTCTCCTTTGAAATCTTCTTAATTCGGCAGACTTCTAATTCTTGAACTGTGGACCTTTGATTATCCAATAGTTGTCGTCTTTTGAATCGATTTGAGTTGAATTTTTTGAAGCTCCTTGATGATGAGATCGGCTAGCAAGGGGAAAACAGTGGTGACCAAAATGTTCTAAAACAATTAGTGTTGGGGTCATTTTATAGTGGTTGAAATAGAGAGAAATATGGATCACATCTCATACTAATTCTCACTAGATCTAAGCCATCCATTTCAAAACATCCCTAGCCTTTTTAGCCACCTCCTATAAGTCATGTTGCTGCTGAAATCATCATTTAATTACCATGGGAGAATATCCCATTTAAGCCCAAACAAATATTATTAATTAAATCTAATGTAATTGCATGTCGATATTGCATATCGATCGATATATTTATAACTATTACAAATATATACAACAATATTTATTCATTCAAAATTTTAGAATTAATATTTCATAAATAATAATTAATTTATAATAATTATAAACTGATTAAATCATTCGGTCTAAATAGCATCATTTCAGTTGCGTGACTCGTCGGGTGTAAATTTGGTCAGCGATTAACATTGAACTATTTGACTGTTAATGTTCACACGTCACTTAGCAGGCGGTGTTACATTTTGGTCAAATTATCACTTATTTGTTCGTAACATCCAATTTTACTTTATTAAGCGTTACCCAGTTGTGACTTTTATTTATACCAATTCTCTTTGTCAAAACTATATTATTTTGGAATTATGTAATTTGGTAATGATCAAAATTCCAATATCATCCATATTCAACTTTATAGTCCAAACACAAAGTCATTGGTTCGATAATAACAATTATTATTAACCGAACTGCTATGGCTAGAGACTTTGACTTGACTTAAGTTGACCGTGATACTAACCCCATATAACTGAGGAGACGAATCCTCTCTTGAATAATACTTCACTTTCAATACTGCCACTCGACCTAACTATAGTCACTCGATGGATGTCGTGCCATGCTTTGACTATAATCAAAGCAGAGCTTTCATATTCAAGATATACAGTATTCTCAAGTTGAGAGAATTATGTGAATGTGGAAGTTAACCGTGAACAAAAATGATTTCTAAGTCAATCTAAAATTCTATTTGGATTAGAATTATAATATTGGATTTTTGAATGAGATTAAAGGTCGATAAGTTAAAATTGGAAATTTATATATATTTTATAGTCAAATTTAATATATCTCTACTATTAATAATGAGAATTCCATGAATATAATTCAACCGTGTCTTATTGAATTTTCCAAAATACCCTTCACATCCCAAGATAAATAGCAGCCTTGCAGCCCAAGATGAACAACAGCAGTCTTTGGTTGTCCTTGGTTGTAACCCAAGATGAACAGCAGCAGTTCTTGGGCTCCTTGGTTTGTTGAACAGCAGCAGTCCTTGGTTGCAGCCCAAGAAAAGGAGGTGGGGTGAAAGTTAATGGTGAAAAATGCTTCAACCATTTCTTTGTTTGCATTTGTAATTTGAAATTCCATGAGATGTTTATGAGAAGACAACTTGCGTTCTTATTTATTATATTATATACGCTAACAACTAACATAATTTGGACGACGTGGGACTAATTAAAACAATTAGTTTTCATAAAAACTACCGTAAATTGTCCAATGTTGCTGCACCTTACCTAGCTATTTAAATATAAGTTGATCTGGCAACCAGAATATAGGTTCATATTAATTCAACAATGGATAATATGAATATTGAGATGTGAAGGGTATTTTGAGAAATTCAAAAAGACACGCTTGAATTATATTCATGATATTCTCATTATTAATAGTATATATGTTGTAATAATATAACCGGTTGTAATGAAATGGAAATAAACAGAAGTTCTTGAAAAAATTGACAGTATGCATATTTAAGTCCAAATACCAAAGTAAGCGGATGCGAGCCACGTGGACGTGCCTATATACTCGTAGTAATAGTGTAAATAACTTAATTTTGATTTAAAATGAATCAGTATGATTTCTAATATGAATATAAATTCAATGTGATTTATAATGGATTTAGTAAGTTTTTAAAATTAATTTTAAATGATTTCGACGATTTTGAAAATCGCTCGATTTAATCGACGAGTTAAAATAGCCTCCCGGGGTACAGTCTCAGAATTCGACGAAACTAGTTCCATTGGATCAGTAATAGTGTATTATTATCGGGTTTCAAATTTTGTAGCGTTTGGAGTTACCGTTTGGTCGTACAGGAGAGAAACGCGTTGAAATAAATATCGAAAATTTAATATTTTAATTCAATTCAAAAAGCTATCTTCCACATACAATCGAATAGGCCCTGAAACACGTTCCATTGTGTTCGGAATAGGGGTAAAACATTATAAATGCCAGGCGGCATGTTTCGTTTGGAGTTCGTTTGAAAAAGCACGTTAAAATTGGGAATAATATTAAAATAATAGAAATATATGTATATAAATACATGGACAACAGTAAACCCTAGCTTTGTAAATGCGGCCGCCTCTCTATTTTCAATGGCCGAAACACAACAATCTTTTCCCCCATTTTTCTTCCCATCCAGGCATTCTTAGCTTTCGTCTCCAACTAGACAAAGGAAGCGCTCGACGAGTGGAGCACATCTATCGATGGAGATCATCGTTGGTGGTTGGAGTTGGCGGCAGTTTGACGAGGTAGGTTGGACGTTCATTTACGTTTTCCAGGTGATAGGGATAGCCGAGTTCATCCTGGTTGAAGGCGGAGGTGCGTGGGGGTGGCACCATTCAAATGATGGCCATCGATCATCAAATCAATCATTGTGGGTGGAGCGGCGTTCGATTTGAAGTGGAGAGCATGAGTTCTTAGTTCATAGCCCGGAAGAACGAGGGAGATGAGAAGAGTGGCCAGATTTTCTTTCAAAATTTAACGGCCACGATTTTGTCGGTATAAAAAAAAAGAAATTGAAATTTATGTATATAAATTTATATTCAGTCTTTAAATTTGAATATCTCATCCATACGAGGTCAGAATTGGACGAAACTAGCGGCGCCGGAATCGCAGCGACGAGCTCTACATAGTGGAATAGATCTGGGAATGATTGGAGCTAGCGAAAATTTTAGGTTAAATCGAACGTGTTCGATTTAATTTGAGATTGGAACGTTTGGCAACGTAAAACTCAAGGTGAGTTAATCTCACTCAATTTTGGACCGCTAGTGATTAATTTTAAATAGTTAAAATTTGTAAATGGTTGTTTGGTTAAATTGATGCATTTTATCAGTTGGATGTGATATTATATATGGTAATATATATAAATATTGGAGTGATTGATATTCCCGCATATATATATATAGCGGATGACCCTATATACCACGATATTCCGCCTCGAAGTGGAATTGATATTTTTATGTTGTGTTAACATCTGTGGATGCAGGGAAATAGGTTGGAGCGATCCAACTGAATTCCTCAAAAATTTTAAATTTAATTTCATATATAGTGAAATGATAGGTTATTGTGTGATCTGAATTGATTGAATGTTATGGCAGTTAACCTAGATTTTTGGTGTTTTTAAATACCAATAAAAGTATGGTATAAAATGGCAAAGAATTGTAAACAGGGACTTTTGGAATAAAAGTATATAAAAGGATTTTTAAATAATAAATCCTTGAACGGTACTTGTTTAAAAATAAAAGGTTTTAAACTCAAGATTTAAAGTACTTTTGAAGGATAATAGCGGATTGGGAAATAAGTATAAAATTGACTATATTGGAGTTCAGTAGGATTTCCAAATTTACGAAATGAAATCGGAAATCGAGAAAATTGGGCTTGTTTTAAAAAGAGAATTTTTGATTATTAATTTGATAATTTTTAAAGGTGTTAAAATATTCTGGAGAATTGGTTGTTTTAAGTATTTTGAATTGTTTAAAGCATATTATATTATTAATTAGTTACTTTATAATGATTATTAAAGATTTATTATTATTTAAGCATTAGTCAGCTTTATTATTTTTAAAGATAATTATTAAATATTAATATGGCTTTGTATAGTAACTTTTATTTAAGTATATTTGACTAGATTTAACTTGAAATTTATTTTAGAATTTACAAGCATTATTTTGAGATAATTTCTAAAAATAAAGTTTTCGAAAAGTAATGGTATACTCGCACGGCGTAATCGGAGGCAGTGAGTGCCTGTAGTTAAGTCTTGGATTTCTCTGGGATAGAGACGTAACCATTGAACTTTGATCCATGGTTTGATACCGCAATGGTACTTTCCACATTATTTTTCAAGGGTATTCAAATACTTTTGAAAGGATGGTTTATAAATTTACTAAATTCGATAGGATAAGTATGTATAATTTAGATAAAGAGATTTATGTAATTAAATTAAATTAAAAAGAGATTTAATTTTTTAAGTGGAAAATGGAATATTTGGTTGAATTGATTGTTTATTTGATAGTTAAATAACCGACTATCAAATCTAGACCTAAATATAACTTTGGAAATATCTAGAAGAAGCACGAGATTATATGGTACAGTTACCGTTCGAGGTGCTATAATGTACGTATAAACTCATTTCTTTCTTCTAGGACGTTTATCCGTCTACTAACGGTTAGGAGGTGATCTCCGATCTTATCTTCGTCTGTGTATTTCCTGAAGAACTGGGGTTGAGTTTACCGGGAAATAGCAAACGTTGTTTCAAAGAGACCGGGATCAGATTTGTGATTCGAAAACCACTTCGATCCAATGAGTATGTTTTCGTAATGAAGACAGGAGCATGGAGTCGAAGATGGAGTAGTGAAGTGCAAGGGCTAATCGCTACTAATCCTGAGGGTGATTCCAAAATGGATGTAGTAGGAATAGTGCCTTCGGTTCCGTTCGGGCCGGGAACAGACTTGTATGGATGAATGCTATCAGTACATTGTCATTGGAGGATAATGAGCATTCTAAGTGAACATTTCTAAAAAGGTAATCGTAGCCTCTAGCCTCATCAACTGGGAATGACTGAAAAGCAGGGGAGATGTAGTAAGGCTAAGTGGATAGCACCCAAGTAGGGTATGTCTATCACCTTTCTAGATAACTTCAGATATTATCACTACATGTGAAAGGAGCTCGAAAAGGGTAGGAACACCCAGGGTGATAGCATATTCGGTCTATCCAGGTCAGGGATAGTCCGGTCTTGTGTTGGCAGGGATCGATAGGTTCGATCTCGGTACAGTGTTTCTAGACTTGTACTATGACATGTGGTATCCCAGTGCCTAGTCATTCAGTTGGAATCCATTCTCCAATAAGCGCTGTACGGTTTTGATTGTGCCTAATTATGCTGGAACGTGAGATGCAAGCATTTCAAAAATTTGAATAAGTATTTGTACTTAAACACAATTATAATATCATATGACTTTGATATGAAATGTTTTGGTTATCGTAAGGTAAAAACCCATCGTGTTTATTTGTGGCGTGTTCTTACGAGATACCTTTTCTTTTTTAAAGGATTTTTGAAACTTTAATAATTCAAATTTGGGTGTATTTTCTCACGCTAGTTTTCCAGACTGACTTAGGTGTTATTTTATTATAATGCTCGGGACAAACTGAGTATTTTAGGTTTAAGTTAGGATGTTATGGAGCTCAGGAGACGAACTGGAGACCAAGACGTATTACTCATACTTGTTTATTTCCACTGTAGTGTTTTGTTTGAAATTGCCAGAAATTGTGAGGGCAGGTTGTTATAACTGTCCAGGCCGGTAATTTTTGATTTGTGTACTCTGATGTGAGATATGTATATTACAATTTTTATTTGTGTAAAGAACTATTTATATTATATGTTATTCAGTACGCTGTGAGATTCTGTTTTGTTTAGTTTTTCTTCTTCTTCTACCTACTTTCTTTTCCCTCAACAATCTGTCTTTCCGGCACTCGATCATTCGGCATGTTATACAATGGATGTATTTATGTCGATTTTCGAGGGTCGAGAGTGCTGGTCATCACATGTCATATCAGAGCTTAGGTTGGCGATATACCTAGGCTTTGGTGGGAATTACTCATTAGAGATAGAGGCAGTAGTACTCTAGAATGAGTTTGAGTGTATTAATAGATATGAGTGCGTAATTGTTAGTGAATATAAAATGTTTTTATATTGTGTTGACTTTTCGGTTGAGTGTTTTTGAATTCTGGTTGGTACGGGAAGTACAACCGTATTGATAGGGGATTCTAAACTCTTGAACAAGGTAAACCGACATAGTATTGTTTTAAAGTGGGTAAATGGAATAATTTTACCCAAAATTATATTTTGATATAAAGGAAATAATAATTTTCTAAAATTATTATATATATTTGGAATGTTTGGTTGTTAGTGTCATAATCAAAAATAAGATTATAAATTTTGAAACAGTTATATATATATAACCAAATAGAAATTATAAGTATGATTTATACAATAGGGGTGTAACTAAAATTTGATTTAATCTAGAATTTAAATCTCGGAACTTTTGGGAAACGTTTTAAAATGAATCTGAATCAAGTGTTGGAATTTATAAATCTTGAGAATTTTGGAGGTATTTTCCAAAGTGGCTTGAAAGGAATAATGGGTGTTTTTTTGAGGCATTTTAGAATAGAAAATGTTTAAAAATGGATTTGGAAGTAAGGAAGCACTGAACTCACTTCAGTCGTTGGAAAATAATCCTGGTGATGATGGCCACGTCATCAGTATTCATTTTCGAGTTTCTAAGTGATGGATTGCTACTGTGGTGATTGGTTGTGATTATTTGTTCTGGACTTGTTTGTTAAACACGTTTTGTTTTAGAAATTTCCAAAAGGAAATTGTTTGGGCAAAACCAAGTTGTTTTGAAAATCCAAAAGTATGATTTGATATGTACAAAAGTGATATATGTATATTTATGATTTCAAAATGTTTTGAAATAAACCGGGTAATTGAATTCTGGGATTTTTATGGATATGATTTGAAAAGTTAAGAAGATCAGTTATTGAACTCGTAATTTGAAGTTGATATAGATAAGAAAGGGAAATGAAAAAAATTTAATCCTGGAATTAAAATTTAACTTGAGTAAATTAAAGTGAATAGGATAGGTTGGAATTTAACTTAAGATAAGTTAAATAAAATTGAAATTGGACTTGAGTTGAATGGAATGTAAAGTTGGAAGTGTAGAATGATTTTATAACTATAAGTTATAATTATTGAATGAAATGGATATACTTAAGCTATTAAGTGATATAGATAATCTAGAGTTATGATTATAGGATGTAAAAGGGACTTAAGTAAGTAAAATAGGATTTTAAGTAAATAAGTTTTTGAACTTATGAATTGGGAATAAAATAGTAAACCCTAAATGAGGATGGTTTGATATTATGGAAAAAGAATGGAAAATTCAAAAAAAAAATTGAATTTTTAAATGAAGGGTGATTGAAATTGAGTAAATTGAATGTAGATATAAATTGTGAAGTGGTTGTATAACTACATGTTACAAATGTTGAATGTGAGTAAGCTTAAGTGGGAAATTCAAGAAATTATGAATAAATAAATTGTATAACTTATTAAACCGAGGAGGTGAATAAGTGGGACCAAGTAAAATGGTTAAGTATTGGATAACAAGAAATGAATTCAATTTAAGGGTAAATGAATTGAGTATGAATTGAAATATGACTTTGAAGTAAGACGGGATATGAACTTAAGTTATAAACTAAATGTGAACTTAAGTAGCGATATGGAATGTTTATAATAAACATTAGAGATAATTATATGAAATGGTCCCCAAGTGTTATAGTATTAATTGGATATGCTAAGTAAATGGAAGTGAATAAATTGAACGAATCAATTTAAAAGGAATTAGAATTTGGTTGCCATGAAAATTTAACTTAAGTGGTTATTTATGAAATGGATTCATAAATAAAATTAACATGGATTGGAATGTGGTTAATGTAAAATAAAGCAAACAAGGGTTGGTGAATAGCATAAATGGGAAGCAAATGGAAAATAGAAAAATTGGTTTAAAGTCAATTTAAAAAGGGAATAAATTGAAGTTTAATAAAATGGATTTTCATATAGTGGAAGTGAATAATAAATGGAATGCAAATAAATTGATTGTGAATCAATTTGAAATTAAATAAAAGTGAATTTATACAAGTAAAGCACATAGAAATCAATATGAAATGAATATGAGTTTGTTTGTTGTAAATATGAAATGAATACATTTGGTTGTAAATCATTTCGAATTGAATGAAATGATATATGGATCCATGGAAAGAAATTATATTAGTGCAGGAACTTTATAGTTGCTTGTGAATATATGGTTGGCATGTTGGGTTATGAAGTTAATATCTTAGCTCGTTAAATGAATGAAATGTTATTAAAATTCATGTTTATGAAACTTATGTGCTTATTTTGAGTAAGTACAGGTACAGGAAGTTGTTTGGATAGATCTTGGCTGCGAAAATGCATATAAAATAAGCTGCTCGCTTACAAATGCAAAAATAAAGGTACGCCTATGCAATGAAATAAAGAAATAATATATATTGATATATATTTTGTTTTTCCGACCATGTGGGTCGATGTATATATTTTTATCTCTATTGTGATATTGTAAAAGGCTCTCCGTACAAAGGAGAAGCTATCAAAAAATTTCGGAAATTTAGGGAGTTTGAAAATTTTTGGAAATTTTTTTAACTAGAAAAGTTGATTTTTGGAACGTTGTTAGAAATCAAGGTTTTTGAGTTAGAAATAGGAACAAATTGTTTTGGATTAAACTAAAAGGGTTTTGAGAAGTGAATGTAGGATTTTAACTAAGTGAGTTTTGGGTAAGTAAATGGGTTTAGGAGCATTTTTCCTACCTTAGCAATTTCGAGGATTAAATTTTTATAAGGAGGGAGGAGTGTAATGATCCGAAATTTTGGCCGTTAGATTTTGAACATTTAATTTATTTTAAATGTTGAATTTGCATTATGAATTAATTTTGAATATGGAGACTTTGGAAGAATCAGTAAAATAGTTTAACATTTCAAATATAGTGATAAATTGGATTTGGGTAAATATAAATTTAATATTTGAGATTGGGTAATTATGCGGATCTGGAAGTTAAACGTGAACAAAAATGATTTCTAAGTCAATCTAAAATTCTATTTGGATTAAAATTATAATATTGGATTTTTGAATGAGATTAAAAGTCGATAAGTTAAAATTGGAAATTTATATATATTTTATAGGGAAATTTAATATATAGTAATAGTGTAAACAACTAAATTTTGATTTAAAATGAATCAGTATGATTTCTAATATGAATATAAATTCAATGTGATTTATAATGGAGTTAGTAAGTTTTTAAAATTTGAAATTTTAAAAGATTTCGACGATTTTGAAAATTGCTTGATTTAATCGACGACTTAAAATAGCCTTCCGGGGCATAGTCTCGAAATTCGACGAAACTAGTTCAATTGGATCAGTAACAGTGTATTATTATCGGATTTTAAATTTCGTAGCGTTTGGAGTTACAGTTTGGTTATACAGGAGAGAAATGCGTTAAATAAATATCGAAAATTTAAGGGCCCGTTTTGTTTCATTTTGTATTTTGAGTTTTGTGTTTTCAACTTGCACTAAGAAATAGCAAGAAATAAGAGAAAAAATTTATAATTCTTAGGCATTGCGATGATCAACGGACAACAAAGGAGTTGAATTGTTCTCCGTGCTTTTGTTATCTCTCGAAACATAAAAAAAAATAAACTTGTTTTCTTTTTTATATGTTAATTTCATTTTTCAAAATTGTTTGTTTTCCAACAATACATACAACGGATGCGCTTTTGTATAGACGAAAACAAAAAACAAAAAACGACAAGCCAAACGGGGCTTAATATTTTAATTCGATTCAAAAAGCTATCTTTAACATACAATCGAATTAGGCCCCGAAACACGTTCCATTATGTTTAGAATAGGGGTAAAACATTATAAACGCTAGGCGACACGTTTCGTTTGGAGTTCGTTTAAAAAAGCACGTTAAAATTGGAAATAATATTAAAATATAGAAATATATGTATGTAAATACGTGGACAACAGTAAACCCTAGCTTTGTAAATGCGGTCGCCTCTTTATTTTCAATGGCCGAAACACAACAATCTTTCCCCCCATTTTTCTTCACATCCAGGCATTCTTAGCTTTCGTCTCCAACTAGACAAAGGAAGCGCTCGACGAGTGGAGCACATCTACCGGTGGAGATCACAGTTGGTGATCGGAGTTGGCGGCAGTTCGACGAGGAAGGTTGGCCGTTCATTCGCGTTTTCCAAGTGATAGGGATAGCCGAGTTCATCCTGGTTAAGGGCGGAGGTGCGTGGGGGTGGCACCTTTTGAATGATGGTCGCCAATCATCACATCAATCATTGTGGGTGGAGCGACGTTCGATTTGAAGTGGAGAGCATGGGTTCTTCGTTCGTATTCTAGAAAAACGAGGGAGATGAGAAGAGCGGCCAGATTTTCTTCCAAAATTTAACGGCCACGATTTTGTCGGTCTAAAAAAAAGAAATTTAAATTTATGTATATAAATTTATTTCAATCTTTGAAATTGAATATCTCATCCATACGAGGTCGGAATCGGACGAAACAAGCGGCATCGAAATTATTGGAGTGATTGATATTCCCGCATATATATAGCGGATGAGACCCTATGTGCCTCGCATAATAGCGGAGGACCCTATATACCGCGATATTCCGCCTCGAAGTGGTATTGGTATTTTTATGTTGTGTTAACATTTGTGGATGCAGGGAAATAGGTTGGAGGGATCCAACTAGATTTCTCAAAAATGTTAAATTTAATTTAATATATAGTGATATATGTTTTATTGAATAATCTGTGATAGGTTATTGTGTGATCTGAATTGATTGAATGTTATGGTAGTTAACCTGGATTTTTGGTGTTTTTAAATACCAATAAAATTATGGTTTAAAATGGTAAAGAATTGTAAACATGGACTTTTGGAATAAATGTATATAAAAGGATTTTTATATAATAAATCCTTAAACGGTACTTGTTTAAAAATAAAAGGTTTTAAAATAAAGATTTAAAGTATTTTTGAACGATAAAAGAAGATTGGGAATAAGTATAAAATTGGTTATATTGGAGTTCAGTAGGATTTCCAAATTTACGGAATGAAATTAGAAATCGAGAAAATTGGGCTTGTTTTAAAAAGAGAACTTTTGATTATTAATTTGATAATTTTTAAAGGTGTTAAAATATTATGGAGAATTAGTTGTTTAAGTATTTTAAATTGTTTAAAGCATATTTTATTATTAATTAGTTAATTTATAATGATTATTAAAGATTTATTATTATTTAAGCATTAGTCAGCATTATTATTTTCAAAGATAATTATTAAATATTAATATGGCTTTGTATAGTAACTTTTATTTAAGTATATTTGACTAGATTTAACTTGAATTTTTTTTTGAATTTACAAGCATTATTTTGAGATAATTTCTAAAAATAAAGTTTTCGGAAAGTAATGGTATACTCGCGTGGCGTAATCGGAGGCAGTGAGTGCCTGTAGTTAAGTCTTGGATTTCTCTGGGATAGAGACGTAACCATTGAACTGTAATCCATGGTTTGATACCGCAGTGGTACTTTCCACATTATTTTTCAAGGGTTTTCAAATACTTTTGAAAGGATGGTTCGTAAATTTACTAAATTCGATAGGATAAGTATGTATAATTTAGATAAACAGATTTATGTAATTAAAATTAAATTAAAAAGAGATTTAATGTTTTCAGTGGAAAATGGAATATTTGGATGAATTGATTGTTTATTTGATAGTTAAATAACTGACTATCAAATCTGGACCTAAATATAACTTTGGAAATATCTAGAAGAAGCACGAGATTATATGGTACAGTTACCGTTCGAGGTGCTATAATGTACGTATAAACTCGTTTCGTTCTTCTAGGACGTTTATAAGGAAATCCGTCCACTAACGGTAAGGAGGTGATCTGCGATCTTATCTTCGTCTATGTATTTCCTGAAGAACCGGGTTAAGTTTACCATGAAATAGCGAACTTTGTTTCGAAGTCACCGGGATCGGGTTTGTGATCCGAAAACCACTTCGATCCAACGAGTACGTTTTCATAATGAAGACAAGAGCATGGAGTCGAAGATGGAGTAGTGAAGTGCAAGGGCTAATCGCTACTAATCTTGAGGGTGATTCCAAAATGGATGTAGTAGGAATAGTGCCTTCGGTTTCGTTCGGACCGGGAACTGACTTGTATGGATGAATGCTATCAATACATTATCATTGGAGGACAATGAGCATTCTAAGTGAACATTTCTAAAATGGTAATCGTAGCCTCTAGCCTCATCAACCGGGAATGACTGAAAAACAAGGGAGATGTAGCAAGGCTTGGTGGGTAGCACCCAAGTAGGGTATGTCTATCACCTTTCTAGATAACCTCGGATATTATCACTACGTGTGAAAGGAGCTCGAAAAGGGTGGGAACACCCGGGGTGATAGCATATTCGGTCTATCCAGGTCTGGGATAGTCTGGTCTTGTGTTGGCAGGGATCGATAGGTTCGATCTTGGTACAGTGTTTCTAGACATGTACTGTGATAGGTGGTACCCAGTGCCTAGTCATTCAGTTGGAATCCATTTTCCAATAAGCGCCGTACAGTTTTGATTGTGCCCAATTATGCTGGAACGTGAGATGCAAGCATTTCAGCTATTTGAAAAAGTATTTGTACTTAGACACTATTATAATATCAGATGACTTTGATATAAAATGTTTTGGTTATCGTAAGGTAAAAACCCGTCGTGTTTATTTGTGGCGTGGTCTTACGAGATACCTTTGATTTTTTAAAGGAATTTTGAAACTTTAATAATTCAAATTTGAGTGTATTTTCTCACGCTGGTTTTCCAGACTGACTCGGGTGTTATTTTATTATAATGCTTGGGTCAGACCGAGTATTTCAGGTTCAGGTTAGGATGCTATGGAGCTCAAGAGATGAGCTGGAGACCAAGACATATTACTCGTACTTGTTTATTTCCGCTGTAGTGTTTTGTTTGAAATTGCTAGAAATTGTGAGGACAGGTTGTTATAACTGTCCAGGCAGATAATTTTTGATTTGTGTACTCTGATGTGCGATATGTATATTACAGTTTTGATTTATGTAAAGAACTGTTTATATTATATGTTATTCAGTCTGCTATGAGATTCTGTTTTGTTTAGTTTTTCTTCTTCTTCTACCTACTTTCTTTTCCCTCAACAATCTGTCTTTCCGGCGCTCGATCGTTCGGAATGTTATACAATGGGCGTATTTATGTCGATTTTCGAGGGTTGAAAGGGTGGGTCGTCCCATGATATATTTTGAGATAGTAGTTACAAAGTGTTGCAACTGTGAATAATTTATCACAATAAAACAAATATATCATTTTAAATGTTCCTAGTCAACATGCATCGAGACTGGATATCGATGTATCAGTTGAGACTGTAGTATGTAACGCTCTGCAAATGTTGGACAATGTATTACTCAAGACTACTGGGGGCACCTAAGGGTTACGTGCTGATAGTATTGGATAACTATAGAATGACTCGCTCGATAGTTTTCTGTTGGTTACTATAACTAAGGTCAAACAGAAAATATCGATGTGACTGATTACATAGTTCTCTCGAGTTGAGAATACTATGGATCTTCAATATGAAAGCTCCTTTTGGCATGGCATGCCGCCGAGTGAATATAATTGGATAGAGTGGAAGTATTGGAAGTGAAGCACTATTCAAGAGAGGATTCATCTCCTTAGTTATATAGAGTTAGTATCATGGTCAACAAGTCAACTTAAAGTCAAAGTCTCTGGCCAGAGCATTTTGTTTAATAATAATTGTTGGTATTGAACCAAGGACTTTGTATTTGGGCTATAAAGTTGAATGTGGATGATATTGGAATTTTGGCCATTATCAAATTCCATAAGTCCAAAGTGATACAGTTTTGACGAAGAAAATTGGGGTAAATAATTATCACTATTACGTACTGCTTATAATAACAAAAAATTCAGTCAAAATGTCACAACATCTGCTAAGTGATGTGTGAACGTTAATATTTGAATTGTTCAATATTAATTGCTAACCGAACTTACATCATTGAGTCACACAACCGTAATGATGAATTCCCCGAAAAACCACATGATTTAATTAATTTATAAAAAGTTGTAAATTAATTAAATTAATTAGTATTTGAGAAATATTAATTATTATTTATTTTATTGGATGTTTGGGAGTTATTTTTAATTATTTGGATGCATTATAAAAGTTATATTTACGCGCATTGATATATGATATCATTGTAATTAAATAAAAGATAATTACATGCGTTAATTTATGAAATCTTATGTCATTTGATGCCACATAATTTTCAGCCATACCATGTATAGAAATAGGAGTTAAAAGAGAAAGTTAATCAAGAGAATTAAGTAGAGAAGTTTTAATTAAAGAATGGAAAAGGTTTCATTCTTTTAAATAAAACTTATTCTCTAATTCATTCTGTACGTATAATTGAGTTTCTTATTTTTCATTCTTCTTTCAGTAACTTTTTTTATTCTCTCCTTCTCTAATGGCTGAAAATATGAGATCTTCCATGGCTTTAATTATTCCTAAAATCAAATACAAATAAAATCAATATGAAAGGTGGTTTATTCCTCTTGATCCTTGCAACATTTGGAGGCTGATTTCTGAATCTAGGAGATTTGGTTCATCATTCAAGGTACGATTCATTGGCTACATCTAGAGGAAAAATTCAATGTTTCAATGTGCACTTCAAGGCTTTGGAATTAAGTATGATCTTTTTATTCTAATAATTTTGATATAATGTTTTAATGAACAAAATTGAATATCTTAATTTATATGTGTGTAATATTGTCTCATTTGATTTGAAAATGGTTTATGTATTTCAAATTGTTTACTATATGAATTGATTATTTTATTAGATAAATGAAATGTAACGCCCCACCTCTATACCCATGCTAACCAAGAACACTACGATGTAGTGTTGTCAATTAGCACGGAGAATAAGGCTATGGAAGAGCGACCATCCATGTAACTTCTTTATGCAAGCATCGATATGTCAGATAGAATAGAATGCATATCATTTAAGGAGGAAATCCGACATACCGATACAAACTCAAAGCTATCACACGGTGGCTATATATAATCTTCGGAAAACAAACATAGAAATAATCATAACATAAATCAGTCACAGACATCCATATCACAACGGTGGAAGAAGATATGAATAAATGTATAACACATGAAAGTGTACATCAGAGTAGTGGTCAGAAAGATCCACGATAATACAAAAGAATAGCAACACGTGCTATACAAAAGAATAAGTACACAACATAGAGTCTATATCTCAAATGTGTACATCCAAAAACTACTAATCTATGTAGTTAGCCAAAAGTCAGAGTAATCCTGAAGAGAAGTCAAGCAGAAGCACCTCTAACATCTCGGTCTGACCTGAGTATTATTTATAAGAAAATAATAAACGGATCAGTCAAGCTATAATTATCAGATGATAAGGTATAGGATAAATAATATGGCATGAACATGTAACAACCATAACGGCATACTACTATAAGTATGTAAATGATAATCAACAAAAGATTAATCAATATCACAAGAATCTTCTCAAAGATAAAATAGGGTATCATACCCTAAACTTGTAATCATAACAAGTCAATAACACATGAATTCACCAATGCACAAAAACTGATATTATATCAATGAAAATCATGAAAATTGGTGAAGCACAAATTCCAGAAATCATCACAAGAAATCCAGAAAAACACATAAAAAGGGGGGAAGGCCTAACACATGAACGGGAGCATGAAAACTCACCTACGCGTAAAACACATGACGAGAAGCTATCTCATGGAAGCTATCCATTAAATTTTCACACAGGAATGGCCCGAAGACCATGGGGTGCTACCCCATATATGTGATGGCGAAACATCACAAAAGCGGGGTCTAGTCTCCCTCGCAGACAAAGAGACATCGCTCAATCGCTAGTCTAAATCACAAAAATGATCGTCATGATCATAAGGAAGTGTCAACCACACCAAGCTACACTACGCCATAGATGACCTTCTGCAACATTTTTGCAAGGTGTTGCCAGCTAAAATGTAGCGATAGATATGAAATTTTGGTCCTACTGCAACGTTGTATTTATGGTGTTACCTTAGCCATAAAAATGTGTTGCTCTAGCTAAAAAAGTGTAACACGATGCAACATTTTTATATAGTGTTGCTATAGATGTATTCAGATTAAAAAATTAATAAAATTAGCAATTCGCGTGAATACGATCCAACGGTCTACATTTAATCTGATTGTTAAACTGGATCACCGCTACAATTTGCCACAAATTTTCGTTTTCCCGCTTTACTTTTCATATCATTTTCGTTCTCACCCCCAATTTCCGAAATCCCTAATTTCCAAATCATATTTTCGTTTCTTTTTTTTCTTCCAAAAACAAAATCTCGTCCTTTTTTCAAAGTTTGGTAGTGATCTCAGACAAGCTTCGTTCCCATTTCGTTCTCACCTCCAATTTCGCTGCTGTTTGCCTACATGTCGAGCGCCGTTTGCTTTGTTGCCGAGATCTGGAAATGTCTGTTTGGGTTGTCGGAATGGGTAACCAGCGATTGTGATAAGGTGATTAGGCGATTTGGCAACCTGAAGTCGAATTTGGCAACTGAAATAGTTTGTTGGTGAGGCAATTAGAGGATGGAGGCTGGTGGTTTAGAAGTATGTGTGGGTTTGGGTGAAGATTTGGAACTGTGAGATTTTAGTTGGCAGTGGCAGTGGCAGCGGCAGCGGGTTGGTAATGAGGTTTGGTAAGTGTTTTGGCATAGGTTAAGGGCTGTACGGGATGTAAGTTGCAGCAGTTTAGGGATGGTGGCAGTGTGGAGGTTCGTGCTGTCGAAGTCCGTGACATGTTCGAGGAAATGTCAATTTTGTGTAGAGGTTCGTGGCAGTGTAAGTTGCAGCAGTTTGGGGATTTAAGTTGCCGAAGTTTGGGGATGGTGGCAGTGAAGGGTAATGTATTACTTATTAACACGCAACTTGTTCGATGAAATGTCAATTTTTATTTATCATGGTTTCAGGTCTTTTACCAAGGCAGAGCTAAAAGCAAGGTTATTTCAGTTTTCACTGAACAATTTATTAAGAATGATGGCTGGAAAAAGGTCGGATGATTCAGAAGAAGCCATGAAAGAGTTGCAAAAGTCAATTATCGAGGAGGTGTTCAAATTCGCAGGAGGTGTTCATTTGTGCATCATTTTACGTCATTTCAAAGAAGGCTCGATATCCCCGCCGGGACTGCGGTGCCCCGGACCACCGCAGGCGCTGCGCCCGGACCCGCTTCTCGGCTCGCCTTCGGCTCGGCACTCGGCTCGGCACTTGGCTCGTTATATATTTGTCAGTGTCGGTGTTTATATAAATTGAAACTGCATATGTAATGAGTGAACTGAGTGATGTAGTGAGGAATATCTGTATATGTGAATTGTAAAATAGTGGAGTCAGGAATTTGTACTATTTCAAATGTTGAAATAAAATATTTATTTAAGTAAATTACTATTTAAATATCAAATTCTGTGCAATAGCATTTTATTAAATAAAAATTTATTTTTATTAAAAAATCAGATATGCTCTACATTGTGGGCCCCACAAATTCAGAAAGTTAATATCTATAGCAACATTTTGGAATGTTGCTACAGATACCTATGGGTGTTGCCATAGACCCAAATAGGGTTTTATTGCAACAATATTACTTATGTTGCCTTAGATAGTCAAAATGTTGCCTTTGAGGTCTAAGGCAAGGGCAAAAATTGCATCACCCTAAAAGTGTTGCCATAGACCTATGGCAACATTTTTCGGGCCTAAGCCAATATTTACGAACAAGCTGTAGATCTTCACTAGAAAATTGTCACAAAAAGGGGTTCAATCGAACAAGTCCAAGAGCTAACCGATGAAGTGAACGCGAGCATTTCATACCACTCGTTTTACTAAGTCGTTTAATTCGATTTATCATTCGAGTGAAGTAAAGGCTTGTATATACTAGTAGGTTAGAAAACGGTTGGAGAAAACGAACTTTATATTTTAAAATAGTGTTTGAAATCATTTGGAAGAATTACTACTAGTATTGAAGCCTTCATGTTTTTAAAGTGACAAGTCATAGAAATTGATTGTAGAATCAATAAGTCACAAAAGTTCACGTTCGAAGACGTAAATGAAATCCAAAGAAATCAACTCAAAATGCATCAAAGTAGAATTTCTGTTGAATGTTTTTCAGATAAGATCCCCTACGGAGGGGGGTCCAAGGGGGTGGCAACCCCCTAGGTGGGGGTGCGAGGGCAACGCCCCTGCTACGGTGTTTGACCTAAGGGGTACGACCTAGTGAAGACAAGCGGCCTCGAGAAGCCAAACGACCTAAGGGGTACGAGCGACTTAACAAGGTGGCCGAGCGACCTAACTGGAGCAAGCGACCTAACTGGAGCAAGCGACCTAACTGGGGCAAGCGACCTAACTGGAGCAAGCGACCTATAGGTCATGCGACCTAAAGGTGAGCGACCTAATGGTTGCAGGGTCGAGCGACCTAGTGGATACGCGACCTAACGTGGTTCGCGACCTAAGGTGGTTCGCGACCTAAGGGGTTCGCGACCTAACGTGGTTCGCGACCTAAGGTGGTTCGCGACCTAAGGTGGTTCACGACCTAAGGGGTACGCGACCTAACGTGGTTCGCGACCTAAGGTGGTTCGCGACCTAAGGGGTACGCAACCTAACGTGGTTCACGACCTAAGGGGTACGCGACCTAAAACCACGCGACCTATCGCTGTAAAGGCCAGCGACCTAAAGAGGTTATCTAAGCCGAGCGACCTATCGACTTATAGACCAAGCGACCTACGACTTATACTGGGACGAGCGACCTAAAGTTTGCTGAGTGATAGTAGGTCGGAAACGACCTAAGGCCATGCGAGCTAACATTCCAGAACGACCTAGTGCCAAAAAATCACCAAAAACACTGAAAATCGGGGCTTTTCGCCAATCCAATCCAAACCAAAAGAAAATGTTCATACAAATGCGATAGGGAATCATTTCCAACAATCCAATGACAGTTATAGTCAAGATGTGAGATTAAAAATCTCACCTTTTCACTAAAATGGATGAAGATGAAACTTGAAAGCAAGGAGAAGCAATCCAAGGCTTGAATCCAATATCTTCTACTTGAATTTGGAGTTGAATGTTGGATTTGCAATTGAATTTGAGTTTGGAGTTTTAATTTCCCATTCCCTCCTCCATTTTTGACAAAGCTTGAAGTGTTTGATAAAGTGAGGAAGAGGAGGTGGGTTGGGGCTGAGTTAAAGAAGATGCAGTCCAACCAAAGTCAAAGGCGGGGAAAAAGTGACGAAAATTCCACTTACTCCAAACATATCGAAGTTTACACTCAAAAGGATCGCAAACGTCATTTTGAACTCAACGGAGGTGGTCTCGAGTCCTAATTTGACCGTATGCAAAAAGTAGCTTTTCGGACTAACATCCGACTAACGATAAAATATTTAAATAAAATATTTCAATATAAAATCGATAAATATGCGGGTTGTTACATGAAAACTGAAACTTATATCAATATTTTAATTTTAGATCTATGTTTAAACATTCAAATCAAAACGTAATTTTTTTTGATTTGAATGTTTACATGTTTTTATTGTTTGCATTTTTATTGTAGTAGAAACTTACATATGATTAAATGATGTTTTGATAATAAATTGATTACAATTAATTTCTAAATTTGTTACCCTATTTGACATCACAATTATTCTTCTTTAACTATTCAAAGGATTTAAACATATTGCTTAGTTCAGTGTGTATCACCTTTTGTTTTATAATTATTTATTCATATAGGTTGAATCCTCTTAGATTCGTAAATTTATTTGTTCTTATCCTCTGCATCTTATTGTAACTGAAACCCACACATGATAAAATGATGTTTGGATAATAAATTGATTACAATAAATTTGTAAATATTTTACCTTATTTGACATGACTAATATCTTTCTTTAAGTATTCAAACGATTGTTAATATATTGCTCAGTTTAGTATGTTTCACTTTTGTTTTAATTTTTTTTTCCAGCTAGGTTGAAACTCTTTAGATTTGAAAGTTAATTTGCTCTTATTATCTGCGTTTTATTGTAATTGAAACTCACACATGATTAAAGGATGTTTTAATAATAAACCGATTACAATAAACTTATAAATTTGTTACCTATTTGACATGACTAATACTTTTTAAGTATTCAAAGGATTGTTGATATATTGCTCAGTTTAGTATGTTTCACTTTTGTAAAAAAAAATTCATATAGCTTGAATCTCTTGATTTAATTGTATGTGTGTGTGTATATATATATATATTGTTAACTACTTTAACTTTATATAAGTTCATAAGTACATCAATTTTTTTTAATCTTATATGGTTTATTTTGAATTAATCAAGAAGTTTTGGGATAATCTTTATATAGAAATAATTATATATATACATATATATACATATAAAACTTAATATTTATATTTCAAATTATATAGTTTAAATGCTTTACTAATATTGGATGATTTTAGCGAGGCACTAGTTTATGTATATGAATTATTTTTGGCTATTCCTATTCTAATGTCATAATGATTTATTGATTGCTAATTGAATGCTGCATAAATCAAGTTTGTCAAAAAGAGGAAGATGAATCATTCATCTTTGTCATCTTTTATTTTTTTCCTTTTTGTCCCTTATGTGATTGCCTTTAAACCTGTTCTTATTTATTCATATACATCATGTTATCAATTGATCATACTTGCCTTATGTTTAACTATTCTATCACACAATTAAGGAATGAATATATTTGATATATTCAAACCTAATTTTTATATCCCGTTATTTATTGTTTTAGAATCAAATTAATAAAACAAAATATGGTATTAAATAAAATACTGATTTTACTGAAAATAAACTAGATAATATTTAAATACATTTAGACTTCATAGTCCCATTAAAAATCCAAAATGGTATAATTTTTGAAATCCACCCATTTCTTCTACTGTGGGCTGCCCAGTTCTTTTCAATGGTATCAGAGCCTAGTAGCATGTGCGGTCTATATTAGTCATGTTAGGCTTAACTAATTAAGCTTGCGCACTTAGTACGGTATCTAAAAAGGTGATGTCTAGGATTGGAATTAGGTAATTAATTAAGTGCCCTGCCCTACCTGGTTACGTGGCTGGCCTAAAAGGTGATGTGAGCCCAAAGGTTGTCCCTAATAGAAAAGGCCCAATTCGAATTGGGCCTTGGGCTAATTTTCAAAATAGTTTTGAAAATTAAGACATGATTTTAAATTTAAAAGTTAAATTTGAAATAAAAATATATTTATTATAAAAGGTTATAATATAACATAAATTTTCAATGAAAATGTAATGAAAATTTCAAAATGTTTGAAACTGTTAATTTCAAAATTTAAAATTCATTAATAATATTAATAAAATAAATTAACTAAATGGGTTAATTAATTAATACTTGTATGCATGTATTATATATGTTGATATATGTTATGTTATTTTTAAGTGTTAAGATAACATAAGTATACATGTATGTAAGATAAATTTTGAAAGTGATATAATTTAATTAAAATTGTTTGATTAAATAAATTAATTAAAGGTTAATTAATTAAATAAAAAAAATTATGTATATATAAGATATACGTGTTATACTATAAAAGTTGTAGTATACACTATAAAGGTTATTATAGATATGTCCAATATAAATTTTGTATCGAAATACTAATTTAAAATTAATTAAACAAGATTTAATTAATAAAATATCATATATAGGACTATCATATAAGTAATATGAAATATAAAAGTTATATAACAATAAAACTTACATTATATGAATGTATAAACTAAAGATGGAACATTCAAAAAACCTAAATAGACTTAAGGATTAAATACATACGTAAACCTACATATACTGTGATTTCTGATGTGTTTGACACTTGAATCACTAGGGTATTTCTTAAGAAATACATTATTCCATAAGTCGTTATCACTCAATACAATATATTGAAGATTATGTGTGATAACCCAGATTTTGGAACATCTGTTAATTAATAATTAACTGGGTTAATTAATAGAAATACTGATTTTTATTTGGATTAATAAATGAAATTCTGATAATTAGAATATATCTGGATATGTATATAGAAGAATTTGAACTATAATAAATACTGACGTATAAATATCTAGATAAATATTCATTTGATAATATTTGTTTAATGATCCTCTTTAATAAATATTTATTTGGCAAAATGTATCTTTCAAAGCTAATCAAAATGTTTTCTATTTATAATGTATATAATGGTATATATATTGTAAATAGGAAGTCTTTAATTTAATAAGAGCTATGTTTTCAAATTATAATATATATGTATATATATATTGTGATTTGGAGTTATGTTTTAAAATTTCAATATAATAATTTTCAAAACTAATGTTGAAATGTTTTCTATTTAAAATGTATATATTTGTATATATTGAAATGGAAAAATATTGGTTTGAATTTAATAAAAGTGTTTTCGAACTTTAAATATATACATAGTTTATAATTTAGAAATTATAATTTAACATAATACTTTTCAAAGGGTATTTGGAATTTAAATTTTTAATAACAAAAACAATTTCTTATTTATTTAAAAGATATATTTTAGCTTAAGTTTAAAATAAGATTTAATTAAAAGCACATTTTTTTCTTTGTTTTCAACAATTCTTTCATTTTTTAAAATTCAAACATAAGACAATTTGGTTTGTAAAAATATATAGAGTTAAAATAAAATTTGCAAAATGTATGTTATATTTCATTGGATCAAAACATAAGTTATTTATAAACAAATATTTACATAAATTCAAAATTATATATTTATTAAAATTTAAAAGCTTATGTATATAAAAACATTATATACATGTAAATATTACATAACTATATATATATGGCTTAAATAAATTAATAAAAAGACAAGTTAACACTTGTAAGTATATTAAAGTGGTTTAAAGACATTTGTAAAAATAAATGCATATGTGTAAGCAAATTAACACATAAGAGGACAAATGGCAATATTTCTCTTTGATAATTAAATTTAAAAATTTAAAAATTATGAAAGAAGAAAGAGCTGTTTTTACCTTTCAGCTCTAAATCTATCTTTTCTTCATTTCAACTAAAAATAAAATTCAAGATCAAAGAAAACAAAAATGGAAACCAAAATCTGTGACAAGAAAATAAAGCTAGATTCAACATCAATGCAAAATCCTTTAATGCAACCGGAGATCAACAGCAAGTAATCAAAGAAATCAACAAGCAACAACTCAAAGATCAATTCCAGATTAAAATTCAACAAAAGCAAAAGAAGTTCAATATGAAAACAAGTCTGGAAATAAGAATCTTCTTCTCTGTTCTCTGTTTTACAATGACAGGTGAGTAAACACTTTTGTTTAGGCTAAGTTAATGGTAACTTGATGCATGTGTAAATCATTGAATGTTATGATATGAAGTAGGCTTGCATGATAGTGTAAATATGACAGCAGGTATATAATAAATATGTGAGTAAGTCTGGATATATATCTCTCTGTTTTTTTTAGTTAACAGGTTAAACAAAGTATAAACTCAATCTCTCTTCCTCTGATTCTTGTTTCTGATGTTGTTTTAAACAAAAAGCTTTAAGCTTAACAAGATCTTGATTTCAAGAATATATTTTAGTAAAATAAGTTTGAATATCTTTTGGAAGTGAAAGAGACAGTAGAAACTCTTTAAAAATATGTTAAATTCAAACTTTATAATTA
Organism: Allium fistulosum; assembly: GCA_030737815.1. NCBI lineage: Eukaryota > Viridiplantae > Streptophyta > Magnoliopsida > Asparagales > Amaryllidaceae > Allium > Allium fistulosum. The sequence continues at coordinate 340,612,657 of CM060907.1, forward strand.
TCTGAATTACCTATGTAACCTAAATCACCATTGGAAATCTCGATTTTTAAAACAAAAATCATGAATTTTAATTTGGGTTTGAAGTGGCATTTCGGTAATGACTAGGAAAGTGTTTATGGGAAATTTCTGGTGATCGAAGCTTAGGGCAGAGTCGTGACTGTTGCCGGAGGTAGCTCGAAGGTCGGGAAGTATGGGAAAATTGTTTGTTGAATTTTTTTAGTTCGTCGTGGATGATGAACGATGGCAATTTAGGGTTTTTGAGAGCAGTTGGTTGTCGTTGTTCCTCGAGTTCGTGCTTCATACGGGTTGGATCGGAACCGATCGGAGGAGGCTAGATCAACGCGTCGTATCATGGAGCAACTCTAGGTGGATGAGCGAGCTCTCTGGTAGTCGAGATCGTCGAAGCAAAGCGTTTATGGTTGATCGAGTTGGGTTCCTATATGCATTGATTTGCTCGTTTTTGAACGACGGTGAGATTTAGTGACCTGGGTGTTCGTGGTGATGGAGGAGAGCATCTTCGACTTGCTGGTGATCAGAACAATGGCCGGAGGTGGCCAGGCCTCGTGTGCACGTGCACACGTACATGTTGGGTATGAGTGTTGTTGTGGAGTTTGGGGAAGGAAGGTGTTCTCGGGTTTTGACTCGGGGAAAACGTGGATTTACTCGAAGTCGGAATGATGAGGGAAATACTCGGGGTTAGCTCAAGAAAAGTGGAAGGCTGCTCGGGTTTCTTTTAAAGCAAAGCAAGTTTTAAATTAAGGTTTAAAGTATATTAAAAATGAATAAGTTTCAAAAGAATTATTAACCAAGTTTCCAAAGCAAAGTTTTTAACAAGTTTTCGAAACAAGTTTTCTTTTAAAATTCGAATGTGATTTGAAAGTAATTTGATTTGGTTTTGAAAATAATTTTATATTAGGTTAATTATAAATTAAATCTCTAAGTGGTTTTTAAAATGAAATTTAATGATTTAATTAATTTAAGGGATAATTACTTAATTAATAAGGAGTTAATTAATTAAAGATTAATTACCTAATAATTAAATGCTAATTAATTAATGGTTAAAGGATAATTAATTTATGTAATTAATTAGAGAATTAATTTATGTAATTAATTAGAGAATTATTAATTAATGATAAATTAACTAATGTAATTAATTAAAAGAATAATTAATTAATGAAAGTAAATTTGAGGATAATTAATGAAAGTAATTAGAGGTTAATTATTTAATGGAAATAATTAAGGACTAATTTCTTGGTGTAATTAATTTAAGGATTAATTAATATATTAAGGGAAATTACTTAATGTAAGGATTTATTTAATTTATGAAATTAAAGGGTTAATTAATTTATGTAATTAATTAAGTATCATAAATTAAGTATCATTAATTAATGTAATTAATTATAGTATAATTAATTAATGAAGGTTAATTAATGAGAATAGTTAAAGGATAATTAATTTATGTAATTAATTAAAGGCTAATTACTTAATGTAATTTAAGGATGATTAATCAAAGGTGATTAATTAAGGTGGATAATTAGAGATTGATTAATTAATTTGTTTATAATTAATTAATGTTAAGTAAACAGGTTTAAGAGTAATTAAAGTAATTAGTTTAATTCAATGGTGGTTAATTAAATTAATTAGGAATGGTGTGGATGATCAATCTTGTTTATGGATGATTAAATTGAATTCATTAGATTATTTGATATATCTATGTGATTGAGATGCCCTGTGATTGAGATGCTTTAGATAAATTGTGATAATGTAAAATATCTATTTGTGATAGAATTGCTATGTGAATATGATATCCTGAATATAAATTGAATTGTTTAAACTTAAAACAATTTGGCTTAAAAGATAACATTTGATTCGAAGAGACCGGGGTCGGGTATCAGTAAATACCCGAAACCACTTCGATTTGAAATCTTCTAAAATTCTTTATAGATTTGATATGTGAAATCAAATATGTTGGAATGGAATAAATGATATAAAGTTGGCCATTTAATCGGAGTAATAATGCTTAGATATAATTGTAAGATGTATATTTGGCTATGGCAAGTAAAAACTCGTAATAGGGTATGAGTTACCCAGGGTTTTATATAAGTTCTATGAATTGAAATTTCATGTTAGATGAGTTTACTCACGCTGGTTTCCAGCCTGACTCGGGTGTTACTTGGATGTAATACTCGGGTCAGACCGAGTATTACAAATTTCAGGTAAGGACGTTCTGGATCTCAGGAGGCGAGCTGGATGGCAGGAACGTATGGAGTATATTCCGCTATGATATATTATAGTTGTCAGAGACATGTTAACTCTAACTGTCTAGTATATTTATGAATGTTGTAACTCTGATGTATTAAAATGTAATTAACAAATACAGTTTTCTTTGTATAACTGATATTATTATTTGATATTGTATTTTGATCCGCTGTGAATGTGAGAATCTGTGTCTTGTTCTGTTTCTTTCTTCTATCTCTTTTCTTTTCTTCTAACTATCTGGAATTTTCGGGTTCGAAATTTCCAGGTCGTTACATTTGGTATCAGAGCTGAAGGTTAAGCAAGAACCTTGGCTCTGTTGGGATTACTCGTTAAGAATAGGGTCAATAGTACCCTAGAACGAGTTGAGTGTATATATATATATATATATGAGAGCGTACTTGTTATTTTCTTTTATAAAGATTTTAAAATGGTTTAAAATTTAATGATATTTATAAGTTATCTTTTGATTTATATATATATAGAAATAATTTTTCTAATTATTAAATATATTAATGAAATTGGTTGTTGAATCATTGAAATTAAATAAAATAATGAGAATTAAGTGGTAATAATAATAATACAACCAAATTGAAATTGAATAAAGATAAGTTTGAAATGGATCCAAACTAAAATTAAAATTTTGAATTTGTAGAAGTGTTATCAGAATAAAGATAATAATGAAATGATTTCCAGATATGATAATCTTGGTTATTATCATAAATGTTGTTGTGTTTAATAATGAAATGTTGTTAATGATTAAGTAAAATGAAATGTTTTAGAGAAATAAAACTTTTAGGCGGGTATGACTTATAAATAGGAATTGAAGATGGTTTAAAATTGTGAAATTTTAAATCTAAATCCAAAAAACTTGAAATTGTTTTAAAGAAGTTTGTTTTGAATTAAAACCAAAGGTGGTTTAAAAATTTAAGGTATAACTTGGTGTGTAAAGGAAATAAATATCTATATTTGGAAATAAACTCTAAGGTTGAGTTTTGAATTTTCCTTGGGATGTGATGTGAAACCCAAAGTGAAGTAAGTTTTTAAACTTAAAGGGGAAAGATTATTAATCTGAAGTTTAAAATTTGAATGGGAATTCAAATTGTGTAAAGTTGACCGGATTAAGTAAATTTAATTTAACTTGGAGGAAGTTAAATAAGTTGAACGAATAACTTGAATTGGAAATTTCAAGATGAAATTTAAATTTAACTTGGATAGTTAAATGGTTAATTTAAATGGGAGTTATGAGTGATCTCAAAATGGGTTTGAGATCTGGAAATTGAAAATGGATAATAAATTAGAATCTGCAGATTAAATTGTTTTTGAATTCTTATTTGAACCTTTTAATATGTTAAGTAAAGATAATTTTAAAATGGAATTTTGAAATTTGAATTCAGAATTAAATGGTTTAAAGATTTAATTTGTTAAAATTAAAAATAAAGGTTGAATTAATTTAAAAATAAAGGAATTGTGATTTAAGGAATTAAATCAATATTTAAAATGTTTAACTCGAATTTATATAATTCGAGATGGTTTTAAGTTGAGATTTGAATAGAATTAGTTCAACTGAATTTGATTTGAATTAATTAGAATTGTGATTGAAGATGTATAAGTTTAAAAATTCAAATGGTGAATTAGAATTAAAATGATTTGAAATTGAAGCTGGTTCAATTTGAAATTAATCCAAATTGATTTGAAATAATTTGGAATTGTGATTAAAGTTGAATAAGTTTAAAAATCAAATGGAATTTGATTTGAATTTGGAAAGGAATTAAGGTTAATTCAACTTGAATTGGGATTAAATCAATTTCAATGGAAATTGAAGTATTAAGTCAATTTAAATGGAAGTGGAATTTAAATTGAATTGATGGGAAATTAATTGGAAATGGAGATTGGGAAATTAAATAGTTTGGCTCTGGATTATTTTCAAAAATAAATTGTTTTAATACAAATATATTTTTCCAAACTATTTACTATATAATCTTTCTTCTTAAACCCCAAACTATCTTATATTTATTTTACAATTATTTTGGAACTATTTAACTATTTTGAAACTATCTTATAAACTAATTACTATTTTTCAGTTACTTATATCTAATCACTATTTAAAAAAACTATTTTGCAATTATCTAACTATTTTATACCTACTTAACTATTTTACAGCTATTTTACAAACTAATAACTATTTTTCAACTACTTATCTATTTTAAACTTTTTCAAGCTATTTTTAAATTTAAAATTGGTCAGAGTTCAAACTGTTTGAAATTGAAGTAATAACTCAATTGGAAATGGAAGGCAATTGAGAATAAGTGAATGGAATTAAAGGAAATGTGAATAGAAAAGGAAATTGATTTGGCTAATAACCAATAAAGATAACTACGTAGGATATACGTATATTATTCTATTCCCATAGTGATTTGATCCAGATTCGAATACAGAATTTCGAGATAATATTATCGATCCAAGTTGGGATTTTTCGCTCGATTTTCGACGGCGAACCTGGATATGGATTGTTGATTGGTTCTAGATATTCTCTATCATAGTTGTGACTATGCAAGGAGAATGACGGTTTCTGATCAAGAAACCAGATCTGAGTCCGCACTAGGAAGTCGGGTGGACGATACTAGTTCGGAAGAGAAATTGTGTGATCAAAGAGCGATCAGATTGATATTGCATATGGATGATATGTGTACATCGTACGGGTTTGAAGGAAATTGATATTAAAATTTTATGGATGAGGATTGTAAAATGGTCTTTGAAATGAAAAGTATATTTGTGAAATATAATGGAATTGGATATTTCTTTGGTTGAAATTTACCTTATGGAGGTAAGTAAATGGTAAATAACTTTATAAAGAAATCAAACTTGAATATTTGATTTGATAATAAATAAAGTTATATTTTGTAATATGATAAACTTTCCTTATTGAATCTAGCCAGAATAAAAAGGGTTTTGAAATATTTGAATTGTAAAAGAGGTTTTATACAAGTTTGAAATGATCCAAAGATTTTCAAAGTTATATATATCTATATATATAAAGGATCTTATGAGAATGATTTTGGAAAAGGTTTTGGGAACCTATGAATTGGAAAAGGCTTTTGATTTTTGGGAAAATCAATTTTGGGAATTTGGAAAGCCTAGTTTGAGAATTATCGATTTTGTGTAAGGGAGATTTTGATATAAATCATAAAGGATATGATTTGAAGATGCTATAAGTGTATAGTATAAAGTGTTTTTGAAAATAGCTCTGGGGAAAAAGGCGCTCCCTTGAAATGAACTTCTCAGGAGTGCCACTGGGTGGTACTGCCTTGAGCCCCAAGGGGGGTTTCTAAAGTTGATCCTGTGAGGAGTCCGGACAAAACTAGTTCCTGAGGATTATTTGTGTAGCGAAAGTCGAGGGGCTGGTGCCCACAGAGGCATTTGGGTTATGCTGTGATGACAGTTTAACTCGATGTCACTGCGATCTACTGCAGACCATAGCGAAAATCATGTGTGCCGCTGAGAGCCAATAGTCTGCGTTTGATTTTATATCGGTAGACTGTGACACTATGGTAACATAGAGAAAGTCGTTTGTGCCGCTGAGAGCCAACAGTCTGCGTTTGATTTTATATCGGTAGACTGCGACCTATGTGGAGAAGTTTCATTTTGACAGCGAAATCGTGTGTGCCGCTGAGAGCCAACAGTTACATGGACTTTTGCTGCGACGGCAACGTAACCCTGGATGTAACTGCGATCTGTTGTGGGTTCCATGGTGTAATCAGTTACATGGACTTTTGCTGCGATGGCAACGTAACCCGTGATGTAACTGTGACCTTGGATGGGGGTGATGATTTCCAGAGCATTTTTACCAAAGATATTTCCTCTATTTTCAAAACTATTTTCGATATTTTCAAATAAAGTATTTTCTAAATATTTTCACTGGGTGTTGAAAATGAGTCTGCTAAGTACTTATAGATTTTCAGTCTTACGCCTGATCAACGTATGACCGAATTTTTATGAGAATGAGGATGGACTGGTTGAGACATCGAGTTATAAAATGTATTTTTATAAAACTATTTTGGCAATATTATATAGATTTTAAAGTGTTTTAAAATATTCAAATAGAAAACATAATTGATATTAAGTATTGAATAAATTCTGGATTCGTTCCTTTTCGAGGACGAAAAGATTCAAAGGGGAGAGGAATGTGATAACCCAGATTTTGGAACATCTGTTAATTAATAATTAACTGGGTTAATTAATAGAAATACTGATTTTTATTTTGATTAATAAATGAAATTCTGATAATTAGAATATATCTGGATATGTATATAGATGAATTTGAACTATAATAAATACTGACGTATAAATATCTAGATAAATATTCATTTGATAATATTTGTTTAATGATCCTCTTTAATAAATATTTATTTGGCAAAATTTATCTTTCAAAGCTAATCAAAATGTTTTCTATTTATAATGTATATAATGGTATATATATTGTAAATAGGAAGTCTTTAATTTAATAAGAGCTATGTTTTCAAATTATAATATATATGTATATATATATTGTGATTTGGAGTTATGTTTTAAAATTTCAATATAATAATTTTCAAAACTAATGTTGAAATGTTTTCTATTTAAAATGTATATATTTGTATATATTGAAATGGAAAAATATTGGTTTGAATTTAATAAAAGTGTTTTCGAACTTTAAATATATACATAGTTTATAATTTAGAAATTATAATTTAACATAATACTTTTCAAAGGGTATTTGGAATTTAAATTTTTAATAACAAAAACAATTTCTTATTTATTTAAAAGATATATTTTAGCTTAAGTTTAAAATAAGATTTAATTAAAAGCACATTTTTTTCTTTGTTTTCAACAATTCTTTCATTTTTTAAAATTCAAACATAAGACAATTTGGTTTGTAAAAATATATAGAGTTAAAATAAAATTTGCAAAATATATGTTATATTTCATTGGATCAAAACATAAGTTATTTATAAACAAATATTTACATAAATTCAAAATTATATATTTATTAAAATTTAAAAGCTTATGTATATAAATACATTATATACATGTAAATATTACATAAATATATATATGGCTTAAATAAATTAATAAAAAGACAAGTTAACACTTGTAAGTATATTAAAGTGGTTTAAAGACATTTGTAAAAATAAATGCATATGTGTAAGCAAATTAACACATAAGAGGACAAATGGCAATATTTCTCTTTGATAATTAAATTTAAAAATTTAAAAATTATGAAAGAAGAAAGAGCTGTTTTTACCTTTCAGCTCTAAATCTATCTTTTCTTCATTTCAACTAAAAATAAAATTCAAGATCAAAGAAAACAAAAATGGAAACCAAAATCTGTGACAAGAAAATAAAGCTAGATTCAACATCAATGCAAAATCCTTTAATGCAACCGGAGATTAATAGCAAGTAATCAAAGAAATCAACAAGCAACAACTCAAAGATCAATTCCAGATTAAAATTCAACAAAAGCAAAAGAAGTTCAATATGAAAACAAGTCTGGAAATAAGAATCTTCTTCTCTGTTCTCTGTTTTACAATGACAGGTGAGTAAACACTTTTGTTTAGGCTAAGTTAATGGTAACTTGATGCATGTGTAAATCATTGAATGTTATGATATGAAGTTGGCTTGCATGATAGTGTAAATATGACAGTAGGTATATAATAAATATGTGAGTAAGTCTGGATATATATCTCTCTGTTTTTTTAGTTAACAGGTTAAACAAAGTATAAACTCAATCTCTCTTCCTCTGATTCTTGTTTCTGATGTTGTTTTAAACAAAAAGCTTTAAGCTTAACAAGATCTTGATTTCAAGAATATATTTTAGTAAAATAAGTTTGAATATCTTCTGGAAGTGAAAGAGACAGTAGAAACTCTTTAAAAATATGTTAAATTCAAACTTTATAATTATCTGAATTACCTATGTAACCTAAATCACCATTGGAAATCTCGATTTTTAAAACAAAAATCATGAATTTTAATTTGGGTTTGAAGTGGCATTTCGGTAATGACTAGGAAAGTGTTTATGGGAAATTTCTGGTGATCGAAGCTTAGGGGAGAGTCGTGACTGTTGCCGGAGGTAGCTCGAAGGTCGGGAAGTATGGGAAAATTGTTCGTTGATTTTTTTTAGTTCGTCGTGGATGATGAACGATGGCAATTTAGGGTTTTTGAGAGCATTTGGTTGTCGTTGTTCCTCGAGTTCGTGCTTCATACGGGTTGGATCGGAACCGATCGGAAGAGGCTAGATCAACGCGTCGTATCATGGAGCAACTCTAGGTGGATGAGCGAGCTCTCTGGTAGTCGAGATCGTCGAAGCAAAGCGTTTATGGTTGATCGAGTTGGGTTCCTGTATGCATTGATTTGCTCGTTTTTGAACGACGGTGAGATTTAGTGACCTGGGTGTTCGTGGTGATGGAGGAGAGCATCTTCGACTTGCTGGTGATCAGAACAATGGCCGGAGGTGGCCAGGCCTCGTGTGCACGTGCACACGTACACGTTGGGTATGAGTGTTGTTGTGGAGTTTGGGGAAGGAAGGTGTTCTCGGGTTTTGACTCGGGGAAAACGTGGATTTACTCGAAGTCGGAATGATGAGGGAAATACTCGGGGTTAGCTCAGGAAAAGTGGAAGGCTGCTCGGGTTTCTTTTAAAGCAAAGCAAGTTTTAAATTAAGGTTTAAAGTATATTAAAAATGAATAAGTTTCAAAAGAATTATTAACCAAGTTTCCAAAGCAAAGTTTTTAACAAGTTTTCTTTTAAAATTCGAATGTGATTTGAAAGTAATTTGATTTGGTTTTGAAAATAATTTTATATTAGGTTAATTATAAATTAAATCTCTAAGTGGTTTTTAAAATGAAATTTAATGATTTAATTAATTTAAGGGATAATTACTTAATTAATAAGGAGTTAATTAATTAAAGATTGATTACTTAATAATTAAATGCTAATTAATTAATGGTTAAAGGATAATTAATTTATGTAATTAATTAGAGAATTAATTTATGTAATTAATTAGAGAATTATTAATTAATGATAAATTAACTAATGTAATTAATTAAAAGAATAATTAATTAATGAAAGTAAATTTGAGGATAATTAATGAAAGTAATTAGAGGTTAATTATTTAATGGAAATAATTAAGGACTAATTTCTTGGTGTAATTAATTTAAGGATTAATTAATATATTAAGGGAAATTACTTAATGTAAGGATTTATTTAATTTATGAAATTAAAGGGTTAATTAATTTATGTAATTAATTAAGTATCATAAATTAAGTATCATTAATTAATGTAATTAATTATAGTATAATTAATTAATGAAGGTTAATTAATGAGAATAGTTAAAGGATAATTAATTTATGTAATTAATTAAAGGCTAATTACTTAATGTAATTTAAGGATGATTAATCAAAGGTGATTAATTAAGGTGGATAATTAGAGATTGATTAATTAATTTGTTTATAATTAATTAATGTTAAGTAAACAGGTTTAAGAGTAATTAAAGTAATTAGTTTAATTCAATGGTGGTTAATTAAATTAATTAGGAATGGTGTGGATGATCAATCTTGTTTATGGATGATTAAATTGAATTCCTTAGATTATTTGATATATCTATGTGATTGAGATGCCCTGTGATTGAGATGCTTTAGATAAATTGTGATAATGTAAATTATCTATCTGTGATAGAATTGCTATGTGAATATGATATCCTGAATATAAATTGAATTGTTTAAACTTAAAACAATTTGGCTTAAAAGATAACATTTGATTCGAAGAGACCGGGGTCGGGTATCAGTAAATACCCGAAACCACTTCGATTTGAAATCTTCTAAAATTCTTTATAGATTTGATATGTGAAATCAAATATGTTGGAATGGAATAAATGATATAAAGTTGGTCATTTAATCGGAGTAATAATGCTTAGATATAATTGTAAGATGTATATTTGGCTATGGCAAGTAAAAACTCGTAATAGGGTACGAGTTACCCAGGGTTTTATATAAGTTCTATGAATTGAAATTTCATGTTAGATGAGTTTACTCACGCTGGTTTCCAGCCTGACTCGGGTGTTACTTGGATGTAATACTCGGGTCAGACCGAGTATTACAAATTTCAGGTAAGGACGTTCTGGATCTCAGGAGGCGAGCTGGATGGCAGGAACGTATGGAGTATATTCCGCTATGATATATTATAGTTGTCAGAGACATGTTAACTCTAACTGTCTAGTATATTTATGAATGTTGTAACTCTGATGTATTAAAATGTAATTAACAAATACAGTTTTCTTTGTATAACTGATATTATTATTTGATATTGTATTTTGATCCGCTGTGAATGTGAGAATCTGTGTCTTGTTCTGTTTCTTTCTTTTATCTCTTTTCTTTTCTTCTAACTATCTGGAATTTTTGGGTTCGAAATTTCCGGGTCGTTACATTATGAACCTTCAATATAATGTTGTCCTCTACCATATACATATTAATAAATTACTTGCATACTCCTTAGTTGTTGAGCAAACTCAAGGTCGAAATGAGATTAGGACAAGGAAAAACAGGTTAGGAGTTGTATATGATACAACAGATAAGGAGTTATCCATCGTTTGTGGGGATATGATTTGTTGAGCAAACTCAATGTCAGAATACCAAGACAGACGAGTCCTAACACCCACTAGCGAAGTCGAAAAACTTTTATGTTTCATCTCAGGGTTTGAAGAAACATAGAAGACTAGTGGGAGTCTTTTTAGAAAAATGAAACGGTAACATTTAACCTTTCTAATATGTAAGAATATGTGCTAAATAATGTTATAATTATCTACATTGATAAATTTGTGCATTTAATATGATTAATAAAATGTTTATCAATTAACATATACAAATGAACTGAATTGAAAGTTGAAAAATGGTAATATAATACCCACTATAAAATTCCTATTGTATGTTAACATTTCAACACCCATGCATGTGCCTGATTTTACAACCACTGAATACATTCGTGGTTTGGTCACTTATGAATTTGTTTGGTCAAGACAATGTATTGCATTCTATAAGTTTCGAACTCTAAAAGCAATGCAAGACTATGGATATTTGATCCATACACAATTGCAAATAAATGTTATATGGTGAATGGTCAAAGTTTGTAATGTATAATATTTCGATGAAATTAGTTCATCTGGAAAACCAAATAAACCTTAATGTGAGATCGAATATTCAATCTGATTGATTACAAATGGGATCATATTGTGTTAATGTAACAAAAGACCAAAAAATACAAGATAGATAAAGGAACTCGATCGTTGAAATGTCATTTTGATCGGTTTATGTAAAGTGCAACATATTTGATGTCCATCTCAAGTGGATCGACATATCCAATAAATATTTAATACAAAGTCATAGGTGGCTATAGGATCTATCAGAACAAAATACAACAACTCAAATGTAAAACACATCACAAAACAGCAGATAATCACATATATACACACATATACAGATACATCACAGAGTATACAAAATGATACATCACATATGTGGTATGACGACCACAATACAAACATGAGTCAAAAGAATATACATATCAGAGTAGCAACAAAAGGACTACACAAAAGCTACAACAAAAAGTCCATGCGGGAGCAGATAGGCTAAGTCCAAATGGGTACCTAACTTGAAACACATCGGTCTGACTTGAGTATAAAATACACGGGTCAGTCTAGCTAAACGAATCAGTTTAAGAAGATAATCGATAGCATAAGCATAAGGCAAGGTGATAATCTTCTCAAGTGAGAAGGAATAATTCAAGGGTATATAGTTACTTAACATGACACAATCAAGTAGGTATAGTAATTTCAAACGATATAAGGATATCACTAAACATGAATGCAACTCAAAGGCAATAAAACTTCATAACAAATCTCACAATAAAAGCACGCCTCATCTCATTGGCATATCACAAAACATCAAATTTGGTTTAGGAGAAAAATATAACTCCAAAGAGGAGAAATCCCAAACCCGCCATGTCGGAAAACTCAAAAGCATTCTCAAAAGAGAAAACATCATCTCAAAATACACCATAAGGCAATCAAATATAAATCTCCAACATAGGAGAATATAATCCCGAATAAATGCCAAAAGGCAAATCTCATATAATAACACCAATAGGAAAATCTCAAATAATAACGCCAAAGGCAAATCTAATATAATGCCAGTGTAGGCAACTCGAATTCCCATAAGGTAATTGCCATATATTTATATATATATATATATAACGGCTCGAAAGGCCAACCATGAAAAACGCGATACGCTCGGGAAATCACAATAATCAATTAAATCATCTCAAAAGTTTTGCATGTGCTTTTGGCCGAAGCCTGCCAAGTACTACTCTCTCTCAAATAAGGTGCCACGTCTCTTAGACAAACGTCTCGAAGGACAACATCCCGAAGGACAAATGCGTCCCTTAGACAAACATCCCGAAGGACAAATACGTCACAATGGACAAATATGTAACGACCCACTATTTTGGACCATTCAAATCGACAATAATCCACACATGTCTGACTTGAAAAATTCAAAATAACAGATTGTAAATAAATTTGGAGCAAATGAAATCAAATACACAGAATCACAGACACAAAACATATCAGAATAACTCGCAGCGGAATATAAAAACCATAGTAGTTCATGAAGCTACTATAACAAACTCTCAAAACATAATACATAATATCTACTTGAAAACACATACAATAGAAATCTCAAATAAATAGAAGTTTATGAATACCAGAACTGAAATAGAATAACTGAACTGAAAGGAACAGATAACAAGACAAGCAGAATCTCCAGCGATTCCTAGCTCTAGAAAGAAATCCAAAGCTAAGCTGTAAATACTCAGGCTGACCCAAGCGTAAAGTAAAACACAAAACACTCGAGTCAGGACAATATATACTTATATAATGTAAACCAACTCAAGTGAACTGTAGTAGAAATGCACAATAACTCAAAGGATGCTTGGGATCGCCCATCCTTTAAGGATTAGTTAAACTATAAATTAAATACATCCCGTGGTTAAAATTTCAAAATGGTATTTTATACTTCGAAATCAAATATCATTTCAAAATTCAATATCCTTCAAAAATCCATTTCAAAATATCATATTTCAAAATAGTTTATATTTCGAATTACTTTATTTTAAATCATAAAAATGAAGTTATTATATTTAATAATTAAATTTCCAAAATTTTAATCTTTCAAAGTTCATTCGTTCACTTAAATTAATTAAAACAATGAAAATTCAACTTTCGCAGCATTTAGAAAATGCTACGGAAAGTCACATTTAAAACAATTCAATTTAACAAAAGACAACATTTAAAATGCTGTAATAGGGTTACATTAGTTTCAAATAAACTTAGTTAAATTCAACCATTATAACATTTACAAAAATGCTATAATAGCCTTTAATTAAATTTAGCCATTTTGTTCATTATTATCAACTATTTACAAATGTTGTATTATCATTTACATTAGAATTAATAGCATTTCAGAAATGCAGTTAATTAACTTCAAATATTCAGTATAATTTCACAAACAATTATATTTTTATATAAATCATTTTTAACTTATAAAATCATATAATTTCACTTTTAAAACAATCATTCAAATACTCTTATATTCATGATTTTATAAAGTTAAACCTCCATTCAAAAATCACAATTTAATAATAATTCAATTATTAAATTCCAATATTAAATTATAAATTCATTAAATTAAATTAACTTAACACTTAAGTTTAAATTTTCAAATATAACTTAATTCCATTTTTATTTACTTAACTTAAGATTCACTTTTAAGTCAAATTCACAAATTTCCAATTTTAGTTATATTTCAAAATTTCAACTTAAATATTCATTCATTTCACATTTTAACTTTATTCAAAATCATTCATATAATATAAAAATCATTTAAATTCACTTTAATCCAAATTATCATGAATTTATCACATTTCACATTTAATTTAAATTCCAATTATCACCAAATTAAAATTTCCCAAAATAACTTACATTTAAAATTTGTAATTTTACCATTAATTTATTTCACTTATAAATTTTCAGAAAATCAATAATGCTTTACGAAAATCATTTTTATTTAGTTTAAATCAAAATATTATAATATTTACATTTCTAAAATATTTTAAAAAAATTTATAAAACATATTTTAACAACGAGTCTGTATTTCATTTTCTAGCCTAGGTAAAGTGATACGGGTAATATATCATTTCAACCCGTAATTTACAAAGAAAACCCGGGTTTGATCATTTCAAACCCGCAAATCCCAAGTAAATGAAAATAATTGAAAATCATTCAGGCCTATCATTTCAGCCCATAACGATTTTCTCCTATTCTAAAGTCCGTTCGGGTATGTATCATTTCAACCCATAGTGATTCTAATCTAAAGGGAACTTGCAGTGTGATAAACTGATAAAAATAATAGAACAACATAATATAACAGTAACATATGATATAACAGGTGTTTAAGCATGTGCGAACATCATATAATAGTGACATAGCAAATATAATATGGTGATGCAATTTACAGATTCACATGTGATCGATTTACTATTAATATAAGTATAAAATTGTCTGGTGTAACGACCCAGAATTTCGAACAAATTTAATTGGAAATATTTAATTTATTTTAAATATTTGAACGATGATTTAATTTGAATCCCGATATAACTCTGAATTTTTACGAATAAACTTTGAAATTTAATCGATTTAAGTTGAATAAAAATTTGTATTTTCAATTTACAGTTGAAGAAAAATATTTCGAAAGTTTCTAAAATTCGTATTTATAATACTGAAGATAACAGAAGCTTCAGGATTGGATTTTAAAGTGTTTTGTTCAGTTTTGAAAATTTATCGTTCGAATCGAATTTAAAAATAGCCGTCCGAGGCACAGTCTCGGAATTCGACGAAACCAGTTCCATTGGATCCGTAATATTGTATTATTACTGGATTCCAAATTTCGTATTTTTCGGGATTGTTATGTGAGCGTACGGTGAGAAAATGCATTGAAATATAATCGAATTCAGTTTAAATTTAAATTTAAATTGGTCAAAATCAAACCACTGTTCCCTCCTTAAATCACGCCGAAGATCACGAGAATTTATCGTGAAACCCATACCTCTTTCATTTTTTAAAACATCTCGTCCTCATCTCTTTTCAGTTTTGAAAATCGAACGAAACAAAAGACAATGGCAGCCGAGTTTCCCCCTCTCCTCTAATTCGTTCACGAAATCAAAACAATTTATGGCCGAAGCAAATTTCGTTCGAATCCAAATCTCATGGCGGCCTCTATTTCGCGATAAAAAAAAAATGAAGGAAAAGAGGGACCGCGATGTCACCACTGACGAGCTAGGGCACGCTTAAATCGATGGTGGTGATTCGCGTTTGGGCATGCGCACGTCGTGGTCTGGGGGAGGAGCAAGATCGCTCGGGGTGAAGGCAATTGGAAGTCGCGATGGCGAAGTATTGGTGGCGATTCACGGAGTCGATTGCGGCAGCGATGGGCGATCACGAAGCGGAGTCACGATTTAGGGTGACTCGCGATTTTCTTTCACCGATGATGCTAGGGGGCAGCAGCCGCTATCGCGATCGAGTTGGAGGTTCGCGGCGGCAGGTGGTTCGCGAGGGAGATGGCGGCGACACGTCAGTAGGAGGGGATCGATTTACAGGAAATGGTATAAATTTCTACTGTTTGATTTTAAAGTAATTAGCATGTTTTAATCAGAATTTTTTATACAGTTTATATATTTTTATATGCTTCCAGAAATTAAATTAAAAAAAAAAAATAAACTGTTGATTCTCATTTCGTTCATTAGAGGATTTAAACAGTAGGAGAAATAAAAACAATTCTGTTTAAAATATATATAGATAAACTTTGGAAGAAGAAAAAAATAATGTTTTAATTTACGGTTAGATTTTCAGTAAAGCATAAAGATAAGAATTTGTATAACAGTTAGTTAATTAAATTTATTAGAGTAAATTTAGTTTAACTCATTTATTAAAAAGAAATATTTGAAAGATAATATAAATGAATTATAATGTTTAAAGTATATGTATATAATTTTTATACAGTAAAGAAAAGTATGTAAATATGAATATATCCATACAAAAATATATAGTGGAATATAATTAAAGTAATTTTACTTAAGACAAAATTTAAAAGTATTAGTTTAAAAATCAAAATTGTTAGTTACTTAAATTTATAAGAGAAAATTGGGTTTAAGAAATTTAATTTTTAGTATAAATTTAGTAAAGCTATTAAATGGGAATTTATCATTCGATTTGTTCGAATTTAATTAAATTATATAATTGTTTGTTACAAGGTTTAAAATTGGAGAAAACAAACGAGACTGGAAATAGGATGGCAAATTAAAAGCTAAGGTGAGATCTTCTCACTCAGATTTATAATTGAATTTGCAGTTATTGATTGATTTGTTTGAATGTGCTATTAGATATGATAGGATATATCTATATATATAGCAGTATATACATATTGGCATATGTATATATTGGATTGATTGATTTCCCGCCTCGTATAGCGGATGAGACCCTATTGCGCCGTTAGTAAGCGGATTTATAAAAACCTATATACCGCGATAATTCCGTACTGGAGCGGAATTGGTATTGTGCTAACATCTTTGGATGCAGGGAAACAGGTTGGAGGGATCCAACTGGACCCCTCAATATTGTTGTGAATTTTTTTTTTTTGTGATATGATAATTCTGTGAACGATTATATTGACACGACCGATGATATTGATGATCGGGAATTGTTTGAAAATAAAAAAAATTGGCCGAATGGATGTTTGATATCATTGGATTCCAAAATATACGAAATTGGATTTTTGAAATCAAAATAGAAATTTCTAAATGAATCAATTTTAGAAATTTAATAATTTTGAAGAAAAGAATTTAAAAGTATAAAAGTTGATTTTTATAGTATTATCGAATAAATTCCAGAATAAAGTGAAAATGCTAAATAAATGGATTTCATAAAACAGTGATTTTAAATTGAAGAAATTAATTTAAATTTGTATTTTT
This sequence comes from Allium fistulosum, assembly GCA_030737815.1. Classification (NCBI taxonomy): domain Eukaryota; kingdom Viridiplantae; phylum Streptophyta; class Magnoliopsida; order Asparagales; family Amaryllidaceae; genus Allium; species Allium fistulosum. Next base: position 340,630,024 of record CM060907.1, read on the forward strand.
AAATAGATTGGAAGAAATGATTGAAATTTATTTTCTTAAAAAGGAATTTATTTAAAAGAAGATAAGTTGGAAATCCAATTAGAAATTTAATTGGTAAGTTGAAACGATTTGGGAAATCAATGTAAAATGATTTCAATTTAAAGAATCCCATTTAAAAACAGGATGTTGAGGAATTTGAGAAAAATAAGGAATTTATTTAGTAGTGATAAATAAAATTAGCAATCAATCTGTAATTGATTTAATATTTGGAAATGGAATCAGTATGGAAATTTTATTTTAAAGTTGAAAATAAATTTAGAAATCAATATTGAAATTGATTTGGTATTGAAGTTTTAATAAATGGAGTTGGGATTTATAAAAGTTGGTTATAAATCCGAAAGCACTTATTTTGGTAAGTAGAATATAAAAGTTGATAAAAAGAAGATTATAAGTCGAAGTGTGATTAAAATAGAAGTAGAATTTATAACCGTGTTTATAAATTCGAAATCGATTGAATTTGATAAATTAAATATAGAAGATTATCAAAGTAGATATATTCGCGATCTTGGATAGCGAATTTCTATTGAAATGAAAATGTGTAGAAAATAATTGGAATTGGATTAAATGAAGTATATTCACGATTTTGGACAGTGAATATATTTTTGAAGTAGAATGGATATGGTTTTGGGAAAATGATATTATAAAAATGAAGTAACTGTTTTAAAAGATGTTTTAAAACGTGTTAAGTATCGAATACATAGATTTCAACATTCATTGTTGAAATAGACGTTTTCGAAAAAAATAAGGAAATGGTAGACTATAACACTACTGTTATAGTAAATGATTTCCGAAAGGAAATGTTTTTATCTAGTATTGGGATTTACATATCTATTTCAATTTCGAATCCCTATACTAGTGATTTTTGAGTCGTCGTAACGATGTTTTACGTAACATTCGTTTTGACTCAAATAGATGTTGAAATTTATGATTTCCTTAAAGAATGAATATATACTTAATTTGATTTAAGTATATCGAATATTTTCTAAGTGTTGAAAATGAATGATTTGGGAATTACTTATTTTTAAATAAGTATGGAAATGCTTTTCCAATATGAAATGAACTGTTTTGAGATTTTATCTTTTCAAGATAAATTGAAATGTGGAATTTGATTTGAAATTATTTTCAAATGATTAAGTGTGGAAATTTTATATCTAGTAAAGATATTTAGGAAGATGAAATAATTTGGGAAAATTATTTGGAATCTGATGATGTTACGCATCTTTATTGATAGTTAAATAACCGACTATCAATAATTACCTTTAGATAGGTATTTGTTGTGAATTGGATGAATTTGAATGCCACACTTATTTTTGAATAATCGCTCACTATTCGGGTTAGCCGGGAAAGGACCATGGGGTCGTATAACCCATTCCGAATATGTGATACGTCGTTATGAATCGCATTTGAAGACCGGTGTTGAAGACCGGATATTTTTGAAAACGGAACGATTACCGTCGAGTTACTCTACACCGACTGATCTTCGGTTTAGAGGTTTTATCACCCTTAGTGACGGGAAGTCCTGACGTGATTGAAAATTATCCGGAAATGCAAGGGCTTCGTGAGAAGTGCCTTCGGTTCTGTTCGATCCCGGAACAGACTTATATGGATCGTGTGTCTGACGTTACAATTTGAGATATAAAGCTGATTTCTTTCAAATACATTTCTGTTGGTGGCGGAGAATTTATTCTCTTAGCTTAACACCCTTCTCTGAGACGTACGAGCTCAGAGGTTATGTAGTTGAAATTTATCAGCGATATATCCCAATTTGGTAACGTGGCATACTGAGTGTTGCTGTGAAATGATCAGTGTTTGATCATTTGTGATATGATCATTTGTTTGATCTTATATCTTTGTGATCATAGGTTGATCATTTTGTTTGACCCGAAGCAGGGCTTTTTATAGAAAGCGTAGCTTTGTGGACGAGACTTCGTCGAGCCTCACACCCCGGAAATGGTCGAAACAGGACGAATGCAGCAAGGTTCTAGGGAGTAGCGCCCCTTAGTGTATGTCATTCCTTCTGGATAAAGGTGGTATCATGGTATGGAGCCCAGATACTTAACCTCTGTGGTTACTGCATTATTATTTTCTATGTGGTTTGTTGGAAATCGGGGATCCTCGGGAAGATCGGTGACGATCGGGGGATGGCATACGCGTGTCAGTAGTTACCTATTTTTGCAGAGGTAACCCGGCCTTGTGTTGGTAGAGATCCGGTTAGGTTCTCGGGTCGTCTATTCCAGGGACGTACCCATCGTGGATAGGAAGTTCCTTAGCCTGACCATTTGTTGGAAATCCAAAGAAACAATACGAGCTTTTACGATTTCAATTGTATAACCTGTCTCCTCAGGAGGCAGCTATAGCAGGCATAATATAATGGTACCTATGCTGGCTAAGATTTATATTCTACTTTCGAAATGTTTTCCACTATGCACTAGTAATAATATCAAAAGTGATTTGATTTTGCGTAGTAAGCATCTTTGACTAACATAAGAAGAAATCTCCTCCAAGTCTGCGTTTGCATTGTGTGTGTGGTGGGAGGTCTTATGGTAGTTTCATTTTCCAAAAGCATTGCGAATTGACATTAAAGTTTTCCTGTTGTTTATTTTAAAGAATAACTGTTTTACGATCTCACACCAGTCACCATGACTGACTCGAAGTTTATTGTTCCCTTCTAAACTCTGGGTGCCCACCAATTTCCACACGGGCAGTCTAGAGTTAGATTATTAGGTTATCTGGATATTCTGGAGCTTGGAGATAAGCTGGAGTTCGAGGCGTAGTATTTGTATCTGATAGTATTTATTCCGCTGTGTATTCTGTATGAGGACAAGTTTATATAACTGTCCATTGTTGTATATTGACTCTGATTGATGTATATATAAACTGATATAGCTCTTTGTTTTAAAAGACTAGTGTTTAATTATTATATATTGTTCCGCTGCGATGTGTAAGATTCTGATATTGTTTTCTGTCTGATGTTGTTCAGTTGTTCTTCTTCTTTCTTTCTTCTCCTTTTCTTCTATCTTCTTCTTCTTCTACTTTTTCTTTTTCTTAAAACCATAACTTTTCGGGTTTCCGGCATTCGATGGCTCAGCAGTCGATAAAGTGAGTATCGATGTTGAATTTTCGAAAGTCGAAAATTTTCGGGATGTTACAAGTGGTATCAGAGCATATGGTTAAGCGACAACCCTGCTCTGTTGGGTGTTACTCATTACAGATAGAGTCAGCAGTACTCTAGAATGAGTTGAGTGTAATAATAGATATGAGCGCGTATTTGTTATTTGAATATAAAATTGTTTTATATTGTGATGATTGATTTGTTGAGTGGTATATGGATTCTGGTCAATACGAGTAATTAACGATCATTGATAGGGATCTCTAAACACTTGAATAGAACAATTCGGCACAGTATTGTTTTGAAATAGGGTAAATGAGATAATTTTACCCAAAACTATTTTTGTATGGAAAAGAAATGATTTTCTATGAATTATCATAGTATATGGATGTTTGGTTGTTAGGAAAGTGATGATATTGAAATGTTATCATTACTATTGAAATTGAATAAGAAATTGGAATCGTAATTCCAAAGTTAAGAAATAAATTCACATACAAATGAAATTTGAGAATATAAATTATAAATGTGAATTGTAATTTAAAACGGAATTCCAGAGAAGTTTTTGGAAATGTTTTGAAAAGAATTTGAAAATTTTGGAGATTTGGAAAGTTTAAATCATTTTTGATTTAAAAATGAATTTCAAAGGTTTGAAAGGTATTTTGAAGGAATGAAAAGCTCTAAACTCTTTTCGGTCGCTGGAAAATAACTTCGATGATGACCGCGGCATCATTGGTGTTCATTTTCGGGTTTCCAAAAGAGAAATTACTGCCAAATTGTTTTTAAATGGAAATGTTTGGAAAATCTGGATTTTGTTTTGGAAATTAAAAGGATAATTTGAATTGTTTTCAAATGGTTTTGAAAAAGTTGAAACGACTCTGGAATCCTATTTAAAATACTTACGAAATATTAATAAGTTGATAACTTATAGAATATTTGAAATTTGATTAGAATGAAATTCAAAGTGAAAACGAATGAATTAGAGAATGAATGAATAAACTGCGATTGCAAGTGCCAGAAAATGAAATTGAATGTTAAGTTCATTTTGAATTTGTAAGTAAATGAGACTGAATGGAATTCAAATAAAATTGAAAATGTGAATAATAAGTTCAAATGAATGTGAAATGAAAAATTGAATGAAATTGAATATGTAACTTCAATGGTGAAGTAAAGATGATATAAGAAGTATATATTGAAAATTTGTAATCGAATTTGCAAAATGATTTGAATGCTGTAACTAGATATAATGGCTAGTAGGATATACAGGTGTATAAAGGGATTGGAAAATTTATTTCACAGATAATTTGAATGGCTCGACAAAAGGTACGTATTTGAGTTTTAATATGAGTTTTTGATGATTTCTCTCTAGCCGCTTGGCTTTTTCTTTTTCTTTTTGAAATCTGAGAGTCCGTAGGGACATTTTGTAGTAGTGCCGTATTAGCCGCGCAAAGGAGACGCTGGCGAAATTTTTCGAAAATTTAGGGCGTTAGAAAAATTTTGAGAAAATTTTGAAGGTTTAAATTTGAATTTGAATTTAAATTTGAATTGTTAAGGAAAACAATGATGTTTGAAAATTTTGAAAATGTTGGAAATTTAGTTGAATGATAACGAATCTTTAGTAGAAAGATTTGTTTTGAAGAATTGATAAAACTATTGAATGTTGAAAAATAGTAGACGAGTTAAGGACCTTTTTCCCTAACTTGTAATTTCGAGGACGAAATTCTTTTAAGGGGGGAAGTTTGTAACGACCCAGAATTTCGAACAAATTTAATTGGAAATATTTAATTTATTTTAAATATTTGAACGATGATTTAATTTGAATCCCGATATAACTCTGAATTTTTACGAATAAACTTTGAAATTTAATCGATTTAAGTTGAATAAAAATTTGTATTTTCAATTTACAGTTGAAGAAAAATATTTCGAAAGTTTCTAAAATTCGTATTTATAATACTGAAGATAACAGAAGCTTCAGGATTGGATTTTAAAGTGTTTTGTTCAGTTTTGAAAATTTATCGTTCGAATCGAATTTAAAAATAGCCGTCCGAGGCACAGTCTCGGAATTCGACGAAACCAGTTCCATTGGATCCGTAATATTGTATTATTACTGGATTCCAAATTTCGTATTTTTCGGGATTGTTATGTGAGCGTACGGTGAGAAAATGCATTGAAATATAATCGAATTCAGTTTAAATTTAAATTTAAATTGGTCAAAATCAAACCACTGTTCCCTCCTTAAATCACGCCGAAGATCACGAGAATTTATCGTGAAACCCATACCTCTTTCATTTTTTAAAACATCTCATCCTCATCTCTTTTCAGTTTTGAAAATCGAACGAAACAAAAGACAATGGCAGCCGAGTTTCCCCCTCTCCTCTAATTCGTTCACGAAATCAAAACAATTTATGGCCGAAGCAAATTTCGTTCGAATCCAAATCTCATGGCGGCCTCTATTTCGCGATAAAAAAAAAATGAAGGAAAAGAGGGACCGCGATGTCACCACTGACGAGCTAGGGCACGCTTAAATCGATGGTGGTGATTCGCGTTTGGGCATGCGCACGTCGTGGTCTGGGGGAGGAGCAAGATCGCTCGGGGTGAAGGCAATTGGAAGTCGCGATGGCGAAGTATTGGTGGCGATTCACGGAGTCGATTGCGGCAGCGATGGGCGATCACGAAGCGGAGTCGCGATTTAGGGTGACTCGCGATTTTCTTTCACCGATGATGCTAGGGGGCAGCAGCCGCTATCGCGATCGAGTTGGAGGTTCGCGGCGGCAGGTGGTTCGCGAGGGAGATGGCGGCGACACGTCAGTAGGAGGGGATCGATTTACAGGAAATGGTATAAATTTCTACTGTTTGATTTTAAAGTAATTAGCATGTTTTAATCAGAATTTTTTATACAGTTTATATATTTTTATATGCTTCCAGAAATTACATTTTAAAAAAAAAAAATAAACTGTTGATTCTCATTTCGTTCATTAGAGGATTTAAACAGTAGGAGAAATAAAAACAATTCTGTTTAAAATATATATAGATAAACTTTGGAAGAAGAAAAAAATAATGTTTTAATTTACGGTTAGATTTTCAGTAAAGCATAAAGATAAGAATTTGTATAACAGTTAGTTAATTAAATTTATTAGAGTAAATTTAGTTTAACTCATTTATTAAAAAGAAATATTTGAAAGATAATATAAATGAATTATAATGTTTAAAGTATATGTATATAATTTTTATACAGTAAAGAAAAGTATGTAAATATGAATATATCCATACAAAAATATATAGTGGAATATAATTAAAGTAATTTTACTTAAGACAAAATTTAAAAGTATTAGTTTAAAAATCAAAATTGTTAGTTACTTAAATTTATAAGAGAAAATTGGGTTTAAGAAATTTAATTTTTAGTATAAATTTAGTAAAGCTATTAAATGGGAATTTATCATTCGATTTGTTCGAATTTAATTAAATTATATAATTGTTTGTTACAAGGTTTAAAATTGGAGAAAACAAACGAGACTGGAAATAGGATGGCAAATTAAAAGCTAAGGTGAGATCTTCTCACTCAGATTTATAATTGAATTTGCAGTTATTGATTGATTTGTTTGAATGTGCTATTAGATATGATAGGATATATCTATATATATAGCAGTATATACATATTGGCATATGTATATATTGGATTGATTGATTTCCCGCCTCGTATAGCGGATGAGACCCTATTGCGCCGTTAGTAAGCGGATTTATAAAAACCTATATACCGCGATAATTCCGTACTGGAGCGGAATTGGTATTGTGCTAACATCTTTGGATGCAGGGAAACAGGTTGGAGGGATCCAACTGGACCCCTCAATATTGTTGTGAATTTATTTTTTTTGTGATATGATAATTCTGTGAATGATTATATTGACACGACCGATGATATTGATGATCGGGAATTGTTTGAAAATAAAAAAAATTGGCCGAATGGATGTTTGATATCATTGGATTCCAAAATATACGAAATTGGATTTTTGAAATCAAAATAGAAATTTCTAAATGAATCAATTTTAGAAATTTAATAATTTTGAAGAAAAGAATTTAAAAGTATAAAAGTTGATTTTTATAGTATTATCGAATAAATTCCAGAATAAAGTGAAAATGCTAAATAAATGGATTTCATAAAACAGTGATTTTAAATTGAAGAAATTAATTTAAATTTGGATTTTTAAATAGATTGGAAGAAATGATTGAAATTTATTTTCTTAAAAAGGAATTTATTTAAAAGAAGATAAGTTGGAAATCCAATTAGAAATTTAATTGGTAAGTTGAAACGATTTGGGAAATCAATGTAAAATGATTTCAATTTAAAGAATCCCATTTAAAAACAGGATGTTGAGGAATTTGAGAAAAATAAGGAATTTATTTAGTAGTGATAAATAAAATTAGCAATCAATCTGTAATTGATTTAATATTTGGAAATGGAATCAGTATGGAAATTTTATTTTAAAGTTGAAAATAAATTTAGAAATCAATATTGAAATTGATTTGGTATTGAAGTTTTAATAAATGGAGTTGGGATTTATAAAAGTTGGTTATAAATCCGAAAGCACTTATTTTGGTAAGTAGAATATAAAAGTTGATAAAAAGAAGATTATAAGTCGAAGTGTGATTAAAATAGAAGTAGAATTTATAACCGTGTTTATAAATTCGAAATCGATTGAATTTGATAAATTAAATATAGAAGATTATCAAAGTAGATATATTCGCGATCTTGGATAGCGAATTTCTATTGAAATGAAAATGTGTAGAAAATAATTGGAATTGGATTAAATGAAGTATATTCACGATTTTGGACAGTGAATATATTTTTGAAGTAGAATGGATATGGTTTTGGGAAAATGATATTATAAAAATGAAGTAACTGTTTTAAAAGATGTTTTAAAACGTGTTAAGTATCGAATACATAGATTTCAACATTCATTGTTGAAATAGACGTTTTCGAAAAAAATAAGGAAATGGTAGACTATAACACTACTGTTATAGTAAATGATTTCCGAAAGGAAATGTTTTTATCTAGTATTGGGATTTACATATCTATTTCAATTTCGAATCCCTATACTAGTGATTTTTGAGTCGTCGTAACGATGTTTTACGTAACATTCGTTTTGACTCAAATAGATGTTGAAATTTATGATTTCCTTAAAGAATGAATATATACTTAATTTGATTTAAGTATATCGAATATTTTCTAAGTGTTGAAAATGAATGATTTGGGAATTACTTATTTTTAAATAAGTATGGAAATGCTTTTCCAATATGAAATGAACTGTTTTGAGATTTTATCTTTTCAAGATAAATTGAAATGTGGAATTTGATTTGAAATTATTTTCAAATGATTAAGTGTGGAAATTTTATATCTAGTAAAGATATTTAGGAAGATGAAATAATTTGGGAAAATTATTTGGAATCTGATGATGTTACGCATCTTTATTGATAGTTAAATAACCGACTATCAATAATTACCTTTAGATAGGTATTTGTTGTGAATTGGATGAATTTGAATGCCACACTTATTTTTGAATAATCGCTCACTATTCGGGTTAGCCGGGAAAGGACCATGGGGTCGTATAACCCATTCCGAATATGTGATACGTCGTTATGAATCGCATTTGAAGACCGGTGTTGAAGACCGGATATTTTTGAAAACGGAACGATTACCGTCGAGTTACTCTACACCGACTGATCTTCGGTTTAGAGGTTTTATCACCCTTAGTGACGGGAAGTCCTGACGTGATTGAAAATTATCCGGAAATGCAAGGGCTTCGTGAGAAGTGCCTTCGGTTCTGTTCGATCCCGGAACAGACTTATATGGATCGTGTGTCTGACGTTACAATTTGAGATATAAAGCTGATTTCTTTCAAATACATTTCTGTTGGTGGCGGAGAATTTATTCTCTTAGCTTAACACCCTTCTCTGAGACGTACGAGCTCAGAGGTTATGTAGTTGAAATTTATCAGCGATATATCCCAATTTGGTAACGTGGCATACTGAGTGTTGCTGTGAAATGATCAGTGTTTGATCATTTGTGATATGATCATTTGTTTGATCTTATATCTTTGTGATCATAGGTTGATCATTTTGTTTGACCCGAAGCAGGGCTTTTTATAGAAAGCGTAGCTTTGTGGACGAGACTTCGTCGAGCCTCACACCCCGGAAATGGTCGAAACAGGACGAATGCAGCAAGGTTCTAGGGAGTAGCGCCCCTTAGTGTATGTCATTCCTTCTGGATAAAGGTGGTATCATGGTATGGAGCCCAGATACTTAACCTCTGTGGTTACTGCATTATTATTTTCTATGTGGTTTGTTGGAAATCGGGGATCCTCGGGAAGATCGGTGACGATCGGGGGATGGCATACGCGTGTCAGTAGTTACCTATTTTTGCAGAGGTAACCCGGCCTTGTGTTGGTAGAGATCCGGTTAGGTTCTTGGGTCGTCTATTCCAGGGACGTACCCATCGTGGATAGGAAGTTCCTTAGCCTGACCATTTGTTGGAAATCCAAAGAAACAATACGAGCTTTTACGATTTCAATTGTATAACCTGTCTCCTCAGGAGGCAGCTATAGCAGGCATAATATAATGGTACCTATGCTGGCTAAGATTTATATTCTACTTTCGAAATGTTTTCCACTATGCACTAGTAATAATATCAAAAGTGATTTGATTTTGCGTAGTAAGCATCTTTGACTAACATAAGAAGAAATCTCCTCCAAGTCTACGTTTGCATTGTGTGTGTGGTGGGAGGTCTTATGGTAGTTTCATTTTCCAAAAGCATTGCGAATTGACATTAAAGTTTTCCTGTTGTTTATTTTAAAGAATAACTGTTTTACGATCTCACACCAGTCACCATGACTGACTCGAAGTTTATTGTTCCCTTCTAAACTCTGGGTGCCCACCAATTTCCACACGGGCAGTCTAGAGTTAGATTATTAGGTTATCTGGATATTCTGGAGCTTGGAGATAAGCTGGAGTTCGAGGCGTAGTATTTGTATCTGATAGTATTTATTCCGCTGTGTATTCTGTATGAGGACAAGTTTATATAACTGTCCATTGTTGTATATTGACTCTGATTGATGTATATATAAACTGATATAGCTCTTTGTTTTAAAAGACTAGTGTTTAATTATTATATATTGTTCCGCTGCGATGTGTAAGATTCTGATATTGTTTTCTGTCTGATGTTGTTCAGTTGTTCTTCTTCTTTCTTTCTTCTCCTTTTCTTCTATCTTCTTCTTCTTCTACTTTTTCTTTTTCTTAAAACCATAACTTTTCGGGTTTCCGGCATTCGATGGCTCAGCAGTCGATAAAGTGAGTATCGATGTTGAATTTTCGAAAGTCGAAAATTTTCGGGATGTTACATCTGGTGAGAATAACTCACTTGTATAAGCTGGAGATGACAACCAAATACCCAAAACAAAGATCTTCAAAGCACAAAAGCATGACAACGATTCGAAATGAGGGAGAGCCAAAGTTATTTGTCTTGTAACATATGAAACAAAACAATACATAACATGAATTTCAAACCAAAATATGACATTCAACAAGCTAGAATTAAGGAACAACAATTAATCAAACACTTGCACTTGCTTTCACCATCACCATGCTCAGCCTATAGGGTAATAAGGCACTGCTATGGGGTGTATTTGGTCAGGTATGGGTCATATATGCTCGGCCTAACAAGGGTATTGAAGGTATGGAAGTGGTTATGCATGGAAATACAAGTAGAAGGCAAACAAGTGGATTTTGTGCAAATATAAGCTTCGGGCAAGGCTATAAATGGCATGGCCAGACTTGGTGGAGTCTAGGGGATGGTGTGGCAGTGGTTTCAGGACAGGTAGGGGCTGGAGAAAGTGGTGCAAAGGGTTGCAAAGAGGTTGTATGAGGTGGTGGAGTCATGTGGAGGTCGGCTTGGATGTTTTAGGTGATGATTTACTAATTTTTGTGGAGCTCTTAATCAAGGATGGCCATGGCTAGTTTGGTCAGAGGAGATGTAGGTGATTGCAGCTGGAAAAAGTGGTGATGGTGGAGGCTAGAGGCCGAGCATATAAGGTGAAGCATAGGCAAGATCAATACAAAAACAAGGAAGAAAAGTGAAAAAAAAAGTGAAATATTTACCAAATTATTTTTGCTATAGGAGAATGGCCGAAATTTTTTCTCAGGTGAGAAGAAAATAATTTACGTGAAAGAGAAATGAGATGGGTCGGCTGAAGTGAATGAGTTAAGGCAGCCAATTGAATGGAAAGTGATGGTTGGAGTTGAAAAGGTGAGAATACAAAGAGCCTTAAGAAATAAAAAGTCACAAAACCTTTCACATTTCTCTTATTCTTTTTATAAATTTAAATAACTGAAATATATATAATAATTCAGTTAAAATACGAAAATATAACAAATAAACAAAATACAAATAAATAAATATTAATTATATATGATTAAATAAAGAGAATAACACCGAAAACGAAAACTAGTCTTGAAATTTGAAATTAAATGGAACAAACTTTGAAAATTTTATATGTAGATGAAAAATATTTATAAATAAAGATAAGAATATAAATAAAAATTCATTCACAAAAATGAATGAATAAATTTTAATTAAATATAATTTAATTGAAGAAAATAGCAGAAAAATAGAAACTAGCCTTTAAAGATAGAAAATAAATTCAATAAGCTTTTGAAAAAAATATTATCATCACTTTAAAAATATTTAAAAGACAAAAATATATGTAAAATAACATATAATACAAATTAGAATAAGATATTACAAATAAAAATATTATTTATATAATTTAAAATGAAGAATATTGCTAGATAATTCAATATACACACAATATTGTAAAGGTTATAACTTTCACAATTTAAATCCAATTTCAACGAAATGAAAAGCAGTATTCATGATAGTAAATCTATTTTCATAATAAAAGATAAAATTTAAGAATTCAAATATTTAAATTTAAGGTTTAAAAAAATCAAAGTTTGACCAGAAATCCCTTTTTCAGGAAAATGTTCAATTTATACCAGTTTGAAATTAAAAATTCACATAATAATCAACATTTATATAAAAAAAATGAAATGTTTGAAATAAAACAAGTTTAAAATAATTTAATATAAAATAAATTCAAATTTAAATATATGCAGAAATCTAGGGTTGTTACAAAATACGTCTCTTAGACAAACATCTCGAAGGACAAATGACCCGAAGGTCCAGTTTTGACAAATACGTATCTTAGACAAATGTGTCACAGACTTTCGGATAGGAATTCAGACAGTGTTAACGTGTGTCCCATACCATACGTTCGCACTAAACGGTTTACTAACCGCTAGTAAATTCCACACTCAAAGCAGTAAAAAGTTTACCTCGTCTCATCGGTAAACTCGACCCGAAGGTCAAAACGATCAAACGAACAAGTCGAGAATTAACTGATAAGATAAACGCACGTGTCCCATACCACGTGTTTTACCAAACCGTTTATTCTCCTTCTCATTCACTCGAATAGTGCAAAAAAGTGTATTATATATATATATATATAAAAAATAATTTATTTGAGAAAACAATCTTTTAAAACCATTTTCCGAAACCAATATTGAAGACAATACTTGAAAATTCCCTTATTATAGAGAATAAATAGATTTTATAGCTTAAAATAATTTAAAAATATTATATAATAATTACTTTAAAAGCCAATTTATTTTAAAAATTATTTCAAAATTGTTCGGAAAAATCCGTGCTCGAAATTAAAGAAATCAGTCAAACCGTCATTCAAATTCAATTCAAATTTGAATTTCAAAACTTGGCTAGCCTATTGATAGGCATCATAGCCCTCAAAACATTTAAGAAATATCATAAAAACATGAAATAAAATTCAAAAGTTGGACGGAAAAAGAGCATAAAAATGCATAGGCAAAATAATACCCTGGTTTGAAATCTTCTCTGGGTTCAACTTTCAGACATGTAACAGGTGGCAAATCGACCTATGATTGAACTATAAATTAGTGTGCACATAGTAGAAAACTTTAGCTTTTAAAAAAAAAAAGAATCAATGAATTCCGATTGGAAATGAAAAAGTTACGATGTCTCAAACATGTACTCAGGCTATGTTTGCAACAGTTCAAAAACCATAAATATACAGACCTGAAACCCATCTCGGGTTCAACTTTCAGGCATGAAACAGTGGGCCAAACAACCTCAGATTAAGCTGAAAATTCATATGCATATACTAGAAAACTTCATCTTTCAAACTAAAAAATGAATCAATGAATTTCGATTGAAAATGAAAAAGTTACGCTGTCTCAAACATGGACTCAGGCAATGTTTACAACAGTTCAAAAAACCAAATGTACAGGCCTGAAATCCATCTCGAGTTCAACTTTCAATAATGAAAAAAGGGCCAAACGACCTCAGATTGAGCTAAAAATTGGTATGTATATACTAGAAAACTTCATTTTACGAATAAAAAACGAGTCAATGAATTTCAGTAAGAAATGAAAGAGTTATGCTATCTCAAACATGGACTCAGGCCATGTTTGCAGCAACTCAGAAAATAATTTCTACAGGCAAAAATCTTCGTTTGAGTTGATTTTCTACCACTGTTTTGAACATCCAAATGACAATATATTTCAACCAAAATTTGCAGAGATGAAGTTCAACATGCAATCTACCAAATGAAAGAAATCTGGCAGCATTTCGTTGCCAGAATCAAAAGTTATAGGCTTTCTAAGAGGCAATATGGAACAGATTTCAAACAGAGACTACTACAAAAATTTATCAACAAAGCCAAATTTTGACTGCTTTTGCAATTTTTTGAGCTTGGCTCAGCTAGATTATGTGAGTATTTCAACTCACCTTGCTGTATGAATGCAAAGACTTGGATTTATGAACAAAGGCTGAAGCTTTGCTTGAGAAATAGCCTCTAGGAACCTTTACATCAAGAGAAAATAGCATGCAAAAGGAAATTTTACTGTAAATTAGAAACCACGATCACAAATCAGAAATTTTTGATGAAATTGTAAGTTTGAAGTTTGATTACCTTTGTATTATCACTCTAGATTGAAAAAGGTTGCAATTTATTGGATTTAATTGAAGAAAAGCTTGGATTTTTAATTTTGAGAAGATGGGTTTACTGTATATTGTTTTCAGGTGAAAGAGGAAGATGAAGTTGAGAAAAATGAACGTACTGGTATTCCTTTTTCTCACTTCTTCATTTACAGGCTAAGACTAATGGGCCAAAGGACCCAAATCAAAAGAAAATAAAAAGGCTTAAGATAATTACTTAAGACTTAACTAAAAAATGTGTACATATATCACATATACACAAAACAAAATGCACTTTTCTCTCAAGTTTTACATAAGAAAAATATGTAAGTTTGTATGCTTGTAAAATAAAACATTTTCTACCATATAAAAAAATAAATTTATATTTTTAAAATATTTTTATTATTAAAATTCTTTATTTTACATAAATGCACTATTTTCACAAATAAATGCAAAAGTCTACATTTTTAACTTCTAAAATTCAACAAAAATATTTTTTTTGCTTAGAAAAACATGACTAGCCATTCTAAACTCAAATTAATAATTAAAACTCATTTTTACACCAAATTCCATCTTTTTATTTAAATAAACACCCTTTAAAAAATCAAATACCTCTTTTAAAAATTATTAAAAGAAGTAAATGGCAATAATTAATGAAATTATTGCATTTTCACTAAATAAAACCCATTTCCCATCTATTATCAACCCAAACAAAATAAAATAGAATTCCAAATTTTATTTTCACAATTTAATTCCAAAATTCATTGTTTATTTCAAATAAACAGTATAAAATATGCAATTTTATTTTAATTTACAATATTAAATTATAACTACCATTATAATTTAATATTAATATGTAATCTCCAAAACCAGGGTTGTTATAGACTCTCCCTCTTAACAAAATTGCATCCTTGCAATTTCTAGAGAAGAGTTTGTATTCAACATATTAATTTCATCAATCAAAAGAAAGATAGACAAGCTCGAGTTTTAAAAAAATTCCTCAACTCAAAATGATAAAATACCAAGATATAATTGCTTGATAAATTCTATAATTTCTCGAATATATATTCATCGGGATTAGCAGGCTATAGAATTTGTATAATCAACACCTTATGATTTCGAAGGCTTCACTCCTTCGAAACAAGAACACAAACAGAATGCTACCAAAAAGATTAATCAAGTGAGATTGATTTCTTAGAAATTTCTTGAATAGAGTCGGGATTTAGCTCAACTTTTATCCCGGACTCCAATCACTAAGATGATTATCGACATGACTTTCCATGTGTCATTACGGAAAGAACCATGCCAACAATGGTTTGACAACAAGAGAGGTAAGAGAATTCGATGATAGGTGGTTTCTTCAAAGGCCACCAGACTCAATTGACCGCATAATGCATGTCATTAGACTATATGGTACAAAGACAAAACAAACTCGAGGAATGGATATCTATACTCTTATTCTACAAAGCAAATTTTATTAAGGTTTTCAAAAACCCAATTTCTTTATACTCTAATTCTCAAACTTCAATATTTTGAAAATTTTCATAACTTCTTTCAAAAATCCAATTTAATCTCTAAACTCAATTAAAATGAACAAGATGCTTTACACATATATTCTACCACAATATATATCAGTTTGAAACATATACTTTTATACAAAACATCAACCAATTTATATTCACAAAATGGGTAGATGCACATAATTATTAAGAAAACAAGTTATTTCAATCACAAACCTGCTGTAAAGATCCTCAAATTTGATCTAGCAAAACTCAAAACCTGAAAATACTTATAGAGCAAAAGTTGTTCTACTAAGTCTAAGCTTTCCACCAATATAAAGATCATCCAAATCAGATTTATGGCTTGAAAGTTATGCTAAATTTACTTTCATCTTAAATTTTAGAAAATTTCATAATAAGATAGAAATGTATATCCACTTTCAAACCCATTTTAAACTATATAAAAAGCAAAATCTTCCAAAGTGGTAGAGAAAATTTGTAGCTTACTGAAAGATCTTTCATTTACAAAAAGATTGCACTCATTTGGAATTATAAATCTCAAGTTATTGATGTTTTAGTACAGCACTTTTCCAAACAAGATTTCAGTTTTTAAATCAATTTGAAATTTGAAATTTTCCCAAATCATTTTAATCTAAAGCTTCATTTTCAAACAAGCTTTTTGCTAAATCATTTATTAAATGATCTAGTTTTTCCCCGGAAAGCTAAGACGTATGAAATTATGATCAACTTTATGTAATCATCATAAATAAAAACATTTCATTAAGTGGAAATATTTCCATTACTTTCCAAAATCTAACTTTAAAACAATTAACTATGAAAACTCATTTTGGAAGAGATAATTAATCTCTTCCATTATCAAGAGATGATTAATGATCATTTATTAAAACAAACATTGTGAATATATATAAAGTTTCAAATTATTCGCATAACTTTAAAAATGATTAATCAACACGATTCGCTCATATATCAAAACAATTCAACCTCAAATTTCCACTTTGTCACACAAATTAAATTTCCATTTAATTATCAATGTAAAACTAATTAAAGTTGACAATTAATTCAAACTTGTTTTCAAAAGAATTTTACGAATTCACACCAACCAATTTTTAATACAACGAAAATTTAAAACCAAACTTGCTCACAACTTTATGCTAAAAGTTTAAAATTAGCATTTCTTAAGATAGAGTTTTATATCTATCTTTTACTATTACTCAAATAACTAAGTGTCAAAACAAATTTTATAGTCATCATTAAAAACTTGTACTAAATATTCAATTGATATTTTAATTTTTCAAACCAAAGTATTATTTTATCTTAAATACATCATTTTATTAATCAAAGCATCATATGATATTTTCTTCTAATTAAGACATCCCCTTAATTAGAATTATTCACTTTACTTACCCAAATTACCACATTCAATTTCAAAAAAAATTCAAATCCTACAAGGATATTGCCTCGCCATTGTTTTATAGTTAATGAATCCATCGATTGGCTGCAGAGTTGATCTAGTGATCAAAACTGCCTCGCCACTCCTCTAATACTTATTTTGGTTCAATGGCTGCATTTAATTATCAAACCATATTAATTTATTCCAATCTTTACTTATTAAAACTCAATTTACCGTGTTTGATTACCTCACCACAGCGTTTAGGGAATTCCTATCGATAACGTTGATCAGGCGTATCGACCATAATTCTTAAAGCACTTGATGGACAACCCAACACAAAAATCATTTTCTTAAAAAATACCTCATATATAGTACTCAAAATATTCTTTATTTCTCTCAAAAAAATTCCAATTTCACTTAAAAACATATCTTCAATTTGAAAGGTTTGAAAAATCAATTATAACTTATACTCAAAATTAAAAACACAAGAATAACTCATCAAGATATTCCTAGAATACTCGATTCACAAGACTGATGGAATAAACTGGAGTGTTCGTTATTCCGAATGCTATGACAAACTACTCACAAGAACCATACGAGTATGGAATGCGATAAGAGGAAAGCTATCCTCTGCAACTCATAGCTCATGAAAATTGGTGTAAGGTCAAGCTGAGGAATGACCCTTGTACCGCTTAATAGATTAAAAAAGAAACCAACGAGATATAAGAGTAATAGCAAGATATCTTCTCGAATGATAAGAAGAACACAAACAACACATCATTACTTCGAGTGAAGTAATGTCACAAAGCCTATCAAAAACGAGTATACAAAGAGGATATCTCGAAAGAAGCATGAATGACAAATGTCGAATAAATTCAATTAATCACCTCATTTCCTTAGAGGACATTCTCGTGGAAGAATGACCGAAAGACTAAGGATTGGAAAGGAGGTCAATACAAAACTTGATTGCCCAACAGGGTTACAAACCCGAATGGACCCACAGAAATTAACAAAGTCACAATGATTGGAATTCAAGATATATTATTAACATCTCGAAACTCAAGAGTGAATTCAGATACTTCAGAATCATCATTAACATTCCGAAGAAAAAAACAACAAATTAGCCAAAATTAGGATACCTAGATATAGGATCCTTCAACTCACATATTGTGGCTTGATAATATACAAGCCACACTATCCCCAAATCATTCCCATCTCAAGATAGAAAATAGTGTGCAAATTCGCACAAAAAGATAAACTACAAGGAAAGTTACCAAAATCCTCATACATCATGCCAAACATTGCGGATCCCCTCAATTGGATTCGCAATCCTCATAGAAGAACAAGACCAGAACATCCTGAAGCATCAACAAATTCCTCTGATACGGATAAGTGTGAAGCGCCCATGTCGAAGAGAACTCAAATAGAACAATCACAATTAGGATTACTCCTAGAATAAGATATTATAAATTCTATTATGGAATACTACGGAATAAAATATATTCCTAGACATATCCCCACTTCTATCTCAAAGGACACAAAAAGGTCAAGGCATGATGATTAAGGGATTCGTAACATTTGTATTACACTTGGATGTACCATAATATATGCTTATGTTCTGTGTTTATCATATTTTGTTCTGAACTCAGCTCTGATACCAAGCTGTGACGCCCCACCCCGAGACCCACATTAACAAAGAGTATTACTAGGTAATACCGTCTGCTAATGCGGAGAATAGGGCAGGTTATGAGTGACCATCTATAGCCTTGTCTTAAATACCTATTGAATACGTCGATAAAAATCTATTTTTTTCCATCTCAAGTGGATCGACATATCCAATAAATACTTAATACAAAGCAATAGGTGGCTATAGGATCTATCAGAACAAAATACAACAACTCAAAAGTAAAACACATCACAGAACAGCAGATAATCACATATACACACACATACAGATACATCACAGAGTATACAAAATGATGCATCACATATGTGGTATGACGACCACAATACAAACACGAGTCAAAAGAATATACATATCAGAGTAGCAACAAAAGTACAACACAAAAGCTACAACAAAAAGCCAGCAGAAAAGTCCATGAGGGAGCAGATAGGCTAAGTCCAAAAGGGTAACTAACTTAAAACACCTCTGTCTAACCCGAGTATAAAATACACGGGTCAGTCTAGCTAAACAAATCAGTTTAAGAGAATAATCGATAACATAAGCATAAGGCAAGGTGATAATCTTCTCAAGTGAGAAGGAATAATTCACATGGCACAATCAAGTGGGTATAGTAATTTCAAATGACATAAGGATATCACTAAATATGAATGCAACTCAAAGGCGATAAAACTTCATAACAAATCTCACAATTAAAGCATGCCTCATCTCATTGGCGTATCACAAAACATCAAATATGGTTTAGGAGAAAAACATGACTCCAAAGAGGAGAAATCCCAAACCCGCCATATCGGCAAACTCAAAAGCATTCTCAAAAGAGAAAGCATCATCTCAAAATACACCACAAGGCAATCAAATATAAATATCTAACATAGGAGAATATAATCCCGAATAAATGCCAAAAGGAAAATCTCATATAGTAATGCCAATAGGCAAATCTCAAATAATAACGCCAAAGGCAAATCTCATATAACGCCAGTGTAGGCAACTCGAATTCCCATAAGGTAATCGCTATATATATATATATATATATATATATATATATAACGGCTCGAATGGCCAACCATGAAAAAGGCGATACACTCGGGAAATCATAATAATCAATGAAATCGTCACAAAATTTTTGCACGTGCTTTTGGCCAAAGCCTGCCAAGTACCGCTCTCTCTCAAATGAGGCGCCACATCTCTTTGACAAACGTCCCAAAGGACAACATCCCGAAGGACAAATACGTCTCTTAGACAAACGTCCCTAAGGACAAATACGTTACAATAGACAAATACGTCTCTTAGACAAACATCTCGAAGTACAAATGACCCGAAGGTCCAGTACTGGAAAATGCGTCTCTTAGGCAAATGTGTCACAGACTTTCGGATAGGAACCCGAATAGTGTTAATGTGTGTCCCATACCACACATTCACACTAAACGGTTTACTAACCGCTAGTAAATTCCACACTCAAAGCAGTAAAAAGTTTACCTCGTCTCATTGGTAAACTCGACCTAAAGGTCAAAACGATCAAACGGACAAGTCGGGAATTAACCGGTAAGATAAATGCATGTGTCCCATACCACGTGTTTTACCAACCATTTAATTCTCCTTCTCATTCGCTCGAATAGTGAAAAACGGTGTATTTTATATATATAATAATATATTTGAGAAAACAAGCTTTTAAAACCATTTTCCGAAATCAATATTGAAGACAATACTTGAAAATTCCCTTATTATAGAGAATAAATAGATTTTATAGCTTAAAATAATTTAAAAATATTATACAATAATTATTTTAAATGCTAATTTATTTTAAAAATTATTCCAAAACTGTTCGAAAATATCTGTGCTCGAAATCAAATCACTCAAATCGCCATTCAAATTCAAATCCAATTCAAATTCAAATCAAATTTGAATTTCAAAACTAGGCTAGCCAATTGATAGACATCATAGCCCTCAAAACATTTCAGAAATATCACAAAAACATGAAGTAAAAGTCGGATGGAAAACGAACATAAAAATGCATAGGCAAAATAATACCCAGGTCTGAGATCTTCTCTGGGTCCAACTTTCAGTCATGAAAAAGGTGGCAAAAAGACCTCTAGTTGAACTAAAAATTAGTGTGTGCATAGTAGAAAACTTCAGATTTCAAACAAAAGAAGAATCAATGAATTTCGACTGGAAATGAAAAAGTTATGCTGTCTCAAACATGGACTCAGGCTATGTTTGCAACTGTTCAAAAACCATAATAGGCTTGAAACCCATCTCGGGTTCAAATTTCAGGCATGAAATAGAGGGCCAAACCACCTCAGATTAAGCTAAAAATTGGTATGCACATAGGAGATAACTTCACCTTTCAAACAAAAAAAGAATCAATGAATTCCGACTGGAAATGTAAAAGTTACACTGTCTCAAACATGGACTCAGGCAATGTTTGCAACAGTTTAAAAAACCAAAAATGTTCATGCTTGAAACCCATCTCGGGTTCAACTTTCAGGCATGAAACAGAGGGCCAAACGACCTCTGATTGAGCTAAAAATTGGTATGCACATGCTAGAGTACTTCATCTTTCAAATAAAAAAGAGTCAATGAATTTCAGTAAGAAATGAAAGAGTTATGCTATCTCAAACATGGACTAAGGCCATGTTTGCAGCAACCCAGAACAATTTCTACAGTCAAAAATCTGCGTTTGAGTTGATTTTCTTCCACTGTTTTGAGCATCCTAATGACAATATTTTTCAACCAAAATTTGCAGAGACGAAGTTCAACATGCAATCTACCAAATGCAAGAAATCTGGCAGCATTTCGTTGCCGAAATCAAAAGTTATAGGCTTTCAAAGAGGCAATATGAAACAGATTTCAAAAAGAGAACTACAAAAATTTATCAACAAAGCTAAATTTTGACTGCTTTTGCAATCTTTTGAGCTTGGCTCAGCTAGATTATGTGAGTATTTCAAATCACCTTGTTGTATGAATGCAAAGACTTGGATTTATGAAGAAAGGCTGAAGCTTTGCTTGAGAAATAGCCTCTAGGAACCTTTACAGCAAGAGAAAATAGCATGCAAAATAAAATTTTACTGTAAATTAGAAACCACTATCACAAATCAGAAATTTTTGATGAAATTGTAAGTTTGGAGTTTGATTACCTTTGTATTATCACTCTAGATTGAAAAAGATTGCAATTTGTTGAATTTAATTGAAGAAAAGCTTGGATTTTTAATTTTGAGAAGGTGGTTTACTGAATATTGTTTTCAGGTGAAAGAGGAAGATGAAGTTGAGAAAAATGAACGTACTGGTATTCCTTTTTCTCACTTCTTCATTTACAGGCTAAGACTAATGGGCCAAAGGACCCAAATCAAAAGAAAATAAAATGGCTTAAAATTATTACTTAACACTTAACTAAAAAATGTGTACATATATCACATATACACAAAACAAAATGCACTTTTCTCTCAAGTTTTACATAAGAAAAATATGTATGTTTGTATACTTGTAAAATAAAACATTTTCTACCATATAAAAAGATAAATTTATATTTTTAAAACATTTTTATTATTAAAATTCTTTATTTTACATAAATGCACTATTTTCATAAATAAATGCTAAAGTTTACATTTTTAACTTCTAAAATTCAACAAAAATATTTTTCTTACTTAGAAAAATATAACTAACCATTCTAAACTCAAATTTATAATTAAAACTCATTTTTACACCAAATTCCATATTTTTATTTAAATAAACACCCTTTAAAAAAAATCAAATACCTCTTTTAAAAATTATTAAAAGAAGTAATTGGCAATAATTAATGAAATTATTGCATTTTCACTAAATAAAACCCGTTTCCCATCTATTATCAATCTGAACAAAATAAAATAGAATTCCAAATTTTATTTTCATAATTTAATTCCAAAATTCATTGTTTATTTCAAATAAACAATATAAACTATGCAATTTTATTTTAATTTACAATATTAAATTATAACCACCGTTATAATTTAATATTAATAGGTAATCTCCAAAACCAGGGTTGTTACAGTATTAAGGGAATGATGGACCTCCTAATTTAGTATAATATTATAGTAATGGTGGAAATAGTGGGAGCATGCCATATAGCTCTCATTAATTGCATCATAGTATGAAAATTGTTTTCGTAAAACTTACTATACATTGGTTATGAAATAATGATTATTTTTCGATATCGATAAAAAGAAATTAGACATAGCTATATTTCAATACGAATATTATGAATGTTCTTTGTGAAATAAAACTATTATGTGGTAATTTGTTTAACAAAAGTGATGCATTGAAAAATACAAAAGTATATACTATTATTTACAGTTGTATTGGAATTATAGACTAAGCCGTAGTTTTGAGAAATAATTTTATTGTATGATTCATATGAAACTTGTTAATTATATCTCAAACAATAAAGGGCTATATACCCATTTAGTGAGAGTATCACAAGAGTTGATGAACTCTTCAGATTGATATATATACACATATGCAATCGTAATTCTATAAATACCAAAACGGTTCCATGCACTTTGTCATATTCATCGATGAGTTACTATCGACATGGGTATGTGTATTTGATACACATGTAGTATGTCTATGATAAATTTATAAAATATAAAACAGAAGTAAATAAAATAACATGCGATAGAAATGATTTGATTTGATCGAATGAGTGAGTATATTGGAAAATGTTCCGAATGTACCTAAAATGAATAAAGATTCAATCTCAAAATTACTCCTCTATGTGATATATAATGATGCATCGATATTGAGTAATCGAACTTTGTTGGACGATGTACGATTAATTGTAAGTGAAGTTGAGTTAGTTTCTTTCTATAAGGTGATGTGCTTAAGGGTAGTACATAAGGTTAATATTATTTCATCTGAATAATAGTTAATAAAATTTTACAAGATAAGGGTTTATAAGAAACTCCAACATATCATAGGCGAAGGAATTGGCAGGTTATACGAGTCGAAAGATTGCATATAATAATCGTTCATGAGGGATCTTGTATGAATCTCCCCAAAAGGATTTTGAAAAGACTATCATTGGATGACATATTTATGTTTTGAACATAATTTTTGTAAACCAAAACCAAATCAGTTTTATAAATAAAGAAATTCATAAAATGTTTATAAATACCTATTCTATTGTACTGAGAAACAATTGTTGTTTCAAGATATACCAACTTCATTGTAAAGGAATTTCTTTGAGGAATCATTGGTATTAAAATGGAATTGAATACGATCCATGGATATAACTGATGATATGAGATGCAATTATATTAACTAACCATTCAGAGTGTTTAATTAATTGCACATCGAAGAGAAACTATGAGTTTCTTATTAATGTCAAAAATATATAATCCTAGATTGTTTAATTAAACCATTGAGAGTGTTGACTCTATATGGTATGATGCATAAATCCAAAAGAATTCGGTCATAACTGAAGGAATCTGATCCATCGACCTCGACTGTTTCTTTATGAGTAAGACTAATATAGTTGAAATTAAATGAGCAATGTTGATAAGAATAATATCGCAAATTTCAGTGCTGAAATTAGCGAAATAGATCCGATGTTCAACATGTTCAAGTCAATCCGGCTTTACTCACAAAATTATCGCTTGATAAGTCCTAGTGTTTTGGTACATATGTATTGAAATAGAAAATTCTAAACAACGATTTAGAGTAAGTTGTTTGCATATATTAACCAAAAATGTCTCAAAGTCAATGGGAGCGATATTGAGTTTGTGAGTCTTTGGATATGATCCAAGAAATGGTACGAAAGTATCATTTTATAAGCATCAAGATTAAATAAGTATTTTGATATAAATATCAAATATTTTGATTTTCAATCAAAATGCAGAGGAAGTGTGTGTTCATAAGAACGAACGTTATACATTGATATTTCTAAACTGTAAGTAAACAACACGTTGTTGATTTTAACGATGTACTTGTGTTAAAGTCAGCCTTATTTGTTTTAATACTCAACATTGGATTAATGAATGATGACTTTTATAGTAATTATAAAAGATGTCGGGAATGTTCCGAATTATTGCAAGGACGCCTTATTAAAATGTTTAATATGAAACATGTAAGATTGATTTCTTTGCATTGACAAAAGAAATTATCAAACATACTGTGTTGTCTACGATATCATGATTTGCTTATGTATTTGACACATGGAAAAAGTATCGAATCCAAATTGACATCACTAAATGGTTGTTTGAAGTGTCCTCATGTATTTATGAAATACTAGAGAATTGTTTATAGAAACAAAAACTTCTTATAAAGGAGTGTTCGAATGCAAACTTCATAAGTCATATTGAGTGTAGTATGTCAATAATAAATTCAAGTTAAGAATCTTTAAGTTGGAAATGTTCCAAATGAAATACCATGGCTGATTCAATGAAAAGGCTAAGTGCACCGCCTTGAATCTTGCCGCAATAAAAATGATGTTTACAAAAATATAAGTGCACAAATTTATAACTAAGCTGATTCCAAATGTTGAGAATCTCATAATATTGTTATATAATAACAATGTCATGATATGGTTCATAATAGAACTTAGAGCCCAATAGAAGTCAAGAGACATACTTCGAATTGTTCCACATGATAAAGCAGTATATCACAGTCAGAGGGTGTTGATTGACAGAGTAGATAATTGAAACATAATAGCACACCCGTTCACAAAGGGACTGACCCAATTGGTTTTGAGAAACCGATTAGAGAAGTTGGAATAATATTCCATAATTGACCCCAAGTGCAAGTGGAAGATTGACAAAGTTAGGGGTATGCCCTATGGGCAATTATCTAATTTTTACATATATTTAACTCGTTGAAAAATCTTGTTCACAATAAAGGCGTTTCTTTCTATTATATACTTGATATAATGTGGCTATATTAATTAATTAGTTTAAATAAAATTATATTTAATAGAAAATCCATAAATGGTATATTTTGTGATAGTAGTTACAAAGTGTTGTAACCGTGAGTGATTTATCACAATAAAAAAATATATCATTTTAAATGTTCCTATTCAAGATGCATCGAGACTGGATATCGGTGTATCCGTTGAGAGTAGAGTATGTAACGCTCTCCAAATGTTAGACTATGTATTACTGAAGACTGTTGTGGGCACCTAAGGCTTACGTACTAATAGTTATTGGATAACTGTAGAACGACTCACTTGATAGTTTTCTATTGGTTAATATAACTAAGGTCAAACAGAAAATATCGATGTGACTGATTTACACAGTTCTCTCGACTTGAGAATACTGTGGATCTTCAATATGAAAGCTTTGTTTTAATTATAGTCAAATCATGGCATGGCGTGCCATCGAGTGACTAGTTGGGTCGAGTGGAAGTATTGGAAGTGAAACACTATTAAAGAGAGGATTCGTCTCCTTAGTTATATGAGGTTAGTATCATGGTCAACTAAAGTCAACTCAAAGTCAAAGTCTCTGGCCACAACATTTTGGTTAATAATAATTGTTGTTATTGAACCAAAGACTTTGTCTTTGGGCTATAAAGTTGAATGTGAACAATACTGGAATTTTGACCATTACCAAATACCATAAATCCAAAGTGATATAGTTTTGACAAAGATAATTGGTGTAAATAATTGTCATTATTATGTACCGCTTATAATAAGTAAAATTAGATATTACCAAAAGATGTGTAAGCAAGGAATTCAGCCAAATGTCACACCACCTACTTAGTGACGTGTGAAGGTTAATATTTTAATTGTTCAATATTAATCGCTGACCGATTTTACACCATTGAGTCGCTCAACCGTAATGATGTATTCTCCAAATAATCACATGATTTAATTAATTTATAAAAAGTTGTAAATTAATTATACTAATTAGTATTTGAGAAATATTAATTATTATTTATTTTATTTGATGTTTCAGAGTTATTTGTAATTATTTGAATGCATTTATAAAATTTATATTTGTGCGCATTGATATATGATATCATTGTAATTAAATAAAAGATAATTACATGCGTTAATTTATGGAATCTTATGTCATTTGATGGCACGTAATTTTCAACCATACCATGTAAAGAAATAGGAGTGAAAATAGAAATTTAATCAAGAGAATTAATTAGAGAAGTTTTAATTAAAGAATGGGAAAGGTTTCTTTCTTCTAAATAAAACTTATTCTCTAATTCATTCAGTACGTACAATTGAGTTTCTCATTTTTCATTCTTCTTTCCGTAACTTTTCTTGTTCGTTCCTTCTCTAATAGCTGAAAAATATGAGATCTTCTATAGCTTTAATTATTCCTAAAATTAAATACAAATAAAAATCAATTATGAAAAGTGGTTTACTCCTTTTGATCCCTGTAACATCTGGAAGTTAATTTCGGAACCTAGGAGATTTGATATATCATTCAAGCTATGATTCATTGGCTATCTAGAGGAAAAATTCAATGTTTCATGGTACTTCAAGTCTTTGGAATTAATGTATGATCTTTTTATTCTAATAATTTTGATATAATATTTTAATGAAAAAAATTGAATATCTTAATTTATATGTGTATAATATTGTCTCATTTAATTCGAAAATGGTTTATTGTAACAACCCGAATTCCAGTGGGTTCGGATTTTTCGCAAAAATGCTTAAATCCAAGCCCACTGAAGCCCGAGTTCGGTATCTGGTATATTGCAAATAGGCAAAGATAAACATATCAGAGCTCAAATAAATATCTCACAGCGGAACTGACTAAAATATAATAGGTAAATACTCACCAAAGTAATAACACTTTCTAAACTAGTGTTACAAAGCTGGAAAATCTCTGCCTTCTATCTAACCTATGGGATGATATGAGGAGGGATTTAGGACTAAAGTTCTGGTGAATGGACAAATTACACACTTCTAAGCATAAGATTACATATACCATTCTATTTCCATTTTCTGTTATAATAGGTTTATTGGATTTATAATACTCTCGCCTCTGTGTGTGAATTGTAACTATCTACTCCCTAGTAGATTAAGACCTAATAACCAATATATATATAGCTACATACCCAAAGACCGCATCGGTCCTAGGTACTACCCATAGTACCGTCCGTATCCACCTCGAAAATTACCCCATCGTCTCGCTACTAGAGCATACTGTAACGACATCTGTAAAAGACAGCTTCATGAGGTCTACAATACAGATGTTCCGTCGCCTACTATGAAAATGTGAAACTGCATTCGCACTAGCTTATACTAGTGCTTGGACATCCATAATATACTACCCAATGCTTACCTTGAGGACTACATGTAATCATTCTGTCTACTCCCTGAATTCCATCAACAAGGTCTACCTTGTACGGAACTCAGTCAGGGACTTTATATATCTGAAAAGGTCCGCTTCGTTAGGCTTGCAATGCAAAGGCAGTCAAGGCATACTCTCTTGATGGAACACCTACAGACCTGCCTCCAGGGGTGCAGCTTCGTTAGGCCTACCCTAGAGGGCCATATTAGAGTATCCTCACGCCCCGTTGACGTCCCGTACTTCCTACTAGCCCAAAATAACTAAGTTGGACGTGCTCTTTCTCTACTAAAAATCTACGATGAACTACTTCGTTAGGCTCATTATCCAGATTCTCTTTCGGGTTGCTCCAAACGCACCTTACCATTTTATTAGACCCTACATCTAATCTTTTATTATGCCTTTAGTTTAGTTTTCTTATTCTGTTGGCTACTTATTTACCCTAATCAGCGTGCCCAGCCCTACCCATGTGTGAGACCATCAGCCCTAGACCTGAAAGGGAACGCTGCCGGTATGGGCTACTACTATTATTTTTGCTTATTAACTTAATCCAAGATCTAAGTTTGATAAAATAAGCCTCTTCTATTTATTTCTTTTTAATTATAACCTTCATGTTATAATTATACTTGCAATTGTCACTTTTATATTCTTTTCTTTCTATTATAACCTACATGTTATAAATGTAATTGTAGGTGTCTCTTTTCTATTCTAGTCCGTCTTCTTTTATAAGGATATTAAATTTTCTTTAGTTCTCTTATATTATATAACAGTCTTATCTTGGGACTACGTCCAACTGTCATAAGTTACTTATCACAATAACTGCTTTACATTTTACTCTACTATCTGCGCAATAAATGCAGATCTAGTCACATTTTCTGTTTGTTGTTTCTAGTCTTGTCAAAAATTTAACTAGATTATTTCCTCTTCTTTAAGTTCTTTAACACTTCACGTTATTCTCTTTTATTCTAGGAAGTAGTTCTATTATATTTAGTTGGTTACAAAAATTGTACTAAAATCCATTTCCATGTTTTAATACTAAATAATGCCATAAATAATAACTCGTAACTGCAAGATATTTCTTTTATTGTTTCTTTAATTGTTGGATAATGAAAAATACAATAATGTCTCTATTTTGCACTAATTCCATTTTTCTTGCTTTTATTCTTGCAATTACATTTACCATTTTTCTTGCTTTTATTCTTGCAATTACATTTACCATTTTTCTTACATTGTTAAACTATGGAAATGTATTCCCTTTTCTAAACCAGCCAACTAATCTATCACTAACTTCTAAATCAAGTTATTAGATTTCCAATTATTATTTCATTCCCTAAGTTTTAACATAACTTATTGTAAATTTCTCGCTTTTAGGATTATGCCTTTTTCTATAATTTTTTAAGCCTAATATTACTTATATTTAATTGGATTCCTTTCTTTTTTCCATATAAATAAAATTTAAATATAAGTACACTTCTCTTATAAAATTTACAGTTTCAACTTAACTAACTAGTAGAACTAATTACTGAAATTAGTTCAAATGCTGAATTAAAATATTTAATGGGAATTTAACGATATTATATATTATCAACATAAAAACTATATAATTTAAATCCACTCACCTGATAAGAAAAAACTACAAATTCCAGATCTGATTTTTAGTCCAGTTCTATTATCCATAGCCTTCCCCTTTGCAATCCTATTTGGATCCACATACCGGAATTTGTATGGATTTATAAATCTGGATCTAATTAAAGAAAAATAAACAGATAAACTAGAAAACCAGATCTGAAAAATCACCTCATACGAACGGCTTAATTTGAACATCTCTTCTCTAGATCTACCGTTTCTACCTCCAAATTGCAAATAAAAAAACCTAAATCTAATATATTTGATTTCTGAAGAATTGGAGGAGAAGGAAAAGTGACAGGGCTTCCGTGCCCATTCAAAAAAATATGGGTTTGAAAGCTAGCCCTACACGTTTATTTATAGAGGCCAAAATCAACATCGTCCGTTCGTTTAAAGCAATTGAAATCTAGCCATTAAAAACAAGCAAAACGCGTCAGTTTTGACGTGTCTAGCCTTTTTTGTTTTATACGTATTAATTTATTTCCTCTATTTTGAAACGTTATAAATTATTAAACGTTTACTTTTAACCGTTGTCTATTCATTCTAATTAATTTCCATCAATTGCAAATTTATTTCCCTTCATAACACATGTTTATTTTGAAATTCAAACGTTGCTAATTAACATAAATTAATTTCCTTTAATTGCTGATTTGATTAACACTGCCCACTAATGTTACTTAATTACCTCTAATTACTGATGTCAATTAATTTCCTTTATGACGTGCTTCTATTTTGGAATTCAAATGGGCGTTATTCCTGGAATTTATACGCACATATATTTATAAACAAATATATTTACACACATATACACGTATAATTATTTTTCGATATGGAACTTAGAGCGTCAATAGCTTTTTCAAACGAAGTCCGTTCGAGGCATATTATATATGTAAATTAATCAAAAAATTGCCACAGACGCAATGGTACAAGTTTCAAGGCCATATTCTGATAACTCCAAAAATGCTCATTTTCACCGTTTATAATTATTTGATTATTTAGTTATCTAAAAATGCAGGGTGTTACATTCTCCCACCCTTTAGAAAATTTGGTCCTCAAAGTTTGATAAGGGCAAAAGTATGTAATTCCTCGCATCAATCACATCCATTTTGTGTACATCCAATTTTGTGACCATCCGTGTCCTTGTGCAAAGTGTCATTCAATATAAAATATATGCATGTACATGAATTTCTAAGCAATACCTCCTATATGATTGCTTTTCTTCTTTAAAATCTCCTTTTTAAAATATGATGCATACATCCTAAATATTCTTGCAATTTTTATATGAATGCAATCTTTTGAAAACTCAAAACGTTTTTCATCCAATTTTTCCCACACTGCTACTGAATAGGGACGTAGTTCAGTAATTTTTCAACCAAACCCTACCACACAACTTTTAATATTCGAATTTCAAAAAAAATCTAATTTTCCGAACTCGATTTCTTATGTCAGAAAGAAGGTAGAAAACGGAAAACCTCACATTTACCGTTTTACTTTTGCGCACCTCTTTCCCCGTACTTGGAACTTATGCCACTATTCTGTAAAAATCTCTATTTGCTTTCCCAAGCATAGTTCACATAAGAAAAAATTTCTTTAAATTTGTTGTTTTCCTTTTAGTTACTCTTTTTGGCTTTTACTTTTTTTTATTACTTACATCCTATGTTTTTATTCTCTTCTTGTGAACATCATAGAAAAAGAGCATTATACTAATCATCACTGATTTACTACAATAGGAACTAAATGCTTACATAGGAGTACAATCTCATAACTAAAATAGAAAACAAGTCCTATTACAAAGCGATACTAGATAGGTAACTATATCAGCTAAACACGGCTATCATCTAGGGCTAGGAGGCCTAGGACCATGTCCACCCTGACATAGAAAGGTCCTACTTTAGAAATCCAAGTAACTCATATGCTTCCCCTGCGGCCTATTACTCATTACTAACTTACGTTGTATTACTAACTTAGTGAAACTATCAGTCACTAGACTTTGAGTCCGACCCACTCCTCTATTTTCCCCTTCCCCCCCACCATAGGCCATCAAGGGCGAGCAAGGTAGATTTGTGGATTCGGGGAGGTTGCAGCAGCTGAGATTCTTCCTATGTATTTCTCTTCTTTATTTTCAGCTTTTAGTTCTTATGTTGTATTGGCACTTTTTGAGGGATGATTTTACTTTGATTTTATTGAGACTATGGTTTTTAATTTTGCAAGACAAGTATGGATATTTTGAGACATATGATGTACTTGGTATTTGGCAACTTATTTGATTTATAAAGTAATTCTGAGGTTTTGTTTTAAATAAATTATTATTATTATAATTGTTTCCGCTGTTTATATATATTTTTGTCTTGTGAATCTTAGTCTCTACTAGTTTAAGTTATACCAATAACGCTCCATACCTTTTAGGGTGTCCCTTTGGGTATACTAAGGGGTGTAGGGTGTTACATATGGTATCAAAGCCTAAGGTTACAAGATTCCTAAAGATTTATTTTAAAGGTAAAGTATTTTTCAAAATAGCTTGTTTTAAAAGTAGTTTCCAGAAAATAACTCTTAGAAATAGTTTTTAAGTATAAAAGAGTTTTTATAAATATCCCCTCAAAAGTCCAGTTCAATCTCCCTTCGACTCTTTCCTAAAAAATCTCTTTTTCTTTGCTTAGAATGGCGGATGCCCCTAATCTTCCCGAGGGCATTCCAGTCCTAGCCTGGTTTCATAGGTATCTATAAGTCACAACTCCAAAGGTGCAAGGGCAAGCGCCCAATCCTGCACCAGCGGGTGGGAATCCCTTCAACCCACCTGCAGCCATCAGTTTCTCTAGGCTTTGTAAGGATTTTACAAATTCGGGTGGAAAGACTTTTTCTGGTATAGAGACTTTTGTGGAGGCGAGGGCTTGGC
This sequence comes from Allium fistulosum, assembly GCA_030737815.1. Classification (NCBI taxonomy): domain Eukaryota; kingdom Viridiplantae; phylum Streptophyta; class Magnoliopsida; order Asparagales; family Amaryllidaceae; genus Allium; species Allium fistulosum. The sequence goes on from CM060907.1 coordinate 340,662,610, forward strand.
TAAGGAACACAGAGAGGATATTCGGGCTATTGGGATTGGATGAACAACAACGAGTTCAGCTAACATCTTGGCAGCTGAAAGAGGAGGCTTCTTATTGGTGGAAAGTTATTGAGTTGGAAGGAAGAGAGATTACTTGGAATGGTTTTCGAGAGCGATTTGTTAGGAAGTTTTTATCTCAAGCAGAAGAGAGTGTTCAATTGGAGCGATTAATTAATTTGAAGCAAGGGATTTGTCTGTGAAGGAGTACATTAATCAATTTAATGAGTTGTCGCGGTTTGGAATGGAGTTGGTAAACACACCAAACAAGAAGGCTATGAAGTTCGCGAAGGAATTAAATCAGCCCCTTCAAGTGTTGTTGTTGACTCACATACCAATGGGAGCTATCTATGAGTCATTGGTAGAGATGGTGCTTATGTCTGATGCAGCTAAGGAGGGGGAGCCTAAAGAAGCCGTTAAGTCGGAAGATTCTAAGAGGAAAGAAGAAGGCCCTCAGAAACGGATCATGCAAAAGTGCAAAAGTTGTGGGATGGCTGGTCATTTAGCCAAGGACTCCAAGAGAGGGAAGATGAAGGGAAAGTGCTATAATTGTGGACAACCCGATCACATTAGTAAGTATTGTCCCCAGAAGACGAGGCAGGGAGCGGGTGCACCAACAGCACAGATTCAGGCTTTGGAGGCAGCACCCTCCAGCAGTAGACCAAATCGAGGTAGGAAAATTTGATTTCTATTTTTGATTTTTCCCATTTGGGCTCTTTTTCGATTCTAGGGCATCTCACTCTCTCATCTCTAGTTCTCTAGTAGATTGTTTGCACTTAGACATCTCTTTAGTAGTAGACCCCATTATTTTTTCAAACCCCATAGGTTGATCAACACACTTGTCTATGGTTTGTAGGGGTTTGAAAATTTTTATCCTAGGCACAAAATTTGACTGTGACGCCTATGTTTTAGGATTTTCGGGGTATGCGATAATTTTGGGAATGGATTGGCTATCCAAATATGGAGCTATATTAGATTGCAAGAGGAGAGTTGTTAGGCTAGAGACATGCAGCGGTAGGACTCTCGAGATTTCTTGCGACCCACAAGGGTCAGTTATGTTGAGCTTCCTTTATTCCACGGATTCATCATCATCAAAGTTAGATTCGGTTCCTGTCATCAGAGATTTTCCACTCATCATCGCTACTAAGGTGGATGGTTCCGTTGATTATAGAGAATTAAATAGCTCACAAAGAAGAACCGATGTGACAACCCAATTTCTCATACCGAAAAATCAAACCATCAGGATTAAAGAAGAAGGAGGTAGAAGAAGAAAATAGAATAACAACAGAATCTAACTATCGCAGCGGAATAAAATATAATAGATAATAACTGAACTTTACACAAAAACAAATCTGTTTATACATTACATCATCGGAGTACACACAATCAATAACACACAACTGGACAATTATATCAACTTGTCCTCACCAACAGACAATACAACTTACAACACAGCGGAATAATACATCAAGTACGTATGCTACGCCACGCCATCCAGCTCGTCTCCTGAGATCCACAGTATCCTTTCCTGTAATCTATAATACTCGGTTTGACTCGAGCATTATATTTAAATAACACCCGAGTCAGTCTGGAATACCAGCGTGAGAAAACTACACTCAAATTGATTATTTAAGTTTCAAAATCCTTTGAAATCAAAAGCATCTCGTAAGACCACGCCACAAATAAACATGTCGCGTTTTTTCCTTACGATAGCTAAAGCACATTTATCAAATTCATCTGATATTATAATAGTGTCTATAAAAAGTAAAATAGAATCTAGCTGAAATGCTTGCATCTCACGTTTCAGCAATAGTTGGGCACAATCAAAACCGTACAGGCACGTAGGGAGAATGGATTTCCAACGAATGACTAGGCACTGGGGTACCACCAGTCACAGTACCTGGTCTAGATCAGCGTACCGAGGACCACGCCCGATCCCTTGCAACACAAGACCGGAACTACCTAAGGGTAATTCCGAGTAAGATCACCCCATGGTTGGGATCGGCAACCGCACCACTAAGCCGAAATAAAAAGGGACATCTAGATAGGGATGACCTCACCCTAATGGGCGCTACCCACATAGCCTTACTGCATAACCCCTGATTTTCAGTCATTCTCGGTTGATGAGGCTTGAGGCTAAGCGTTACCTTTTAGCACATTTCACTTAGAATGCCCATCGTCCCCCTGACGATGTTCCGAAAGCATTCATCCATATAAGTCCATCCCGGGTTCGAACGAAACTGAAGGCACTACTCCTACTACATCCATTTTGGAATCACCCTCATAATTAGTAGCGACTAGCCCTTGCACTTCAATGTACCATCTTCGATTCAAACTCGTTTCCCCACGAAACGTACAAACCAGATCGAAGTGGGTTTCGAGAAATTAATCCCGATCCCGGTCTCTTCGGAACGATCAGCGCATTGTCCAATATTGATAGTCGGTGATTTTACTATCAATTTACATCCACAAGCATCCATCAAACAATAAATAATTTCCCAAATTATTTATTAATTTCAAGATATCTTCACAGGATATATTTCCAATTTCACCCTTGAAACAGTTTTCAAACCATCTTCCTTTACGGAATAAATTTCCCAAATATTGTTTTTCCACTGAAAATAATCAAGTCCAAACATTTTAGATTTTAAAATAATTTAAATCACTTTATTCTAAAATATACTTTTAAACATTTAAATTAAACTACTTAAATACTTATTCAAAAATATGTATTTTAAAAAATATTTAAAATAAAACTACTTTATAAAATACAAAACTAATTTTAAAATAAAAGTCACACTAAATTTTAAAATAAGAGTTATGAAATTCTATACAAGTTTTCAAATAAAACTTTAACTAAACCATCTTTAGAATAAAACTATTTATAAAATATATATATTTATAATCATCCTTTTTAAAATGTAATACCCATTTACCCTTTAAAATGATTACCACTAAAACTAACTTAATAAATCTTTACCTTTAAAATTTTAACAATTTAATAATTATTTCTTAAAACATTCTTTTAAACAACTTGAACTTTTAACTTATACTTTAAAGGTTTGCTTTGAAAATGTACTTGGCTTTCCAGGGAAATACACTTCTCTTTCACACCTTTTAAAAATAATTACTATTTATTTTTAAACGAATTTACTCATTCCTTTATAAATTCCCACCTTGAATTTATTCTTCCAAATATCCACTGATATACCACTTCACTTTTATAAACTCAGTTTATAAATTCCAAAATCTCACTTCTCTTCAAAATTCCAATTCCAAACACTTAAATCAATTTACAATTGATTTCCAATTTACTTTACTTTGAAATAAATTTCCTTACTTACTCCATTTATTTCAAAATCCATTAACTTTCAGACTTTATTCCTTATTATGATTTAAAATCTTTAAATTGAAAATTTAAATTTCAGATTTCCCGAATTCCTTCTTTTCCTTTTTGGATTAGATTTAAACCTTGAATTAAAATAAATTCTTTATTCTTTAAAATAATATAACTTAAGTTTTAAAATTCATTATTCCTCTGTTTATTCAAATTCCCCTTTCCATTCTCGGGATATATTTAATAGAATTTAAAAATCACTTTTATTCTTTTCCAATTCATTCTTTAATTTATTTAAATACTTTATTATATTTTCTTTTTCAAAAATCCAATAATATATATTTGATAACTCAGTATACCGAATGTATTTAATCAAACCATAGCATCCAATATTCCAATTATCAATAAAATCCATCATAGGATATCAAATAATCATTCACAGAATATTTAAACAAATCTAAATATTTTGAGGAATCTAGTTGGATCCTTCCAACCTATTTCCCTGCATCCACAGATGTTAGCACAATATAATAATACCAATTCCACTTCAAGGTGGAATATCGCGGTATATGGGATTAATAAAATATCATCCGCTATTATGCGGCGCATAGGGTTTCATCCGCTATATAATGCGGGAAATCAATCACTCTAATATATATATATATACTACTATATATAATATATCACATCCAATCAATTTCAATCAAACATTCATTCAATTTAACTATTTAACTATTTAAATTTAAATAACCCAAATGAGTGAGATTAACTCACCTTTGCCCTTTAATTTGCAATCCGATCCAAACGGGCTTGTCTCTCCCCGATTTTAGACCTTGTATAAGATTTTACAGTTCATTAACATTTTAAATCATCGAACAATCAATTAGCATTTAATAATTTAACTTAAACAAATTCTCCTTTAATAAATTATTTTTGGTGACTAAAATAATTGAATGAACCAGTTAAACAAATTAATTGCCTTAATACTTTGTTTAAAATAAATTAGTAAAATTAAAATTTGTAAATGTATATTATTTTATATTTTGAAACTACATATATGTTTATAAAATAATACATAGAGATTCCAAAATCAGATTTTATATAAATTCTTCAAGCCCTATAAAAATTCCCTATCTTTATTCCAACATCCTATATATATTTAAATTGAAAACTATATGTGCATCTATATCTATATATGTATTTCTGTTTACTGTTATTATACCTACCCGTCTGTCTTTCAAACTAAAACTCTGTTCAAATTAACACAGGTCGATATATATATATATATTATCTATTTTCTAAACTATATGTATTATGTGTTTAAATTAAATTAAAAGAAACAAAACAGCTACCTTACTGATCAGAATATCTCTCAAGCTCGAAGACGCCATCTTAATCATGAATCGATGGTCACGATGAAGCAAACCTCCCCTAGCTGCTCTGCTTCGATCGCCAATCCCTCACGTGCCCACGCGAGCCTCCACAAACCCCCAAAACACGATTCGAACAAGTCTGATTCCACGCAATGATGCCGGCCCCTCTTGCTATCGCGAATCACAATAACCCTAAATCGACGAGCCTTGCAAATCTCAGTCGAAAGTTGCCCATCTCAAAGCCGATGCCATACAACTCGATTCCCAAGCAGGCTCGAGTTCAACCGAAGCATCGTGGTAATGTCGCGAGGCATACATCTTGAACGAGCTTGGCCCTTTGAACGCGATTTATTGAAGACAAACGATTTCAATTGATTTTGAGAAGATGAAGAAAGGTTTGTAGTTTAAACAGGAAGCGGCCATGAATTAATTTCGAAGGAGAATCGATTTATTTTAAAATACTCGGCATTATTTGTTTCCAAGCTTTATTCTTCTCCGTTGAATAAATAAAAAGAAGGGAACACTTGTATGCGATTAGAAAAGAGTAGGTGCCATGTTTCAGAAGACACTGTAGAGTGGCTTGGGAAAAAAGAAAGAAAGTAAGGATGTAGATATGAATTTTTTTCAAATATTATATTCGAATTTAAATTTTTGATATAAATTCCAACGTGTTTATATATCGTACGCTCCCACATCAACTCCAAACACTCCGAAATTTGAAATCCGATAATAATACAATATTACGGATCCAATGGAACTGGTTTCGTCGAATTCCGAGATTGTCCCTCGGAAGGCTATTTTTAAATATCGATTTAAACGATATATTATTAAAACGGAACAAAACACCTTTAAATTCAATTTTAAAAGTTCTATCACCTTCAGTATTATAAATGTGAGTGTTATAAGCCTTCAAATTATTTTTAACAAGCTTAAAACTCCAGATTCAACATTTTATCCAATTTTTAATTGTTTAATCCAAGAAATAAATTATCCAACAAATATTGATATTTGAAATTCGAGTTAGAAATTCACTCTTGAATATTTAAAATCAATTAAATATTCCAATTTCAAATATCCAAAATTTCGGGTCGTCACATTCCTCCCCCCTTAAAAGAATTTCATCCCCAAAATTACCCGTTAGGAAGAATGATTCAATTCCCGTTAACTATTCTTCCAAAATCAAACAGTTTTAACAAGTTCTCAAACAATCTTTTGATTTAAAGACACACTATCACTCTTACTAATTTTCCAAACTCACCCATAAGTTTCAAACAATATTACTTACTTAACATTTCAAATTTAAATTTGAAATCAAATTTTGAATTATCAAAATTTCTCAAAATTTTTCTAACTCCCTAAAATTTTGAAAATTTTTGCCAGCGTCTCCTTTGCGCGGCTAGATCGGTACAACTACAAAATGCCTCAACAGGCCCCCAGATTTCAAAAGAAAAACAAAAGGCCAAGTGGCTAGATAAAAAACCCAATCAAATTTCATACAGAAATTTAAATACTTAACTTTTTGTCGAGAAATTCAATATTTATCTTCTGAAATCAAAAATAAATTTCCCTTTTGCCTTTAATTACCTGTATATCTTACTAAGAAATAATATCCAATCACAACATTCAATCATTTTATACATTTCTTTTCAAAAATTTCAATATTGGCTTTACTTAAGCCCGTACGATGCACATATATCATCCATACGCAATATCAAATTCGATCGCTCACTCAATCACACAATTTCATTTCTGAACTAGTATCGTCCACCCGACTTCCTAGTGCGGACTCAGATCTGGTTTCTTGATCAGAAACTGTCATTCTCCTTGCATAGCCACAACACTATGATAGAGAATATCCAGAATCAATCAAAATCCATATCCAGGGTTCGCCGTCGAAAATCGAGTGAAAAATCCCAACTCGGACCGATATAACTATCTCGAAATTCTGTGCTCGAATCCGGATCAAATCGCTATGCGAATAAAATAATATACGTAAATCCTATGTCTTAATTCCATTTGATTATCAACTATATCAATTTTCTTTTTTTTTATTCATATTCATTTTGATTGTTATTCACTTATTCACACTTTTCCCTTGTCACAACTTCCAGTTTTAAATCTTCATTCAATTATTCACTTCGTATATTTCTCCATCCAAAATTACTTAGTATATTTCCAATACCAATTTACTTGAGAATTTCATCCTTTCATTTCTTAAGTTCAATATAAATATTTTATATACTTCTTAAATTTATTTTTACTTCACTATTGAAGTTTATATCCATTTCTATTCACTTTGCCTTCACAATTCCATTTGAATTCAATTTGCTTCAATTTACAAATTATTTCAAATCTAAATACTTTTTCCCAATTTTCATTCAGATTTTCTTTTTCAATTCATCTCCAACCTTTGAATATTGAGTTATATCAACTATCTTCCATTCTTAATTGGTTCATATCATTATTTAAATTAGTTTCTCTTACTAATTTATTTCAAACGTAAAAGTTTTGTTTTTAAACTTAAATTATTTTAGTCCTCCTCGAACTAATTTTCCCAACTTCACTTTACTTTACATACACAATTTTAAATTAGATTTCAATATTCAGTTTCAATTCTACTTGCTTACCAATTTTAAATCATTTGCCGTTAGTGAAAATTTTAAAAAAAATTCTAACTCCCAAAATTTTCAGAAAATTTTGGCAGAGTCTCCTTTGTACGAAGGAGCTTTTGCAATTTCACAAGAGATATAAATATATATACATCGACCAACACGGTCGAAAAAACAAACAACAGTTCATATTTCCTATCTTTTTATTGCGTAGGCGTACCTTATTTAGCATTTTTCAGCAAGCGGCTTATTTATTTATCATTTTGCGCGATCAAAACCAGCCAAACGACTTCCCTGTACCTGTACTAACTCAATTCAAACATGTAAGTGCCAAAATCATGTATCTTAACAACATTTTACATATTTAACTAACAAACATGCGAGTTTCTATAAGCAATGCGGGTTAAACAATATTTATAAGCAACTTATAAGGTTCCGACATTAAATTTAATTGTTTACAACTTAGTTGCTTACATTCAATTCAATTTTAACCAAACAACTCACATTTATTTCAATTGATTCCAACTCAATTTATATTTAATTTTATTCCATTTCAATTTCATTCACAATCCATTTATTGCATTTTCTTTCATATCCAAAAAGTTTGGTTCCAAACCATTTTATTAACTCGACAACCAACATATTAAATAACCATCTCACAATTTACTTAAGTTATTTATTTCTTCAAATTATTCCACCTTATAACTTAAGTTTATTTTATTCAACCAACTTCCATTTAAATCTTTGATTTGATTTTCCTTTGATCAAATCCCAACCATTTTACTAATTAATTCGATTAGTTTATTCTCTTATCCATTTTAAAATTTTAATTTGCATTACCAATCCATTATTGAATTTATTAATAATAAAGCCATTCAATTTATGCTTGAATTGGATTTGTTTACAACTCAAACCATATCTATTTTAATCCAATTCAATTTCATTCGTTAACACGTTCAATTTATAATCCAATACTTGATTTTTTCCCAAAATCATTTTATTTAATTTTCTTGAGTTCAATCTTATTTTATATCCCAAGTTTGGATTTTTCATTTCATTTCCAAAATACCAACACTTTTATTTCGGCTCATTTATTCCCTTTCTAAATTTTTATAAGTTACTCACTTATTAATATTCATACTTCTCCATTCATTTACAGTCAATCACATTCACATTTTTCTTTTAACTAGGGATTATATATTTTTATTTCAATGCTCTTTCAATTCTTTTATAAGCTTCCGAAGCTTATTCATTCCAATTCGATACTTACTTAGTTTACACTTATTTATTTGGTTCACTTCACTAGCTTATTTTGTTTCCATATTTATTTTAATTTAACTATTCTTCAAGTTAAATTTTTCTATTCTAGAAAATTCCAAATTTTACTAGTTATGAAACCCAATTATATTTCCATAAACATTCTAAATAAGCTTCCAGAGTTTAAACCATTCAAAATCAATTTTGGAAACATATATATCCAAATCGAACTATTCTTTTGCATTTTCAAAATCAAACCCCAATTTCGCAAACAAACATCAAAATCCAAAACATTCAGATAGCCATCCCTCTCTTAGAAACTCGAAAATAAACACCGATGATTTCGCGATCATCATCGGAATTATTTTCCAGTGACCGAAGCGAGTTCAGTGCTTTTATCCCTTCAAAACATTTTCCAAATATTTTAAATTCCAAATCTCCCCAGATTTCATCTCCAATTCAAAAATGCTTCCCGAATAATATCACCATTATTTCCCCAAAACCTTTGAAAATCATTTTCAAATTCAAAGGAATTTTATTTCCAAAATTTTGAATCCCAAATCCTTCCAATTCATATTCAAATATCACTCTGGAATTTTATTCTATTATAAATCACATTTATAATTCACATTTACAAATCCCATTCTATTATATGAATTTATTTACTTAACTTTGGTTATAAATTTTCAAATTTATCTTTTATATACAAAAATAATTTGGGTAAAATTATTTCATTTACCCTATTTGAAAACCATACTATGTCGGTTTATCTTGTTTAAGAGTTTAGAAACCCCTATCGATGTCGTGGCGTCCCACACATCGACCAGAATCCATAAACACTTAACCGATAAGTCAACACAATATAAAACCATTTTTATATTCACTAACAAAAACGCGCTCATATCTATTATTACACTCAAACTCATTCTAGAGTACTATGGACTCTATCTCAATGAGTAATCCCCACTAGAGCCAAGGTTATCACCAGCCTAAGCTCTGATACCAAGTGTGACAACCTGATTTTTCATACCGAAAAATCGAACCATCAGGATTAAAGAAGAAGGAGGTAGAAGAAGAAAATAGAACAACAATAGAATCTAACCATCGCAACGGAATAAAATATAATAGATAATAACTGATCTTTACACAAAAACAAATCTGTTTATACATTACATCATCAGAGTACACACAATCAATAACACACAACTGGACAGTTATATCAACTTGTCCTCACCAACAGACAATACAACTTACAGCACAGCGGAATAATACATCAAGTACGTATGCTACGCCACGCTATCCAGCTCGTCTCCTGAGCTCCACAGTATCCTTTCCTGTAATCTATAATACTCGGTCTAACCCGAGCATTATAGTTAAATAACACCCAAGTCAGTCTGGAATACCAGCGTGAGAAAACCACACTCAAATTGATTATTTAAGTTTCAAAATCCTTTGAGACCACGCCACAAATAAACATGTCGGGTTTTTACCTTACGATAGCTAAAACACTTTTATCAAATTCATCTGATATTATAATAGTGTCTATAGAAAGTAAAATAGAATCTAGCTGAAATGCTTGCATCTCACGTTTCAGCAATAGTTGGGCACAATCAAAACCGTACAGGCACATAGGGAGAATGGATTTCCAACGAATGACTAGGCACTGGGGTACCACCTGTCACAGTACCTGGTCTAGATTAGCGTACCGAGGACCACGCCCGATACCCTGCAACACAAGACCGGAACTACCTAAGGGTAATTCCGAGTAAGATCACCCCTATGGTTGGGATCAGCAACCGCACCACTAAGCCGAAATAAAAAGGGACATCTAAACAGGGATGACCTCACCCTAATGGGGGCTACCGACATAGCCTTACTGCATAACCCATGATTTTCAGTCATTCCCGGTTGATGAGGCTTGAGGTTAAGCGTTACCTTTTAGCACATTTCACTTAGAATGCCCATCGTTCACTTGACGATGTTCCGAAAGCATTCATCCATACAAGTCCGTCCTGGGTTCGAACGGAACCGAAGGCACTACTCCTACTATATCCATTTTGGAATCACCCTCAAGATTAGTAGCGACTAGCCCTTGCACTTCATTGAACCATCTTCGATTCAAACTCGTTTCCCCACGAAACATACAAACCAAATCGAAGTGGGTTTCGAGAAATTAATCCCGATCCCGGTCTCTTCGAAACGATCAGCGCATTGTCCAATATTGATGATTTAACTATCAATTTACATCCACAAGCATCCATCAAACAATAAATAATTTCCCAAATTATTTATTAATTTCAAGATATCTTCACAAGATATATTTCCAATTTCACCCTTGAAATAGTTTTTCAAATCATCTTCCTTTACGGAATAAATTTCCCAAATATTGTTTTTCCACTGAAAATAACCAAGTCCAAACATTTTAGGTTTTAAAATAATTTAAATCACTTTATTCTAAAATATACTTTTAAACATTTAAATTAAACTACTTAAATACTTATTCAAAAATATGTATTTTAAAAAATATTTAAAATAAAACTACTTTATAAAATATAAAACTAATTTTAAAATAAAAGTTAAGTCATACTAAATTTTAAAATAAGAGTTATGAAATTCTATAAAAGTTTTCAAATAAAACTTTGACTAAACCATCTTTAAAATAAAACTATTTATAAAATATAGATATTTATAATTATCCTTTTTAAAACGTAATACCCATTTACCCTTTAAAATAATTACCACTAAAACTAACTTAATAAATCTTTACCTCTAAAAATTTAACAACTTAATAATTATTTCTTAAAACATTCCTTTAAACAACTTGAACTTTTAACTTATACTTAAAGGTTTGCTTTGAAAATGTACTTGGCTTTCCACGAAAATACACTTCTCTTTCACGCCTTTTAAAAATAAATTACTATTTATTTCTAAACGAATTTACTCATTCTTTATAAATTCCCACCTTGAATTTATTCTTCCAAATATCGACTGATATACCACTTCACTTTTATAAATTCAGTTTATAAATTCCAAAATCTCACTTCTCTTTAAAATTCCAATTCCAAACACTTAAATCAATTTACAATTGATTTCCAATTTACTTTACTTTGAAATAAATTTCCTTACTTACTCCATTTATTTAAAAATCCATTAACTTTCAGACTTTATTCCTTATTATGATTTAAAATCTTTAAACTGAAAATTTAAATTTTAGATTTCCCGAATTCCTTCTTTTCCTTTTTGGATTAGATTTAAACATTGAATTAAAATAAATTCTTTATTCTTTAAAATAATATCACTTAAGTTTTAAAATTCATTATTCCTCTGTTTATTCAAATTCCCCTTTCCATTCTTGGGATTTATTTAATAGAATTTAAAAATCACTTTTATTCTTTTTACAATTCATTCTTTAATTTATTTAAATTCTCTATTATATTTTATTTTTCAAAAATCCAATTCTATATATTTGATAACTCAGTATACCGAATGTATTCAATCAAACCATAGCATCCAATATTCCAATTATCAATAAAATCCATCACAAGATATCAAATAATCATTCATAGAATATTTAAACAAATCTAAATATTTTGAGGAATCCAGTTGGATCCCTCCAACCTGTTTCCCTGCATCCACATATGTTAGCACAATATAATAATACCAATTCCACTTCAAGGTGGAATATCGCGGTATATAGGATTAATAAAATATCATCATCTATTATGCAACGCATAGGGTCTCATCCGCTATATAATGCGGGAAATCAATCACTCCAATATATATATATATATATACTACTATATATAATATATCACATCCAATCAATTTCAATCAAACATTCATTCAATTTAAATTTAACTATTTAAATTTAAATAACCCAGATGAGTGAGATTAACTCACCTTTGCCCTTTAATTTGCAATCCGATCCAAACGGGCTTGTCTCTCCTCGATTTCAGACCTTGTATAACATTTTACGGTTTATTAACATTTTAAATCATCGAACAGTCAATTAGCATTTAATAATTTAACTTAAACAAATTCTCCTTCAATAAATTATTTTTGGTGACTAAAATAATTAATTAAACCAGTTAAACAAATTAATTGCCTTAATACTTTGTTTAAAATAAATTAGTAAATTTAAAATTTGTAAATGTATATTATTTTATATTTTGAAACTACATATATGTTTATAAAATAATACATAGAGATTCCAAAATCAGATTTTATATAAATTCTTCAAGCCCTGTAAAAATTTCCTATCTTTATTCCAACATCATATATATATATTTAAATTGAAAACTATATGTGCATCTATATCTATATATGTATTTCTGTTTATTGTTATTATACCTACCCGTCTGTCTTTCAAATTAAAACTCTGTTCAAATTAACATAGGTCGATATATATATATATATATTATCTATTTTCTAAACTATATGTATACAGATATATATGTGTTTAAATTAAATTAAAAGAAACAAAACAGCTACCTTACTGATCAGAATATCTCTCGAGCTCGAAGACGCCATCTTAATCACGAATCGATGGTCACGATGAGGTAAACCTCCCCTAGCTGCTTTGCCCCGATCGCCAATCCCCCACATGCCCACGCGAGCCTCCACAAACCCCCAAAACACGATTTGAACAAGTCTGATTCCACGCGATGATGCCGGCCCCTCTTGCTATCGCGAATCACAATAACCCTAAATCGACGAGCCTTGCAAATCTCAGTCGAAAGTTGCCCATCTCAAAGCCGACGCCATACGACTCGATTCCCAAGCAGGCTCGAGTTCGACCTAAGCATCGTGGTAATGTCGCGAGGGATACATCTTGAACAAGTTTGGCCCTTTTAACGCGATTTATTAAAGACGAATAATTTCAATTGATTTCGAGAAGATGAAGAAAGGTTTGCAGTTTAAACAGGAAGCAGCATGAATTAATTTCGAAGGAGAATCGATTTATTTTAAAATACTTGGCATTATTTGTTTCCAAGCTTTATTCTTCTCCGTTTAATAAATAAAAAGAAGGGAACACTTGTATGCGATTAGAAAAGATTAGGTGCCACGTTCGGAAGACACTGTAGAGTGGCTTGGGAAAAAAGAAAGAAAGTAAGGATGTAGATATGAATTTTGTTCAAATATTATATTTGAATTTAAATTTTCGATATAAATTCCAGCGCGTTTATATATCGTACGCTCCTACATCAACTCCAAACACTCCAAAATTTGAAATCTGATAATAATACAATATTACGGATCCAATGGAACTAGTTTCGTTGAATTCCGAGACTGTTCCTCGGAAGGCTATTTTTAAATATCAATTTAAACGATATATTTTTAAAACTGAACAAAACACCTTTAAATTCAATTTTAAAAGTTCTATCACCTTCAGTATTATAAATGTGAGTTTTATAAGCCTCCAAATTATTTTTAACAAGCTTAAAACTCCAGATTCAACATTTTATCCAATTTTCAATTGTTTAATCCAAGAATTAAATTATCCAACAAATATTGATATTTGAAATTCGAGTTATGTGACGACCGCCCATGACCCCTGCACCGAATCTAAAGATAGCGCGCTGTAAAGTGTGCCAGGCGACCATGGACGATTTCCAGGGTAAATTAAAACAATAGAATCTATCGTATTACTCACAGCGCATGGACAAAATACAATAGAATATATATGTAGTGAAGCTTCACAGAATAGAATCTCATCAATAAAACTTCATAATAGTTGAATACAAACATCTGAATAGTCAATACATCAAGCCTCACTACAATCACTCAGAGAATACAAAGCAGCGGAACATCCAGTACATATAGTAAGAAGATAATATGCAATACTCCAGCTCGTCTTCGTCATCAGCAACGTGGAAAGCAAGAACATCACCTGTCACCTGCTACCTAGTCTGCCCGTCCCAAAATGGACGAACAGCCCAAGGCAATAAGATTTAAAACATAAAGCCTTGAGTCAGACAACAGTCTTAGTGAGCAGTAAATTAACTAACAACATACCAAAAGAGCATAAAGGAAAAGGAATAGGAATACAACCCTCCCACTCCACCTCTCTCTACAGTGATAGCCCCCAGACACACACTAAGCAGAAGGAAGCATAGCAAAGCATACAATTCAAAATAAAGCAATTATCACTCGAGTCAAGGGCGATGTTTTCCAAGTACAAACTCCAAGGTCTATACCAAGGTCAGATAAGCACCCAGGAAATACCGCTCTTAAGACCGAATGACGATACAACCAAACATCCATGACTCTGGCTATCACTGTTATCCTTGCTTCGATACCACCGTTAATTGAATGACCGGCACCTACTTTCAGCCGTCCGTCAAGGGCTAATGGAAACCCCGGTTCTAGACATAACTCCCGCACGTCATCGTAACCCGTGCCTAGGATTATCGAATCTTCCTAGAGTACTCGACCATCAATAGTTAGTCTTTTGGGCGTCCCCATGTACTCTTGCTTGGAGCATGCTAGAACCTTCAACAACGATGAGATCTCAGCCTCCTAGTCATCCTCCTCGACGACTATTCCCATACTAGCTCAAGTGCCTCTCGAGCAAACCATTATCCTCAACTCGAACCATTTCACCGAGTTATCAACATGCTTGGAATGATCCCGTCTGGATTAGACCAAGACTATCTCATATCATACTTCGCCTCATCATCATCATAGCAAAGTCTCATCTCAACATCATCATCGAATCTATCCATATGAGCTTCATCATCCGCTACATATGCCACAAGCAGCTTTTCCAATTCAAGAGCCTTTCCCTTAGCTTTTGAATCACCTTCGACCATCTTGTCTAAATCAAATCATCAATCATCTAATTCACAGCAATCAATCATGTCAAACATCAATCCAAGTAATCAAGCATTCAAATATAAGCAAAATGGACAATTATAACAATAATGGCAATTTCGTAATTAAAGAGTTGAAAGTCTAACTAGCATGAAAACATGAACAATATCTCTATAATCTTGATGAATGAACTTGCATAGGTTAACATGAAATAAAATGGTTGTCAAATCATCATAAACAATGGATCTACATGGATCTACACTTAGGTTTACAAAAATGCATGGAAATCACTATTTTAACACCAAATCAAGCCAACAATCCGATCTACTCCTTTGGATCCGTGTGAGAGATAATCACCACTCACCAAATCACCAAAACAACCTCAAATCAACACGCTTCAGATCTGGACAGCGAAGGATCTAACTTGATCTATCACCAATCCGCTTAAAACGATGAAATCTCTCTTTGAAGAATGTAGATCTTCAATCTAAGCTCTTCGATCTTCGATTTGATCTTCAATATGGATGGATGGAATCACTAGATTAGAGTGGAGAAAAGAAGTGAAGAAGTGTAGAAGTCGAGCTCTCAAAATGGCAGCACTTCGTCACTTCGAAATCTGGATCCCAAAAAGTGAAGAAATGGCCGAGTATTTATAGCTGAAATCTTAGGTCGTCCGCTTCCCTTAGGTCGTCCACGACCTAACTGTCACGACCTACGACCTAATAGCCCACGCCACTACGACCTATGACCTACCCAGATCCAACGGCCCAACACTTAGACGCGACATAACAACAGGTACGACCTAACACTTAGACAAAACCCAGCGCCTTCGTACGAATTACGACTTAACGAACAAAGCACCCCATAGGTCGCTTACGGCCTAACTACTAAAACACACGCGACCTAACAACTTACTAAGTTACGACCTACGACTTATAAAAACCTTGCGACCTAATAACTTAGCAACCCACGCGACCTAACAGTGTTACGACCTACCACTAAACTCCTAGGTTGCTCACTGCTGCCCCAGCTTCCTTAGGTCGTTGCCGACCTAACTATATACTAGGTCGCTAAACTGCTATCTCCAAACTCCTTAAGTCGTTGCCGACCTAACTATGCTAACTCGGAACCACTAGGTCGCTCATCACTAGGTCGTTAACTACTGGGTTGTTAACTCACTAACTCTTAGGTCGCTAACCCTATAGGTCGCTCCAGACTAGCACACGACCTAAACTAACACAGAGTCTTACGACCTAATCCTTAGGTCGTCTACGACCTAACCACGCTAACTCCTATAGGTCGTGACTTACCACCTCCTTAGGTCGTTGCCGACCTAACTTTCTTAGGTCGCTAACTCGCTCCAGCCGACCTAATACTTAACTTCCCTTGGGTCACCACAGTTCCTAAGTTGCCTACTAATCTTAGGTCGCTCCCCACCCTAAGTCGCTCATACGACCTATCCTATCCCACGACTTACTATCTACACGACCTAAGCTACCAACCGATCTAACACTAAAGTCGGTCAGCTACACTTCCTTAACTCGGTTAATTCCTTAAGTCGGCCACTCGACCCAGACTTATTACTTAACTCGTCCAAACCGACTTAGGACTTAACAAAATTCTGCCAAAATCTGAAACGACTTAAAAATGCTGAAAATTCCAGATTTTTTACGAACTTTTCGATCCGTAAAATACGGGTCGTTACATTCTCTCCCCCTTAGGAATTTCGCCCCCGAAATTCCAAACAAACAAAGCAATCAAAGACTATTCTGCACGCCTACCATCCATAGCAATCAACAAACCATGCATCCAATTCTAGCTTAGCATGCAGAATTCTAAAGCTAGAACAAGTTACAATATCGTGAGATGACACGACACCTTAGGGCCAAACCTTGAAGAGTTCAGGATGAGCTGCCTTCATCCTCTCTTCCACCTCCCACGTACAGTCGTTATCATCATCACTCCATTGTATCTTGAGCAACTTAACTACCTTCCTCCTAAGCTGTTTCGTGTCGGTTTCGACAACACGAAGCGGCTTACGAGGTCTCTTATCGACTGGATCAACTTCGAAATCTTCACAGCTATCAGCAGAAACCACTGTACTCGAGTCGTGCACATATTTCCGTAGATACGATACATGAAAAACATTATGTACACTCGACATCTTCTCTGGTAACTCCAATCTATAAGCGAGTTTTCCAATTCGCTCGATGATCGGGAATGGTCCAACAAATCTCGGAGTCAATTTTCCTTTCTTCCCGAATCGAATAACATTCTTCAATGGAGAAATCTTCACAAAAACCATATCACCTACGTCGAATTCCAAATCCTTATGACGCTTATCGGCATAACTTTTCTGACGGTCTTGGGCTGCCTTCATTCGTTGCCGAATGATCTCTATACAATCCGAAGTCTGTCGAATCATCTCTGGCCCAAGTATCAACTTTTCTCCGGTCTCTAACCAACATGTCGGAGAGTTACACGGTCTTCCATACAATGCCTCATACGGTGCCATACCAATGCTTGACTGGTAACTGTTGTTATATGAAAATTCCACCAAATGAAGATGATCTTCCCATGATCCTCCGAAATCCAAAACACAAGCTCTAAGAAGATCTTCCAGAACTCGGTTGACTCTCTCGGTCTGACCATCTGTTTGAGGATGATAAGCTGTACTCAAACACAACTCGGTTCCCAAAACTTCCTGAAAGCTCTTCCAAAGTCTACTAGTGAACAATGGGTCTCGATCGCTCACTATACTCTTCGGAATACCATGGAATCGAACTATCCACTTAACATACAACTCACCCAACTTCGATGCAGTCCTAGTCGATCGAACAAGAATGAATCTTACACTCTTAGTCAGACGATCTACAATGACCCAAATCCCTTCATTTCTCGTTCTTGTTCTAGGCAATCCATCAATAAAATCCATCGACACTTGCTCCTACTTCCATGTAGGAACTTCTAATGGCTAAAGCAATCCACTTGGCTTCTTCTGTTCGGCTTTTACCAACTGGCAGTTTATGCACTTGGAAATAAAATTTCCAACATCCTTCTTCATACCTTCCCAGTAATAGGTTCTCTTCATATCCCGATACATCTTGTTTCCACCTGGATGAATTGTCAACTTCGAGTGATGACTTTCCTTCAAAACTTCATTTCTCAATTCATCTATATCGGGAACAACTAGTCGTCCTTGTTTTCGAAGCCAACCCTCTCGATCGACCTCAAATCCTTTATCCTTTTCTGGTTCCAATCCAGACTCCAAATCACGGATAATCTTGACAATCTTATCATCTCGCTTTTGACTCTCGCCAATCCTTTCCACAAGAGTCGGTCTTATCGATAAGTTTGCCAACATCTCAGGTTCCAATTCACATCTGGGCCTGAAGTCAAAACCAACTAAATACTCGAGACTCTTCCATTCTGATAACATGGCTCCCAATCCTGCATGTCTTCGACTTAACGCATCTGCCACTGCGTTACCTTTTCCCGGAGTATAAGCTATACCAAAATCATATGATGCTAAAAACTCTAGCCATCCTTGCTGCCGAAGATTCAAATCCTTTTGGGAGAAAAGATACTTCAACGACTTATGATCTGTACCCAACTCAAATCGAACTCCCAATAGATAATGTCTCCACATCTTCAGAGCAAAAACAATTGCCGCCAACTCCAAATCATGAGTCGGGTAATTCCTTTCATGAGGCTTTAGTTGTCGACTCGCATAAGCAACAACTTTATCCCTCTACATCAGCATTGCTCCAAGTCCAGTACCACATGCATTGGTGTAAACCACCATCTCATCATTCCCACCTGGAATAGTCAAAACAGGAGCACTTGTCAATCGCTCTTTCAGGATTCTGAAAGCTTGCTCACACTTATCTTCCCATCTGAACACTTGGTTCTTTTTCGTCAATCCTGTTAACGGTGTAGCCACCTTGGAGAAGTCTTTGATAAACCGTCGATAATATCCTGCTAATCCAAGAAAACTTCTCACATCCGATGCATTCTTAGGTCTAACCCAATCCTGGATTGCTGCGACCTTAGCGGGATCAACCGCTATTCCATTTCCAGAAATAACATGGCCTAAGAACCTCACTTCACTCTTCCAGAAGTGACACTTTGAAAACTTAGCCTTCAGCTGATGTTTTCGTAAGATTTCCAAAACAATACGCAAGTGTGTCTTGTGCTCTTCTTCAGTTCTGGAATAAATCAGAATATCATCCACGAACACAAGCACGAACTTGTTCAACTGATCTTTGAACACCCTATTCATAAGATTCACAAAATATGCTGGCGCGTTAGTCAATCCAAACGGCACTACCAGCCACTCAAAGAAACCAGATGGTGTCCTGAAAGCAGTCTTTGGCACACTATCCTTAGCAACTCTCAACTGGTGAAATCCCGTTGCCAAATCCATATGAGAAAACACCTTAGCTTCGTGAAGCTGATCAAACAAGTCATCTATTCTTGGCAACGGATACTTGTTCTTCTTAGTCACCTTATTCAGCTCATGATAATCCACACACAATCTCAGCGATCCATCCGCTTTGGTAACAAACACAACTGGTGCACCCCATTCGGACACACTACACCGAATGAATCCTTTCTGCAAAAGATCATCAACTTGCACCCTCAACTCTTGCTGTTCTCTAGGCGCCATCCGCCTAAGAGGCATCACAACAGGTCTGGCTCCTTCAACTAGATTTATATGAAACTCTATCTCTCTATGCGGCGGTAACCCTTTGACCTCGTCAAAGACATCCTCGAATCCATTAACGATTGGCAATGATGACAGTCCATCCCGTGGAACAACCAGCGAATACATGAAGCTCATGAAGACGCCTTCTTCATGCTTACATCGTATCACAATCTTTCGCCCCTCCACATTCTCGACTGTCACCTCCAACCTCTCACAATCAACCTTTGCCGCATACTTCCTAAGCCAGTCCATACCCAAAATAATTCCGAACCCCGCAAAGTTCAGAACAAAACAATCACAAACAAAAGAGCAATCATGACTCGATACAATCAGACCACGGCATAACATACACAAACAAGACGAACCCCCAACTGGATTAGTCACAACCAATGGCCTATCAACAATATCTGGTTCTAAACCCAACCGGCCTACAAGTTCATCACAACCAAAAGAATGCGACGCCCCAGTATCAAACAGAACTCTAACTGGAACATCACAAATGGAGAGAGTACCCTGAACCACCACGCTCTTTCCTTTCTCTTCAGCGGTAGGAGCTTTCGAAGACGATGGAACCGCTCCTAAAGCATAAGCTTGCACAATCTGCTTGTCCTTCCGTAGTTCCAGACAATTCTTCCTGATATGCCCCGGCTTGTCACAGTTGTGGCACTTCACCGGCGCCTTCGGATTCTTGCAATCCTTGGAGAAATGGCCCTTCTGCTGACAATTGTAGCAGGTCACTTCACCCTTCTACTTCTTCTGGCCACCCTTCCCCTTTTGCTGCTGCTGCTTCCTTTTCTTGTTTCCACTCTGCTGGGGTTTAGACTCTTCCCTGGTCACAGCAACAACAGATCCTTCCTTGGGAAACAGATTCTCGTGTCTGAGAGCTTCCTCCACAAGCTTCTTAAATGAATCGTCCAAATGATCCACCAGTCTTGGAACCTGAACTTGATCTCCAACATCTACTGATGGCCCCGGGGCTGACATCCTTCTCATGATCGAAGTCATCATGGCTTCGAACATAGCAACATAATCAGTAGCCCCCTCAACAGCACGGCCTTCCCTAGCAGCTGGTCTCCCTCTTCGATTCATTCTCAATATCTATAAAAAGAAATGATTAGCATATCTAGAGAAACAACTGCATAAAGGACTCAAACTCTACTAAGCTACTATATTATATATAGTAATCATCCATCAAAATACAATTACGTCTCTCATACGTAGTTACGTCAGCGAGCGTTGGGTAAAATCGATTAACCAAAGCTTTGATACCAAATGTGACAACCGCCCATGACCCCTGCACCGAATCTAAAGATAGCGCGCTGTAAAGTGTGCCAGGCGACCATGGACGATTTCCAGGGTAAATTAAAACAATAGAATCTATCGTATTACTCACAGCGCATGGACAAAATACAATAGAATATATATGTAGTGAAGCTTCACAGAATAGAATCTCATCAATAAAACTTCATAATAGTTGAATACAAACATCTGAATAGTCAATACATCAAGCCTCACTACAATCACTCAGAGAATACAAAGCAGCGGAACATCCAGTACATATAGTAAGAAGATAATATGCAATACTCCAGCTCGTCTTCGTCATCAGCAACGTGGAAAGCAAGAACATCACCTGTCACCTGCTACCTAGTCTGCCCGTCCCAAAATGGACGAACAGCCCAAGGCAATAAGATTTAAAACATAAAGCCTTGAGTCAGACAACAGTCTTAGTGAGCAGTAAATTAACTAACAACATACCAAAAGAGCATAAAGGAAAAGGAATAGGAATACAACCCTCCCACTCCACCTCTCTCTACAGTGATAGCCCCCAGACACACACTAAGCAGAAGGAAGCATAGCAAAGCATACAATTCAAAATAAAGCAATTATCACTCGAGTCAAGGGCGATGTTTTCCAAGTACAAACTCCAAGGTCTATACCAAGGTCAGATAAGCACCCAGGAAATACCGCTCTTAAGACCGAATGACGATACAACCAAACATCCATGACTCTGGCTATCACTGTTATCCTTGCTTCGATACCACCGTTAATTGAATGACCGGCACCTACTTTCAGCCGTCCGTCAAGGGCTAATGGAAACCCCGGTTCTAGACATAACTCCCGCACGTCATCGTAACCCGTGCCTAGGATTATCGAATCTTCCTAGATTACTCGACCATCAATAGTTAGTCTTTTGGGCGTCCCCATGTACTCTTGCTTGGAGCATGCTAGAACCTTCAATAACGATGAGATCTCAGCCTCCTAGTCATCCTCCTCGACGACTATTCCCATACTAGCTCAAGTGCCTCTCGAGCAAACCATTATCCTCAACTCGAACCATTTCACCGAGTTATCAACATGCTTGGAATGATCCCGTCTGGATTAGACCAAGACTATCTCATATCATACTTCGCCTCATCATCATCATAGCAAAGTCTCATCTCAACATCATCATCGAATCTATCCATATGAGCTTCATCATCCGCTACATATGCCACAAGCAGCTTTTCCAATTCAAGAGCCTTTCCCTTAGCTTTTGAATCACCTTCGACCATCTTGTCTAAATCAAATCATCAATCATCTAATTCACAGCAATCAATCATGTCAAACATCAATCCAAGTAATCAAGCATTCAAATATAAGCAAAATGGACAATTATAACAATAATGGCAATTTCGTAATTAAAGAGTTGAAAGTCTAACTAGCATGAAAACATGAACAATATCTCTATAATCTTGATGAATGAACTTGCATAGGTTAACATGAAATAAAATGGTTGTCAAATCATCATAAACAATGGATCTACATGGATCTACACTTAGGTTTACAAAAATGCATGGAAATCACTATTTTAACACCAAATCAAGCCAACAATCCGATCTACTCCTTTGGATCCGTGTGAGAGATAATCACCACTCACCAAATCACCAAAACAACCTCAAATCAACACGCTTCAGATCTGGACAGCGAAGGATCTAACTTGATCTATCACCAATCCGCTTAAAACGATGAAATCTCTCTTTGAAGAATGTAGATCTTCAATCTAAGCTCTTCGATCTTCGATTTGATCTTCAATATGGATGGATGGAATCACTAGATTAGAGTGGAGAAAAGAAGTGAAGAAGTGTAGAAGTCGAGCTCTCAAAATGGCAGCACTTCGTCACTTCGAAATCTGGATCCCAAAAAGTGAAGAAATGGCCGAGTATTTATAGCTGAAATCTTAGGTCGTCCGCTTCCCTTAGGTCGTCCACGACCTAACTGTCACGACCTACGACCTAATAGCCCACGCCACTACGACCTATGACCTACCCAGATCCAACGGCCCAACACTTAGACGCGACATAACAACAGGTACGACCTAACACTTAGACAAAACCCAGCGCCTTCGTACGAATTACGACTTAACGAACAAAGCACCCCATAGGTCGCTTACGGCCTAACTACTAAAACACACGCGACCTAACAACTTACTAAGTTACGACCTACGACTTATAAAAACCTTGCGACCTAATAACTTAGCAACCCACGCGACCTAACAGTGTTACGACCTACCACTAAACTCCTAGGTTGCTCACTGCTGCCCCAGCTTCCTTAGGTCGTTGCCGACCTAACTATATACTAGGTCGCTAAACTGCTATCTCCAAACTCCTTAA
The DNA here is from genome assembly GCA_030737815.1 of Allium fistulosum. Taxonomy (NCBI): domain Eukaryota; kingdom Viridiplantae; phylum Streptophyta; class Magnoliopsida; order Asparagales; family Amaryllidaceae; genus Allium; species Allium fistulosum. The sequence continues at coordinate 340,686,393 of CM060907.1, forward strand.
GTCGTTGCCGACCTAACTATGCTAACTCGGAACCACTAGGTCGCTCATCACTAGGTCGTTAACTACTGGGTTGTTAACTCACTAACTCTTAGGTCGCTAACCCTATAGGTCGCTCCAGACTAGCACACGACCTAAACTAACACAGAGTCTTACGACCTAATCCTTAGGTCGTCTACGACCTAACCACGCTAACTCCTATAGGTCGTGACTTACCACCTCCTTAGGTCGTTGCCGACCTAACTTTCTTAGGTCGCTAACTCGCTCCAGCCGACCTAATACTTAACTTCCCTTGGGTCACCACAGTTCCTAAGTTGCCTACTAATCTTAGGTCGCTCCCCACCCTAAGTCGCTCATACGACCTATCCTATCCCACGACTTACTATCTACACGACCTAAGCTACCAACCGATCTAACACTAAAGTCGGTCAGCTACACTTCCTTAACTCGGTTAATTCCTTAAGTCGGCCACTCGACCCAGACTTATTACTTAACTCGTCCAAACCGACTTAGGACTTAACAAAATTCTGCCAAAATCTGAAACGACTTAAAAATGCTGAAAATTCCAGATTTTTTACGAACTTTTCGATCCGTAAAATACGGGTCGTTACATTCTCTCCCCCTTAGGAATTTCGCCCCCAAAATTCCAAACAAACAAAGCAATCAAAGACTATTCTGCACGCCTACCATCCATAGCAATCAACAAACCATGCATCCAATTCTAGCTTAGCATGCAGAATTCTAAAGCTAGAACAAGTTACAATATCGTGAGATGACACGACACCTTAGGGCCATACCTTGAAGAGTTCAGGATGAGCTGCCTTCATCCTCTCTTCCACCTCCCACGTACAGTCGTTATCATCATCACTCCATTGTATCTTGAGCAACTTAACTACCTTCCTCCTAAGCTGTTTCGTGTCGATTTCGACAACACGAAGCGGCTTACGAGGTCTCTTATCGACTGGATCAACTTCGAAATCTTCACAACTATCAGCAGAAATCACTGTACTCGAGTCGTGCACATATTTCCATAGATACGATACATGAAAAACATTATGTACACTCGACATCTTCTCTGGTAACTCCAATCTATAAGCGAGTTTTCCAATTCGCTCGATGATCGGGAATGGTCCAACAAATCTCGGAGTCAATTTTCCTTTCTTCCCGAATCGAATAACATTCTTCAATGGAGAAATCTTCACAAAAACCATATCACCTACGTCGAATTCCAAATCCTTACGACGCTTATCGGCATAACTTTTCTGACGGTCTTGGGCTGCCTTCATTCGTTGCCGAATGATCTCTATACAATCCGAAGTCTGTCGAATCATCTCTGGCCCAAGTATCAACTTTTCTCCGGTCTCTAACCAACATGTCGGAGAGTTACACGGTCTTCCATACAATGCCTCATACGGTGCCATACCAATGCTTGACTGGTAACTGTTGTTATATGAAAATTCCACCAAATAAAGATGATCTTCCCATGATCCTCCAAAATCCAAAACACAAGCTCTAAGAAGATCTTCCAGAACTCGGTTGACTCTCTCGGTCTGACCATCTGTTTGAGGATGATAAGTTGTACTCAAACACAACTCGGTTCCCAAAACTTCCTGAAAGCTCTTCCAAAGTCTACTAGTGAACAATGGGTCTCGATCGCTCACTATACTCTTCGGAATACCATGGAATCGAACTATCCACTTAACATACAACTCACCCAACTTCGATGCAGTCCTAGTCGATCGAACAAGAATGAATCTTACACTCTTAGTCAGACGATCTACAATGACCCAAATCCCTTCATTTCCCGTTCTTGTTCTAGGAAATCCATCAATAAAATCCATCGACACTTGCTCCCACTTCCATGTAGGAACTTCTAATGGCTGAAGCAATCCACTTGGCTTCTTTTGTTCGGCTTTTACCAACTGGCAGTTTATGCACTTGGAAATAAAATTTCCAACATCCTTCTTCATACCTTCCCAGTAATAGGTTCTCTTCATATCCCAATACATCTTGTTTCCACTTGGATGAATTGTCAACTTCGAGTGATGACTTTCCTTCAAAACTTCATTTCTCAATTCATCTATATCGAGAACAACTAGTCGTCCTTGTTTTCGAAGCCAACCCTCTCGATCGACCTCAAATCCTTTATCCTTTTCTGGTTCCAATCCAGACTCCAAATCACGGATAATCTTGACAATCTTATCATCTCGCTTTTGACTCTCGCCAATCCTTTCCACAAGAGTCGGTCTTATCGATAAGTTTGCCAACATCTCAGGTTCCAATTCACATCTGGGCCTGAAGTCAAAACCAACTAAATACTCGAGACTCTTCCATTCTGAAAACATGGCTCCCAATCCTGCATGTCTTCGACTTAACGCATCTGCCACTGCGTTACCTTTTCCCGGAGTATAAGCTATACCAAAATCATATGATGCTAAAAACTCTAGCCATCGTTGCTGCCGAAGATTCAAATCCTTTTGGGAGAAAAGATACTTCAACGACTTATGATCTGTACCCAACTCAAATCGAACTCCCAATAGATAATGTCTCCACATCTTCAGAGCAAAAACAATTGCCGCCAACTCCAAATCATGAGTCGGGTAATTCCTTTCATGCGGCTTTAGTTGTCGACTCGCATAAGCAACAACTTTATCCCTCTGCATCAGCATTGCTCCAAGTCCAGTACCACATGCATTGGTGTAAACCACCATCTCATCATTCCCACCTGGAATAGTCAAAACAGGAGCACTTGTCAATCGCTCTTTCAGGATTCTGAAAGCTTGCTCACACTTATCTTCCCATCTGAACACTTGGTTCTTTTTCGTCAATCCTGTTAACGGTGTAGCCACCTTGGAGAAGTCTTTGATAAACCGTCGATAATATCCTGCTAATCCAAGAAAACTTCTCACATCCGATGCATTCTTAGGTCTAACCCAATCCTGGATTGCTGCGACCATAGCGGGATCAACCGCTATTCCATTTCCAGAAATAACATGGCCTAAGAACCTCACTTCACTCTTCCAGAAGTGACACTTTGAAAACTTAGCCTTCAGCTGATGTTTCCGTAAGATTTCCAAAACAATACGCAAGTGTGTCTTGTGCTCTTCTTCAGTTCTGGAATAAATCAGAATATCATCCACGAACACAATCACTACTTGTTCAACTGATCTTTGAACACCCTATTCATAAGATTCACAAAATATGTTGGCGCGTTAGTCAATCCAAACGGCACTACCAGCCACTCAAAGAAACCAGATGGTGTCCTGAAAGCAGTCTTTGGCACACTATCCTTAGCAACTCTCAACTGGTGAAATCCCGTTGCCAAATCCATCTGAGAAAACACCTTAGCTTCGTGAAGCTGATCAAACAAGTCATCTATTCTTGGCAACGGATACTTGTTCTTCTTAGTCACCTTATTCAGCTCACGTTAATCCACACACAATCTCAGCGATCCATCCGCTTTGGTAACAAACACAACTGGTGCACCCCATTCGGACACACTACGCCGAATGAATCCTTTCTGCAAAAGATCATCAACTTGCACCCTCAACTCTTGCTGTTCTCTAGGCGCCATCCGCCTAAGAGGCATCACAACAGGTCTGGCTCCTTCAACTAGATTTATATGAAACTCTATCTCTCTATGCGGCGGTAACCCTTTGACCTCGTCAAAGACATCCTCGAATCCATTAACGATTGGCAATGATGACAGTCCATCCCGTGGAACAACCAGCGAATACATGAAGCTCATGAAGACGCCTTCTTCATGCTTACATCGTATCACAATCTTTCGCCCCTCCACATTCTCGACTGTCACCTCCAACCTCTCACAATCAACCTTTGCCGCATACTTCCTAAGCCAGTCCATACCCAAAATAATTCCGAACCCCGCAAAGTTCAGAACAAAACAATCACAAACAAAAGAGCAATCATGACTCGATACAATCAGACCACGGCATAACATACACAAACAAGACGAACCCCCAACTGGATTAGTCACAACCAATGGCCTATCAACAATATCTGGTTCTAAACCCAACCGGCCTACAAGTTCATCACAACCAAAAGAATGCGACGCCCCAGTATCAAACAGAACTCTAACTGGAACATCACAAATGGAGAGAGTACCCTGAACCACCACGCTCTTTCCTTTCTCTTCAGCGGTAGGAGCTTTCGAAGACGATGGAACCGCTCCTAAAGCATAAGCTTGCACAATCTGCTTGTCCTTCCGTAGTTCCAGACAATTCTTCCTGATATGCCCCGGCTTGTCACAGTTGTGGCACTTCACCGGCGCCTTCGGATTCTTGCAATCCTTGGAGAAATGGCCCTTCTGCTGACAATTGTAGCAGGTCACTTCACCCTTCTACTTCTTCTGGCCACCCTTCCCCTTTTGCTGCTGCTGCTTCCTTTTCTTGTTTCCACTCTGCTGGGGTTTAGACTCTTCCCTGGTCACAGCAACAACAGATCCTTCCTTGGGAAACAGATTCTCGTGTCTGAGAGCTTCCTCCACAAGCTTCTTAAATGAATCGTCCAAATGATCCACCAGTCTTGGAACCTGAACTTGATCTCCAACATCTACTGATGGCCCCGGGGCTGACATCCTTCTCATGATCGAAGTCATCATGGCTTCGAACATAGCAACATAATCAGTAGCCCCCTCAACAGCACGGCCTTCCCTAGCAGCTGGTCTCCCTCTTCGATTCATTCTCAATATCTATAAAAAGAAATGATTAGCATATCTAGAGAAACAACTGCATAAAGGACTCAAACTCTACTAAGCTACTATATTATATATAGTAATCATCCATCAAAATACAATTACGTCTCTCATACGTAGTTACGTCAGCGAGCGTTGGGTAAAATCGATTAACCAAAGCTTTGATACCAAATGTGATGACCGCCCATGACCCCTGCACCGAATCTAAAGATAGCGCGCTGTAAAGTGTGCCAGGCGACCATGGATGATTTCCAGGGTAAATTAAAACAATAGAATCTATCGTATTACTCACAGCGCATGGACAAAATACAATAGAATATATATGTAGTGAAGCTTCACAGAATAGAATCTCATCAATAAAACTTCATAATAGTTGAATACAAACATCTGAATAGTCAATACATCAAGCCTCACTACAATCACTCAGAGAATACAAAGCAGCGGAACATCCAGTACATATAGTAAGAAGATAATATGCAATACTCCAGCTCGTCTTCGTCATCAGCAACGTGGAAAGCAAGAACATCACCTGTCACCTGCTACCTAGTCTGCCCGTCCCAAAATGGACGAACAGCCCAAGGCAATAAGATTTAAAACATAAAGCCTTGAGTCAGACAACAGTCTTAGTGAGCAGTAAATTAACTAACAACATACCAAAAGAGCATAAAGGAAAAGGAATAGGAATACAACCCTCCCACTCCACCTCTCTCTACAGTGATAGCCCCCAGACACACACTAAGTAGAAGGAAGCATAGCAAAGCATACAATTCAAAATAAAGCAATTATCACTCGAGTCAAGGGCGATGTTTTCCAAGTACAAACTCCAAGGTCTATACCAAGGTCAGATAAGCACCCAGGAAATACCGCTCTTAAGACCGAATGACGATACAACCAAACATCCATGACTCTGGCTATCACTGTTATCCTTGCTTCGATACCACCGTTAATTGAATGACCGGCACCTACTTTCAGCCGTCCATCAAGGGCTAATGGAAACCCCGGTTCTAGACATAACTCCCGCACGTCATCGTAACCCGTGCCTAGGATTATCGAATCTTCCTAGAGTACTCGACCATCAACAGTTAGTCTTTTGGGCGTCCCCATGTACTCTTGCTTGGAGCATGCTAGAACCTTCAACAACGATGAGATCTCAGCCTCCTAGTCATCCTCCTCGACGACTATTCCCATACTAGCTCAAGCGCCTCTCGAGCAAACCATTATCCTCAACTCGAACCATTTCACCGAGTTATCAACATGCTTGGAATGATCTCGTCTGGATTAGACCAAGACTATCTCATATCATACTTCGCCTCATCATCATCATAGCAAAGTCTCATCTCAACATCATCATCGAATCTATCCATATGAGCTTCATCATCCGCTACATATGCCACAAGCAGCTTTTCCAATTCAAGAGCCTTTCCCTTAGCTTTTGAATCACCTTCGACCATCTTGTCTAAATCAAATCATCAATCATCTAATTCACAACAATCAATCATGTCAAACATCAATCCAAGTAATCAAGCATTCAAATATAAGCAAAATGGACAATTATAACAATAATGGCAATTTCGTAATTAAAGAGTTGAAAGTCTAACTAGCATGAAAACATGAACAATATCTCTATAATCTTGATGAATGAACTTGCATAGGTTAACATGAAATAAAATGGTTGTCAAATCATCATAAACAATGGATCTACATGGATCTACACTTAGGTTTACAAAAATGCATGGAAATCACTATTTTAACACCAAATCAAGCCAACAATCCGATCTACTCCTTTGGATCCGTGTGAGAGATAATCACCACTCATCAAATCACCAAAACAACCTCAAATCAACATGCTTCAGATCTGGACAGCGAAAGATCTAACTTGATCTATCACCAATCCGCTTAAAACGATGAAATCTCTCTTTGAAGAATGTAGATCTTCAATCTAAGCTCTTCGATCTTCGATTTGATCTTCAATATGGATGGATGGAATCACTATATTAGAGTGGAGAAAAGAAGTGAAGAAGTGTAGAAGTCGAGCTCTCAAAATGGCAGCACTTCGTCGCTTCGAAATCCGGATCCCAAAAAGTGAAGAAATGGCCGAGTATTTATAGCTGAAATCTTAGGTCGTCCGCTTCCCTTAGGTCGTCCACGACCTAACTGTCACGACCTACGACCTAACAGCCCACTCCACTACGACCTACGACCTACCCAGATCCAACGACCCAACACTTAGACGCGACTTAACAACAGGTACGACCTAACACTTAGACAAAACCCAGCGCCTTCGTACGACTTACGACTTAACGAACAAAGCACCCCATAGGTCGCTTACGACCTAACTACTAAAACACACGCTACCTAACAACTTACTAAGTTACGACCTACGACTTATAAAAACCTTGCGACCTAACAACTTAGCAACCCACGCGACCTAACAGTGTTACGACCTACCACTAAACTCCTAGGTCGCTCACTGCTGCCCCAGCTTCCTTAGGTCGTTGCCGACCTAACTATATACTAGGTCGCTAAACTGCTACCTCCAAACTCCTTAGGTCGTTGCCGACCTAACTATGCTAACTCGGAACCACTAGGTCGCTCATCACTAGGTCGTTAACTACTGGGTTGTTAACTCGCTAACTCTTAGGTCGCTAACCCTATAGGTCGCTCCAGACTAGCACACGACCTAAACTAACACAGAGTCTTACGACCTAATCCTTAGGTCGTCTACGACCTAACCACGCTAACTCCTATAGGTCGTGACTTACCACCTCCTTAGGTCGTTGCCGACCTAACTTTCTTATGTCGCTAACTCGCTCCAACCGACCTAATACTTAACTTCCCTTGGGTCACCACAGTTCCTAAGTTGCCTACTAATCTTAGGTCGCTCCCCACCCTAAGTCGCTCATACGACCTATCCTATCCCACGACTTACTATCTACATGACCTAAGCTACCAACCGATCTAACACTAAAGTCGGTCAGCTACACTTCCTTAACTCGGTTAATTCCTTAAGTCGGCCACTCGACCCAGACTTATTACTTAACTCGTCCAAACCGACTTAGGACTTAACAAAATTCTGCCAAAATCTGAAACGACTTAAAAATGCTGAAAATTCCAGATTTTTTACGAACTTTTCGACCCGTAAAATACGGGTCGTTACAAGTTAGAAATTCACTCTTGAATATTTAAAATCAATTAAATATTCCAATTTCAAATATCCAAAATTCCGGGTCATCACAACCGATATCCACTCCCTAGGATTGATGATCTTTTTGACCAGTTAGTTGGCTCTTCGGTATTCTCCCAGCTTGATTTTTCCACATGATTTCATAAGCTTAGGTTCGCTGATGACAGCATTAATAAGACTGCATTTAAGACACCCGACGGATTCTTTGAGTGGTTGGTTGGGCCTTTTGGGCTAACCAATGCCCTAGCCTATTTTGTTGATTTGATGAACCGTGTTATTAGATGCGTCCTAAATAAGTTGTGGTGGTATTCGTAGACGACATTTTGGTGATTTCGAAGAGTATGGAGGAGCATGTTGTTCATCTAGAGGAGGATCTTCGTACACTTTGCATTCTTTAGTTGAAAGCAAAGTCTTGAAGTATCACTTTTAAGGAAGCATGTTTCATGGGGCATAGAGAAGGTCTATGCATGGAAAGAGTTTGAGAAACGATTTTGTACATTTAGGTTCGGATTGTGAAAATCCAAAGAGTGGTAGGCAAAGATTGGAGATGTATCATAGAAAAGGAGAAAAGCCACATGTAGATAATTGTAGAAATTAAAATTGCCTCAGAAAAGTGGATTTAACGGTAATGCCATAAGATAAATATAGGCATACAAAAGGAACAAGAATATAAGACTTTAAGTAAGGAAATGAGATTTCCAAGGTTTAGAAAGGATACTCCTAGGATAGTAAGTAGGAAAATCCACTTTATGTCTAACCCAATAAAATGAAATTATTAGAATTGAAAAGAAGAATTGTCAATATTTTTAAAAGTAAATACTTGGTTTTTGGGAATATGGTAAGAAATTTAAATTCATTTTTATATGATATAATTTTTGTTAAAATTGAAATTCTTTTTGAAAAATTACAGAACGTATATAGTTCACTAGTTTCTTTGTAAGTAAACAAAAATTTTAAATATAAAAACCTAAAATGTATTAAGTATCGGAAACGTAGATTATAACATTTATTGTTGTAATAGATGTTTTCGTAAAAATAAAGGGAGCATAGACTATAACGCTACCGTTATAGTAGGTAAAACCCAAAGGAAATGTTTTTACTTAATATGTGAGGTTTATTAGTATTTATTTTTAATTAAATTCATACACTAGTATTTTTTGGGTTGTAGTAACAGTGTTTTATGCAACATCGGTTTTAAACCCAAATAAAAATGAATTTTAAAAGATAATTTCTAAGAGTAGAAATGAAAGTGATTTGTAAAATACACTTATTATTTAAATAAGTATAAGAAAATGTTTTTCGGCTATGGATATATTAAAACTATTTTAAAAATGAGTTTTTCTGAAAAGAAAAGAGTAAGTTAGATATTAGAAGATGTCTATCATAAGAGAATATAAATTAAACATACTTTAATCTATTGGAATGAAAGGGTAATGCTATAATTTTCTATGAAACCAATAAAAATGTTTTGTGCAAGTTACAAGGAATGCATGAAAGAGATATACAAGGTATGGGAGCATCATATTTTATATAGCCTATTTTGAAAAATATAAAATAAGTTCCTTGTAATTTCACATAAACATGAAGTCCTCTTTTAAAAGGTTCATAGAAGATTTTAGCGTTAATAATTTCTCATTGGAGAAAGTAGTTCCAATACAGTAAGGCATGAGACCGTTAGGTGTAATAAGAAGGTGTTTTGAAAACACATAAGGATACTTAAAGATATTCTAAAAGAAAATAGTTTGGTGAAAAAGTAAATAAGTGTTTGGAAAACTTAATAAAAGTAAAATTTGAAAATTCAAATTTTTATACAAAACTAAAAAGGTCTTTAAAAGAAAACGAGGAATAAGTTTTGGACTTAGAATTTGAAAGTTTTTTCTTCTAGGTTTGGGAAAATAATGTGAATTCAAAAAGCTGTGAAGATGTAAGGCTAGGAAGATATATGGAGGTCGACCTAGAGGTCGACTGGCCGGTCGACCTGGCTTCAATGGCGGTCGACCTGTAGGTCGACCCGCCTACGAGTGGGAAATGAAGGAAATTTCCTTCGTTCCTGTTGGTTCCAACAAGTTTTTTTACACGTTGTTTTCATCATTTTAGCTCATCTGGTCCCTCCGTGCTACCATCCGACGGCTCTCATTCAGCCTATGACGTGGTTGCATCCTATTCACTCTCCAAATCCAACGGTCTGAGATCCGCTTCTACCCATATAAATAAGACCCTAGACCTAACATTTTTTCTCATTCTAGATTTTCTCCACTTGGGTTCACCTTTTCAGGAAGGTCCCTAAAAGGAATAATTTTCCAAGGAGAGAATCTTTTTAATAAAAATATTTTAATACCCTCAAGTGGATCTGGGAAGACCAAAAGGGAAGAGCTTAGAACTAGGGCTGTCAACGGATACTTTCAGATACGAATAGTGTCATATCCGTATCCGTATCCGAAATCATTTTCGGATATCGGATATCCATATCCGCTTAATTTTCGAATAACGGATATATGTATCTGCATAATTCTTGGATACGGACGGATATCGGATACTTATCCGCTCCGCCCACAATCAATAAATTTAAAAGTATAAATGAAAAGGTCTGGATCAACATACAATAGTTTTTGTACTAACGTTCATAAAAAAACCAAGGAATAAAAAATGTGATGATAAAACATAGTTTTATACTAATATCTATATGTGTATCCAAAAATATTCAAAAATTAAACACTAAAACCGTTTGTTTTCACTAAAATTGAGTAAAAAACCATATCGTAGTAACATCCAATGTTTAGAAAATAGTTGGAAAATCATATATTAATTAAATATAATTTTAATTAAATATATATATATGCATCAGTTAATCGGACGGTTATTTTTCGGATATGGATACCACAATAACCATATCCGTATCCGGAAAGCTTTTCGGATATCGGATATCCGTATCCGCTTTTCGGATAACGGATATTTTTCATATTTTCGGATACGGATTCAGACGAATATCGGATTTTTAGGGTACCCATTGACATCCCTACTTAGGACCACATGTGAGTGACTGTAATTAGTTAGATTTTTAAGCAATCTAAAATAATAGGGTTTCCAATAGTTGTAGTTTATCTATGATTTTGGAAATACCTTTTTATCAGTTATTTTCAGTTTCAGATTTATTTTCAGTCTATTTCTTTTTAGCTATTCTTTTCAATTATTTGTAGCTAATTTTTGTTAGTTATAACTTTTCCGTTTAATTACAGTTATTTACAGTATTTTAAATTTATTTACTGTTATTTATGCGTTATTTACATCTTTTTCATACGCTTTGGATTTTCTTCTATTTTCAGTTTTCTTTTGCTTCTCCTTCTTCTTCGCATATGGATTAGAATGGATTAAACGCAAATATAGATTAAAATTATAAGAATACTGAAATAATAGAAGATAAGATGTAAAATTAAACGACTATAATAAGAAATGGAATTGGACTGAAATTGTGATGTAAATATTAGAATTGGAGTAAAAATCAAAGAAATTGGCCTAGTTATAACTTAGAATTATAACTAAAAAGAGTAAAAGATGAAAGAAGCTTATTTTCACACTTAGACCTTGGGTTAAGTAATAAGAATGATTATAAATAATAAGAAAACAGAACAGAATGGAGTTTATTTTAAGACTTAGAATAAATTAATAAGCACAGATAGTAAGAACAATAATAAAGGCTTATTTGAATAATTTATCTAAGTTAATAAGCAAAGAAGTAAAGTAGGACTTGTACCAAATAGCATTCCCCTATTATTTCTATAGACACGGTTTCACATAATCCTGAAGTGAGACAAGGGGCATGCTTATGCTAATAATGGTAGTAATTGGTCAATAAATAGAAGTCCAAATCATGGGGATTTGGGCAAAGGGGCGCAACTAGATATTGTTTGGACAACGAGCCAGTACCAACAGCATTTCCCCTATTATTTCTATGGACACGGTGTTTCACATAATCCTAAAGTGAGACGAGGGGCACGCTTATGCTGGAGCTTGAGGTAATAAGAAGACCACATAGGTGGAACAATAGGTAACACGAGCTTAGTGGTGGTCACGCGTGCGACTTCCAATGATGGCTCATAAATCGTTATGAGTTCCAAGCGCTTAGTATGTGTGTCTTTCGTAGACACCATAGCCTTCTGTGTAGGAAGCTATATAACGTCTAGTCCACAATAGATACTTTGCGTGTCATTCGTAGACACCATTGCCTTCTGTGTAGGAAGCTATATAACGTCTAGTCCATAGTAGGTCTATGGAGTAGCAGGCCGATCAAAGGGTAGAAATAGGATTTCAGCCTAATTAAAGGATTAGGAATTCAGCCTAATCAAAGCAGCGATCAAAGACAAGTGTAAATAATCAAAGTTAATCAATCATATTAAGCGAATTAATTCGTATTTATTTCCAGCTTGTTCCTTCTTCCTATTCCTTTGTTTCCTTTTTAATACTAGAACTGTTGTAAAGCCTATTACCTTTACTTTGTTTAAAAATACTAGTAATTACTATCAGTCACCAGACTTTTAGTCTGACCCATTCCTCTATTTTCCCCTTTCCCCCCCACATAGGCCATCAAGGGCGAGCGTGGTAGATTTATGGATTCAGGGAGGTTGCAGCAGTTGAGATTCTTCCTATGTATTTCTCTTCTTTATTTTCAGCTTATAGTTCTTATGTTGTATTGGCACTATTTGGTGGATGATTTGTACTTTAATTTTATCGAGACTGTGTTTTTTAATTTCGCAAGACAAGTATGGATATTTTGAGACATATGATGTACTTGGTATTTGGCGACTTATTTGATTTATACAGTAATTCTGAGGTTTTGTTTTAAATAAATTATTATTATTATTATTATAACGCCCCATAATTTTCGATAATTAAAATTTGTTAATTTAATAAGGTTTTGTGATTTAATGTAGGAAGAAATAAAAAAAACTTGTGATTTAAATAATAAGAATATAATTGGAATAAAATGTAACAGTATTAATTTAAGGTAATTTATAATTGCTTTGAATGCAATTCCAATTAATTAAAAGGATTAAAAAAGTTATAATTGATATAGATTGTAAATAAATTTTAGTAATGTATACACTAATTAATATTTGGATTTAAAGAATAATTGATAATTTAAATGTTGATTAAATAATGTGTGATAAATTTTAATTGAATAAAATTAGTGTTGTAGTAGTAATTATATCCCTTGTTGTGGATAATAAACTTGAAATGTGTGGCCAAAAGTTAATGGTGACAATTATTATATGTTACCTATTTATTTAGCCTGTTAAATTAAATTTGAAATCTATTGCAATTAATTCACTTAATTAGTGCAGTTAATGTAGGTTAAATTAATAATTGTAGAATTAGTATAGTGTAAGTTGTTATAAATTTTGTTGTAAATAATAAACTTACAAATGTGATTAAATATAGAAATGGTGACAATTGTTATTTGCTACCAATTCATTTAATTAATTGTAATTGAATGTCATTAAATGTTACATTAATGTGAGTTAAGACAATAACTGTAAATTGTGAATGTAATAAAAGGAATAGAAATGTTAATTATATTCATATTGTAATAGTTGATTAATAAAAGAGTGAAATCAAGATAAATAAATAAATTTGGAATTTTAAATTATAATTAATGTGTGAAATTGACAAAAATTCAATATAATTGAAATATGGTAGTTAATACAAATAAAAAGATGTAAATTGTAGCATATTAGTGAAAGAAGATATCAACAAATATTAACTATGCTATTAGAGTAATAATTGACTGAATATAAAGATTGAAATCAACTTTTTATTTGTATTAACTACCATATTTCAATTATATTGAATTTTTGTCAATTTCACACATTAATTATAATTTAAAATTCCAAATTAATTTATTTATCTTGATTTCACTCTTTTATTAATCAACTATTACATTATGAATATAATTAACATTTATATTCCTTTTATTACATTCACAATTTACAGTTATTGTCTTAACTCACATTAGTGTAACATTTAATGACATTCAATTACAATTGATTAAATGAATTGGTAACAAATAACAATTGTCACCATTTCTATATTTAATCACATTTGTAAGTTTATTATTTACAACAAAATTTATAACAACTTACACTATACTAATTCTACAATTATTAATTTAACCTACATTAACTGCACTAATTAAGTGAATTAATTGCAATTGATTTCAAATTTAATTTAACAGGCTAAATAAATAGGTAACATATAATAATTGTCACCATTAACTTTTGGTCACACATTTCAAGTTTATTATCCACAACAAGGGTTATAATTACTACTACAACACTAATTTTATTCAATTAAAATTTATCACACATTAATTAATCAACATTTAAATTATCAATTATTCTTTAAATCCAAATATTAATTAGTGTATACATTACTAAAATTTATTTACAATCTATGTCAATTATAACTTTTTTAATCCTTTTAATTAATTGGAATTACATTCAAAGCAATTATAAATTATCTTAAATTAATACTATTACATTTTATTCCAATTATATTCTTATTATTTAAATCACAAGTTTTTTTATTTCTTCCCACATTAAATCACAAAAACTTATTAAATTAACAAATTTTAATTATCGAAAATTACGGTTCGTTACAATTATAATTATTTCCGCTGATTATATATATATATTTGTCTTGTGAATCTTATCTCTGCTAGTTTTAGTTATACCAATAACGCTCGATTCGTTTTAGTGTGTCCCTTTGGGTATACTAAGTGGTGTGGGGTGTTACATAGTCTCTATCTAAAAAAGCAACTAAGCTTGGGGAAATTTTCTTTTTACCTTTACCTTTCTTTTTCTCCCAACTAAGGTCTAACTATCCCAACCACGTGTGTCTTACTATCTTACTAATATCACTTCACTAGTCTTCTATAGTCTACACACATGAAACAACATTCCTAGGTTCTCACTGGTGTCTTATACACTTTACGGGAACTTTTATTTATTACTACTAAAAGTAATCGCTGCTATCTCTTACATAGCCTTACACTTTTCCCACCACACCAAAGAAATGATTCCTATCTACTCCATATTTAAAAGTTTGGTTTGGTATTTATCATTTCATTTCAAAAATTAAAGCTTCTAAATTTTTGAAATATCAAATCCCAAAGTTCTTGCCTTTAAAAGTGTTACTTTAAAGTTTCTATTAAATTCAAAGGTACTTAGTTACTTAACATTTTATCTTTCTAGACCTGCCTCTTTACAGCTCTTTGAATTTAAATTATTCCCCAAACCTAGAGGGGAAAACTTACAAATTTTAAGTTCAAAACTTATTCCTCATTTTCTTTTAATGACCTTTACAGCTTTCCATAAAAAAAATTTGGATTTTTAAATTTAACTGTTTACTAAGTTTTTCTCTTCCAAAAACTTATTTACTTTTTCACCAAACCATTTTTCTTTAAAACACGCCTTACTTGTCCTTAAAACATTTTTTTTTTCTTGACTTTCAAAAATGTCCTCACATGTTTTCAAAACATCTTCTTTTCATAGATTTTCAAATTTACAAAAGCTGGAGTAGATAAGAACAATTATTTTATCAAAAATCCTTTAAATTTCTTCCTCTTCCAATTACCTAACCTTGGAGGAGTTTCTAACTTACTACAAATGGGGAATTTCTACAAAGGCAAGCAACTAATGCTCATAATCAATGGAAAAATATGAAATTTCCATTGCTTAGCTTTCCTACTAAGGCTCTCTATAATATCTCTCCTAACTAACACTGTCTCTAATTATTATACTTCTTATTACACCTAATGGTTTTATACCTTAACGTATTGGAACTACTTTCTCTTATGAGAAACCATTAATGCTAAAACCTTCTATGAATCTTTTAAAAGAGGATTTCCTATTTATGTGAAATTACAAGGAACTTATTTGATATTTTATAAAATAGGCTATGCGAAATATGGTGCTTTCCATTCTTTGTACATCCCTTTCACGTATTCCGTATAACTTGCACAAAACATCTTTATTTGTGATTTGGTTTCATATAAAATGATATCATTATTCATTTAATTCCAACAGATTAAAGTAATCTATATTCACTTACAATAGACATTTCCTACGAAATTTATTAATTTCCTAATATTTAACTTACATCTTTTTTTTCCAGAAGAACTCAATTTCAAAATTGTTTTAATATTTTCATAACTAGAAAACATTTCCATATACTTATTTGAATAATAAGTGTACTTATAAACCACTTTATTTCTATACTTAGAAATTATCTTCAAAACACATTTTTATTTGGGTCAAAACAGATGTTGCGTAAAACACCGTTACTACAACCCAAAAATACTAGTATATCGATTCAATTAAAATAAATATTAATAAATCCTATATGCTATGTGAAAACATTTCCTTTGGGAGTCACATACTATAACAATAGTGTCATAGTCTATGCTTTCTTTATTTTTCATGAAAACATCTACTACAACAACAAATGTTGTAACCTACGTTTTCGATACTTAACACACTCTAGGTTTTTATATTTAAAATCTTTGTTTACCTACAAAGAAACTAGCGAGCTATACATGCTCCATAATTCTTCAAAAGAATTTCACTTTTAATAAAATTTGCATCATATAAAAACCAATTTAAATTTCATAAACCTAATATTTACTTTCTCAAACATATTAAAAATTATATTTTTCAATTTTCAATTCCAAAAGTTTCATTTTATTGGGCTAGACATAAAGTGGGTTTTCTTCTTACTACCCTAGGAATACCCTTCCTAAACCTTGGAAATCTCATTTCCTTACTAAAGTCTCTTATTCCTTTCAAAAAATTACTCTCCCTACCATCCCTAGGGAACTTTCCCACTTCCTATAACATATGGATACCAATATTCTCTCAAAACATAGCTTATTGTACACTATAAATCAGCAATAACATAAGGCTCAACATCCTTGGGTCATCCCAAATCCAACTAGCAAACTATGCACAAATATACTTCTAAAAACTTTCCATACGTTAAATTCTATAATTGGGGACTATTTGGATTTTAGTACATAATATATTTATATTTTATTCAAAAATACAAATACATTCACTCATATTTCCTAATTTACTTAGGATCTATTAACCTAAGCTCTGATACCAAATGTAACAACCCGAATTTCAGTGGGTCTGGATTTTTCGCAAAAATGCTTAAATTCAAGCCCACTGAAGCCCGAGTTGGGTATTTGGTATCCTACAAATAGGCAAAGATAAATATATCAGAGCTTAAATAAATATCTCACAGCGGAACTGACTGAAATATAATAGTAAGTAAATACTCACCAAGTTAATAACACTTTCTAAACAAGTGTCAAAAAGCTGGAAAATCTCTGCCTTCTATCTAACCTGTGGGATGATATGAGGAGGGGGTCAGAACTAAAGTTCTGGTGAATGGAAAAATTACACACTTTTAAGCACAACTATACATATACCGTTCTATTTCCATTTTTTGTTATATTAGTTTTATTGGGTTTATAATACTCTCGCCTCCGTGCGTGAATTGTACCCATCTACTCCCTAGTAGATTAAGACCTAATAACCAATATATATATATATATATATGTAGCTACATGCCCAAAGACCGCATTGGTCCTAGGTACTACCCATAGTACCTTCCGTATCCTCCTCGAAAAGGACCCTATCATCTCGCTACTAGAGCGTACTGTAACTACATCTATAAAGGACAGCTTCGTAAGGCCTACAATACAGATGTTCCGTCGTCTACTATGAAAACGTGAAACTGCATCCGCACTAGCTTATACTAGTGCTCGAACATCCACTACCACCCAGTGCATACCTTGAGGACTACACATAATCGTTCTGTCTACTCCTTGAATTATGCCAACAAGGTCTACCTTGTATGGAACTCAGTCGGGGATTTTCTATATCTGTAAAGGTCCACTTCGTTAGGCCTACAATACAATATTCTACTTGGTCTGTCTCTTTTCTCATCGTGGCTATGGCACCACGCAGCCCCCCTCAACTAATTGAAAGTCCTTTCAAGAGCTAAGTGGGTGTGCCCTACTACAAACAATCTAAACATCCAATTGGTTGTGCCCCTCATCCAATGTCTTAATAGTGAAAGAATCATTGGCATGTTGGTTTAACTCTAGTCTTTCCCGAACTCGCTCTAACTGATGATGGCTGATACCCGCATGCGACTATCATTATGGGTCCTGCCCACTGTAACTTACTCAAAAACTAGAGTATGGTGTCATATGAATATCCTACTCCATCATCAACCTTTTAACGGCCTACAAAGGGCCTACAAAGGTCCGCTTCATTAGGCCTGCAATGCAAAAGCGGTCAAGGCATACCCTCTTGATGGAACGCCTACAGACTTGTCTCCGGGGGTGCAGCTTCGTAAGGCCTACCCTAGAGGGCCATCCTAGAGTATCCACACGTCCCGTTGAAGTCTCGTACTTCCTTCTAGCCCAATATAACTAAGTTGGACGTGCTCTTTCTGTACTAAAATTCTGCGATGAACTGCTTCGTTAGGCTCTTTATCCAGATTCTCCTTCGAGCTGCTCCAAACGCACCTTACCATTTTATTAGACCCTACGTCTAATCTTTTATTATGTGTTTAGTTTGCTTTTCTTATTCTGTTGGCTACTTATTTACCCTAATCAGCATGCCCAGCTCCACCCACGTGTGAGACCATCAGTTCTAGATCTAAAAGGGAACGCTACCGATACGGGCCACTGCTATTATTTTTGCTTATTAACTTAATCCAAGATCTAAGTTTGATAAAATAAGCCTCTTCTATTTCTTTCTTTTTAATTATAACCTACGTGTTACAATTATACTTGCAATTGTCACTTTTATATTCTTTTCTTTCTTTTATAACCTACATATTATAAATGTAATTACAAGTGTCTCTTTTCTATTCTAGTCTGTCTTCTTTTATTATGATACTAAATTTGCTTTAGTTCTCTTATATTATATAACAGTCTTATCTTGGGACTACGTCCAACTGTCATAAGTTACTTATCATAATAACTGCTTTACTTTTTACTCTACTATCTGCGCAATAAATGCAGACCTAGTCACATTTTTTGTTTATTTTTTCTAGTCTTTTCAAATATTTAACTTGATTATTTTCTCCTCTTTAATTTCTTTAACGCTTTACGTTATTCTCTTTTATTCTAGGATGTATTTCTATTCTATTTGCTTGGTTACAAAAACTATACTAAAATCCATTTCCTTGTTTTAATACTAAATAATACCATAAACAATAACTCGTAACTGCCAAATTTCAATGGGGCCTGTGTGAGCTTGAAATTCAACTCACTAATAATAATATAGTATAGATTATCTGCTCTGCTAATTAACTCTCTCTGATGTTGATAAACTACCTTTATTATGTGGAACAATTCAGAGTATGTCTCTCCACTCCAGTAAGCTCTAAGTTCTATTATGAACTATATCGTACCATTGGTTCATATAACAATGTAATGAGATTCTCAACATTTAGAATCACCCTTGGCTCAATTATAAATTTATGCATTTATGATATATACATTATTTTATTGTGGTGCTATTTAAGTCAATGAACCAGCCACAATTTCTTCTATTTGGAATATTTCCAACATAAAGATTCTTAGTTTGTTATTGACATATTATGCTTAATATCACTTATGAAATTTGAGTCCAAACATTCCTTCATAAGGAGTTTGCATTTCTGTAAACAATTCTCTAGTATTTCATTAATACATGAGAACATCTCAAACAACCATTTAGTGATACAAATTTGGATTTGATATTTGCTTCATATATCAAATAGATAAACAGATCACGATATAGTAGACACCATAACATGTATGACCATTTTTATTGCCAATGCATAAGGAATCCATCTTACACTTCGTACTGAACATTTTAATAAGGTCTCCTTTCATATCGATTTGGGGTATCCCTAATATCTTTTATACTTACTATAAAAGACATTATTTACAAATCCAATGTTGAGTATTAAAGCAATTTAATCTGGTTTTAACACAAGTACCTTGTTAAAAAACAGCAATGTGTTGTTTACTTATTATTTAAAAATATCTATGTACCTTTTAACGTTTTTTCTTATGAGCACATGCTTCCTCTGTATTTTGATTAACAAAACAATCAAACTATTTGATATTTCTGTCAAAACATTTGTCCAATTTTGATGCTAGTAAAATGATACTTTCTATCATTTCTTGGAACATATCCAACATGTCACAAACTCAATATTGCTTCCACTATCTTTAAGCCACTTTGGTTGTTATGTACAAATAGTCTAGTCTGAATCTATATTCAGAACTTTCTGTTTCAACACGTATATACCAAAACCTAAAGTCATACCATGCGATAATTTTATGAGTAAATCTGAATTAACCAGAGTACGTTAACATCAATACATTAAAAGTAGCAATAAATGATATTTATTAAGGTTGAACAATTACTTAGCGACTAAATAAGGTTAACGTAAATCAAATCAGATGGAATAAAATTAGTCGCACGAAATAAAAGGAATAAAATCAATGCTTAACATCATGGATTTAATAAATTAAAATATAATGGATGAAATTGATTCGTGCCACTATAAATACAAGCCCGACCTTACTTTTCTTCTTATATATTCTGAATGAAGTAGCAAAGCTCCGTCATTTTATGTTTTCCACAAATTCCAAGAAATGTAGAAATTATATATTTGTAAATTATATATATATATATATAAATATATATATATATATATATATGTGTGTGTGTGTGTGTGTGTGTGTGTGTGTGTGAAGAATAGCAAAAAAGAGAAGAAGAGTAAGCGGTGAATCAATTCTGTGAAGAAAAGGTAAATCTAAATTAAATTCAAATCTCTTCATAGGTCAAAATTTCTAATACGTATGTATATGCTTACGGTACATATTCCGTCAGGAAAAAAAGGGAGTCAAACGTAAATAGCAGGGTTTAGATCTGGAGATTTGGAAAGCTAATAATGTGATCGTTAGCTAAGAACATCTATTGTTACGACTTACTTTCAATGGATTTGCTTTCCTCAGGTCGACCAAGGGCCTAGAGCGGTTGATTGTTGGTTGTGTAAAATTGTAAACAAAACATGGCCGCACGGTATAGATTTAATATAGTTTAATCTGGCGGCTGACATTGATTCAAACCCTTATAAATATATACTTAGACCCTCACTTTCAAACGCATATTTTTGGAGCGATGTTGGAGCCCTGCCTGCCATTTTCTCTTCTCCTCCAAATTTTAAAATTTTCATAATAGTTATAGATTATAAGTATATACAATGAGAGAATTGCAGAAGATGATTTAGGAAGAGAATAAGGTCAAATTAAATCGCCAAAGCCAAGATAAATCCGAATTTAAAATATAATAAAATTTTAAATCTTTTTTCTAATATAGATTTATGATAAATCTAATACGCTTGTCGTGTATAAATCTAAATAGGGAGAAAATGAAGTTAGTGAAATAACAAAGATGAGAACTAGAGATTTGAAAAGTCAAAAAGGTGAGTGAGAAATTATATATTTTTATATAATATTATATTTATATATCAATATTGTAGATCTATTCTTGTATGCCTAAAATATAAATTGGAGTTGTAGCACTATACCAAATCTGTTATTTTGCAACATTTTATATCGGTCAATTGTTATTCCTTATAAACGTTATAAGCTCCTATTATTATAAAAATTTATGATACCTAAAGAGTGTTAGTAAAAATAAATACTTTTTTGAATAAACTTCGCAAGATAAATAAGTGTTGCAACAATTATAAAAAATGCAAATAGTTTATTAACAAGAGGAGAGTCTTTAGTAATTTAAAAATATGTGCTCACATTTACCATTCCGAAACACATTTTGACCGCATAAAATTTAATTTAGGGTTTTCTCTTCCTCACCAAAATCAGCGTCAATTTCAACCACTTTCTAAAAATCAACGGCGACTTGAACCACTTCTTATGCTGACTTCAACCACTTCAACATCGATGCCGACTTCAGCCACTTCAAATCGACGTTAACGTCGACTTTAACCACTACGTTAATAGCTTAGTCGACTGGATTGACATATCGCGGCTATTGTTCTCGCGGTAGTTCTTGCAGCAACCGGATCGACAGTTCAGGCTCAACGTTAACGACGTAAATTGCTCAAAACTACAGGCGGTTCAGGCGACCAGATCGCGGCGTATCATTCTTCAAGCTCGACATCGACAATAAGGTTTCCTTTTCTGCATACTATTTTATTTGCTAATTTCATATTTGTGGGTGCAATTTTGCCAAGTCTACTGTTGCTTCAAGATTGTATTGTTTGTGATTTCAATAGCCATTTTTTTGTAATGTTTGTAGACTGTAAATGTGATGAAGATATAATTGGTTTGATAATTATATAGAGATATGTTGCATAGTGGATTGTAGCCAAGAAAATGTAATTATATGGGTTTGTATCCATAGTTTGAAGGAGCAACACACCAATCTAATTTGACTATCGAAGTCGTCTTTGTAAAAGGCATTTACATTTTAGCGTGATGTTGAATGTAAATGATGTAGAGAATGAAGTGCCCATGGCCCTGCACCCAATTAATAATTGAATTTGACATATGAACAATGTTTAAGTGATTAGACGGTCTTTTACCAAATGTAATCTTTCATTCTTTAGTTTTAAAAAATAAAAGCTGGCAAATATATTTTTCTACCTCATTTTCCCTTAACTATATCTGAAACATGATTACATAAAACTTAAATAAAATGTAGCTATTACTAATTATCCTGTTAAATCAATAAATAACTGATTGCTATTTTTATATGAAAATATGTTTTCTCATTTGAGATTTTGGGTTATCCAAATAATGCAATCAGATTTCTACACTCAAAACATAAAAAGTGTTTTACCTTTTTGTTAAGTTTACTTATAAATGGGCCTTAAAGAAGTAGTATGTCTGAATTGCGTTATTCCTTTGTTCTTTCTTTCCTTCTTATTATTTTTATTAGAAAAAAAAGAAAACTCAAACTACGTCCCTTTTATGATATAAATTCATAGAAGAACAATATTGAACTATTTATAATAAGCTTGAGATTTGATTTTTTAACTAAATAAAAATAACCTTATGCTTGTATTATTGGGATGAAAGTTTTTAATTGGTTCCTACCAATTATGTTTGAAATTAACATGATACGTAAAAGTTGACACATTTCCTATCTTTTAGAAGAAAATCAAAGCCATAATTGTGGCATTGTGTATGTGCATATTCTTGACTTGAATAGAAGCAAATCATAATTGAATGGGTTCATTTGTCAATATTTTCGTTCATATACAAAAGTTGTATTATAGTAAACATTCAATTTTAATGATAAAGTCATAAATTTTTACCTTATTTATCTATGATGTTTATATTTTGTGTGAATTTCCTTTTTTTCAATTTTTTGTGAACATGTATACATGTCTAAGGAATGGAATTCTGGAACTTAATGGCTTATAATCATTGGTCTTTTTTTTTCCTTTTTCATTATCATTTTTCGTGTATTCAATGTCCATAATATTTTTTAGAGCATAGATTTCATACTTCAAAATTTTTAACTTACCAAACACAATAAATACCTTATCAAAAAATAAGTGTACCTGATTTTCTATAATAAATCATAGTATATTTAAGATTGGCTGGGGTAACGTATGTTGGCTGAAAAATAAGAGTGGAGCACTTCTATTTCCAAATTAAGTTTCTCAACGACTGGACCATGATCGATGGATCATCATTTTCCTCTATTGCTTGACAACAAGAAATCTCACATTCTAATATCCAATTATAAAGGAGATTATACAAAACATGTAAACTATAAGTGAAAGTGGGTATATTGGAGATAGAGTAGCAGGCTGGTGCTGAATTGTCATTGAGATTGGCTGGTGTAGTGTTGCAGTGACTTTGAGTGCTGCAATGCAAGCCACAGCTAGACATTAAGGATTTGCAATAGGACAGTAGCTGCAGCAAAACAAGTTGAATCATGAGCTCGGTTGAGACTTCTATGGCAGTTATGAGGTAATGGCAGCGGTGAATATTCATTAGGCAATGGCAGTTGGAGGCAGTATGACTGTGGCGATGCAAGTTTTTGTACAGAAGTGAGGCCAGGCAAGTGCTGTACAGAGCATCCATGAGTAGAGTGCTTGCTGACATAAATAAAAGTTAACAGTGGCAAGTGAGGATGCTAGGCTTGTCTTAGTGTCTGCTGAATAGAGGCAGTTCCATTTGGCAAGTTGAAATTGTAGAGTGTCTTGGTATGGGCAGAAAGCAGTAGCTGACTGGTGTAAGTAGAAATGATTATATTCAGATGAAACGTTTAAGACGCACACATGAAAATAACTTGTTGCATTAAACTATATCATAGGTAGTACCTGGTAGATAAAAAGAACTACATTGTCATCATTACTCCTAATGTGCTTGACTTATTGTAAGTATTTTCAAAAGTTATGCATAATTTGTTGTTACTTACTTTGTCTTAAAATTGCTTGACTTTGAAGGCAATGATGTAACAAAATACATTTTGATATTCTGGCATTGCTGAACACCACGACCTTCTTTTACAGGTGGTCGCTCTATCATCGTCACCTGTCTTCTCATCTACATCAGGTACGATTCACACTCACATTCGCTACCGATGGTTTTAATCCATATAGAGTTCCCTGGTATAATATAATATACAATAAAGATATTTATTTCTTATACATGCATTCGTTGGTATGAAAGTCATTTTTGTATAATTAATTATTTATATACTAAGTTTAAAAGAGAAACTGTGTAACTTTTGTTTAGCTTTTTTTGGTGCAGTAGCTAAAACATGATAATTCAATTGCTTATTTTATATAATAATGGCTGTTACTTTTTGTTTTCTATGTTGTTTGACTCTTTTAATGTCATAAAAACTGTGCCACTCTTCTTCTCCTTGCTTCAATCTAGATTAAAATATACACAAATTTGTTTGGCAAAAATGGCCGAAGATTTTGTACGAGGTGATCCAGGAAAAAGAGAAGCCCAGTATGTATATATATGTGATGGAACTTATAATATGGATTCACAATCCTTAATTCTATCGGTTTAATTTATACTTTTTAGCTTCTCTCATGCAGCCATGCTAATATGTGTATATAACTTATTTATTTGTAGGATAAAGGATATGTAGATGCAAAATCAGTTATTGCTGCTTTAAAAAATAAAGGCATAACTTCGGTAAGAGCTGCAGGCTATTGCTGGGGCGGTGAGTTACAATTTAATGAAATTCCCTCTTGTATTGTGATTGTAGCTCACGATAATATGAAATATGATATCATCTTATCCACACACCCTTTGAGCTTCCCTAATTGATTTCGTAGTTAGTTTTGGCGTTAATGTAGATACCCACTACGCATTCTCTATACGTTTTCTTCCGTATATTATGCTTTCAGTTCATTTTTTCTTCATATTGCACATTCTACGGTTGTTGTGGAACTGGAAAAATCTGCTGATATACAAACTGGGGTATTGTTGCATTCTTCATTTGTTACTGTTGATGATATTAAAGTTAATTTGTTGCTTCATTTCTTTTATCTATGTAACTGAATATGGTATTTAAGCGTTATATGTTGTATGCTTCTTCTAGCGGTCAAGTCTCCATTAGCTGTGCTTGGTACACAATCACCTTTCTCATTCATCACTTGTTAAACAATTCGAAGATATTTTAGCAACAAAATCGGAGGTACTTCCAATCTTGTAACTTTAAAAATTTGTAACCTTAGGTTATAGTGTTTAGTTGTAACCTTAGCTTTTATCATTTTTATTAGATCTTAAATGGAGCATTTTGGTGGTATGCATATTTGATTTATCAAGCATTTTGTTAAAAAAAACATATGAAACTAAATCAAATTATCTATTTTTATTGTAAAACAATACAAAATGTTTAGTTTATGGTAATGTACAATGAATAGATTTAATTGTAAATAAGTTCACAACATAAATAATTTTTTTTGCACCTTAGGATATTTACCCGATCCTAAGTTCTCAACTTAACAGCTTTTTTTGCATACTGATCCTAGATTGATATTAGTGTTTTTTTTGGTAATTTGGATATGATAGATGCTAGCAAGAATTGTGCTGCACATGATGCTTTAAACAACATTTGGAGAGCAACCAAAGGTATAACTGAACAAGAAACTCGACCGATCTTAAGATGGTGAACATGCTCGTTGGGAAGAAGTCTTGGAGATGGCTAATTATCTTCTAAAAAGTTTGTACATATGCTAGTTATTATTTACGAGTGTTACGGCACGCGCTTCGCGCGTAAATTATTTTCTTCATAAATTGTATATGTTTAAATGGGTTGAAAAAAATAATTTTTTTTTAAATTTTCAAGTGATATTAAGATTTGTATATTTATAAAGAAGTATTCTGAATTTATAAAGGAAGTTTAATTTTAGATCACTTTTTAGAAGTGTTTTGAATTTGTAAAGCATTTTTAATTGTTAGATCCTACTTTTAGGAGCGTTTGAATTTGTAAAAGAAGTTTAATATTAGATCCTATTTTTAAGTGATTAAGATTTGATGATATATAGATGGACGTTTTTGGTAGTTCATGTTGATATAAAAAAGTGTGACACAAAAGCTATTACAACTATTATTAAAGATATTTTCAAATGATATTAAGATTTGTATATTTATAAAGAAGTATTCTGAATTTATAAAGGAAGTTTAATTTTAGATCTCTTGTTAGAAGTGTTTTGAATTTGTAAAGCATTTTTAATTGTTAGATCCTACTTTTAGGAGCGTTTGAATTTGTAAAAGAAGTTTAATATTAGATTCTATTTTTAAGTGATTAAGATTTGATGATATATAGATGAGCGTTTTTGATAGTTCATGTTGATACCAAAAAAGTGTGACACCAAAGCTATTACAACTATTATTAAAAATTTGTTGGACATATGAAACTTTATCCGATTGACTCTATTTTCTTTAATTGCCGAAGTACGATACGCCGTTTCAATAAAATGCTACAAGTAAAAGCTTTTGTCTTCAACCGAAGGTTCATAGAGCAAAAGAAACTTTGGAAGTTGTAGACCGCAGTGATGCTCCTAATTGGATGCATGAATTTTTAGATGAAGCTTTCTTATATGGATGGAGTTTCGTATTCGGTATTTACAGGCTTTAACCATGATCCATGCCATGAGTTTTATTGTTCCAAACTGATATTAGTATGTAATCAGTAGCCTACGTGTTGAATTCGACAACTTATGTATTGAACTATTCTTATGTTAGTTGATACTCTGTTTTGTTACCATGAATTTGGATGTTGTTTCTTGATAGTGATTTGATTTTAATTTGCTATCTTGAGATGATATTATTTCTGGATGCATATTAAATATAGCATATGCTACGAGCATGAATACAATATTAATTATTGTAATGGCTATTAATGCTAGGAAATAGAAATTACCAAATGCTTATTAATATTTCTATTTTTTTATTGCCCACGCTTATATTTGTTGGTACTATAGATTTTGCAACTCATATACGCATTACAAGTGCTTATTTCCGTTGGAAAATGGAGTTTTGTAATGGATGTAAGTGTTGCAAATATGATATTACCAACGTTTTATATTCGTTGGAAAACTTGTTTTCTAATGGTTATATCCAGTGGGAAATCTTGTTTTTCAACGTTTATAAGTGTTGGTAGATAGAATTATGTACCAGATACAAGCGTTGCATCTAAATGCCCATGCTCCTATTGCAACACAATAAGTGTTACTAAAATTACTGACAACAGTTATACTCATTGAGAATCCTCTGTATTGGTGTAGTATGCTAAATTTGAATGCATAAAATAAAATTATAAACCATGCCTACATATTCTGTTATTGATAACTAAAATTGTATGTTGCTTGTTTAAATCTGGAAATTTTGGGGTATTAGTAGTCCTAGAAATTTGTAGAATATGTGATAGTCTAGATTTATAAATTTAATACGACTTGTACAATAACAATGTAGATTGAGGATCATCATAGTAAATTGTAAGGATTTAAGTAGTATTTTAATTTATTGAACTATATACCGTGTTGCAATGTGAATCTGTATAGATTATTAAGTTTTAGATTTGTAAATAAAAGTGTGACGGTTGAAATAACAAGGAATCCATCGAAAAGAAAGAGATGTGTAAAATAGGGATATTTATCCAGTTTATCATTATCTATTTCAATAACTATAAAGGTAATTCCTTGTAATTTCAAATGTGATACAAATTCCCTTTTTGGATAAAATATAGAAATTTACAGTGCTAATCATTCTATTTGAGAGAAAAGTAATTCTAATATATTAAAATACAGAAGTTCCTAAGGATAAATTAAAGAATCATAACGCGAAGTCTAAGAAAATAATATGTGCATATAAGTAACACAGAAGCGAAATAAAAAGAAATGAAAAAATAGACAAGTCATAATTTAAAATAAAAAGAGTGGAGGTAGTCCTTTAAAATAAGATAGGAATTAGGGGTTAAAAGTGAATAGGGATGGAAAGTTAAATAACGAAGGTAAGGGAAAGTAAATAAGAAAAGATATGTAAAAGAAAGCATTAAATGACCTTAAATTAAATAAGATATAAATGCATCGAAAAGTAAAGAAATATTTTCAATAGTGAACAATAGAGGCATGGTGATTAAATGAGAACGAATAAAGATATATATAAGCATATGTATACACACAAACATACGTCGCCTCAAGTATGCGTTTATGACATGTGGAATTATATAAGGATGTAATAACCTAAATGGATAAGAATGACATAGCAGGATTCTCAACCATGTCATTGTTGGGACATGACCCACCCCCACAAAGGAGTGAATTGCTCATTTTTTGGTTTCCTTGGCAGCTAACATGGTTGTTAGAGCAACCTTATAGATTAAGGGTATAACCGGCTTTTATAAAACCGGCTATAATTTGCAGGTTTTATAAAAGCTGGTTATACCCTTAATCTTTAAGGTTGCTCTGACGACCTTGTTAGTTACCAAGGCAACCTAAAAATGAGCAATCCACCCATCCTTGACCTGGCAACAGTAAAAAAAATGACCGTTGTTATAAAGCCAACTTTATGCAACGTTCGTTTTCTTTCCATTGCCATCCATTCTTACCCTCTTTTATATATATTTACAATTTTACAATACTAATTACAACAATTTCTTCAACCTTTTTTAATCTCTTTAAATAATTTTCTACTCGTGATGTCAAAAATCAAAGAGGAAAATCTCAGTAATCTTCATATCCCAATTCTCCATCACAATACAAACCCGATAATCAAAATTCTCCTCAAAACAATCAAAATACATTTCGTTCTCAACATAATCAAACTCAATATCATTCTCAAAATTCTCAACAAAATCAAAATTCGAATTTTGTTTTTTCACAACAAAGTCCAAATTAGTATCATTGTCTTCTACAAAATCAAAATTCATATCATTCCCAACAAAATCGAATCATTACCAAAATTCAAATTATTTGAAAATTTCCTTATTCTAACAAAATTAACTATGACACAAACAACATGTCTTCCAATAACCAATAACGATCAACGGTGCCTTACCAAACCAGAATGTGACAAGAAATCTGAATAATCAATTTGGGGGTTACGATTGTGAAAACCAAGGATTGCAATTCAAGGATGATGAAACCGTCGAAGAAGATGTTTATAGGATCCCTAATTCGTCTACTGCTTAAGGAAGGAAAAGGGAACCAACGGGAATCAATATTAATAAATCCTCGAAGCCAGAAAGTGCAAATTCGCTGCCAAATGGCCCTAAACCATGGAAATGATCATCAAACGAACAATCTGAGTTAGTATTCTGATGGGTTGAATGTTCTAAAGATAAGAAAAAGGTAAGAGCCAATCCAAAAGTTCATTTTGAAATTCCATTTGCACTTTGTTCAACTTTTGAAGTCCAAATAATATTCCAAGAACCGTTGATTCGTTAAAAACTCAGTGGAAAAGAACAAATTCCACTTGTCAACATTGGAGAGAAATAATGGCCGGGTTGCATGAAAGAGAATAAAGTAGGTGCAAACAACATGGATTTGGTATTGATTTAAATTTTAATTCAAATTCTTAGCTACTTCTCATGTTTCATGTTTTAATAGTATTTCACCATCTACATCTTAGTCAAGCTGATGCGTTGTATATGACTAAACATGATAATCAACCATTCAACCTACAATACTGTTACGACTTACTCTCAATCGAGGAAAAATGAAGTCAAGTGCGATAATGGAATATCATTTTTTTGAATAAATTCACTACGTCAAATTTCATAGCAAAATTCGAAATTTTATACTTAATCCTTTTTCGAGTTTTGGCCTTGGTATTTTCTACTTGATTCTATGTTTTCTTTACCGTGAATTTGTTATTTTCACAATTTACTTGAAATGCCAACGCCTCTTGCTGAATCAAATCATTCTTTTTAAGAGTCGTCAAAAGGAGTTGTTGTTAGGTTATTTTTCATTCTTGTTCAACATAGTTTATCATCGGATATAGTGTATATTACTAAAACATATATATATATATATATATATATATATTCTTGTCTAAAGGAATGATATTAGTGATGTTAGTCTGGTTAAAACAATTTACTAATTTACTATTAAAAGAAATTGAGTAACGAATTCAATATTTCAGCTTTACACACGCACGCGTGTATTTATATATATATATATATATATATATATGTGTGTGTGTGTGTGTGTGTGTGTGTGCGTGTATGTATGTATGTATAAAGATTGTGCTTGCTTGCTTGTTTGAATGTAAACCAACATTAAAAATATTAAATAGTCCGAGATTGAAAATCAAATAAGTTAAATCAATTTTTGTAATTAGTATTTTAACTTTAGTTGCATACTTGAATGTAAACCAATATTAAAATGTCAAAGAGTCCGAGATCGTTTCGATATGCACTTTAGGGTCCGAGATATAATTCTGAGATAAACATCCAATAGCATTTATCTTGGCCGAGATTTCATCCGATACGAGAACTTAAAATCTTCGAGACGAAACATGATAGAAATCCGAGATTTAAAACCTTGTTCATGACACTATGATAGCTTGGAAATGATATGTTTTTAATTATTATTGTTGTTGTTGTGGCGGTGATGGTGGTCGTCGTGATGGTTAATGATTGATTTGAAATGGTCATTTGCATGAGTAACTAAATTTAGGTAAAGATGTTAAAAATGGATAAATTAGAGACATTAGGAATTTAGAAAGTTGAAAACCGACTCTTTGGTTGCAATCGATGAACCCTAGACTTTTTGAGTGTTTTTTAAGTTTTTAATTTAATTTATTTTATATTTTTTGACATTATACCATTATCACATAAGTGTTTTTTTTGAATCATAGCTTTTATTGCATTATACATTATGAATCAGTAATGGTCATATACACTTATCAAGTGCAAAATATAAACCAAATCTTAGCTTAATGAATTGCATTTCATCACAAAATGTAAAATTGTGAAAAATGAACAATTATGCCCTTGTCATCAATTCATACTAACAAGTATTATTTTATCTTTCTTGTCCGACGTCTATAAAAACCCCTTCCCCCCCCCCCCACAAAACACACAACATATGTTGGTGTGCGCTTGCGCGGGTAACCATGTATATTTATATACATATATGTGTGTGTATGTGTTTTGTTTAGTTGGAATTCGGTTAATTTTATAATTCTTTAAAGGTCATGCAATTGTTGGGATGTTCGAACAAAAATAAATACATGAACATTTGTCATGTCGGACATGCAACTGTTGAGCTAGATTAATAACAACAAATACATGAATATTTTTCTTGGAAAATACATGTCATTTAACACACAATATTATTCATATTTTATGACATTTATTTAACACCAAAGGTATTTTAGTATGGTAATTTGTTATGGTAAGCAACCATAACTGCTAAAAGTGTATCAAATCATATGTCTTTTTAGTTTTGTGTATGCGATGATTGTTGCATAAGCTCAAACTTTCATATTTTTGTGATTATTTTACAAGTTGGATTTAGGGTTATTCAATATTTGTACCATGGTCTTTAAAAAGTAACAAAATAGCTTATAAAACAAAAAGGAATGGGTGGTCTATTTTGATATCGGAGTAAATTAATTATTAAACAAGTAACAATTATAATAAATACATTAGAAGCTTTGTGATTTGGATGTGGACGATATTGTTCACTTGGATTGATCCAAAGAGGAACACATCTTGTAATATAAAATGTATTGAAAAATCAAATATGGGATGTATGCTAAGTAAACAGATAAGAACCATAAAGGCCATATGTTGACAGTTGGATCGTTAGTTAATAGTTTAATGTTTAGTTTATCCATGCTTAATCCATCTATAATATTCAAATACGTATCCTTTTAATCTTATAATATTCTTGGTACTTGCTGTTCTTCTTGTTTTGAGCTACGCAACTTTATATATATACATACACATTGGTTCATTGTAATATGGAAATGCAAAGAAATGTTTCTAAAATCTGTCCCACAAAAATGACGTTTTCCTGCATGCGATCGTCTATTACTAAAAAAATACAATGAAATGTATTGACGTCCTTTTGATCGTAAAAGAAATGAAACTAATAATAAAAAACTATGAATTTAGACCAAATACAAATTACTAAACATCTTCAAAAGCATTTAAAGAAAAAAAAAGGCCCTTTTAACGCCACGCACTTCATGCAACTTTTGCATTTTTTGATATTCATAACATGGTAGGCCTTCGAAAAAGTATAAGGGGAAAAAGAAAACCACCATTGATTACACCGCACACTATGAAACTATTGTTGAGCCTATGGCAGCCACTAAAAATTCAAACAAAATGTACGTGGAGACAAAAGAAACGAAGAGGCTTGGAAGGGAAATGGATAGACAACGACGTCATGCTGAGAAACAATAATTAAGAGTTAACGAGATGGAGTTAAGAAACAAGAATTAGCTCGACAATAAAGAGCTAATGTTATGGCTCTTTTCAATTGCAACCTAAATGAACTCAATCGAGTGCAAATATTGTATATGGAGAAGCAAATTGAGGAGTACCATAGACGTTAAGGAGGCTTGTAGGAAATTATGTTCTTACTTTGCATCTTGTTATTGTATTTTGTATTTTTTTACTGTTATTGTTATTGTTATTGACATTGTTATTTTTTTCTTTTTGTTACTGCTATTGTTATTGCTATTGCTATTGCTATTGTTATTGTCAGTATCATTCACATTGTTGTTCTTACTGATGTAACTAAATAACATTGGGGTACTTTTATGTTTATAGTACAATATATAATAAAAATTCAAATAAACTAACACCACGCCAGCAACAAATAAAGGTAGATAAGTGAAAAGTACAACAAGATAAACAGATAGAACGGTTAATCCAGACATCACTTCTACTAATGGTTTCCTTTATGTTCCCATTAGTGTTCCATCGGTTCTTCTCTTAAATCAAGATGAGCTTGTGAATCTTGTATGTCTTCGATTCTTTGCATGTATTCAGCAAAAGTATTTGAGTATTAGTAAGGTTTTGTTTTTGAAATGCCATAGCAATGTCTAGATAGTTTTCAGTTGAAGCTCATATCCACCATGTTCTTTTTCGACAATCATGTTATGTAAAATAATATAACAGTATATGATATCAGATAATACCGCGGGATCGTGGTAGTATACCACTTTTCTTAAGATGTGAAACCTACCTTAAAGCATTTCAAATGCTCGTTCAACATCTATATTATCTGATAACAATCGCAAATATACTTAACTGTGATTCTCCTTAATCACAGGTTATTAATATCACATTATATAATCGTATAATAGTAATTTGATCAACTACAAAAATTTGAATTAAGGCCCAGTGATATCTAGTACTACCCATGACTCAATATATCAGAAATCGAATAAACAACCGGTGATAATGAATATCACCTATGAATCAGCATTGTAGGTGCACCCACACGATCTACAATATTATACATGACCTTCCCTGGTCTACCCTAACCTACATGAAAATAGTCCTTTATCCATCGTCTTATTTAAGTCATGTAGCAACAACACCCAATACCCGTACAACAGATCGTCGGACTAGTGACATTGGGGAAATGATGCCACACTCAGGGTGCCACCCTGAGTCAATCCAGCTAGGATTGGAACTAGCTCTATCTGGTATAACACTAATTGATAAATTTATAATATTTAACATTTTTCACAAGTGTATATACTATGGTTTGAGAACTCAGTTTTGGTAGTTCGAAATTTTCTTTACTTTGGCCAGTATCAAAGTTTTCGAAAGTTTTGGTTTCGATTTCATATTTTAGCATTTTCTGATGAAAATGTATAGTCTAGATCAATGAGTGGCCATTTGTATTTCATCATTTAGTATTTTTTTATCTTAATCTCATATGTTAACTTTTATAATTATATAATGTAATACACCCTAGTATTTTTTTACCAATAACAACAAAAAAAACTTTATTGTCTATCAAATACCAAATAATATAAAATTAAATGAGGTATTGTGCAAAAATAGATTTAATAGTTGGTCCAATACAAACCAGCCCAATAAAAACCTGCCTAAACCAAATAAAACAATATGTTATGGTCTAAATTAGAATAGCGGTCTTGATAATAGCTAGAGTTTCCAAATTAAAGGAATACTAGGGTTTCCAGGATAAGGGAAAATTAGGTTTTGGTTCGGATCGCATGATCTACAACAACGTTTTTGTCACTCGATTCGGTATGCAAATCCATTGCCTGTTTCTTTTCTATCGTTTTTCCTTCTCTCTATTTTTCTACTATCTTTATTATGTTTTTGGCTGCTGTTTGGCCGAAATTGAAATTTCCTCTCGAATCTCGTACTGGCTTCGAGCGACATTAGGACGAATTGAGCGGGATCTCAAGGTCTCGGCCGAAACCTCGTACCATGTTATATTCGACAATAATCCCACCTAACTACCGTGAACCCGATATCACTAAGGAGTTAAATATATTCAAATTTCAATCTGCCAGTAATCCCACATAACCGTCATTAACCCAATGTCACTAAGGGGTTTACCATATTATACATC
The DNA here is from genome assembly GCA_030737815.1 of Allium fistulosum. NCBI lineage: Eukaryota > Viridiplantae > Streptophyta > Magnoliopsida > Asparagales > Amaryllidaceae > Allium > Allium fistulosum. The sequence continues at coordinate 340,721,441 of CM060907.1, forward strand.
ATTTCACCTTTTTATATACGATAGTAATTCCCACGAAACTATCGTGTATCTAGTGTCATTAAGGTTTGCAAGTTTAAATCACAATATTCTAAGTTTATTCAAATAACACACATGATCGACTATTCATAACAATATATGTAAATAATTAAGCATTTCATAGAATATTTAAATATGTGATGGTGGTAGAGTCTACCTTTGAAAAAATAAAATAACTGAATGCTATGGTAGCAGATCCTTCCCTTGCAAAAATAAAATAATAGAATGTGATGGTGGTAGAACCTTCATTTGCAAAAGTAAAACAACAGAATGTGGTGGTGGCAGAGCCTCCCCTTGCAAAAATAAAATAACAAAGTGCGAGGGTGGCCGAGTCTACACTTGCAAAAGTAAAATAACAGAATGCAGTGGTAGTAGAGCCTTCCTTTACAAAGGTAAGATAACAGAATGCGGTAGTGGCACAGCCTACTCTTGCAAAAATAAAATAACAGATTGCGATGGTGGCAGAGCCTACCCTTGCAAAAATGAAATAAATAATAACATAGCAAAACAAGATATGACACACTACAAAATCCTATGGTTTATATTTTAATTCAATTATGCCGATGTTTTTATGCCTTTACGTAGAAACAGAAATAAGGAAGGAAGTAGACAATAGAGGTGAGAGAAGTTTACTCACTGAATGATGCTTTCGCTTGATCTTTAGGTGGAGTGTTTCAATGGAGATAAGGTGGAAGAGGAAGGAAATGAGTGAATGAATGATATGAGAGGATGGGGTAATAGGGTTATATACAAGTAAGGTGAAATCATACTATTTTATTTTATTAGACAAGTAATCATACTATTTTGTTTTATTAGGCAAGTAATTATAATATTTTGCTAGTATCCGAGGAAAAAAATCCAAATTATAATTTTCTTTTATAATGAAATTTCAAATTACTTTCAAAATATTTTTAATCTAAAATTACAATAATGCCAAATTTCAGGTTGTTATAGATCTTTAACGGCCTATGTAGTCTAATTCATTTAGAACTTTCATAATATCCTTTTAAATAAAATCAATATTTTTATATTTTATAAACGAAATTTATTTTATACAATTTGTATGATGTTTCATATATGTGTATCATATATACATATATCTGTGCGTGCCTTGCAATAGGATAGTGTGTGTAAGGTTTGACATGCCCATGTATATATGTTGGGATTTACACCGCAACAGACATGTTAGCTTATATACTAATGTAATGTCTAAATATACGTAATGTGCATCAAAACTATTGAACAAATAAATATGCATGCATACATATGTATGTACAAATCTAATTATATATTTATTATAAAATATTGGCTACAAATTATTTATATAAATTATTTATGAAATATATGTGTGTATACATATATATATAATATAATCAAATTTCAAAATTATTTAATTATTAGTTTGTAAGATAAATTAAAACCTTTACCATATATTACGAAAAATAATAATTAATTAATTATATATATCTATATAAGGAACATATAGCTATTTAATTAGATTATATATATATATATGTGTGTGTGTGTGTGTGTATAATATTTTTTTACTTAATACATATACTTGCTGCTGCTCACATACTAAAAAATTCATTTTTTATATTTTTTGGTTTAAATGATATTAATATATATACTTTAAAATTAAATCCATGTGAATTTAATAATAAAATATATCTAAAAATATTTCTAATATTCTTACCCATTTACAAAAAAAATTTATTTCTAATATCCAAATGCATATTTTATATTATATTTTTGTTATAGAATATTATATTATCTATACATGTATTATAAATATATTTTGTTTGTTTAACTAATATTAAATCAAAAAAAAATTTTAATATTTATAAAATAAATAATTTTTGATACTACAGAATGGTTTTTAGGTGTGTACAAAATTTTTAAACACATATATCATATGAATTAATTAATTAGACTTTATTGATAAAATCATTTAATAACGATATTTTTAATATTAAAAAATAACTAATTTTATATTAGTCGTAGATCAACAATATGATATCTATAAATTTTTTATGCGTATATGTATATAACCATCGATATATGACAATACAATAATATATTGATTCACGATATGATCTATCTAACTAACATATGATCAATAATTAACATAAGCAGATTAATATACTAATTAATCTGAAGCATAAGACTTAACAAGGCCTAGAGATCACACTATGATATGATGAAATGGCTCCTTGAATCGAATTCTAAGTTATAGAGTTGTTTGACTTGCAAACAATTTTAACATTCACTATCGAATCGAAGAGTTTTGATGTGATTTGTGCTTGGATATTTTGGGGTTCGGAAGGGGATATTTCAGGCTGAAATTTACAGGTAGGAGGAGGATTAAAAATCTAAAAAGAATGAACAGAGAGTTGCTTATCTAAAGGGAGATAGAGTGAAAAAAGGATCACAATTCCTTTACCTCTCCTACCATTTCACCTCCTCTTTCCATTCAAATTTGCCAAACCATATCATATAAGGTGACCACTTATGCAAGCATCATAGCCAGAAATCCATGCCCCTTTTAAGCCTACAAAACAATTCCATTTCGAACGATGTCCGTTGCATTTAAATCTAAATCTAAACATGTACTGATATCATATATCAATCAATATATTTATAACTATTATAAATACATAGCTGTTCAACACATTAAATATAAAATCTTATATTAATATTTCATAAATACTAATTAGCTTAATTAATTTATAATAATTACAAATTAATCAAATCAAGTGGTAAAAAGGAGTATCCATCGTTTAGGTTTTGTGACTCTTAGGTGTAAATTTGGTCAGCCGTTAATACCAAACAATTAAAATCTTAACAGTCACACGTTACTAAGCTAGTGGTGTGACATTATAACTAGATTTATTTCTTACTCGATTTTAGCAAAATCCAGTTTTATTTTATTAAGTGTTACACAACAGTGACAATTATTCACACTAATTCTCTTCATCAAAACTATATCACTTTGGACTTATGGAATATGGTAGCGGTCAAAATTCCAATATCATCCATATTCAACTTTGTAGTCCACAAAGTCATTAGTTCAATAATAACAATTATTATTAACTAAATGCTCTAGCCAGAGGCTTTGACTTTGAGTTGACTTTAGTTGACCGTGATCCTGAATTATATAACTAAAGAGACGAATTCTCTCTTGAATAGTTTCTCACTTCCAATGCTTCTGCTCAACCCAACTATAGTCGTTCGATGGACGTCATGCCACGGTTTAACTATAATTAAAGAAGAGTTTCTACATTGAAGCTCAACGGCATTCTCAAGTAGAGGACATTGTGTAATTTTGTCACATTGATATTTTTTGTTTGACCTTTGTTATACTAACCAACAAAAAACTATCGAGTGTTCATTCCCTAGTTATCCAATAACTATCAATACAGAACCTTTAGCACCCTAAATAGTCATGAGTAATAAACTGTCCATCATTTGAAGAGCGTTACGTACTCCAGTCTCAACCGATGCATTGATATCCAATCTCGATACATCTTGAATAGGAATATTTGAAATGGTATATTTAATTTCATTGTGATTGGTTACAACATTTTGTAAACTACTGTAAAAAAAGAAACAATTTATGGATTTTCTATTAAATATATACTTTTAATTAAATTGAATAATTAATATAACACATTATATTAAGTACATAATAGAAAGGAAACACCTTTAAATTTCGAATAAGATTGGTTATCGAGTTGGATATATGTAACAATTACATAATTTCCTCTAGGGCATATCCCCAACTCTATTAAGTTCATCTAAAGATAAGATGGAGCTAAGATGATCCAAGCAACTATAAACATGTTTGAAGATCGGTTGCAGGGGGAGTCGTTACATGAATTTGAAGTAGGTAACTTTTGGAGTGTATATTGTTTGCTGAGTTATATTTATGATGTCTATTAAGTAATCAATGTATCAAACTTTCTATGATACATACATACATACATAGATACATACATATACATACATATATATATATATAAAATCATTTCGTTGTGATATCGATATATATGTCATCATTTACTTATATGTGTTCTTGATATGTGAGTTATTTAATTCTAGAACTCCTGCAAATTACCTCACATCGAGACAAGATATGTATTATTTTAGATGTATTTAGGTATTGAAACGAATCCATGTTGACCTAAAGTAACGTGTCGAGAGAATGCTCCTTCCGTATCCATTGATCCGAGCTAACAAACGGTAAACCACTTCTAATATTTCATTTAAAGTATGGGTGTCACACTAGAGGCCAATAATATTCAATAGAAACAAAGATGAAGGAGAAGAGCAAATGACTTAATGATTAATCAAATATTTAAAGGAGGCAATAAAAGGTAACTAAAGTTATGTATGATTCACATGCTTTAATTATTCTTTAGCCTCTTCAATTCAAATTAAAAACTCTTCCTCCCCCCTTGGCCGGCCATACAATGAGGAAAATCTGGCCGCTAAAATTTTCAAACCCATTTAGTATTTATTCTATTTAAATCCAATTTTAATATTATACGATACCGTATATTGATATGCATCACTACACCAAATACTGAGATTTGCAACTAACCATCCGCGCATTTGGCAACGGTTATTAACCGTTGCCATTTAGCAACGGTTAATAACCGTCTTGGTTCAGTTAGCAACGGTTTTTTCTCGTTGCTAATTGGGAACGGTTATTAACCATAGCTTCTTTGGAGACAAATGATGGCGGTGAATTTCATCCTTTCGCGCCATAATTTTTGGCGCGCTTCGTTCCAATTAGCAACGGTTTTCAACCATGGCTAATTAGCAACGGTTACTAACCGTCGTAAATCTTTTAGGCAGGGCCGGCCCAGTGGCAAGCCCACCAAGCCCCTGGGATGGGGCAACCAACTGAGCCTGGCAACACCAAAAATCTGTTTTACTTCACAGTTACAGCTCAATAGCAATCTCCATGTTGGCGATGCTCGAACCCAAAAAAACTAGGGTTTCAAAAACCAACGCTTTCTAAATAATCATCGCTGCATACTCGGCTATTCCATCAGCCATCGTCGGCTCATGCTTGCCTCCTACGCGATATTTTCTACTGCTGATTTGAAGTCCTGCTACAGTCTCTATACTGCCACTGCTAATTAAGTATGCGAATTTCTTATTTTGAGTTGTCTAATTTTCTAAAATTGAGTCGCCCTTTTACTGCTTTACATTTCATTAACCTTGAAAATGCCTGAAGCTAATAACTTATTAGTATTTAGTTATAAACAACTAGTTTTCTGTAAATAATCAATTAGGAATTGAAATTTGAAAGCTGAAGCTAAAAAACTAATAATTATTTAGGAACTGATACTTACATTGATGTACTATTTTTCCTGCAGTGTGTGTATGTCTACCCGCAAACATTTAGGCAGAACCCAATATGATTTTCCTGTACACTTAAGTAGATACACTAGTTTGTAAACTTGATACATTTCGTTAAAAATTAAATACACTGTTTTGTAAACTATTTGAGACTATAAGTATTGCAGCCCACTTAATGTGGCAACTTTTGTATAAAAAGTTGGTACTTTGTTATGTTATAGTTTTATATGTGATTTTATGGTTATATATGAAAAAGAAAATAAAGAAAATTGACATGTTATATAGTAAGGGGCAAAAAAATTCACATTGGGCTTGGTCAACCGATTCTTTGGGCCGCCCTTGCTTTTAGGATTGATGTTTCATTAAGTTTTTGGAGATTGATTATAGTCAATATCTACTACTCTTTAACAGTTTGCCAAAGTAGAGATACACCTTCTAATCTGAACCATCAGAATACATATTTGATGTTTTAAGTGTACAGTGTTAGAGAACCAAGAAACAATTGGTTATGCAAGGGATGATCTTTTTACATTTATATATGATTTGTTTTACAAATTGTAATGTACTGTACTGCACTGCATGCTAGTTAGACATGGCTGCTTATAGTGACTGCTGGGGTATAAGTTGATGCAATGAATTTTGTTTTACTAAATATGAGACCATATTTAGTAAGTGGATAAAATTGTTGTTAATGGCGCAAGCCAAGTATCAGGAGAGGGGTAATGCATAGACATTACTCTAGTGCTACAAAATGGCGCCGTTGTAATGGCAAATATTTTGGAAACAGTTTGATGCTAATGTTAAATTTCAAGTGAAATCAGAAGAATATACATCTGTTTAGTTAATATCAGAGTTGAACTTGGTGGAAAGCCATAAGATATTGTTACCCATGATTTCTTATTAGCTCTTGTTATTTTCTTTCAGTATGTCTTTTAGTATAGACAAACAATGGATGAATCAATCTAATCGAAGAAATACAGAATATGTGGAAGGTGTGAGAAATTTCGTTAAATTTGTTGCTGAAAACGGTGGCAATAAGGAAAAGTATTCGTGCCCTTGCACGCGGTGCAAAAATGAAGATACATTCAAATTAAATGACATTCATTTTCATTTGCTTAGATATGGTATTGTTCAATCATATACCGTGTGGTGTTTTCACGGGGAAAGAATACCGGAGAAGCCAAAATAACAACCGGTTAGTCATGCCACAAATACTGATGAGTCCGAACATATTAGGATGGAGGATTTGATCAATGATGCAGATAGATTCCATCATTTTCAACCTACAAGTTAGTTGCATGATAATGCTAATATTGGTGAGCAGTTTACGGATAAATCATTTTTTGATAGTTCAACTGCAACAGAGCCATTGTATCCTTCTTGTCCAAAAGAGATTACAAAGTTTTATGCCATTGTGAAACTGAATAGCTTGAAGACCCAATACGGCTTTTCAAACAATGGTGTGACTGCACTACTCGAATTCATAAAGGAGTTACTCCCCGAAGGTAACACGCTACCGTCAAAGTACCCCGACGTGAAGAAGATCATTAAGCAAGTTGGGATGAATTACATAACTTATGATGCATGCATTAATGGCTGCATCTTGTACTGGAAAGATAATGCGAACAAAGTTTCATGTACAAATTGCAACGCACCAAGATATAAGACATCATTCGACGAAGAGAGAAAAGCTACCGCAGTACCTCGAAAGACCTTAAGACATTTTCCTTTAATTTCTAGATTGAGAAGACTGTATACTGTACCATGGATAACAGAAGCGATGACCTGACATGATCGTGCCAAGTCCGGTACAACCGTAATGCGTCATCTGCGTGACACTTCTCAATGGAAAACTATAGATTCTTTTGATTCTTCGTTTGCTGCTGAACCACGAAATATCACGCTTGGAATAGCAACAGATGGTTTCTGTCTGAATGCTTCTTTAACTAACCCTTACAGCTGTTGGCCAGTAATTGTAGTACCATATAACCTTCCTCCGTCTTTGTGCATGAAAAGAGAGTTCTCAATGTTAACACTGTTGATTTCTGGGCCAAAACAACCGGGGAAGGATATTGATGTTTATTTAGAACCTTTGATAGACGAGTTAAAGCAGTTATGGGAAGGAGTCGTTACATTTGATTCATTTAAGAAATCTGAGTTCATAATGAGAGCTAGAGTGTTGTGGGCAATCCATGATCATCCCGCACTTGGGACTTTATCGGGATGTACAACTCACGGCTACTTTGCATGCCCTATTTGTGGAGAAGAAAATACATCAGTTTATCTCCCTGAAAGTAAGAAGATTTGTTACATGGGACATCGTAGATTTCTTCCGTTCGGACACAAGTTTCGATATGATAATATGTGAAATCCTGAACTTCGAGGACGAAGTAATTGCAACAGGTACTATTTTATTAAAATTTGAAGAAAATAATATGTTGCAAAGTCAGTGAATGCTTAACTTCGTGAACGGGAGAGTGCGCTGCATTTTCTTGCACGTATAAGCAAATTTATAACTTGCTGCCACATGTTTAATACAAAGTGAACCATCACAATTTTGCTGAGTTATATCTCAACACATTTTTACATTTTTCATTTAACATAGCTGAACAATAGTGAGGCTGTTAGTCAAGAAATAAAACAAGTTTGTTATCACGTTTACAATTGCTGAGACATATTAGTAAACAATTAACAGAGAAGCAAGGCAATGGGTGAAAACATTAATTCAAAAGCAACTTGAACTTTACATTACTCTGCCACAGCTAAGGGCTAGCCGAGCAGTACTTGTGTACATGGCATTAAATGAATATGTACCCAAAACACTTCTCAGCACTCATTTCTTTGACTTAAGTAAAATAAAAATAAAGATATCACTTCATCATCCTTTATTCCACTTCTTTCAGCATCTCAAGCGAAGCATTAATGGCTGATATTGTTTAAACTTCTGCACCCTTTTAAATTGAGTTGCTAGCTGTTGTAGAGTAAAGACAGGTGAGTTTGAAACTCATGCATTTAATATATATGTTGCCTGGTTGCCAAAAAAATTCTCTGTAATTCACTTCTGGCATTAAACCTAAGTCATTATTAGGCAAATTTGGGTCTAGTTCATATGCTATGAAACTTGGGCCATCGCTGCATGTTTGTGAAATGGTTTTGGGTAGCATGAGTTCTGTTTTTTGTTTATATAAGTTTTCATCCTAAAAAAATCTGGTGTACTGTCCCTGATGCATGCGAGTAAATCCTTTTGTACCTGCGTATGCACTGCCCCTGAACCATGCAAGTTTATTTCTTTGTTACCTGCGTGTGTTATTTTTGCAAATTACATGCTTTATACGTGTGTTTTACTTTGATTTTTGTGTGGAAATTCTTGCATGCGTGATATACATTGCATGTATAATTTTCTAAAGGCAAATGGTTCCAAGATTTAAAACTTTTATTCTTGCGTGTGTAGTGTCCCCGAAGCATGCAAATATACCACCTCTAATATATGCGTATCCTTGCATTGAAATTATTTCATGCGCACACTTATGCTTTTGTGCCCATATATACCACCTCTTAAATGTTTGGGAGCTTGTTAGTTATGTAAATGTGATTCCATATATTCACTCCAGAAATGCTTATATAACAGGTACTATATGCCGAGATTCCACAACATTAGTAATTCATGGAAAACCAGTACCACCCACATATGAAAAAGTGTTGTTGGACAAAATTTTATTGCCGGATGAGCTAACCGCCAAAATATGTCGACAATTTACCGAGACCTTTGGGGATGTTGGAGCCGGAGGTTATGTGAGCCATCAAAAGGGTTTGATACGATATCTTTAGTCGGAGGTATTGATATTTCTGACTTGTTCTTTGCATATATTGCTGATTTTCTTTTGTTTGCTGTATATGAAATTTGCATATGCAAATGCATGTGTATTTGTCCTGGTCTGTCTTGTTTACAAGATAATCGACAATTTATAAAATACTAGGAAGTAAAGCTTTTACCTTCCAAAAAAAAGGTTGAAGCCCATTATATTCTCCTTCAATGCCTCTCAAACTAAAAAACAACCGTGTTTAAAAATTATTATAACATTATATATTTGCAACTTGAAAGAAGTGTTGCCAACTCGTACAAAGCATAAAACATTATATTGACTTTGCATTTCAAAGTCTGAGCTAGAAAGATAATCAAACATTCACCAATTTTATTTTGATATTCGAAATAATAGAATAGAAATAGTTCAAAGTTGGATAATGAATTGCATTCAAGATTCAATGCAACTTCTATTAGTGGTAATTAATACTTATGTCACACGGACCGAGTCAGATTACATCCAGTGTCTATTCAAGACTGACCAAAAACAAGAGGGTTGATAATCTAATTGAATTCAGCCACATCAATGATGTTCAGATGATAACATGCACCCCAAGATCTAATGCTTTTCTTGATTAAACAAGAAGATAAGTAACAACATTAGCAGCCTGTGTACATAACTATGATATAAGAATAGCAATGCACCTGTTTTTATCTGAAATTATTTTCATATATGAAATTACATTATTTCAAGCAATTTCCTTTTAATGATCAAAGCCTAACATTCATTCTTTTGGGTGGTATGAATTTTTAGACAGGTTTATCAAACCTGTCATGTATAAACAGAGGCATGTTGCCTGTACACAATCGTACACACAGTCATGCATACATAAATACAAGCATGCAAGCACCTTTCACAATTTACATTCAAGACTATCACATGCAAAATAGATATATCAAGTTTTAAGAATTTATAAGGGTGGTTTGCTCACCTGGATAGTTTGACAGAGAGGAAAGAGAACCTGAAAAAGATTTCAAAATCTGGAAATTGAGGCTTGATCAAATTTGCTTTATCCTAACCGTTGTTTGCTTTGAATTGCTTTGCATTATTTGATTTGCTCTTTGCTTGGGTTCTACTTTGTTTTAAATTGTTTCAGACTTTTTGAATCAGGTAGATGCTTTTTGTTTTTGAACTGGAATATTCTTTCCAGATTTATGAAGTTGAACTGCCTCTAAATTTAATCTTCGAGTTGCACATGAACCAGGTTGAACATTGAAGTCTAAAAACTGGAATGCTTTGCCCTGTAATGAACCATGTAGACTTCACTGCTTGCAAAACAATGTAGTGTAATTAATGAAATCTTTGTACTGTAGTGTAATAAACAATGCAGTGTAATAAGTATGATATTCCGGCACGGTAGCATTCTGTTTGCAAAACAATGAGTGTAATTATAAGTTTGATAATTTTATATGTATGGTATATGTGCGATATGTTTATAGTGCTTGTGTACCAATATTTTGATATTCTGGCATATTTTGATATATATTGATATTCTGGTATATATACTGAGATATGCGTGTAACGCAATAGTGAGCAGATGTGATTTTGTAGGAGCAGGAGTAAACACTATGTGCAACAGTTGTTAATCGTTGCTTTATGTGTGACTTTGGGCATAAAGCAACGGTTTTAAACCGTTTTTTACTGGACATAAAGCAACGTTTTTTGGCCATAAAGCAACGCTTGCACCCGTTGCTTTTTGGACAGAGAGCAACGGTTTATATCCGTTGATTTTTTGCCCATTAAGCAACGGTTTATAACCGTTGCCTTTTGTACATTCAGCAACGGTTTATACCCGTTGCCTATTGTCCATAAAGCAACGGTTTATACCCGTTGCATTTGGCCCAATTTGCAACGGTTAATACCCGTTGCCTTTGGCCCAATTTGCAACGGTTTATACCCGTTGCCTTTGTCACAATTTGCAACGGTTTATACCCGTTGCCTTTTGGACATAAAGCAACGGTTTTCTCCCGTCGCTAAATTCAAGCACTCCTGTAATGAAGACGGTTTTTACCCGTTGCTTTTGGACTTAACAACGGTTTTTACCCGTTGTTAATATCTTATAATGGTGTAGTGCATATGCATAATTTTTTACATAGATACACATTTCATTAAATATTAATGGTATTCAAACATCAAATAAAATTTAATAATTAATATTTCATAAATATTAATTTAGTTTAATCAATTTACAACGATCATAAATTAATTAAATTATGTTGCTTATTTAGAGTATTCACCATATTGGTTGTGTGACTCATGGGTTTAAATTTTGTCAATGTTTAGTATTGAACAATTTGAATATTAACATTCACAAGTCACTTTTGCTAGTGGTGTGACATTTAGCAAAATTTATCGCTTACACCGTACTTTTGGTAAAAAATCCAATTTTATTATGATACGCGGTACCTAGTAGTAGTGATTATTTACATTAATTCTCTTCATCAACATATATCATTTGCATTTAGCTTTCTTTCTCTAACCACAAAGTCATATATTTAATAACAACAATTATTATTAACCGTATTGCCTAAGCCAGAGACTTTTACTTTGAGGTGACTATAACTGACCGTGATAGTAACTCGATATAACCGAGGAGACGAACCGAATAGTGTTTCACTTCAAGTGTTTCAACTCAGACCCAACTATAGCCATTTAATGGAAGTCATGCCATGATTTAACTATAATTAAAGTTAAGGTCCACATGGATGTTCAATGGTATTCTTTAGTTGATAGAACTATGTAATATCGTCACATTAAGATTCTCCATTTGACCATAGTTATATTAAACAACAAAAAACTCTTGAGTGAGTCCATAGATATTCAAAATAATTAGTACGTAACCCTTAGTACCCCAACAGTCACGAGTAGTAGAATGCCCAACATTTGAAGAGCGTTACATTCTCTAGTCTCAATGGATGAATTGATATTCTTTCTTGGAACATCGTGAGTAAGAATATTTAAAATAATATATTATTTTCAGTGTGATAAATTTCTCATGATCACAACATATTATAGTTACTGTCACATAACATAGCATTTAAGGATTTTCTATTTAATATACTTAAATTAAATAATTAATTAACATATCACAAAACGAAAAGCATATAATAGAAAAATACACATTTGAACAAGATCCATTATCAAGTTAGATATATATAATAAATTACATAATTGCCCCTAGGGCATAGCCTAACTATATTGCAACTTTTATATATGCATCCTATAATTACTAGTGCCACATAGAAAATACTAATAAATATCAAATACATCAATTAATTAATTAACATTTCATAAATATTAAATAATTTATAACAATTTATAAATCGATTAAATCATGTGAATTTCAAGGAGTTCGCTCATAAAGTTGTGCAACTTAGAAGTGTAAATTTAATCAGTGATTAATATCGAATTATATGAATAGTTAACATCCACTCGTCACCTTAACTAACAAAGTGAAAGTTTAGCCGAATTTATCGCTTATACATTTTTATCGGTAAAATATAATTTAACAATTTAATCGGTACCTTTTGGTAATGATCATTTACATAGTTTTCTTCATCAACGTTATATCACATTGGGAATTATGAAATTATGTTTTAGTTAAAATTCCAGTGTTAGTCATATTCAACTTGGTTAATTCATAAACAAAATCCTTTGTTCAACAGTAACATTTATTATTAGCCGTACTAATTTGGTTTGAGATTTTGACTTGAAGTTAACTAAAATATATCGTGATACTAACCTCATACAACCAAGGAGTTAATTCTCTATTGAATAGTTTTATCACTTCCAATGCTTCAACCTAGACCAAATTATAGTCAATTGTTGGTCACCATACCTAGATTTAATTACAATTAAAGCAGAGTATCGACATTAAAGCTTAACAATATTCTCAAATCGAGAGAACTGTGTAACATTGTAACGTTTTTGATTTTTCGTCGCTCGAAAATCGACATCAATACGTCCACTGTATCAACTGCCGAGCAATCGAATGCCGGAAAATCGAATTGTTATGAAGAAAAGGAAGAGGTAGAAGAAAACAGAAGAAAAAGAAAGAAGAAAAAACAGAAAACACAGAAACAGAAACAATATCAGAATCTCACATTCGCAGCGGAACAAAAATATAATAGATAATCACTAGTCTTTTAAACAAAGAACTATATCAGTTTTATACAATACATCAGTCAGAGTCAATATACAACTCAATACAACAATGGACAGTTATATAAACTTGTCCTCATATAGAATACACAACGGAATAAATAAACAAGTACGGGTGTACGTTTCGCCATCCAGCTTGCTTCCACAGCTCCAGAATATCCAGAATATCCTGATAACATAACTCTAGGCTGCCCGTGTGGAAAATTATGGGCACCCAGAGTTTAGAAGGGAAACAATAAACTCCGAGTCAGTCATGGTGACTGGTGTGAGATCGTAAAACAGTTATTTTTCACAAAGAAAATAAAATTTATTCGCAATGCTTTTGGAAAATGAAACTACCATAAGGCCTCCCGCACACACACAATGCAAGCGCAGAATCGGAGGAGATTTCTCCTTATGATAGTCAAAGATGCTTGATACGCAAAATCAAATCATTTTTGATATTATTATTAGTGCATAGTGTAGAAAACATTTCGAAAGTATAATATAAATCTTAGCCAACATAGGCATTCCGCACTTATGCCTACTATAGCTACCATCTAAATAGTGGTGACCACCATAAGTAAATGGCAGGTTCTACAACTAAAACCGTACAAGTCTCGTATTGTTTCTTTGGATTTCCAACAAATGGTCAGGCCAAGGAACTTCCCATTGCCACATAGGTACGCCCCTGGAAAGACGACCCGAGAAATAACCTAACATTACGGTTAGATCTCCGCCAACACAAGGCCGGGTTACCCCTAACTGGGTAACTACTGACACGAATATGTCATCCCCCGATCGTAACTGATCTATATCCGAGGATCCTCGATTCCAACAACCACAAAGTAATAAATTTGCAGCAACAACATAGGTTAAGTATCTGGGCTCCATACCATGATACCACCTCTATCCAGAAGGAATGACATACACTAAAGGGGCGCTACCCCTTAATAACCTTGCCGCATCCTTCCTGTTTTAACCATTTCCGGGGTGTGAGGTCCGATGAAGTCTCGTCCACAAAGCTACGCTTTTCACAAAGCCATGCTTCGGGTCAACAGATGATCAAAGTAATGATCACAAAGATAAATGATTAAACAAATGATCATATCACAAATGATCATACAATGATCATTACACAGCAACACTCAGCATGCCACGTTACCAAATTGGGAGTATATTGCTGATAACCTTCAACTACATAACCTCTGAGCTCGTACGTCTCAGAGAAGGGTGTTAAGCTAAGAGAATAAATTCTCCGCCACCAACAGATATGTATTTGAAAGAAATCAGCTTTATATCTCAATTTGTAACATCAGACACACAATCCATACAAGTCTGTTCCGGGATCGAACAGAACCGAAGGCACTTCAAAAGAAGTCCTTGCAATCCAGATATTCACCCATCACGTCCGGACTTCCCGTCACTAAGGGTGATAAAACCTCTATATCGGAGATCAGCCGATGCAGAGTAACTCGACGGTAATCCTTCCGTTTTCAAAAATATCCGGTCTTCAACACCGGTCATCAAATGAAATCCATTACGACGTATCACATATTCGGAATGGGTTATACGTCCCAAAGGTCCTTTCCCAGCTAACCCAAATAGTGAGCGCTTATTCAAAAATAAGTGTGGCATTCAAATTCAAACAAATCACAACAAATACCCATTCAAGGTAATTATTGATAGTCGTTTATTTAACTATCAATAGGTCTGCACAGCATCATCAGATTCCAAATAATTTTCCAAATCATTTATTTTCCTAAAATATCTTTACAAGATATATAATTTCCACACTTCAAAAATAAATCAACGTTTATTTTTAAAACGAATTCCCATTTCTTTTATAAATTCCATAGTGAATTTATATTTTCAAAATATCTACTGATATACGATTTTCAATCGATTTCAAATATTCACTTTCCATTTATCTCTACAAAGATAAATTCTCAAAAATGTTTCATTTCATTTTGGAAAACATTTCCATACTTATTAAATGATAAGTAATTCACAAATCTTATTTATTTTCAACATTTGGAAAATATCCGATATACTTAAATTAATATTAAGTATATATTTCATTCCTTAAGGAAAACATTCTCTTAAACACATTATTTGGGTCAAAACGAATGTTACGTTAAAACATCGTTACGACAACCCAAAATTCGCTAGTATAGGGATTCGAAATTTAGATAGATATATAAATCCCAATACTATATAAAACATTTCCGTTCGGAAATCATTTACTATAACAACAGTGTTATAGTCCACCATTTCCTTATTTCTCGAAACGTCTATTTCAACAATAAATGTTAAAATCTATGATTTCGATACTTAACATTTTTTTTAAAAACATCTTTAAAACCATTAAATTCATTTCAAAATATCACTTCCCCAAGAACATATCCATATATTTCATAATATATTCACGATCCAAAAATCGTGAATATACTTTGTTTACCCAATTCAACATTTCTACACTTTTTATTTAAAGAATCATCCACTATCCAAAATCATGAATAAAATTCCCAACCAAAATCTTATTTTTACATCGTTTAACTTAAAGGATAATTCGCTATCCAAAATCATGAATATATCTCCTTTAATAACTTCTATGTTTAATTTATCAAATTCAATTGATTTCGAATTTACAAACAATGTTTATAAATTCCATTTCTATTTATAACACTCCGATTTATAAATCTCCTTTAATGACCAATTCATTTATAACTCAATATATATACCAAAAGTACATATTATAAGTTAAATACTTATAATTCATTTATTTACAAAATCGTTCCTTTAAAACTTCACAAATTTTAAATCTTATTACTTATAAGATTTCATTTATAACCTTATTTTCAACAATAACCGAACTACTTTTATAATTCCATTGTTTTGATTTATAAAATATATATTTTATAAATCTCATCTATGAAACATTCATACTTATTCAAAAATCTCAATTAAAATGCCAAAATCCGATTTATAAATTAATTACTTATAAATCTTTTGTTTTACAAAATCTATTCATTTTGTAACTTCACAATTTATAAATATAAAATTTCGTTCACTTATGAAATCCATTTATACTTCATTTTAACACTTATAAAACTCGTTTAATAATCCCAATATTTTAAATTTATAAATATCAATTTTGTACATCTTTTATATACATCGTTTTTAATAATTCAAAAATCCCAATTTAAACCATTTTATAAATTACTTAACTATTTATTTCAAAAATCACCTTTCGGTTATATTTCACAAAGATCTTAATTTAAATAACATAAAATTTTTAATGTTTATTTATTAAAAATGAATCAATTCAAAATTTAATAAAACGTATAATTTCGAAAAATCACTTTAAAATCCTTTTAAAGTAAAAAACGTTATTTTTAAACTTCAAAAATGGATCCGATGATGCAACAACACCAAATATTCAATCACGGCATCCAAACATCATATATCGTCATATGATAACAGAATATACAACAATATCTGTAAATAAATCATTACAGTTGAGGAATCCAGTTGGATCCCTCCAACCTGTTTCCCTGCATCCACAAACATTAGCACAATACCCATTCCACTTCGAGGTGGAATATCGCGGTATATGGGATTTATAAAAATATCAATCCGCTATTATGCGGCGCAATAGGGTCTCATCCACTATAAAATGCGGGAAATCAACAACTACAATATATACATATGCCAATATATATATATATATATATATATTGCTATATACTACTATATATATAGTATCACATCCAAATATCATATCAATCAATAACTGCAAAATCAAATTTTCCCTTTTGAGTGAGAAAATCTCACCTTTGCTTTTATTTTGCAATCCCATTTCCAGTTTTGTTTTCTCGACCTTATTTGACCTAGTATAACATAATTTATACAATTTGTTAATATTCGAAGTAATCGAATAACTAAATTTCCACTTTACAATTTAAATTTAACTAAGATTTTCAGTTAAACTAAAAATTTAATTTAAACTATTTTCCCATTAGATAGAATTAAAAGTCGAATCTTTATGTAATTTATCCACTATCAAATTTTACTCATATAAACTAATCTTTTGTTTAACTGTAAATTTCTAAATTTATATACATATACTTATTTATTTTATTTAATCTAACAGAAATTTTATCTATAACTATATATTTCCTGTTTTAACCCTTATATTGAAACAAAATCATCCTGTACTTTACTGTTAAGTTTTTTTATATATTTTTTTGGTATTCTCTTTCTGTATTTAAATTAAATTTTGAAAAACAAAAAATTCTAAAAATACCTCACTGCCTCTAGCCAAGTTGGGACCATCATTCTCGCCTACACGTGAGCTCGTCGACGAAGCCCTAGCCGCCGTGATCGATCGCAACATCGTCGCCGCGAGTACCCAAACTCTATCCCTAAACGCGAATCCCCTCGCGACTCCTCCATCACCAATCGCCATCGCGGCCACGAAACCCTGCCGCGTCGCCGCTTGCTTTGGAGCACCCGACCTAGTCGCCAGAAAACAATGCGAACCCCCTATCGATTCGCTCGATGCCATTCGAATGAAATCAGTTCCCCTCCCCCATTTCTTCTATCTATTGCTTGAACGAACAGGAGGGAATTTTGATTTAAAGAAAAAAAAAACAACCGGCCATTGGTTTGTTTTGAGAGAGAGACGCAATAAATTTTCTTTAATTGAAGAAGCTCGATATATTTTTTTCTCTGAACGAAGTCGATTTAGATTTGAACGAGAGATTTTTAAAATGTAAAGGAGCCATGCTTGCATGATCATTTCGTGATTCTCTGCGTGAATTTAGGCGCAATTTTAGGGAAGATAACGTGCTGACATTTGACCAATTATAAATTTAAATTTAAATTGAATTCAATTTAAATTTCAACGCGTTTACTTAACGTGTGCTCACATAACAACTCCAAAAAATATGAAATTTGAAATCCGACAATAATTCAATATTACGGACCCAATGGAACTGGTTTCGTCGAATTCCGAGACTGTGCCTCGGAAGGCTATTTTTTAAATATCGATTCGAACGATAAAATTTCAAAACTGAACAAAACAGTTTGAAATTAAATTCTGAAGCTTCTATTATCTTCAGTATTATCATTACGAATTTCAAAAGCTTTTGAAATATTTTTCTTCAGCTTAAAACTGAAGATTCAAATTTTTATTCAACTTTCAATAGATTAAATTTAAAATTAAATCGCCAAATCCATTCTGATAATTTGAAATTCAATTCAAACCATCATTCAAATATTTAAAATTAATTAAATATTTTCAATTTAATTGTTCAAAATTCTGGGCCGTTACAATCTTCCCCCCTTAAAAGAATTTCGTCCCGAATTACAAGTAAAAAAGAATGCTCCAATACCCGTTAACTATTTTACCAAAACCAAATAGTTTTATCAAATTTCAAAACAAATCTTTCTATTAAAGATTCGTTATCACTTTAACTAAATTTCTAAACACTTTCATAAATTTTCAAACAACTTTATTCTACTTCACAATTCAAATTTAAATTTGAATTCAAATTTTTAAATTTTCAAAATTTTCTCAAAAATTTCCTAACACTCGAAATTTTTAAAAAATTTCGCCAGCGTCTCCTTTGCGCGGCTAACACGGTACAACTACAAAATGTCCCTACGGACTCCCAATCTCAATAGAAAACAAAATGTCAAGTGGCAAAATCAGAAGATCATCAAATTTCATATTGAAATTCAAATACATACCTTTTTCGAGCAATTCAAAATTATCTTTGAAATTAAAATCCCAATTTTCTTTATAACACCTGTATATCCTACTAGCAGTAGTATCCAATTACAACATTCAAACCATTTTGCCAATTTTATTACAAAATTTTCAATATATACTTCTTATACATTCTTTAGTTTACTATTGAAGTTATATCCATTATCATTCAATTTTACATTTCAAATTTCATTTGAATTCAATTTACAATTTCAATTTAATTTGGATTCAGTTTAACTTCTGAATATTGAATTTCATCAACTATTTTTCATTCACAACTGATTCATAGCTTATTTTTAAATTAGTTTTATTTCCTAATTCATTACAAATTCTAATTCACTTTATTCAAATTTGTTTTCAACATTCAGTTTCAATTCCAGTTTTATCCTTTTGTTCATTCCCAAAATTTATTTTCAATTCACTATTTTGGTTTATAACCACTCATATTTATCTGGATTTCAAATTCCATACGAATTTTAATTTATCTTTCATTTATAATTATTGAATTCAATTCATTTCCAAATCATATTTACTTTGTCATTTCTTCAATTAGTTTTGCTTGCTATTTTTTTTATTTACTTGCAGTTGTAAATTCCATTCATTCATTTGGAAATTCATTTCTACTTACTTGAATTTTATCAGTAAATTTAACTCACAATTGAATTTTTTTATTTAACTAACTCAACTTCCCTATTTCATGAATTAATTAATATCAAGTTAGCTTACTAGAATTTGATCCATTTTATTTTTTTTCTTTCAAGTTTGGACTTTTATTCAACTTGATTCGAATCAAATATCATTTCATTTTCAAATTCCAATTCATATTTATAATTTCCATTTGTTAAATGGATTTATCTTCAAATCTTTGGTTGTTATTTTAATTTCTTATTCAGTTTCAATATAACAATGATAATATTTCAATGTTATTACTTCCTAACAACCAAGCATCCATATAC
Organism: Allium fistulosum; assembly: GCA_030737815.1. Taxonomy (NCBI): domain Eukaryota; kingdom Viridiplantae; phylum Streptophyta; class Magnoliopsida; order Asparagales; family Amaryllidaceae; genus Allium; species Allium fistulosum. The sequence continues at coordinate 340,741,582 of CM060907.1, forward strand.
TATAATAATTCATAGAAAAACATTTCTTTTCTATACCAAAAATAGTTTTGGGAAAAATTATTTCATTTACCCTATTTAAAACAATACCATGTCGATTTATCTTGTTTAAGAGTTTAGAAATCCCTATCGATTACAGTTGGCCACCCTGCACCAACCAGAATCTATAAACAATCAACCGATAAGTCAACACAATACAAAACAAATTTTGTATTCACTAACAAATACGCGCTCATATCTATTATTACTCTCAACTCATTCTAGAGTACTACTGACTCTATCTCTAATGAGTAACACCCAACAAAGCCATGGTTGTCGCTTAACCATATGCTCTGATACCAAATGTAACGTTTTCGATTTTTCGTCGCTTGAAAATCGACATCAATACGTCCACTATATCAACTGCCGAGCAATCGAATGCCGGAAAATCGAATTGTTATGAAGAAAAGGAAGAGGTAGAAGAAAACAGAAGAAAAAGAAAGAAGAAACAACAGAAAACACAGAAACATAAACAATATCAGAATCTCACATTCGCAGCGGAACAAAAATATAATAGATAATCACTAGTCTTTTAAACAAAGAACTATATTAGTTTTATACAATACATCAGTCAGAGTCAATATACAACTCAATACAACAATGGACAGTTATATAAACTTGTACTCATACAGAATACACAGCGGAATAAATAAACAAGTACGGGTGTTCGTTTCGCCATCCAGCTTGCTTCCACAGCTCCAGAATATCCAGAATATCCTGATAACATAACTCTAGGCTGCCCGTGTGGAAAATTATGGGCACCCAGAGTTTAGAAGGGAAACAATAAACTCCGAGTCAGTCATGGTGACTGGTGTAAGATCGTAAAACAGTTATTTTTCACAAAGAAAATAAAATTTATTCGCAATGCTTTTGGAAAATGAAACTACCATAAGGCCTCCCGCACACACACACAATGCAAACGCAGAATCGGAGGAGATTTCTCCTTATGATAGTCAAAGATGCTTGATACGCAAAATCAAATCATTTTTGATATTATTATTAGTGCATAGTGTAGAAAACATTTCGAAAGTATAATATAAATCTTAGCCAGCATAGGCATTCCGCACTTATGCCTACTATAGCTACCATCTAAACAGTGGTGACCACCATAAGTAAATGGCAGTTTCTACAACTAAAACCGTACAAGTCTCGTATTGTTTCTTTGGATTTCCAACAAATGGTCAGGCCAAGGAACTTCCCATTGCCACATAGGTACGCCCCTGGAAAGACGAGCCGAGAAATAACTTAACATTACGGTTAGATCTCTGCCAACACAAGGCCGGGTTACCCCTAACTGGGTAACTACTGACACAAATATGTCATCCCCCGTTCGTAACCGATCTATATCCGAGGATCCACGATTCCAACAACCACAAAGTAATAAATTTGCAGCAATAACATAGGTTAAGTATCTGGGCTCCATACCATGATACCACCTCTATCCAGAAGGAATGACATACACTAAAGGGGCGCTACCCCCTAATAACCTTGCCGCATCCTTCCTGTTTTGACCATTTTCGGGGTGTGAGGTCCGACGAAGTCTCGTCCACAAAGCTACGCTTTTCACAAAGCCATGCTTCGGGTCAACAGATGATCAAAGTAATGATCACAAAGATAAATGATCAAACAAATGATCATATCACAAATGATCATACAATGATCATTACACAGCAACACTCAGAATGCCACGTTACCAAATTGGGAGTATATTGCTGATAACCTTCAACTACATAACTTCTGAGCTCGTACGTCTCAGAGAAGGGTGTTAAGCTAAGATAATAAATTCATGCCACCAACAGATATGTATTTGAAAGAAATCAGTTTTATATCTCAATTTGTAACGTCAGACACACAATCCATACAAGTCTGTTCCGGGATCGAACAGAACCGAAGGCACTTCAAAAGAAGTCCTTGCAATCCAGATATTCACTAATCACGTCCGGACTTCCCGTCACTAAGGGTGATAAAACCTCTATATCGGAGATCAGCCGATGCAGAGTAACTCGACGGTAATCCTTCCATTTTCAAAAATATCCGGTCTTCAATACCGGTCATCAAATGCAATCCATTACGAACATATTCGGAATGGGTTATACGTCCCAAAGGTCCTTTCCCGGCTAACCCGAATAGTGAGCGCTTATTCAAAAATAAGTGTGGCATTCAAATTCAAACAAATCACAACAAATACCCATTCAAGGTAATTATTGATAGTCGGTTATTTAACTATCAATAGGTTTGCACAGCATCATCAGATTCCAAATAATTTTCCAAATCATTTATTTTCCAAAAATATCTTTACAAGATATATAATTTCCACACTTCAAAAATAAATCAACGTTTATTTTTAAAACGAATTCCCATTTCTTTTATAAATTCCATAGTGAATTTATATTTTCAAAATATCTACTGATATATGATTTTCAATCGATTTCAAATATCCACTTTCCATTTTTCTTTACAAAGATAAATTCTCAAAAACGTTTCATTTCATTTTGGAAAACATTTCCATACTTATTAAATGATAAGTAATTCACAAATCTTATTTATTTTCAACATTTGGAAAATATCCGATATTCATAAATTAATATTAAGTATATTGTAACGACCCGACTTCCTATGCCAAAAAGTCGTATCGTTATTAAGAAAGAAAGGGATAGAAGAAGAAAAGAAGAGAAAGAACAACAACACATCAGAAATCTCACAGCGGAACGAGAAATATATTATATCACATAAGATATTACACAGTATCATATACATCAGAGTACACAACTTATACATCACAATATAGACAGTTATAAACTTCTGTCTATTATACAACACAACTACATAAATACGATACATCATACACAGCGGAAACTCTATATATCTACACGCTGAAGCCTCCTGCTCCACAGCTCCTCCAGTATTCGTCAAGGCTAACCTGAATCCCTCGACTACTCAATACAATATTGAGTACCCAAGAGTTTAATAAAACAGAAAATAAACACTTGGGTCAGACATGGATCTGGTGTGAGTAAACGGTTTAAATTGCTTAACTTTGAAAACCTTTTGAAAACAAAAGGTATCACGTAAGACTTCCCGCACATAAACACGGAAAACTTTTTACCTTACGCTAACCAAAACATTTGATAGGAAATCCAGTTATATTATTATAGATCTAGGGTTTTCAAATAAATATGAAATAGCTGAAATTGTTACATTATTAAATTCCAGCATACTAGCCACAAAGTGGGTTATACAATCAAAACCGTAGGGTCTCGTAGGAAGAATGGGTTTCCATCAATGGCAGGGCTACTGGGGTACCGCCCGTCACAGTACGTGGCCTAGATCACCGTACCGAGGAGTACGCCCGCTCCCCTGCAACACAAAGCCGGAACCATCCCTTACTGGATAGTCCCGAACAAGACAACCCCAGTAGTTGTCGCGAATCAACTACCCACTAAGCCGAATAAAAAGAAGGGACCTCTAGACAGGGATATATCTTGCTCTCAGTGGGCGTTACCCACGAAGCCTTGCTGCACCTCCCCTGTTTTAGCCATTCCCGGTTGATGAGGCTTGAGGTTACGATTACCTTTTAATCAGAACATATTACTTAGAATGTTCATCGTCCACCTGACGATGTTCTGAAAGCATTCAATCCATACAAGTTCGTTCCAGGTTCGAACGAAACCGAAGGCATTATCTCGTTACACTCGTTTTGGAATCACCCTCAGAGTTAACGACAATAACCCTTGCACTCTGAATCTTCATCTCGAATCTGAAAGTACTGTCTCCGTCAAACTCATTACGGAATCACCCATAGAGTTATACTGACACAGAATAGTTCTTACACCTCGAGTCTTCACTTGCTCCACTTGGATTAACGACCTAACGTTTAATTTGGATCGATGTGGTTTTCGGATATCCAAATCTGGAAACCCGATCCCGGTCTCATCGAAATCCAAAACGTATCTTTTAAGGCCAAGTTGTTTAAAGGTTTAAACAATTCAACTTATCTATATTCATACAGATAGATAATTCACAAGCCACAATTTGATAATCACATTATCAAATAATCAAATGATCCATAACAAAATAGGTAATTCATATCAACATCGCAATAGATAATCTATATTACCATCATAATGCAACCAAGCATTCATACTACACTACATTACTTATCTCATTGCTGAGATTTCATCCATTCAAGACAATCAATGTCATCCATTCTTATATAAGCAATGATTTACTTAATCACAACATAATTAATTTAAATGAATTAAATTAACTATCTCTATCTTTAATTAATTTAAAGTGAATTAAATTAATTACTCCATTTCAAATTAATTTAAAATAAATTAAATTAATTACTTCATTATAAATCTTACTTATATAATCATTAATTAATTACAAATGAATTAATTAATCTTTCTCTAATTATCCACTTTAATTAATCACCTTGATTAATTCTAATTTAATTACATTTAAGTAATTACCATTAATTAATTTCACAAATTAATTATTCCTAACCAAATACAGTAATTAACCTTTAATGACTTCATTAATTAATTAATTAATTATAATCAATTACTCTAATCCTTAATTAATTACAATTAATCACTTATCATTTGATTAATTAATCTTAATTAATCAATTCTTAATTATATCATTAATTAATTATAAACTAATGATCCCTAATTACATCTTTAATTATTTTATTAATTACATTAAGTAATTATTCTTAATTAATCCATAATTATTAATCACCTTTGATTAATATAATCCAGTAATTAACTTCCCTTAATTACTTTTATTAATTAATTATTTTTTTATTTAATTACCTTAACAAATAATTAATTACCTTATTAATTATCCTTAATCCTTTAATTAACTTTATTAACTAAATTATTTAATTAATAACACTAAGTAATTTACTCTTAATCACTTTCTATTTAATTACTTTCATAAAATAATTATCCTCTAATTACTTTATTAAATAATTTACCTTTATTTAATTACATTCAGTAATTATTCCTTAATTACTTCATCAAGTAATTACTTAATTAATTTATAAGTGTTTATCTTTAGTTAATCACCAATTAATTACTTAGTTAATCATTTAATTAATTATTTAACTAATTAAATAATTTCTTAACTATTTATACTTAAAGATCTTAATTAAGAAAATCATTATCTTAATTAAATAAATTAAATTGACCAACAATTTAATTATCTCCCCATATTAATTATCTTTAACTAATTAAATCTCTTAATTACTTAAGATAAATCCTTATTATAATTGATTACCAAATCCTTATTATTTAAACTTTATTTAAAATAAATCATTTTTAGAAATCAATTAAGATTAAAGCATTAAAAACTTTTACTCGACTTTCAAAATCTTTAAAACTTCCAAAGATATTAAATTAATTTTAATACAAAAAGTATTTTGAAAATCTATTTATCTACCTTAAAATAAACTTATCTATTAAATATTAAAACTTGTTAAAACAAATTTCTAGAAAACAAATTTGTTTAATTAGGTAAAATCTTGTTTTATCTTTTGTTTTACAACTTAGAAACATTACAAAACAATTTTTCTTTTGTTTTAAAAACTTAAAACAAAACCTTTAAAAATCTTTAAGCCTATCTCTTCCCTAACACGAGAAAACTCGTGGAAAACTCGAAGCAACACTCGCGTATCCCCACTACTTCCCTGCTTCGAGTAAAACTCGAATATACTCGAATGAAACCCGAGACAAGCTTTCTTCCCCAAATCAGATTGCCAGATGCACACGAACGTGCTCGTGTACGTGCACGCTACGGCTGGACGTCGATGATCTCCGGCAAGTCGCCTTTCATCACTACATCGCGATCGACCATCCAAACTCCCACGATTCGATCGAGAATCGAATTCGACCATTTAACCCATCAGCTCGAAGAACACCATCACCAGAAAACGACCACCGTCGGTGATCCCTACCTCGAGACACCACGCGATCCTCACCATCGCTTCGCCTCGTCTACCAGCAACCACCAGTCACCACGCGATTGATTCCGATCCCATCATGACGTCGCGAAACCCATCTGAATAACAACGATATAACTAGGGTGTTAAACCCTATTTCATCCATTTCCGATCACCACGATCGTCAATAAATCTTTATACTATTTTTCTGATGAACTCTATCATTCCATCGATCTTTCAACCCAACCCCGAGTTCCCTGATCTCCGCGATCACCAGAATTTACCCAAATTAACTTTTCCGTTCATCTCACCAATACTCAACAAATTCTCAACTAAAAATTGAGATATAGCTATTAAAATTCATGGTTTTCTATGTTGAATTAAATTATAAAATCAAAACTTAAAATTGAATTTATAAATTTTGGACCAAATTTACATTTTTACTGTATATTATAAAAGTTCGAGACAAATGCTTTATATAAATTCCAGAACTCATTTTTATTAGTGATGTTACATAATTTCCATCATCTTCCAATTACAAATCAAAGGCTAATTGTGATTATAAGATGAGATATAGATTTAAAAAGAAAGATTCAAACTCTGTAAATACTCAGAGCCTAATATACACATATATTAGTTATTCACAGGAGATAAACAATTGTATGCATGCATGCATCCATTTAATTTAAATATTCAAACAAGCAACCAATGTTTCATACATATTAAAGTGGAATTTCAGAATTACAACTGTTTTTAAAATATGATTACTCACTTGAATTTGTAAAACAGAGAACCTATTATATAGATTCACATTACTATGCACAGTCAACTTTAAGTAATATATACATATATCCAACTTCACGCATACATGCAACCATAATATAACAATTTCTATATGGATTTATCACATGCAACTCTATAAAACTGTTTTTAAAATCTTAGTTTACTCACCTGGAAATTCTGAACAAGGCAGAGAGCATTACAGGCTTGTTTCCAGGCTTTTCCAGATTTTTGAATTTGATTTCTTTTTGCTTTGAATTTAAACTTGCTGTTGATTTCCTTATTTGATTGCATGTCTTCAAATTGAAATTGAAGATTTGAAGCTGTTATTAAATTTTGCCTTTGATCTCCTTTTGATTTGCAGTTGAATTTCCAGATTTTCATTTCCAGATTTATTTTGCTTCTTTGCATTTTGATTTCCAGGTTTTCATTTTTCTTTTTGATTTTAGATTCGAATTGTATTTTAGTGGAGAAAGAAGTGAAGATAGTTTTGAGCTGAAGAAAATAAATGCCAGATCTCTTTTCTAAAATTTAAAATTTTTAAACCTACATTATCAAAGAGAAAACAAAAATGAAGCCACTTGTCCCCTTATGTTGTTAATTAGCTTACACATATACCTCCAAGCTTCCATATTTTTACAAGTGTTTAAAATGTTTAATTAATATTTACAAAAGTTATTTTCAATGTTTTATTAATGTTTTAAATATCCCCTTTTTAATAATTTATTTAAGCTATATATATATATTTATTTATGAAATGTTTACATGTATAAAATGATGTATTTATCCTTTTATAATTAAGCTTTTAGATTTTTAATAAATATACAAATGTGAAAAACTATTATTTAAAATAACTTATGCTTTGATCAAATATTTATAACATATTTTTATATGCTTGAGTACTTTTATTTTACTATATATATATATATATATATATATTTTTACAAACCAATTTATCTTTATGTTTGAATTTAAAAAAAAAAATTAAAACAAATGAACTTTTAAATTTACCTTAACCAAAATAAAAACTTAAAATATATGTTTATAATAAATAAGAAATTATTCTTGTTATTTAAACCTCAAATATCATTTTCAAAAGTATTAAGTCAAATTACAAATTTCCAAATTACAAATTATATATATTAAAGTTTGAAAATACTTTATTAAATTCAAATCCAATATTCTTTCCATTTCAATATATACAAATATATATATATATATTCTAAATGGAAAATATTTTTAACATTAGTTTGATAATTATTATATTGAATTTTATAACATAACTCCAAATCACAATATATATATACACATATATATTATAATTTTAAAACATAATTTTTACTTAAATTAAAGATTTCCTATTTATAATATATATACCAATATATACATATACATTATAAATATAAAACATTTATATTAGCTTTAGAAAGATAAATCTTTCCCAATTTAAAATTGTTAGAAAAGATATTAATAAATATTGCCAAATTTAAAATATTATTAACCTTTTAAATGAATTAAACTTGTTAATTTATAAAATAAAATTACAAATCAATTTAATTATTAATAAAGATTATTAAATTGATATTGCCAAAATTCCGGGATATCACATTCCTCCCCCCTTAAAATAATTTCGTCCCCGAAATTTAAAAGCAAAGATAATTTAATAACCCAGCAAATTTTAATTTCAAACAACAACCATACATATCAATCATACACTATTAATCATAGCAACCATTTATTTCTAACAACCAAATCTAACTTATTCTGATATAAATTCAGAATAGGCTTTCCTAGTATTATCTAGAGTTCCCAAGTATATACAATGGAATACTCGCTCTATAGGATCTTAACTAACTATACTACAATAATCTAGAACTCCTTCATCTGATCCTACAAATCTGAACAAGATATCAGACTAAGCTCAAAACCATCCCAACTACCAAATCCTTCTGAACTGCTGATCCCACAACCATTGATTAATCATACACGTATTCTCTCAAAGATACGTGAAATACAATGAATTCCGGCTATCCGAACTGGCAACTCAATCCTATAGATCAAAGAACTAATCCTTTTTGAGAACACAGAAAAAAAATCTCATAATACTTCCGGAGCTAGCTCTCCAGTCTTACCAAATCTTTATATCTCCTTTGATCGGAGAAAAACTTTAAACAATATCCAAATTTCAACTTCAAATTCCAACTTCCATCAATTCTTAACAGCATAACTCTCCTGACGATCCTGAGTCACTTCATCCTTCCTGATCAGCTTAGCCCTTGCTGATGCCTCTTGAAATAAACTAGACCAACATCAAACCAATTTCCGGATTCTACTCAACAAAATGGTTCTCCAAAAATTTACCGAAATCCAAAACACAACTCTACTCCACAATCATTAGAGAACTTCGAACTACTTCTCCTATCTGAAATAGTCAAAACAGTTGCACTTAACAATCTTGCCTTCAAATCCTGAAAATTCCTTCATACTTAGGGATACACTTGAATTTCCTATAGAAATCCTCTACTCCAAGAAAATTACAACTCCCGAATGCTCCCATTCTTGAATAGCTGCTATCTTGCTTTCACTGCACAACTCTGATCTTGAATAGATGAGAATGCCGTCGGAGAAACTCGAGCACAGACTTGATCATCCAGAGTTCATAAGACTCATAAATCTTAGTGAACCATTTCACTTGGTCAAAAACATCTAGCAGAAACTTTACCAGAAAAACTAGGTGTGATCAATCCATCTCCAAAGAATCCTGAGCTGCTTTACCATATTCTTCTCTAGGAGACATCTTTCTACTAAGCTGAACCACCAGTAACTCCACGAATCAAGTCGATATGGAATCTCAATCTCCAATAATCCTAAGAGAACACTCAAACTATCGCAAGTCACTTTTGCGATCAACCCGGCCTAATTTCCAAAGAAAACTGTTCTCTCTTCACAAATCAGAACAGCTTATGCCTTACTAACCAATTCATCGAAGAAATGGATCAACTCTGCTGCTTCTGGACTCTACTGCTTAGCCAAAAGATCTTCTTGTTGGAACACAGAACACTCCCGAGTTGCACCGCTGCCACTGACGCCAAAGACTTCTCAATCCAAAGCTCTTCGAGAAACTCGGACCTCAAAGCAAACAGAAACACCCTCTGAACTCAGCCACAATCACCAAAGCAGATCTACTTTCTAAAACTTGATCCAAAAGAAACATCTTCAGAAACATTCATGGTCACTGCGTCTCATCACACAGCTACTTCTTCCAGAAGTTACCAAGATACTATCACTCGCTTCTGCTCATCCAACTACAAAGATAAACTCCGAACCTTAACAGGTTTCCTTCAAAGATCGGTGAAATCCTTACACCACAACAAAACTCACTCAAGACAGTATTTGGTCTACAGTCTCGTCAGATACACTTCCAACCTTAACACTCAAACTTTAACCATTGGTAGTCGTGTTACACACACCACCACCTTATCTACCTTTATAACTCATATTGGAAAACCCGAATAGGTAACCCAACAAATAGGTAGAAATATATATATATATAGTTATATAAAAATTACAAATACGCTCTCTCAAGATAGACACCACTCCAGAGCTTAGGTATTCGCTCAACCTACTGCTCTGATACCAAATGTAACGACCCGACTTCCTATGCCAGAAAGTTGTATCGTTATTAAGAAAGAAAGGGATAGAAGAAGAAAAGAAGAGAAAGAAAGAACAACAACACATCAGAAATCTCACAGCGGAACGAGAAATATATTATATCACATAAGATATTACACAGTATCATATACATCAGAGTACACAACTTATACATCACAATATAGACAGTTATAAACTTCTGTCTGTTATACAACACAACTACATAAATACGATACATCATACACAGCGGAAACTCTATATATCTACACGCTGAAGCCTCCTGCTCCACAGCTCCTCCAGTATTCGTCAAGGCTAACCTGAATCCCTCGACTACTCAATACAATATTGAGTACCCAAGAGTTTAATAAAACAGAAAATAAACACTTGGGTCAGACATGGGTCTGGTGTGAGTAAACGGTTTAAATTGCTTAACTTTGAAAACCTTTTGAAAACAAAAGGTATCACGTAAGACTTCCCGCACATAAACACGGAAAAGTTTTTACCTTACGCTAACCAAAACATTTGATAGGAAATCCAGTTATATTATAATAGGTCTAGGGTTTTCAAATAAATATGAAATAGCTGAAATTGTTACATTATTAAATTCCAGCATACTAGCCACAAAGTGGGTTATACAATCAAAACCGTAGGGTCTCGTAGGAAGAATGGGTTTCCATCAATGGCAGGGCTACTGGGGTACCGCCCGTCACAGTACGTGTCCTAGATCACCGTACCGAGGAGTACGCCCACTCCCCTGCAACACAAAGCCGGAACCATCCCTTACTGGATAGTCCCGAACAAGACAACCCCAGTAGTTGTCGCGAATCAACTAACCACTAAGCCGAATAAAAAGAAGGGACCTCTAGACAAGGATATATCTTGCTCTCAGTGGGCGCTACCCACGAAGCCTTGCTGCACCTCCCCTGTTTTAGCCATTCCCGGTTGATGAGGCTTGAGGTTACGATTACCTTTTAATCAGAACATATTACTTAGAATGCTCATCGTCCACCTGACGATGTTCTGAAAGCATTCAATCCATACAAGTTCGTTCCAAGTTCGAACGAAACCGAAGGCATTATCTCGTTACACTCGTTTTGGAATCACCCTCAGAGTTAACGACAATAACCCTTGCACTCTGAATCTTCATCTCGAATCTGAAAGTACTATCTCCGTCAAACTCATTACGGAATCACCCACAAAGTTATACTGACACAGAATAGTTCTTACACCTCGAGTCTTCACTTGCTCCACTTGGATTAACGACCTAACTTTTAATTTGGATCGATGTGGTTTTCGGATATCCAAATCTGGAAACCCGATCCCGGTCTCATCGAAATCCAAAACGTATCTTTTAAGGCCAAGTTGTTTAAAGGTTTAAACAATTCAACTTATCTATATTCATACAGATAGATAATTCACAAGCCACAATTTGATAATCACATTATCAAATAATCAAATGATCCATAACAAAATAGGTAATTCATATCAACATCGCAATAGATAATCTATATTACCATCATAATGCAACCAAGCATTCATACTACACTACATTACTTATCTCATTGCTGAGATTTCATCCATTCAAGACAATCAATGTCATCCATTCTTATATAAGCAATGATTTACTTAATCACAACATAATTAATTTAAATGAATTAAATTAACTATCTCTATCTTTAATTAATTTAAAGTGAATTAAATTAATTACTCCATTTCAAATTAATTTAAAATAAATTAAATTAATTACTTCATTATAAATCTTACTTATATAATCATTAATTAATTACAAATAAATTAATTAATCTTTCTCTAATTATCCACTTTAATTAATCACCTTGATTAATTCTAATTTAATTACATTTAAGTAATTACCATTAATTAATTTCACAAATTAATTATTCCTAACCAAATACAGTAATTAACCTTTAATGACTTCATTAATTAATTAATTATAATCAATTACTCTAATCCTTAATTAATTACAATTAATCACTTATCATTTGATTAATTAATCTTAATTAATCAATTCTTAATTATATCATTAATTAATTATAAACTAATGATCCCTAATTACATCTTTAATTATTTTATTAATTACATTAAGTAATTATTCTTAATTAATCCATAATTATTAATCACCTTTGATTAATATAATCCAGTAATTAACTTCCCTTAATAACTTTTATTAATTAATTATTTTTTTATTTATTTACCTTAACAAATAATTAATTACCTTATTAATTATCCTTAATCCTTTAATTAACTTTATTAACTAAATTATTTAATTAATAACACTAAGTAATTTACTCTTAATCACTTTCTATTTAATTACTTTCATAAAATAATTATCCTCTAATTACTTTATTAAATAATTTACCTTTATTTAATTACATTCAGTAATTATTCCTTAATTACTTCATCAAGTAATTACTTAATTAATTTATAAGTGTTTATCTTTAGTTAATCACCAATTAATTACTTAGTTAATCATTTAATTAATTATTTAACTAATTAAATAATTTCTTAACTATTTATACTTAAAGATCTTAATTAAGAAAATCATTATCTTAATTAAATAAATTAAATTGACCAACAATTTAATTATCTCCCCATATTAATTATCTTTAACTAATTAAATCTCTTAATTACTTAAGATAAATCCTTATTATAATTGATTTACCAAATCCTTATTATTTAAACTTTATTTAAAATAAATCATTTTTAGAAATCAATTAAGATTAAAGCATTATAAACTTTTACTCGACTTTCAAAATCTTTAAAACTTCCAAAGATATTAAATTAATTTTAATACAAAAAGTATTTTGAAAATCTATTTATCTACCTTAAAATAAACTTATCTATTAAATATTAAAACTTGTTAAAACAAATTTCTAGAAAACAAATTTGTTTAATTAGGTAAAATCTTGTTTTATCTTTTGTTTTACAACTTAGAAACATTACAAAACAATTTTTCTTTTGTTTTAAAAACTTAAAACAAAACCTTTAAAAATCTTTAAGCCTATCTCTTCCCTAACCCGAGAAAACTCGTGGAAAACTCGAAGCAACACACGCGTATCCCCACTACTTCCCTGCTTCGAGTAAAACTCGAATATACTCGAATGAAACCCGAGACAAGCTTTCTTCCCCAAATCAGATTGCTAGATGCACACGAACGTGCTCGTGTACGTGCACGCTACGGCTGGACGTCGATGATCTCCGTTCTGATCTCCGGCAAGTCGCCTTTCATCACTACATCGCGATCGACCATCCAAACTCCCACGATTCGATCGAGAATTGAATTCGACCATTTAACCCATCAGCTCGAAGAACACCATCACCAGAAAACGACCACCGTCGGTGATCCCTACCTCGAGACACCACGCGATCCTCACCATCGCTTCGCCTCGTCTACCAGCAACCACCAGTCACCACGCGATTGATTCCGATCCCATCATGACGTCGCGAAACCCATCTGAATAACAACGATATAACTAGGGTGTTAAACCCTATTTCATCCATTTCCGATCACCACGATCGTCAATAAATCTTTATACTATTTTTCTGATGAACTCTATCATTCCATCGATCTTTCAACCCAACCCCGAGTTCCCTGATCTCCGCGATCACCAGAATTTACCCAAATTAACTTTTCCGTTCATCTCACCAATACTCAACAAATTCTCAACTAAAAATTGAGATATAGCTATTAAAATTCATGGTTTTCTATGTTGAATTAAATTATAAAATCAAAACTTAAAATTGAATTTATAAATTTTGGACCAAATTTACATTTTTACTGTATATTATAAAAGTTCGAGACAAATGCTTTATATAAATTCCAGAACTCATTTTTATTAGTGATGTTACATAATTTCCATCATCTTCCAATTACAAATCAAAGGCTAATTGTGATTATAAGATGAGATATAGATTTAAAAAGAAAGATTCAAACTCTGTAAATACTCAAAGCCTAATATACACATATATTAGTTATTCACAGGAGATAAACAGTTGTATACATGCATGCATCCATTTAATTCAAATATTCAGACAAGCAACCAATGTTTCATACATATTAAAGTGGAATTTCAGAATTACAATTGTTTTGAAAATATGATTACTCACTTGAATTTGTAAAACAGAGAACCTATTATATAGATTCACATTACTATGCACAGTCAACTTTAAGTAATATATACATATATCCAACTTCACGCATACATGCAACCATAATATAACAATTTCTATATGGATTTATCACATGCAACTCTATAAAATTGTTTTTAAAATCTAAGTTTACTCACCTGGAAATTCTGAACAAGGCAAAGAGCATTACAGGCTTGTTTCCAGGCTTTTCCAGATTTTTGAATTTGATTTCTTTTTGCTTTGAATTTAAACTTGCTGTTGATTTCCTTATTTGATTGCATGTCTTCAAATTGAAATTGAAGATTTGAAGCTGTTATTAAATTTTGCCTTTGATCTCCTTTTGATTTGCAGTTGAATTTCCATATTTTCATTTCCATATTTATTTTGCTTCTTTGCATTTTGATTTCCAGGTTTTCATTTTTCTTTTTGATTTTAGATTCGAATTGTATTTTAGTGGAGAAAGAAGTGAAGATAGTTTTGAGCTGAAGAAAATAAATGCCAGATCTCTTTTCTAAAATTTAAAATTTTTAAACCTACATTATCAAAGAGAAAACAAAAATGAAGCCACTTGTCCCCTTATGTTGTTAATTAGCTTACACATATACCTCCAAGCTTCCATATTTTTACAAGTGTTTAAAATGTTTAATTAATATTTACAAAAGTTATTTTCAATGTTTTATTAATGTTTTAAATTTAATTTCCCCCTTTTTAATAATTTATTTAAGCTATATATATATATATCTATTTATGAAATGTTTACATGTATAAAATGATGTATTTATCCTTTTATAATTAAGCTTTTAGAATTTTAAAAAATATACAAATGTGAAAAACTATTATTTAAAATAACTTATGCTTTGATCAAATATTTATAACATATTTTTATATGCTTGAGTATTTTTTTTACTATATATATTTTTTTACAAACCAATTTATCTTTATGTTTGAATTTAAAAAAAAAATATTAAAACAAATGAAATTTTAAATTTACCTTAACCAAAATAAAAACTTAAAATATATGTTTATAATAAATAAGAAATTATTCTTGTTATTTAAACCTCAAATATCATTTTCAAAAGTATTAAGTCAAATTACAAATTTCCAAATTACAAATTATATATATTAAAGTTTGAAAATACTTTATTAAATTCAAATCCAATATTCTTTCCATTTCAATATATACAAATATATATATATTCTAAATGGAAAATATTTTTAACATTAGTTTGATAATTATTATATTGAATTTTATAACATAACTCCAAATCACAATATATATATACACATATATATTATAATTTTAAAACATAATTTTTACTTAAATTAAAGATTTCCTATTTATAATATATATACCAATATATACATATACATTATAAATATAAAACATTTATATTAGCTTTAGAAAGATAAATCTTTCCCAATTTAAAATTGTTAAAAAAGATATTAATAAATATTGCCAAATTTAAAATATTATTAACCTTTTAAATGAATTAAACTTGTTAATTTATAAAATAAAATTACAAATCAATTTAATTATTAATAAAGATTATTAAATTGATATTGCCAAAATTCCGGGATATCACATATATATTTCATTCCTTAAGGAAAACATTCTCTTAAACACATTATTTGGGTCAAAACGAATGTTACGTAAAAACATCGTTACGACAACCCAAAAATCGCTAGTATAGGGATTCGAAATTTAGATAGATATATAAATCCCAATACTATATAAAACATTTCCTTTCGGAAATCATTTACTATAACAACAGTGTTATAGTCCACCATTTCCTTATTTCTCGAAACGTCTATTTCAACAATAAATGTTGAAATCTATGATTTCGATACTTAACATTTTTTTTAAAAACATCTTTAAAACCATTAACTTCATTTCAAATTATCACTTCCCCAAGAACATATCCATATATTTCATAATATATTCACGGTCCAAAAATCGTGAATATACTTTGTTTACTCAATTCAACATTTCTACACTTTTTATTTAAAGAATTATCCACTATCCAAAATCGTAAAAAAAATTCCCAACCAAACTCTTATTTTTACATCGTTTAACTTAAAGGATAATTCGCTATCCAAAATCACGAATATATCTCCTTTAATAACTTCTATGTTTAATTTATCAAATTCAATTGATTTCGAATTTACAAACAATGTTTATAAATTCCATTTCTATTTATAACACTCCGATTTATAAATCTCCTTTAATGACCAATTCAATTTATAACTCAATATATATACCAAAAGTCCATATTATAAGTTAAATACTTATAATTCATTTATTTACAAAATCGTTCCTTAAAACTTCACAAATTTTAAATCTTATTACTTATAAGATTTCATTTATAACCTTATTTTCAACAATAACCGAACTACTTTTATAATTCCATTGTTTTGATTTATAAAATATATATTTTATAAATCTCATCTATGAACCATTCATACTTATTCAGAAATCTCAATTAAAATGCCAAAATATGATTTATAAGTTAATTACTTATAAATCTTTTGTTTTACAAAATCTATTCATTTTGTAACTTCACAATTTATAAATATAAAATTTCATTCACTTATGAAATCCATTATACTTCATTTTAACACTTATAAAACTCGTTTAATAATCCCAATATTTTTAATTTATAAATATCAATTTTGTACATCTTTTATATGCATCGTTTTTAATAATTCAAAAATCCTAATTTAAACCATTTTATAAATTACTTAACTATTTATTTCAAAAATCACCTTTCGGTTATATTTCACAAAGATCTTAATTTAAATAACATAAAAATTTTAATGTTTATTTATTAAAAATGAATCAATTCAAAATTTAATAAAACGTATAATTTCGAAAAATCACTTTAAAATCCTTTTAAAGTAAAAATCGTTATTTTTAAACTTCAAAAATGGATCCGATGATGCAACAGCACCAAATAATCAATCACGGCATCCAAACATCATATATCATCATATGATAACAGAATATACAACAATATCTGTAAATAAATCATTACAGTTGAGGAATCCAGTTGGATCCCTCCAACATGTTTCCCTGCATCCACAGACGTTAGCACAATACCCATTCCACTTCGAGGTGGAATATCGCGGTATATGGGATTTAGAAAATATCAATCCGCTATTATGCGGCGCAATAGGGTCTCATCCGCTATAAAATGCGGAAAATCAACAACTGCAATATATACATATGCCAATATATATATATATATATATTGCTATATACTACTATATATATAGTATCACATCCAAATATCATATCAATCAATAATTGCAAAATCAAAATTTTCCTTTTGAGTGAGAAAATCTCACCTTTGCTTTTATTTTGCAATCCCATTTCCAGTTTTGTTTTCTCGACCTTATTTGACCTTGTATAACACAATTTATACAATTTGTTAATATTCGAAGTAATCGAATAACTAAATTTCCACTTCACAATTTAAATTTAACTAAGATTTTCAGTTAAACTAAAAATTTAATTTAAACTATTTTCCCGTTAGATAGATTTAAAAGTCGAATCTTTATGTAATTTATCCACTATCAAATTTTACTCATATAAACTAATCTTTTGTTTTATTGTAAATTTCTAAATTTATATACATATACTTATTTATTTTATTTTATCTAACAGAAATTTTATCTATAACTATATATTTCCTATTTTAACCCTTATATTGAAACAAAATCATCTTGTACTTTACTGTTAAGTTTTTTATATTTTTTTGGTATTCTCTTTCTGTATTTAAATTAAATTTTGAAAAACAAAAATTTTTAAAACTACCTCACTGCCTCCAGCCAGGTTGCGACCATCATTCTCGCCTACATGCGAGCTCGTCGACGAAGCCCTAGCCGCCGTGATCGATCGCGACATCGTCACCGCGAGTACCCAAACTCTAGCCCTAAACGCGAATCCCCTCGCGACTCCTCCATCACCAATCGCCATCGCGGCCACGAAACCCTGCCGCGTTGCCGCTTGCTTTGGAGCACGCGACCCAGTCGCCAGAAAACAATGCGAACCCCCTATCGATTCGCTCGATGCCATTCGAATGAAATCGGTTCCCCTCCCCCATTTCTTTTATCTGTTGCTTGAACGAACAGGAGGGAATTTTGATTTAAAGAAAAAAAACGATCGCCCATTGGTTTGTTTTGAGAGAGAGACGCAATAAATTTACTTTAATTGAAGAAGCTCGGTATTTTTTTTTCTCTGAACGAAGTCGATTTAGATTTGAACGAGAGATTTTTAAAATGTAAAGGAGCCATGCTTGCATGATCATTTCGTGATTCTCTGCATGAATTTAGGCGCAATTTTAGGGAAGATAACGTGCTGACATTTGACCAATTATAAATTTAAATTTAAATTTAATTCAATTTAAATTTCAACGCGTTTACTTAACGTGTGCTCACATAACAACTCCGAAAAATACGAAATTTGAAATTCGACAATAATTCAATATTACGGACCCAATGGAACTGGTTTCGTCGAATTCCGAGACTGTGCCTCGGAAGGCTATTTTTTAAATATCGATTCGAACGATAAAATTTCAAAACTGAACAAAACAGTTTGAAATTAAATTCTGAAGCTTCTATTATCTTCAGTATTATCATTACGAATTTCAAAAGCTTTTGAAATATTTTTCTTTAGCTTAAAACTGAAGATTCAAATTTTTTATTCAACTTTCAATAGATTAAATTTAAAATTAAATCGCCAAATCCATTCTGATAATTTGAAATTCAAGTCAAACCATCATTCAAATATTTAAAATTAATTAAATATTTTCAATTTAATTGTTCAAAATTCTGGGTCGTTACAAACATCGTCGCTTGAAGATTTCCTTTTTGACCCACTTGTTATTAACCAATGTGAAAAACTTGGGTGGGTCATTCTATGGTTAACTAATAATTATTAGCGGTACCCCCCAGCAACTATGAGTGATACGCTGCCCAACATCTGGAGAGTGGCGCGTAGTCTGGTCTTAACAAATATATCAATATCATTTCCTGAAACATCCTGATCTGTAATATTTAAAATAATATGTCCTGATTACAACTCCTTGTAATTATTATCGTATAAAAAACAATTTAAAGATTTTCTAGTTAACAACTTTAAAATAATTACTTGATTAATCATACTATAGCAAAGTATATAATAGAAATTAAACACCTTTATTACGGACAAGATTAGTTATAGAGTTAAATATATGTAATGAATTACATAATTTCCCCTATGACATAACCATAACTCTCTCATCTCTATAGTTTAAACATTTATAAATAATCATTCAATATAATTATTCTCATCTCTAAATCTTAACTTGGATTTATTCATCCGACCCTAACCCAACCATTAGCATTATACATAGACATATAGCATAAATGGTGATCATACACCATAGTGAATAAATCTAATTCACCAAATCCAAAGAAAATACTAATTTCTTGTTTTCAAATAAACTTTTGAAGTTTTCAATTCACAAACATGGTTTCATTCCTATCTAAATTGCTAACTCGAGTATATAGATTTGTAGAGAATATTCTAACTTGTTAGAGTATTTGTTTAATATATTATGTTAACTAAGTATGGGAAAGTTATGAATAAAAGAATTAGGAAAAATCTCATTTCTTACTTTGGAGAAGAAGAAAAGGAATGGACAAATGAAGAACAAAGCTTTATTTCTAAATTATAATGCACTAAACTCTAATTCATTTACAATTTCCCGGTAGCTCCTCTTTTCGTCTCTTTTATTTCATTATCCGATTTAATAAACTTTATATATTTTTCATATGTAAATGACATTAAAAATGCAATGAAATGAGCCTCGATTCGTAATTTATTTATCTATAAAAATATCATCCTTAAATCATTCATTTGATTAAGTCGTTTGATTCAATTAAATCAACTTATTATTTTATTTACTAAGTGTCACAAATATAAACTTTTACCAGTGTCTTTTACCATACTCTAGAATTCTAACTAAAAGTTATTCCAAATACACGCCAATAATAATGTACTTTTGAAATTTTTTTGAAAGGAAAAAGGAACAACAATGGTTATGTTGATCATGTTTAACCAAAACATCTGTTTTAAATAGCATTGGCGATTTTGTATCATTTATGATTAGTGAATTTAATAAACAAATAGAGTTCACCATAACTGTACTCAATTAAAGTGATTTTTTGACAGATATGCGTACAAATGGCACTCAAGTTCTCATTGATTTTCCCCATATTAAATGATGGGAGCAAATATTATAACATAAAATAAAGCATGAGATTTTACACAATAAATTTTTCATTATTGTATATCATTATATAGGAAGTGTAAATCAAGAAAGATCTAACCATCGACACACATTGTATAAAATTTTGAGTTATCATTTTGTTTTTAAATAAAATTTTCAATATAGTAGCCAAAAAATTAATCTTACAATTGACAATTTCAAATATTTAAATATCAAGTTTTATTTTATTGGCAGAAGTCTAACATCTTTCTTAAATTACAAGTGTTAAGTGAGATTGGCTAGGAAGCGATGTAGGGTTGTGCTGGGGAAGGAGCATCGATTGTGCTAGAGGAAGGAGCACCAAAAAATTTAAGTTTAGGATTATCTCTCGATGTTGGTTAATCCCAATACCAAATTTTTTATGATAATCTTTATGGTTTGTTTTCTTATTCAATGGCTTCCATGTATGGAAAAACAATAAGCAGTATGAGTGCATATTGAACTGAACTATAGACACTTGTAGTTTTCTAAACTTGATTACGTGTTTTTTAAATATTTTACTTGAACTTTTTTAAACTATAGTTAAGTAGCTCCTTACCCCTTTTTTGTCATTTTATAAAATTTTAACCTTCCTAATATATTGCTCAACCTTCCTGATATATCATTTAACTCTACTGTATAATGAGGCCGGCAATAGCACATGTTCAACATTTCTTAAGTCTTCCTACTTTAATTTGAAACATGCTAAATTAGAACCAGCTACTTCGTTCAAGCCTTATATTCTTTTTCAAAAAAAGAAGGATAGGGAAAGTCTGTGCAGCGATTCTAGCATTTCATCTATTTACCACTATCTTTCAGAAGTATTAGGGGATTTGCAACACTAGAACAACATCTTTGCTTTTTTTGCTATTGATTCTAAGAATTGTCATACTCCCAAGTCAAGTGAAAACACAACTAGCAATATTATTGGTATTAATATTATCTGAATTTACTTTCCCTCCTTTATCACATCATATAATATTTCACACTGCTTTAAAGATCTCATGTTGAGTAAAGATGGAAGCACCAAGTTTGAATTTTTTTTAAAAGATTGGGTTTTGCATCGCAAACATTATCTGATTGATGAAATAGTTTTAAACAGCGCGTTACTTTTCATTGCGGCAACAGACAACTATGAGTACTGTTAAATTGTATCTTTGATCATCCATCTCCTTTTTTCAATCTATTTGTATGATCTTAATTACAAAAACAATAATAAACAATGATAATCAGTGCACACAGGTGCATATATTTCATGCAAAAAGATTCACAAACACTACACAAGAGTGCAGTGATAACAATGTAGTAGAAAGGAGAAGATAAACAGGAAAACAGAGGGAAAATTATAATGCGAAAATTCAAAAATAAAACAATCTAACCGATTATAAGGAAATTTCGTCTGAGGCTTGCGGTAACAGTTTCCTTAAGATTTTATTTCAAGTCTTCTAAAATACAATAGACGATGATCTGCATGAGATTGTGATGAGTATGATTGCTCTGTGATATGAGCCTGCTTTGATCCAAGAAAAAAACGAAGAAGAAGATGTGAAAAAAGATTGTGAATGTGATCGGTATTCCCTTCCATTTATAGTCTTCTTTGCAATGGTTATATCCATTGGAAAATGTCTCGACAAATAGTTTTGAACTAATAGCCATTTGCAATGTTTATTTCTGTTGGGAAAGGTCGCGTCCGTTTGCAACGGCCATTTCCGTTAGGAAGTCACGTCCATTCTAATATTTGCAATGACCATTTCCGTTGGGAAACATTCAAATAGTCACACTGTTTGGATTTAAACAGGCAAAAAACTGTTTATGTTCAGTAAAAATAAGAACATAGTCTGGTCTTATTTGACCCACACCAGCGCCCGACCCGGCCCTGTTCGGTTTAGTACTGGTAGGCGGCGCATGCGTGTATGTTAAACCATGGTCATATAGGTCCTCCCTCTCGTACAAAATGAAGACTTCTTTATTTTTGGCGATGTGGGACTATATCTTCATTTACCTATGCAAGGATCCCTAACAATCCTCCACAAGCATGACGATATTTATCTCCCCCACACAAAGGAGAATATCACAGAGTACGTATGAAAAAATGCTATATCAAGGATACGTAGTTATTTCACTTTGAACTTTCCATAGTTAAAACTTATCAGATATGCTTGGCTAATCGATGAATTATTCCACCTTGAACCGTCAGCCGTTGATGTATAACCAGACAATATGTTTTACAAAGCATTAATTTCCTTCAAATCCAATCTCTTGACCATGTTCATTTTAGTCTTGAGAAATCTTGGCTTTGCGAATGTATTTAGAGAATTTAAGCCTTATATCCTCATAGAGCCGACCCAGCTCACACTTATATAGCAATCGCATCCATAAAGAGTTTCCTACGTATACTCCACTTGACGTTTTCAAGATATAGACATCATTAAAAGCATAGCTTAACCTTTTTAATACTTCTGTAGGCATGCATTTTATTCTGCACCATAGGAATGGAGTAAGACTAAGTCTAAATAAATGCATTACTTCTTGAGTTACATAGAACTAGTCTGCTTATTAATCCTAATTCGTGGGATATCAAGTCGCTAGGATAGGTTTCCGTATAAAGTAACACATGTTGGTTTAGGTTTTCAAACTCATTCCCCTCGATGTGCGGTCAATTTTCTCCCTTGATAAACCTTTATTAAATGGATCCACTAGGTTATTATTTGTTCTTACATAATTAATGGAAATAGTTCTATCTGAGAGTAACCGCCTTGTCGTGATATGGTGTCGACGAATGTGTTGTGACTTTCCATTATACACAAAGGTTTACGCTCTGCTTAACGCTGCTTGATTATTGCAGTGAATACATAAGGCTGGTACAGGTTTGGGCCAAAATGGAATATCTTTTAAAATTTGACGAAGCCATTATGCTTCTTCACTGCTTTTATCTAAAGCGATGAACTTAGATTCCATAATGGATCGAGCTATGCATGTTTGTTTAGTTGCATGTTTTTTAGTAGTTTTCCATGACACTGCTGCTCCTGCTAGGGTAAAGACATAATCACTTGTTGAATTAGATTCCTCTGAGTCTTTGCATCACTATATCCTTTTAAGGCAGTAGGATTTTTTCCGTAATGTAAGGAAAAGTTTGTGGTATTGTTTAAATAACCTAACACTCTCATTAGTGCTTTCCAGTGTTCTTTCGCTGGGTTACTTGTATGCCTGCTTAGTTGACTTACTACATAAGCTATATCTGGTCTTGTGCAATTCATGAGATACATTAGACATCCTATTACATGAGAACATTCCAGTTGCGTTACACTCTCATTAGTGTTTTTATCTAGAACTTCTGATGGATTAAAAACACCTTTGATTCCATAATCTTGGAATTCTTTAATCATTTTGTCTACATTGTGTGATTGAGATTATTTAATTCTATTAGGTGTCATTATTATTTTGATTTCCAAAATAACGTATGCTACTCCTAAGTCTTTCATATTGAAATTGTTGATTAACATTTTCTTTATGGTATCTATAACCTTAATGTTGGGACCAAAGATTGGCATATCGTCCATATATAGACAAATTATCACATATGATTGAAAAATTTGTTTGTCATAAACATACTTATCATATTCATTTATACGAAAATCATTTTTCATCATGACACTATCAAATTTTATGTGCCATTGTCGAAATTATTTAAGTCCGTAATGTTGTCTTTAAATCCGTTTGATGAATTTCTAGATTATAGATGGATGCAATTGCTATTAAGTATCTTATAGAGCTTATTTGTGTAACCGGTGAATAAGTATCAAAGAAGTAGACACCTTCTTTTGGAGGACATCCTTTGGCAACCAATTTGACTTTATATTTGTCAATAGCGTGTGTGTATTAAATCATGGTCATATAGGTCCTCTCCCTTGCAAAAAATTACTTGACCCTAAGGATCAATATAGACTGATGGGAAAGAGTATATAAACATAAAAACTTCTATATTTTTGGCGACGTGGGACTATATCTTCATTCACCTACACAAGGATTTCTAACACTATCTACATCTGTGCCCTAGATCAATTTACATGTTTTTTTTAAATATATTTGTTTGCTTTTGCAAAGTTTAGTCCATGATGAAACTGATCGAGGATGAGAAGAACAATGATTATCTATCAGATATTCTGGCTTCCAGTTTTCAAGAAAACATGCTTGAAATTTTGATGCATTTGGTTGCTTTTCAAATTGTAGCTTGTTCTCTCCAAAATCTAGGCTATGATCATAATAAGGTAAGATTAGCACTATTATGTCTTAATATAATATAATCAGATATACACGATCGATTTCCATAAATATTCACTTATAATATGTCTACATTTTTTTTCCAGTTTTTATTTAAAATAGCATTAAAGCACTACGTGAAACTAGCTAAGAACATGATTGGAAATGAATCTCTCGAACAAATCACCTTGGGTCCAACCAGTTTTGAAAGGGCGGATATTTTACTAAAAATTGAAGAAAGTTCGGTTTATCTTGCAAAACATTCCAAAGGGTATATATTTTGAAGCTTTTATTAATTGTTATAATGTTATATCATTATTTTTGTAGAGATAAAGAAGAGAATTCTCACTCGAAAAAAAAAAGACAGAAGAGGTGGGGAAAAAACCAGTTTTTTTAGTTTTTCATGAAAGGAACGAAAACCCTTAGAAATATATAGGTACGTATATTTACTTAACACCAATTCAACTAAGCTTAAATTTATCCTAATTCACCGGCACTGCCAAAAGACTAGTTCAGCTATACTTATTCAAACATTTTAGCATAATACAAACTAACAACCAAAGACTAATTCAAACTGGCTACTTCAACCAACGACTAATTCAACTAGGTGATTATGCTTCCATGGATTCAGCAAGGTCGGATTAAGTTCAATAATCTCCCTCCTAATTCTAACTTGCTTGCATGAGATTTTTGACTCCATGCGCTAAGTGAGTCATGGTCAAAAGTACCATGCATGTTGCTGTTGAGTGAGTCATGTCAGCCACATGCAACATTAGACATTATACCGCCACCAGTAGTTTTTAAAAACCCAATACCCATGTGAGATCAAGTCTAGATGACTGGAGCATAGTATCATAATATTTTTGCTTGTAGGCACTTATTTTAAATTATTTTCGAAAATCCTCCATATGAGGTTAATTTTCAGGTTATTTTCCAAAATCCTCCACATGAGGTTAGATTTCAAGTTGTTTTCTGAAATCCTCTAAATAAGATTGAATTTTAAATTATTTTCAAAACCCTTTAAGTGAGGTTGGATTTCAAAATGTTTTCAAAACAATGTTTGATCTTCATAAGTTGTCCCGGTAAAGTAATATTGTAGAGAATTCTCAAGATAACTACTTCGCACAAAGGCTCGGGTCAACCTTATAATGGGAATGGAACTAAAAGCCATGTACTAAGCACGATATGGCACCTTTCTTTCCAAAGTCCACCTCATACCAACCGTATGTGGTGTGCTTTAGGAGGCATGTCTTACACCATAATTTATACTTAGTAGAAATTATGAATATTCAAAAGGAAAGCTCCTTGGCTTGTAATTCTAAGTCTCGTTATTTGTTTTCTACCGAGAGCTTAAACACCAAGATCAATATCCAAGAACCAGAGATCCGAAAGCAAGAAAGAAGACATCGGTTAAGGTCAAGACCATTCTCCAATTAAGACAACAAGCTCAACCGAGAGCGGCAACTACCGAGACCAAAGACATTTCAACAAGTATGAACAGTCAAAAGCTTAGATAGCCCTGGGTGGAGATCAACAGTCAAGATAAACGAAAGGAATCAATGGAATTATATATAAAAGTGTCACATTATCAATCCGCATCAAAGTACTCTCAACAAGATGATGACAAGTGTTTGTATCCAAGCCGCCTACAACAAGCCAGGTCATCAATCCACAAGAAAGCCCATGCACTAATGGAACCTTAAATTTGTTATAAATAGAGAGCCACCTGCTACTAAAAGGGGGCTGACTGAAGATTTTTTGATGTTCTACAACCATTCGTATTCCTTACTTTATTTAGAAAGATTTAATCAAAAGATCATTAATGGAGGAATTTGTAATAGAAGTACTTATACATCAAATTGAGGAATAAAAGCTCACAGTGGAATATATAAAGTGGATGTAGGATCTCGATCCCGAACAACTATCAATCTTATGTCCCTTTACCTTTCGGCGTTTATTATGTACATAGTTTCGACGTTCATTCAATTTATCCACATCCAATCATAACAGGATTCTGAAAGCTTTGATGTGTTATTCAAACAAAATCTATCTAACACACAAGTAGACTTTGCAAAGATAAAATTACTGTAGGAAACCTTATACAGGCCTTATCAACTCACTTTGTTTTGTGCATACCCACATTAAATCAAGAATCTTTGTGTGGCCGTAGATATAAACAGTTACGCATCATCCATCTAATATAGCACTACGAATAGGTTTAATGCCTCCAATATCTTTCAACGTTAAGTTTAAAGTATGCGCTGCGCAGCTTGTCCAAAAAATTCATGGATATTCTAGAGATAATAGTTTAGCGACTGCCATATTATTAGATGCATTAACGGTAACAATTTAAACAACCTTATCTCATCCAATTCTTTAATCCCATCTATGATAAAATCACACATACATCTCGCATTATGAATATCTGTTGAAGCATTTTTGGATTGAATAAAAATAGTTTTTGAATTATAATTAACTACCAAATTCATGATGCTTCTTCCTCTTTGTCCAATAATCCATCATTAAACTACATCCTTGAATTCTACAAGTTTCTTCGAATGAACTTAAGCTTTCTTCCATTTTACCCTTTTCAAGTAGGAGAAATTTATCACTTATGCATCGATGGTGGTTTCATATGTGCACCATGTAAGTCAAGTGCTTGTACCATTTCTTTAAATGAAGTCATATTAACAACATTAAATGATATGCCTGCATCAAAATGGAACCTTGCAAAGTACACACATGTGTTATCTCTCCTTCTCTCTCTTGGCTTATTAAGATTTGGTAGATCCATACCTTTTCTGGCTTCACTAGGAGAAGGATATACGAATATGACTGTAGTTCCTCTAGCATTTGAGCTTCTGTAACACCACATATTTTTAGTAACCTTATTTGGATATTTAATTAGCCAAATTAAATGAAATAATGAAATGTAATGATTAGGAGATTGAGATTTGTAGGGGTAGCCGTGCCATGTAAATCAAAACGAGATAACATGAAATAAAATAGACAAAAGAGAATAAAAAGGGCTAGGAAATAGGCAGGGGCAAAATAGGAATAAGGCAAATCCTTATATCCTAAACCCCTTAGCCGTATATTCTCTCATTCATTCTCATTTTCAAAACTGAAACTTAGAGGTTGGCCACCATTTTAGAGAACTAGAGGAAGAAAAAGCTAAGGAAGAAGATTAATCAAATTAAAAGCTATTTAAATCTCAAATCCTTAACCTCAAGCTAAGATGAATAATGACTACATCTCACTTTTCTAGTTACTTTCGGTTTTAAGTTAAATCTGAAGTGTTTTGCAATGTTATGCCATGATTTTGAAGGATTAAATGTTTATATATGCTTGTTGATGATTTATGCTTGTTCGTATAGATTTTATGATATGTTTTGATATGAAAACTTTATTAAATGACATCCAAATGCCTTGCGATTTTAGATTTCGATCAGAAATGGTATTTTAGAAATGAGTTTCAATTTTTATAATTTTCTAAATTATTGTAGATTTTATATAAGTTTTCTAGTGTAGAAAATGATTATTTGGGTTTTAAATTATTTATGTCTAAATAATTAGTTATTTAGGTCCGAAATTTATATATGTTAGAAAACATATTGAAAATGATTTTCTAGAATTTCTGTAGAATTTTCCAAAGTGATTTAATGAATATATAAAATTATTTGAGGTATGGTACTTAAATGTTTTATATATTTATAAAAGGAGAAGGGGTATTCTGTAAAATAAAATTATTGTTTATTTCTGAAATGTTGGCATCACTTTTGAAAAATAAATTTAGTAACTAACAAAAATTTGACAAACAAAGCAGGTTATTTGAAAAGTATTTCTCTTTTAAGTTAAAGGCAAAATTTACATATTTTTAGCTTGTTCCGCCACTTTCGGCACTAGGAGTCCCGACCTAGACGTTTCGCCACCATTGCTTTCGAAACCAATGCGCATGTACCAATATGCTTGGTACGTAGCGAATTGGATAGAAGTGGAAGGTACAGCTTCGAAACGTAGGGTTCCGATAAGATCGAAGCATGCCTTTGTTTTAAAATGAAGTTGCGCGTGCTTTGCTTTCAAAGGGTTTGCTTTCGACTAGGTTGGCTTTCGAGCTAGTCAAATAATTTTAAAGGAATGGTATCGAATAGGTTGCGCTCTTTTTTTAAGTAATGCTTTCGAAGGGGTCAAAACCCATAGCTACCGCTTTTCTACCTTTCAAAGTCAATAGTTTTGGAAGGTATGCTTTGCTTTAAACTTGGCCACTTCTCCAATGCTTTTGGAAGGATGGTTTTGATACCATTACTTCATTACTTAGGTTTAGCTTTTGAAAGGAATGCTTTTGACATAAATGGGTTTTTGACCCTTTTTTACTACTTGAAGGTATAACCCACATGGTTTCGAAAGAGACAGTTTTCAAAGGTTTTGAAGGAGTGAATTTTGAATGGTTTCGAAAGGTTTCTACATGTTTTAATTGAACCCAAAGGCTTTCGAAAGGTTTAATGTTTTAATGCTTTCGAAAGGGTTTTAAATGAATGTTTCAAAGGGGCGGTTCCCCAAAGATTTTGAAAGGTTTTGAAGGAAAGGTTTCCATGGTTTTGAAAGGTCTAAGAGGAAAGGTTTTTCTAATATTTTCGAAAGCCAGTTTTAAAGTGTTTTAATAGAAAAATGTCTAAGGTTTTAAAGCTTTCTAAAGGAAGGTTTTTCAATGGTTTCGAAATATTTCATGAATGGTTTCGAAAGGAAGGTTTTGGCCTTTTGGCCTAGGTTGAATAAAGGGTTTTTACTTGGTTTCGAAAGGGGTACTATCAATGGATTCGAAAGTGGTACTGTCAAATGTTTAAATATTTTCATCAACAAAGGTTTGAGGAAAATATATATATAACTTGGTAAGGTGATTTTGAGTAAAGCATAGAGTATATGTATTTTCCTTATGAGTTTGATTTAAAGGTTTTAAATCATTTTGAAAAGGTTCTCAAGGAAAATTTAATGGAAGGTTTCCCTAAGTAAAATGACTCAGATATTAGAATACCAGATGGGACTGGTATAGGAACGTACCCTATAAATTAGCTATTAGCCTCAGCTAATTTAGTCCAAAATCCCAGTGTGTAGGGCTTTATAATAGGTAAGACTAAAATTATGATTACACACAGAAGGGAATATATGTTTGAATACAGATAGGTTGTTGGTGTGCCCACAAAACCATTAGAATTAGGTGACCCTATGAGGTGTTAAGTTAGGGTCAAACCGTCCAGAAGAGAAGTATTTAACAGATAGTTAAGAACAGACCGTTCAGAAGAGGAGCATCTAAAAGATGTTAGATAAATTTTATTTATATTGTCTGGTAGGCCCGAGTTAGCCAAAGGTTAACGGTAAGCTAAATAAACCTATAGTGTTCGAATAGATAGTTCATTGTTACCTGATATATATGTTTACATAATAATGCTTTACAATTTTAACCAGTTTTGAATTGCAGGAAAAGTTTGCAAAAAGATATGTTTTAAATGGATGTTGGTGAGGGAAAACCCGTTTCGCTAAGCGGCGTGGTCTGACTTAACATTAAATAACCAAGATGTATGGTATTATTCACACCCGGCTATATGTCTAACTCGAAGTTTATGTTTTTCCCCCTTAAACTCTCGGGTGCTCAAAATTAATTTGAGTAGGCTGAGGGTTGAAGTTTACAGGTTATTAGTATGTTGGCGAATAAAGCTTCCGGGGACGAGCAGGTGGTTGATGGATAGTTATTTAGGAGTTGTTGTTTTATTTTGTTTAATTCCACTGTGTGTAATAAGTAAATTATGACTATACAGTACTCTAGTCAACCAAGGGGGCATCATCACATGTCACTCTTGGTGTATTTATGTAATAGTTATATTTGATCTTTACCTGAGAAACGTTATGGGATTGTGTAACTTGAGTATGGAACATATGTTTTGAAATTTAATGGAGATTGCTATTCTGAAATCTATGATTTTTTTCATATTCAAGTGCTACTGATATTACAAATACCATTAACATAGCCATAGTCGCCGAAAGTTAATACTATAGACGACTGCAGCATATGTAGCGCTTAACTTTGGGTCTCTAGATAGGGGATGTTACAACTTGGTGTCAAAGCCACTACAAGAAATTTTATTTTTTGTGGCGCTCAAAAAACGCTATAGAAACTTTTGGTGGCGTTTTTAAAAATGCCGCGAGAAAACATGCGACTAAAAATCCATGATTTTTTGTTGCATTTATTTTAACGCCACTATAAATGCATTTTTGGCAGCGTTTTTCAAACGCCACCATAAAGCTTTTTGTAGCGTTTAAAAAACGCCACCAAAAGATTTTTTGGCGCTACTAATAGAATTTCCAACTTTACCCCTGTTTTACGGTTGCATTTACTCAACGCCACTATATATATTTTGGTAGCGTTTTTGAAACGCTACTAAAAGTTGTTTATTATTTTACACCATTTTTTCATGCTATTATTTCTTGTTAATGGTCTATTTTGGTTCTATTATATCAATCAACAATCACTCACATAATCATCATATTCAAATAAGTTAAAAAACACATTAACCATATAATCAAATAAAATATCCATTACCATTCCAATACAATAGTTTTTCGACAAAATGACCTAACTCACATACAATAACCATTTGTATACAAATTTACACATCGGGTACTAATAAATGTTATATCTAACTAGTTCTAACAAAACGTTTGATTACCCATAATTCTTTGTTGCATACACAAGTGAAAGCTAGCATCATCAAGTCCAAATTTGCTCTCTTCAAAAGTCCGATGCCTACACAAGTGAAAGCACAACAGATAGTCAAACAATTACGTTAACTCGTAGGATTTCAAATATGAGATCAAACATCTACAACATTATTCAAGTATATCCTACTATAAATGATGTCATATAAATTATCAAAGTTATAAAAAAAATGAAATAAAGTCCTTTCTTGAGCTTAAATAGTAGGAATCAATTTTGCACACTTACGAACCCTCCTTGTAGTGAACTCAACTCTAGACACCTTTTCTGTAAACTTCAATACACCTAATGTTTCAGTGTATTACTTTGCACCTGGATTAATTGAACTGTTTTTGGATGTCCATATAATATAACTGAATGTAAATAATGAAACAGAGAGAAGAAATTTATGAAAGGTCCAAGGTTGGTTATTTTAAAATGAGAAAGAAGGCTAATTATTTTACTGAAAAATGACCATAAATATTCTAGGAAGTGAAAAAAAAGCAAGATAGCATCTGGATATTTTTGGGGCCAAAAAATATATTTAACTGAAAAAAATTAAAACAGTTTTGTTGTTTGTAGACAAAAATTAACATTGGGTCAACTAGAAACAACACGTTACCCAAACAGCTTTGAAGAAACTGCATCAATTTGCTATTTCTATATTGTACATGGTTGCGCTTTTGTGCTAAAGCAAATATAATACCCCCTTTTACTCTGGAATAATAGTATTGTATCAATAAATGAAGTATGTCACTGATCAAATCACAAATAATCTGAAATATGATAAACATTCTTAACCTTGAAAGCAAACATGGCATTTGCAATATAAATTTGTAATGTCACTGTTTGACCTGTGGCTGCCTTATGTTTTCCTAGTTTGATCGACCCCTGCAACTGCTACTGAATATTATATCACATATAAATAGTAATCTCATTGTTGTTTGTAATTCCTACCTGAACAACGAGCACTCTACATATGCTTGTGAACCCAAGCGTTCCAACTGCAGGAACTTGTGTAGATTTAAAGATTTCAATATAAGAGTTGTTCAGCTGTATTATTTAAAATCAATAAGTAAATAAATTCATTACCAGCTGCATATGTCAAAATAAAATAAATATAGAATGGAAATCATATTTGTTCCATATTTAAACTTCTACAAATATTTTATCCTATCTTGTATTCAACATCTTTTCATAAAGCAAAGGTGACATTCACCCCTTTCATCCCAAATGTGCCAATATTGTTACAATCCTCAAACTTTTTTTTCTCTCTAGAAGGTTGAACCATTCAAAAGAGAACAACTATATCGCATTAAGGTAAATTTATCAAAAATGACATGGTGATTGAATCCTATGTCTATCTTGTAGTTCTTTGTCTAGTGTTACATCTGGCACAATAAAATCGTTATAAAATTAAACTACATGGTCTAGCACAATGGTTTACTTTCTCAATTCAAGTAAAATATTTTCATTAGGATTTTACATTCCATAAATGCAACCATTTAGCATAAAACGTTTGTAAGTGATCAAATATCTATACTCTTAAGTGACCAAAAAAACACTTAAGTGACAAAAGAATGAATGTATAATAGTTGTATAAAAAAAATACTTCACTTCATAGTTATTATCAGTAATCTGGTATTATAAAGCTACCTAGCTAGATTTAACATAAGCTAATGATCTCATAACCAATCTAACATGTTATTCTCGCAAATATTTACTACACATGTTGACAAACATAAATCAGTTTCACTATCACCTAAATAAAATAAAACAAAACCAAATTCACATATGAAGCAACATCAAATTCTTCTACAGGTAAACTCATATAGCTGCAGCATATATTCCTTTGGCACTTAATAGAGGAAAGGATATCTTGCTTATACAGCATAGGTGTTAAATACTTCAACCTTATGCCATTCACCCTAATTTAATAGCTTGAGTCTAATTATTTTTCATAGCTTGTTCCCAAATTCAATGGCCATGAACCTACAGTTTTCAGTAAGCCACAGATTTCCTAAAACAGTCAACTTATCCAGGCCACAATCTTCATATATCTACGGTCCTGATATTCTTTCAGCCTATCCTTCACAATACCATGCACTACTAAATTGAAACTGAAAGGCAGGCCATATAGACCAATCTATGCTGTAAAATCAAGAAACATGGAACCCATCTCTCCACTCGAAGCTTTAGCCGATGAATTCTACAAATCTCTCAATGATAAAAAATTGAATAAATTGCAGTGTCTCATTTCTGATGACTGTGTTTTCGAAGACTTGGATTTCTCAAAGCCATTTAAAGGAAAGGTAATGCAATTCATATCATTACCTCATATCAAATGTATGTAATAAATTTACTGTCTTTTACTCAGGAAAAAACAATTTCTTGAAGAAACTTACGGAAGCCATGGGTAAAAACATAAAATTCATCATCGATGAAATTTATGAAAGTGGAAACTAAAGTGTTGCAGTGCATTGGCATTTAGGTACATCATATCATCATCGTATCATAATATAAGTATATAACTTTGCCAAATATAATAAAGTTACATGTTGCAGAATGGCAGAACTACCACATCCCTTCTGCATCTGGCTGTAGCTTATATGAATGCATGGAAATGTAAGAAAAACTTCTTATTTATATTATACTTTAATCTATAAACATATAGCCTTCTTAGAACCGTTCTCAAAGAAATCTGTGTTTGTTGTCGATCTATAAATTTGTTTCATGCCTTGCCATAGAAAACTGCATGCAACTTACTGCTAGTCATCACTTTGCACCGTTTCTCGAGCATTTAAATAATAGACACACACTCTCTCTCTCTCTCACACACACTCTATTGTATGATTATTTTGCCTTTGATAATGCCAAAGCAAACATAACCCATGACTAAGGTACATCAAAATGGTAGAACACACACACGCACACAAAAAAAAGGGCATGCTAACCTTTTGTCTACATCAACTCCAAGTGGAACAACAATCCTATGAGGCCACGTGAGTAAATCCGTGACGATTGAATTCACAGTATCCTACACGTTTGAATTATAGTCATTTCATATGGCATGTATAATTATTTATCAAATCATACTAACATACGCAACTATGAAGTATTCTGTATACTGAAACTAAGATAACATTATAACTTACATCTATCATATCTGAAAGACCGGGGATCGCAGTCAGACTTCCACCTACAGCTTTCAGAGAGTAATCTATTCTTGGCATTGGCTAAATAAAAGATCAACAAACTTTGGCTAAATAAAAGATCTATTTACAAATATAAGATAACAGCCAGCATGATGTTAGTAATTCAGTCACACCTATGGCAGCTAGGAAATTGGTTTGATTTCTATTTTCACTGCTATTAAGGCTTAAAGTGACAATGGGATAATAGGTGTGGCAGCATAAAGAAGGAATGATATGCCTTTATCACTTTTTTAGGAAACAAACAAAATGATACAAAGTTACAAACACATATCTAGTCTAACATCATCGGTGTTGTATCATATCTTGCCATATGGTTCTCACCCTTTGTTTTACCCACTCCATGAAGATAAAAGACATCATCTCAAACTTTTTTTCAAACTTCAACATAATCAGTATTTTGAAATTAATATCATACCTGTTTGTGTTGTGTGCACAATATTTTGTAGGTACATAGGTCAGTCACTTTGTGGCACCAATATACTATGTACTTAAACAGGTGGAGTAGCTGACAAAACGATTAATAAATGATCAATATGAATAACTATTATATACACACATGCAAAGATATAAATATGAATATATAAAAACAAACTCAGCAATATGTTCTAAATATGAACCTGGCCCTTTTCTATAAATAAAACCATATTCTTTGACTATGTTGCCCAATCTACAAATATATCATGAGAAAATCCCACCTCCAAACTGGCCATTGATGCTAAAGCAACCTACATAGGGTAGTCTAGGCTTTAACAAAGTTTTAAAGCTTACAAATGAACAGAAAAGATTGCAAACCTTTGGAGTTTAAGGAGAATTTCAAGTTCATCCTTGTTAATGATAAGATTACATGCCTATATTCAAACGAAAATATAACAGATTAGGGTAATGTCCTATGAATGTCTTTTAATTAAAAAAAGCACTGCACCATAATGGTGCTAACCTTAAACTACATCCATTGTGATGAAACTACTGATTATGAATCAGAAAAGCAAGAGATTAAGGATAAGATGTATGATGCAAAGCATCAATCAATAGACGATCATGCTCCTTTTGTTACACATTCCTTTATCAAATTTCTCAATAGACATACATATGTTCTTTTGTTAATTCAAATCTTAGCATAATCTTTTGTTAATTCAGCTACTTTGGGTAGTGTTTGATAGAAAAGTCATATAATGCTTATTTTATGTTTTGACAGAACTGTATGAAATTCAAATCTTAGCGTAAAGTGTTTGGACTTTATGTATCTACAAAGCTTTAGTATTAAATTTAGACATAGGGAATGGTAACCTGACCCTCTTTAAATTTTGATTGCATACTATCAATCTGTTATATGATGTTATATTTTACTAAGAGTGAAAACTAACCCCTCAGACTTTAAATTGTTTATGAACGTTGATTATTTTTATACCGCATATATAGCTATAACAGTGGTTAAAATTTTGGAATTTAAGTGTACATGTTGCAAATTACCGAAGTTATAAATGTTTTAATTTTGCTAAGTTATAGGACAAAAGGCATTAATGTTAGGCGTGTTATGGTTGCGGTAACCGCGTTATTATCACCAACCGTAACCGTAACCGTTGTTGACGGTTATAAATTCTTATAACCGTTACCGCAACCGTCTATGACGGTTAACCGTCGTATTTTCAATTTTGAAGCATGTCGTACATATATTTTCAATTATATGCATTGTGATGATAAATTGATATAGCTCTAACTGTTTTTTGCAAATTTATTTATTTGTTTATAAATGTATGCACATGTTATTAGTTCATTAAGACACATATTATTAATGTACATGCTATTTCTTTAACTTAAATTACTAATTTTTATACTTTAATGTTAAATATTACACAAAACAATCATGTACGGTTGATATGGTTAACCACGGTTTTCAAAATTTTCAATCGTTACCGTAACCGTTACCATTATAGATGATAACCGCATGAACGGTTGGTACGGTTGAACGGTTGAGCGATTCAACCGTAATAGCCCTAATTAATGTGACTAAAATAATAAAATGGAAATCTTGCACTTTTATCTGTCCATTCGTCATCAACTTCTGCCCCTCACTTGAGCATCCAGACAAGAAGAACTCATCACTACTTATAAGCATTGCATTATCATCGCTTGCAGTTTCTGTCACCCAACAAGAAAAGTTCAAAAAGTGAACGATATAAAAGGAAGTCTAGTGTGTAATGTTTTGCTATAATTTAGGTTAAACTATAGGAG
Source organism: Allium fistulosum (assembly GCA_030737815.1). Lineage (NCBI taxonomy): Eukaryota > Viridiplantae > Streptophyta > Magnoliopsida > Asparagales > Amaryllidaceae > Allium > Allium fistulosum. The sequence continues at coordinate 340,778,887 of CM060907.1, forward strand.
TTTTTTATGCAGTAAATTCAAATGAACAATAACCGTGTAATGTTTCATTATTACTCCAAGTATCCTGTGAACACTTTCTAATGTGCTTTTTTTTGAGATTAAAATAAAATTAGCATATATTTTAGGCTAATATACAATATTACCACAAACACTTTTTAAATCCATATGTTGTTGGTGCACGTTTGATATTCGGAGTTGAATAACTGCTATTACTTGGAAGATGGTTGTAGGCAAATGACAAACTATTAGAAGTGGTTTATCTTTAAACTAAAAATCGATGTGTATATAATCTCTAACATGTCCTTCTCCTCTTTGCTCATGTGGAGGTATGTTTGACCAGTTTATACACATAAATTAACACTTTGTTTTTGTCAATCAGTGATATCATTATATTTCGATGATTAAATCAGTTTTAATTACATAGTTACATATATATTGTTTTTTTGGGCGATCAAAGGCTGGAACTGATGCAGCGTCACACGGATAATTGATTAACAAAAGGGTCATACTATTTTATCAACATTCAACAATTAGACTTTTTATTTAAAATAAAATGCAACCTTGAAGTTAAACAAAAGATATTTTAATATTTAGCTTACCAGAACATATTCAAGATCCTCTTTAAGTTGGATGCGCTGATTTGAAATATTCTAATCGGAGGATGTAAGTTGTTACTTCTCCAGACGTCTTATCATCCTCTCAATTTTCCGCCTCTTTGAAACATTCAACATCAAGTCAAAAAAGATAAAATAAGACCCAAAGTGTACCACTAATATATTGTTGGTTTTTATCATAGATGTGTGCATATACATCTTACCAAAAAATTTAATCCTTTTTTCTCTTAACTGTCTTTTCCGCTCTTTCCCCAATGGAGATTGAAGCTCAAGTTGCTTCTTGAGCTCTTCCAGTTTACTTTCTTGAGCTTCCCTGATTTCAAAAGGCAGGTTCTAGGCAATTTCAAAAGAAAAATTGAAGTCAACAAAGACCATTGCCATAAATAGGAACTATGCCTTGAACGTTTTGTTTATTATTTACAATTATAAGAAACACAATTGCTTCTCCATCATAAGCTTTATCAGTGAATATATAAAATTATTTGGCATTATAATCAAAAGTAAAATTCTAAATTTCTCAAAAATTAATACCTTGCAATCAAGCATATGCTGCGTAGATCGAACTCAATTCTTAACAGACACTGATTTAAACTTCTTCTTCCCCTTCTTGTTATCAACTTTCAACCCGTTGGGCTTCCGTCCAATCGGCCGCCGACCGTTGTGGTCTTCGTGCACCATTCTTGCTAACTAGTGTGGCCTCCATCCTGACTCTAATTCAAATCCCCTTTTGACTCAAACCTTTAAAACGTTACACTATAGAAACCATATTTGCACAAAATCGGCATAACCCAAATAGTAGAATCACAAAATCAAATCTACATAGTCAATCCAGTTGAAATATAAAATTCATACCTATTTAGGGTTTATGTAGAAATCTCGAGCAATTAGACGTGGTATCCGATTGAAATAGTCGATGAGGACGGAGAGGGCTAGCGCAACGATGACGATGGAGAGCGCTAGCATGACGATGAGGATGGAGGAATTGGAGCACGAGTTAAAATTTGCTAAAGTGAAAGGCAAAAAAAATTGAAGTATTAAAGAGGAATAAAGGAAGGGTTACATTTTTTCTAAGTATTGAGGATGGAGGGAAACGTGACAAAATAAAGACGAACAAAAAAATTTTGGAGCCATGAAAATTTTATAAAGGCGGGATGGACGTGAAATATTTGGTTGCGTAAATAACGTAGGATAAAATATTATTAGTTGCACTCAGTAATAAACGCTACCACTTATTGCAACTAAAGGCAGATTTTCTTGTAGTGAGCCTAGGTTTATGAAACACTTTAACTAAAATGATTTTTGAAAACATAATCCTAAGGAAAAGAGTTAAAACTGGGGTATGGGACAACGTTATAGTAGAGTACTTGTATTTGCTATATATATAACTATACGCTATATCTCTATTCTCCTATCTCCCTTAAGATATTCTTCTGTATCTCACGAGGCTTGAATATAAATATGAACGCAAGAAGAGGCGTAGTTAACCTAGTAGGGGACAACACCACCACAATTGGAAATGCTCGACCCAATATGAAGAGGACCCAAGGTTAGGCTCAAGCTGAAAATGTCGGTGTTGGACTCCCACAAGTGGATATGGAAGCTATGTATCATTTTTTCGTGAGCATGATGCAAGCCAGAATTGCTGCTGGAGTTGTTGGAGGAAATGCTGGAGGAGTTCAGGAAGCTCCGGTGGTCAACCATTATGCTAATTTGAGTAGAGATTATGCTAGGCTTAGAAGGAAGCCATTTATTGGGACTAAAGATGCTATCGAGGTGGAGAACTGGTTGCTGCACTATGAAAGGATATTTGTTGAGTTGGGGCTCAATGATGAGAAGAAGAGGAGGCTTGCTTCGAGACAGCTTAAGGGAGCATCTTTATTTTGGTGGAATAGTGTGATTGTTGGTATGGATGAAGAGACGATGACATGGGCAGAGTTTAAAAGGAGCTTCAAGGAGATTCACATCGGTGATGGCGTAATCTATTTTGATCTGAAAGTTTGATGAGTTAGAGCAAGGAGAAATGTTTTTTTTGGAGTATGCTAGTAGGTTTGAGGAGTTAGCAAGATATGGTTATGCTACTGTGGACACAGTGATGAAGAGAACTGAGGAGTTTATTAGAGATTTGAAGCCAGAGTTGGCAAGGGCTACCTTACCTCATATTAGAGACCCTTGTGATGTGGTTGTGGAGATGGCTTCGAGACATGAAGAAATGCTTGCTTGTCTGGTGAAGAATATGGCTAAGGAGGTTCGGGTGGGGCAGAGCCAAAAGAGGAAGTTCTTCCATAAAAAGGGTGCTAAAAAAGGTGGGGCAGCGAAGAAAGGAAAGTATGAGGTTGTTTGCTTCAAGTGTGACAAGAAAGGACATTTTGTTAATGAGTGTCGTACTGGAAAGGCGGAGGAAGTGATCGGGAAGAAGAACATTAGATGCTTCAATTGCGATCAAATGGGTTACTATAATAATCAATGCAAGGAGCCCGATAAGGATGGAAAGGGCAAGGTGTATGCATTGGAGCCTGCTACTTCAAAGCCAATGGCTCAAGAGAAGGGGAATGTAGTATTGGGATGTACGCTTCAGATTCATGGTATGTCTGTTAGCGTTCTGTTTGATACTAGTGCATCACATTCTTTTATATCTCGATGTTTGGAGATAAGCTTAACCTAGAACCCTCATATTTAGTTACTTCCTTAAGGGTCGCAAAGTTAATAGGAGGTTATGCACACTTGGGATGAAGTGTGACCACATAGAGTTTGATTGGCTAGGTCATCCTTTGTTTGTTGTATGCACATGTTTGACTTATAGGGTTCGAAATTATATTGGGCATGGATTGGTTAAGTGAGTATGTGTTAGGATATTTTGTCATGATCGGAAAATATCACTTAGACATCCTAACTATAGTGATGGGATAGTTTATACCATAGAAAACCTTAGCTGTTGGTGAATGCTTTGTTGGGTGTTGTGGAGTTAGAGGATGAGTTGAATCGCGTTTTCATAGTTAGAGAATTTGCAAATGCTTTCAAGCCGGTAGTAAGATTGCCACCGAAACGAGCCATTGAGTTTCGAAGAGATTTGATGCCTAGAGCAGAACCGGTGAGTAGACCGCCAAGTAGGATGACACCTACAGAAATGAGGGATTTGAAGGTACGGTTGGTGGATTTGGAAAGCAAGAGTTTTATCAGACCGAGTAGTTCACCTTGGGGAGCAGCCATAATATTTGCTAAGAAACTGGACTGATCGTTAAGGCTATGTATCGATTATCGTAAATTGAATGAGAGAACGATAATGAATCGATATCCATTGCCTAGAATTGATGATTTGTTCGATCAGTTGAGTGGATCCAAGATATTTTCTCAGTTGGATTTGGCGATAGGTTTTCACCAGCTTAGAGTAGCATAAGATAATATACCTTTGGCGGCGTTTAGGACAAGATATGGATCGTACGAATGGTTAGTTATGTCATTCGGACTAACTAATGCACCGACATTCTTTTTGGATTTGATGATCGGGTTTTCCGAGAGCACTTGGATATGTTTGTTTTGGTTTTCATAGATGATATTTTGATATACTCTAAGGATGATAAAGAGCATGAAGTTCATCTTATAGTTGTGCTTGAGACACGAGGCAGCATCAGCTGAAGACGATGTTTTCAAAGTGCCATTTCTGGAAGAAGGAAGTGAAATTTCTTGGTCATGTAGTCTCGGAGAAATGGTTGTCAGTAGATCCGACTAGGATTGAAGTGGTGAATAGTTAGAAGAGACCCAAGACAGCAACTGAGATAAAGAGTTTTCTTGAATTGGCTAGATATTATCGGAGGTTCATAAAGGATTTCTCACGGATAGCAGCATCGACGACCAAGTTAACGCAGAAGGATGTGAAGTTCGTATGGACCGATAAGTGTGAGGAAGCATTCCAGAGCTTGAAACACTTATTGACCCATGCACCCGTGTTAGTTGTTCTGAAGGGGAGTCAAGATTTGGTAGTTTATACAAATGCGCGTGGAACTAGATTAGGAGCTGTGTTGATGCAATGAGGTAAAGTGATTGTCTATGCTTCTCGACAGCTTAGACCGCATGAGGTTCCAACACATGATTTGGAATTGGCCGCAGTAACTTTTTCTTTGAAGGTGTGGAGACATTACAATTTGGGAGAGAGATTTGAGCTATATACATATCATAAGTCGTTGAAGTATTTGTTCTCTCAGAAGGAGCTGAACATGAGACAGCAAAGATGGTTAGAGTTTATTGCTGCTTATGATTTTTTGGGATCAAGTACACCCCAGGGAAAGGAAATAAGGTAGATAATGCACTTAGTAGGAAGCATCAGAATGTAGTGTTGGCGATGATTGCTGAGTGGAAAGATTTGAAAGCATTGTCAGCTTGCAGAGTGCGGTGTAGATCTGAGGTTGGGTCTAGTTGAGAAGCTATTTTGTAAACTTGTTTAGAAGTCCGACTGGTGTTGATCGAAAAAATTGCTTCTAAATAGGGGGAGGATCCAGTATTAGTTGACCAGATCAGAGAGTGAAGGGATTGAACCGAAATCGGAGGGATTTCAGCCTTGACCAAAATGAGTGGTTGAGAAATAAAGGTAGGTTATGTGTTCTGAATGTGGGAGACATAAGGAAGGAAGATTTGGAGGAATGCCATCGTTCGAAGTTCACTATTCATCCAGGAGGAACAAAGATGCATCAGGACATGAAAAGAAGTTTCTTCTGGGAAGGCATGAAGAGGAATGTTGGCCTATGGGTGAAGTAGTGTTTGAACTACCAATAGCTAAAGGCTGAACATCAGAAGCCAAGTGGATTACTTCAGCCATTAGATATTCTGGTTTGGGAATGAGATTCAATTTTTATAGATTTCATAGACGGATTGCCAAGATCTAGTAGAGGAAATGAAAGTATATGAGTCATAGTGGATAGACTAACCAAGAGTGCCCATTTCATTCCAGTTAAGTCAGCCAGGACGACACTTGTTTTAGCTAAGTTGTTTTTGAAGAATATAGTTAGACTGCATGGAATTCCTAGTAGTTAGATAGTGATAGAGAATCTTTGTTCACTAGTGAGTTCTGGAAGAGTCTACAAGAAGTTTTGAGAACCAAGCTCAAGATGTGTATTGCTTACCATCCACAGACTGATGGGCAAACTGAAGGAGTTAAAAAAATCTTGGAAGATTTGTTAAGAGCTTATGTATTGGATTTTGGAGGATCATGGGAAGACTATCTACATTTAGTCGAGTTTTCATATAAGAACAGTTATCAGACTAGTATTGGGATGGCACCATTTGAAGCTTTATATGGAAGGCCATGAAAATCTCCCATTTGTTGGTTGGAGATCGGGGATAGGTTGGAACTTGGTCTGAATTTAGTGAGAGAAGCTGCAGAGAAGATTGAGTTGATTCGAGCTAGAATGAAAGAGGCTCGGTCTAGGCAGAAGAGTTATGAAGATAGAAGAAGGAAAGACTTAGAGTTCTCTATTGGAAATCATGTGTTTATTAAGGTATCACTAATAAAGGGTGTGATTAAATTTGGGAAATCAGGAAAGTTGGCACCGAGATTCGTTGGACCTTTTCGTATTATATAGAGGATCGGGAAACTCGCATATAGGGTTGAGATACCGAATAGTTTGGTAGGTGTCCATGATGTTTTCCATGTTTATCATCTTAAGAAGTGTGTTAGAGACTCGGAGGCTACTATTACACCGATTGTGTTAGATGATTTAGTGGTAGAGCCGGACTTGACTATAGTTAGAAAGCCGATTCATATAGTCATGAGAGACAAGAAGTGGCTAAGGAACAGGATAGTCAGATTAGTAAAAGTCCAGTGGAGTGATGAGAAAGACTGTACTTGGGAGACTGAGAACAGGATTAGAGAGACTTATTCTGATTTGTTTGATGGTTTGTTTTACCTTTTTGATTGATTATGTACCTTAATGTAATGTTGATGATGAAATTCTTTAAGAAGGAGAGTGTGTAACACCCCATATTTTTATTAACCTTTTTTGGGATATTTAATTAGCTAAATAAAATAAAATAATGTAATGTGATGATTAGAAGATTGAGATTTGTAGTGGTAGCCGTGCCATGTAAATCAAAACGAGATAACATGAAATAAAATAGGCAAAAGATAATAAAAAGAGTTAGGAAATGGACAGGGGCAAAATAGGAACAAGGCAAATCCTTATAAGCTAAACCTAAACCCCTTAATCGTGTATTCTCTCATTCATTCTCATTTGAAAAACTAAAACTTAGAGGTCGACCACCGTTTTAGAGAACTAGAGGAAGAAAAAGCCAAGGAAGAAGATTAATCAAATAAAAAACTATTCAAATCTCAGTCCTTAACCTCAAGCTAAGGTGAATAATGACTACATCTCACTTTTCTAATTGTTTTTTGTTTTAAGTTAAATCCGAAGCATTTTGCAATGTTATGCCATGATGTTGAAGGATTAAATGTTTATAAATGTTTGTTGAGGATTTTTGCTTGTTCGTATTTTGATATGAAAACCCTTTCTAATGACATCCAAATGCCTTGCGATTTTAGATTTAGATCTGAAATGGTATATAGAGATGGGTTTCAATTTTTATAATCTTTTGCATTACTATGGATTTATATAAATTTTCTAGTGTAGAAAATGATGATATGGGCTTTAAATTATTTACGGCTAAATAATTAATTATCTGGGTCTGAAATTTATATATGTTAGAAAACATATTGAAAATGATTTTCTGGAATTTTTGTAGAATTTTCCTAGGTATTTTAATGAATATATAAAATTATTTGAGGTATGAGACTTAAATGTTTTATATATTTTTAAAAGGAGAAGAGGTAATAAAATTATGGTTTATTTCTGAAATCTTGGCAGTACTTGAAATATAACTTTAGTAACCAATGAAAATTTAATAAACATAGCAGGTTAGTTGAAAAGTATTTCCCTTTTAAGTTAAAGACAAAATTTACATGTTTTTAGCACGTTCCGCCACTTTTGGCACCGGGAGTCCCGACCTATTCATTTCGCCACCATTGCTTTCGAAACCAATGCGTATAGTACACATACACTTGGTACATAGCGAGTTGGATAGAGGCGATAGGTACAGAATCGAAACGTATGGTTCTAATAGGGTCGAAGCATGCTTTTGTTATAAAATGAAGTTGCGTCTGCTTTGCTTTCAAAGGGTTTGCTTTCGACTGGGTTGGCTTCCGAGCTGGTCAAATTTTTTAAACGGAATGGTTTCGAATGGATTGCGCTCTTTTGTTTTAAGTAATGCTTTCGAAGGGGTCAAAACCCATAGCTGCCGCTTTTCTACCTTTCGAAGTCAATAGTTTCAGAAGGTATGCTTCGCTTTAAACTTAGCAACTTCTCCAATTCTTTCAGAAGGATGGTTTCGATACCGTCACTTCTTTACTTAGGAACAGCTTTCGAAAGGAATGCTTTCGAGTTAAATGGGTTTCTGACCCTTTTGCTCTACTTGAAGATATAACCCAATTGGTTTCAAAAGAGACAGTTTTCAAATATTTTAAAGGAGAAAATATGGATGGCTTCGAAAGGTTTCCACATGTTTTAATTGAACCCAAAGGCTTTCAAAAGGTTTATTGTTTAATGCTTTTGAAAGGGTTTTAAATGTAGTTTTCAATGGGGTGGTTCCCCAATGATGTCGAAGGTTTTGAAGGAAGGTTTCCAATGTTTTCTAATGGTCTAAAAGGAAATGTTTTTCCAATGTTTCCGAAAGGCAGTTTTAAAGTGTTTTAAAAGGAAGATGTCTAAGATTTTAAAGCTTTTGAAAAGAAGGTATTGCAATGGTTTCGAAAGGTTTCTTTGAATGGTTTAGAAAGGAAGGTTTTGGCCTTTCGGCCTAGGTTGAATAAAGGATTTTTACTTGGTTTTGAAAGGGGTACTTTTAATGGATTCGAAATGGGTACTTTCAAAGGTTTAAATATTTTCATCAACAAAGGTTTGAGTAAAATACATATATAACATGGCAAGGTGATTTTGAGTAAAGCATAGAATATATGTGTTTTCCTTGTGTGAGTTTGATTTAAAAGTTTTAAATCATTTTGAAAAGGTTCTCAAGGAAAATTTAAGGGAAGGTTTTCCTAAGTAAAATGACCCAGATATTAGAATACCAGATGGGACTTGTATAAGGTCGCGCCCTATACATTAGCTATTAGCCCCAGCTAATTTAGTCCAAAATTCTAGTGTGTAGAGATTTGTCACAATTAAGACTAAAATTATGATTACACACGGAAGGAAATATATATTTGTATACAGATAGGTTATTGGTGAGCCCGCAAAACCATATGGATCAGGTGACCTTGGGAGATGTTAAGTTAGGATCAGACTTTCTAGAAGAGGAGTATTTAACAGATATTTAAGAACAGACTGTCTATAAGAGGAGTGTCTAACATATGTTAGATAAATTTTGTTTATATCGTCTGGTAGTCCAAAATCAGCCAAAGTTAGTGGTTAGCCAAACAAAACTATAGTGTTCGAACAGATAGTTCATTTATTATCTGATATATATGTTTACATAATAATGCTTTACATTTTTAACCAGTTCTGGATTGGAGGAAAAGGTTCAAAAAGATATGTTTTAAAAGGATGTTAGTGAGGGGAAACCCGTTCCGCTAAGCGGCATGGTCTCACTTAATGTTAAATAACCGAGATGTATGGTATTATTCGCACCAGGCTTTATGTCTGACTCGAAGTTTATGTTTTTCCCCATAAAATATCAGGTGCTCAAAATTAATTTGAGTAGATTGAGGGTTGAGTTTAAAGATTATTAATAGGTTGGCGAATAAAGCTTCCAGAGACGAACTGGTGGCTGACGGATAGCTATTTAGAAGTTGCTGTTTTATTTTGATTGATTCCGCTGTGTGTAATAAGTCAATTATGACTATATAGTACTCTGGTCAACCAGGGGGCATCATCATATGTCGCTCTTGGCGTATTTATGTAATATTTATATTTGATCTTTACCTGGGAAACTTTATGGGATTATGTAACTTGAGTATGTAACATATGTTTTGAAACGTAATGAAAATTTCTTTTCTGAAATATGTGATTTGTTTCATATTCAAGTGCTTCAGATATTATAGATACTATTAACATAGCCATATTTAGTCGCCGGAAGTTAATACTAGATGACTGCAGCACCTATAGCGCTTAGCTTTGGACCTTTAGATAGGGGATGTTACAACTTCCATCTCTATGATTATATGAACTTATATTATCATCAATATTTTCACCTCCATTGATTGATGCATTATATAGAATTGCTTGTCTGTCAACTCTTTGGGTATTTTTTTTTGCTTCTGTAATAGTTAATTAGCCTTTTGCCTTTTGCCTTACCTCCATCGAAACTTTTAAACAAGCACTGCAATCACCTTGTATACCATGGCTAAATGTTGTTTCAATTGAGCATTCCTCCACTAACTCTTTATTGCAAAAGAGACATATAGAACGCTTTCTACCGTCGACTTTAGTTCCATGCACCCAAAATGGATCGCCTTTAACTTTGCTGGTTGTTTCAATTGTTGGTGGAACATTTGATGCACCCAACTATGAATCCATTCTGAAGACTAAAAGAAAATAATTCGGTTTCATTAACATCAAACGAATAAATTGAGTATCAGTCTTAAATCAACAAGCTAAGAACTTATGATAAAGCAGTATAATACTTTAAGCAGAATGTTGAACAAAAAAGATAAATAACATAACAGTTAGACCTTTCAATTTTTTTTAAACAAAAATGTTTTGAATCAGTAAGAGGCATGAAATTTCAAGTTAAATGTGGGAAGAATAACCAAATTCGCATTAGAAAACATAGAATTACGTAGAAAGAAACCAAGTCTAAAAATGAAGCTAAGGTTAAGTGCAAAATTTCGAATTTTCTATGAAATTGGATGTTAATAGCAGTGAATTTATAACAAAAAATGATGTAAAAGAAGTATTAAAAAATATACCAATTTGAATGAAAGAGAAACAGAAGGAAATAGAACAAGAGAACTAGCGAATTAGGGTTCAGGAAGATTGTGCTAAAAGAAAAGAACTGAACACAAAAACTTACTGAATTTGAAGACGGACAATGTTTCACGAAGAGAATCGACATTTCCAATTAGAAGGAAAAACCATAGGCATGTTTTGGAAGCCTGAGGGTAAAACAAAAGGAACGATTAGAAATGAAACAGAGACCAATTCATTTTTCAAATAACACAAGAATTTTAGGTCTGGAGAATAAGGTAAATATTATAGGCCTAACCCATTATAAAACTAAAATTCAAAACATATCATTTCGGTCGAGATCTCGTAAATAGAGCTTGTTAACAAGATTTCTTGTCAACACTCCAAAGTTATGCTTGTAAACGAGAATTATCCTTTAGGTAAGTAGAGTAGAAAGGAAGGTATGAATCCTTTTTGAATTTCCTCTTGAATAGGCTTTAGTAGGCATACAGACCGACCTTTCAACCGCGTCGAAAGGGTTGGATTCCGTGTTTAATGACCTTTCGACTTCGTTGAGATGGATTGGTATTTCCTTCGGAAGCCTTCCTTTTGAATCGATGGAGGTATCTTAGAAAGTTTTTCCTTTGCTGGTTACAACTTTGTCGAAGGCCTTGATGATTGTGTAGCTAGGACTAATTCCAAGAATCTGATGCAAAGGTTCCCACCTTGTCAGAAGCAAGGTGTTTTTGGTGATAAAGCTTGAACCAGGAATCTGGGGTACGGTTCCGACCTTGTCGAGAGCTTTAGTTTTTAATGTCTTTGGGATTCATCTAGTAATCTCAAGCTACAAAGTATAGAGATGGGTTCCGACTTTGTCGAAGGCTGGGTCTTTACGATCTTTGTGTTAGTTGAAGGTTTAAGTATGTTATGAATTGGTTTTGAGTTTTTCAAAAGTTATGGCTCTGGGGGAGGATAGCTAGAAGATAGTAACTAAAATTGTTTGAATCTGCAGGGTTTCGACTGTGTCGACAGTGGCCTTTCGATGCAGCCGAAACCTGAAACACAAGAGTGAACCAACAAAAGATTTGATAAAATACTAAAGTAATCCAGACTATTGATGATTTCCCTTTAACAAGCTAAAAAATCTTTTTTTCTTCATATCCCCAATCAATTTTGAAATTAGGGTTACAACACTTTTCATTAAGAAAATACAAGCTTAGAGTGGAAAGAATCTGACACCCAAAACGTGACCCCTCGGGTCTTATTTATTAATGCGGGTCAACACCTTTCGACCCTAATGCTTTCGACTAGGTCGAAAGGTGGCACCAAAAGACTCAAGTATGTTGTCGCCTTTGTCGAAAGGTATGGTTGCACCCCTCTTCTTTGAGTTGCCTTCTAAGTGCTTCCGACTCTATCAATATCCCTTATTCAATGGTTTCGATGATATTGAGGTGCGGTTGTGCTCTTGTTTTTTGATTTGATATGGAACCCTCCTGGACCACATTGGTTTCGACCGACTCGAAAGTCTTACTATAGCTTTTAAAAGGGTTGCTCGGGATAATACTTGCTTTCTAGCAGTTTGAATGAAGGCGAAACCATTGGTTTTGAATGGTTTGGTGCATGTTCAAAGAGTTATTCTTCATTGTCTTTGGTAGGTATGGCTCCGACTTAATCGAAACGTCTTCATTTAGTCGAAAGGTTATTAATGAAGGCGGAAGGGTGCTTTCGACTCCTTCATCTCCTTCGACGGGTATGAACCCACTGGATTTTAGTTGTAGAAACACTTAAACACCTTTGAAATGTTCCAGATCTTCCAGACTTTGTCGATAGCATCCCTTCGACTCTTCCTTAAGGTTTAGCTGGAATTCTTCTCTCTTATTCTTTGCTTAATGAGGCCTCAACTCAGTCGGATTAATATTTTCCTTAACCCCCCTCCCCCCCCATGATGGGATGCACTTGACTTTCTAAGGCAACTTTGTCAAAACCTAGAAACTTCCCGCCTCTTAGTCTTCCCGTGTAAATCTAATCTAGTGGCTGATAGCTCTGTGTGATTTTTCTTATAAAGTACGCTCTTCTTCTTCTTCTTCTTTCCCTTTCACTTTTCTACAATTAAAAATTCAAGCACGAGTAAAGGAATTCCAAAAATTCTCAAGCTTTCTATTTTCTTTCAAAAATCAAAGTAAACACCGAATCCAATTTGTAAGTTTAGATTCATCTTTATTTTACTAGTTTTCTTCTCTGTTGTTTGTGTTTTAATAGAGTTTTACTTTTCAGATTCCAAAATTGGGATTTGATTTTGAAATGTTCGAATCTCGATTTTTTGAGAGTAGATTTGATTTGATGTACTAAGAAATTTTTCTAATTCAATAGAATTTGTTTCTCGTTTAGGATTTTTATTCCAATATCGAAAATTTCTATTCTTCTTTATAAAGTCTGGATTTTTTGTTTGATTATAATTTTTTATATTTCAAAATCGAAAAAGATTGATCTCTGTTAAAATTCATTTTCTTAACAGGTTTAATTTATTTATTTTAAGAAAAGTTTGAAACCATGGATTTGCAATTGGGTTTGGGGAAAACCGTGGAACCTGCTTTCTTTGCCCGAAAGTTCCAAATGTACGAATGAAAAATTGGTGCCACAAAATGATCTTTCTACCCCTTCAAAAGGGGTTGAGGCGACAACATTGGTTTTGCTTCCTTAGCCCCATTCGATGGGTTCGAAAGGTGTTGTAGTGCCAATTTGATCAACTTTGTTGAAATGATGTGTAATTAAGTAGAATGTAGTCATCCTTTCGAAAGCAAAATGTTTCGACTTAGTCGAAACCTTTTGTGTCGATTGCAATCTATTCTCTTTAGTTAACCTTCGGAATCATCATACCCCTTCGACCTTTCAACACCATTTAAATCTAATGATTCGAAACCCTTTAGAGTTATCTTTCTCTAGCATTGTCGAAAGGTTCTAAGTGCACATAAGTTTACCTTAAGACCTTTCGACCCAATGAATATGTAAGGTTTCGACATTTGTATTTTTCTTAAGAAACCTAAGTTATTGGTTTTGACTGTGTCGAAGGGTCTTGTTACTTGGTTTATGGAATGTTTGTAGCGTATATTTTTGTTCAAAATTTTTAGTTCATTTTATCTGTTTCTATCTAACAACTTTGTTTCTGTGAAGCTTTTGATATTGTTAAAAAGTGCCATTGTGCATTCCCATCTTTACTTTCAACCCTGTCGAAAGCTCTATGATTATTCACATTTATGCTTTCGACAATGTCGAAAGGTTGTGGCTTAATGTTAACCTCTTTTCACTTTGGACTCTACCAAAAGTTTCATGAATACTCTTATTCAGGATTTTAACATTGTCGAGAGATATTTGCTAAGTGTTGATATCCTTTTCCTTTTGACTCTGTCAAAAGCCCAATATCTTTGACTTTTGGCTTAGACATTTTTCAAAAGTTTGAAGTTTCATGTTTGATATTTGTTTAAGTTATTTGAGTTGGTTTTTTGACTAATTCTTGAAAGAATATTATGTTCATATTAAACTTGAAAATTGTAGCTAAAACATTTTCACCTAGCAGAATCATGAGCTCTCTAATGAAACTTGACTCCATCTTGAAGCATTCTTTGGTATCTTCCCAGGACGAGGTAGATGCCATCCTTAAGAGCTTTGGGATTACTGGTGTGCAGGCTAATCCACCTAGGGACACAAACACTATCAACAACCCTCCTGAAGGGTTCTTTGCTTATACTGCCATCCACATATGGCATGGAGGATTTCTGCCCTTTCCTGAATTCTTGTCCAGATTTCTTTCTCACCTTGGGATTGTTTCAATCCAGCTATCTCTAAATGTCTAAACTTACCTTTTATCTCCGGAGCTAATGGCATTAGAGTCAGGACTTCCCTCCCTAAATGCTAAAGTTCTGAACTACTTGACTCGATTAGCCAAACTTAGCAATCTTAATCATCAGATCTTCAGGGCTAACTCCTCGAAGAAGCTTATATCGGAGGGGGTCAATAAGTTTAAAAACAACTGAGAAAACTAGTATTTCTTTGTCCGATGTTTCCCAGACATTAGTGGGATCTTTTCTTCCCTCCATAAGTTCAAATTTTCACTATCTTCCTTCTATTTTATTACTTCCTTTGGTTAATCTTAATCTTATACCAGGTTCTCCTGTCAAGGAACTTAATGAAGAAAACATAAGAACGGTAGAGTCTCTAATTACAGCTACTGTTAAGATATGAAATCGACTGAAGCTGTTGATACCATCGAACTTGAGAAAGCATTCCCTTCTCCTCCATGGACAAATGGTTTTGGGACTACCCCCTTTGATTCAGCATACTTCAAAAGGAAAATGCTTCCTGTCCTTGGGAGATTCCGAACATTTTTCTCCTGTGTCACCCATCTGCTCAGACCACTCCGGTAAATTATAAGCACAATTTTTGCTTTCCATCCCTGTTGCTTTCTGAATTATTTTGCTAACTTTTAATCCATTCGGGACCCTTGCAGCCGCTTTTCAGGTTCTAGTGCCTGTTAGTAGTGCTGTCCCTCTTCCATTGACTTTTGGTGCGCCATCAATTATCGAATACTTTTTTAAAACCAAGTAGGCTTTCAAAAGAAATTTGATGGAATCGTCTAAAATATAGCCACCGAAGAAGGCTGCTAATGTTATAGATGTAGATGAGGAGGAGCATTTATCTCTTGACAAAGCTCCGAAGAGGCAAATTATGGAGGCTCCCAAAGAAAAACCAATGCAAACCCCTATTGTGATTGTTCCCCTATCACGCATTTCCATTTCAGACTCTCCAGCTGCTCTCGCACAAATGTAACTGGCTTTGGATATGCCTCCCACTCCAAAGCGCACTCCTTCTCAACCATCATCTTCTTCTCCTTCTGCCATCAACTTCGAAGAGATAGTTGAGTCTATCTTATACTCTGAGTTCTTCACTTCCATTCACCGCCTTCTTCCATTCCATATTTAGCAGTGCACTATCGCCCTCTAATAGAGCAATAATTTCTGGTATGTTTCACTTCAATTGATCTTTTCATCACTGGTTTTCTCTAAATCCCTAACTTGTGTTACATTTCTTCTTTTAGATTTCTAAGAGTTGGTTAACTCTTCATGAGCATGCATCCAACTCTTCCCTTGAATCATTTAAGTTCTAGGAGAAAATCTCGACCCTTAAGGATCAAGTGTCTACACTTTCTACGGCCAAAGATGAAGCGACTTCAAAATTGGAATGACTAAGAGCTTCTCTTACCCGAGCAGAAACTGATCTCTTGGCAAAAAGAAAGGCTCATCAACTCCTCACTGATGAGAAATTCGCTATAGAGCTTACTTTAAATATTCAGATGACGAGAAAGCCTCTTATCTACAAAGAACGTTTCTTTGAAGGAAAAGTTTAAGAAAACCCAGGCTTCATTAGGACTTGCTGTCAATACCATCTCTAATGCTAAGCAGCGACTATCTCAATTTATTGGTACTACTTTTGGGAAAATGTTGCTGAACTCCTATGATGAAGCCCTCATGCTCACCTATGCTGACAACTTTAAGAATTGTCGTAACTTTGGTTTCCCCTCGCTTGACTCTACCTTTGTTGATAGAGTAATGGGCAAGGCCAACCAAATGAAGTAGGGTATTGAACCTGTAGAAGAGAAGGAAATCGATGCCTCTAAGATGCTTTCCTTTTATTTCCCCTCATTTGAAATTGAATCATATTCTGAGGATGAGGGTGACAAAAATGATGCCATAGGGAAGAAGGCAATGATGATGGCGATGACAATGATGATGATGACGATAACCTTGCTGGCGGCCAAGGTTCTGATGGAGACAAAAAGGGCCATTCTGGAAATTCTGAAAAGGATGGTGGTGATAATGTTGAAGCTCCTGAAATAGAGCCATCTTTTCGAAAGGATGTTCCGCCTAAATCCATCGGACCTTCTGCTCCTCTAAAGGATCAGCCTGCTTCCGCTATTATTGAAGAGCCTAAAGGGAAAGAGCAGGCTTCCTAGGCTTCTGTCTCGGTATTGCAAGTATAGGATTCTCTGTTTAAATAGCTTTCACTTCGAATATAATAATAGTGCAAATCATTCATTTTAGTTAAGGAAGAATCCCATCTTCCCCTATAAAATAAAATTTGAAAGAAAACAAGCTGAAATAAACAAGTTATATAGGGAGTTAGAAAAGAAAATAAGAGAGCATAATGTACTCTCTGAAAAGTATCATAGTTTGACAGGAGTGCCACGGTGTTGGCATCTTTTAAACATCATACGGCTGCCCCTTATTAAAGAGAGTGCGCCTTCGATACGACGCTCTCTTAAAGGAAAATCGGGAATTACTTACCTTATTTTGGATGCTTATTGAAGAGAGAGACATTTTGGTCAACTTTTTATATAAAGTTTATTGTAGACATTCAATTATTGATTTGTCGTACTTAAGCGAACTCAATGGGGATCTACTTAGACGTTTTCACAAGAGATACTTAGATGAATTTGGATTCGGCCCGCATCCTGGAGCTTGTTAGAACTTACCATGGGTCAGGTCAATTCCTCAAGATCTCTTCCTAAAAAAGCTTAAGTACTATAAATATAAATTTGTTTCTGAGTCGTTTTTTAAGTATGCTTTGTATGAACCGGATGAGTGATTATAAATATGTAATAGTTTGTTGATTTATAAATATATGTTTTAGCCTTTCTTTTTATGCTTAGCTTCTCTTCATTATATTATTACAGGATGACTGTTCGTTAGGTTGACTTGTTTCTAGAGACCATTTAACTCAATATGTTAAACTGAGGAGATTTTATCTCGAAAAGGCATCAATTTTAAAGTCTTTGAAATTAGCAAGATGAGATTTACAAAAAATCTACTTGGAATATCCTCGCCTTTGCTTTGACTTACTTGGTGATGAGAAAGAAACATTTCTTAAGGAGATCAGAACATTTCAAACCAAATTAATTTGCAGTCGCGATAGTCCTCCAACTAGGAAGTGGGACTATAGCAAAATGCCCGCCAGTCATTACTCTAGAAGGAGTCACTATTCCTTTTGATTC
Source organism: Allium fistulosum (assembly GCA_030737815.1). NCBI lineage: Eukaryota > Viridiplantae > Streptophyta > Magnoliopsida > Asparagales > Amaryllidaceae > Allium > Allium fistulosum. Next base: position 340,796,472 of record CM060907.1, read on the forward strand.
AATAGTTATGCTTTCCGCTAACTCATTAAATAAAGTTAGAAAATTAGTTTCTTAGCTTTAGATATAAACCAATTGTTTATTGTATCTTTCAACTTCATTGTTTTTTGAGTTGTAATCCGTTATTATAATAAAGAGATTTTTCATCCTGATTTTGACTTTATTTTCTCTTTTTGCTTAAATAAGAGCTACAATTATCTATGATTTCTCTCCCTCATAATTTATCATCATGTGTTGCTAGCCTTAGAGGGAAATTGTTGCAAGCGTGTGGATGGAGTAAACTTAGCGATGATATCTTACTAGAAAGTTTCGGCGCAATACTGAAGCCTTGAAGTGACATAAAAGATATTTTCTTCAGAAAACCATTGCTGGTAATCTGAAAGATAACGTCGCCTATCTCGAAGCCGAAGTTAAAAGCAAGGATGAAATAATTTCCGCACTTAAGCGACGTGTAAAGATAAATCCCTCAATTGACTTCGATCGCAAGATGTCAGAGCTTATTCAACAAATTTGTGACTTGGAGTTGAAATTGAAAGATAGTTAGGCATAGTGCGAATCACTGGAATTCATTATGGGGGAGAAGATTTCAAGCATTGATTTACTAGTTCCCCACATTGCTACTTCGACTACTAAACACACAAGGTCATCACACCACGCGGCTCAGGAATTCCCTACTATAATCTACCCTCCCTTGGGCTGAGACAAGAATGTTATAGGAAATTTGTGCCCGAGAGTTAAATTTGAGATAGCTAAGTATTTTGACAAGCAACAGAAAGCGAAATATTCTTAGACTATTAATGAGTATGCTGCTAAGAATCAAAAGCTCGAACACGATAATTACTTCCTTCAGAAGCGCACTGCAGAGTTAGAAAGGGATAACAAGACCCTTAGGGCTGCGAACAGAGCTTTCAGCAGCGCTCTGAACACTAATATTGATGCGATTGATGATGAAAATAGAGTAAGGAGGAAAGAAAAGAAACTCAAAGAAGTTCTCTATGCTACGATTCATCATGCAGTGGACCCTTCAGTCGTCGAGACTCTCGACAAGGCTGCTAAAGACTTGTGATTTATTTGTATGTTTGATATGTATAAACTCATTTAATACACATGTGAATAACTTCATAGTTTTGTAAATAATTTCATGACTTGTGTAAACCATATAAAATTTGTAAATATCGCTTGATTTATAATCCTTTTCTATAACGTCACTTTTGAAGTGCCTTTTGACTGCCCATATGTTGATTTCTGTACTGCTGAATCTTTCGTTATTCTTCGCTGCACTGATTTCCTGAAAAGCATGAAGCAAATAATATTTATAATTGTTAGCTTGAGAACGACGTACCAGTCTATGTATATCATTCGCTTAGATTAACAAATCATCTTGTTAATTGCATGAAAAGTAGTTTATATTAAATGTCTAAATCTCATCTTTAACCGTGATAAGAGATAATCGATAATTTAACTTAACATTTACCTGGAATATCTGAAATTTGTTGATAGGAAATTCCGCCTTATCATAAGGGAATAAATGTTGGAATATACTCTTCAAGAGATATTTAATAAAGAACTAAATCCAGAAATCACCATCTGAATTTCGATAGTAGAAACCCATCGACCCATTCATTGATATCAATGGGACTTGAAAAATTAGAAATTCAAGAGTCAGATTCGGAAACTCTTAACAATGATCTTTATGACAATATTCTTTGACCCAAATTCGGGCATTTGTGATGGATAAATAGAAATCCATTATTGAAATCTCACACCCAGATTAGGGCTTAAATAAGTAATAGTCTTGATACCCAGATTCGGGTATAATAAAGTTAGTGATTGATAAAGACCCAAAACCCAGATTTGGGTAATAATAAGCGAGTTCTGTTCCACTCCTTTGCTTCTGTCCTCTTTGACATGTATGAACCCTTCAGGTTTTGAATATATAGAAATAATTTGATTAGTCACCTCCTGAGCTTGGACGTCTTAGTCCATGATTGGATATGCCATTTCACCGGCTTGGACATCTTACTCTTTTAGAGATATGCCATTTTCTCAGGCTTGGACATTTTAGTCTTTTACTTTATGAGCCTCCTCTGGGCCTTGGACATCTTAGTTCATTATTTGATGAACCTCTCTTGGGTTGGACATCTTAGTTCGTTGTTGATTTAGCCTCTTCTTGGGCTTAGACATCTTAGTCCATTATTGATTGAGCCTCTTCTTGGGCATGGCCATCTTAGTCCATTGTTGTTTGGTGCTCTTGGTTAGCTCATCTTAGAGGCTGGAACCAAGGACTTACCCGACCTCCCTCTAGGAGGCGCCTCGCCCTGTCCCTTTTGTGGCACGGACATGGTCTTGTTCAGTGCTTTACCTTGGCCATCTTATGGCACAGATAAAGGCTTACTACGTCATCCCTCCAGGAGGTGCCTGACCCAGGCCACAACGTGTCATGGATAAGGGCTTGTTCAGTGTTTTAACCTAGCCATCTTATGGCGTGGATGAAGGCTTACTTCGTCTTCCCTCCAGACGATGCCTTGACCTGACTAGAGGCGCAGCCAAGGGCTTGTCTGGTGCTTTAACCTGGCCATCTCATGGCACGGCTAACCGCTTACCCTCCCTCCCTCCAAGAGGTGCTCTGCCCTGGTCAACTTGGTATGGACAGAGGCTTTTCTACCATCTTAGGTAGACAACCATAGTATCCAAATATTATGAGCATTTCACTTTCAATCATGTAGATTTTTCTTTGAAAAGTAACTCTTTATTGATTCTTTCTCAAATTTGGTTTACATATTCTTTGATCTTTCCTTGTCGGAAGAAGTTGATGATCATCACCTCCAGGGCTCTACAATGGTTAGTTTCATAACCATTCATCATGTGGTAGTAACAACAGGATCCTTTCAGATTCCTTTCATATTTTGGCCTCTTTTTCTATGATGGCCAGTAATTAAGCTCATCCTTAGTTAGCAAGTAGACATTCTCCATGGACGTTGTTAAGTTGCATTCTTTTGGAAGTCTGGACTTGAAGCTTGATTCTTGTGAATGGCTTTTTGACTTTTTGCTTATTGGCCTTATAGTTTCATACTCTTCTTTTGCTTTTCCTTTTGCCACCCTTTGAATTTCTTGAGGTGGAAGTGTTCTTGCTGTAGTTGATTGCCACTTATGTACAAAGGCATTGCGATCATCCATTATCTTTTTCTCAAAGATTGTGCCTTTTGAATATTGTTGGATTGTTCTTCTCATTTGATTGAAGACGTTGTCACTTCCATTTGTTTTCTTTCCTAGTGCAAAGATAAGGGTGTGGCCAACATGAAAAGGATTTAAACTCCATTTCTCAGGATCATAAGATTCCGCTTTCTTTTGGTTTATTATTCTTAGGGCTTCTAGCCTTAGCCTTTGCTCTTCATTTTGATTGAAATCCTTGGTGAATTTTGAGGGGAACTTTATCTCGTGTGGCTCAGAGGATCCTTGTTCTAATCTTATAATTCTTCTAGCCATAATGAAATCAAAGTTGATGAACTTGATATTGAGCTAAGTGGGGTATAGTAATGTTGGGGGTTTTACCAAGTCGAAGGTTTGAGCCCTTCTTCTAGCGCCAAAAATGGTAACAAGATTTCTTGTCAGTACCCTAAAGTTATGCTAATGAATGAGAATTATCCTTTGGGTAAGTAAAGTAGAAAGGAAGGTATGAATATTTTTTGAATTTCCTCTTGAATAGGCTTTAGTAGGCAAGAATTATGTAGATCGACCTTTCAACTGTGTCAAAAGAGTTGGATTCCGTATTTAATGACCTTTTGACTTTGTTAAGATTGATTGATCTTTCCTTCAGAAGCCTTTCTTTCAAATCTATGGAGGTATCTTAGAAAGTTTTTCCTTTGCTGGTTACGACCTTGTCGAAGGCCTTGATGATTGTGTAGCTAGGGCTTATTCCAAGAATTTGACGCAAAGGTACCAACCTTGTATGAAGCAAGGTGTTTTTGGTGATAAAGCTTGAATCAGGAATCTGGGGTAAGATTCCGACCTTATCGAGAGCTTTAGGTTTTGATGTCTTTGGGATTCATCTAGTAATCTCAAGCTACGGAGTATAGAGATTGGTTCCGACTTTGTCGAAGGCCAGGTCTTTAACGCTTTGTGTTAGTTGAAGGTTTAAATATGTTGTGACTTGGTTTCGACTTTGTCGAAAGCAATGGCTCTATAGAAGATAGCTAGGAGATAGCAACTAAAGTTGTTTGAATCAGCGGTTTCGACTGTGTCGACAGTGGCCTTTCAATGCAAGCGAAACCTGAAACACAAGAGTGAATCCAACAAAAGCTTTAATAGAAACGGTAAAGTAATCTAAAATATTGAAGACTTCCCTTTAACAAGCTAAGAAAACATTATTTCTTCAAATCCCCAAATCAATTTTGAAATTAGGGTTACAACACTTTTCATTAAGAAAATACAAGCTTAGAGTGGAAAGAATCCGATCCCCAAAACGTGACCCCTTGGATATTATTTATAGATGCGGGTCCGTACCTTTTGACCCTGATGTTTTTGTCTGGATAGAAAGGTGGTTGCCGAAAGACTCAAGAATGCTGCCGCCTTTGTCTAAAGGTATGGTTGCGCCCCTCTTCTTTGAGTTGCCTTGTAAGTGCTTCCGACTCTATCGATGGTCCCTTTTTAATGGTTTCGATGATATTGAGGTGCAACTGTGCTCTTATTTCTGATTTGATCCGGAACTCTCCCAGACCACATTGGTTTCAACCGATTCGAAAGGTTTATTATAGCTTTCGAAGGGGTTCCTCAGGATAATACTTGCTTTATAGCAGTTTGAATGAAGGCGAAACCATTGGTTTCGAATGGTTTGGCGCATGTTCAAAGAGCTATTCTTCATTATCTTTGGCAGGTATGGCTTTGACTTAATCGAAAGGTCTTCATCTAGTCGAAAGGTTGCTAATGAAGGCAAAAGGGTGCTTTCGACTCCTTCATCTCCTTCGAAAGGTATGAACCTACTGGGTTTCGGTTGTAGAAACCCTTCGACACCTTCGAAAGGTTCTAAAACTTCCATACTTTGTCGATAGCATCCCTTCGACTCTTCCGAAAAGTCCTGCTGGAACTCTTCTCTCTTGTTCTTTACTGAAAGAGGTCTCGACTCAATCGAAAGGTGAATATTTGGAGTAACAGATCTCGGTTAAGATTTCGACCGAGATTTGAATATCTCGGCCGAGATTCAACTCTAACGAGATATATCCGAATTTTATTGTTTTGAATCGTTTGAGATTCAAACCGAGATTTAAAACCTTGCCTCCATCCATCCATCCATTTTTTGAACATGAAAATAAAAAAGCTGAAAAGTCATCATTATTGTTCAACATTTCAAAAATAGGGGCTGCTCCACCCATCGTTGGTTTTGTAACAACTAAAAAACTAAAAGTCTCCACTACTTTTTTAAATTTCACTTTGGCTAATTCTATTTATACACATGATACTATAGGGTATCCTTTTTATAAAATTGCCTTTATACCATATATCCATCTTTTTACCTTTCATCCTATATTTCTTTTTATATTTCTCTTCTCCCTAATTTAAAATTAAGTAAATTCTCAAATATTTTGCTTGAATCGATGGATTGCGATGATAATAATACAAATCTAATAGAATCGAAAGAGGTGAAACGTGAATTTCATGTTGTTTTGATTTTTTTAGTTTGAATTTTTGTTGTTCGTAGTTGTGGTAAAACTTGAATTTTATGTTATTTTGTAATTTTGCAGGATGAATTACTCCATGATGGACTTTTTTACGGATTTGATTTTTAGTAGAGAAGGAAAAAATGGAACATTTAACAATAAGATGAGTATACTAAGAAAAAACATGTATATAACAATTTTTTCAATTCTGCTGGGACTGTTCAAAACTTTCTGGGTTCAAATGTAATTAGCCTTTTATTTTCTCTATCCACAATTGCCTACCGGGCCAAATAATTTCCCTTTCTTCCAGATCTAGTGTTTCTATCCAAGAATGGGGGGTATGCCGATTTTATCTACTATATGGTGATAATAGGATAACTTCCTGCTTATGTTAACATAATTACGAATTTCATCTCCTACTTTGTCTTCTAAAAGCCCAGATTTGATAACTACTGCCTTATTCTTCCTCGATTATATAATTGACTGTTCAAATCTACAATTCGTACCCTACAAAAGAGTTGAGGGTCACTAAAGGTAAGGCGAGTTCAATTTGTTAGCGAAAACGTTTATTGATGTGTACGATGACTAGGCAGTTTAGGTATGCATTAAATTGCATAGAAGCCTAGAAATAGAGGAACGTGAAATTTTTGGTGAATGATACAAATATGATTTTATATGCATTATTCACGTGCCTCAAAAAGAGTTGCTACCTAATGTGGAACTAAGAGCGAGAAAAGCTTGATGCATACTATTGACTCCATGCTCTGAATTACATTAGCTAGTGCTTAGGTTATTTATGAAATGATACTTCCATCACAAAATTATATTCAGTTGAGTGTGTAATACCATTTATAAGGCGATTAAGAACCCTATATTAGTTTTTCCATTGTGCTATTTTCGTCTTGACACAATGATATATCGTATTTGAAGCGCCCTTACAGACTTAACATCAGTTGTAACGACCCGCTATTTTGGACCATTCGCATCCGCACATGTCGAACTTGAATGATTCAAAATACCGCATTGTTAATTATATTTGACAAAACTGAGCATATACTGTAAATAAATAATCATAGATCACAGACAAAGAGTAACAAATGCAGCGGAAACAAAAGATAGTAGTTCATGAAGCTACTATATACATATCAGAGTTAAATAAGGTACATCAGATGTCTCGAATACAATAATCAAATACAATATCAGAATACATCACTGGAATCAACTGAATATCTGAAAGCTGGATAGATAGCTGGATCTCCAAGCAAGCTCCAACTCCGAAGGTGAGTCTCGAATACTGGTACACTCAGTTTGATCCGAGCGTAAAGCAAAACACAAAACACTCGAGTCAAGATTAACATTCTTATATCAATAAATCCAACTCAAGTGAAATAGCAACTGAAATACAAGTAACTCAAAGGATGTTTGGAATAACCATCCTTTAAGGATCCGTTAAACTATCTACTATGTAGTAGTGTACGATAAGTAGATAATGCCTATCAGTAATATAAAGTATCAAAATAGTGTTAAGGCGTTACCATTACCCCCCTTAACACATTTTATATAAGCGTTATAGTCTATACAGCACTATAACTCGACAGTAAACTAGTGGGATATCAGGGAGTACTCCATAGGTATAACACAAAACAAATCGTAGTGGTCGCGTATATAGGGATACAAGTATGACAAGGCACATGAGGCAATACCCAAGGTAGTGAAACTACCGTTTGCCTGATCCGGACTGGTGAGAACGCATCGCCGCAGCGATTGCAACACCGCGAAACAACACTCCCAACATCAAGGGTGCACCAATCGACAACAAGTAATGAGTAGTTTTAGAAGAAGTGTGTTCGCTCGAGGTGGCTAACCCCATTTGGCCCGGCACGGCTCTTGTTTTAGTCATTTCCAATTTGACACAAGTGTCAAGGCTATCCATTATCGTTCTCTTTCTTCAATCATCACGTACATCATTCCAACCACTTCATTTTGGATCACACTCCGCGTATAGTTATTAAAGTGGTTTTCGGTTTAGACAGTGAGTATGTCCCTAACCGATTCCGGTCTCTTTAATAAATTCCGTGATTATTACACCGATTGGTCGTTTATTTATTTCAAAACCAAATCAATTTCAATCTCAATTAGAATTTGCAAACCAACATTTCATTTGTCTCTCTAAATCAATTTCCATAATTTACGTTTTGGAACTTCCAAATCACCATTTCAAAATCTTTTAATTCAATTTCAATTTCTTTTTTTAAACAATTCAAATATTGATTCAAGTTCGTATATAAGTTTCATTCCGAAATCATTTAAATTAATTTTATTTAACTCTCAAATCAATTTAACTTCATTTATCGATTTCATTAAATTTTCGTTAAGTTAGTTTATCATTCAAGACAAATTCTATTTAATTTCCAATTCATTAAATCAATTACTTAAGTTCAACCCCATTATATCTAAACTTACAAATTTCAAGAAATTAAATTCATCAAATCAAATTCTTTACATTTCAAGTCTTACATTAATTTCAATAAAACACATTTTATTTCTTATTAGAGAAATTCAATTTCACTTATTAATTCACTTAGTTACAATTTCAAACTCAATTAATAAAGAAACTTAATTTCACTTATTCAAGAAGTTCAAATTTACTTAATAAAGAATTCAATTTTATTTAATTATTAAATAATTCAATCTTATTTATTTATTAAATAATTTCAAAACTTAATTATTAACTAATTTCTAAACTTAATTATTAATAATTCTAAATTTAATTATTAAATAATTAATTTTAAAACAACGTTCATTCATCCTCTACTATGTTAATATTTTGATTCAGATTATTAAATATTAACATTTCCTTTCATAAAAATTCAAATTCTAACTTCGTTTCAAAACTTATCATTTATTCAAATAAAATCTTTATTTTATTTTTAAATCAAATTATTGACCAATCGAGTTTTATTTAGTTCTCTATCCTAAGTCAAAGTTTTTATTTTGGGTATTTATCATTTCAACCCGATTCCAATTCAATTCAAAATCAAAGCATAGCAAAGGGAACTTGCAGTGTGATAACTGGGATGGTGTCAAAGTAAATAAACAAGCAATAACTACAACCAATATCAATCCAATAATCAATTCAAATAATCCCGAAATAATCGTATTAATTCACATTGTTGTTTGTGCAAATTAATATAATTATTTCTAGAATCTACACTATCATTTCATGTAGATTAAAGATTATTCCACTAATATTAATACGGTTCTTCATTTGATATCAATTATTAAATTTCATACTACATAAATTTTACAATCATACATCCAAAGGTTCAAGGTGTGCATAACCAAATTCTACGTGTCAAATAATTTAAACATTTAAAGGGGTCATATTATGCAAATGTCATCTAATCAAATTTAACACATATAACAAATCTAACTATCCTACGTCGATTTCAATTTCAAATTATTTATCACTTTCAACATTAACAATTTAACGTCCAATGTCAACATCAAACAATCAATCATTTATCAACCAACTGGATTATCATCGTATATATAACAGATAATGGCGTCAGATGTCATAGGTGAACAGATAGCATATATATAACAATGTAAATAACTAACAGCAGCATTTCAATTGTCGTTTCAATTGAAATCAAATTTAATAAATAAAAGAACGTTAATCGTGAGTGATTGCTCACCTTTCGAGGCTAGAGAGATGATAGACAACAGAACAAGTTACGAACTCCAAAGTAAAGCAGAATTGGCACGGATTGACGAACAAACTGATAAATAGAAATGGGTGAAATCAAATCAGAACTGGATCGAGATGATAAATAGTATAGGTGGATTGATATAGATATAACATATAAAATTTTATATATACACAAAATCATAAATCATATTCTAATTTCAAACTTTTATTAATAAAATATATATACATTTTAAAACCCATTATTAAAATAAATAGGATAACCCTCTGTTATTTTCTTTTCAAAATTCATCAAATAGCATCTAAACAAATAACGAAATTGGAACTTAAAAGAACATATATATATATATATATACACACTTAACAGTATAAACCCAAAGTATTATTTATAGACTACCCTATAAACTGCTACGAGAAACATCACTATAGCAAATATAGTATAGTCTTGAAATCAACATTATTATAAATACCAGTGTAAGCAAAACATCTACAAATGTTTTATATAATTATTTATACACCACTGCCAATGAAAAATCCCTTGTATATACAGCAGCTTATAAAATAAAAGATAGCTTATATTGTACATACAGCATAAAGTAACTAGCTTATATAACTTTATAAACTATAACAATATGACTTACTATGTATATATCCCATAAACTTAGGCAAGGTATAAACTATATATACATCATCTCCAAAACATATGCAATGTACCAGCTAAACAATATATATACAATGAAGTGTAATACACTTGCAGTATCTAACTCTGGAAAACATAAACCGAGAATATACACATATATACAAGCTTCGACGTATGCATATTGGTTTGTATAAAAGATCACTGCAACATATAGGTAGGCGATTAAATGTATAAGCATTTCTGGAAACAAATACTTCTTGGCATAATACTGTACTGCGACATATATACATATATAAGTATCACTTCTTTATATTTCAAGATCATTACCGAATTTAACACATTATTTAAGCCTATGTATTATATTACAATACTGTACATTAAATCACTTCTTAAAACTATTATATTATATTGAAACTATTACCAAAACCCAATTTTAAAGATCTAAACACAACTATACAATACAGTATACTTATGCGGACAGAAAGTATAAGTTTAGATGTAAAATTTATATACAATATATATATTCATATAAAGCAAAGAGCGGTTGAAAGAAGAATGTATAAAATACCATACTTATTCGTATAGCACATAACTATATATTTTATAACTGAAGAATATATACACTCCCATATAATATATATATATAACTTAGTTAGATATGTAGATTTGTTAACAGGTTATATACATATAAATCCAACAGTAAATGACAACCTGTAAATACAAATTATATAAAATATATAATATATATCTAACAACAAATGAAACTGACATATAAAACCACTCTGTATATACTAACAAATATATGTATATATATCTTATATAAAACTAACATAATAATAAGGTAATAATGTATATATAGTACCTTATATAGCAAGTGGAGTTACAAGCAAGGGAGGTGGATGTTCGACAATGGAGAACGGCTGGAAGTGGGGCTGTCGCTTGTGGAATTGATGTGGGTTGGTGGTCGAAGCTGTCAGAGAGGAGGAAGGAAGGAGGGGACCGCTGCACAGTGATGGTTGCACACGTGCTGCTGTTGGCGTGGGGCGTCGTGGTTGTGTGGGTCTGATGGTGGGACAGGGCGAGGCTGAGGTGGGTAGGGGTCTAGTCGGAAGGAGGAGTGGTGAGGTGGGTTGCTAATTGATAGGGGGTTGCGGTTTGGAGTTATTGTCGTGCGTGAGGCCGAAGGAAAGAAAGAGGAATATGAAGTTGGGTTGGGTGCTTGCGTTGGTGAGTGGTGATGATGTCGCATAAGTTATGGAATGGGAAAGAGCTACAGCTACAGGCGAACAAAGCACGTATATTTTGAAAGCTTGCAAATTTTCCCTTTTTCTTTTTCCTTTTTTTTGGGTAAGAGCAGAATGGTCGGAAGCAAAGAGAAAGAAAACGAAAGAATATGTGAATGGACGGAACAAGTTTCCAAATGAAAGCAATTAAGTTTGAACGGTAGGAATGGTAAAAGCAGTGGTTGAATTCTGTGTATTATTAATTGTTAGTGGCTGACAGCTTTATCACGAAGAACGAAGGGACGTAGGAAAAACAAAAGGGTTTAAAACGAGTACCGGCACGGCTAACCGCTTCGTAGCTTTCGCCATGTACCGGAATCCGAATCACACAAACGAATATACTACCGAGATCAGCATGACGAGACGGTCAAAACGGTATATAGATATCAGTGGTATGATTAAATTATAAAAATTCGAATTTTCTAGTAGCGGAAAATGCAGCAAAAACGTAGAAAAATAAGATCAACGAAACTAAAGATGTCCGAATTTGGAAAAACGAAAAATGACGTCTTGCTTAGAAGATGATTTAGAATTTTTCTATGTAAAAATATTCAGGTTTCGAAACATTTTATTTTCATCGCTTTTTAACTGATTAAATTGAAGTAAATTTACGCGCGAAATAAACTTTCATATTTTCGGACGAAAATTTACCAGTTGCTATGTTTAACTAGACGCATTCCAAATATCAAATTTATATTTCAAAATTTTATCGTTTGAAATTTCACAAAATTTCAATTAAGTAAATGAATAAAACGACTAAAATTTACGGGTCGTTACACTCTCCCCCACTCAAAACTTTTCGTCTCCAAAAAGGAACGAGGTAGGAGAATAGAAACAATTAGAAAGAAAAACAGATTTGAAATACAAAATAACAATTAATTTAAACCATATAAATTCAAATTTAAATTAATTGATATTCAATAATTGATTTAATCCATTTGATTTCACTAAAATCAATCTCAACTATTTCTAAATTCATTATCTTATTATCCAATTATCTTCAATTTACAATTTGTAAAACCATAAATTTGAATAGACTTTTATTATAATCATATTTTTTTCAACAATTTAAATTCTTCTTTATTCCAAATTATTGTTAAATTTATTCTACTTAATATATCTTATCCCATATATTTAACCCATATAAATTAATTTAAACCATAAAAAGTTTCGATTTTAATTAATTTATATTCACTAATTGCTTTTAAATTCAAGGTATTTTCATCAGTTGATCAAATTTCAATTTATTAATTCTTTCAAAACAAATTTATTTGTCTCATCTATTATTCAATTACTTATTATCCTATCTAACTCTATTAATGTCTTTATAAATAAAATTTGAGTGTTTATAATATGTTTATACATTTATTTATAAAGACATTTTTTTATTGTACATTATCCAATTACATTTTAACTTATGAATAATTTAGGTAAGTTATATTGAAATGAAATTGAGTGTTATACAAATAAATTTTTTACAATACATTTATTTCAAGTTAAATATTTATCCAAGAATTTTGACTTCAGTTTATAATTGAAATCATCTTTAACCTAAAATTTAAGAATTTAAATCTCCGATTTACTTCAAACAATTTAGAGATATATCGATATATTTATATCAAATCGAATTAAATCTTTAAAATAAGATACCTATATATATATATAAATCAAATTATACTGAAGAAATTCAAATTAAAATATTTTTTCTTTTCAAAACAAAACCGTAGCAAAGCTACAGAATAGTCTCTCCACTTCGAAACTCGAAAATGAATGTCGATGATGCGGTCGCCATCACCGAAAAAATTTTCCAGCGACAAAGAGAAGAGCACTGGTTTCAACATTTTAAAATTCTTTGAAAACGATTTATATTCGAACATATTTTAAATACTATACACTTTAAAACTTTCAAATAAAAGTTTGAAATCACTAGAAATTAAATTCTCAAATTCTTTATTTAAATTCCTTTCAAATTCCAAACCAAATTATAACCAAGTTTCATAAATTCATTTATTTATATTATGCAATAATCAATGGTTTACAAAACAATAAGTAAAAATCAAATATTATCATTTTGTAAACAAATTCACTTAACAATTATCTTTAGAAAATTTACTTATATATAATCACACAAAAATTTATTTCAATTTCAAAATTTGAAAACGACATTGTGTCAGTTTGCTCTGTTCAAGTGTTTTGGAAATCCTATCGATAGCGTTGATCAAACGAATCGATCGAAAACCCAAATCAACATCAACAACTCAAACAACACAATATATAAAACATTTATATATTAGTTTACAAATACATTTCTTTGCTCGACGATACAGGAATGAATATTCCAAATAAGGATAGGGTTTAAAATTTGATGGACTCAAATCAAAGAGAAATTTGATTCGAAGATAAGTTTGAAACAAAGATATGACGATTAAATAACAAAGTAGGAAGATTGATAAGTTTATATAAATTGCGGGCAACCTTAACCAGGTCGACCGTGACTTCAAGAATAAGATCGATGCAGAATTTCGAGGCAAATCTACATTTGATCTCAAGAAATAGAATTCAGGCATAGCAGGAGATAAATGGCATCGTAAACCGAGGGTACAGAAATCTCCGGTAAATCAATGCCTATTGTAAAGGAGTTTCACCCCTTTACAAATCATTCGAAGTTTGGCGAGACTGCCGATTCATTATAAAGATTATTCGAAGTGGAGTTATGGTATACTCCAGAATTAAAAGAAAACGAATACTGAGGGAAACGAATGAATTTCGAAACCGAGGGAACGTTCCAAAATTCAAAGGAATCGAGACAAAAAGGACGAGGTTCAAACTTGGATGAAAGTGATTCTGTAAATATATTTACCATATATACTAAGTTTTGCCTAGAGCTACCAAAGCTCTGATACCAACTGTAACGACCCGCTATTTTGGACCATTCGCATCCGCACATGTCGAACTTGAATGATTCAAAATACCGCATTGTTAATTATTTTTGGCAAAACTGAGCATATACAGTAAATAAATAATCACAGATCACAGACATAGAGTAATAAATGCAGCGGAAACAAAAGATAGCAGTTCATGAAGCTACTATATACATATCAGAGTTAAATAAGGTAGATCAAATGTCTCGAATACAATAATCAAATACAATATCAGAATACATCACTGAAATCAACTGAATATCTAAAAGCTGGATAGATAGCTGGATCTCCAAGCGAAGCTCCAACTCCGAAGGTGAGTCTCGAATACTGGTACACTCAGTCTGACCCGAGCGTAAAGCAAACACAAAACACTCGAGTCAGGATTAACATTCTTATATCAATAAATCCAACCCAAGTGAAATAGCAACTGAAATACAAGTAACTCAAAGGATGTTTGGAATAACCATCCTTTAAGGATCCGTTAAACTATCTACTATGTAGTAGTGTACGATAAGTAGATAATGCCTATCAGTAATATAAAGTATCAAAATAGTGTTAAGGCGTTACCATTATCCCCCTTAACACATTTTATATAAGCGTTATAGTCTATACATCACTGTAAACTCCACCGTAAACTAGTGGGATATCAGGGAGTACTCCATAGGTATAACACAAAACAAATCGTAGTGGTCGCGTATATAGGGATACAAGTATGACAAGGCACATGAGGCAATACCCAAGGTAGTGAAACTACCGTTTGCCTGATCCGGACTGGTGAGAATGCATCGCCGCAGCGATCGCAACACCGCGAAACAACACTCCCAAAATCAAGGATGCACCAATCGACAACAAGTATTGAGTAGTTTTCGAAGAAGTGTGTTCGCTCGAGGTGGCTAACCCCATTTGGCCCGGCACGGCTCCTGTTTTAGTCATTTCCAATTTGACACAAGTGTCAAGGCTATCCATTATCGTTCTCTTTCTTCAGTCATCACGTACATCATTCCAACCACTTCATTCTGGATCACACTCCACGTATAGTTATTAAAGTGGTTTTCGGTTTAGACAGTGAGTATGTCCTTAACCGATTCCGGTCTCTTTAATAACTTCCGTGATTATTACACCGATTGGTCGTTTATTTATTTCAAAACCAAATCAATTTCAATCTCAATTAGAATTTGCAAACCAACATTTCATTTGTCTCTCTAAATCAATTTCCATAATTTACGTTTTGGAACTTCCAAATCACCATTTCAAAATCTTATAATTCAATTTCAATTTCTTTTTTTTAAACAATTCAAATATTGATTCAAGTTCGTATATAAGTTTCATTCCGAAATCATTTAAATTAATTTTATTTAACATTCAAATCAATTTAACTTCATTTATCGATTTCATTAAATTTTCGTTAAGTTAGTTTATCATTCAAGACAAATTATATTTAATTTCCAATTTATTAAATCAATTACTTAAGTTCAACCCCATTATATCAAAACTTACAAATTTTAAGAAATTAAATTCATCAAATCAAATTCTTTACATTTCAAGTCTTACATTAATTTCAATAAAACACATTTTATTTCTTATTAGAGAAATTCAATTTCACTTATTAATTCACTTAGTTACAATTTCAAACTTAATTAATAAAGAAACTTAATTTCACTTATTCAAGAAGTTCAAATTTACTTAATAAAGAATTCAATTTTATTTAATTATTAAATAATTCAATCTTATTTAATTATTAAATAATTTCAAAACTTAATTATTAACTAATTTCTAAACTTAATTATTAATAATTCTAAATTTAATTATTAAATAATTAATTTTAAAACAACGTTCATTCATCCTCTACTATGTTAATATTTTGATTCAGATTATTAAATATTAACATTTCCTTTCATAAAAATTCAAATTCTAACTTCGTTTCAAAACTTATCATTTATTCAAATAAAATCTTTATTTTATTTTTAAATCAAATTATTGACCAATCGAGTTTTATTTAGTTCTCTATCCTAAGTCAAAGTTTTTATTTTGGGTATTTATCATTTCAACCCGATTCCAATTCAATTCAAAATCAAAGCATAGCAAAGGGAACTTGCAGTGTGATAACTGGGATGGTGTCAAAGTAAATAAACAAGCAATAACAACAACCAATATCAATCCAATAATCAATTCAAATAATCCCGAAATAATCGTATTAATTCACATTGTTGTTTGTGCAAATTAATATAATTATTTCTAGAATCTACACTATCATTTCATGTAGATTAAAAATTATTCCACTAATATTAATACGGTTCTTCATTTGATATCAATTATTAAATTTCATACTACATAAATTTTACAATCATACATCCAAAGGTTCAAGGTGTGCTTAACCAAATTCTACGTGTCAAATAATTTAAACATTTAAAGGGGTCATATTATGCAAATGTCATCTAATCAAATTTAACACATATAACAAATCTAACTATCCTACGTCGATTTCAATTTCAAATTATTTATCACTTTCAACATTAACAATTTAACGTCCAATGTCAACATCAAACAATCAATCATTTATCAACCAACTGGATTATCATCGTATATATAACAGATAATGGCGTCAGATGTCATAGGTGAACAGATAGCATATACAATGTAAATAACTAACAGCAGCATTTCAATTGTCGTTTCAATTGAAATCAAATTTAATTAATAAAAGAACGTTAATCGTGAGTGATTGCTCACCTTTCGAGGCTAGAGAGATGATAGACAACAGAACAAGTTACAAACTCCAAAGTAAAGCAGAATTGGCACAGATTGACGAACAAACTCATAAATAGAAATGGGCGAAATCAAATCAGAACTGGATCGAGATGATAAATAGTATAGGTGGATTGATATAGATATAACATATAAAATTTTATATATACACAAAATCATAAATCATATTCTAATTTCAAACTTTTATTAATAAAATATATATACATTTTTAAACCCATTTTTAAAATAAATAGGATAACCCTCTGTTATTTTCT